>OY804581.1:101327294-102774294 GCA_963680875.1 Bathymodiolus brooksi | reverse complement strand
TTGCAGCTCAGTTTTGACTTCCGTAATTATTCAGCAAGCAACAATGTTTATCCTTCCGGAGCACCTGAGTTCACTCCGGTTATCAGTGGGGTTCGTGTTACTCTATCTTTAGTTATGAATTTTGACTTTCCCTTTGTAAGATTGTTCGCAGTTCGGCAATTTTGTTATTACCCTTATTTTGTAGATCGTTGTTTGTCCTTTTGTCCTTTTCTTTTGGCCATTGTGTTGTCTGTCCTTCAGATTACGGATTCTGATTACCCCTTTGGGATCTTTAAACTCTTATCGGAAGGGTCAAAACGTTTTGGGTTTTTTCTTGGTTCGTGTTGTGATTTTCGATGTTATGTACACATAAAACGATGTTCGGTTTTGTTTTCTAGGGAGTTCTTTTTTTATCTGTTATTTGTATTTATTTACGTATAATGGTGTTCAAAGCTATATCCGAATCGCATGATATTTGTGTCGTTTAACAATAACACGACGGGTCACACTACTGGGGCAGGACCTGCTTTTCCTTCTGAAACACCGGAGTTCACCCCGGTTTTTCACCTTATTCTTGCGGCCATTATATTATCTGTCCTTCGATTAACGAATTCTGACTACCCCTTTAGTATTTTCAAACCTTTTTATAGAAAAATTAGGGGAAAACATATTGAAACTCAGAATATTTGACCCAGTATCACAACTGATATTATACAGTATCAAAGTATTTATTTCGACTTTCCAAAGACTTTGGGAGAGGAAGAGGAAGATGCAATTAGGATAAAACATTTAGTTGCTGCTGTATGTAACGGTACAGATGATTCAAACTCTATTGTAGCTAATATGAGTTTTGGTTTGGTTTTATTCTGCTTAACGCCACTTTCAAGAATATTTCAGGTATATCGTGGGCGGGAGACGTGGCCGTGATTGTATGGTAGTTGGATTTACCATACGATCACGACGGTCCCTATATATGCATATCCAAATAAAGTGTTGATTAGAGGATCTTACCAATAAAGCATTAGCATCTAACCCGAGATGAACAAATATATCGAGATTCAGGTAAATTGATTGATTTATTGTGTTTAACGCAACTTTCAGCAATATTTCAGTTCTATCGTGGCGATTAATTTTAGGGGTAGAAGACGCTGGAGTACCCGGAGAGAACCATCGACCATGGGCAAGCAATTGGAAAACTTTATCACTTGCGGCTGCGAGTCGAGTGCACCCTTTTTGTAATATACAAGGCCGTTGTCGTGATCGTATGGTAGTTGGATTTACGACTACATGTGCAATGAGTACCTATCACCACTAAAGTTGTGAGTTCGAATCTTGGTAATGTCGAGATGTACTCGATACAACATTATGTGATACATTTTGTCAGTGACTTGCGACAGTTTGGTGGTTTTCTCCGGGTACTTCGGTTTCCTCCGCCAATAAAACTGACCGACACGATATAACTGAAATATTGTTGAAAGTGGCGTTAAACATCATCAATCTAAAAGGAATCAACATAATGGCAATTGAGTGAAGTCAAGTTAGATTAATCCTTGTCTACATTCAATACAGTTACTTGATGAACTGGAATTTTTTTCAAATGGTATGCTAATGAGTTTGAGCACTAAGCTGAAATATATAAAGATTGTTCAGTCTAGACAACAAAGGGGGTTAGGTGCAGTGTTTATCTCTAATCATTAAACAAAATGATCAAAAGCGGTGGGATGTGAGTAAATGACAATTAATAAGGAAGTCGCGAGTTCTGTTGCGTAGTATATTTTGTATTTTGTTTTTATTAAAATATCAAGATAAATTGCATACATATAGATTTGTTAAATTTTTGTAAATATTATCTATTGAAACCAATAAGTGTTATGCTACCAAATTCGCAGTAATGAATTAATTGATATGCTCTATTCGAGTTAAATACATAATTTTTTTATGAATGACTTCATACATGAAGTCCTGACAAGAAATTCGACTCGTTTATTGGAATTTTACATGGTTATGTGTGCGTTTCTTTAGAATATTGCACTTGACGATATCAATTTAACATTTAGATGCTAGCCTCGACGTTATTTATTATAAACAATCGTATGACAATCATTGATGTTGATTGGTTGGTTTATGGTGATTAACGTCACTTTCAACTATATTTCAGTTATATCGTGGCGGTCAGCTTTATTGGTGGAGGAAACCGGAAGTACCCGGAGAAAACCACCATAAAACCAAACCATACCAAACCAGAAATGTGAGAAAAAAGAGAAAAAAAAACCACCAATTGAAATTAAATTGTTTCGGTGTATATTTTGAACTTCTATATGTTTGTTTTCATTGAAGGTCATTTGTAATACATATCCCCGGTAGGATGTGAGCATAGAAAGGAAATGCAACTTTCACAAGATAACGACTTTTAGTACATTTATTTTACATGTTTTTTTAATCTGATATATTTATTATTACATGTACCTGACATATTTGTATAATAATTACATCTAAACATTTTGGCATCTTTAAAATAGATTATGATGGGATGAGTCTGAGAGTAGAAAGAGTGTTTCATCATCTGTAAAACTTGCAATAATTTGGATTAATAAATGTTTAGAATTTTATATTTTATTAGTTAACTCAAAAAAATTAAGAACATCACAAAAGGTCCTTAAATACACAAAAAATAATGTACATCTTTGTAGTTGGTACCGGTAGTTGCATGGTGTAACGGTCTTAATGTGATTATAGTTGCCCTACTATCCAAATTACGTTGTCACAATGCTTTGACAACGTAATTTGGCTATACAAGTCCTTTTAGGGTTGTACATTTTTGTAGTTGTATAACTATATAGAGGTGGTTGTAGTTGCGTCGTCTAAAGGTCTTTAGGTGGTCGTAGTTACATTGTATAAAGGTCCCTAGGTGGTTGTAGTTACGTTGTCTAAAGGTGCCTATGTGGTTGTTATTACGTCATGTAAAGGTCCTTTGGTGGTTGTAATTACGTCGTATAAAGGTCCTATGATGGTTGGTAGTTACGTGGTGTAAACGTCCTTAATTAGTTGTATTAACCTCGTATTAAGGTCCTGTGATGGTTGGTGGTTACGTTGTGTAAACGTCCTTACATGGTCATGGTTGTCGTTTGATTGTTGAAAGGTCTTTTACTACATAGTACCACAACGTGGTAGTTACGCTTAGGGGAGTCTACAAATCGGCGTAGTTAAAACGTAAAATGCTTACGTTGTAACAACGAAAAAGTTACGTTGTCACTACGTTTTGACAACGTAATTTGGCTAGTAGTAGCTTATAAGCTATGACAATCACGACTATTGATACATACATGTTTATAATCAGGTCAAGGCAATGGTGTTTATTGTTACTGTCATCATTTTAGTGAATGAGTGATTGTTGTTTAGCGCCAACTGAGCAATTTTTCAGCTATATCATGGCGAGCACAAGTTAATTTGCAACGAGATGATGATGAGGTCCGCTTTGTTCTAGACCAACACGCTGATTTGGATTTTTATAGTGCTAGCTCGCTGAAACAACAGTCCGCCGATAGACATGTTGCTCCACTCGGACACATTATTCTGATTCTGAGCCAACCAGTCTTTACTCTTACTCCTTAATGCTGTGTGCTTAGCGGAGTTGCAACAAATACCAATTTTATAGTCAGTGGTTTAAACAGACCGGGGCTCGAACCCACGATCCACCGCACTCGAGGCGAGCACGTTAACCATTACACCACTGATACGGTTGAGCATTTGTTCAGCTATATCGTTAAATCGTATTTGGAGAAGAATAAATAAAAGATATATAATTATTTGTGCTACCAAACATTTGTTTTTAACAATCGTCGCATAAAAATTTATGTAATCACATAATTAGTAATCGCATCGGTGGTGTAATAGTTTTCGTGCTCGCCTGGCGTGCGGTAGATCGTGGGTTCGCGCCCCGGTCGGGTCCGACCATAGACTATGCATTCGATATTTGATGCTTTTATGTATAGCTTTAAAAAAAAATACCGCTTTATAACGTCCTGGATGTTGACGAAACATTTTCGACCGGAGCTCTATCACGACAGTGATCTTATAAGGATAACAAATATTTTAACATCTAATTGTCTAAACAGTTATTTTTCTTCTGCTTCCATACATGTGAAACAAAACAAAACAAAACAAATACAAAATCCACGAATTGAAATCAATTTGTAACTGCGTATATTGTGTACTTCTATTTGTTTGTTTTTATTGAAGGTCATTTCTAATACATATCTCCGGTAGGATATGAGTACAGAAAGGAAATAAGCTATGACAATCGCGATTGCTGGTACAAACATGTTTATGATCAGGTCAAGCCGTCATGCATGTTTATAATTAGGTCAAGGCAATGGTGTTTATTGTTACTGTCAGCATTTTTTCAGCTATATCGTTAAAATGTATTTTGAAGAGGAATAAATTAAAAGAATATCATTATAAATGTACTATCAAACATTTCTTTTTAGCAATCATCGCATAAATATTAATGCTATTACATAATTAGTAACTGCATCGGTGGTGTAATAGTTTTCGTGCTCGCCTCGCGTGTGGTAGATCGTGGGTTCGCGCCTCGGTCGGGTCAGACCAAAGACTATGCATTCGATATTTGATGCTTCTCCGCTAAGAACGCAGCGCTAAAGAGTAAGAACAAAGACTGATTGACTGGGAATCAGAATATTATTGTGTCCGTGTGGGTGACTACGTCTATCTTCGATCACTGTTGTCTCAGTGAGCTAGCACTGTGAAAATCGAAATGAGTGGGTTGGTCAAGGGCAAAACTGACATCATCATTTGATTAAAAAAGAAAGCTCAGTGGCGTTAAATAATAATTACTCACTCACTCATATTGAGGAACTGTATTTTGGATGTGATTATTATGTGTAAACACCATCGACTCATTCACAGATAAATTCTGCATGACTTGTTATATTATACAGTTTATTTGTGATATGCCGAATTCACCAATTATTATGCCGAATTTATTCATCACTAATTAAACTCGTATTATATAAATTCTAGTATGATATATTTATTACCAAAAGAAATAAATCCATATATCATTTCGGACATACAACTAACTACAAATATTTGTCATTTCAATAAGAACTGCGTATTACTACATAAATTAAAACGCAATTATTTGCGATTGGTCCAATAAAAAAATATTTACATATGTAGATTTATAAAAGATGTACAACAATCTCTTTTGCGCACTATAAACATATTCCTCATACAAGTTATATATATTAACAATATATATATACCTATTTCAGTGGTTAGTAGTTTCATCGATATATTTGTGAAAAATGGAATTAAAGGCTTTACCGTTAGGTAAGTATAAATACTGTACACATTCGTCAGACACGTTAAAGGGATATTGTCTACCAGCTGCGTAATTTTTTCATACCCAAAATTATTGTCGATTTCCGTACTGACCTTCATAAAATGAAGATTAAACACCGAATTATTGATGAATACGCTCCGAAACGTTGTTTTTTCGACTAAAAAGCTGACCATCGTTACCGGAAGCTAATTAATTATGCACTGACCTGGGCGAGGCCAACTCTATTTATTTATCTATTTTTATGTCAGTAGCCCGGATGCTGCAGCATGGATATTGAGGTAAGTTTCTATAAAAGTTGAGGAAAAAAGCTATTTGCGAATCGATTGTATCTAAAAGACGTAGAATAAATAATTTCTGTATCAGGAATAGATTTTCTTTGATGAAAACTACATGCCTTAACAGATTCAGCCGATATTTCCACGATAACCATTGAAAACATGCCAGGAGGCACCCTATGGGGACAAGCTCAACTACGTATTTTCGATCGGAAATTTTTGCCGGCGTTAAAAATAACTAAATTAGTTTTTTTCTTCATATAAGTTATGCAGTTGTTTCCCGAGATTTTGATACACGTGGTAAATTAATTTATTTTAGCCAGTTTACCGACAATATGAAAACAGAGACATACATGTAGAACACAGTGAAATACATGTCTGATGAAAACGAATGACGTAGCCAGTGTTGTTTTATTTGTTAATTGACTGGAATGTTTCAGAGAAATTTGGGCTGGATTAGAAACAAAAGAGACATTACTTCTAGTTCCACAAGACAGTTGCTGCAAAATAATATGGGACTGACCATTTACCTTGAAGGGGGCTATGTCACTTTTTTCGCCGTAGAAATGTTTTTTCAGACGCCACAGAAATCATATTTTCTTATTTTCCGGCGAAGTGCCAATCTAATTAAAACAAGGTGAACTGTGATCTAATGCTCACTTATGATACCCCTGCCACTTCCCATGATATGGGGTACCTATATGAAGCTTGTGACCAAATACCAGATTTCTGTCATCAATAGTTGTTGAGAAAAATGTGCATATATGTTCAATGTGGATAAAAACCAACTAAGTCGGCAAACAGGAAGTAGGAATCTGATGGTTCCAAAAACGCTTCCCACGATATGGCATACCTATGTGAAGCTTGTGACCAAATATCAGATTTCTGCCATCAATAGTTGCTGAGAAAAATGTGACGAAAAATATTTTGGAAGGACGGACGGACAGAGGTAAAACAGTATACCCCCTCCCCCTTCGGGGACCGGGGGTATAATTAGATCTAAAATAGGGAGCAAACGCGTAGATCTAATTTTAATTAGATTGGCGAAGTGCTGGAATAATTTTTTTTCTTCAACATTTTGTATATGATTATACTATGAAAATGGCAAGTATATGATTATACTGTGAAAATGTCAAGTCAGAATATATTTTTTTCTCCTGTCCAGCCAAATTTTGTTCTTCAAGATTCAGAATCAAAATAATTTTTAGGAAAAAAAACATAAAATTAAAATTGAATAGCTTGAGGGGTAAATTGATAAAAAAAAATTGGAAGACCAAAATGGTTCTCCCATATACCAACAAAAAACGAAATAAAACTGTGGTCATAAGAAAGTCCCACGAGAAAATCTTTCCTTCCAAAATAAGACTTTTTTTTATTTCTCTAAACTGAATTTGTGCAAACTATTTCACTTATAATGAATTATATTTCTTTTTTAAATAGAGCTCATTTTTCTAGATGAATGTATAACCATCTGTCTTTACTCTGTTTTTATTAAATCTCTTGTCTTTATTACAGGACTTTGATCGGATTGTCCTTGATGAGGCAGTGTTGGGGGTTGCTAGAATGTTTCGAGAGGAACTTGTAGTAATGCCCCATGATGAGGATTACAACAGATCCAATAGGTATGCAGCCTACCGCCAGTATACCATTTGGGCACATGGCCGACTTGGAGCTGGGGTCAGACGTGTGTTCCCAAGCTGTTGTACTTGGAAAATTAGGGACAAGTATCCTGATCTATATAGACAATACAAGGGTTTCATTCCTAGACGATTTAATTAAAACTTGTTCATGAAATATTTTGTATTTTATCCCATATACCCTATAATGATAAAGTTTACCACTTGCTTCCCTATGGTCGGTGGTTGTCCGGGTACTCTGGCTTCCTCCACCACTAAAACTGGTCGCCATGATATAGCTGAAATATTGCTGAAAGTGGCGTTAAAACACCAAAAATAAATCAACCCTAATGAGTTGTTAATTTCACAAGTTGGTCAGTTGGAATTGTAAATTTAATTTGAAAGTTTTGCCATCTTATTATTATTTTTTGTTCTATCAGCACTGACAATTTCTTCTAAAATGGACTGACAGTCTTTTATATAATTCAAAACCAAACTTGGCAGAGATGTTTTCTATGAGGTTCTACACAAGAGTTGTTACTTTTGTGCAGATTCGTCAAAAAACATAGCCACCATGTGACTTTGAAAATTCTGATTGGTCGATTTTCAAGAAACTTCTTCTCAAGAACCGCTGAAGGGATTGAATTGAAATCTGGTATATATGTTCCTATGGATGTCTTTAACATGTGTTGTTACTGTTTGCACCATTTGAAAATTCAAAATGGCCACCAGCTATCATTATTGTGCATTGGACAATTTGTAATGGCCATTATCCTGACTTGGGTACTTTTCTGCTCTAAATGTGCCGAACTTCTGTTAGACCAGGAAAAACAAAGAGTGACAATCTAAATTTATTTTATGCAACAATATAGTCAATTGTTTTGTCTTGGTCTTCAAATCTGGATTTCTGAGATGCTACAATATCATCCCGAGTTGGAGGTTGTGGAATTGGTGCAAGATGGACCGAGATTCTTCTGGGATCATCTACTTCCAACTGCACATGTTAATTCATTCCTTCATTATCTTGCAGTCTCATACAAATGATGATCCTTAATAGTCTTGGAACATAGGAATATGACTTGTCAGCTTTAACAGGCTGCACAGACCATCTAGCTGTCTTTTTGTTTTAACTTCTCTGCCACCTGAAGTAGAAAAATACATACAATGTAATTCACAAGAATAAAACAATAGAATTGAGATTATGATCTATGGAGCCCTAACTTTCAATTCAAGATGAATATCTCGAATGTATAGTGAATGACAAACTAAACATATCATTACAAGTCCACTTTATGAAGGATTTGAGTGATTTGTAGACAGATTTTAGGTTGTGGTCATCCCTCAAGAAGTTCTATGGCAGGCATCACGAGCTGGTCAATGGTTACAGGGTGTCTGTTACCCAAATCAGACCTGATCTTCATTTGTTGTTGATGTCTTTCCCTTCATCGGATGGGACTTCTACCGGACTTGACCATGGACAACACAGCGGGTTTGCGACTTTCGATTGACCCTTCTGAAGCCTATGATCAAATATCAGATTGCTGCCATAAATAATTACTGAGAAAAATGTTATGAACATCTTGGGACGAACGGATGGACAGAGGTAAAACAGTATACCCCCTTCCCCTTCCAGTGGAGCGGGGGTATAATAAAGCTCTTATGACATATGATCATGCATGGTTCTGTTATTAGGACAAAATTTCAAGTATGTAAGTTACAACTGAAACATATGAAATTAACATGACAAACCTTAGAGTGAAGTTGAGGCTAGGTTCAAAATCTCCATCGTCAGAATCATCACCAACATCACTGCCCTCTTCAGTAATATCTATTGAGAGACTGTAAGAATAAAAAATAATTGTTTATTACAGTGTATGTGTATAATATCGAAACAAATTTTGCTATATGGTTCTGATGTGCAGCTGTATAACGAAAAAGCTTTTCAAAATAATATTAAATCTATATACATGTATCCAGCACACATCTACACAACCCAATATAAAGAGACAAAATTACATCAAAGTTCCAGGAAAAAAAATTGGTGCGCCAGACGTGCGTCAATTCTGTCCCAGTTTGGTTTCATTCCCGTAAGTAGCTAAAGAGGACTGGCCATTTCAGCTTGTGGATTGATGAAAATGTAACGATGACGCAGAAGCCAACATGATCCCTATATAATATAGCTACTAGTAGTATCACTATGCAAGCCACAATAATTAATAGGAAACTGTTATACGAGTGACTGTGTTGAACAATATTGACAATGTTACCTATAAACATAATGTAGAATATGTCTAATCTTTAACAAAATGAACATACTCAAATGGGTTCACAAATGAACTCGATTTCTCCAGTTTCATCCGTTTCGTTGAAATGTGATGGCTGCTCATTTCTTCTACTCTAGAATTACCTTGGTCAGAATATCTAAATCAAAAGTACAAATTTTAATCACTACAAAATCACATTTGTCTGAAATTACCAGTTTTTGGAGTAATTTGCCTAAAAAATTTAGATAATTTTACAAAAACCTGCATGATTTTAACACAGACATGGGCCATCGGTCTACTGTTAAATTCACACACTGTGAAACATGCAAATTGCTATGGATCTTCACATTATTTCTTAAAAATCTTGTTTATAAATCATTCTTACAAGATCCAAACTAAACAAGGGCAAAGCGTGGCGTATCCCCTTGCCTACAAATTTGACCCGGTGACCTTGACCTTTGACTTTGAAAATCAATAGGGTTCCAGATTCTCTTAAGGACTAAGTATGTACCAAGTTTGGTCAAAATCCATTGAAGGATGTTGATTCTAGAGTGTTCACAAGGATGTTACGTGGTAAAATGTTGACCCGGTTATCTTAACCTTTGACCTATAAGGCTATGATCTTGAAAGTCAATAAGGTTTCGGTATCTTAAGGACTAAGTATGTACCAAGTTTTGTCAAAAATCCATTGAAGGATGTTGATTCTAGTGTTCACAAGGATATTATGCGGTAAACATTTTAGCCTGTGACCTTGATCTTTGACATACGACCTTGAAAATCAATAGGGTTCCAGATTCTCTTAAGGACTAAGTATGTACCAAGTTTGGTCAAAATCCATTGAAGGATGTTGATTCTAGAGTGTTCACAAGGATGTGACGGACGGACGTAGCGTTACTATATCCCTTGGCAACTTCGTTGGCGAGGGGATAAAAAGCAGTTCAAATGACAATTCTTTAAATAGAAAGCCTTTATATGAAAAATACATATTGATTTCCCTCTATCATGTCTATGTTGATAATTCTAAGATAGTAAAGTATAATTTTGGCTCCCTGAACTAAAAATTATGTCCAAAATTGTTGAAATGTAGTAAAAAACTAGTTAATGTAATGTTTTTAGAATAGTCAAGAAATAAACTTTGTTTGCATAAGGAAATTGAAAACGATTTTCATTTAGTCATAGTCTAAAATATGCAATTCAGGACATTTCAGTAAAATTTTATAGTCACATATATAGAAAAGTTTCTGAAACTTGCAAATTTCTATGGATCTTCATATTATTTTTTAAAAACCTTGTTTATATATCATACTTACAGGATCCAAACTAAAAATGCTACTGAAATGACACTTATTTAAATGGAAAGCTTTTCATATAAAAGATACATACTGATTTTCCACTATGGTGATAATTCACAGACAGGAAGATATAATTTTGGCTCCCATAACAAAGTGTTATGTTCAAACTTATTGAAAAGTACTTTTAACCTTATTTATGTAATGTATTTCCAGTACCCAAGATATAAACTTGTTTGCATAAAGGAATTGAAAATGATTTTCATTTAGCCATGGTCTAAAATATGCATTTTAGGACATTTCTGAAATTTTCAGTAAAATTTTGTAGTCATATATAAAAAAAGTTCTGAAACTTGAAAATTTTCAATGGATATTCATATCATTTCTTCAAAACCTTGTTTATAATTATATATTATACTTACAGGATCCAAACTAAAAGTGCAATTGAAATACCATAGGATACCATAGGAACTACAGTGGACGCTGGCTTGTTGCCACTATGTCCGCCTCTAAATCCACATCATTGATGCGCGACTTTACGTCACTTCCGGAATTTGATCTTATGTTTATGTTTGCCGTAAAGTCATATTTGCACTCTTGGTGCTTCCAGTGCTCATCTAGGCCGATTTCAAAATTTTTAACTGATTTTGCCTGTATAACTGATTCTGGGAGGCCATTCCATATTTCGACAATTCTAACGACGAAGGTATATTTTCTCACATTCAGCCTACTTGTTTTTATCTTCATCCTCTTGCTATGTCCCCTTGTGTTTGAAGTTGTGTTTAGTTCAAACATATCCACTGTTGTTAGAGGATCATAAATATCATTTATTATTTTAAATACTTCTATCATATTTCCTCGCATTCTTCTATACTTCAGAGTGGGCATCTTGAGTTTCTTTAGTCTTTCGTTATATTCCATGTTTTTTAAAGTAGGTACTTGTTTGGTGGCTCTTCTTTGTACGTTTTCTATTTTTTCAATATCCCCCACTTTAAATGGAGACCAGACTGCTTCGGCGTATTCAATATGAGGTCTAACCAAAGCTTGGAATAAATATTTGAAGCTTTGTTCATCTAAATATGTATAAGTTCTTCTGATTAATCCCATGATGCTGTTTGCTTTGTTCACCTGATTTTGTATGTGCTTATTAAAGGACAAATTTTCATCTACAAATACTCCTATGTCTTTTTCTGCGTCAGATTGTTTTAACTCAATTCTGTTGCCATCGTTATTATATAGGTGATAGTGTTTTGTTCCTTTGTCCACGCTTTTATTGGCAACTGACATCACTTTGCATTTGTTAGGGTGGAATTTTAATAGCCATGTATCTGACCAGGTTTGTAAGTTATCTAAATCTGTTTGAAGCATTTTCTCATCTTTTTCCTCTCTAATTTCTCTGAAAATTTTTGTATCATCAGCAAACAGATAGGTGGATGACTCTACCATCTCTGGCATGTCGTTGATATATATAACGAAGAGTATAGGGCCCAGGACACTACCTTGTGGTATCCCACTTGTGACATGGTGGCATTTGGACTCAGTGCCATTTACAATTACTTTTTGTGTTCTGTTGTTAAGAAAACTTTCTACCCACTTAATTACTTTCTCACTTATTTTATACCTATGCATCTTATGCAGATGTCTTCTATGTGGTACTTTGTCAAAAGCTTTCATAAAATCCATATATACTGAGTCAATTTTCCCACCCTTGTCAAGAATTTTGGTCCACTCGTCCATAACTTTTAGGAGTTGTAGGGTTGTTGATCTCCCAGAGATGAAGCCAAACTGCTTGTTGCTGAAGAGCTTATTAGTTGACATGTGCTTTACTATAGTTTCCCTTACTAGTTTTTCCATGGTTTTGCAGATTACACTGGTCAGACTGACTGGTCTATAATTTCCTGGTTCTGTCTTGTCTCCTTTTTTGAATAGTGCAGTGATGTTCCCTTCTTTCCAGAGTTTAGGAACCAAACCTTGGCACATAGACGAATTAAATATAGTTGTTATAGGCTTTGATATTGTTGCACTAAGCTCCTTTAGCATTTTAGGGTGAAGACCATCTGGGCCACATGATTTGTTTACATCCAGATTTTGTAGTAATTTTAATATTTCACTTTCTTTGTAAGTTTTCTCTATGCATTCCTGTTTGACCTCT
Organism: Bathymodiolus brooksi; assembly: GCA_963680875.1. Classification (NCBI taxonomy): domain Eukaryota; kingdom Metazoa; phylum Mollusca; class Bivalvia; order Mytilida; family Modiolidae; genus Bathymodiolus; species Bathymodiolus brooksi. The sequence goes on along the minus strand of OY804581.1, from coordinate 102,761,354 downwards.
ATAGGATGCATCAATGGTAGATCGCCCTCTGGTTCAATTGTGAATACGCTACTGAAGAAACTAGCCAGGACTTCCGCTTTTTCCTTATCTGTTGTCGTTTTCCTTTCTTCCCCTTCTTCTGACTTAAATTTTAGCTCTGATATACCAGTGTTAGTTTTTCTTTTGGAGTTAGCATATTTCCAAAAAATCTTGGGATTGCTTTTAGCATTTTGTGCAATTTCTTTCTCCATATTAGCTTTTGCTTTTCTGATTGCGCTTTTAACTTGAATTCTTGTTTTGGCGTATTCCTGGTACTTTTTTTTGTCCCCAGTTTCTCTGTATCTAGTCCAACATCTATGTTTCCTTTTAATCTTCTGTACCGTTTTAGCATCCAGAGGAATATAGTTGTGTTTCTTAGCTTTGTTGTTGGCTTTTGTATTCATATGTGGTATATATTTGTTTTTTGCCTCATTGAACTTGGTCATAATAATGTCAAACTGTTGCCCAGCATTTTTTCCTTTTAATATATCTTTCCAGTCACACTGAAGAAAGGTATTCATACTAGTGTAATCCCCTTTGAAGTAGTTCCATCTCTCCGTTTTACATGATTTTTCCTCACAATAGCATTTGAGTATAAATTCAAGGCTACAATGATCACTGTTTCCAAGTGGGCTAGTGTAAGTTAGCTCTTCTATCATATTCTCATCATTTGTCAGTATTAGGTCCAGTGTGCTTGGTTCACAATTTTCTCTCATTCTAGTGTTTTCCGTTATCTTGTGTAAACAAGGCTTCCCTGTTTTGGTATTTTTATTTGTTCTTGTATAATATTTTATGTGCAAGGCTTCCTTGCATAAGCTGCGGTTCAAATATCAACAGGGCTTCCCTATTGCACAATCTATAATCTAATGCCTTAGTTCAAACCCAGCAAGGCTTCCTTGCTAATAGTATGTTAATATATGATATTTTTATTTGTTGTTCTTGTAATATATCTTATGTGCAAGGCTTCCTTGCATAAAGCTGCTCTAGAAATTTTATCTTGTATAAAACAAGGCTTCCTTGTTTGGTATTTTTATTTGTTCTTGTATGATATCTTATGTGTAAGGCTTCCTTGCATAAGCTGCTCTAGAAATTTTATCTTGTGTAAACAAGGCTTCCCTGTTTTGGTATTTTTATTTGTTCTTGTATAATATTTTATGTGCAAGGCTTCCTTGCATAAGCTGCGGTTCAAATATCAACAGGGCTTCCCTATTGCACAATCTATAATCTAATGCCTTAGTTCAAACCCAGCAAGGCTTCCTTGCTAATAGTATGTTAATATATGATATTTTTATTTGTTGTCCTTGTAATATATCTTATGTGCAAGGCTTCCCTGCATAAGCTGCTCTAGAAATTTTATCTTGTGTAAAACAAGGCTTCCTTGTTTTGGTATTTTTATTTGTTCTTGTATTGTATTTTATGTGCAAGGCTTTCATTGCATAAGCTGCGTTAGAAATTTTTATTTTGTGCAAAACAAGGCTTCCTTGTTTTGGTATTTTTATTTGTTCTTGTATGATATAATTTGTTTTTATTTTGTGCAAATCTTCCTTATTTTAATCAATATATGTTTCTAATGTTGAGTTCCTTGTATTAGATTTTTAAGTAAGCCTACTGAAGCAGTCTGGTCTTTGTGTATTTAGTGACAGGGCTTCCCTATCTGAACTCTACGTGTATATATATACTGGGGCAAGGCTTCCTTGCCGAATATACAAATATCCCACACGACTCAGTCTTTGCTGCTATTTCTGTTGCTAATTCTATTACCCTATACAACCACAATCTAGCCAATGCTCTTACTGGATGTATGCCATCAGAATATACATTCCAGTTCTTTCTATAGCTTGTGCGTTCCGCCCTGGCTCCCTTGCTTGACGCAATAATGTCTTGTGATATTCTAGGTGTACCACAGTTTCTATTAATTAGTCTGAGGTGGTCATTGAAATAATCAACCATACAACAAACTTGTTTGTCAGCTCTAGATGCAGCTATGGCATTCCTCTGGTAGTATTTGTTTGTTCCAGTTTTACTGTTACTATTAGTTATTTTAAATTTGTTGAACCTGGTAATAGAGTAATATGGGTACTCTAGAAACACAACTGTTGCCTCTGGGTTAGCCTGTAAGAGTCTACTCTTTAAAGTTCTATATTTGTTTAATGCAAATTCAATTTTTTGGTAGGGATAGCTCTTAACACTAATATACTTCTCTTTTTTCTCCGTAATATCACAGGTTCCGAGCCACACTATGACGACAGGATTCTTCGCCTTCTTCACTGCATTTTTCACTTTATAATATTGAGCATTATTGTAAATATTGGCTCCACTTTTAGCAATTACAGTAATTTTCTGCTTAAGTCTGTCGTTCAACACATCTCTCAGGGAGAAACCCTTACTGTCACTAAATATTATAGTCTCTCGGGATATGTCTGTGTTTTTATACAGCCTATAGAGCTTTTTGAATTCCTTATTGATTTTGTTCAGCGACATTGATAACAGAAATATATGCCATGTTAACTAAAAATGTATGTCGTTTGGATACAATTTTGAACAAATGATGAATTTTCTCGATGACAAATATACAATTTTAAACAAAAAGTTGCATTTTCCTGCGATAAAGTATAAACCTAGATGATTAACAGAGTCCACTTATCACATTTGCCATGAATTAAGATTCGATGATCTCAAATTTCGGCGATTTATAACGATTACATATTCAAATTTTTCCTCAGAAATTTTAAGCGTCCATGCTACCGGAAGTGACGTCTTATGAAGCTTCTTTAAATAGAAAGCTTTTATTTTTGACAAGATTATTAAAAATAAACAAAATAAAGAGATGCTAAAATGCGATACAGTGGACCATGCTTCTTCTTCTCTGTTAACATTTATCTGTTTTTGTTTGACATATTGCAGTAATTTTGAGCGTTGTTCAACTGATCAATAGTTATGGACTCAGCTACAATTATTTTGATGAGATGGCCCAGTCATACTGTGCAAGTAACTCACATGGCTTCACCTTTGCTCTTAGAAGAGACTGCGGCGGGATAGCACCTACTTGTCAAAACATTTGTAAAAATGCAGCCAGTCGTTTGTTGGCATCGATCGATAACCAAAGAAGAAAGTAAGTAGATTAAAATCTTTGTCAAGGAACAGTACAAAAATCATAATTAGTGTAAAAAAAATCACAGAGTAACATAAACTAGTAAAATACGACCATTGAATATGGAAACGATTAGATAACACGAACACCAGTCAGAAGTTCCGAAGTGAGAACAGATGGATAGAAGGTGTTTCTGGGATTCATTAACGATCAGAAACTATTGCCCTGTATTGACAAACTATGTATGCATAAATATAATAAAAACGCGCGTTTCTGGAATAACCTTCATCAGGTACGCTCAAAATCGAAAGATTGGAAAGCCAAATAAAATAGAAAAAAAAACCAATATAGATTTATATGTTGCAAAACTAGAAAGTTTGTTTATTTTGTTTCAGTGTTGCTTGCTATGATGCCTTTAATATCCGTAAAAATCATCCTATGCTGGCAATTAATCCTTCTCATGCACAACCCGATGCAGGAAAATTAAACATGGTGACATATGGCTATGGATCAGGTGGATGCACTTGGAAACCGAACCACTGTGGACCAAATTACTGTTGTTGCAAAGCTTTTTAATATGTTAAACTTGTGATACCTACACTGAACTTTCCTGTCAGTCTATGGTTCTGTTTGTTGACGTTTTTGAATATTTCTTTTATATTGAATACCATCAGAACTTGTATTTTGTGGGTTTTTTTTCTTATTATATATATTTTACATCTTTTTTCTTATATAAAGCCTTGAATATTTTAGAATCATGTATAGAAAAATTAATATAGAGTTTTCTCCTTCTTTGAAAATAAATTTGAAACTCTGTCTTGATTTCCATAATTATTCACCAACCACCATTGTTTATCGGAAAGTACAACACTTAATTTGTACAAAAACACTCTACTTTCAATGTAGTAATCTGAAACTGATATCATCAAAATGCTCGAGATTTTGTTGTTGTTGTTGTTGTTTTCTTGCTTGACAACATATTTGTAATGCTTGGTGGATGTGGATTTCAAAATACTTTCCGTATGTCTATGGTTACCAGCTGTTCTCCTCTTCTCGCCGACTTGTTTCTATGTTCGTACGAGGCAGACTTAATGCACGGCCTTCTCAAGAAAAACGAAAAGACGCTAGTTCCATCTTTTACGCACTAAATTTGATATTTACGCTTTTATTGAAATACAATCACTGTGACCAACATATTGTACTTTCCTAGCTAGAAGTCAGTTAACTACGAGCATTCATTGATCCTGTTATTGCACTGTCCATGTTTATGTCATTCCTTTTTGTGATACCATGTGGTTTTTTTCAGTGGAAGCGAATCTGTGCAGGTTTTTTCTTATCGTTTATTTATATAAATATGGTACATCTATTGGTTTCGATATTTGTATTCTCCGTTTGTTTTGTTTATTTGTTTGGTGGTGTTTAACGGCACTTTCAACAATATTTCAGTTATATCATGGCGGTCAGTTTTATAGGTGGAGGACTCGGTGAAAACCACCGACCTGTCGCAAGTCGCTGACAAACTTTATCACATAATGTTGTACACCTCGCCCTGAACGAGATTCGAACTCACAGCATCAGTTTTGATAGTCACTGGTTACATAGGTAGTTGTAGATCCAACTACCATACGATCACGGCCACGACGGCCCCAGGTGTGCTCCGGAATGGTAAGCATACCTATATATATATATATATATATAAACGTCTAAAATGGTTTGTAAAACAACACCAAGTACACAAAACAAAGTGATAAAGAATTAAACACTTCGTAGAATGACAAAATTTTCGTCCCACCGAGGGACTTTATCAATGTCTAAAGTTTCTGTATCAATCATGTGACAGGATCTATCATACAATGGGTTCACGCATCACACATTTAATTTTGTTTATTATTGTATGTTGCATAGCAACGTTCTAAATTATAGCACACAGACATTACCTTTAACAGTAAACATTGAGTGTACAGCAATATGGATGGAGAAATTTGGAGGTCAGAAATACTAGAAAGCGTCGATAAAGTGGTATTTCCAGGATGTGTGTGTGGGATAATTGTCATTTATGGAGAGAAGTCTCATCCCATTGTTGTTAATAAGAAAGGACAAATATTATGTGCAGCAGGTATGTGTAATTATTTAGGTTGACAATAATTATGAGTGACCGTCATGATCGTGATCGTATCGTAGTTGGATTTACACCTACATGTGCATTCATTGCCTATCACTACTGAAGTTGTGTGATCATGGGCAGGGGTACTCGATACAACATTATGAGATAAAGTTTGTCAGTGATTTACGTTAGATCGGTGTTGTTTTCACCGGGTGCTCCGGTTTTCCACACCAATAAAACTGACCATCACAATATGACTCCAATATGTTGAAAGTGGTGTTAAACACCATAAACCAACTAATTATTATGAACACGTGGAAAACAAAAGATTGGGAGGGCTGAAATACTACCCCAGCTATCCATGACTATGTTTTTGTGTCTCAACGTCTTTGTCACCAGACTGTATGTAGCTAAATGGAGTTACACTTAGGAAAATTTACGACTTGGTATATCAGTTACTTTGTCATCAAACTACCTAAACGGACATATATTTAAAAAATCGACTATTTGGTATATCAATCACTTTGTCATTATACTATAGTTAAAAAGAGATACATTTAAGAAAATCGATCATTTTGTTATATCGATTTAAAATATATATATATATAATCAGTTCATCAATCAAACGAATCCTCTGTTTAAAAAAGAGGATAAAACAGACATGCGCATCTGTTGCACAAAGTTAATATTGATATCTATGTGAATTGATTTAAACTATCTATTATTACAAGTAAGAATTCAATTTTATTGAAATGATGATTTCTTTGAAATCACTATATGTTACTGTAATGATCCGATTAGGAAAATTAATTGCATTTGGGTTTAACATTGGTGACATCTGCAGGGGCGGATCCAGAGACTCTGTTGACGGTGGGGGGGGGGGGGCTCAGTTATGGAGCAATATTTTCAATAATAGATGGAACCAACTGTAGTCCCAAAGCGGTTCTGGCGTGTAGATCGGTAAACCTTGTTTTCATTTCATTTAGCGTATAGTCGAGAAAAGGTACAGTTATTGACTTCCTAAAGTAGTCTTCCGGACCCTCTGCTTCAACATTATCTCTTATTATGTGTCTTCCGCATATTCTAGGTTTTTTAACACTCATCTCAAAACACTGGTGGTTGAATTGTTCAACATTTGATCTGCAATCTAATGAGCTCTGAACTAAAGTTACGCTTTTTAAGGCTCTGCCTTAATGTCAAGTGATCTCTCTTGTAGTGATTTCTTAAAAGCCAGGCACATTTGAACAATAACAACAATAGTTACGACAAAATCAAAAATGCAAATGGAATACAACAAAGAAGTTACATCAGCTGCTCTCGGTCTGGTGTATATATGTGTATTTTGGCAGTTTTGTAAAGTGCTCAAGGGTCTGAGCAATAGGACTCAAATCAACTAATTGAATGGTTCAGAATAAATAAGATGCAGGCTAATCCAGACAAATTTCAGTTTTTGGCTGTAGGCAGAAAAACTTATGACAAAAATCCATCCATTCATATTCAGAATTTTAATCTTACATGTGAAAGTACTGTGAAACTCCTTGGGATTGATATTGATTATCAACTAAATTTTGATGCTCATATTAGTACAATATGCAGGAAGGCATCCCAACAACTAAATATTCTCAAACGTTTGGGTTCATATTTGAATAGATTAAATAAGTTAACTATATTTCATACTTTCATACTTAGTAATTTTAACTTTTGCCCTTTGGCCTGGCATTTCTGTACTAATAAAAATTCAAAAAAATTAGAAAAAGTGCAGGAAAGAGCACTCCGTTTTGTATATGAAGACTATAATAGTTCTTATGAGGAATTACTACAAAAAGCTAAGGTGCCTTCCTTGCAGATTAGAAGAATGAGAACCATGGCTTTGGAAACATATAAAATAATTAATAAACTTGCACCTGTCTGTCTTCATGATCTTGTCCATATGAAAAACTCTAAATATTCTTTCAGATACAGCAACATTTTGGAAATACCACAGATCAAATCTACACGGTACGGTAAAAAATCTTTCAGATTTGCTGCACCTACATTGTGGAACAGCCTCCCAGATCATTTCAGGACTGAAAATAGCTTCTCCCAATTCAAGAGTCTTTTGCAGTCCTGGAATGGGTCCAAATGTCGCTGTTCTGCATGTAGATGATTAAAATTTTGCTTCTGGTTTGCTTATATTCTTATTTTTTTATTTTTTATTTCTTAATTATTTAAAAAATTTTAGTCTGGCTTGAAAATTTTATATTCTTTGATTTTTTAGTTAGACAAATGCTGCTTTTACTGATTATGTTGGTACCAGTTTTAAGTATTTAGTAGTATTTTTTTATTTTTATTTTTACCTGCTGATTCTTTTTTAAATGCTGCTTTATGTTGGAGCATCTGTGTGTGGATCTTGAACAAGAGTCCAAAAGAGGCAATTGCCACGTGGGTCCTTGTTCAGATCTATACACAGTCCTCCTTTTTATGCCTGTATGTCTTAGCTTATTTTAGTTTGTAACTTTGCATGTGACTTGTGTTGTTTTATTGTTAATGTATATTCGGTAAAAAGCTCCTTAGAGCTTATGTTGTACTGTTTTATTATGTGCCGAATCAAAATAAAGTTTTCTTATCTTATCTTATCTTATCTTATAATAGGAGGGGAAAATCTAATTAGTCTATAGCTATTTCATTTCTAATTAATTTTAATTATTTTATAGTGTATTTATATTTTCATTTAGAGTTTAAAATATGTTGTATTCATATATTTTCAAAACGGAAACTCGTGTATTTGTTTTTTAAATACAGCAACAATTGCGGTTAATTTAAATTTTAAAAATAAATGTTATTTAAAAAGGAATTCCCTTCAAAGAGCCTCAATTTACAGGTGTTGGTGGTTAAACCTATATGAAATTATGACACTATAGACATGTTTATATAACGGTTTAAGATAATACCGGATTAATTGGTATTTTGACAATACATTCATAAAAACTTAAAATAAACTCGAAAATTTGATTTAGCATAATTACTTACTCTTTGAAGATTAAATCAATACAAAGAAATTAATTTGTATTTTGTATTATTTTCATCACACAGATCGAAACCATTTGATTAAAAGCCATACCGTGACGTTAAATAGCCTTGATAAGCGTATGTTAATATATGTGCTTGACTTTTTCGACGAAGCCCCTAAAGTCCCCTCCCCCCTTGAATCCGCCACTGGTCTGTCATGGGTCAAGATGGTAATCATTCGGAAGAAAAACCCACTTAGCAGGGATAGTGACGTGTATGAGTACATATAATAAATTATGATAAAACGGGAGCAGTCGTGGCCGTGATCGTATGGTAGCTGGATTTATTACTAGCTATGCAATCAGTGTATATCACCACTAACGTTGTGCGTTATAATCCCGCGCAAGCGAGATGTACTCGATACAATAGTATGTGATAGAGTTTGTCTGTGACTTCCGACAGGTCGGTGGTTTTCTCCGAGTACTCCGGTTTCCTCCACCAATAAAACTGATCGCCACGATATAACTGAAATATTATTGAATGTGGCGTTAAATACCAGAACCATAACCCTTAATAAAAACGTAGAGATCTAATTGATATAGTGCACACGACGCGTTTCTGGAATAATCAGCTACGATCATTCCACAAGACAGCCAAATAATTAAAACAAATATTACATGTAGGGAACAAGAACATGCAAACCAATAGCCCTAACCAGAATATACAAAATCAGATAAGGTTACCGTTGCTAGGGGAAGATTGATTTTGTAACAACAAAAACAAAGAAAAAAAAGATTTGGTTTTTTTTTTAATGTACCTAGTTAGCTTAACATCATAATTCTAGAAATATTAAAATTGAAAACTAGACACCGTACACTTAGAATGGGGTGCGGACATTTTTTTTCTTTGCAAATTCTCATCATAGGAATTACGAAATAAATATATGTTTTATCTTTCATGACTTAGCGGAACTTGGTAAAGGAAGAATTGTTGTCTTTTCACACGATATGTTCGTCAAGTCTTTCACAAAAATACAAGAAAAGAACAATAATGAACGCTTTAGTGAAAACATCAAGAAGTGGGTCACCAAAGGCAACGACAAAAATGCAGCAGTTTTAAAGTTTAATAAGTGTGTAAATGACATTGAGGAATTATCTCCAGAAGGAAACATTTTCACTTGGAATGGTCTGTCATTCCCAGATGATAAAGAATTAGAGAGGTTAATTGGATGGGTAAATAGAGGTGGAGGTTTAATATGTGGAGTGTGTCCTTGGGGTTTCGTTTGTATCCATAATATAGAGGTGGAAGACATGCCTTTAAACTACATCTTTAGAAAAATAAACCTAGCATATGCCGGTAAGGAAACGTACGTCGGTGACAATGACGAAACATGCACACTAGAGATGAGCACAGAGTCCGTAAGGCTAACAGACATCATTACATCGTCAAAATTGGATCTGCGGAAATGTCCTCAGTTAATTGACATTATAAACCATTTACCAAATCATGTCTATAACATGTACAAAGATCACATACTTGAAATATTAAAAACGCTTGACGAGGGGGGTTCATTGTGTACCTACCAAAGCAAAACCAGTAGATACAATTAGTGGGAAAAATGCAGTGGCTTTGAAATGTAATCTAATAATCCGAGATGGTCTGAATGGAGAAAAAGCCGAAGGTATTGACCAATTTCCAGGAACATTTACAAAATCACCTGAACTTCAAACTGTGCTCATGCAATTTGCATCTACGGGATATAAAATACACCCCACGGGATATTACGCACCTCCTGGTACTGTAATAGATGTGTCCTGGAGCACACCAACAAAGCCATGGACCCTCCTGGTTGGTCTTCACAAAGGCAAATTACACAATGTAAAAAGTAATTTAAGAAGATGGCCGACGGTTATGATGAAGATGAAAATGAAAGCATCACCAACGAAAATCTGCAGCCCATTTGGGGGTCTTGTTTATTTAGAATCTCCACAACATATCACTGATGCGATAGATCTAAAACTTGATAATGTTGTAGCAGCACCTATGTTCAGATACAAAACTGCTTCCTCATGGGAGTTAGCTGAACGTTTGAAATCGGGTCTATGGTGTGATATAATTGGTGACAAAATAGCATTTACATTACCTTCAAGTTCCATTCGGAGTCTGTCGGATCCTACAAAAACTATGCAAGTTTGGGATTTGGTTGTTTCTATGCACACAGAATTACGTGAGAAAGATACTTCTAACGGACGAGGACAATGGGTGATAGCAGACGAGCAACTACACTTAGATGGTGCATATATGATCTCAGGATACCCTATTCTAACACACCTGGACGTGGCCAGCCCAGATAAAAAGGTAACATATGTCGGTTAACTTTATTTACGAAATCAATTATATATCATATAACACACTGAAAAATTCTGAGCGTGGAGACGTTGATAGAGATATATGAAAGTGTTTGGAACGGTAACTGTGTAAAACATTGGTTTATAGAATGGATCCTGTCTGTGCTCAATGGATGGTACGAGGGGAGGTGGTACACAATGCAATGTTCTATAGAAATGTCGGTGTATTGAAATCTCCGGATAAGTAAGCAAAAAGCAATAGTATACAATAATTACCTTCATATGAGATAAACATCGAACGTCGGCAACAACTACGGAACAGAATGGAAAAAAACACGGATTTTCAATACACTTCCGGTTGTCAGGGGTTGTACACAACCTATTGTCTCCATCAACATTATAGATTCTTGGGTTAGCCACCGAGTTGTTTCAATCGTAGGCAAATTGTTCGCAAAACATCCATAATGAAAAATATGTATCAAGGTTTAATAACTATAATTATTCCATCGTAAACATGTGAAGATAAATATATCATTAGAAAACACCATATTGTTACATCATTGACAACTAAAGTTGAGTGAGTGAGTGATTGTTGTTTAACGCCAATTCAACAATTGTTCAGCTATATCATGGCGAGAACAAGTTAATTTTCAATGAGATGATGATCAGATCCGCTTTGTACTAGACCAGCACGCTGAATTTGATTTTTATAGTGCTAGTTCACTGAAACAACAGTCCGCGAGTAGACATATCGCTCCACTCTGAACCATTATTCTGATTCCGAGCCAACAGTCTTTGCTCTTTCTCCTTAATACTGCGTGCTTAGAGGAGTAGCAACAAATACCAATTTTATAGACTTTGGTTTGACCCGACCGGTGTTCGAGCCAAAATCTGCCGCATTCGAGGCAAAAACACTAACCATTACGCCACTTAGGCGGTTACTAAAAGTTCAGAGTTTTATGCTAACAGAATGGAGTAGACTGTTTTCTGCTGAATGGGGAACGTATTCGAGAAAATGGATCCTGGGGAATGTTCCATGAACTTGGACATAACTTTCAAGATCAAATGTGGACTTGGAATGGCACCACGGAAGTAGCTGTTAACATATTCACACTACATGCAATGGAAAAGATTTGTAATATTGAGCCCTGGTTTCATCCCTGGTTGAGAAAGCACTTTGATAAAGCTCGTGATTATTTACAAGTAAGAAGTTTTTAATTTTAGTTTATACATGATCATTGGTTATTAACATGTATTACTAGAAATATAGAATAAGACTTTCTGTGGGCATCTCAGACAAATAATGCTAAAGGTTAAATAAAGACGATAGTTCTATAATTTTGCATTTTGACACAATGGAAACGCAGTATCACATGTTCTATATGATTAAAGTCAGATATCTCAATTGAAACTCATTTCTGATATGTAGCGGCATGAGAGACCTTAGAAAAACCACATTACAGCTGACATGCGAGTGACCTAATCTAATGAATATGTAATACTGATACTATTTCGGATAATTGAATTTCTCTTATCATGCAATGCATTGTAGTAACAATTTGTAATATCGAAATCGCAATTTCCCTCGCATGTTAAATACTGGCATACGCATGTGACCTGCAATGGGGTTTCATTAGTTCTGCCATTTTCATTGAAGGGGAAGAAATGAGAGATTTCATGTTACTCAGATTGTTCAATGTTAGAAATATGGGCCAAAATACAAACGATAGCAAAGAAAATCTGAACAGTATAATAATTGGTTGACACATTTTATTAGGAAAAATTTCATCTTTCATGGGAAATTATTCCATTTAGATCCATTCATGTATCTGCAAACGTCCAGATGGTAAAGCAAGCATTCGAGAGGAACAGTGCAAACTGACAGAAATCATGATGTACATTTAGATTCCAAATGCTATGAAATTGGTATTTGTTGCTTTTTCGCTAAGAACACATCATTGCGAAGTAAGAAGAAAAACTGGTTGACTCGGAATCAGAATAACGTGTTCGAGTGGAGCGAATGGTCTATTGTTTCAGTAAACTAGCACAATAAAATTCCTACTAGGCGTGGTGGTCCAGTAACAAACGGACCTCATCATCATCTTATTGAAAAATAACTTTTTATCGCCTTTATTTAGCTGACAAATTACTAAGTTGGCGTGAAACAACATTCATGCATTACTCTTGTGGATAACCATGGTGATAACTGATAGTCGCGACCTTGTTTTTCTACTGGGTGTTTAATCATCAAGTATTATACAGTCAATTCAATGTCACTGCTATCATAGAAAGACAAACGGTACAGTACACATTTATGTAAAGTTGAAGATAGTAAAGGGGAAATCGCATGTAACTTTAAATTGACACTCACACTTACATGGAATGTACATGAAATTAATTTACACTTAAGGTTTAATTGAGACTTAAATTTAATTGAGATTTGTGTAACCCATTCCGGATGTTATGTACAATCTGTGAAACCGAATAATATTTTTATGTTATAATATTGCCCAAATAATGTCATTTTGTACGAATACGACTCCTGAAATAGCCATTCCTAAGGAGTATCTTTTTAGTGTTATGTTGCATGTTTCTTTTTAGTTTTGCTTGTCTTTGTCCTGTGTTTTTTATTCCCAATGTCTCTTGATTGGCACTTTGGCTTTCTCTAACGTTCATTTCTCTATAAAAACGAGAGCATCAACGTATCATACACTTGGATATTCAAGTAAGACCAAAAGTGGAAAACTCCCCTATATATATTGTTAATTTTGAAGGACAATGTTATTTGTGTGGTAGCTAATGGTAATAGTAATAGTATTCAGTTGTGTTAAAATTTTAATTAACATGACATATATCTACAGGCAGGGGCCAAAATCCAAGAATGGTATAAAGATCCAGGTATTGCATTGATGTTATACGCACAACTGGCCCGAGACTTTGGATGGGAAGCATACAAAACAGTGTTTAGACGTTATGATGATTTATCCAAAAAGGACAAGCCAAAAGGCAAACAGGAAAAAGAAGATATGTGGATTGTCACATTCTCAGAAGTTGTTAAGCGTAACCTGTGTCCTCTTTTTGACTTTTGGGGATGGCCGATTCATTGTCATGTCTTGGAGAAAGTTGATAGCTTCCCGCCATACCTCGCAAACGACGAGACAACCTGTGACTTTGCTAAATGTAGAGCGGAAGAAATTTCTAAAAAGTATAACTTGCAATTGTCGTTATCATCATAATTATAGCGGTATTCTTTCAATACAATTTAAAGTTTGTTAGTGACTTGCGGCAGGTCGGTGGTTTTCTCTGGGTACTCCGGTTTCCTCCACCAATAAAACTAACTGCCACGATATAACTGAGGCATTGTTGAAAGTGGCGTTAAACACCATAAACCAAATTACGATAATGAAAGTAACACACCATGCAGTTTAAAGCACAAAACCTCATACCATATAGCAATATTAAAATTCAATTTACTGTCAAGCATGTCTAGCTACTAATTGCCAATGAGTTATTAATACAAATATTTGCATTGTCCTGATGAATATTTTATTGAATCGACGGCAGCTGTATGTCACCATAGTTTGCAGAGAGGTACTTAATGTTTTGTGTATTTGTCATAGAATACATAAATTGCTGCATTGGCACTAAGCAAAAAGCAGACTTCCAGAATATATCCTACAGCGAATCGTTGCACTGAATAATTGTAATATTCAGTAAATTGTATACACTACTCATGATATTCATTGCTGCCAATTGTCAACAAACAACAAGGTTATCACATGGTATTAATTGTAAATGCAAATATTAAATATATAATGTAATGAATTGTTTTTCTTGTCATTTGTTTAACAAGAAAACAAATGAGTGTAGCTTACGAAAAGCTTGGAGATTCCAACGTGTAATACGAAGCCGTAAATCACAGACAATATAACTACCAAAGGTACCAGGACATGAAGAAAAACAGTGTTCCAAAAAAACACTACACAGAAAATTAAAGATTGACCGACACCCAACCCACTAAAATCCCGTAGTGAACTCATGTGCTCTGGAAGGTTTAGTCGCTCCTGCGTCACCCGTCATATTACGCTTCTTAGAATGCCAAATGATAATCCAAGGAAGAGAAAATAAGGACCATACTGTGACAAACAGGGCATATCCGTGGTCATCTGCGACACAGATATTATGTAACTGTTAACCAAATCATGACAGAAGATCCATGGGAAATTTATTTAGCTTAAATTGTAAGGATTTAAAAATGTTGTATGTGTTAGCTGCCTTTCCTGTATCAAGTATATGTTCAACCACATCTAATATTGTAAGAAGAGTTTGAAGATGCCAAAGGGGTAATCAGAATATGTAGACCGAAGGACAGACAACACAATGGCCAAAAGAAAGAGGACAAAAGGACAAACAACGATCTACAAAACACTACACATAAAACTAACGATCGAGTTATAACACGAACCCCACTAAAAAACGGGGGATGAACTTAGGTATTCCGGAAGGGTCAGCAGTTCCTGCTCAACTAGTGGCACCCGTCGTGTTACTCTAGTTACAAATCCGATGATAAGTTAACACACAATTTAATTATGCATTGAAAATATTGAAAGATGTGTGAATAGTAGAATGATTCCTTCGTTCGCGAAAAAAGTAGTTCCATGTAAGACCAGATGAATTTGGGGAGAAAAGAAAATTAAATTCGAGAATTATATAATGCACATACATTTAATACGAACTACTCAGTAAAGCTGTAATAATATAAATATTAAAAGTGAAAGTAAACACACACATTTCAAAATGGGGATGTTCAGTCGTTGCTGTTGGCGGTAGAAAGTGTGATGCCCTTTTAACTACTTGGTAGTTTAACAGTCTGACGGATTCATTATACTGTAGTTGTATACAGTTACAGTAGAGTTGGTGATCTCAAACTGCCTGCTGTAAGATGGCTTAAGCCGCCCAATCAATTCCAGTTCGTTGTCGTACTCGTAGTCATCTGTCATTTTGTAAATACATCCACGTAAGAATATGTGATTCGGCAAATATTCTAAAAATATCTGTGATGTTATTTCAATCGTGGAATTGATACCTTGGAAATGATAGCATTTTCCAATAACAAACCAGGAATATTAATCAACTACAATTTAATTTAATATCAGTTTGTTGTATTGTGGCTTGTGTCATGCATCATTAAATGCAGATAGGTTTGTAAACGTCAATATGCCATATTCAACGATTTTGTTTGTGGAAAAACAGATTATAAATCGAAGTATCTTTATCAATTTTTCTGAATATCGAAGAGTTATTGCCCTTTCATTGTGTATTGCGCAATTTATTCTAAAACTTACAGCCAAGCCTAAGATGGGCGACATAATTTCTACTTAAGTCGAGATGAGCAATAATCTGATAATTTTGACAGGAAAAACGCCATAGTTGATGCATATAGCTTGAGGAGGAATTTCTCATGGCATGGTATCAACTGTGAAGTAACGGAATCGAGTCATCAGATGTCACGTTCTTACACTTATTCGTTGGTTGTAGATTTACACTGATTAAGTATTTGTGGAGTGAACTATGGTTTGTAGATTACTACTAAATCAACTTCACTTCTGAGCGTGGTGGCCACACACGTTATTTGTTATTCAATTAAAAAGAGAAACAAACAAAAAAATGTCAGTTATGCAGTACTGGATTCAAATTTCGAAGAATCAAATATTCAGAACTTTTATATGCAGCACCTTTATATGGAGTACACATCTCTCAGCTGGTCCGATATTTCAGAGATTTTGGTTCCTATCATGATTTCATTGAAAGAGGGTTGCTGTTAACAAGAAAGCTACTGTACCAAGCGTTCCTAGTGATTATTATTTTAAAAGGTTTAAGGTCGCCACCATGAACTGGTTAATCGTTACTGATTATATGTGTCCCAAACGACCACGAATATGTTCTGTTTATCGTAATCATAATGCGGTTCTTTCCGCTTTCATGACTTGTCACAGAGTTCACTTCCGTTTTTGGTGGGTTAGCGTTGCTCGATCCTTAGTTTTCTGTGTAGTGTTTTGTATATCATTGTTTGTCCTTTTGCTGTCTATAATTCTTTGATTTACGGCTTCTGATTACCCCTTTGGTATCGTCAAACTTTCAATGTGAAATGAATGATAGTGTTTCAAAAGCATTTTGGATCAGGATAGAACGAAACTTTACGACAAAAGAGATGATTTCAATTTTCCCATTGTGAACTTTCCATTTATATATAGCAACATTCCAGCAGCACCTGCATATGCAGTATATATCTCTCAGATGATACGATATTCCAGAGCTTGTGGTTCCTTTCATGATTTCCTTGATAGAGATATGCTGCTAACAATGAAGCTATTTAACCAATGGTTTCTTTTGGTAAAGTTGAAGTCATCACTTCGAAAATGTTACGGTTGCCACCATGAATTGGTTGACCGCTATGGAATATCTGTGTCACAAATGTCCACGGATATATTCCACTTGTCGTAAGCACTTCCCGGTCCTTTCCTCATTCACGACTTATTACCGGATTTGTAACTAGATTAACACGACGGATGCCACTAGTGGAGCAGGAACTCCTTACCCTTCCGGAGCACCTGAGTTCACCCCCAGGTTTTAGTGGTGTTCGTGTTACTCGATCGTTAGTTTTATATGTATGTTTTGTAGATCGTTGTTTGTCCTTTTGTACTTTTTCCTTTGGCCATTGTGTTGTCTGTTCTTCTTCGGTATACGAATTATGATTGCCACCTTTGGTATCTTCAAACTCTTCATAGTAGTAGGATTACAAAATAGTAATAAAAGGCCGTAGTATAGAGGACAGACAATGCAAAGGCCATGCGACAAAACAAGGGTCTACAGAATACTATATTAGAAACTAAAGATTGAACACAATGAACCACACTAAGAACAATTGATGAACTCGGGGTCACAGGAAGGGTTGGGAGGTCCGTTTTTACCAATGGCTGGTCTTAATATTACAGTGGATCATTTAGGCCAATATCCAAGTCTTTCAGATAATGCAGATGATTTTACAATATTTCTGTAATATTTCCAAATATATAATTAGATCAAAGAGCATACACTGGATAGTAAAACAGCGTCTAAGGTCACCTATGCTAAATGGATGAGAAACTTAATTTTGATAATATTTACATTATTTAGCAACTGTAAATTTCAACAATAAATATAATTATCTAAAAATAGCAATGACAGTGGGGAAAAACATATCACTGGGTGGATGATACCCTCGAGTACTATTTAAAATACCAAGCCAAAATGCTAATAATTCATTTATTACTCTTTGTCACAAGTATTTTATTGCAAGCCAATGTTTCAAACGTTGTTAGCGCAGGTGATTCTCCTTAATGAAGTCGAACATGTAGCAGTAATCAGGCTTGTACACTTTAAGGAATGTCTCAAGTCGAGATACAGACTTTGGGCTACATTTTGCCAAATGGTAGTTACATGACTGTACAGCATCTATCATTCTGGAATAAAAATAATTAGTTTAACCCCACCGCTTTTTCTTGAAGTGCCTGTATCAAGGCAGGAAAGTGAGCATTCAAGTATTTGTGTTAGGGGTATACATTCTGTGATATTGGTATTGGACTTTGGGATTGTTCCGACAGTGAGGTAGTTTTTGTTTATCATTTTATTATGTCTAGCAGTGTGGAAGGCTTGAGGTATTGCTAATTTCTTAAACATGTATTTTTGTAATTAGATGGTGTAGCTAATCCTGTCACTTTACATGGTATGTCTACAGCCAGCTGTTGAAACTGGAGTTCTTCTGATTTTTACGCTTGGACAAAACTTGCCAGTTATGCAAATCAGGCTAATTTGCATTACAATACAAATACAACAGAGGGAGGATTTAATTCGATAATGACAAGCCAGTTAATTGCTATATAAATTAACTTTAATTCGATAATGACAAGCCAGTTAATTGCTATATAAATTAACTTTAGTCCGACAAAACTATCTTAACTCCGCCACTCTTTGTAAAGTGTATATGTCAAGCCAAGAATGTGAGCTGTCATGCATACGTGTCTTAGAGGTGTCGATTCAGCCTGTTTCTACGATTTGTGAAATACCTTTTAGAACTGTACTGACAGTATTGCATTGTTCTATTTTGATTTTATGTGTAAATGCATACTCATGAATGCTACTAGCTCAATGAATTTTTGGAAAATATTTCTTCTGATCCAATTCTATGAAAATTGTATTAGGTTAGGGTTCAATGAGTCAGAGTTATGGTGTTTATAGCCATTTTCAACAATATTTCAGCTATATCGTGACGGTACGTTTTATTGGTGGAAGAAACAAGAGTACCCAGGGGAAAGTCATGACCTGCTGTTGGTATGTGACACACAATAACATAATGTTGTATTGGGTACACCTCGTCATGATCGGGACTCGAACTCACAACTACCATACGTTTACAACCACTACATCCCTGGTGACAATTGGAAGAGTACAGACATTTAAAAAGTACATATATCTTCAATTTTACCTGCAGGCGTCATCTTCATACCCTTTTTGAATGACAGTCTTCATACATGTTTCGTATCCCTTTTGGACAATGCCGTCATTCAAACATGTTAATATCGCAACTATATCTACAAATTGGACAAAGCACAATAAATGTCATGCTTCTTTTGTCATTTGAAGTTTTATATATTACGTGGTATATTTCATGCATAATATATTACTTTTATATTCTAAACTGTTGCCCAAAACACGCCGGGTGCCACTGGTGGAACAGGAAATGGTTATCTTTCTGCAGCCTCTGCGTTCACCCGCTTTATTAATGTGGTACGTAATGTTCAATCTTTAGTTTTCTGGGTAGTGTAGATCATTGTTTGTCCTTTTTCTTTTGGCCGATGCATTGTCTGTCGTTTTCGATTTGTGGTTTTTGGTTACCCCTTTGGTCACTTTAAACTTCTCTTTGATGGAACTTGACAAAGTCATTTACATGTATATGAGCGTTCCGCATGCTGTATTTTACATACCTGTATCGTACTCTGTACAAGCTGCTCCAACCAATTTCATGTAGGCTTTATAAAACTTAACAAAATTAGGACACGTCGTTGTTAAGCCTGAGTCTTCTATGCATGTTGAGATTTGTAGGAGATATCTGTAAAAGTATATATATATATATATATAAACGTCTAGAAGCAAGTGACAACCATACAATATATCTGTCCCACTGGATCTCAAAGTTACTTTAGAGGGAGTGGATGTGGTAATGTGGTCTAGGGCGCTGGACGTAAGGCTAAGCGAATGGTGCTGCAGTGTATCAATGGTGTGAGTTCAAATCCCGTCGAGGGAAGAACAAAAATTTGACAGCTCTAAAAATCTAATTCTAACACTGTTTGGTTTAATTTTCAGACGTATATATATATATATATATGATGGGTCTATAAAAGCATAGGGGTCGGTCGTGGTCGTGAATGTATGGTATTTCGATTTAAAACTACCTATGCAATCAGTGCCTATCACCACTAGCGTTGTGAGTTCGAATCCCGCTCAGGCAAAGGCGTACTCGATAAAACATGTGATAAAGTATGTCAGTGACTTGCAGCAGGTCGGTGGTTTTCTCCGAGTACTCCGGTTTCCTTCACAAATAAAACTAACCCCCACGACATGACTGAAATATTGTTGAATGTGGCGTTAAACACCATAAGCCATATATACATATAAAATGTATAATATATTATACAAATCTATGATATAATCAATTTCTATTTCATATTCTAGCGTGTCACATGTGTAATGTGTGTATATATAATTGCATGATGTAAGAAGAAGAAGAACGAAAACAAACCTGAGATGTAAGCAAAATATAGAAATGAAAGAAGATGGCTGTATTATCGAACTAGTGTTGTGTACATCGACGCTTGAGTACTGCAGATTAAAGACTTGCTTACTATGTTCCTTTACGTTTTGAATTCCGTGTTGTGATGACCGTTGCGATTGCGTATATAAACGATGTTCGTTTCGTCTTTACTTCCAGTTATTTGTTGGAAGGCTCATGTCTTATTTACCTCTTTGTTTAGTTTGCGCATAGTCATGTTGTTCTTGTTTGTACTCGTCTTGTGTTGTTGTTGTGTGTATTCGTCTTGTGTTGTTGTTTGTATTCGTCTTGTGTTGTTGTTGTTGTTTGTATTTGTCTTGTGTTGTTGTTGTTTGTATTCGTCTTGTGTTGTTGTTGTTGTTTGTATTTGTCTTGTGTTGTTGTTGTTTGTATTCGTCTTGTGTTGTTGTTTGCATTCGTCTTGTGTTGTTGTTGTTTGTATTCGTCTTGTGTTGTTGTTGTTTCTATTCGTCTTGTGTTGTTGTTGTTGTTTGTATTCGTCTTGTGTACCCTATGTTGTCACTTTTTCTGGATTGTCCATTTTGGATTGCCTCTACGGTATTCTCTAACGTTTATTGTGAACAGAGATGGTTGAACAACAACAATTACCGATGAGGAACAAACGATGATCGATGAAGGATAGAATCAAGATCTAAGCAATCTGACCTAGCTTTTGTCTATGGGCTTACTGTTTTATGGCTGAGCATTGATTGGTCTTGACGGGTCACTAGAACAGACACTTCGATTTTTACACAATTTAGAATATGTACAATACATAATAGCTAGCTTTTCGCAAATTGTCACCTCAAATTAGATGAAATCTAGTGAATATTTATGCTAAGCACAAATCAAGCAATGAATAAAATTTTTATCACCGATTTGTAACAAGAAAACACGACAGGTGCCACTGGCGGAGTAGGAAATGGTTATCCTTCCGCATCATCCCTGTTATTAAAGGGGTACGTCTTATTCAATCTTATGTTTTTTGCATAGTGTTTCGTATAGCATAGCTTGTCCTTTTTGCAATTGTGCTGTATGTCGTGCATTACGTTACGGTTTCTGATTACCCCTTTGGTATCTTCAAACTGTTCGCTAAGCAA
Organism: Bathymodiolus brooksi; assembly: GCA_963680875.1. Taxonomy (NCBI): domain Eukaryota; kingdom Metazoa; phylum Mollusca; class Bivalvia; order Mytilida; family Modiolidae; genus Bathymodiolus; species Bathymodiolus brooksi. Next base: position 102,739,837 of record OY804581.1, on the reverse strand, counting down.
AAATACAATAAGTTGTCAACACATGTTTCCTAAAAATTCAACGATAAAGTTTTGCAATTCTACTTTTTATCAGATATCTATTCTTACCTGCATGCAAGGTCTACTAAATATTCATTGATTTCAACATGTGCTGGAATTCCGTCTTGTTCTTCTACCTGGCGAAGCAGGGATATATTTACTGCCGGGAAGGGCTCACATTTAGATACATCTAAGCATCGTGCTATTTCAACATTCCTCCCCGCAACAAAATAAGCTGTTTGAGAGACAAATTATAGAATTATGGGTGGGTTGGGTTATGGTGTTTAACGCCACTTTCAACAGTAAAATAATTATCGTCAACCATAACTGTAAATATCATATAAATAAATGTATATAAAATTAATATCCATACACGTGGCATACAAAACAACAAAAACATAAAATACCACATTTTCGAAACAGTTCAAAAATCAAACAACAAATCATAAATAGAAAAGACAAAATAGATGCCCCTAATATAGCTTCACTTTTCTGGCTTGGTGCAACAACAGGGGCCGTCGTGGTCGTGATCATATGGTAGTTGTATTTACCTGTGCAATCAGTGCCTATCACCACTAAACGAATCCCGTTCAGGCAAGGTGTGCTCGATACAACATTATGTCAACAGGTTTGCCAGTGACGCGCGGTAGATCGGTGATTTATATCCGGGTACTCCGGTTTCCTCTGATAAAACTGACCACCACGATATAGCTGAAATATTGCTGAAAGTGGTGTTACCACCATAAACCAAACCTATATTTGTTTAATTCTCTATCGTTAAGGATATTATGCCCCTTGCTAATTCAGCTTAGTCGCTGGTTGGTGATTAACGCAAAATTTAGCAATATTTCAGCTTTATCGCGGCGTCATTCATTCGTTGGATTTTGGCCCATGCTAGACATACGCTTATATTGTGATTGTTTCAATACCATCATTAGAACTGCAAATCGGAACAAATTTCATAATCGGTCATATAATTAATGATCGATCATACATGTAATCGATATATATGATTGTAGCATGAATGCCTTCTTTTACTTTGATGTTTTTATGGTTTATATACCAGCATGTAAGAAAGAGCTAAGAACTGTGAAATAATGCACACAGAAATGAGATATTACTCACTTCAAATCGGAAAACCGTGGTATAAGTATCACGAAACATGTACGGTTATCTGTCTTGCCTATTTCTATATGAGATAATGAACGAAAAATAAATGTCATAAAAAACGACATAGAATTTTAGTTTTCCGCCATTTTCTTTGATCTGGACCCTATTTTACTTCATTCGTGACTAAAACAAAGATGTTGATATGAATAATACCCCTTAAGAATGCGTATATAAATAAAATACACCTCTGAATCACTCTCTCAAACTTTATTGAGTATATTCATCAGTTTGCCATTTTTTTTAATAAATTGTACTATTTCAGTGTTTTCGCAAATAAAAGTACAATATATTGTATAAACGTGATTTCAACTCATTTTTGTTTTTTCCATAATTCTTGCTATGGTTATGTTGTGTCCCATCAAAATGTTGCATGAAGGTATACCTATTGATCACAATATATAAAATTTTTACTGCATTGCTGCACTGCACTTCTGTTCTCCATAAACTTAAATTGTGATAAAGTAATAGAAACATATTATAATCGAAATATTTCATAAATTATAAACAATTTTTACTTACTATTTAATAAGAAAATAAAACTTAATAAAAACCAAAAGCTCGCCATGGTATTTAGACGTCCTTCGTGTAATTTGCTTAACCAAGATCATCCACATATATATATATTTCAAATTGACTTATATACCTTTTAGATAATGACATTTTTTCATAAAATTGTTCGTATTAACTTTGTAATGCTTTAAAGGTTAATTTGCAATTCAAACTACATAATTAGTAAATAAGGGTAATAACAAAATTACCGAACTCCGAAGCAGCCTTGGGCCATCGCTTATAAAACTAGCATATCATGTCACATTATTCAGGTCAGAAAATGATAGCTGCCTCGTATAAACACGTAGTTATATAATTTAGTGACACGATGTCTTTCTGAAAGTCTTAACCCTCACGAAGTACACTCTATGACAAAACATTTGGAAATCCAAGTAAAATGGGGCAATGTTTTTATACTGTTAGTGCTGCAAGACTGTGATATTGGTCTAATTCTTGAACCGTGACGACTTAATTGACACGATGTCGAAAGCCAGCAGATTCAAAAAAATTGTTCTCTCAATCCAATGATGATATCAGCAAACGAAAGATTTGACTAGGATGGACACAACTAAAACACACCACACAGTAAAATAAAACAATAAACAACACTGATCCCGCAAAAAAAAAAACGAAAAAAAACCTAGAGACGTATACATATTAATTTAATGCATGTTACTTCGAATTTCATTTTCTGATGTCTCAGTGCCTATGACCGGACACTTTTAATTGATCGATCGCGAGTAGTGCATATGCCGAGCGTTGATATAGATAAATAAGCGTCAGCGGAAACTGAAGAGGCAATCAAGAATGGACTATCCAGAGCCACTGGCAACATTGGGCACATCAGACACAGGACGAAGACAAACAAAACACAACACAGGAAAGCTTTTATGTAATAATCGTTGGATTTCTCAGTTTGAAGGATATATTGCTCTATTGATTTTACAAGTTGGTATTTGTCGTATTTCCGTGTTTTATCAAAACTACAAAAATATCCATTAGCAAAACAAATGTGTAAAATACGACTGTCTGCTACATTTATAGTTGATTTTGATATTAACAATCTTCCATCTATATCATTTCTTTTTCAAATTTCTATAACATTGGATGCCTACCCATATTTGAATAACAATAAAGTATGGCCGGCATTATTTATTTCGATTCTAATAGGACAAATACGGTAATTTTAAAATTCGAGGCGGTGATGCGCTGGTAGTGGCTATTCCATCAATCTCCTACGGAATTTTTAAAATGGTTTAATTGGGAATTAAGAGATTGAAAGCGAAATTGTGGTTGAAACTGTGGCTTAAAGTACCGAAAAGAATTTTATTGACAAGGTTCAATATACATTTTATTACAAATAAACAACTTTAAATGATTAACAACGAAATTACCAGTTGAACGCAGCCAGTCGGATCGGAGATAAAGGGAGATAAAAATGGAGACAGTGAACGAAAGGTAAACAAAGCCGTGTTAATAAGAGTTTGATTATGATAAGACTCAGGGGCGGATTCAGGGGGGGGGGCGCACCCGGCGCGCGCCTCCCCTAAAATTGGTAAAAAAATATGATTTTTTTGGCGTAAAATCGTGATTTTTCACATGAAATACCCCAAAAATTTCGCGCGCCCCCCTAAAATTGGAAAAATATGATTTTTTGGGATTTTTCACACGAAATACCCCAAAAATTTTCGCGCCTCCCTCTGCTCGGCGCAATTTTTTTAAGTGCGCCCCCCCCCCCCCCTAACTTGAAATCCTGGATCCGCCCATGTAACTTGATTAGGATTTATTTAATTCTAGCTTCATTTATTTCAACAATTTTTAGATAAACAATAATAGAAAATCAGTAACCATGAACAATTTTCTGAAAATAGTCAGTGTTTATGTAGGTGCTAAGTTGAAATCGATGATCATTTTGGACATGCTATGTGTTTTTACATTGTACCAAATGTTCATAAACTGCACAACTATATAGCAAATAGTTCATGGCACTGAGGGTCATATGGCAGTATATGGACCGATCCGTCACCAAAAAAATATTATATGGACCGAAGCTTCTGAGGTCCATATAATATTTTTTTGGTGACGGACCGGTCCATATACTTCCATATGACCCGAAGTGACATGAACTATTTACTATATTATACTTTTTATCTAAAATAATGCAGGTACCTGACCGGTCCATATACGAAAATAGTGACCGGCTGCGCTAACAAAGACAAATAGGGAAAATAAAAACGTAAAGTGTAATATATAAACATACGATGTCAAAATAATGACATCCCTGGCCATTAAAACAATCATCTCCATTAACTGTGATTATCCACGTGAGTCATGATTGGACAATTTCTAAGATAGCTGCGGAATAAATTACACTTGAAATACCATGACATATACATTTCCACTTTCATAAAAGAGATCATGGATGATAATAAATGTCAATTTAAATTTTAAGGCAACAATTGGACATTTGATAACTATAACATTTATATGATAGTTGCTATTTACCATATATTAATGCAGTACCAATAATTTATGCCTAAATTGTTAATAGTCAAGCGCCGAGAAGCGAAAATGTGTGACTAAATCACCGAATTAACACACACGTAAGTTTTACATCATTGGAAAGTCAATTATGAAGAATTTTAATTATAAGCAAGTGGTCAGATGATAATTTCGGCCGAATTTTGATAAAATGATGTCACAGGTCACTCCTCCAATAGTGTCTTTGAAATTAGTATTGAACTAATTCAGCATAAAATGCAGCTAGAATATAATCCATATAACTGTAATAGTATGTTCTATCAACCAAACGTTTAACAAATTCACCACTCATTAATGCTAATAAATATAAAATCACGTTGACGTTAACAACAAAAAAGACGTTGTTGTTTCCCATAAATACTGAAGCTTTGTGCTTGTCAAAGCTGTAAATATCTTTTAGTGCGCTAAGTTGATCCACGTCAGCTCTATTCAAGTATAAGAAGAGTTTGAAGATACCAAAAGGGGTAATCAGAATCCGTATATCGAAGAAGAACAGACAACACAATGGCCGAAAGAAAAAGTATTAAAAGGACACACAACGATATAAAAAATATACATAAAACTAAAGATCGAGTTTTGAGAATTGCAACAAAGATATTTCCCTCACAGAGGCAACAACCACCTGTTTGATCAATTTTGTTCTAAGCGTGCACATCCTAAAATCTAATGACACATGCCCTTGTAAAATACTGCAATTAGCCATGTTTCCCTACTTCTGCCATCCACATAAAATGTATTCCTGGTTTTAACCCGTTTCCATTCTTTTAAACTTTTTGTTTCTAAAGATGACCTGAATACGTGTTATATGAAAAGTAACTTACACGGCCACAGACTACAATCTATGCTGGTATAAAAATTTACCCGTTATTCAATTAGATAAGTGACAATTGTGAAATTGACAATAGGTGTCATAAGGGTTCAACTGTCCTAATAATTCCACTTATATCAACTGCAGTAACTGTATCAGGTAGAGCTGTTTTCGCCATAAATCACAGTACTGTTCTGCATACCACTGAAGTAGTCTGCGGAGGTACCTTTTCCCAATGCCAAACATGACTGATGTTGCACTTCTGTGTATCGCATCCGGTGATTGTATATACGATAGGTGTTATTAACTCATTAACTACATTATAGAAACAATGGTTTACATATTCATGCACGGGCACATGTTGCCGCAAATCTTTTTCGCTTTCGTAGTATCATTTGAAACCACACCTGACATAGATTTGTCATTCTGTACATGAATTTCGAATGAATTACAGTTTTTAAATTAGCTTTTGTTTGGTAAATTGAAAGTCAAGTTCAACTTTGAAACATTAATTGCTAGAAATGATGTTGATTTGAATTATTGCAGAATATTTTTACCTATTAAATTGCAGTTCATTAAATTCATATTTAGAATTTTCAATTCATTTTAGCATTATAAAGTGCATCAACTTAATTTCGACATCAACATGTTTTTAATCATGCTGTTCATGCTGTGCGGGTTGCCCTATTTTAGTTAGACCTAATGTCGTTAGTGATTTCGCGTTGATATATATCACGTTCTTTTCTGTTCTGTCGTTTTGTACATTTCTCACATGAACACAAATATACCCAGCCTAACTGGCGTGACTATTAAAAGCATATGTTTCATATCACCGTCTGATTGTGTCCTTTTGGTCTAGCACTGGAAGACAGCTTTAGGACAATTCGTTGTCAGTATGCAGATTTTTCTAAATCACAGTCCGCAAACAATTACACATAGAAAGATTCATACAAAACAAAATTATTTCGGGTAAAAACTCGGATGCAGTTTCTCTTGATTTGAATACTGGTGATCAAAAGAATGCATGGCCAAAAACAAGAATAAAATTCTGTTAATATGGTGACAAAAATAATTGATTTTCAATTCTCAGACAAGGTTCCGGTGATTTATGTCTTGATGAGTATTTTTGTCTTGTGTGTTTGCTGACATATGTCTTCTCGTTATTCAGGAAAGCATGTTTATTCATAAATGCGAGTGTTATGTAATACGATATGAACATGGTTTTGCTGAATAATGTTCCAAGTCGAAAACTATGAACGATTAGAAATTTAATGTGAATGTACCCTGAGTGTTACCTTTGTGTGGCTTTTGCGAGTAGCAAAATAGTTTTGCCGGTTTCAAGGACATGAACTACTAAGAATGTGTACAGTAAGCAATGCCACATCGATTGCTATTGTTAGAACAATGTCTCATTGAATAACTGAGGTTTTATTTAAAAAAAATGGTGGAATAAATGAGTATGTATTTTAGAGTTTGGTTATCTTAATCTCTACGAGTGTTATTTGTTGAATATTTTATCAGTTAAAGAAAAACGATTAAATGCTACCGATTTAAGTTTCTAAGACGAATTATACAAACCATAATTTTATCAACATACATTTATAATAATAATTTATAGAGGTTAGGGCTATAATGTTTAACGCCACTTTCCACAATATTTCAGTTATATCGCAATCTAATTAAAATTAGATCTCCGTACTTGCTCCCTATTTTCTGTAGGTTGTGTGGAAGTCGCCGCGTGGCTACCATGATATTGATCGTGGCTACCATGATATTGATCGTGGCTACCATGATATTGATTCGTTATATCGTGACGGTCAGTTGTATTGGTGGAGGAAACTGGAGTGCCCGAAGAAAACAACCGACCTGCCGCAAGTCATTTTAATCTCATATAATGTGGTATCCAGTACACCTCACCAAGGCGCGGGATACGAACTCGCAACTTTAGCGGCGATAGAAATTGAGTCCATAAGTAGTCGTAAATCCAATTTACGATACGATCACGACCGTGACGGCCCCCACCAATATTGGTGATATATAAAATACAAAAGATATGAAATAAAAAAACACAGGCAACACGAAATAAAACATTTTGAGTTTAGCTGTTACCTTGCTTCCAGATCAACAATGGCCTTATTTTATATCTTTATGTATACACGATTTCAATTTACAAAGAAAATTGTAAGAAACACAAACCACGAAAACATTTTCAATCGGAATCCGTTTATATTTATTACATAAGTATTCAAATTATCGGATTCTGTGATCATTATAAATAGACACATTTGTTGCGTAGTTTGGCCGACATTCCACAAGGTAAAGATGCTTGGAACAACATTACATAATAATAGAGCATTAGCTGTTAAAACACTACTTATAAACGCACTGCAATACGTTATCGGATATTTGCAGGCATGTCGTTGAAACATATTACAAATTACCCGACCAATTACAAAAATAAAATATTCTACATTTTAACTGTTCACAGCTACAGAATATCACGTCGTAATGATATTTGCCTGCTGAATTCTGCATTTTATTGCATTCTTTCAACCCTTCCCAGCAAATCTATTAATAAGGAAAATTTATGAGAAATAAAGTGTAAATATATGCAATGTTGTTGGGTAGACTATTATAGCTGCATTCTGCATATTAAAGCAAAAAAAAAAATACCACCTATCCGAATATTTCCACAATTCAATAGAAAATGGCAGAAAGAGACAAAATCGACCTGTGACTAAAATACATCGATAGATTCAGAAATTCACAAAAGGTAGGAAGATACTAAAAAGGAAATAAGAAGTCGGAATTCGTAAATGAACACACAATGCAAAGAGACGAAGACAAACAGTATCTAAAAAAATACGACACAGAAAACAACCCAAGATAATCGAGCAACAGGAATCCCACTAAAACAAGGGAGATATCATGTGCAATTTAGAAATGTCAGATCAACATGAATACAGACAAACGGCAATATGAACCACAATCATGCACAAATAAAGTTAGTGGTATTTTTCAAATAAAGATGAGCAAATGTTATGCATAATATGTTATGATTTTGTATTTTGCACACGCCAATGAAATACAGAGATATCTCCCTCCAAACAAAATAGGTCTATGTAAGCTATTCTAGACATGGGACTATCGTCCACATGTCTTGTAAAACATTTGGAATAGTTATGTTGGCTATTCAAAACATGTGGGCCTTTGTTCACATTTATTGTCAAACAGCTGAAATATTCCAGAAACGCGTCATCCACACAAAAATGTTATATCTACGTTGTATCAGTCTCTGTAGGACAATACTCTTATCAAATGAGATCAAGCATCAGCTAAAAATAAATGTGGTGCTAAACAATTATTGTCTTCGTGTGAGATGAATTTCCGTCATTGTTATTAACTCCTTGAATGTCGACAACTTTGGATATTCATCTCACGGGAAGACAATAATTATGTTTTACGTCATTCACTCTTTCATACTATGATCGTGACCGGCGAATAATCAAACCGGTTAAACCAAATACCAGCTAACATTTACAGTGTTTGTGAATGGACTTCAAATTCAATTCTGCCAGGAAGAAGAGTTTGAAGATACGAAAGGGGTAATCAGAATCTGTAAATCGAAGGAGGACTTACAACACAATGGCCAAAAGAAAAAAGGACTAAAGAAATGACAACAATCTACAAAACATACACATAAAACTAAAGATCGAGTAACACGAACCTCACTAAAAACGGGGGGTGAACTCATGTGCTCCGGAAAGGTAAGCAGTTCCTGCGCAGTAGTATATAAGGACGGGCAAAGTCACATTTGTGAAATGTGAAAAGATATAGAAAATATGGAAGAAAGCCAAGTTGAATGGTGAAAAGATATGGAAAATGCGGAAGAAAAGTAGGTTGAATTGTGAAATGATATGGAAAATATGGAAGAAAATTAAGTTGAGATGTGCAATGATATGGAAAATATGGAAGGAAAGTAAGTTGAATAGTGAAAAGATATGGAAATTATGGAAAAAAAGTAAGTTGAATAGTGAAAAGATATGGAAAATACAGAAGAAAAGTAAGTTGAATAGTGAAAAGATTTGGAAAATACAGAAGAAAAGAAAGTTGAATAGTGAAAAGATAGGGAAAAAAGTACGGGAAAATGAAATGGTTTATAACGTGATGTACTAAAAAAACAACTAACTGATATTTCAAACGTTGTATTTCAAACGTTGCGGTTTGAAAAAGTACGGGAAAAAAGTACGGGAAAATGAAATGTTCTATAACGTCATGTACTAGAAAAGCAAGTAACGTTGCATTTCAAACGTTGCGGTTTGAAAAAGTATGGGAAAAAAGTACGGGAAAATGAAATGTTTTATTACGTCATGCACTAGAAAAGTAGGTTGAATAGTGAAATGATATGGAAAATACAGAAGAAAAGTAAGTTGAATAGTGAAAAGATAGGGAAAATATGGAAGAAAGCCAAGTTGAATAGTGAAATGATTTGGAAAATTGAAATGTTTTATAACGTCATGCACTAGAAAAGTAGGTTGAATAGTGAAATGATATGGAAAATACAGATGAAAAGTAAGTTGAATAGTGGAAAGATATTGAAATTATGGAAGAAGAGTAAGTTGAATAATGAAAAGATTTGGAAAATATTGAAGAAAAGTAGGTTGAATTGTGAAATGATATGAACAATTGAAATGTTTTATAGCGTCATGTACTAGAAAAGCAAGTAACGACTACGACGTCCCCTTTTTCCTCTATAGACTTTAACATTACTTCATATATTATACGTATAACATGATAATACAGTCAAATCTGTATATAAAGGCCACTCAAGGGAACCTGAAAATGTGATCGTTATGAGCAGTTGTCCTTTATATACAAATTACTTTGCTTGAATATGAAACTTAATAAATAATATACGTTTATTTTGGCCGATATGAAACATACATGACAACACATAGCAATCTACACTTTACATATACAAGCACGTTTAAATAGGCGGGCTACAAAACTTTATAAAATCTGCCTTATATGTTAAAAACAGTACAGATATATAATACAATATGTATATGTTGTCATACATGCTGAACTTATAAGGCAGTGAGGGTGGGTGAATTTGTGCATCTAATCGCTCTAATATTTTCTAAATAATGACTACATTTAGTACTCAGAGTCAGAGTGAGTAGATTTCACTAGAAACCATTCGGCTGGAAATAACGGCCAAAGGGAAATAATCAAAAGAAAAAACTATTACTACCGCCGCAAAATTAACGGCTTTTTAAGGAAAAAACCTACCAATTACTTGGTTTGAATATGAAACTAAATAAATAATATACGTTTATTTTGGCCGATATGAAACATACATGACAACATATAGTAATCTACACTTTACATATACAAGACAGTCAAGACACAAAAAACATTTCAATAGGCGGGCTACAAAACCTTATAAAATTCGTCAAACAAGCACGCCAAGCAAATACATTAATAAAATCAGTAAGAAAATTTTGAATTGATAAAGATATTAAAATGAATTATAAATAGATACATAGTCCTATTAAAGTGATAACGATTGAATCCAAGAAATGAAACACTTCCTTGAAAATTCAACTCCAAACATGAAGGATGAGACATTCCTTCAACTGTTAGAACTACCAAGGGAATGAATCGGACACTCCCCTGAAAGTAGACCCTTACATCAATAAATTAGGAATCCAAAGGATGAGTTACTCCCTTGAAAACAGATGGAATCCCCTGATCAGGGAAAACTTTCATCTCTGTTGACGAATTGTTGACCTTATTACAAAAAAACATCAATGATAATAAAAATGCAGACATTTATTTATCAAAGATATGTTGTTTTTTGACAGAAATACAAATCTTGATTCATATACATTGCATATACATGTAATTTATCTGTTAACATCAATGATAAAATACAAAAGTGAATTTATCGTCCAAATGTCTAATTGTTTGCGTATACAGTAATCTCAATGACTCATTTGAACGTTCGTTGTTAGTCTGTATTGATGCTAGTTGTGAACATTTTAATGTGATATTTGCAGTTTGTTCTTCAGTCTAATTTCTAAATTTACAATTAGTTGCTTAGAACTTTATTGAAGGATTCATTGTGAATGACTGATATATTGTTTAGTCAAATCGTGTTAGGGGAGCGGAGATATTTTGCTATCATTTAAACAACTGCGAGTTACTATCTTTCCAATGTATATTGGAACAAATCGCAAATAAAGATTTAAACAATTGACGTAACTTATTGCCTTAGTGATTGCATTCATCGTGATCTTTGAAATCGAAGGCATTAAGACATAAGTAGGGTACATGATCCATTCAAAGTTTCAACGTTGATGGTCGTATCAAGATGACATGGCTTATATGCTGCATACACATACACTCATAAAAGCGTTTTATTACAAACTCTTTTTATCCTGATCATAAATTTAAATAAAAACTTAGATATCAAATAAAGTGCGCACGACGATGTTCTATAATAACCTTCATTACGTACGCTCAAGATCAAAAGATTAGAAAGCCAAATCATTTATAAAGTTTTGAGAGGAATAAACCAAAGGATCTAAACAGGATAAATTGATAGCCATAGTCAGCTAAGGGCACCTATGCCCGAGGAAGGAGAACCTTCGCTTTAATAATATGCGAGCGTTAGCGAGCTCTTTATGGTATAAAATGTTTACATAGGATTTTTTGACAAATATGGCTGCACATACTGAAGGATAAAAAAAAATTATGCGCATTGTAAACACGTTCCGTGTAGCACACTAACGCAATCAACTAATGAAGATCTTCTTAGCATAAAGCGCAAAGGTGATCCTAAGTCTCGTACCCTCTCTCGTTCGTCTGATACCACTGAAACCCGGAACCCGTGTGTAATAAAAGTCATTTTGTTAGCTTGTTTTACTTATATTGATATTTTTTAATTTATTAAATCTCTTCTGACATACTGACAAGAATTTTTGTTTCTACGCGGAAGCTAACTTTTGAGATTTCGTAAGGAACGACAGTTCGATTGAATGAGACTAGATTCGGCCCTAAGAAAAAGTCGTCCCCGATATATCTTGGCCCAACAAATCTGGACACTTTTTGATGCGCTGGATGAGCGTGAAATTGCCAGAAAATTTTCAGATTCGCGAGCATTCATGGCCGTGCCTGATTCATATTCATTACAGATATTATAATACCTCACATATCATAATTTAATACGATTGGTTTAGATAGCACCACGTGATATTTTTTTATTCGTGTATTTTTTTCAAAATTTCAGCTGCCGTGTGATTACCCTATCTGTTCCGTCAAAGGGAGATAATGATTACGTCATCAGTCGTCTGTAGAAAGGTGTCTCGTTACTCGTCGAAGGATGGTCATTTACTCTGGGTAATCTGTTTCTTCAAATACAACTGTCTGTCGTGAGATTACGCAAATGTGTATAAAGTGGCATTAAAACTCCAACAATCAAATGAATCAAGTTATCAAGGCAAATATTAAAAGGAAGTCTGCTGAAAGTTGTATACACTGAACCGACTTGAATCAGATGAAATTGGCATAATATCAGGTTTGGTTCATGTGGGATTTCAAAAGATTGTTTCGGTATTATAAAACATTTACGGCCTGGTTAGGAGGTGAATATCCAGAATTATCAACCCACCAAGGTTATTTTCCCTCGGGATAAAGCCCTCGGGGAAACAGTCTTAGATGGGTTGATAATTCTGGATATACACCTCCTATCAAGGCCGTAAGTGTATATGATCACATGACTGAGGTGAGTTCTTTAATGTTTACATTAACATTACAGGCTTAATGACAGATGATGGACAAGTCTATCAGTCCAATGAAACATTAATACTTTTTTCATTTGATCATAAGTTTGAAAAATAAATACCATTGAGAAAATTTCATGATCAGGTTAACCGCTACGGAATATCTGTGTCATATATGGCCACGGATATGTTCAGTTTGTCGTAATCACAATGAAGACTTTTCATGACTTATACCGTATTCATAGCAAGAGTAAAACGACGGGTGCCACATTTGGAGCAGGAGCTGCTTACCATTCCGGAGCACTTGCGGTCACACCCGTGTTTTAGTAGGGTTCGTCAGATTCGGTCGTTAGTTTTATATGTAGTGTTTTGTAAATTATTGTTTTTCCTTTTGTTCATTTTCGTTTTGGCCGTTGTATTGTCTATCCTTTAATTTACTGCTTCTGATTACCCCTTTGGTATACACTGAAGACAAGGATGAAAACAGAAGGAATTGTGCTTAGTGTAAAAGATGCTCCGAAACGATGATTGGTTTGAAGTTGTAAGCATGTTCCTCGATGCACATACTATCACTGATGTGCTTTGCTCGAAGTGGACTTCTGATCGCATTCACTTTCGAAGTGACATTGCTCTGAGAAGCTCATTCTCGCAAAACAAATCAACGTTAGTATATATTTATCGTATACAACACAAGTCAGTGCTATTGTTGACGTCTTGAATAATAAATTTGATATCACGAATTTTAAAATTTCATTTCGAAAACAAAGATTATATATTAATTGTAGATAGTGAGTTAAATTATACTATATGTTTGGGTTAGGTGTTTACTCACATGTGGAAAGCACTTGCATTAAAGCATCATTTCACTATTAATTTTTTGACCAGTAGAAAACACAAACCGTATGCTTAGTATTTGTCTTTTCAATGGCAACGTCCTTAATTGTCAGTAGTTATTAGTTGGTGAATATTGCAAGGCTTTTTCCTGTCCATATGGTGTAAGCATCCTGTTAATAGTGTTGTTATTGGGCTTTGTTTTTTGTAGTAATATGATATACATTATATTATATTGATCGGTTCCGGAGCCTAGTTCCTGTCTTGAAACAGGCACAAAAAGGTGCTGTGGCCATTAATCTTCCCTTCTTGAGAATGATAATTTCAGTGACATAAACAAGATAAATGTATGAACAAAACAAGTAATCTGCACCAAATTACTTCAATTCTGAACGAACATAAACTTCCGTAGATCATGAATACCACAATACAAGGCCGGGAAATGACCTGCTACATGCACACATTATTTCCTGTGGTGAGACAGGCACAAATGGTGCTGTGGTCATTAATATTCTCTTCTTGATAATGAGGATTTCACTGGCATAAACAAGTTAAATGTATAAACAAAACAAGTCATATGCACCAAATTACTTTAATTCTGAAAGAGCATAAAGTTCCATAGATCATGAATAGCACACCACAATGAACTGTTACATGCATACGCTATCCACGTAGAACTTCCGCATTGCATGACTTTATTGTCAATTCTCATAAACAAGGACAAGATAATATTACGCCAACGTCAAATTCAGTTTGGAACAAAAATAACAAAACTCTTTAACGAGATATCACTCAGTTACTGCGACGCCTGTATCTAGCTCCTCTTTAAATATATATATAGGGGGAATCACGTATAAACATCTGCCACGCGACCGGTAAAATAAACAGTCGCAGTAAATGTAACCTTATAAGTTTGACTGGTCGGTCGGGAAACTTAATTGTTCTATGGGAACCGATTATCATAGAAACTATAGAAAGAGTAAAATAACAAGGTCTTTCAAGAATGGACAAACCAGGGAAACTGGCAACATTGGGTACACAAATTACAAGACGAAGACAGACAAAACAAACAACACAACACAATATGTGTTGGATACACAACTATACGCAAGCAAGCGCAAATAACGTAAATAAGACATTAACCCTCCTACTAACAACTGGAAGGAAAGACGAATCGCACATAAACTAGACACTTCCGGTCCTTTCCTCATGCATGACTTTTCACCGGGTTTGTAAATAGATGAACACGACGGAGGTCACCCCCGGTTTTTAGTGAGGCTTCTGTTATTCGATCTTTAGTTTTATATGGTATGTTTTGTAGATCGTTTTTTGTCCTTTTTCTGTTGGTCATTGTATTGTCTGTTCTTCTTCGTTTGATTCTGATTACCCTTCTGTGATCTTCAAACTCTTCTAAAATTTAGCTTGGAACAAGATAACAAAAATCATTAACGAGATACCAATCGGTTAATGTGACACCTGTATCTAACTTCTCTTTGAAAATATATATGAGTAAGCACACATAAATGTCTGCCACGTAACCGGTATAATATAAAGTTCTAGTAAATGTAGCATTATTACTTTGACAGATTGGGAAATTTAGTTGTTCTGTGCGAGTTGATTATCATAAAATCTATAAAAAGAGTTAAATAACATAGATTATTCTTAAACTAGAAATTATTGAAGATACAAAATGCTAATTTAATGCACCAGATGTGCATATATATAATTACATTCACATCATCAGTGTTACACTCTACAAAAGACTACAGTGGTATACTGAACAAATACCCGTCATAACTTCGTTAACATAATATATGTAAAATACAAGGAGTAATAAGATACAGACAATGACCGAATATTTCATTTGCATATTGTTTATTTGTTTAGTTGTAATCTTAGATAAAGCTTACGTCATCAACATGTCTTAAGGAGTTTGTGTGAAATAAACTGATAATTTATCTAGCAACAGGTGAAGTATCTCTGTCTAAAACATTTCTCATGTTATACGACAATAACTTAAATTTAACTCCAGACGAGATATCAAAGCCGTAAGGAGAGGTTGTAAAGGGACGAAAACCTCAGAATACAATGACCAAAAGAACAAAAGGGTAAACAACGATCTGCAAAAAACAGACATAGAAAACTAAATATTGAGCAACACGAACCCCAATTACTTATGTGTTTCTTCCCGATGTGTAAGCAGTTCCTGCTGCATTAGTGGCACCCGTCGTACTTCTTGAGATTTTTTATTTTCCTTTCCTTTTCAAACAGATAACACTGACAATTCTTGATTTATAGATGAACAAAAAGAAAAAAATACAAATCACAAGACATTACTTTCTTACATATTAACGACATTTTATTGTTGTGATGACTCTTAATTTGCAATAACATATTACCTGCTTTTAGGAAATTATTTTTACTTTTACTTGAATGGAGTGCATTTATTAGATCTAAGTTGCTACACCCAGGTGCAAAACGAACCAGTCTAGTTTAGCAAACGTCATAGAAAAACCATCGAAGGGGCAATCAATGATGGCAAATCCAAAGACACTGGCAACATTGGACACACAGTACACAGAACGAACACAGCAAAACATAAAATACAACAGACATGAGAAACAAATGTACCAGTTAAATAAGAGGGTTAGGTATTTGTTACCATTAAATTAACAAAACTATACATAATCGTTCTGAACAAAAATCAGTAAATTTTTAAACCTGCAGATGTCTTGATGATGTTCAAGCTGTTTGATATTGCGAAGCAAACTTCATAGTATCCAACATAGTTCTTAAATAAAGTAATTATTATTAAACTAAGGTTCTCCACCCTCAGCCATATGTGACTTTAGCTGATTTTGGCTATTCTGTTTATGCTCTTTGGTTTCTTTTGCTCCCAAACAGTTTTAAATTATTTGACTTTCCAATGTTTCGATATTGAGTGTACCCGATGAAGGTTATTCCAGAGACACGTCGTACTAACTAAATTATATATCTACGTTTTTATTGCACAAATAAACACTTTTTAAATATTGATTTGCAACTGTTAATCATCCCACCTACAACACAAAATATCAGAAATATATCTCGGTAGATTGTTCAACTCAATATACTTCAATATTGACACTGTTGTTAAGGATTGGCAAACCTATGTAATTTCTACAGCCATCTCATATGTCACTGCATCTACGGAAGTTCTATATAATCATCATAATGATGTCAATATAAAGGGTGATTAATCTATGATATAACGTTAATATAAAATATTATATTTGACAGGCATTATCAATATTTGTCAGATATCATGTTCTTATTTGTCATTCTTTACACAATTATTATCATTAGTGATTACGTCTATGTTATTATATCGAGATTAACCCGTCACTCCGTCACTAGTAACCCTGTATTGTGTTTGAATTATATATAATATTGTCTGTGCTAAATTATAGATAACAATATTTTGTGTCGCTTTTTATAGATAATAATTACTGTAATGAAAACGTCTTAATTTTGGTTCCCACGCATTTTTGAGAAACTACCACTCACTTTTTCTTAATGTTCAAGACTTAGAGAGGGATATAATTATATTTATTACAAGACCAGACTAGATATCTATTCGATTGCTACCCCCGGGCTAATTGTTATAGGTGCACATGAAACATGTCTAAATAAAACCCTCAATAACCTGGAATCATATATAAGGTGAACTGTAAATACAGTCCAAATGTAGGAAATCATTGTTCATTTAACATGCCTAAGCCGAACATATGTCAATTACGAACACAGATATAGAGGTTAAGGAAAAAGGGCTGTGGTATTTAAAGCCACTTTCAACACTATTTCAGAGATATTGTGGCCGGGGAAACCTGAGTACCAGGAGAAAACCACCGAACTGTCACATGTTATTGAAAGACTTTATCACATAATGTTGTATCGAGGACACCTCGTCTGAACCGGATTCGAGCTCACAACGTTAGTGGTGATATGCACCGATTGCATAGGCAGTTGAAAATCCAACTACCATACAATCACGACCACGACCCACTCTCCCCCCCCCCCCCCCCCACAAACATATAGGTATACACTCAATTAAAAGAACATTCTACTATCACTACGCAGTATTCTCAAGAATATGTGCAAGAGCAAAAATTCCATCCAATGAAATGTGTATGACATTCCATCGAAATAATAAAAGATGAAAGAACATTTGGCTCATAAATAATATATATGAATCGGCTACACCACAAACAAAACCTTAAAAGCACCACACTGATGAACCTTTTCAACAATAATTGCAGAAACTTTGGCGATATTTTTAATTTTTTGTGCTTACAACGCGTTTCTGGAATAACTGTCATCAAGTACGCTTAAAGACAAAAGTATGGCATGTCAAATAATTTAATAGTCTGTGTGATCACGTAGACCAAAAGATTTAAACAGGATGGATAATATCGGCTAAGGTGACCTATACCTTAAGCAGAAGGACTTTAGTTTTAACAATAATTACCATTATTTAGGAACTGTAATTTTCAATAATGTATATATCTAATAAATACAATAATTAACAATAATTACCATTATTTAAGAACTGTAATTTTCAATAATAGATATATTTAATAAACCATGTCAGTACCGAAGAACTGAATATTGGCAGGATGATACTTGCGGGGACTAATATTCCAATAGCAGAGGTATCGACCAACTGATAGGAGAAAAAACGCAGATATTTCTGGAATATTCCTAATTTTCTGACGTTCATAACACGATTTTCTTTAGGAACTTACGTTGAACAAGCCATCGCAAGCGACTCATATTTTTTATACATATCCGTTTCTCAAAGTAAATTTAACATACGCGTTTCCGAAAATAAGACGATGTCTGTTACGATTTCCACACAAAAATGATGTTCTGTTCGTCTTTACCTCCAGTCGTTTGTAGGAGAGCTAATGTATTGCTTACGTTATTTGTATCGTACAAGGTCCAGTTTTCGTGGGGGTTCTCTTTTCGTGGATTTCCCGGAAGTCTCGAGATTTCAATCGTGACGTCACATTTACTAGAGTTTTAGCTGTAACTAGGAAGTGGAACGTCGCTGGTGTTTATTTATATTTGCTGTACAATATGCGGTCAAAACAGGGAGATTTACTTATAATTGCATCACAACTATGATTTTTTTTAAATTTTACTATTACCAAATTTTGTCTATGTTTAATCATCCAGAAATCAAGTTTCTGCAGTCAGAATTCCAATGTTTACATCTGTCAGCACGCGTGCGTATTTTTAGTCACTGTACAACGTCATACAACTTTGAGGCCAATGCTATTTTTGTGATTTCCTTGGCCTTAAAGAACAATTTGAAACATACCCACGAAAAGTGGACTCTTCCGGTCCCCTAATTTTGTTTATACCGCTTCACTATTATCGTTTATTATTGTATTAAATTGAGCATGCATTTTTTTGAGGATATGTGGATAAAAGGATGGGATATCAGTGTTAAAGGTAAGCAATTCCATATTTAATTGTATTTGTTAATTTTATTGTTATTTCCACGATAATGCTTAGGTCCACGAAAAGTGGACACACGAGGATATATGTTTGCGTATAGTGGTGTCCAACACATATTGTGTTGTGTTTTTGCTTTCTTTTTCTTCGTCTTGTATACCCTATTTTACCAGTTTCTCTGGATTGTCCATTTTTGATTGCGCCATCGGTATTCTCTAACGTTTATTTGCCAGTTTCTCTAGATTGTTCATTTTCCATTGCCCCTTTGGTATTCTCTAACGTTTATTTGCCAGTTTCTCTGGATTGTTCATTTTTGATTGCCCATTCGGTATTCTCTAACGTTTATTTGCCAGTTTCTCTGGATTGTTCATTTTTGATTGTCCCTTCGGTGTTTTCTAACGTTTATTTGCCAGTTTCTCTGGATTGTTCATTTTTGATTGTTCCTTCGGTGTTCTCTAACGTTTATTTACCAGTTTCTCTGGATTGTTCATTGTTGATTGTCCCTTCGGTATTCTCTAACGTTTATCTCTATCATATATTGTCTTTTTATTTATGGTGACATTCAATTATCCTCCTCATGTAGTGTTTGCATTTCTCAGCTGGTTCGTTTTACACAAATTTATAACAGTATTTCTGAATGTTAATAACGGCAAACTTGATAACGGTAAACTTTTACGATAAAATACCTTGGTCATAAGTATAGAATATTAAAAAAATATCACTAAATTTCCTACCGCTATAAATATCATGCATAAGAATATGTGCATATATCTGATCAAGAACGAAGAGTTTCAAGATACCAAAGTGGTAATCGGAATCCGTAAATCGAAGAAGGACAACATCTGATAAATAAGATCTGATCAAAAGAGTATTTTCAATAAGAATAGATTGAAGATACCAAAGGGATAATCAGAATCCGTAAATCAAAAAAGGACAGACAATGTTTCTGACTTCAATGACCGTAATCCCGTGTTAAAGGAAAGAAAATTTTACACCAATGATACTATTTCCGCTAAGAAATGAAAACTTTCAATAAATATACAATATACGTATATTGTCGGAAAATATAAAAACATATAGAAACAGATATAAAACAGAGACTTGGACAAGCTTTTCTAACCTGTTTCGTAGCTAGTGCAAATTAATTTTATATTTAACGACAATGTGCATATATTGTTTTTATTTTGCAATATCAAAAAGTCCAAAACATCTGCCAAAATATCTGAAAATAATTGGTCTAATCGTTATCAATGGAGTCATCTGTGACGTTAGATCTTGTACGGTTACAGTTTATTTCTGTCACTCCACATCACCCAGGTACAAGAAATGCTTTATTAGATCCATGACCTAATAATACTGAAGATTATTGTTTTACTACCTTTATTAGTACTCAAAATCACACAATTGCAGGATAAAAGTTATTGCCTCTATAAAGATTACAAAGATCCTGCATTTAAATACACTTTATCATGCAGTTATATGATTAATAAGGTATTTACCATCCATGCTATCATAGCGACTTAACTAACAAATTTGGAAGTTTAAATCTGAAGCATCTCGACTCCTGCATTCTTGACAAATCTTATCAAATTTGCTGGTTCAACTAAATTAAATAAGTTCATGCATATTTAATTCCATATTATATTACTATTTTATGTCAATATTTGATTCCAGAAAACTGATGACCTATTCCTGCTGATACCAATAATTTCTTTAGATATTTATTACTAATTTATATTAAATCTGTTATGAGTATCAGTTATGATTTGTGTTGTCTAAAGAGCAATGTTTTGAGCCAACATATTTAACTTTCCTAGGTAGTCATCTGTACAATACGAGCATACATTGACCATGCTATTCATGTTGTTATTCATTTCTATTATAGTATATGGTATGATTAAGCGAATGCGAATATGTTCACATTTTCTAATCGTTTGTCTATATATGTATTGTTGTTGGAGAGCCAATGAGTAGGATGAGACAGTTGAGATCATCGTAACCGGCTTAGCCTTGCTATCTATTGTTTCCTGTTCCAATGTTAGGCTCTGGATTTCCAGTGCCATGTGTCATTGTCTTGCTTATCTTCAATGATTTAAAAATTTAGATGATATGTAGTTTTCATTGGTAGAATTATTGGCAATCGCTATTTACAAAATTCTGTTCAGACTCGAACATGTATACTAATAAAAATGTAAATATTTCTTCATGGAGATTATAAACACATTTTAAATGTGAATACAAATGTAGATATTTAGCTTAGTGCATACGAGCGTTTCTGGAATAGCCATCATAAAGTACGCTCATAGTCACAATATTAGAAATACAAAGACCTTTAAAGGCTGGAAGGAAATTAACCAAGGGGCCTGCATAGGATAGCCACAAACGTCCTAGATTAGCCAATCCATGAAGGAGATTAGCCTTAATTATGATAGATTACATTGCTTAGGAACTGTAAATTCAAACATAATAATATATAATAAACCATGCTGCTGCTGCAACACTGACTACTTGGTGGATGATATCCACCGTGAGTTATAGTCCACCTCCAGAGATATCATCTCAGTGATGGTAATATAAACTGTTCGCACGGTGTGTTTCTGGAATGACCCCCTTCAGGTACCCTCATAGTCAAAAGCCGAATTATTCAAAAGTTTTATGAGCAAGTAAATCAAAGGGTCTACACAGGATATATGATAGTGATGTTAGCTTAAACATCAAGCAATGTATGACTTAAAGCAGCATTTGCAGTAGTGCCTACAGACACAATTTGTGTGCGGAGCTTATCATCAAAAATCCCCGTTGATATGAACAGCATATTTATGAAACTGTATGTCAGATGACCAACGTGACCTAAAGTTACATACCTCAGAAATTTGACTTTTCGAAGTGATTTTTGTAGTTATTAAACTGATGAGGAATATTATGTTTAATAAGACTGAAAGTTTCGTAGGGAGGAACACTAATGACCATGCCTGTCAAATATTTTGCCCCAAAAGTAACTGTGAAACTATGTATCATTGATTTTTCCTCCTTGAGATAATCGTGGTCAAAATTATGAACAATCTGAATGTTTGCTCCGCTCACAGCTATTCATACCCACGGTCCCAGTTTAAAAGGTCGCCATTTTGCA
This sequence comes from Bathymodiolus brooksi, assembly GCA_963680875.1. Classification (NCBI taxonomy): domain Eukaryota; kingdom Metazoa; phylum Mollusca; class Bivalvia; order Mytilida; family Modiolidae; genus Bathymodiolus; species Bathymodiolus brooksi. The sequence goes on along the minus strand of OY804581.1, from coordinate 102,717,504 downwards.
CATACGTGGAAACACTTGCTTGACCGCATCAATGTTCTCCATTGAATTTGTATTAAAATATACAATGATTTAATGGTTTCAAAAGTATTATTGCATTAGAGCTTGTATTTAATTACGATTTTTGATTGGATTTTGGAACTGTCTCGACAATGTGGGATTATGCCTTTTTCATTTTATTGCCACGGTAATTCACACTGATGTCTTTTTGGTAAATTGATAGTGCCTTCGTAGATTATTTTCAGACAAATGTCGATTTTAAAAAGCAATTTCCTGGATAATGTTGAAATAATGAATAATAAATTCGGATAAAATTGAGAATTTCACGACAGTATTAGAAGTTTTCTTAAAGAATTTGCAAATAGACCATACTATTGGAAACAAAAAACAAAAAAAAGGATTGGGCCAATAATCATCTTTTAAAAAGAGAATTACAGTTATATTACAATTCCCTAAAAGCATGTATCGTTCTCAAATGACAATGTATCTTTTCCATTTTACGTAGATTTGTTCTTTCCACTATCACCGACAAGAACTTTACAGGACATGACTATGTACATATGAGTAACATGGCGGATGTCTCATTAGAAACAGAGGCAACTTATCCTTTGCGAGCACTTGGGTTCATCTCCAGTCTTGATGGGGTTCGTGTTGCTCATTTTATTTAGTTTTCTTTCTTGTTGTTTTGTGTGTTGTTGTCCTCGTCATGTGTATTGTGTTTCCAATGTTGCCAATGTCTCCATAATGTTCATTCTTGACCCCCCTTCGGTTTTTGCTAACGTTATTTTCTCCAAAATAAATAATATGTTCTTCTATATTTGGATATTGTTTATTTGCTTGGTTGTTCTATTGCATACAGCTTACGTCATTAACGCGTCTTTAGGAGTTTGTGTGATACCTTACTTAGCAACAGGTGGAACATCTCTGTCTAAAACACGAGAAGAGGTTGGTCTAATCTATTATGTCGTATGACAAAACAAGAAATTATATTTCCAGACAGTGTCTTAAATTCGTATCTCACAACTAAGAAACGCGTGTGACCTCGTTTTATTTAAACCTTATTTTAGACTTCGTTTTGACAGCTTACATGAAGTATAACTAGGGAACAACAATTGTAGTAACATAGATGACGTGTTCTTTTTGCTTTAAGATTCTTCATAAAAATATTCACAACTTATATGTGACCAAATGTTAACCTTATAATGTAGCCTATATATTAACTGAGTGGTCCAAACACCGTATAATTCAATTTATGTTTTATTTACGTCTAATCTCTTCTATCAATAATATAGTAAGGGGCGTCGTGGTCGTTATCGTATAGTAGTTGGATTTACAACTACCCGTGCAATCCGGTTCATCGCGAGGTGTACTCGATACAGTATGTGATAAAGTTATTCGGTGATTTACGACAGGTCGGTGGATTTCTCTGGGTACTCCGGTTTCCTCTACCAATAAAACTGATCGCCATGATATAATTGAAATATTGTTGATAGTGGTGTTAAGCACAGTAACCCTAACCCTAACCACAATCATAACGGAGTGGTCCAAATATCGAATAATTCAATTCAACATTTTAATTAAGTCTCATCTTTCAATATTATAATATTTTTAAAATAAAAATTTTAAAAGTATTTACAAATAAATATTAAGATCTATGCAATACCGAATTATAAGTCTAAACTTTACTGGCTGATGTAAATAGCTGGGAGCTATATACAGATATATTCAGGACTATTACACTCGTCTAACCACGCCACGTTTCATAGAAGCGCCTGTACCAAGCAAGGAAAATGAGTGGAGATAGATTTTTCCTCTTTCTACGAAGTTTCATTTTATTTTTTTGGAACTGTTCGGACAAAGAGATATTTTTTCATTGTTTTATAGATCGATTCCAGATAAAGTTTAAGAACCAAATGATGTGGCCTAGAAATTCGGACTATAAATAATATTTCATTCAAGCATATTTTAGCAACATATAAAATTAACAAAGACAAGACTAAAGTATACAACTAGCACAGTTAATATAAAACAACAAAAAACGTCCATATATTTGTTCAACAGATAATAGAGTAATGTCTACTTCAACAAAGATAACAATAGGTCATATTGATAAAATACATTGATAGTTACATAGACAAATAATCATGTCTGTGTATTTGTTGATTTGGGAATAACATTATGTATTTTTTGGGATAAATGTATTCTTAGGGATATATTTGTTTGAAAGATATATCTGTTTCGAAAAATGAATTTGCTTCGTAACATGCATTTGTTTCGAAAAATGCATTTGTTTGGATAAATGCATTGGTTGGAATAAATGTATTTGTTGGGATAAATGTATCGCTTAGGATAAATGTATTGGTTGGGATAAATGTATTTGCTTGAAAGATATATTCATTACGAAAAGTGCATTTGTTTGAATAATTGGGATAAATGTATTGGTTGAGATAAATGTATTTGTTTGAAAGATATATTTATTTCGAAAAATGCATTTGTTTGGATAAATGCATTGGTTGGGATAAATGAATTTGTTTGGATAAATGCATTGATTGGGATAAATGTATTGGTTGGGATAAATGTATTTGTTTGAAATATATATTTATTTCGAAAAATGCATTTGTTTCAATAGAATTTGAATAACATTTGTGAAATTTTTCAAATCGTGATTTGCAACACTGCTATCGAACTCCGCCCAAGCATGGTGGTTTTCTCCGGGTACTCCGGTTTCCTCAACCAATAAAACTGACCGCCATGAAATAACTGAAATATTGTCGAAAGTGGCGTTAAACACCATAAACCAAACTAACTAACCTAACAGACACATTTATCACAACAACAAAAAATGCATTTATCCAATCGATAGATTCTTTTAAAATTCCAAAATAGGAAATTAGAATATCGACATTCCTGGTAGATATTTTCAAATGGCGAACTGTAGCAATCATTATGTTAATATATTCATTTGTTTTCTATTGCCTGTACCAAGCCAGGAGGGTGAGAGGTCATGCATATATGTGCTAAGGGTATCGATGTTGCCTGTTACTCCAATTATTCGATTGGATTTTGACATTGCTGACAGTGTGGTATGTTTGGGTTTTCATTTTATTGAAACCAATCACGAATGTCTATTTCAAATACATGTTTATGATAATTACTTACTAAATGAAGTACCATTTTATTTTATACTGATGTCCATTCAACATATTTGAGTGTACACCAGAGATTTATTAAACACTGAAGCACATAAATACGACTACACATTCCAGACACGAGGTCTCGATGAACATTGTAAATGAATGTTGCAATAGATTAAACTGCAAAATAATTGTTTTATTGTCCTCTGCTAGCTATTTTGCGATAGCCAGGATCCTTTTTATAATAAAAAAAGAAGCAACGGAGGCCAATTAAATAATATTATGAATGTACAATCCCATGTATAATATACTATCCCTTGCCTATGACACAAATAAGTATGTCATTATAGATGATTACACATTTTAGACATTTTCATGATGGCTTTAAGCTAGCAACTATTTACTGATAAACCAAAGTGCATATTATAAAATACAGGGTTAGGGTTATGGCGTTTAACGCCACTTTCAACAATTGGTCAGCTATATCGTGGCGGTCAGTTTTATTGGTGGAGGAAACCGGTGAAAACCACCGACCTGTCGCAAGTCACTGACAAAATTTATCACATAATGTTGTATCAAGTATACCTCGATTTAGCGGGATACGAACTTACAACTTCAGTGGTGGTAGGCACATATTACATATGTAGTTGTAAATCCAACTGACATACGATTACGACCACGACGGACCCTTTGTGCAATACATTTAACCACTCTTGAGATAATATATAGATAATGTCCGTCCACGTATACCTGCTATGCGAATTATGAGCCAACGTCCTTATCTTTATCATACATCTATTTATATTTCGACTGCAATACCTGTTGTTAGCAAGTTATTTTTTAGCTATCCGTTTTCATTCATCCAAATTAGTCAGACCACTTCAAACTATATTAAACTTTCTAGTATTCTTACTGTTTATCCGATGGAATCCTAAATCTGTGGTTGTTTTTTATTTATTTTTTTTATTTTGCCTGTTTATTTGTTATCTCGTAATGTGATGTCAGACACGATGGTGACGGTATTTGTAAAATTATTGCATCCGTGATTTGTTATCTTGTTGATAGCACAGTATCTGGGAAATAAAATTATATTCAGCAAATGACATTAAAACGACAATGATATCCAGATGTACCGTTTATCGGCAGAAATAAAGAGTGCCACTGTAAGCTAAAGACCGTTTCACGCTCATGTTAGGGTATGAGTTATGCTTATTGTTGAAAACCCTACTGTGACTGTGAAATGGAGAACAGTAATAACAGGTCTGCTATTTGAACTGGCGTCTAATTGTAATTTTGATGTCCGTTACGATTTCCGAAAAAACACTATGTTCGGGTTGTTTGTATTATTTGATATTATTTGTGTTCCTTTGCGCATAGTGGCGTGCAACGGATATTGTTGATTGTCCGTTCGATGTTCTCTAACGTTTATTTGAATAGTTGTTTGCATTCTTACTTTTTTTCTGATAATGTATTTAGTTTTCGACCTCAAATAATGTTGATCACAATTCATTTTTTTTTACCATTCTTTTTTAATTTTCAATGATCACTTTAAAATAATAATGTATCATTGTGTATTAATTAGCCCACGAATTTAAAACGAAATGCATTGCTCACATTCAACCCCCAAAAAACATGTTTTAGAACAGGTTCAATTTTTATAATGAACAGAACTTTGTTAGCACCAAGAAGATTTAAACTTACGTAATTTGGACATGCATGTGCGCTAAGCCAGTGAATTACAGTACTACAATATTAATATATTTAAACAAGCTAATTGGTAAATAAATCCTTATTTCGAAATGTTTTAGCTTTTTCATTTATTCCTAAAATTACAAGAATTTTCGATATTCGAGACTCTAAAGCGAATTAATTTTAACATTTATTGAATACACATTTGACACACGTTCTCATAAATATACATGTGCTTATTTTACAGTATATATTACTACGCTATATGTATTTTGTAATTTGGTAATGTATTATCTAAGTAATAACCTGCATTTCTAGCCAGAATAGACCGAACCAAAAACTCGCCGTCAATGCTTCACTATGATCTCTGTGGATTTCTAGACACCCCTAATCTGAATTATTGTTCATATTGTATCTACTTCTTCAGTGTATGGTTATTCTGAGTAATGTTTCTTATGAGCGTTATACATTAAAACAATGTTCATGAGCTTTTTCCGAATGAGTTTCAACAAGCGCCTGGCAATATTATTAAACTATAGCCCTAAGTTTTATCAACTATTTGGATTTGAGTTTGTTGTTCGGTTTGTCGAGCAACTAATTTCACATTTTTTATATCTAAATTAAGTGGTTGGTCACACATGTTGGTAACATAAATTTTGAATCATAAGCAATGTCAAATAATCGTACTTGAAATTATGTACCTGTTCTTTTAATACCTTTGAACTAATTATGCCCGTTTCGTCACAAATAAAAAAAACGCGACAATAAAAGGGATTCGTATTCCATGTGAATAATAGTTAAATTAACATTAATAGGAGTTCTTTCCATTAGTGTTTCTGTCTGAACGCCAGCTTAAACATTCCGAGGTGACATATCTACGCGATGAACTTCTCATCATTTATCGGTTCCTTGGTGCAATGTGTTGGAATAAAAATAGTAATAAAAAAATACGACGCTGTTGATTAGTCTGTTAGTCGATAACTTCCAGAACTAGGTCTTTGTCCCCGACGTGTATTCATGTAAACATGTCTGTTGTGTGGAATGTTGTTCTCTGTCTTGCTATGGTCTCCAACATATTAAGCTTGGTTTAATAAATGTAGGTTTATCATATATTACAAATGTTTACTATATAAATAACATGAACTTCAAAATAACAAAAACAAAATATGCAAACTGTTATTTCTATGCGTGTTCAATGTTAAACTTGTTAGTGTTGTATACATCATGGTTATGAAATCTGTCATATCATTCAATAGGTTTTTTTCGCATGGTGTGACAAACATAAACGGGGCCATCTGAGTCATCTGAAAATAACACATGATTATATTCGTTGCTCAACCGCCAAGATCATTGTGACTGGCATCACCACAAACATACTTTTCAATGTTGCAACACGACGAATGTCACTAGTGGAGCAGGAACCACCTATCCTTCCGGAACACCTTAGTTCACCCCCTGTTTTTAGTAAGGTTAGTAATGTTCGATCTTCAGTTTTCTGTGTGGTGTTTTATACATCGTTATTTGTCCATTTTCTTTCGGGCATTGTGTTGGCTGTGATTCTTCCATTTATTGATTCCTATTACCGCTCTTTGGTAAATGTAAGCTCTTGTTGTTGAGTAAAGCGTGGGCCTCTATAAGTGCGCCTAGGTCTACGATTGTAATATGTCCGTGTACTAACCCGTCTGAATTGATGACACAAACAGTAAAAGATATGCGAGAAGAAATAGAGCTATTTCGAAAATAACGTGAACGAATAAATCTCTCATCAGATTTGATTTTAGTCACCCAGGACAGAGTCAATCTCTTGTGGAACACATCTGCTGAGGCCATTGATGGAAGCGGAATAAAGTCAAACGTTTACTACCAATAGTACATGCAAGGAATGTGACAACCATGGCTGCTTCCAACATACTTAATGCTCGTTTCAAATCTTGAGAAAGACATGTTAGTCCGTTGATATCGATGTTGTTTTCCATGAATTTTGTGTTAGCCAAAATGTAAACATTCTAATGATATTACAAGCTTTTCAATACTGTACCTGGGTGCTGGTTACGATTCATAGGGCAACTCACGAAACTTCTCATTACGTACCAAGTGGGCAGATAGAGGTTGTCATCTCGATGTTGAATGTCACGTTATAATACCGTGAACCATAATGGCTAGAGTGTTTTACAGTGCAACGCTCCTTGTAGATTTCATTTGTTTTGTAGATTACAAAAAAGAACGTAGTTGCATTGTAGCTGTTACGAAGCACACTAAAATGCTTGCCCATCCCAAACCCTCCATACCTATCGAATGCCAGTCACGAGTCACTAACTTAGTTGCAATATCCATCGTTTACTTCTTTATTGTTGCTATGAATTGTAGAACTTATTTTCGTCCTCAATATGCCTGAAATATTTACCACGGAACGTTGAACAACCAGTACATAATGATTTACGCATATATTAGATACATGAACGTGTATGTGTTAATACACATACTCTTATAAATTTGAAATTATTAACATGTACACTCATATAAACGTTGTATACGCGTATATATAACAAATATAATTGTACAAGAAAATACTGTATGCGCAAACAATAAAGAATTTATGTTTCAAGTAGATACCCATTTAATATTACCATATAGCGAATAATTGTGCTATGCATGCGTATATTTGTGCTCTATACGTATGTGTGACTAATATGCGCATTAATAAGTGACATACACGTGTATATATTTTATATACGCGCATATCACTGCGCCAATGACACTAATGGCAATTGATACTACAGTCCATCATCATTTTTCAACATCTATTTTCTATTTAGCGGTCTATTACTTTAATCCGATATTTCAAATATATTTTACAACGACAGATTAATATCGTACTCTTATGTTCTCCTATAAACAGCACCTGTTCTTCCTATCTTTCCAACTCATAGTGACATACATAGCTGCAATAACGTTTGACGATATTGTACTGCGCTTCCTGTGACGCGTCAGGTGAATTGACAGTAAAGATGAGTGTCTATCCAACTCTATTGTTAAGCGATATTTTAGTCATTTCATTTCCTGAACAATAACCCTTTTGCACTTTCCATTTACATCCCGTAGTTTTTTTCTGCAATACAGCTGCTATGAAATATGGACATAATTGACCACTTTAGTCAAGTGGATATCTAAAGCTGTCTCTCATAAACATAAAAGGTTCTCATTAATGTGTGTGTCAAGTAATTATGCACAATGATTAACTACGCTGGTTTAGAATTTGATCAATACCACCATATTTAGTTCTTGTTATATCGTGATTATATACCAGTAATGTTAAATAATATTCCAAAAGATGGAATTTTGAAAATAGATTGATTGAAATCACACGTAATCGAACAAGGAAACTTTTTGCAAAGAGTCTTTCGTATACTATTACTCAACAGGCACTGGCCGTTTAATATTTGGTGATCTCGCACGATTTGAACGTTGTTTGTGCGTTCCAGTGTTTCCGCATTAACGTCGCTTAAGATATCAGGATTATGCGCATTTGATGTGTGTAACCTCATTGATACGTCATTATTAGTGTTGCTACCACTAAACCGATACATCTGTAGGATAAGAAAACTTTAAGGATACCAAAAGGGTACCCAGAATCCGTAAATTGAAGAAAGACAGGCAATATAATGACCGACAGAAATAGGACAAAATGGCAAGCAACGATCTAAAAAGCATTACACAGAAAACTAAAGATCTACCACGAATCCCACTAAAACCCGTGGATGAACTAATGTGCTCCAAAAGAGTAACCAGTTCCTGCACAAATCGTGTTATACTGGTTACAAACCCAGTGATATGTCCTGAACGAGGAAAGGATCGGGTTAACCAAGTCATTGTGGTGACCGTCTAACGTTCGAAGTGTGATGTCCACTAGGAACGCTTGGTTCAGTATCTTCCTTGTTAGAAGAGACCATATATCAATGAAATAATGGTAGAAACGAAATGCTCTGGAATATCGAAGCAACTGTGGGATATATGCTCCATTGGATGGTGCTGTTGGAATGTTGCTACATTTGTACATATAAATGGAAAGATCACAAAAAATTGAAATCATCTCTTTCGTCATAAAGTTTCGTTCTTAACCGACCTTCACTGTCAAATTCTCGAGGTGTAGGTCAAGGAATGAAGCAGACCTAGCTATATATTTTGTATCCTTTATTTCAGGCTCAATGGGATAGATGCTATCAACAAAAGCACCAAACCTGTAATTATTTATTGAAAGGACATCTCTATCTAGCGTGACGTAAAATTAAAGGTTAGGGATAGCTTCTTTTCTTTTCTTGAAAAGACCCTGTATGAGATCTGCCTCGTACTGGTAAAGGAACAAATCGGCGAGAAGGGGAGTACAGTTGACACCCATAGGAATGCCAACTGTCTGCTAAATAACACGGCCACCAAAAATAACAAATATATTGTAAATGAATACCTCGATCATTTTGATGATATCAGTTTCAGAGAACTAACGTGATTTTTTTGTTTGACAAAATAAGAACTATCCTTATTGGCCCCATTTGACCCATGTCTTCAGAACAGAGCAAGTCAAATATGTGTTGAGCATCATGCATAAAATTATGAAAGTCATAAAACAATTCTAAAGAAAACAGCCTTTGAAAAATAAGACTGATAATTAGAATTCAAATCTTTGGGTGAGGCAAAATGATGGTAATAATTCACATGACCCTTCCCTTTGGGTCATCTGTGCTAAAATGATGGTAATAATTCACATGACCCTTCCTTTTGGGCCATCTGTGCTAAAATGATGGTAATAATTCACATGACCCTTCCCTTTGGGCCATCTGTGCTAAAATGATGGTAATAATTCACATGACCCTTCCCTTTGGGCCATCTGTGCTAAAATGATGGTAATAATTCACATGACCTTCCCTTTGGGCCATCTGCGCTAAAATGATGGTAATAATTCACATGACCCTTCCCTTTGGGCCATCTGTGCTAAAATGATGGTAATAATTCACATGACCCTTCCCTTTGGGCCATCTGTGCTAAAATGATGGTAATAATTCACATGACCCTTCCCTTTGGGCCATCTGTGCTAAAATGATGGTAATAATTCACATGATCCTTCCCTTTGGGCCATCTGTGCTAAAATGATGGTAATAATTCACATGACCCTTCCCTTTGGTCCATCTGTGCTAAAATGATGGTAATAATTCACATGACCCTTCCCTTTGGGCCATCTGTGCTAATAACTTGAACTTGGCAAAATGATGGTAATAATTCACATGACCCTTCCCTTTGGGCCATCTGTGCTAATAACTTGAACTTGGCAAAATGATGGTAATAATTCACATGACCCTTCCCTTTGGGCCATCTGTGCTAATAACTTGAATTTGGCAAAATGATGGTAATAATTCACATGACCCTTCCCTTTGGGCCATCTGTGCTAAAATGATGGTAATAATTCACATGACCCTTCCCTTTGGGCCATCTGTGCTAAAATGATGGTAATAATTCACATGACCCTTCCCTTTGGGCCATCTGTGCTAATAACTTGAACTTGGGCAACATAGCCATTCAGTATTAACAATAAAGTGACATCATAAGACAAGAATATTGGGATATTAACAGTTTTTACATCTTTCCATATTAAAGCTATGAAGTCTCAATTTCAAACGATCATGTGACTTTTAAAAAAAGGCATTCAGGAACATCGCTATTCACTAGTATGTACATGCAAAGATTCAAAACATATCACACAAATAATAAAGGTAAGGTATTCTAACCAAAAAATAATAATTTTCTTACGTTCGTAAAACAAATTTATCCCAGAGAACGTAATGAATAAGGCTAATTTTGCAAACGACTGACATTAATCTCATGATATCTTTTACACCAAGATACCTTGTTTATAAATATAAAATATTAAAAACTTTCACCAAATTTTATAGTCGCTATAAAGATCTTGAATGCAAATTCGTGCCGAGATCTGATAAAAAAGGGTATTTAAAACTACGTGGGTTTTATGGAGACGTCATAACACAGATAAAAAGTTCAAATGTGACGCATCTAACCAGGTAAATCATTAAGACATCTTATGTGTACAGGTTATGCTTTAACAATTATAGTTTTTTTTAAAGAAGGATCGATGTGCTAAATATTTTGACATTCTGTTCCGACAGTTAGCAATTTCATCATTACATATACAGTCAAGCCTGTCTATGAGGACACCTCTATTAAGCAGTCACCTGTATTAAAAGGTCATCTTTTTCTTTTCTTATCATAGAAAATTTCATATGAATTGAACCTCTTTTAACAGGTCACCTGTCTTATATGGCCACTTTTTCATTGTCCCAAAGGTGACCACTGAATACAGGTTTGACTGTTTATTCCATTCTTGTTTTATTGCTATTGTATATTCAATATCCAATACCAACATGTATATGACCTATTTAATCTGGTCTCGTACGAAGATCATTAACTTTTTTGATGTTGATGACCAATAGCTATTAATTCTGTTAAAAATATCATTATTGTATTTTGTCCTCATAGTACTGATCTTTAACCAATAGAGTCTACCTTCTTAGGTAGTAATCAGTTAACTACGAGTATTCACTGGCCCTGCTATTGTACTTTCCATTTTCTTTATGTTGTCATTCATTTTTGTAATGGTGCGTGTTGTTTATTTATGGTAACGATTTTATTTAGATTTGTTATTGTTTGTTTTTATCAGTATTTTATATTTAAACTTCATAAATTGTGTCACAAATCAAACAAATAGTCTAAAGTCACATTGATGCATTTCATAGCCATGTCCTTGCACAATTGTTTTTATCATCTTACAGCTTTTATTGTCTTATTTCCAACTCTCAGTAATGAAAATTAAAACACATTAAAAGGTTTTCTTAGTTAATATTTACAAATATATGTATATATTAATCTGCCTTATTCGGATTCCATCTCCAATGTAGATTAATAACTGGGATGTAAGTATTATTTAGATATTTGACTTTTCGATCCACTTTACGTATTCTCAGTCAGAATTTTAAAAAATTAATATATTTTCCATTGACAATAATACCATCCCATCTGATTTCATAGAATAAAAAAATGGAAAATATCAAAGGGATAATCAGAAGCCGTTATTCGAAGGACGAATAATGGAATGTCCACATGAACGGTCGCTAAAGATTAACAATGGTCGATGAAATACTACACTAAAGATTGTGTAACACGTACGCCGACACAAAAAAATGGGGGTGAACTCAAGTGCTCCGAAACTTTTACATACTCTCAGAACAAAATAGTAATCATTTGGTAAGTCTAAGACATCAAATTCGTCATCGGTTTTTGCTTCATTAAGCAATAATATATATCGCAGTGCTTGATTAATGAATCAAAGTCAATGTTCCATAATTGTATTCTGATACCACATACATTTAGTTGAGTAATGTTTAAATTGTTTACATGTCCATTACATGTCTGGTGTGTTGTACTAACAGCTCTTTTGGGGGGTTTGGGGATCTTGTGATCGGAAATCAAAAACCAATTTGTCTTAGACAATGACATCATGCTTGCCTTTAACTTTATTGACTTAAATATGCTTTTTAATGTGTCGTTGTTTGGGCATAACGTTTGTATACTGTTTTTAGACATTGAAGATACAGTTAATGGAGGTTGTATATTACATTGCACGACGAGTGGAGGATTTTGCACATACACCTGTGTACTGTGAAATCTGGGAGTTCAGAAAATGTGTAGATATATCACATTTGAAACTGGTTTTATGTTGCTATATGTTTATTTGTTTCTCTGCTTGCATATGATTTGTGCTTCCTGTTGCACATTTATGCGAATTTAAGTTATAAATGACATCTTGAAAGGTTGTTTGGTGGTTCAATTTAAAGGGCAACATAAAACTGCCGAAACAAGAAAATAAAAATGGTTATGGAATAGAAAGTTGATCATAATTGTGTAGTGGTTAGTATTCTCAATTCATTCAGACGGTATGTAACAGTAAACCGACGAGTGTCACTGGTGGAGCAGGAGCTGCTGACCCTGGTGTAGCACCTGAGTTAATCCCACTGTTTAGTGGGGTTTGTGTTGCTCGATATCTTTTTTCTTGTGTAGTGCTTTGTAGATCGTTGCTTGTCCTTTTGGCCATTGTGTTGTCTGTCCTTCGATTTACATATTTTTATTACTCCTTTTATAGCTTCAAACCTTTCCGAGAACACGAAATGAACACGGATATATTTTTGCAGAGCCTAAGAAACTTACAAGTCTCCATTTTATTATGTATAAATAATTGACCTATTTCGTTCAATGCCCATATTAAAGAGGTCAAAATATTACAAAAATATTGTTTAGACAGACCTAGTTATGTAGATTTCAAACAATTCCCATGGACGAATGTCTCAATTTGTCCAGAATAATTTCAATGTATTTCTGATTAAATTTGCATATTTTCACATCCATGAATACTCATTAGACAAGATTTGACAAGGTTTTACTTCTCTGTATAAAATATTCTAAGAACAAATTAATTAATGACACATTGGTTTATATATTCTACAGTATCATTTATTCTTTATCAAATGATTGTTTATTTTGTAAAGGGGCTCCATGGAACCTGTAGTCGCTCTCCAGGAATGTAAGCACATCATTTATTTGAGAGTAGCACTATGTAGTGGTCATTTCGGAAAGTGGAACAGGTCAACGTACACTATTCAGGAATGACAATGAATGACTTTTTTCAAACTACGTTTCTTTCTATCCAATATATGGGATCAGAGATGTACAAGCCAAGTTGCTCATTGCCAATACGGAATATATTTGCAACAAATGACCACATGTTTGTTCTGTAGGTCATAATGACAATCCGGTCCTTTCCTCATTCATGACTTATCACCGGATATGTGGAGCAGAAATTTCTTTCCCTTTCGGAGCACCTGCGTTCAACCCCGAATTTAGTGGGGTTAGTGTTGATCGGTCTTTTGCTTTCAGTGTAGTGTTTTGTAGATCATTGTTTGCCCTTTTTCTTTTGACCATTGTATTGTCTGTCTTTCCAGTTACGGCTTCTTGTTACCCCTTTGATATCTTCAAACTTTCCCGGTGCTGTAGCCGAACTGTTGCCTTATAAATGGAAATGTTAAAGCTAGCTTTAAAATAATGCATTGATGCAATAATCACCTGGACTTACCGTAACACACGGAAACCAATAAAACCATAAGTTAATCCATAATTATGAGACATAACTGTGGGATGATTAAAATCAAGATATTTTAAAATCAAAGTTGACTTCTATTTTATCAATACAATTGTAATTTCAAAATATTGGTTAAATTTGATATCAGAAGCTTGAGATAATGCTGTAAAGCCAACAGCTGCACAATCAACTGTGGTGGTCATGGTGAATAAATGACACGTTCAACGAACACAATTCTCGAAGGTGACAACCTAATGACTATTTGAAGCATATTTCGTTTCATTCCATTCTGTGGTTCCGGAAACGATTTTCAGATTTCCAATTTCACAACCAATCGAAATGCCATGGCAGCCTTATAGGATAAGCGACAAAGTCATCGGCTGCAATTTTAGAAGAACACTATGCGAAAAGTATCACATGTAAGTGTGGTCCAATTTGGTCCAGTGAATATATAGAAAAACATCAAAATGTGAAAATTTAGCGAACGACATTCTCTTGACAAAAACTGATACTAAACACTTACATAAATTACACAAGTAATGCTGTTGATCTTCAAATGACTGTTGTTAGGTAGAATTACATGAATACAAATTCAGAGTGTAGTTTAGCATTTAACGAATCACACTCAATTTGTAAGGGCTCATAGTTATTACGATCGCATGGGAGTTTAATTTACATCTACAATATGTAGTCACACCTTTGGTTATTTGCGATGAATGAATTGATTTCGTTTGAACTGAACATAACACACACATATACCTTTAATCTGTATAAATTCTTTTGGGGAAGGTCTAAGTGCACATGGGTAGATTGTGAATTTTGTGTGATATACCATGAATAGAATAACCTCTCATGAAATATAAGGCAATTCTATATTCAGTCAGAATTGTTTTTAAAGTTAATCCTACGACACAAGGGAATTTCAAATTCTGTCGGATTTAAAGAAAAGATTAAGAGTCAAGTTTTACAGTATAGTAAAATAAGTAGATACCGAATTCACGCTAAGATGGAATTATCTTCATCCGATTATAGTCAAGATATTTGAAAGCCAAATAATTTAAAAGTCTATGGGAGCAAGCTAAGTACACAAAAGAGTTCAAGCAGAAAAACTAAAGTCGACAATGGTTACCTAAGCCCGAGTGAGAAAACAACCACAACAACACGAACAACTGTGTTTTCCATACAAAAGTTTCAAATAAAGGTGTCGTTATTTTATTTCTTACATACCTCATGTGTTGCAGGAAATATATACGGACTGTTCAACACAGACTGATATAGTTATGTCATGCCAATATACAGATAAGATAAATACCATTGTACACATTTAGGAGAAATATGTCAAGAGACGATACCAATGGGGTGATCAGAAGCCACCAATCAAGGACAGATAATGCAATGGCCAAAATCAAATAAAGACAGCAAAAGAGCAAACAGTGATCTACAAAACACTACACGGTAGTTAGTATTTATCTGGATAATAGTTTTCTATTTGTAAAACTTTAATGTAATGTGCATGTTGCTTTTATTAAATAAACAGGCAATGTGTGGGAAACAATGTACTAATGATAAAATAGTATGACGTCAGAGACTGACTAAGTATTAGAGAATGTTCAGAAAAGATAACTAAAAAGCAAAATTTTTATTTGAAAAAATTATATAAGCTGAATCACCATTCAGACAGACAGAAAATGGCATATCATCAACTAATAAAACCCTTCCGATTTACCGATTGTACAAAACACTTCATTATTTACAGAAACAAATTTGTTAAATAAGATCAACCACAAATGAGTGATGTATTTAATATTATCATATGGCGCATGTTTGTTTCAGAATTACAGAAAATTACAATGTACTAGCTTAATCATGTGTTTCTCGTGTTAGACACAATTAATTCATTGTCGTGGGAATTTAACTATTTATTCATTCAAAGTTGTTAAAAAAACAATTAAAATTTAAATATAAATTTCCTACCATTTCTATCTCGTCATACCATTCATTCGTTTTTATTATCTTAAATGTTATTCATGAACAAAACAATTAAATCGTATTTTTAAGTTGTTTATGTCGTTTTTATTTCTATCCTTGTAAGTTTGAGCTTTGTCAGAGGCGTTGTTCGTTCTTATTGTCCTTATGGGCTCTATCATTAATCATTTATGCTTCTATCTTGTTATTGTCAGTTTCTGGAACAAAACAAAACCGTTGTCCCTTGGTCTTGCTTTCAATTTATGACATTATCTTGCAATTCACCATATGAATTGTCAATATTTTTTTAATAGTAACATAAAATAAATTCATTCACCAAACATGCGAAGTTGTTATTCAGGTAATATTGTTTGGTATGCACTGTGCATTTTAATTTTTCCTACAATCGTACTATTTTTCTGTTCAATAAACGTGTAGTCATATCATATGCCACCGCGGGTTCTGTGATACCGTGCATTCACTTGCTATTTCAACATATTTTCACGCCAATGTCGTTAAATTTAACTACCACAGTAGCCTTTGACCCATACAATTTTGGTTTATTCGTCTAGTATACAAATAATGTCTCTTGATACGCGATTCGCGTAGAGTGAATGTCTGAGGCACCAAAAAATGTAATTCCGCCACACTTCATTGACGTTTCTGTACCAAGCAGGAAATAGAGCGGGCATGTACATGTATACGTGTGCTAAAGGAATAGATTCTGTTTCTACGATTTCTCAATTGTTTTTTAGAATTGTTCCGACAGTATAATATTTTATGTTTTTAAAATAAATATACAACGAATGTCCCTTCATATGCTATGACAATACCATCATCTTATGCGAATGTAATGCGTTAGGATGAACAAATGGTGATACCATCATCTTATACGTTGTGTTAAGATGATCACGCAATATAGTGAAGCATAAAATACGATTCGTCTGTACCTATTTAAGACATTTTTCTCGTATTAAACCTCTCCGTTCCAATAAATTTAAGAAATAAATCATAGAAGCCAGAATGTGTTTTGAGTTTTAACATGGATTGGCAGATATTAGTATTTTATCCCGAGCCAGAGTCGAGGGATAAAATTTACTAATATCCGCCAACCCATGTTAAAACTCAAAACACATTCTGACTTCAATGATTTCTTTCGATTCTGATATTAGCTAGCGGCAGCTAAATTGACTGATCTTCGTGAAGCAAAACCACATCTGAGAAAAGCAAGTTGAATTAATGTATGTATGATAGAGCAATTTATATTAACAATATATAAGTTGCACTTAGAGCTACATTGTTTTTTTACAATTAATACAATACAATTTCCGGTCCAGTAAGCGTGTAGGCAGATAGGATCCGGATATATACAAATAGAGTTGTGATTTATTCGTCTAGTAAACAATTAATGTCACCTGATACGATATTCGTGTAGAGGAAATGTCAAGGGAACATAATAGTTTAATCACACCACTTTTAATTGAAGTGTCTGAAGCGAACCACGAACGTAAGAAGTCATGTATGCATGTATGTGGTTAGAAGTATCGATTTTGACTGTTTCAACTATTTTTCTATTGTATTTTGGTATTGCTTAGACAGTATGGTATTTTATGCTTTTCATTTATTATACAATAAATGTCTCTTTTTGTTCTACGACAATATCATCATCTTATGCGAATGTATTGTGTTAGGATGAACACACAATATAATTGTGCATAACAATGTAATAATAAAATGATAAAAACAATCCGATTGTTTATTGAACAATACAATATGCTTAAAGTACACAATATCATGAAAACAACATAGCATTTGATTCCTCTTTACCTATTTAAAACTGTTATTTCGTATTAACTCTCTCCATTCCAATAAATTATGTAATAAAAATAATTGCCTGACAGACCGTAACCAGGAATCTTTTTTTTCTAATATATTAACGTTTCTAAATTGACTTCATTTCATCAATATTGTATATTATTTCTTTTTGCATCTTATCATAAACATATTTGCAAAGATTGTGTAACAGAGAGAGGTACATATTCCATGTATATAATGTCTACAAAAACACTTTCCTGGCATGTAGATGAAAATGAATCCAATGGTTATCTTTGTCATTCTATTTATTAGATTAGCATGATAAAGAAATGTTTGAAGATACTAAATATGTAATCAGAAGTCACAAAGAAGGAAAGATAATACATCTACCAACAAAAAGAGGAGAAAGGGACAAACAATCTACAAAATACTAAACAGAAAATTAAAATCTTATGTACGCTTTTACGTTATTATCACCTAAAAGAAAGTTAGTTCAGATTATTGACATCCTGACCGACTGCAAAAATAGGAGCCACTTGCTCCTGGTTCACCTAATTATGAGATATAATGAAGTCAATGAATTGATACTAAAATGTAACTAGCTAGGAGCAGCTAAAATGATTGATCTTCGTGGAACAAAACCACATCTGATGTATGATATCGCAATATTAACAATATATCAGTTGCACTTAGAGCTATATATATTTTTTACAATTAATTGCATTTTGAGAAACAGTTCTAAAAGATGTGCATGGATAACTTATTGTTATGTAGGATTATGAATATTACTCTTGTTCATAGGGGCCGTCGTGGTCGTGATTGGAAGGAAGTTGAATTTATAACTACCTATGCAATCAGTACAATCACTAATAACGTTGCGAGTTCGAATTCCGCTCAGGCGAGGAGTACTCGATATAACAGTATGTGATAAAGTTTGTCAACGACTTGTCTGTTGTTTTCTCCGGGTACTCAGGTTTCCTCCACCGATAAAACTGATATAAATGCATTATTATTGAAAATGGCGTTAGATACCATAACCCTAACATTCCTAGATGCAAGGATGAGAAAGTATGCCTGTTGACATCTGAACTTGGGAAAGTATATTTAGTGATACAATTTAAAAAAATACCGCAACGTTGGAATAGTTCAAAAGCCCAATCGGACAATCGTAGAAACAAATACAATCGATACGTCTCACACATATATACATGACATTTTACTCTCCTGGCTTGATACAAACAAACACAATCGATACGTCTCACACATATATACATGACGTTTTACTCTCCTGGCTTGATACAAGCAAACACAATCGATACGTCTCACACATATATACATGACGTTTTACTCTCCTGGCTTGATACAGACACGTCAATGAAAAACATAAGGGTTTAGACTACTTCTATGGGACGAAGCATTCCGGGCTTATCCTTTCGGAATATCTGAGTTGGCTTCCGTTTTTTCAATTGTCTTAATGAGATTCGTGTTGTTCATGTTGTCAAATTACATGACGTCACGTTTTTCGTCCTGTATTGTGATGTTCTCTACGATTTCCGCATAAAGCGATGTTAAGTTTCCCTTTCATCATATTTTTGTTCTCAGACTTCATGCTTTATTAATATTATTTGTAATTATTTACGTATACTGATGTTCATCACGATTTTCATATAAGATTATGTTCGTATCGTTTATCGGTAACAAGGCAAGTCACTATTGGAGCTGAAACTGCTAACCCTTCCGGAGTACATGATTTCACCCCAGATATTTAGTGGGGTTCGTTATTTTGTTTTGTAGATCATAGTTTGTCCTTTTGTCCTTTTTCATTTGGCCATTGTATTGTCTGTCCCTGTTAGATTCATGACTTCTGATTAAACCTTTGGTATCCTCAAACGCTTCTTCCAAAAAGAAACGTGTTACTGCTTTGACAACTATTTTATCTATATTGTTCCTGTATTTAAATACTGCTATAGTGACAGCCGGAACCTTTGAACCGTAATGAGAGCGGGAGGTTTGGTGCTTTAAAATCTGATTCAACCCACCATTTCTTTAGAAATGCCTCTACCAAGTCAGGGTCATTACGGTTTTCACAGTTTTCCGGTTGTTGACTGATTTTGTCTGTTTATATAATTATGGGTTTTGACTTTCCCATTGTAAGATTGTTCGGAGTTCGGTAATTTTGTAATTACCCTTATTTACACTGTAACTTTACTGTCTTTTTGTCATATAATGTTATTACGTTCATTCCGTGGTACTTCGATTAAAACATTCCAATTGAGAGGTGAGAACCATAATGTCAATATATATGCACTGGATGCACATATAGATAAACCACATCACGTCTTTATTGCTAAGGCGGAAGCCTGTAAACAGGAAACATGTTCAAAGCATATAATAACAATAACAAGAACGTTCACAAATTGTAGCGGACATGATGGTCCATTCATGAATTTGACTGATGTGATATACGTGCAGTCGATTAATACAGAAAGAATTTTTATATTGGTTATTAACGTACTGATATAAAAAAATAAGCGTGAATCTAGCGAAATTAATAAGATTCTACGAGTTAGTGATTTTTATTCTTGTAATTGCTTAACTCCCACTCATTAGATGCTAAAGCTATAACTAATAATAAAAAACCAACGTAGATATTAAACTTATTGCACATGATGTGATTATGGGATAACCTTCATCAGGCTAGTGCAATGTCAACAGATTCGAAAATCAAATAATTTAAAAGTCTTTTCATATAAGATTATGCTCGTGTCGTTTACCGATAACAAGGCAGGGTCACTATTGGAGCTGAAACTGCTGACCCTTCCGGAGTACATGAGTTCACCCCAGATATTTAGTGGGGTTCGTTTTTGTGTTTTGTAGATCATAGTTTGTCCTTTTGTCCTTTTTCATTTGGCCATTGCATTGTCTGTCCCTGTTAGATTTATGACTTCTGATTAACCCTTTGGTATCCTCAAACGCTTCTTCCAAAAAAAAACGTTTTACACTGTAACTTTACTGTCTTTTTGTCATAATGAAATTACGTTCATTCAGTGGTACTTCGATTAAAACATTCCAATTGAGAGGTGAAAGCTCCATAGAGTTGTACTAAATGTAATCACCTGCATTTAATGTATACTGAGGGGGAGATATGTTCATAATTTGACGTAAGCGATGCTTTAGCTGTATCTAAGATGATGTTGAGAAAGATCATTAAATTAGCTATATATCAACGGGTTTATTTGTAGCAATTTTAGTTACCCTTTCTTTCATGCATGATTAATTGGATACTAGAATGATATGAATATATTGTTATTCTTGTTATTTATTCAACTTTCGTGCTTAGTGCACTACAACAGGTGACAAAGATTGATTGAATGATTGGTAATTTCAGGTATAATATTTTAGTTGTTAGCATATCCATGCTGCCACCACCTGCCACCAGTTTTTGTAACGACCTATGTACGAAAACACGTGTTAATTTTCCGTGCATTGATATGATACATTTGGGTATATAGCACATTGTGGCTTGGTTTGATTTATGGCGCTTAACGCCTCTTTCAACAATATTTCGGTTATATCGTGGCGATAAGTTTTATTGGTGGAGGAAACCAGAGTACCCGGAGAAACCACCGACCTGTCGTAAGTCATTGACAAACTTTATCACATAATGTTGTATCGAGTACACCTCGCCACGAACGGCGTTCGAACTCACAACTTTAGTGGTGATATGCACTGATTACACATGTAGTTGTAAATCCAAATACCATACGATCATGCACACGACGGCCCCCATTTGATTATATAGCGCATTAAAGGAATCATAGTAACCTGATACTTAATAAATTATAGTTGTACAACATCATTCATAAAAGAAAACCTTTTCAATCATTTTCCAATTTCTGATAACAAAATGATATATTTCTCTGAATGCAAACTAATAATCACTGCCGTTTATAGTCTTTTGTTTGTAAGTGGAAATGATTGGTCTTATAGAAATACCCTTTTCATACAAAGATGTAGTCAAAAATCAATGCATAATGAATATTTATTTATCTTGTTAATACAAAAAGAAAAATTGATTGATAGCTGAACTTCATAAACCAATCCTGTCACATTAAGCATATTCAATCTCTTAGAATTCACACCTTAAAAACAATCAGTCAGTTTTAATAAAGTTATTACTTAGATAAGGCGTTGCTTCATTAGTTTTTCCATCCTACGTATATCATGGGAGTTTTGAGTTAAATCATAAACAAACATTCTACGTGACTGATTGTCGTAGGAACAAAGTATGATATAGTCTTTGCGTATATTGACCCAATCATTTATATCGGAAATATAGTTAATCAGAATTTGCCTCAAATTTAATTTCATAAAAATTCCCATAGTATGTTAAGTGTATTGGAAGATTATAATTGCCGGCGTGATATAAAGTTTCTATAGTGTAGAAGTGTTTTTTGATACAGAAAATACAGAATATAAAGTGGTACCAGAGGAAATGACCGCTGCTGTGTATTTTTGGCTACTAATTGTCGCGATTGGATTTTCTTACACTTTCTGCTATTTGGGTAAGTCTTTTTTAACATGTATTCCTATACGCCTGTCACTACATATATAAATATACTATATACTGTTTCAACCTTTTTAAGTTACATCAAAGGCTATATTTGTAGATATTTCAAATAAGTTGATCAAAACGAATCTAATCTACTGCATATAGCATATATTGTACACATATTTTCTAAAAATGTTGGTTAATAGTGAGAATATCCTTAATGTACAATTGAAAATTGCATAAAAAATAGTGTTCACATAAAACATACATCATATACGTTTTTTTTACTCAACATAGTAATTAACATTTAGTTATAAGAAAAAAAGGGCTGAAGTTAATTTGATAATGTTACTTGTATTTATAAGATATTTAATTTTATTGCAAATGCCAAATGTCTAATGCAAATTAATATTTCTCCTTTTTTTTCTTTTTTTCTTTTTTTGTTTGTTATTTTTGTTTGTTTTTGTTTTGTTTTGGTGATACACAAAACATTAACTCGTTTACAATTAGCATAATGCCAATGTATATGCACTGGATGCACATATAGATAAACCACATCACGTCTTTATTGCTAAGGCGAAAGCCTGTAAACAGGAAACATGTTCAAAGCATATAATAACAATAACAAGAACGCTGACAAATTGTAGCGGACATGATGGTCCATTCATGAATTTGACTGATGTGATATACGTGCAGTCGATTAACACAGAAAGAATTTTTATATTGGTCATTAACGTACTGATATAAAAAAATAAGCGTGAATCTAGCGAAACTAATAAGTCTCTACGAGTTAGTGATTTTTATTCTTGTAATTGCTTAACTCCCACTCATTAGATGTTAAAGCTATAACTAATAATAAAAAACAACGTAGATATGAAACTTAGTGCACATGATGTGATTCTGGGATAACCTTCATCAGGTTAGTGCAATGTCAACAGATTCGAAAGTCAAATAATTTAAAAGTCTTTGAAAACAAGAAAATCAAAGAGCCAGTATAACAAAAATCGGCTAAGGTCACCTATGACTTAGGGGCATAACCTTAGTTTTATTAATAGTTACAAGATTTAAGAAATGTAATTTTCGATAAAAAGATTTATAATAAACCATGTCAGTGCCGAAACATTGATTACTGGTCGGATGATAGTACTAATAACCTGAATATCATATTTATTTCGCATGAGTCGTGCCACGACGCATTTTGAATGTCGACTCAAATATATATCTATCTAATATTATAGTGAATTGGAACTTATCTCTATATCCTCTATGGAATAAACTGGTTATTGAAGGTGACATTGCGACTTGCACGACATCAGTAGAGTATCTTACGCTTAACGTCAACGCTATCTTTAACAATATAAATCTTTCCCTATGCATACAGTCATCAAATGTAGTGCACACGACACGTTTCTGGAAAAACCTTCATCAGGTACGATCAAAGTCAGAAGATTGGAAAGTCAAATAATTTAAAAGTTAACGAGACAAATTCAATTTGACAAAGTACTAGTCAGTAATGTGATAGTATCTAAACGTAGTAGAAAATTACTTATTACTTATGAATAATGTATAAAATGTATTATTATACAGCTATACTTTTAATCCAATAAAAACACCCATTTAAGACATGTGACCGTACATTATTTGTTCCCGTATTGTACAACCGGAAGCCGTATTTTTTCCGTATTGGACGTCTAATACGGTTTTCTTCCCGTATTGGACGTCCAATACGGTTTTTTGTTCGTATTGTACATTATGTAAGGGAAGTAACTCGTTGGTTGTTGTCGTCTGCTAGTAAATTATTTTTAATTGTAATCTACAATCAAATTAACTTGTTCGATATTTAACAATTTGAGGGGGAAAAAGTTGCTTACAATACTTGTTGATCAGTTTTTTTGCTGTTTTTAATTCATTTTAGAGATTACGAGATCCATATTGACACATAACATTTTCCTAACGAAATACTGTTGCGCAGTTGTTCTATTTAGACTGCATTAAAAGTTAACATAAAATTGTTGTCATAGTATTGATCATTTCAGCTGTATAATAAATAGATCATTATACGGTGTTATGTACAATATGGAAATATATTGTACTCGTCCGTATTGTATTGAAAACCCGTATTTGACTCGACGCCTACGGATTCTCGTCCAATACGGGTTTTCAATACAATACAGACTCGTACAATATCTTTCCATATTGTACATAACACTGTATAATAACCTATTATTATAATACAGCTATAATTTTAATCCAATCAAAAACACCCATTTAAGACATGTGACCGTACATTATTTTTCCCGTATTGTACAACCGGAAGCCGTATTTTTTTCGTATTGTACGTTATGTAAGGGAAGTAACTCGTTGATTTTTGACATTCAATGTTAACATTAATCTACAATCAAATTAACGTGTTCGATATTTAACAGTCTGAGGAAAAAAAAGAAAGTTGCTTAGAATAATTGTTGATCAGTTAGTTTGTTGTTTTTAATTCATTTTTAGAGTTTACGAGATCTGTATTGATAGAGAACATTTTCCTAACGAAATACTGTTGTGCAGTTCTTCTATTTAGACTGTATTAGAAGTTAAGCATAAAATTGTTGTTATAGTATTGATCATTTCAGTTGTATAATAAATAGGTCATTATACAGTGTTATGTACAATATGGAAAGATATTGTACTCGTCCGTATTGTATTGAAAACCCGTATTAGACGAGACTCCTGCGGCGTGTCGTCCAATACGGGTTTTCAATACAATACAGACTCGTACAAATAGGTGGCTAATTTGTTGTACAATGTGTACATCAATACGGAATATATATTTATGCATGTATTATATCATTTGGCTTTCAAGTATTTGGCTTTGAGGGTACCTTATGAGGGTTATTTCAGCAACGCGTCGTGCGCACTAAATTTCATATTTACGTTTTTATTTTTCATACTCATTCCTACTCTAGTTGTTATTATAGTTTCAATAAAAAATGGTAAAACTAATACTCTTGATTTGTACAAAATATCTTCCATCTGTTGACAAAGCGAGATTACTTGTGAAAGAAACATTTAAAAGGAAATAATAAAAATGAAAGAAAAGCAATGACTGATCGTGGATCGTGGATATTCTGTAAAATGTAAATGAAACGAGGATATAACTTTGCTATTCGTAAATCTATTAGATTTCGTTTTGATTTTTGTTCTTTTTCAACAAAAGTGACCTTTGGCATGTTCGGTGTGTTCGTGACATTAAGATAAAAGGGCGTGTTCGATCAATTATACTTTAGCTTAGATAATCCATTTGCATGACGCTCAACATCTTTAATTTTTGTTTGTTTGTTTTTTCATGTCTCCACTTAATATGAAATATGTATATAATATTATATAAGTTCATTTTGTATTATTTCATGTATGCATTGGGAAGACGTTTTTAAGTTGTGAAACTTGTGTCCTATCCAATTGTTTAATATTGAACAATGAAATATGTTTAAAGTAGTGACCTATTATCATCTAAGGACAGTCAACATCTTTCGAAAAAAAAAAAATTTTTATAAACCGCTACACTTCCTTCTACGGCATTGTCTTATAGACGCCTCGCTGATTGGTTGCTTGAACAGTGACATCTGAAGATCACATAAACTAATAAATTGCAACGCTAATTAGCTGTTATTTAGATCATTGATAATACAAGCAGGTGTTTGATATGTTTGTTCTCTTCGCACACAAAATAGATAATAAGAAAAAAAATATGATATCTAAGACATAACTATTATGAATTAATTTTATTATGTCACGGTGTTGGAATCTAAAGGAGTGTATGATCCTATATTACCCGGTGTATTACATTAGCGCGAAAAAAAATCCTACGAAAGCGCGAAAAAAATCTGTATATAAGCGCGAACTAAATACCAAAATAAATACATGTAAATTACAGGATTACCTGTTCGCCAGAAATTAGTTAATTCATAAGTAATTTCTGTTACCCCTGCACACCACGGGGAGGTGGAAATAGGATTTTGTGCAGGATATAGCCTTAATATATAATAAAAGTACAGGCATGATAAAAAAGATAAAGCTGCGTAAAATACTATCCGACTCCCTCGGGAGTAAAGTTAGACATCGGTTCTGGCCGAATATTTGAAGCCTATAGCTTTTATGTATTGATGACGATTTCTTTCGCCGTTTTAATATTTAGCGTATTTCTCCATCAGAAAGGTAAGTTTGTCCATCTCTGAGCGTCGGCCGACAGCTGGATTAAAAATTTACCGTATATGCCCTATTAGAATAGAAATAATATATGGAAGGGGTAAGTTTGTTGGAGATTTTAATATGGGTAACATTATCTGCGCAAATTTTACCCATATTAAAATCTCCAACAAACTTACCCCTTCCATAAATTATTTCTTAATTCACTGACTACATTTGCACCATGTACACTATTTCTGGTATGTATGATCTGTTTTTCATTTTTAAAAACACTCCGTAATGGCCACCATTTTGAATTTCTGATCAACACTAAACACGCCAATTTTTTTAAGGACCAAGACGCATTCCAGAAATGTTTGCTATCAAATGGTGTAGTTGTTTCTGATAAGAATATAAAGGGGCCGATGTGACCGTGATCGTATGGTAGTTGGATTTACAACTACGTATGCAATCAGTGCCTATCACCACTGATGTTGTGAGTTCGAATCTCGATCAGGGCGAAGTGTACAACATTATGACGATAAAGTTTGTCAGTGACTTGCGACAGGTCGGTGGTTTCCCCCACCAATAAAAACTGACCGTAACGATATAACTGAAATATTGTTGAAAGTGACGTCATACACCATCAAGCAAACTGATAAGAATAATTAAAAAACAAACTTTTCCTCATATCATCCTATGTGAAATCTGTCTTGGATTTCAAATGCATAAGGGATCCTCCAATAACTATGTATGCCTCGTTTGTGTTTCTTATTTTCCCATGTAGACCTATGTTAAAACGTTGTCTTGTTTCTTGGATTTTCGATCGACAGAAAATACATCACACATGCGCTTTCACAGATAGGTTGAAGCTATCGATACACTAATGATATATGGTCGTCATCACGTACTGGGTGACGCTCTATCACAGGCAAGACTTTTACCAGATTTGAATATGCGTAACACGGCGGGATCTTATAAGAACCAGGGAATGCGTACCTCTGTTTCCTGATGGGTACGTGTTGCTGATCACCCTTTTGGAATTCTCTGTGTTGTGGTTTTTTGTTTTCTTTTGATGTCCTCGTTCTGTGTTTTGGGCCAAATGTTCCATATGTGTCTGGATTGGTGGTCATTTTTTTTTTCTCTAACGTTTTTTTTTTTGTAAATATTATATTACTGTGGAAGCTCATCTGTAACTATACAATAAGGGAATAATGAAAGCTGATATTGTAATATCTATCAAAACAAATAAGTCCAGGTCTATTCTGCGATTACAATATGGAATCTGGTCCCTTGAATGTTTACTATTTATGAAACCAGTTTGACGTGTAGATAATTGATATTTTTTGAACTGCCTATCAAATAATTATAACAAACAATGAACTATAAAAATCGATGCTGACAAGACTTTGGAATCTTGTAAGCTTTCTAGAATTTCTTTCAAGGATAGAAACAGTGATCTATAATATGAATAAATGAGCTTTTTGTAAATGCAAGAACTGGAGATATAATGTTCTTTTGCTTTAGACAACGACAGAACGAAATGTGCTTTATGTATTTTAATTTCACTTGAACAAAGACAATATTAAATCAGATATACATTAATTTTTCTTCAGATTGACATAAAATCTGTAATTTGTGATGAAGTTTTGTGTGAATCTCTATTTCACATTTGCTGATTTATTTGTCAATAGTTTCGTTTACAATGCTAAACAATTTACAAACAATTAAATCTTCAAGTTACTCAACTTTCTCAAGGTAAATATAATCCATTCGTTTACGAAAAAGGAGACGATTTTGCTTTCCTTATTATTTTGATGGTGATCTTCTTTTGACTTCATCATATGGCCATTATGTTTCTCTGTTTTGTCTGTTAGTTTATGTCCATATTAGTAGTAATGTTTCGTACTCCAATTACCGTTCTTTCCTGATAACGAAAAAAACAATTTATACCGAGTATGACATTTCCATATGTTTACGAAAAAATTAAAAAAGAGAGGTGACGTCGTGGTCATATGGTAGTTGGATTGATAACTACCTATGCAATCAGTGCTTATCACCACTAACGTTATGAGTTCGATTGCCACTCAGGCGAGGTGTACTCGATACAACATTATGTGATAAAGTTTGTCATTGACTTGCGACAGGTCTGTGGTTTTCTGCGAGTCCTCCGGTTTCCTCCACCAATAAAACTGACCGCCACGATATAACTGAAATATTGCTAAAAGTGGTGTTCAACATCATAACTCTAACCCTACTTGCAGAGATGTGATCAAAAAGTGTATTTCCCATCTAACCTAACGTCATTGACAAATCATATTCGCATTTTATTAATAATAGTTGAAAATTTAAATATTTGAGCCTATTTTCATTGCTAAAATACAGACAATCTTCTAGTACATATATTACTAAAAACGTAGATATCTAATTTATTACGCACGACGCGTTTCTAGAATAACATTCATCAGGTACGCCCAACATCCCTCAGTGCCGAAGCATTGGCTACTGGGTGGATGATAACCCCGCGGACTAATATTCCACCTACAGAGGTATCGACCCAATGATATAGAAACGCAGATATAAAATGCCAACTGTCAATGACAGTGGATATTCCATATAATGTTACTATTTTATATTTAATAACTAATTCCAACAGATTAGGGGCCGTCGTGGTCGTGATCGTGTACAACATTTTGTGATAAAGTTTGTCAGTGACTTGTAACAGATCGGTGGTTTCTCCGGGTCCTCCGTTTTCCACCGCCAATAAAACTGACTGCTACGATATAACATAGATATTGTTGAAAGTAGCTTTAAACACCACAAACAAACAAACAAACTAATTCCAACAAATTGATGACCTATATATTCTGGTCTCCTTGGAAAACAATTAGTTTCCCTGCATGTTTATGACAAATTGATATTAAATCTCTCAGAGGTGTAAACTATGCCTTTGTGTTCCATAGGTAACGTCTATGACCAACACATTTTACTTTATTAGCTAGTAGCCAGTTGACAAAGATCATTCAGTGACCCTGGTATTGCACGATCAATTTATGTTCGTTTGTGTGGCTGTGTATGATCTTTTTTAAGTTAAAGTGATTCTGTGTAGGTCTTTTGTATTGCGTTGGAGGCTTTGGGGTCCATATAATAGACTTAACACCACCACATATTTATGCCTGTCCCAAGGCATGATCCTGATTTAAATATGTACGTTGTCTGTTTGTGTTCAAAGGTTTGATGTAACGGGTAGTTGTTCGTATGTTAATATTAGTTAAACGAATGACCATCTTTGTTTAAACTTTCAAACCATAGACAGTACAGACATAGTGCATGCATGTCAAAAACCTCATTACAAGATATTGCATTTCTTTTGTATCGAATGTATATAATTATCTTCCATTCAAGCTCGTGTTTGCAAGCTTTGTTTATCCTCAAAGAAAACACATGTTTTTTCTCTCATTATCTCCTACAATTCAGTTCATATTTAAAAATGTCAGTGTGTGGCATCATTTACAACAATGTATCAGTCCGCGTGCTTACAGAAACAACATACCCATTATAGGATAGTCTTTCTCTTGTTCATGTATTATTATTGGGTCTATTTCCATGGTTACAGAAACCAACTACTTCTACTATGACTTTAATACAACATCATGTGATATGGTTTGTCAGTGACAGCTCAGTGGTTTTCTCTGGTTTCCTCCACCAATTAAACTGACCACCACGATATAGCTGAACTATTGTTGAAAGCGACGTTAAACACTATAAGCCAACCATCCAGCCATCTTTAATTTTTAAAGTTCCATGAACACTTTATAAATTCGTTGTAAACACAGATTCTGGACGCTAAAATTTATTTTAATAGATGGGGTTCAAAAATGCAGGCACCATTGTATGATGTATTATTCAGATATGATTGAAAACTAATATGTACTGTAATAAACGTAACTTCAAAATCATTATATGAAAGAAAAAATTAGTTTCGATACAAAGAATGCATTACTTCAATTATTTGTTTATTTAAAAAAGATATTATTTTATCTTAATAATCGTTGTTTGTACTTTTTTAATATCATTTCAAGATGTGTATATATCTGTTTGCAATGCCTAATTTCTATCTTGAAGTTTTTTTTCCCCAAAATATCATGTAGTATGTCAACGATTATTCATGCAGACGGTGGATATATTGCGCTCACTGGTTTCAACAGTGATGGTCAGCAATTCCACCAATATCAGCAAATCGAACAAATACCTCTTATCCGAAATCACTAAATTATAATACCCACGACATATCACAATTGAAATCCAGGTCCTAGCTTTGTAATTGGATGTCCAAGGGCAATGCAGATATAAACAGACGTTAAATCAAAAACATGTACAGATTCGCTTTACATGTTTATGTACAGGCTGTCGTGTTCTTATTCGAGTAATCCATTACTTTAATTTTTTGATTATTTTGTTGTTATTTTTTTTGGTTGTTTGATTTGTTTATTTGTTTTTATTTTTTTAAATGCATTGTGTGTGTTTTGATTTGCATGTGTGCTCTTTTCTGTATCCAGGTTGTCAATATACAAACAGTATCTCCTCTGCCACGCTTATCCGACATTCGCCATACAAATCATAGAACATAGCAAACGTGTACTTTGTAAATTCTTAATTGCTAAAATTGTTCTAAAGAGTTTCCTTCTGTGCACGTTTTAATTATTAAACAGAACATATTTACATAGCACTACGGATTCTGATTACCTCTTTGGTATCTTCAAACTCCCTCATAAGACAATCCCCTCAATCAGTCACGTTTTTTCCTCTTTGGTATCTTCAAACTCCCTCATAAGACAATCCTCTCAATCAGTCACGTTTTTTCCTCTTTGGTATCTTCAAACTCCCTCATAAGACAATCCCCTCAATCAGTCACGTTTTTTCCTCTTTGGTATCTTCAAACTCCCTCATAAGACAATCCTCTCAATCAGTCACGTTTTTTCCTCTTTGGTATCTTCAAACTCCCTCATAAGACAATCCCCTCAATCAGTCACGTTTTTTCCTCTTTGGTATCTTCAAACTCCCTCATAAGACAATCCTCTCAATTACTCACCTTTTTTCCTCTTTGGTATCTTCAAACTCCCTCATAAGACAATCCTCTCAATCAGTCACGTTTTTTCCTCTTTCGTATCTTCAAACTCCCTCATAACACAATCCTCTCAATTAGTCACCTTTTTTCCTCTTTGGTATCTTCAAACTCCCTCATAAGACAATCCCCTCAATCAGTCACGTTTTTTCCTCTTTGGTATCTTCAAACTCCCTCATAAGACAATCCTCTCAATCAGTCACGTTTTTTCTTGCTACTGTAAATTGTCATATTTTATTAGATGAAAGAAAGGAAAATAATTTACATAATCCTGATGCCTTCCGAATGAATGGGGGTGGTGATTGTTTCCGTATAATAGAAGCAACTAATAGTAATTGACAACCTGTAATTTACGAAAATCGTGGCTTTTAATCTAAAGCACGCTTCCTATTCAAATTGCCTTCTTTATTCTATTTCAAAGCATGCTAACATCTAAATGCTTTTTAAGAATGAAGATATTTAATGACATGTTGGAGCTAATAAAGAATTCACAGCAGTTGTATTGATACATGTATATCGGTTTATTACTGATTCGATTCTGAAAAGTCTATCATGAATTACAATGCTATTGTGTGTGATGGTCTATTATGTGGTCATAGTAAATAATCGAAATATAACTGCTGGGTTAATAGTTCACGAATACAGGTAAACAAAGCTGGAAAATGCCCAAGGTGTAATCAGAGTCCGTTAATCGTGAAAAGACAGACAATGCAAGACGCTAAACCTTCAATAACAAAAAGCCATAATTGGTCACTGTCTCCTATGACTAACTGAATTAATAGATAAATGACATGGACAGACAAAAGAAATGGAATCTAATAAATACTTTGTTCTGGAATAAATATTATCGATACCAACGTCGGGGAAAGAACAAGAACATATAATTGTAATGTTACCTAAGACGCATGCTTAGTTTAAACATTTCATTGTCTAATAAATGAGGGCCCGGGTGGATTACCTAACAACTCATACAAGCCTATCACCAATACGGCGTGGGTTCGCCCCCGGCTTTGTAGATTACAAGAAAAGTGCACTCCACTCGCAACCGCAAGTGATAAAGTGTACCAGTTG
Organism: Bathymodiolus brooksi; assembly: GCA_963680875.1. Lineage (NCBI taxonomy): Eukaryota > Metazoa > Mollusca > Bivalvia > Mytilida > Modiolidae > Bathymodiolus > Bathymodiolus brooksi. The sequence goes on along the minus strand of OY804581.1, from coordinate 102,684,787 downwards.
CTTGCCCATGGTCGGTGGTTCTCTCCGGGTACTCCGGCTTCTTCCACCACTAAAACTGGTCGCCATGATATAGCTGAAATATTGCTGAAAGTGGCGTTAAAACAATAAATCAAATCTAATCTAATGAATGACATTTAAGATAGGACACAGGTTACACACTTTAATATTGTCGTCTCATAATTTAGGAATTTAAGGTTTTCATGCTCCCAAAGACTTTTATATCATTTTGATGTCCATTCGTTTGAAGCTTAGCGTGTCTGATGAAGGTTATTATAGAAACACGTTGCGCGCACCAGATATCTACAATGTATGTAATTAATGTATTGAAGTGTCTGTGCCCGGTCGGGCCGGAAACGATCGCAATCTTGCGCTTGGGTAGTTGAGAAATCGATATTGGTTTTGGATTTTGGAACTGTAGAGTTTGGTTGTTGTCGTCGTTGTTGTTATTTTCATTTTATCACAGCTCTCTAGAGACATATGGTAAAGACATGTCTATATTATGAGACAAACAATATGCGAGAAACCTCAATGCGAGAATAATCACTATAATAAACACACTGTGTTAATTGTCACATTATACGAAACTCATTGCGTGTCACGTCAAACTCCATATGAGTTGTATTATATTTATATTGTACATAAGAACGTCTTTGTGGGAGAGTGCATAGTCAACGTTGTCCATTGGTTGTTTCCCCCTTTACGTTGTTTGTATGTGTATGCCTTTGTTTTTGCTTGTTTTTGTTTAACGGGAATTCTTCAAGGGCTATAGTAATAATACGTAGATATTGGATTTAGTGCCCACGACAGGATTCCGTAATAACCTTCATCAGGTACGCTCAAAGTCAAAATAGTTGATATCCAAATAATTTAAAAGTCTTTGGGATCAAGAAAACCAAAGAACCATATTCCAAATCGCGATCTTTGATACCACCTATTATACTTGGGCCGTCCTGTTCGTGATCGTATGGTAGTTGGATTTACAACTACCAGTGGAATCAGTGCATATCACTACTAACGTTGTGAGTTCGAATCCGACTCATGGCAAGGTGTACTCGATACAACATTAAGTGATAAAGTTTGTCAGCGACTTGCGGCAGGTCGGTAATTTTCTTAGGGTACTCCGGTTCCCGTCATCCGTAATACTGACCGCTACGATATAGCTGAAATATTGTTGAAAGTGGCGTTAAACACCATAAATCAAAACCCTTATGTCCTCATTGGCGTTAATTAATATGCTCATTGACGCTAATTAGTCGCGTAATGTAATCTAACAGGTATCTTATTATACGTAACATCATATTGTTTGGCCTTCCAATATTTCGTATTTGAGGGTTCCTTGTGAAGGTCATCCCAGAAATTAAAATTGATATATACGTGTTTAATACTCTTGAACAACGATTTGTATTTTCATTGATCCCATTTAATATTCTCGCGAACGTCATTTCATATACCCTGAGAAGTCTCTTATCGTACTAATCTCGCTGAATATACTGTTGGGCACCATGTACTTGAAGTACTCTTTAAAGCCTCGTCTGTACCATTGACCGTCACTTAATGTACACTTAGCTGTAAATTAATGTACTTTTGGTCGTCACTTTCATTAATCTAGCGTAAATGCTACTCAATTTATTAATATAAGCATCGCATTTACAAATCTATATTTATATTGCATTAGTGATCCTTCATTTCTCTCTCCATAAATATATAAATGTTACTCGTGAATCGTAAAGCCATTGCTAAAACCACAGTCACGTACGCTAGAAAGTGCATGTAGGTATTAACAAGCTTTAATAAATAATTGATTGTTTGATTGATTGATTGATTGATTGATTGATTGATTGATTGATTGATTGATTGATTGATTGATTGATTGATTGATTGATTGATTGATTGATTGATTGATTGATTGATTGATTGATTGATTGATTGATTGATTGATTGATTGATTGATTGATTGATTGATTGATTGATTGATTGATTGATTGATTGATTGATTGATTGATTGATTGATTGATTGATTGATTGATTGATTGATTGATTGATTGATTGATTATTGCTTGACGTCCCGCTAACAGTATTTCAGCTATAATCATGACGAGAACAAGTTCAATAATGCCTAAAGAAAACTATACAGAAATGAACGAGTGGATCGGGTCATCCAGGTCAACAACGTTTGACTGCCACTGAGAAAGCATGGATAATTGGGTATGGATGAGCAAATAGGACATAATTGTAATGTTCCTTTATGGGGATAAATAAAGATACCTGAAGGTTGACTAGAATCATCATTTTAACAATGTAACAGAAATAGCGCTTATTTTTTTTTACAAAGAACATGCCTTACATATGCTCAGTGGTGTCCAAGACATATTGTGTTGTGTTTTTGTTTCGTATGTCTTGGTCTTGTATAAACTATGTTGCCAGTTTGTCTGGATTCATTCATTCATTCATTTGATTGTACCTACGGTATTCGCTAACGTTAATTCGGGATTTATTCTACCATTTACGTATTTTTCGTGAATAGCATTTTGAGTAAAGCTTTAGCCAGTTATCAGTTCATCCCGGAAGTGCCCAGGAATACAGACATTGTAATGGAAATGTAAAAAGAAAAAGTTAAAATGAACATTAAAGGGAGCAGCACAAATGATCATAACCCCCATAGATATCTATCAAATTAAAGAGAAATAAAATAAGAAAAGATCGACAGGAACATAAAAAGTATGACACGACCAAGCAATAAAATAAATGAATAAAATTCTTAGCATACAAATCAAACGACTGGGATGGTCTCACCGACAATACCCTATTATATAAATAACCTAGATTAATTTGCTGTAAGCTCAATATCTACTTTCATATAGTTCTCTACATTAATTGCAATTGATTTGCTTTACTCTCAAGCTAATCTAATAATAAAGGCGATCGAATTTAAATTATATTCCTTTATAGTATGAAATAGGAGGCATGACGTATGATAATGAATTCGTGATCTTCTTTAAGTTAGATATACAGAAAATTAATTGTACACACCCATTTCTATATCACTTAATGTCACTTCGAGGCTCATTACTATTTTTTTCAATTATACAGATCAAAGGCAAATAAATTGCCGGAACTCAGCATTCTATGATATTATTGTTGTATTTTCTAATGTTATTTAACAGAAACAATGCTCTATTTAATCAACGTCATTTGACATACGACTGGTACTGACACCGTAATGTCATTTCAAGACTTATTTCTTTTCAATGCTATAGATCATAAGCAGATAAATTGATGGAATTCAGCATTTTATGTTATTATTTTTCCATAATATTATTTTATGTAATTTAACACAAACAATACACTTTAATAAATGTCATTTGAAATACCCACTGGTACTGTCACAATGCAGTGGTAAAAAGCACATAGTTCATGTACTCCTGATGGAATCCGAAGGAATAGAAATTTGACCTACATCGGTTCTCCTTGTCGGGATATGAAAATTTACAATGCAGAATTTCCGAACACTATCTCCTTCTTTTTTCCTTTTTGCAATCAAACTTACAATCATAGACCCATCATTTTCCCACAAGAACTACTGCTGACTAAACGTTAAATAAGTTCAAATACCATAATTAATTTGACATATTTCGTAAATATACGCTATACCGGTGGAGTCTTGAATGCCATATGTTGTGTACCGATGGAACCAACATGTCTTGAATTGTATTCAATATACGGATGTTTTCGTGAAACAACAAACATTTATATAATACATATATGTACAGGAATGACCTATACGTGTATCTCACTGCTTTTCTTCAAATAAGTTGAAACAGTTTTTATGTTTGTACAACCACTTACAGACCAACTGTTCTTAATGGATATCTAAGGTTGTGTATACGTCTTGTTCGTAAAATAGTTATTAAATACTAAGCATACTTTAGCAGTTCCACTACACCATTTAATGAGACAATATTGTATGCGAAGTCTCACAATCTACAATATATAAAAACAGTGCATTGTTATTCTATTTTTCTCTACTCGTGAAAAATGTATCATGTTGAAGTTTGAATATACTTGTTTTAAAGGATATTCAATTTGTCCAGATTTACAAATCAGCGTTTTCTATAATATACGATCACCACTTTAACTGTATTAGGAGACCATTATGTGATTTTGATAATTTAACAGTTTCCAAACAATTTCACATGTAAATGAACATTAGAGAAAACCAAAGGGGCAATCAAGAATGACAACATTGGGTACATAAAACACAGAGGACGAAGACAAACAAAACAAAAAAACACAACACAGAAAACTAAAAAAGATGAGCAGTACGGAACCCACCAAAACCTATCATAGCATGACCTCTTACAAAAAACTATCATAGCATGACCTCTTACAACAAACTATCATAGCATGACCTCTTACAAAAAACTATCATAGCATGACCTCTTACAACAAACTATCATAGCATGACCTCTTACAAAAAACTATCATAGCATTACCTCTTACAACAAACTATCATAGCATGACCTCTTACAACAAACTATCATAGCATGACCTCTTACAAAAAACTATCATAGCATTACCTCTTACAACAAACTATCATAGCATTACCTCTTACAACAAACTATCATAGCATTACCTCTTACAAAAACCTATCATAGCATTACCTCTTACAAAAAACTATCATAGCATGACCTCTTACAAAAAACTATCATAGCATGACCTCTTACAAAAAACTATCATAGCATTACCTCTTACAACAAACTATCATAGCATTACCTCTTACAACAAACTATCATAGCATGACCTCTTACAAAAACCTATCATAGCATTACCTCTTACAGCAAACTACCATAGCATTACCTCTTACAAAAAACTATCATAGCATTACCTCTTACAAAAAAATTATCATAACATTACCTCTTACAACAAACTATCATAGCATGACCTCTTACAAAAAACATATAAATATTATACATATGAAGATTTAACGACGAGATTCCATTGTTTGCGCTTTGGAAACAGCTTACATCATATCTTGTATTAAGTGTGTTGTCGCAGAGTTTGATTCCTATGCAAATGTAGGTTCGTTTCGTTTATTATAACTGTGTTGTGTTCGATGCTAGTTGGGGATGTAACAGAAACATAACTCTTTCAGGGGGGAGAATTTGTAGGGGACCAAGTTGATTTTGAAGATTGTTTCAATCCTTGTACGTCAAACACAACTTGTAGTAAATCAATCTAAACAATGCCGTTTGGCAGGAGTTGCCGTTCGTTGTAATTAAATTTTATTGGTTCAACTGAATTCTAAGTGTATCTATTTCAACAACAACCCACTACAGGTTAATTTCACATTACTTCTCAATTAATAGAAAATACAAACAATATAATTTTATTATATAAAAAGCAAACAAAAGCAGAGCACTCCTCACAATTCAAAGTCATCCTCGATATTTTCCAATTAACAAAAATTCTTTCCCACTCTCTTCAATCATGGAATCTATATTGTGAAGGTTTTATTCTTGACATAAATGAAACATTATATTTTCCTCCACAGCCTAGCTGTTATGTTTTTAGTATTTGTGACAAGTATGAATGAGAAATATATCAACCGCTGAGATGGATATATTGTTCACGGCGATATGTAGATCGTATTAAGACTAGTTTGAAGATACCACAGAGTAATCAGAAGTCATAAATCGATGAATGACAGACAATGCAATGTCCAAAATGAATAAAGACAAAATGAAAAAACCAATGATTTACAAAAGACTACACAGAAAAAAACTTTGGTAAGCACGAACCGCACTAATAGCCGGGCGTAAAATTGGGTGATCCAGAATTGCAGGCAGCTCCTGAACTATGTAAGGTTTTTCATGGTTCATTGTATACGATATAAATTTTGATCCTTTGCATGGGACAAATCAAATACACACAATATACCCCCTAATGACAGGGAATAAATGAGCGACTGTATCTGGAGAATCCATCCTGTTTGTAGGTCATCGAGTGACAATAAGCTGGTTCCTAGTTGTAATGTATTCCGATTCTATATTCTATTTTGTTTGTAGCAATCAATTCATCTACCTGTAGACACACATCAATCTCACCTCTACCCTTTTCATAGTTCATGTTTCACGACGTCACATAAACAGCTGAAATAAAGACCATCTGAGGTTAACCAACACTTAATTAATAGTAGTTTTGCAATTATAAACTTAGAGAGATATGTAGGTTGTAAGATATGTAGCCAAGATTAGGATGAGACCTCTATTGATGTGTTAACACCTGTGAATGTGGCCACTACTATCATGGGACATGCCTACAACCATTTTGTTTGCACTTTAGTCCTTGCCTTTTTCATAATATTGTGCAAACGGAAATAGACCGACATATTCTATTCTGTTATTTGTGTAGTATTGATGTAGTTCGAGCATAAATATACTTCATATGACGGAAGCTACTTTAGCGTAACCTAAAAATAACAATTTATATGATATTTTCAAAGGATTGTTTTATTTGCATATTGTAATGTGTGATTTTTTTTCAATAGTATATATACAATCTGACCTCACAAATCAACAAAATTACATGTACGATATCTGAAGGAATCTGATACAAACATTTTATATTTCCATTGTTGGAGAAATGGGCAGTCGTTTTGTCTAGACCTAAGACATTTCCCCCAATGTAAACATCTCATTCTCCAAAACTTATCATGTTAATATAAATTGACATTACATGTCAGGTTTTAAGGCAAGTTAAAAACAGATTTCATGAAATTGCTGTTTCCAATCAGATACTGTTATCAGAACAGTGACAAATGATCTTTCAAGGGACTTATACATTAATTTTCCCCATATATTTCATTATTTGTCATAATGTAATAACAGTTTTGTCAGGCAGCAATGATGGTCAGACTACATTTGTTGTTAATATACAATATCACATGCAGTCACTAACAGTGTAATCACTTGTCATTAAACTTATGACATTTGAACACAAGTTTTGTTCCCGAGATATGGTACACAACCTTTAGAATAAAGCGGGAATACACTTCATGTTTATAAATAAGGTAGGGCAAGTCCTACTAATTCATGAATATGATGTGGAATGTCAACAATGAGTTCCGTGTTGTGATGTTCGTTACGATTTCCGCATAAAAACGATGTTCGCCAATCGGTTCGGCTTTACCTCCAGATGTTTGTAGGAGGCTCATGTCTTATTTAGGATGTTCAGTTCGGCTTTACCTCCAGATGTTTGTAGGAGGCTCATGTCTTATTTAGGATGTTCAGTTCGGCTTTACCTCCAGTTGTTTGTAGGAGGCTCATGTCTTATTTAGGATGTTCAGTTCGGCTTTACCTCCAGATGTTTGTAGGAGGCCCATGTCTTATTTAGGATGTTCAGTTCGGCGTTACCTCCAGATGTTTGTAGGAGGCTCATGTCTTATTTAGGATGTTCGGTTCGGCTTTACCTCCAGATGTTTGTAGGAGGCTCATGTCTTATTTAGGATGTTCAGTTCGGCTTTACCTCCAGATGTTTGTAGGAGGCTCATGTCTTATTTAGGATGTTCGGTTCGGCTTTACCTCCAGATGTTTGTAGGAGGCTCATGTCTTATTTAGGATGTTCAGTTCGGCTTTACCTCCAGTTGTTTGTAGGAGGCTCATGTCTTATTTAGGATGTTCGGTTCGGCTTTACCTCCAGATGTTTGTAGGAGGCTCATGTCTTATTTAGGATGTTCGGTTCGGCTTTACCTCCAGATGTTTGTAGGAGGCCCATGTCTTATTTAGGATGTTCAGTTCGGCTTTACCTCCAGATGTTTGTAGGAGGCTCATGTCTTATTTAGGATGTTCAGTTCGGCTTTACCTCCAGATGTTTGTAGGAGGCTCATGTCTTATTTAGGATGTTCAGTTCGGCTTTACCTCCAGATGTTTGTAGGAGGCTCATGTCTTATTTAGGATGTTCAGTTCGGCTTTACCTCCAGATGTTTGTAGGAGGCCCATGTCTTATTTAGGATGTTCAGTTCGGCTTTACCTCCAGGTGTTTGTAGGAGGCTCATGTCTTATTTAGGATGTTCGGTTCGGCTTTACCTCCAGATGTTTGTAGGAGGCTCATGTCTTATTTAGGATGTTCAGTTCGGCTTTACCTCCAGTTGTTTGTAGGAGGCTCATGTCTTATTTAGGATGATCGGTTCGGCTTTACCTCCAGTTGTTTGTAGGAGGCTCATGTCTTATTTAGGATGTTCAGTTCGGCTTTACCTCCAGATGTTTGTAGGAGGCTCATGTCTTATTTAGGATGTTCAGTTCGGCTTTACCTCCAGATGTTTGTAGGAGGCTCATGTCTTATTTAGGATGTTCAGTTCGGCTTTACCTCCAGATGTTTGTAGGAGGCTCATGTCTTATTTAGGATGTTCAGTTCGGCTTTACCTCCAGATGTTTGTAGGAGGCTCATGTCTTATTTAGGATGTTCAGTTCGGCTTTACCTCCAGTTGTTTGTAGGAGGCTCATGTCTTATTTAGGATGTTCAGTTCGGCTTTACCTCCAGATGTTTGTAGGAGGCTCATGTCTTATTTAGGATGTTCAGTTCGGCTTTACCTCCAGATGTTTGTAGGAGGCTCATGTCTTATTTAGGATGTTCAGTTCGGCTTTACCTCCAGATGTTTGTAGGAGGCTCATGTCTTATTTAGGATGTTCAGTTCGGCTTTACCTCCAGTTGTTTGTAGGAGGCTCATGTCTTATTTAGGATGTTCAGTTCGGCTTTACCTCCAGTTGTTTGTAGGAGGCTCATGTCTTATTTAGGATGTTCGGTTCGGCTTTACCTCCAGATGTTTGTAGGAGGCTCATGTCTTATTTAGGATGTTCAGTTCGGCTTTACCTCCAGATGTTTGTAGGAGGCTCATGTCTTATTTAGGATGTTCGGTTCGGCTTTACCTCCAGATGTTTGTAGGAGGCTCATGTCTTATTTAGGATGTTCGGTTCGGCTTTACCTCCAGATGTTTGTAGGAGGCTCATGTCTTATTTAGGATGTTCAGTTCGGCTTTACCTCCAGATGTTTGTAGGAGGCTCATGTATTATTTAGGATGTTCGGTTCGGCTTTACCTCCAGTTGTTTGTAGGAGGCTCATGTCTTATTTAGGATGTTCGGTTCGGCTTTACCTCCAGATGTTTGTAGGAGGCTCATGTCTTATTTAGGATGTTCAGTTCGGCTTTACCTCCAGATGTTTGTAGGAGGCTCATGTCTTATTTAGGATGTTCAGTTCGGCTTTACCTCCAGTTGTTTGTAGGAGGCTCATGTCTTATTTAGGATGATCGGTTCGGCTTTACCTCCAGTTGTTTGTAGGAGGCTCATGTCTTATTTAGGATGTTCAGTTCGGCTTTACCTCCAGATGTTTGTAGGAGGCTCATGTCTTATTTAGGATGTTCAGTTCGGCTTTACCTCCAGTTGTTTGTAGGAGGCTCATGTCTTATTTAGGATGATCGGTTCGGCTTTACCTCCAGTTGTTTGTAGGAGGCTCATGTCTTATTTAGGATGTTCAGTTCGGCTTTACCTCCAGATGTTTGTAGGAGGCTCATGTCTTATTTAGGATGTTCAGTTCGGCTTTACCTCCAGATGTTTGTAGGAGGCTCATGTCTTATTTAGGATGTTCAGTTCGGCTTTACCTCCAGATGTTTGTAGGAGGCTCATGTCTTATTTAGGATGTTCAGTTCGGCTTTACCTCCAGATGTTTGTAGGAGGCTCATGTCTTATTTAGGATGTCCAGTTCGGCTTTACCTCCAGTTGTTTGTAGGAGGCTCATGTCTTATTTAGGATGTTCAGTTCGGCTTTACCTCCAGATGTTTGTAGGAGGCTCATGTCTTATTTAGGATGTTCAGTTCGGCTTTACCTCCAGATGTTTGTAGAAGGCTCATGTCTTATTTAGGATGTTCAGTTCGGCTTTACCTCCAGATGTTTGTAGGAGGCTCATGTCTTATTTAGGATGTTCAGTTCGGCTTTAACTCCAGTTGTTTGTAGGAGGCTCATGTCTTATTTAGGATGTTCAGTTCGGCTTTACCTCCAGTTGTTTGTAGGAGGCTCATGTCTTATTTAGGATGTTCGGTTCGGCTTTACCTCCAGATGTTTGTAGGAGGCTCATGTCTTATTTAGGATGTTCAGTTCGGCTTTACCTCCAGATGTTTGTAGGAGGCTCATGTCTTATTTAGGATGTTCGGTTCGGCTTTACCTCCAGATGTTTGTAGGAGGCTCATGTCTTATTTAGGATGTTCGGTTCGGCTTTACCTCCAGATGTTTGTAGGAGGCTCATGTCTTATTTAGGATGTTCAGTTCGGCTTTACCTCCAGATGTTTGTAGGAGGCTCATGTATTATTTAGGATGTTCAGTTCGGCTTTACCTCCAGATGTTTGTAGGAGGCTCATGTATTATTTAGGATGTTCAGTTCGGCTTTACCTCCAGATGTTTGTAGGAGGCTCATGTCTTATTTAGGATGTTCAGTTCGGCTTTACCTCCAGATGTTTGTAGGAGGCTCATGTCTTATTTAGGATGTTCAGTTCGGCTTTACCTCCAGATGTTTGTAGGAGGCTCATGTCTTATTTAGGATGTTCAGTTCGGCTTTACCTCCAGATGTTTGTAGGAGGCTCATGTCTTATTTAGGATGTTCAGTTCGGCTTTACCTCCAGTTGTTTGTAGGAGGCTCATGTCTTATTTAGGATGTTCAGTTCGGCTTTACCTCCAGATGTTTGTAGGAGGCTCATGTCTTATTTAGGATGTTCAGTTCGGCTTTACCTCCAGATGTTTGTAGGAGGCTCATGTCTTATTTAAGATGTTCAGTTCGGCTTTACCTCCAGTTGTTTGTAGGAGGCTCATGTCTTATTTAGGATGTTCGGTTCGGCTTTACCTCCAGATGTTTGTAGGAGGTTCATGTCTTATTTAGGATGTTCAGTTCGGCTTTACCTCCAGATGTTTGTAGGAGGCTCATGTCTTATTTAGGATGTTCAGTTCGGCTTTACCTCCAGATGTTTGTAGGAGGCTCATGTCTTATTTAGGATGTTCAGTTCGGCTTTACCTCCAGATGTTTGTAGGAGGCTCATGTCTTATTTAGGATGTTCAGTTCGGCTTTACCTCCAGTTGTTTGTAGGAGGCTCATGTCTTATTTAGGATGTTCAGTTCGGCTTTACCTCCAGATGTTTGTAGGAGGCTCATGTCTTATTTAGGATGTTCGGTTCGGCTTTACCTCCAGATGTTTGTAGGAGGCTCATGTCTTATTTAGGATGATCGGTTCGGCTTTACCTCCAGTTGTTTGTAGGAGGCTCATGTCTTGTTTAGGATGTTCGGTTCGGCTTTACCTCCAGTTGTTTGTAGGAGGCTCATGTCTTATTTAGGATGTTCGGTTCGGCTTTACCTCCAGATGTTTGTAGGAGGCTCATGTCTTATTTAGGATGTTCAGTTCGGCTTTACCTCCAGATGTTTGTAGTAGGCTCATGTCTTATTTAGGATGTTCGGTTCGGCTTTACCTCCAGATGTTTGTAGGAGGCTCATGTCTTATTTAGGATGTTCAGTTCGGCTTTACCTCCAGATGTTTGTAGGAGGCTCATGTCTTATTTAGGATGTTCAGTTCGGCTTTACCTCCAGATGTTTGTAGAAGGCTCATGTCTTATTTAGGATGTTCAGTTCGGCTTTACCTCCAGATGTTTGTAGGAGGCTCATGTCTTATTTAGGATGTTCAGTTCGGCTTTACCTCCAGTTGTTTGTAGGAGGCTCATGTCTTATTTAGGATGTTCAGTTCGGCTTTACCTCCAGTTGTTTGTAGGAGGCTCATGTCTTATTTAGGATGTTCGGTTCGGCTTTACCTCCAGATGTTTGTAGGAGGCTCATGTCTTATTTAGGATGTTCAGTTCGGCTTTACCTCCAGATGTTTGTAGGAGGCTCATGTCTTATTTAGGATGTTCGGTTCGGCTTTACCTCCAGATGTTTATAGGAGGCTCATGTCTTATTTAGGATGTTCGGTTCGGCTTTACCTCCAGATGTTTGTAGGAGGCTCATGTCTTATTTAGGATGTTCAGTTCGGCTTTACCTCCAGATGTTTGTAGGAGGCTCATGTTTTATTTAGGATGTTCAGTTCGGCTTTACCTCCAGATGTTTGTAGGAGGCTCATGTCTTATTTAGGATGTTCAGTTCGGCTTTACCTCCAGATGTTTGTAGGAGGCTCATGTCTTATTTAGGATGTTCAGTTCGGCTTTACCTCCAGATGTTTGTAGGAGGCTCATGTCTTATTTAGGATGTTCAGTTCGGCTTTACCTCCAGATGTTTGTAGGAGGCTCATGTCTTATTTAGGATGTTCAGTTCGGCTTTACCTCCAGATGTTTGTAGGAGGCTCATGTCTTATTTAGGATGTTCAGTTCGGCTTTACCTCCAGTTGTTTGTAGGAGGCTCATGTCTTATTTAGGATGTTCAGTTCGGCTTTACCTCCAGATGTTTGTAGGAGGCTCATGTCTTATTTAGGATGTTCAGTTCGGCTTTACCTCCAGATGTTTGTAGGAGGCTCATGTCTTATTTAGGATGTTCAGTTCGGCTTTACCTCCAGTTGTTTGTAGGAGGCTCATGTCTTATTTAAAATGTTCAGTTCGGCTTTACCTCCAGTTGTTTGTAGGAGGCTCATGTCTTATTTAGGATGTTCGGTTTGGCTTTACCTCCAGATGTTTGTAGGAGGCTCATGTCTTATTTAGGATGTTCAGTTCGGCTTTACCTCCAGATGTTTGTAGGAGGCTCATGTCTTATTTAGGATGTTCGGTTCGGCTTTACCTCCAGATGTTTGTTGGAGGCTCATGTCTTATTTAGGATGTTCAGTTCGGCTTTACCTCCAGATGTTTGTAGAAGGCTCATGTCTTATTTAGGATGTTCAGTTCGGCTTTACCTCCAGATGTTTGTAGGAGGCTCATGTCTTATTTAGGATGTTCAGTTCGGCTTTACCTCCAGTTGTTTGTAGGAGGCTCATGTCTTATTTAGGATGTTCAGTTCGGCTTTACCTCCAGATGTTTGTAGGAGGCTCATGTCTTATCTAGGATGTTCAGTTCGGCTTTACCTCCAGATGTTTGTAGGAGGCTCATGTCTTATTTAGGATGTTCAGTTCGGCTTTACCTCCAGATGTTTGTAGGAGGCCCATGTCTTATTTAGGATGTTCAGTTCGGCTTTACCTCCAGATGTTTGTAGGAGGCTCATGTCTTATTTAGGATGTTCGGTTCGGCTTTACCTCCAGATGTTTGTAGGAGGCTCATGTCTTATTTAGGATGTTCGGTTCGGCTTTACCTCCAGATGTTTGTAGGAGGCTCATGTCTTATTTAGGATGTTCAGTTCGGCTTTACCTCCAGTTGTTTGTAGGAGGCTCATGTCTTATTTAGGATGTTCGGTTCGGCTTTACCTCCAGATGTTTGTAGGAGGCTCATGTCTTATTTAGGATGTTCAGTTCGGCTTTACCTCCAGATGTTTGTAGGAGGCTCATGTCTTATTTAGGATGTTCGGTTCGGCTTTACCTCCAGATGTTTGTAGGAGGCTCATGTCTTATTTAGGATGTTCGGTTCGGCTTTACCTCCAGATGTTTGTAGGAGGCTCATGTCTTATTTAGGATGTTCCGTTCGGCTTTACCTCCAGTTGTTTGTAGGAGGCTCATGTCTTATTTAGGATGTTCAGTTCGGCTTTACCTCCAGTTGTTTGTAGGAGGCTCATGTCTTATTTAGGATGTTCAGTTCGGCTTTACCTCCAGATGTTTGTAGGAGGCTCATGTCTTATTTAGGATGATCGGTTCGGCTTTACCTCCAGATGTTTGTAGGAGGCTCATGTCTTATTTAGGATGTTCAGTTCGGCTTTACCTCCAGATGTTTGTAGGAGGCTCATGTCTTATTTAGGATGTTCGGTTCGGATTTACCTCCAGATGTTTGTAGGAGGCCCATGTCTTATTTAGGATGTTCAGTTCGGCTTTACCTCCAGATGTTTGTAGGAGGCTCATGTCTTATTCACGTTATTTGTGTTTGCTTACGCATAGTGGTTTTCAACACATATTGTGTTGTGTTTTTGTTTCGTTTGTCTACGTCTTGTGTACCATATGTTGCCAGTTTATCTGGATTGTCCATTTTTTTATTGCCCCGTCAGTATTCTCTAACGTTTATTTTATCAAACAATACCATGACATAATATACGAACTGATAGTGAAACAATGAATTGCTACTTTGTTCTAAATAATCAAGTTTTCATGAAGCCGTAATTACAGATTTGAGTCTAAGCGCATGGTAATCCCGGGGACACAATTTAACCCTATTAGAACAACATCTGTGTCTCCAATTTTCAGGAAAATTTGGCAGGTGTTTTGGACATTTTGACATCGCAGCATAAACACAATATACGTACATTGTCAGTAAATATAAAATGTATTTGCACTCTCTGCGAAACAAAGCAGAAACGTTCGCTTTTCTACGTGTGTATAATATAAAGCTCGTTCAAATAAATGTTATATTTGCCGACAATGTGCGTAGATTGTCTATATATACCAGGTGAAGTTTGAGAAGCAAAACGCTATTTGTCGCACGATCCTTTCTTTCTAAAATCTTGTTTTATTATTGCTCGTCGATTGTTTTATGTCCGGATTGTAGATATGTACAAATATGTTCCATGACAGCAACGCCACATTCGTAAGGATAAAAGACGAGCATCAGTATTGTCATTGTGTTCATGTTCTAAATATCTGACAAAAATCCAATTATACACCTACATCTGTATACTAATTCAGAACTGATTGTCAACCAATATTATCTCTGAAAACAATATAGCATGTTAAACACGATAAGAACTTTCCAATCAATATAATTGCATTTAATCTACTATCTAACCCTTTGTTCGCGCCAATTTCAGAATATTGTTTTATAAATAGATAATTAAATACTGGAATTTCTTGTAAAAATAATTTTGAAAACGAAATATACATGAATGTTCTTTTTCAGAATTCAGCATGCTATTCGTCTTGGTATGACAATGTCATTTATTAATGAAGATAAATCCTGAGACTCCCGTTGTTATGTCACTTTTTCCATGTGTTATTTTGTTGTGTTGGCGCGGATACTACTAAGAAAAGTTTGAAGATACCAAAGGTGTAATCAGAAGCCATAAATACTGAGCTTAATAATATGACTTGCTAGAAAACATATAGCAATCTTTAGAAAGACCTTCAGTTGTCTGTCCTTCGATTTACGGATTCTTGGTATCTTCAAGCTCTTCTTCAACTATGAGTGTACAAAAACATAGATGGCTGTGTTTGTATGTTAGAGTCTCGTTGACTGCTTATGATCCCTGTCTGATTCACATTTGATATGATTTTCGTCCAGCATTGAAAACCTCAAGGAGCTTGTGGGATGATTGGTAACCATACTCTTTGCCTTTTTTGTTTTCTATTATTACCTATGTTTCTGATGGAACGTCTTCCGTAACCATATACGTCGATCTGCTTTCTTGGTAAAGGTATATCATCACTAAAAATGTTAATGTTGAGGAAACAGTCAAAGCATGACTTGAAAACATGTTAGCAGAGCAAAATAATATTGTTTTTGTTTTAAGAGATAAATGGCCTAATTATTATTCTTGATATCATTATTATGTGTCTACGTCTGTAACAGAAGGACGGAGATAACACATATTAAGACTATATTAAAACAAACATATTTTATTCTATTTTATTCACCCTCAGCCAGAAAGTGTTATTTTGCATTCTCGTCCGAAATTGTAGAGTCTGACAAAAACTTGTTTATAATTGTGACGGATATATGGTCACCATGTCCTTCCTCTCCCATGGTGCTAAGCTAATGATCTATAAGGTAGTGGCAATTCTCATGCAAAAATATAAGCGTTTCAAATCGTATTTCGTGAAAATTCCGAATCATTAAATCCCGATGTTTTCATCAATATTCTTAATAGCAATTCAACTTTAATTGATAATAACTATCCTCTTTTTGTAGAGTATGATTAACTGTTATCATTTCGCTGTACAAAACCTAAATGTAAATTCATTAAAATTAATTACTTAAAGAAGTTTGATGTTGTTTTCATCAGCTTAACACAATGTTAAAAATAACGTTAAGTGACATAATTTAGTATTCTGTGACATGCTATAGGATTATCTTACGCTAAAGTATTTGATTCCTGATATTTATTGACAAACAAGGTATCTAATTGATCGATATATACGGTTACAACATGTAATTATGACATGCTCAATGGATCCTGAAATGATATTAAATACGAATAATTAAATGAGCACCCACAATTAAATCGATTTTAACAGATTGTCGAATAGATTATATCAGGATGAACAATAATTGTAGAATAACGAACCAGAATGCAATCCTTACAAGTCATTTAATGCTATAGAACATGCTTTATAGTAACAGGACGGGTGCCAGTAGTGGAGCAAGAACTGCGTAGCCTT
This sequence comes from Bathymodiolus brooksi, assembly GCA_963680875.1. Classification (NCBI taxonomy): domain Eukaryota; kingdom Metazoa; phylum Mollusca; class Bivalvia; order Mytilida; family Modiolidae; genus Bathymodiolus; species Bathymodiolus brooksi. The sequence continues at coordinate 102,668,332 of OY804581.1, read as the reverse complement.
CCGGAGCACTTGCGGTCACCCCCTTTTTTTGTAATGACGTTCGTGTTGATCTATCTTCAGTTTGCTATGTAGTGTTTTGTAGATCATTGTTTGTTATTTTGTTCGTTTCTTTTTGTGATTGTAATGTCAGTTCTTCTTCGATTTGCAGCATCTAATTACCCCTTTGACATCTTCAAGCACATGTCGTAAGTGCCGAGATGCAATTCTACGTTTTCTTTAATAATTCAATTTGCATAATGAAATATTTTAGTTCCTAATATGAATTTGTTGTTTTAATTTAACCTTTCTATTTGTTAAATCAGGTTATTGTTTTATCATGTGTAATGTATGAACCCACATTTTTTCATTGATTTTGTCGTTTTAGCTTAACCTTTATATTTGTTTATAATAGTTTATTGTTTTATCATGTGTAATGTATGAACCCACATTGTTTCATTGATTTTGTCGTTTTAGCTTAACCTTTATATTTGTTTATAATAGTTTATTGTTTTATCATGTGTAATGTATGAACCCACATTTTTTCATTGATTTTGTCGTTTTAGCTTAACCTTTATATTTGTTTATAATAGTTTATTGTTTTATCATGTGTAATGTATGAACCCACATTTTTTCATTGATTTTGTCGTTTTAGCTTAACCTTTATATTTGTTTATAATAGTTTATTGTTTTATCATGTGTAATGTATGAACCCACATTTTTTCATTGATTTTGTCGTTTTAGCTTAACCTTTATATTTGTTTATAATAGTTTATTGTTTTATCATGTGTAATGTATCAACCCACATTTTTTTATTGATTGTGTCGTTTTAGTTTAAACTTTATATTTGTTTATAACAGTTTATTGTTTTATCATGTGTAATGTATCAACCCACATTTCCTTATTGATTTTGACTGTGCTTAGCTACAATGTTATCGATAACATATTGCGGAGGATGGTGTTAACAACAATAATAATGCAAACAACACCTGTTATCTCGAACACAGATAAACCGTTACCTTGCATAACTCGAAGTTACAAAAATGGTAGACAAAGGTCACTTCGCTCGATTATGTTTTGTTCACCATAGCTTGGAGACCAATAACGATTGGATAGAAGGTCTACGTGTTAACCAATTATACTTCCCTGATAAAGTTTCTTCCATTTATATTGACAAACACTGTCATAACAGTTGGGTCTAGCTAACTAATTTTTAGCAAATTGCACAAATTACTGTCCTTCGTTGTTAAGTTCCTACGGTACAAATTGCTAGGAGCAATTGGTATTGACCAGATTTCGTCTTTTGGTCATTATATAATTTCACATAATTATCTCTAATTGAGTAACAACGGAATCTATTCCGTGTAAATTGCAATTATTCACGTAAACATGTTTAGATCAACGGCATATGTATTGCAGAAGTTCGACAAATATTTTCAAATTTCAATTCTTTACCTGATTTATTTTAAAATGTTACAGATGACACAGCTTAGATATTTTTAATTTATATACTAAAATATAATAGATAATGTTCATTCTAATTATACGGTTTAATATGTCTTTAGATTGTAATTGTAATATGATGTCCTTCTTTCGCTATGTAAACAAACCAGCGATGTATTACTACGTAAATTATTATTGGCAAATGCGCGGTTTGCAAATTTAAGTCAGGTAGATACGATCACACATTAAGTTTATTTACACTGTTGTTAAGGTTTTAAAGGTTTTAAAAACATCTATATTCACTGAAAATAATCAACATACCCTAAAATTCATAAATATGCATTGTGTAATTTAAACGTGCAAACACAATATGATTGTTACGACTGTTCTGTTGATAAGACTTTCCCGTCAGAAAACACATGTTAATGAGCTACCCTCTGCTCGATAATGGCAGGATGAAAGATAGAACAGCCAATCTGCATCATATAAATTGTGTCTGTTTTTGTCCGCAAACCTGGACATAAATCGCCGCTTTTCATATCAAAGTGGACTACCGTATTTGTACTCTTAGACATATCAGGATGGAAATAATTCATTGAAGTCATACTGTATTGTGAGTTTCAACATGTGTTGACAGGATATTAGTAAATTGTATGACTCGCTGCAGCTCGTGAGCACATGCCCACCCATGTTAAGACTCATAGCACAGTATGGCTTCCATTAATTATTTCTTAAATATTACTTGGTTGTTTTAGACACAAACTTCTCTTTTTTCTTAGGGCCATCTTCCCAATTTATATAATTTGTTGACGCCACGTCAATTTGTCCACTGTGCATGTCTTCACATTTTTAGATTCGTGATGTGATGTCCGCTGCAATTTCCCCGTAGAGACTATACCTCATGGTGTTCTATGGTTTCATGCTTTATTATGTTATTTGTAATTATTTATCTACACTGGTGTCGAACGTGAGTTCCCTGGTTTGGGCCGTTTTTTAGTAGCATGATATGTATCACTAGTGGAGCATGGACTGCTTATCCTTCCGGTACACCCGAATTCCTCCCAGTTTTTATTGGTATTTTACCTGATCAATCATTGTAGATTTGAAGTGTTTTGTAGACATTTGTGTGTCTTTTCGTCTTTTTCCGTTTGTCAATTGCATTGACTATCCTCTCGATTTACGGCATTTGATTACCTCTTTTTCACATTCAAGCTTGTCTTACACTACGGCTGATAGTATGGTTTTCACTCCTGATATAATAGTTTATGGACAATTGATCCATTTCATTATTCAAGCTAAACAACTGATCTTAATAAAATATGATACCAATTTCTCTAGTGGTACACATTTCCTGAAATAGAAATAAATATTTTATTGTAACGACAGAAAAATCATATATCATTTTACGACAGTAAAAACACAAATTATTTTACGACAGTAAAAACACAAATTATTTTACGACAGTAAAAACACAAATTATTTTACGACAGTAAAAACATATTATTTTACGACAGTTAGAACACATCTTTTTTTTTTTGGTCAAATACGTGACTTGAAAAGCACATGATCGACTTCAATATTATATGTCGCTTCAAATTATATATTACAAAAGTAAAATAATATGCAACATGCTGACTAAGAACCAATATCGAAGATATCATATGTACCATAAAGACGTAGATATCTAATGTAGTATGCACGACACGTTTCTTAAATAACCTTCATCAGATACACTCAAAAGACATTAAGATTGAAAAGCCAAATAAGTCTTTGGCAGCATGGCAACCTACATATGACAGCCAAATTTGGCTAATGTTGCATGTACATGATGTAGGAGAACATTAAGCATTTTTTAAATACTCAAAACACATATCCTTTGTTTTTCTTATGACATCATTATCATCATTGACGACAATGAAATGCATATTATTTTTGAAGACGTATGATGTTTGCATAATACGGCTTATATGTCTCCGCGTTGAAACGATACAGCATGAATTAATACTATTACTTACTTATCAATTCAGTTGTAGGTGGCATTACAGTGCATATCCAAAAATATAATAAAAGATGTTATATTTTTATAGTATCACAACTTTTAATTTGTACTAATAAAAGCGTAGATATCAAATTGAGTGCGCAAGATGCGTTTCTTAAATAACCATCATCAGGTACGCACAAAATGGAAAGATTGGAAAGCCAAATAATTTAAAGTTTACTAAATTATGAAAGACAATATGTTATTATATGAGCAAATATCGTATATTTGGAATGTCTTCCACGCTGTGATCTTGAATTTACATCAATGCAATTAATGTCTTTCGTGGTTGACGTTTATGAGTTGAGTTCCTTCCATGAAGAGGTGTACTTGATACAATTTAAAAGTTTTTATAACTTTCTGTAGCATGTCTGCATCTCGTTCTATTTTCTTAAGAGGGGTGCTCTGGTAATTCCACCAATTAATCAAATAGACCCTCACGATGTCACTAAAGAATTGTTGAAAGTGACGTTCAACAGACACAGTTCTAATCCATTTTAGCGATTCTTACTGCACTGGACGTGATTACAAATAATTGTAATAGGTGAAAGAGATATCTCAGACTTGCATAAAACGCGCCATTTATAACAGAAATATGCGATAATCCATCTTAATACGTCTGATATATATTTTATTTGAAAATATTTTTGATAATTGCCCATCGGACAAAAGTCAGGCATCAGAGTTTACCATTAATACATCAAACGAGTTTGGTGCAAACAGGCTAATTCGTCAAATGGTATTGTTTACCAATTATATAAAATAAATAATGTACCAATTATATTATATAGGTAATGTTTTCCCATTTGATGTGTACTCCCTGTCTGCCTTACTAACATATTAAATAGGTCATGTCTTCCGACTTCCATAATTCAGAATACATGTAATCCTATTATCAGGCTTTTGGTTCACCAAATATATCATGATGACATACATATTCAGATAAAATGAAAAACAAAAAATAACAGATGAGTAAGATTCCTGAAGACATTCATTATTTTAGTTTATAATGGCTACTAATTAATCCCCTTGAGATAATACCGGGGGGTATTTCACACACATATCTACAAATGATTGCTGAAAATAAATAGCTACAAACATTTCAAGTCAACTTGTTGTACTTGTTGATACTTGATAATGATAAGTCACATTGAAATAGGATCACATCAGACAGGTGGTCGCTAAATACAGGTATAATTAATATGAAAAGCAGTGTGAGGGGAAATTAAAGATAAGATCAAATAATGCAAGTTATTGCTTAATAGAGGTGGTCACTAAAGTAGGTTTGACTTTACTGTACAGCGGGAAATGGTCTTTCTTTCGTATATGTTCTATGACACAGGCGTAGGGGTACCTGTATTTATTTATTGATATTATCGCCTGGGCAGTGTATTCAAATTACATGTTACACTATTATGTACATATACCAGAGAACGTGACGCTAATGACATACATAAATGAATCAATATTAGACAGCGATTTACATTTTGGCACCCTATTATGAAATCACATTTGTTAATAACAAATCACTAATTAACCTCTGTCACCAATAAATTAGCATAACGTGTGAAAAAACAACGTAGAAATGCATTTTCCTGATCAGACCTCTTGAGTTAACGTAATGGTGCACAGTGACTGTTTGTTTTTAAACATTAGTTACTATGGACAGTTATGGTATTGAATACATGCCAATACTAAATGCCTTCTGTTTCGCTGCGATAACGTGGATATGTAGTATACAAGCTGGCATTGACCAATACATTTCAATGGGTATGGTTAATACGTACTGATTATTAAAATATTAAGGAATGATAGCCATGTTTCCCGCATAACAATTGTCAATGTCAAAACGAATCTAGTATTGCTATGTTTACGTTGCATGATGCATATATTAAATGTTATACTTCGTTTGACATACAAGGTAACGGATTAGTATAAGTCACAAATAGCTAGTTTCTGAATCCTACGCTATATACTTTTATATCTGTGTTATTTTATAGTTTGTTTCTTAAATGAATACGCATGCTTAAACTTAATATATCGACCTTTGAGTAATTATTGACTTGTTCACTTATCAAGCTAATTTCTGTCAGTCAAATTACAAATATTTCAAGATATAAGATTCGTCAAATATAATGTGGTTATTATTTAAATACAACAAAGCCAGTTCACTAAGTATATGTATTGCTTATTTCGTCGTTTAAAAACAATATTTATGTAGCGTCATGTGAATATGAATATTGGTTTATACGAGTTTGAGGAAGCAATTCTTTTACCATCAAATTTTAATATCATCATAAACAGTAGTATGCGTCAGTAAAATGTTCGCTCCAGGAATCTGATCTAACAAATAGTCTGTAAATCAGAAATACGGAATTTATTTATTTCCTATTGTGTATGATCCCCTGGAGCAAGACATTATATCAAGTCTGGCTGATTAAAATAAACATAGTACGAAAGTTGTTCTAAATTTCCTTGATTGAATTGGATGTCTAAGTTAGTTATGTTCGGTTCTTCTTTACCGCCAGTTTTTTGTAGGAGGGCGCATGTCTTATTATTTACGTTATTTGTGATTAGCGGTGTCCAACATATATTGTGTTGTGTTTTTGCTTTGTTTTTCTTCGTCTTGTGTACCCTATGTTGCCAGTTTCTCTGGATTGTCCATGTTTTATCGCCCCTTCGGTATTCTCCAACGTTTATTTTATAATATTGCGAAATGAAAATAGCAAACAAAGCACATGTCGCTAGGTACAATGCATGCAGATTGACAATCTTCGTGCTGGACAACGTCCTCAACAAATATCGAACAAATACACATAATGAAATAAGCACCAATAACTTCATTAAGAAAAAGAAAGCTTAAACCGAGATGGTCAACAATTTTACCGAAATAAAAAAAAAAAGTTGAACAACCACCTCTCATCTCAAATCACTGAACACATCAAAGATCGCGACATACGCCGGTGGAAATATAGGTTGCGTCTTCGAACAGACACAACCAAATATCGCGATGTTAAATCGGTTAATGGGATACCAGCCTCTCTCTTATTATATAATTGGGTCTCTAACAGCAATACAGATATAAACAAATAATAAAACACCTGTCCAGATTATCTTCAACTCCACAAGACCACACAATATCACAAAATTATCTACATCAAAGAGGATTGGTGAGAATAACAAAACACGATAAGTATGACATATCTAAGTACAAGTACATATATTGCTTTGATTGGTGTTCTTTTTTTTTCTTTTTTTTGGGGGGGGGGGGGGGGGGCTATGCATGATCCATTTCCCCAAACGAACCCGGGGGACATTGTATGCTGCTCGTGTTTCAAGAATGCCAAACTCTGTGCATATACATGGCAACTTACAGCTGTTCCATTTTAATGCACAATATACTGTTTAGATTGGTCGTCGGTTGACCCTTGCAGGACAAATTATCCTGCTATGTCTACTGTCTTGCCTTGTATTTTTACCAGTCAAGCTATGTGTTGATATACCGATTTCAATACAATCTTTATATCTGTATTTATTGTTTGTAGTATTGTTCACATCATGACTATAGCTGAAAGGGTTCTCACTCGACGTTAAGCAGCAATCAGTTCCTCGCTCTCCCCGATTATAAATGACAAATTACAGAAGTTCATAACGAGCAACATTTTGTATGCGGTCCATGGTCGTTTATGACTCATTGCAAGCCAAAGATTTCCGACAATATCCACTCTCCCGGCTTTCACTTTTTCCAATCAATCAATTCAAAACATCCATTATTTCCATACTCTGTAGAAGTGAACACTAAATTAAATAAATCATAATTTCTCTAAGATTAGGATTTCAGTCTTCTGCATAGATAAACGTTAGAGAATACCGAAGGAGCAATCAAAAATTAACAATCCAGAGAGACTGGTATTATTGGCTTCACAAGACACAAGACGAAGACAAACATAGGGTACACAAGACGAAGACAAACATAGGGTACACAAGACGAAGACAAACATAGGGTACACAAGACGAAGAAAAACATAGGTACACAAGACGAAGACAAACATAGGGTACACAAGACGAAGACAAACATAGGGTACACAAGACGAAGAAAAACATAGGGTACACACGACGAAGACAAACATAGGGTACACAAGACGAAGACAAACATAAACAAAACACAACACAATATGTGTTCGACGCCACTATAAGCAAACAATTAAGGGTTGCAGTGACGTATCTAGGGTATGGCAGGTAGGGCACGTGCCCTGGGAGCCACTTGAAGGAGGCGCCACTGGGCGGTTTTTATTAACATTTTAGCGCCTAATGTTCCTATATGAGAACGTCCTAAAAACAATTTTCAAAATGCATTTCTTGAAGTAATTTTGCAAAAACCATGTAGTATACTCAGACAGGAATATCTGGAGAAACTATTATTAATTTAAAACGCAATTTCAGTGCTTGCCATAGGCGCTATTTTCCGTAGATACGCTCCTGAAGGATTGATCGCAATTTTTGTTCGGATCATGAAGAAATAACCTCAATCAGGTTGTACATACCGTGTAACCCGCATAGTTACGTAAGGGTGTGTACAATCTGATTGAGGTTATTTCGAATGAACCGAACAAATAATTTCGATCAATCCTTATAAATTAATTCAAACTTATTTTGCTATGATATTGAAAAATATATTTATTTTTTCAAAATAAGGCAAATAATCGGAAATAGATTTAAATAACCCCAAAGGTGCCTCATTTAGAGAAAAGCGCCTGATGACAATGGCACGCGACGCCTTGAGAACGACGTCTATTTTCAGATTCAGTACATATACAAATAACCTAAACTTTGTAAACCAATCAAAACCAGTATAAAATGACATGTGACTCTAAAATTAATTTATACACAAATAACATAATTAAGACACGACACCTCTTACAAACAACTGCAGGTAAAGACGAACCGAACATCGTTTTTATGTGGACATCGTATAGGACATCACAACACTAAAAATAACTTGCATCTATATTTCATTCTCGTCGTGTATTGAACAGATATATTATGCTTGGGAAGAGTATTTGCGAAAAATACCAGTCGAGAGACGAAAAATTTCCCGAGCCAAAAGGCGAGGGAAATTTCGTCTCAAGACTGGTATTTTTCGCTAATACCCCTCCCAAACATGATATATCTGTTTAATTACACCGAATATTATTTAGAACACTGGCTAAATAAATAATACCTTTTGTTTATCGTTTTCGGGAATATTCTTTTTTTATTGTTTGTAACTTGGCAGTTGTTAGATACTATAGGAAGCTTCAGCAGGTACAGTGGTAGTATTTCGATTTTTTTTGTTAGACAGTGGTTGAAGTATTCCGAATGAATTTGGCGTTTGCGGCACGTGAGGGTAAACAAGTGAAATACGTTTTCGCAAATACCACGGCAGAGAGGGGAAAAAGTTAAATCCTTTACTTCGGAACACTTCCGGGTTTCAAATTTGATTAATCACGTTACTTTGCGTATAAAGGTAAAGAAGAAATATTCCGAATGCATTTGGCGGTTTGATGCACGCGAGGGTAAACAAGTTAAATCCTCATGCAAATACCCCGGCAGCGGTAAAAATGAACGAAATTAATCATAAATATGAAAATACACGAAAAATACACCGGCTGTTAACTAATCAAATTGCAGGATTCTTATATAAGGTGTAATTAATAGCAGAAATACTGCTCACTTGGCGTTAGACAACAGCAACAATCAATCCATTAACCAGTTAGCTGTTGCGGCCATTAACCTCAAGTTAAACCGTTCAACTTCCGTATCAAATTTGAAGTTGTTTGATCACTTCATTAAATTGGATTCCTGGGGATAAGCCCCTTTTCATTCTATATACAGAGGATCACCCGCCTACAACACTCATTACCAGGAATAACTTCCACTTTCGAGTACCTAGAATGTATGAAGAGCATCCTGAAGTTGATGATCGAGACGTCTTGAGAAAATTAATTTCCGCAAAGAAGTATCAAACACTTGGTTTATGTCCTATTTTATCATTTAAAAGGAGTAAATCGTAGAATATGTCGATCACAAGGGCATGGTGATGGACAATTTATATCTATTTATTTCCTATTAATTCATCATTTAATTCATCATACTCAGAATTTGTGATGTTTTATTTCGCTAAACGATAACTGTTTTTAGAACACTTGTAATTGTATCCACCCTTCGTGACTTTTTTCTGTCTTTTATTGACTATAAAACGTTACGTGATTAATATAATAAAACCCAAGGACATGACTGTTCAACTCATATTCAATGATTAGGTCGTATATATCGTAAAAAAAAGTTGATAATGTATCAAAGAACAGCTAAATATTTATTAAGATTTTAAAAGTAGTCTGCCTTCCTTGTACCTCTTATGTATTTACAGTTCAGACATTTGGCCAAATATAAACTAGTTTAACACCGCCATAGTAGTGTCTGTATCTACCCAGGAAAGCGCGCACTCCTGTATTCGCCTGTTAGGTGTATTTAATTTGCATTAAAATTTACGATTTATGATTGCATTTGCAACTTTTTCCGACATTCGATGTATATAATTATAATATTGTTAATAAACAATTGTTTTCACAGTTAATGTAAAAAAATATTGTTGACATTCTATGTCTATAATTATAATACCGTCATTGATTTTTTTTTTTTTTTTTTTTTTTTTTTTTTTGACATTCGATGTACATTGTTATTGTTATTCCATTTGACTAAGTACCATTGAAAAGCTATAACTGTGTTTGTATTGACAGGGTATTGCGGATTAGTTTGCATTAATATAATACTTGTAACTTTATTTGAATTCCTCTAGTGAATTTGAAGCATACTCAGAAAATTATATCATCCTACATCTTTGAATAATTTATTTTCAGAATTTGAAATAGTTTCTACTTTTATCTTTTTAGATCCGTCATATGATTCGACAGCCTTAGATAAACTACGAGCCATTAAAAGGTATGTAGATTCATATTTCGTTCTCCATTTAATTTTTTTATATGTAATTATTAATACCAATACCTAAACACTTGTGTATAATTTCAGATATTTTGATTGCAATGCTTTTATTTCTTTTCATATTTTTGTCAGAAATGTATATCAACTTTAATATTAAGCATTCAAATGTTGGCATCCCGCCCAGGCGGGGTGTTTTCGATACAACATTAGATGATAAAGTTTGTCAGTGAATTGCTGCAAATCGGTGGTTTTTCTCCGGTTACTCCGGTTTACTCCACCAATAAAACTCACCGTTACGGTATAACTGAAATATTGTTGAAAGTGGCCCTGACCATAGACCAAATGTTTGCGATTTTGGTTGCTACGATTGAGCTTCTCTATTTGTTTTTTTCTCACGTCAACTCATGATACCTTGTCGCTCAGAAAGGTTATCTATGGTGTATTTTTTTATTTTTTTTTTGGCTCCGAATCAACTTATATCTAACGGAATTATCCTCTATGGGAATCTCGGGCTATAAACATAGGACATGTTTTCATCCATGTGAAGTCCAAGCCATTAAGGGCTTCCGCTAGTTGAATGGGACGAATCAACTACACACCTTCCTTTAGTGTATGAAGGAAATGTATGCATCGTCTTGGGAGAATACCACTGTCCCTGCTCCTAAAAGACAGGTTGCAACAGCAACTTATGCGAAACAGCTTGTTTTGTAAGTAATGGATGGTGATATGATGCAAGGTATGATTCCTGAATCCTAACTACGGCCACGACAAAATGAGGTACCTAAGGATTATATAGTTTATGAACATAATAGCGGTTTTTGGATCCACAAATAAGGACCTGATGGGAATATAAACATATTTTGCCGGTAGAAATGACATAAGCCCTTTGCTCCGCTGGGGAGCATAGGCCATTGACGAACTCCCTCCATCTAACTCGATTTGGCGCTAGTTTTTCTGCCGAGTTCCAGTTGTGTCCCTGCTCTTTCAATTCTGACTCTGTGTCTCTACGCCAGGTATTTCTAGGTCGAAAGCCACACACATAAGTTAAATGATCACTTTAACATACACTTCGTCAAGCCTCAACAATGATAATATGGAAAATATACAATACAAAACTATTATTAAATGCACTCGAATTATAAAAATTAAGTATTAACTAATTGGACTATTAATTACTATATCGTGTCAATAAAATACACATAAAAAATATGTGCAGTGTGAAAGTTTTACCATTGGATTAAGTGACAACATATTAGAACATAATTATATTAATCGTAATTGGATGGAATACAAAAATATCCATTTCACCGCTTAATGTCAACCATTCCACGCCTGACAGTTATCACTAAATCAGACACCTAACGTCAACAGGTGATAGCTAACAATGTATTTTTCCATTGATTTTTGCTAATGTAAATTAATAAAAAAAAATACAACGATCTGATAATAAAACGATCACCATCACGCTTTAATCATTAATTTGACACTCCCTTGTCGTATCTAAACATAAACATGATTACGTTTACATTGTAATCTCTTCGTTCTGAGTTCGTGTTGTGATGTCTGTTACGATTTCCGCATAAAAAACGATGATATATTCGTCTTTACCTCCAGTTGTGTTAGGTTGGCTCAATGAGTTAGGTAGTTGGATTACCTAACAACTCATACAAGCCTATCACCAATACGGCATGGGTTCGTGCACGGCTTTGTAAATTGCAAAAAAGGGTCCACTCGACTCGCAGCCGCAAGTGATAAAGTTTACCAGTTGCTTGCCCATGGTCGGTAGTTCTCTCTGCGTACTCCGGCTTCTTCCACTACTAAAACTGGTCGCCATGATATAGCTGAAATATTGCTGAAAGTGGCGTTAAACACCAAAAATCATCATCACCAGTTGTTTGTTGGAGGGTTCATGTCATATTTACGCTATATGTGGTGGTGTCTAACACATATTGTGTTGTGTTTTTGATTTGATTTTCTTCGTCTTGGGTGACCTGTGTTGCCAGTTTGTCTGAAATGTCCATGTTTGATTGCCCCTTCGGTATTTTCTAACGTTTATTGTAAGACAATTCCAAATTATTAAATACGTGTATGTGATGAAAAGATATACTATTCCTGCGATAGCACATTCACATATCACGTGCTTTTCCATACGTTGCAGATATTTATTCCGGATAGTCATAGTAGGTGGATTTAAAATAATCAACTGACGTAATGAGTCCAATCGCGACTTTAAAAATGTGAGGTGTACTCGATTAAATGTTATGTGGCATTGTTAGGTAGCGACTTCTGGTAGGTCGGTGTATTTTCTCTCCCCCTCCCCCTCCATTGGAACTGATCATCATGATATTACAGAAATAGTGTATAATAGTTATAGCCCACAACCCACGTATTAATGACCTACATATCAATAACCTACATAAGAAACGTTTGAAGATATTGAATTAGAAGCCGTTAATCGAAGAAGGACAATGCAATGGTCATGTGCAACGATCCACAAAACATTACACAGAAAACTAAGGATCGAGAACCACGTACCCCATTATAAACCCGGGGTGAATTCAGGTATTCTGGAATGGTAAGCAGTTTTTCCTGCTCCATATATGGAACCTGTTGTGTTACTATTGTTACAAACCTGGAGATAAGTAACGAAAGGGGAAAGGACAGGATAGTGATTGTGACAGATATTCCGTAACGGTTAACCAAGTCATGGTGACGACAGTAGAACTAACCTACATACCAAAATAAACCCAGATTACACTGATCTGGTAAATTTGCCTTACAAAAAGGAAAATATTTCAGGAAATCATTATATCAATAAAGCTTTCGAAACATTGTCTCTTTACTGTCAGTTTAAATAGAGAACAATGAGATAAATGAGGTTTTATAGGTCTAGTGTCCATAAATTTATATAATTATGGGCGAGTTGTTGCTTGGGTAAAAAGAACGCAAAATCCGGCTATTCTTGTCTTATCTATGTTTTTATTGTTAAACATTCTCTCATTGTATAGCAGTAAAACATATATAGATATCTAATTTAGAGCAGTCTTGAATAGCCTTCGTTAGGTACATGTACGCTCAATGTCAAAGATTAGATAGGCAATAATTGTATAAGATTGATTGATTGATTGATTGATTGATTGATTGATTGATTGATTGATTGATTGATTGACTGATTGATTGATTGATTGATTGATTGATTGATTGATTGATTGATTGATTGATTGATTGATTGATTGATTGATTGATTGATTGATTGATTGATTGATTGATTGATTGATTGATTGATTGATTGATTGATTGATTGATTGATTGATTGATTGATTGATTGATTGATTGATTGATTGATTGATTGATTGATTGATTGATTGATTGATGTTTAACGCCAACTTTAGCAGTATTTCAGCTTTATCATGGCGTGAACAAATTTTATACATTAAGACACCTACAAGACCCTAAGAAATAAAAGATACTTGTTTATAAAACAATCGGGTTATATGTACAAATAAAAGAAACATTAAAAAGATAATACCATATATTTATAAGACAGAATAGATAGTACTAAATATATTTTAAAACATTTATATATGCATAAGCTTTGTCCGTAACAAACAACATTTGTATTGTATAATACCAGTCATATGGCCTGAACTGTTGGATGTAAGTGATTCAAGCTGGTTATCTACTTCTGATGAAATATGAAAAAGCATAGAATATCAAATGTCAAAGTATTTCATGGGGGATTAAATGAAACAACAGCAAAAGTAAGATCCATCAAAAAGCTTTCTTTTTTAATCTAGGTAGGGGCATGATTTATATACAAATAAAGTTATTGTGATTGACATGGTGAAGTAGATTTATATAAAACGCAGGTAGCTGTGAAGTTCACCAATGTAGTTATATATTAAATACAAAATGCATGAAAATATTTAATAAATAAGTTAGGGATCTAAAATCAAAGACTTGTATCAGAATGCTGGAATAACATTTGAATATTTGATTTAATTATAATTCTCCTGATAAAACCAATTATTATAAGCATTCAAAGGCTGACATTTACTAATTCTGTAACGAAAGGCTTGTATATATAGCAATTTCAATTTGATCGCGTGTGCAATTTCATCAGGAAGACGAGGTATCTTTCAAAGACAAATGTAAGTTATATATCAAGGGGAAAGGTACAGAAAATAAGAAAACGAGGAGTGAGGGAAGATTCATTGAAATTGTCAGTATCATGCATGGCACCAGTATTATATAATGGAAATACTTTAATGGACATACCAAACATAGAAAAGAATTAAAATATGACGTCCTTCGATTGCTGTATAAACAATGTAATCACAACATTTCCGGTATATTGTCCTTCGCAGATGCGCATTGTCGGACAAATTGTGAGCATCATTCCTAAGTGACTTCATGTATTTCTACATGACCTTGTTGAACAAAATTATCGATTATTTAAAATATTCCTTTTGCTTCTTTACGTATTAATCTATTGGGGGGGGGGGGGGGGGTGTATTCTGAAGATGAAAATTTAGTATGCACTTTGGTATTTGTAAATTATTTATAGTATGCACTTTGATGTTTGTAAATTATTGTTTTCCGGGATTACTGCTTTCTTGTTCTATTTTTTAACAATTAGCTTGTTTTAAGATGATAAAAAAAGGCTATCAAATTGGAAAAATCTTAGTAACTTAATAACAGTTCGGAGTGTTTGTTAAATCGACAAACACGATCTGCATTATGAAGATTGGTGGATTTTGCTATGGGACGCAATTCTCATACTGCATTCCGTTTCACAAAATCATAATAGAATCGAAATAATTTATGGAAGCCATAGTTTGGTAGACGCTTTAGGATAGGTAATTTTGTTTACGTTGTATTTTTATCTTCGGGGTCTTTTTTTCTGCGGAAATAAGTTTTCCCATGTAAGGTCTCAACTAAGACTTTCATGAATTATTTCTTAAACAAATAGAATAAAACAAAACAAATGGAACTCGTAAATCTTTCAACAATTCTTGGGAAAAGCTTTACAAGTTCCTGATAACAGACGAAACATTGATACCATACGTAGCTCGAAAGTATACCGTGGAAGTATACAAGTTATATATTCATGAACATATTTTATTGCACATTTAGCGGTTTCCTTTTCTATATTTAATGCGTTTGTTATTAATGTGAATGTCCAATATACACATGATGTTGTCATTTGTGTAGCTTATCTACCATTTACCATTCACAAATGTTTGCAAAATGTATATGTTAATGAAAACGTAGATATTAAACTTAGTGCACACGACCTGTTTCTAGAATAACCTTCATGTGGTACGCTCAAAGCCAAAACATTTCAAAACCAAATAATTTCAATGTCTTTTGGAACAAGAAACATCCAAAATAATACGACTACGCACTATAAATTTGTAACCTCCCCTTTGTGATGGTTTATCAAATGATCCACCAAACAACCAACCATCTTTCCAAATAATTAACACCCCAATCGACATGTGAAATCGTGGGATACCAACTATAAAAATGATCTACTACAACTTTACTAACAGTTTTTTTTTTAATTATGTACAAGTAAAATCAATGTTTCCGGTTATATATATGTATACGATCAACAAAGATTTTGAACCTTTTTTTTTTCTTTTTATATATATATATATATATATATATATACGTCTGAAAATTAAACCAAACAGTGTTAGAATTAGATTTTAGAGCTGTCAAATTTTTGTTCTTCCCTCGACGGGATTTGAACCCACACCATTGTTTATATATATATTTGTTTATGTTTCTTTACTTCCGGTTGTACATTAAACAACATGCAAGATCGTCATTATCATCAATGATATGATATTGCGCTGAACCATACATTAACCCATCCTCTTAAAATACAACTTTATTCTAAATTGCTTTTGTTTTCATTGAGTCTCGTTAAGTCTCATTCAGACGTTGATAAAGTGTGCGCCGGTTCATTCATCTTGATTATATTTAATTGTACTTTGTAATTGACATCTAACTGTAATAGAATGAACAAGAAGACATACTTACGTATATTACTGTCATGCAATGTACAGGAAACTAACCACACATATTGATGTACAAGATAGCGCAATCTATAACGGTCTAAAACGTGAGCGTGAACTGTCGAGATGCTACTGTTTCATCCATCCTTTTGTAAAGTACACATCTAGTGTATTTGCCTGGGTTCATCTGATGAGAGACCGCATCTGTGGTGTAATGGTTAGCGTGCTCGCCTCGAGTGCGATAGATCGTGGGTTCATCTGATGAGAGACCGCATCTGTGGTGTAATGGTTAGCGTGCTCGCCTCGAGTGCGATAGATCGTGGGTTCGATCCCCGATAGTGTCAAACCAAACACTATAAAATTGATATTTCTTGCTTCTCCGCTAAGCACGGAGCATTAAGGAGAAAGAGCAAAGACTGGTTGGCTCGGAATCAGGATAATGTGTCCGAGTGGGGCGACATGTCTATCCACGGACTGTTGTTTCAGTGAGCTAGGACTATAACAATCCAACTAAGCGTGTTGGTCTAGTACAAAGCGGACCTCATCACCATCTTATTGAAAATTAACTTGTTCTCGCCATGACATAGCTGAAAAATTGCTGAGTTGGCGCTAAGCAACAATCACTCGCTCATCTGGCGAGCGGTAAATCATAGTTCCAGTCTCTTTCAGCGCAAACTGAAGAAGTGACATAATTATTCCTTATATTCCCTAATCAAACCCAGTATTGAATAATAAGGATCTTGTCCTTCATTGAACGTATGTTCCTGTCATTTAGCAGTAATACGACAGTGGTCACCAGTGTAACAGGAACTTCTAACCCTGTGTAATGTTTGTGGATCATTGTTTCTGATTTGGTCTTTTTTCTTTTGATCATTCACTCTTATTTTCTGTCCTTCAATTTACGGCTTCTGATTACTCTTTGATATTTCTTCTTCTATTACATCAATTTAAGTATTATTTTCTAATGGTAATAAAACTTGTATGTCTGATGTATTCCATTGTATTCTTTGCACTTCTTGGCGTCAATATAATCAACAAAGCAATGCAGAAATACAGAAACAACAGATACATCACAGATTACAGAGAAGCATATCTCACAGCATCTAATAATAAATAGCAAATAGTGTCTATAGTAGCTTGAAAACAATTTATTATAGATGATTTCCTTTTCTTAGTTAATTTAACTTTCATTTATATTAATAGTAAATCACCAGACATGGCGTACGCTTGAAAGCATATCAGGTTATTATAACATCAATATTGCCGTTAGTGCTTGCACTCTTACATTGTAGTAGAAGTGTTTCCTTCTCAGCATACTAAAATCAAAGCAGTTTCTTGCAAATTATGGAAGCCGACATTTATCTGAATAACTTTTTTTGCATCAAAGGAGATTAACAATATCAAACGATTTTGCTTGGTAACAATTAACAGCCTTCTTTAAGCGAAACCAGAATTTCGTGGCCAGTTGACCAATGGGTGAAGAGTAAGAGTAATCGGGGCGTGATCAGCGGAAGGCATTGCTAATACTCGTTTGCAAGCCATGAAAAATATTTTAACCGGTAAAATTCATATAGCTTCAAGAATATTATAAGAACAGCCTACCCTTCCGAAGCACCTGCGTTCACCCCCGGTTCTTAGTGGTGTTCGTGTTACTCGATATGTAATTTTATGTTTATTGTTTTGTAGATCGTTGTTTGTTTATTTTGTTTATTTTATGCTTGTTTGCCATTGTGTTGTCTGTTCTTCTTCGGTTTACAGATTCTGATGACCTCCTTGGTGTCTTCAATCTCTTCATATAAAATATCACCAGTTATAGATGTGCTTTTGATGTGATAAAATAATTAATTTTGATAAAAGAAGTCTACTCCAATGTCTATGTGACAAAATATATATGCAATGTACAAAATCGTCTGCAAGCACTGTATAAAAAAATAACACAGACAGTGCTACCAGAAATAGGAGTGTGTTTTAGTGGGCAAAAACTAATTGTAGTAACTAGTTATCAGTCATCAGGTGTTCTGAAACTAATATTGCACTTTAAGCATGAAATAATAAATTCAACAACTGTGTAACTAATATAATAAAAATGCGTTGGAATATGAAAAGTTGGACTTTTAAAGATACCAAAGGGTAATCAGAAGCCTTAAATGGAAGAAGGACGGGCAATGCAATGGCCGAAGGAAAGGAGAAAAATAAGAAACAATGATCTAAAAAAATACTACGTAGAAAATGTAAGATTGCGCAACACGAGTATAATACATTTGTTAATTATCATGCTTGAATAGCGGGATTTCAAAAATAGCAAGAATATCAAAGTACTTGTTTATTGCCATTTCAAGTCTGTCTTTGCCTTGTCTGTTCAAACATCAATTGGGGTAAGTTTAGGCTTATGGTGTTTAACGCCACTTTCAACAATATTTCAGCTAAATCGTGGTGATCAGCTTTATTGGTGGAAAAAACAGGAGTACCCGGAGAAAACCATCGACCTGCCGCAAGTCACTGACAAACTTTATCACATAAAGTTGTATCGAGTACACATCGTAATGAGCGTGATTCGAACTCACAATTTTAGTGGTGATAGGCGTTGATTCCAATTACAATACGTCCACGACCGTCTTCCCAAACATTAAGCATCAATTTGATCCTGTGAGAAATACGTGCAATGCTACCAATGTCGTCCTAGCTATGAATATTATAATATGTCCAACACACACACACACACACAGTCGTAACAAACAGGTGCTTATTACGAGCTACTCCAAATACAGTGTTATAATTTACGTCTTATCCTTCCGGTATGCTTTGATTTATCCAGTATTTCCTTTTAAACGGGTTGTACCTCGGGGCAGGAAACTTCTATACCAGGTTTCTAAGAGAGTCGTAGTGGAAGCTTATTACAATAAACAAATTGTGTCTCCAAATATCCAACCACCAACACTACTACATTTTTTATCGTTTATTGATATTTTTAATATAAATTTGATTTTTTTCTTACTTGTCTTCAGGCACATCCTCATAATTTTGTATCGAATCGTAATACTACCGCTAGTATATTGATTTACGCTTATTGTTCCCGTGAAGTATTTTTGTTTATAAAAGTGCCACATCTGTCGAGTTGTGAAATATTTAATACATATTTTGATCTGGTCATCTAACAATAAAGCAACACCCACAAGCATAATATTGAATATGTTTTCAAATAAACATCGTTAAGTGATCAACGAATTCTCATATTCTGGTGACCAACTAACATTTTGACGGCATATAGACGATTCATATTGTAAAATATAAATGATAGAATATCAATAGAAATGTCCATCTATAGTTGTAGAATTTCTGAAATGTAAATCTCAAATTAAATTTGCGAAATATTTTCTTAAAAATTTGCAAATTTTTCTGCGTGAAGAAAGTTTATAGGTGCTCTAAGAAGCTCATTTAAAAACGATAAATAGAATCAATGTTCACAGCTATTTATCCTGTTTAAATTCTTTGGGTTAGTTGCTCTCAAAACTTTTAAAATTATGTGGCTTTCTAACCTTTCGACTTTGAACGTACCTGATGAAGGTTATTTCAGAAACGTCGCGCCGTGCGCACTAAATTTCATATCTACGTTTTTATTTTCATATTATTTTTATTCATATTTTAAAATGCATAAACTAATTAGAAAAAATGGCTATATTAATATATTATGATGATTCGATTATCATGAAAAAGAAATTTTTGACAATTCTGTCAATTCCAACAAAACGAGCAGCAACGCTTTACATCAAATCATTTAACATGACAAATAGCAACGACATAAACAGATGTAAATCCTGATCCTGGCGTGAAACCGGCACAAACGTGTGAGGGGTTAAAAGGGTTTTTGCGTAAAACTGCATCTGTAACGACGATTCAGGTATAGACAAACAATGAAAAATTGGAAGGGATTCGCTTCCATTTAAAAAAGGCCAGATAATTATAACCACAGAATTGAATGACCACATATGCATATACAGTACAATAGCAGGGTTAGTGACTGCTAGTAGTTAACCGGCAACTAGCAAAGAACGTAGAATATGTTGATTGTATGATAGATATTTTGCATATTCAGTACATTATGATTGTAGGATAATTGGAGAGCGAATTGGTTAAGTTGAAGTCATCCCTTCGCAAGTTTGAAGGTCGCCACCATGATCTGGTTAACCGCTATGGAATATATTGTTACAAATGACCATGGATATGTTCCGTTTGTCGTAATCACAATCCGGTCCTCTCCTCATTCACGACTAATCACCGGATTTAAAGCAGTAGTAACAAGTTTGGTGCCACATGTGGAACAGGGACTGTTTACACCTCTGGATCAACTCCGGTTTTTAGTGGGGTTCATGTTGCTCGTTGTTTTTTTTTCTGTGTAATGCTTTGTAGATCATTATTTGTTCTTTTTCGTTTGATCATTATGTTGTCTGTCCTTCTTCAAATTACGGCTTCTGATTACTCATGTGACATCGTCAAACTTTTCTGAGATAGGTTTTCCCTAAAGCAAATCATACCTTGCGTGCATGCATCAGCACATCTATAATAATAGTCGTGATTCTTGTATTTATACTGGAAATAGCTTCGTCGTAATTGATTGGACTAGTTGCTATTCTCACAAAAGCTATAATCAAATATTGGTAGATAATTTGATTTAATTGGCATTGCAGGACGACAGAATGACTTTTTGATAGCGCAAAATGGGAGATTTGACCAGAAATAATTAAATTATGTTTTTCTCGATTTGAAGCTTAACATTCAATGATAGGAGCGGACGAATATCTATTGGATGTACATTCATTTGAATAACACGGTCAATAATACTACGTCTTAGCGAAAGCAAATATGTATACGTTTTTTCTTTCAATTTATTAACAGATGTAATGTTGTTTTTAAATAAATAAATTCTACATACAATTTAGTTTAAAGCGGAGTTCAAAAAACCAAATCGGTGTAAATCTCCCCTTCCAACAACTTTTCAGTTATACCGTGTCGGGGAAAACCAGAGAATGCAAAGAAAACCACCAATCTGTTACAATTTATATCGAAGGCACCTGACCTCCCCAAAGGTGAGAATCAAAATCGCAGACATCTTCGGTGATATGCACTTATTGCAAGTATATGCAAATACCGCTCCCACATAATTATTCCAATACTACTGCGAACTTTAATATTTATTCATAAGTGTTCTTTGGTAGTTTTTTAATAATTGAGGATTTCAAATTGATAAACAAAAAGAACGTATAAAATGCTACATATCATATTTAAGTCTACAATAAAAGTTGGAACTAACGGTATGGTTATTTATTTAATCAACTTTTAACATGGATTTGAAATGTCTAGTTTAATTCTGAAAATTTCACTGAATTTCTTATGTCGTCCACGCTTCACCTCAGGTGTCCTAATTTGATTCTAGTATACAACGATCATACCTTTTTCAGTCTTTATTTACATTGTACCAAACCCATTTCATATCTAACAGTATGTTCAGCCATGAGCAAGTACGGTAATTGATAATGGACAAGTGCACATTAATTTTCGAGTAATTCGAAAATGGAAATAGCATTTTCTCCCAATTTTAGCCAATCAGAAACGACAAATGCAATTCGGAAATTAAAAACACAAATCAATAATAAAATATTAGTCAATCAAAAACCCAGAACGCAATTAACAAGTTATTAACAAACGAGGAACGAAAAATGCATTCTGTAAATTAAAAAATAAACAAATCGTCTATTAAGGTAGATGAGTTGAATAAAGTTCCAGTAAATAGAAAGTTTAAATTATTTGGAGATATATAGTTGAAATTGATTTGAGTGGTAAACCGATAACATTTGACGAAAAACATTGTATCAGTTAAGAAGAATTTGAAGATACCAAAGGGGCAATCAGAATCCGTATATCGAAGAAGAACAGATAATACAATGGCCAAAGAAAAAGTACAAAAGGACAAACAACGATCTACAAAACATACATATAAAACTTAAGTTTGTGCATGTACACAATTAATTTAACAAAAAATTATCAAGATTTGGTATTTTCCAAGAAATGTGTATCGATAACAATAATGATAAATAGAGCAATGTAGTGCAACAGATACATACTTCTTTATTTAACATTTATGGTGTTGCCTCACCCCACAAAAAAACCCAATTGGTCACCTAAATATAAACACCGAACACTTCAGAGTATAAAATTATGAAATATCTGTTAATATAGGTGTTAAAAGCTAATTATATAATAATATGTTCCTATATTTATTGACATCAAACGGACTGTTCTCTATTACCTGGCGGAATTCGTGATGAAATATAATCCCACATGCGGATTTATACTAATTATACATCAAGGTGCATGTTTGATAATAAGTAGTTAAAGGTTAAGGGAGCTTTGTATTATTAATGATGTAATGATGTAAAGCTGGTGTATAATGATGGATCTATTGCATAATAATTAAATATAGAATTGTCTATAAATACATCTTGTCCGTCAAAACATGAAACAACTTGACGACGTTTAACTGTGACTTCTGTGTATGAATCTTATGTTGGTGTATGGTTTTGCGCAGTGATTTATGGTGTTTAACGTCACTTTCAACAATATTTCAGTTATATCGTGGTGGTCAGTTTTATTGGTGGAGGAAACCGAACCTTTCGCAAGTCACTGACAAACTTTATCACATAATGTTGTATCAAATACACCTCGCCATGAACGGGGTTCGAACTCGGAACACTAGTGTTGATAAACACTGATTGCACAGGTAGTTAGTTGTAAATCCAACTACCATACGATCACAACCACGACGGTTCCCTATATTGGTGCATGCGACATCTTGATGGCGAATGCATACGACGTTCAATTGAGAGTATTATATTTCCATTCAGTTAGTATTATTAAAGTGTACACTTGCGTGGTATTATAAATTGTGCATGTCACAAGACATGGGGTGGGGAATAAAAGTTTGAAGATACCAACAGGGTAATCAGAAGCCGTAAATCAAAGGACAGTCGTTACAATGGCCAGAAGAAAAGGACACAAAACACTACGCAGAAAACTATAGACTGATCAACACACAGGTGCTCCGGAAGGGTATGTAGTTCCTCCTCCACTAGTGGAGGAGTTTATGCTTATATAATATTATCTCACTGAGATGAACACAATTGTTCTTTCTATTGACGTAAATGTGGTGACATTGTTTGTGCACAGCTTTTACGTACTATATACTACATTGTAAAATATTGGTCCTATATATTCGACCTTGCATGAAAGAGATGCTACATGTGTATTCCATCATAATCATTGCTGGAATTACAGTTGCAATTTTGAGAACCAATATAAAAATTCAGTAGGAGGTGCTTAACGGTTTTGTTTCTGCATTTATGAAATTGCTTTAATGATTTTTCACTTAATCCAAGAATCGTGACGTAGCAGGAACTATGATTCTAAAAAGATTGTGGTTTAATAGATTTACCGTTTTGCGATACCACGCAGCGGCAATTCATTTGATTATTATTACCCCCAATACGTCAAGCACAAACTGCATTCTTAATTTATTTTCTCCCGCGTGATAATTATTCTCCAATATTTATTTTTATAAAGTTACTGTAAGCAAACATTTCGATTTTCGCTTTAGGGTAATATTCTTTTTATATGTTATTCGTAAAAAAAATATTAGAGGTGATTGTTCGTTTTGTTGAAATTTGGACAAAGGGACAAACAACGATTAACATAAAGCTAAAGATCGAGTAACACTTGTGTTGTTAATGGCAACGCTAATTGCAAGCATGAAAACGTAGACATGTCATTTAGTGTGAAAGACGAATTTATAGAAAATCCTTCACCAGGATCGCTCAATGTCCAAAGAATGCATGTGATTCGAGATTGCAAAATCAGTATGTGTGTACGCTGTTTTATTATTAGGTACCTCGTCAATGATCATTGAGGCTTTATATAATTGTATTTTCTAGATAATTGAATTGGATTAGAAATGTAGAACAGTACAATCTTATGTGTATCATTGAACAGGAATGTGTACATCATATTATATGTAGTAGCATGTTTCATTCCCGTCTAAATATGCATAGAAATATACTCTCCCAAAAAAGAAACATTCGGTATCCAACATTTTTTTTTCCAAATATGAATTTTCTCAAATATTTGCGTGATTGAGACATGAAAATGTGATTATGTTGAAATTTAAATGTTCGACAATTGAATTTAAACTCCTGATAGTGGTTGTTGATCACACATGACCTTTTTGGGTCAGTATGTGTAACGCTGCGCGAGGAAGGTGTACGGGAATAAGTAGAGCAGTTGCACGTGCGAATCAAGGCTTATCTTTAAGTGGGTTTAATGGGTATAAAAGACAACAAACCGTTTAATTGAGTTCTGTCGTTAAATTGTTTCTCGACCCTGCTATGATATTCCAAGACTAGACACAGCTACCCGGAACATCGTCCTGGGTCGACTCAGGCCGATAAGTCACAGAACGCAGTCGCCAGACTTAATAATGTTCACCGGAGCACGATTTCCAGACTCTTGCAACGGTACCAGTAATCCGGTTCAACAGCTGACCGTCAACGGTGTGGTCAATCTAGGATCACATCAGCAGCCCAATATCGCTACATCCGGTACTTCACTTGAAAAACCGGACCGTGTCAGCACGAGAAACAGCATCAAATGTCCCAGGTCTCCGACGACGACGAATATCGGCACAGACAGTCAGAAACCCTCTCCGTGAAAACGGCTTACGCGCCAGACGTCCTTACTTTGGCGCAGTACTAAGACATCGGCATCGACTTGCAAGGGTCCGATGGTGCAACAGAGTAAGGGGCTGGGACCTGCAAAACTGGAGGCGAGTCTGGTTCAGTGATGAATCAAGATTCATGCTGCAGGAAAGAGATGGCCGTACACAGACGCCGGAATGGGAGGTTCGCAAGAAACTGCGTCCTTGAGGTCGACAATTTCGGCGGAGAAAGTGTGATGATGTGGGGTGCCATATCCTACGCCCAAAAAACTCAACTGGTGCACATCCCCGGCAATCTTAGCGCCGCTCGATACAGAGATGAGGTTTTGACACCACACATGCTTCCCGCAATGAACCTCCGTAGGGAAGTTTTTCAGCACGACAACGCTCGGCCGTACACAGCTCGTGCTACTGTTGACTTTCTAGCCAACCAGAACGTAACAATTCTGCCCTCACCGTCTAAATCACCAGATTTGAACCCAATAGAACATTTGTGGGATAATTTGGATCGACTCGTGCGCAGTCGTCAACCAGCGCCACAAACTCTGCAAGAACTGCAGCAGGCTCTTGAGCAAGAATGGGGGAGAATTCCGCAAGACCGTATTCGTCGATTGATCGAGTCTATTCCGAGACGGGTTCGTGATGTGCTACATGCTAATGGTGGGCACAACATACATTGACTTTGAAGTGACGTCATCTGAACACTATGGACTTTAATGTGATAAATAGTGACATTTGAATGAACTTTGAAGTCTGAACAACCAGTGTGCCAATTTTCAGTGTAATGTAATGCTTATTTCTGTATTTAAAATGATGTTGCTAATTTGAAGTATCACATGTTGCGTTTCATTTTTGGCAGAGTATAGATATTGATAACAGCACTACATTTATTGGTGAAACAAGATCCCTAAGGATGTGAACAAATAGAATATACATCAACATGTATCTCCTATTTATGACCATAATAGCTTTTTTTTATCTTTTAACGTATCGCTATCGATTGGAATTATACAGGTCACGTATTTGATGACTATTTCAATCAAATTCAAATAAAAAATTAGTGAGCACGAAGCGTCCGTCTTTTCCTCTGCTGCCTTTTCCGCAAAATATGATGACAAGGCCGTGTGTATATAATAAACATATCACGTATTATTATATTTTTTATTACAGTTTGTAGAAAAGGTGTCAATTTTACACTATTATTACTATCAAATCCAAATCTCAGGAAAAAGTCCATATAACGTTTGATTGTTACGATATTATTGATTTTTCTAGTAGTTTAGCTTTTGATTGTGCATCTTAAAGCAATAAACAGTCAAAACTGTATTACGAGGTCACCTTTGAGATAAAGAAAAAGTGGCCTTATCAAACAGGCGATCTCTTAAAATAGGTTTTTCATTACATATGAGATTTTCTATGACAGGACCAGAAAAGGTGACATTTAAATACAGATGACAGCTTTTTTTTTAATAGAGGTGACCGCATGGGTAACTGTGGCTGTATCATCTTTTTACTGCCGACGTCGATGTAATACCTTATTGTCATTACCTTTATTTTATGAAGTGATATCGGAAATATTGGCTTTCACGTAATCCTTTATAACATTAAGCATGGACTTATTTTGTCAATATATCTTATGTCTCTACAATTTAAGATATACATTTGTGGAACTGTAAGAAATTATGAATGAGAATTTTGTCCGTGTAGTTTATTTTGTCTGAGGGTAATAATAACAATTATATTGATACTGTAATACATCCAATGTTCATCTTGAATTTTATTTATTGTGGCTGTTGTTCTTCTGTATTGATTAAAAAGTGTTGGGTGTTCTTGCAGAGCTGTGGATCTGTTTCTGTTTATGAAAAACGCTCTTCATTAAAATCTTGTGTGCTGTTTTTGTAATAAATGGATATATGTAATTAGCATGATGAAAACCATCACAAAAAAGTCATGCCATGTATCCTTTGCTGTCGTGTTTACTATTCTATAATTTAGTCATCGATTAACACGAAAAACCACACCACACAAAACCCACAACCATTAAATAATATCCATTATTGTAGGGCAGGTTGGTAAATAATGGATCAATATAATTTACTATAATTTAAAACGATGATAATGCCTTGACAATTAAAAACTGTAATTTTGTGGATATCTAATTTAAAAATATATTTGGGTCGTCATTACCTTCAGTTTTGTGTAGGAGGTTCATGTCTTAATAGCGTTATTTGTGTTTACTTCGCATAGTGATATCCAACACATATTGTGGTGTATTGCTTGTTTTGTTTGTCTTCGTGTTGTGTCTTATATGCCCAATGTTGCCAGTTTCTCTGGATTGTCCATTTTTGATCGCACCTTCGGTATTCTCAAACGTTTATTAGTACACATGATGATTTTATAGGAAAACCTATGCATATTGTCTATGACAAGAGTTTCTGGGACAACCTATGCATATTGTCTATGACAAGAGTTTCTGGGACAACCTATGCATATTGTCTATGACAAACGTTTCTGTGACAACCTATGCATATTGTCTATGACAAGAGTTTCTGTGACAACCTATGCATTTTGACTATGACAAGAGTTTCTGATCTTTTCGCAGCATATTGTACTTTCTTCCTTTTTGAGGGCATATGTGTTCTCCGACTATTTATTTTGCTTGATTTAGTTTTTTTCACTAAGCATACCTGCATTTGTTTAGGACAAATAGGAATGTCATGACAGACCTAGGGCATATAATCTCAGAACATACTTTATTTGACATCATTATTATCAATGGTCTTATTTCACTTATTAAGTGGTATCTTTTAATATGTAAAAATGCATATACAATTTTGCTTGGTGCATAGCGATTACAGTAATATATATTGTTGCAGATTGGGAACTGGGAACATACAGAGAAAACTAAACAGCTAACATTTTAAATTTGTTACATTTATTACATATACAACAGTTGTCATCTTTTCTTGTGATGGTCTCTTTCTGAATCATGTTTTTCACCGAAATACGCGTATCTAACTGTATTTAAAGTCTGTCAAAGAATGTATGATGTTAATGAACTCGATTCAAAATCTGATCCTATTTACCCAGTACTAATAATAAGACGTATTTTCTTGAGTTTATATTCAGACATCCTGTACTACCAGACTTCTAGTCCTCCGTTTTTATTATTTATACCTCTGTTAAAGGTTTCATTGAGTGCGTGTTTTCTCATCAAAGGTAATATTTATATCAGTGTGGGAAAAGAACGGAACTTTTAATGATATATAGGTATATGAAAAGGAAGCTTAAGTGGAATATAAACGTAGACATCTAAATTAGTGCTCGCCACGCATGTCTGAAATAACCGTCACCAGGTACACTCAAAGTCAAACGATTGGAAAACCAAATGCATTGCTTTGGGAGCAAGAAAAACCGAAAGGACTGAAAGGAGTCACAAAAAGAGGTCACGGTTACCTATGCCAGAGAGGAATTAACCTCAGATCATAATAGTCAAACCTGCCTTTGAGGGAACCAGTATATAGCAAATCATTGTCTATAAAGGGCTGTTTCATTTTCTCCATTTATTGAATATTGCATATGTTTTGAATCTGTATATGAATGGCAACTGTTCATAAAGGGCACATTTTGAAGTTCCCTTCAGAGCCTTTTATATACAGGTATGACTGTAATTTCACTATGTATATAGGAACTGTCAATTTCAAAAATAGATAAATCATGCTTGCATTGAAACATTGATTACTGGACGGGCACTAATAGTCAGCAGAGGTATCAACCCAATGATGGTAATGAAAACGTAGATATCCCATCTGGTGGTACGATACATTTCTGGAATAATCTTCATCGGGTACTGAATGCTGAATAACAGACTCGATAATAAAAATAATTTGATGTTTAGTTATAATTTATGTACATCATCACACCATATGTCTATGATTGTAATAGCTCTTTATGTGACTGTAGTTCTGTGTCGTAGAGATTTGTCTCACAACTCCTTAATCGTCAGTTTTATATGACAAATTCGAAAAATTAATAAAAGGGGCTAGCAATCTAACAAAACAGGGAGGTTTGTCGAATGCATTGAACGAATCGACATCATTTGTTCAATGCATGCCCATCTTCTCATTTTCCATGTAGGTACAGAGAATAAATCAGAGTTAAGGAGCCAAAGTTCCAATGGTTACATCGGTAACATGTTCTCTTGTTCGTCGTTACACCACTTTGCTTTAATTTGATTAACTTCTAATTAACACGTTAATCTTAACAATATATCAGACAGTATCAAGTTTGAAAATAACAATATCAAATCGAGGCAATTTGCAGATTAGTTTTCTATTATTGAAATTTTTCAGATTTAATATTTATATAACGTTATTTTGTTCTCAAACCTTATTTGAACGCATATATAACACTTGCATTGCTTACAACTACCAACTGTAATCTCGTAACTCGACAAAGTTGACACCAATTTGTCTAACAAATTATTGTCATCGTGTTTAACATAGTGATAAGGTGTTTGTTTTGTGATTCATAGGTTTGTACTTTTATAATTTGAACACGCTCATAAGCAAACAACCATCAAATGATTATTTTATCTTGGAAATAATTGTCTGTCACTGCCTACGTAGAAAATAAATGGCAGTGTTAGACAGCATGGTGCACAATCAATCGAATTATTTGTCTTTTTTTTTTTAAATTTGCAATCAATTAACATTTCAACATGTTATATTATGTAAACACTACGCTCATTGGAAATGTGTTACGTTATGTGCTAAAGCTGATAACTGATAATAAACGTTTTAGTATAATGACTTAATATTTTACGAATTATTTTGACAGCAACTAGTTAAAGAACAATGATATATTAATAATAATTATCATTCTCCCGTAGATTTTTGTTTGCTATAATCAATATAACAGGAGCCTAATACCACTTAAGACCCATCCAGTTCCTGTTTGTGGAGAGGTGTATTCGATACAACCTAAGGTACAGATGATTGATTGTCAGTAACTTGCGAAAGTTCGGTGGGTTTCTCCCTTCATTACGGGTTTTCTAATCAATGAAAATGCAGATACTATATAACTGAAATCTTATAAAAGTGATATGAAACGTCCATAATCGGAATCTCAAGCGAACAGTCTATGTATCTGGTAAGATTTTAATATAATGCTAGCAAGCGGAGCATTATATACATGTATATGTGGTTGTAATAGCCTTCCGTTACTGTGTGTTGCACTAAAGCATTGATTGATGGGAGGATATAATATGACCTCGTTGAAATATTTGATATTTCGATTGCCCATTTATTTGACGAGCTCGCTGGTTCAAGTTTCGTATTGTGTTTAAGTGAAATTTATCCAAGTGCTCCTGAGATGTCTATAAACTACTATTCATCACATACAGATAACGTTTCGTCACTGAAGCACCTCGTATTCTGCTGACACTTGTATCTAATAACCCACGAAATAAAAGTGTGTAATAGATTTAGACAGCATTTATAATTAGCCTTGACGCGAAATGAAATCTTATGTGAGCTCTTAAAGTCTTATCAAACCTGATGATATTAATTCTCTCATTTATGTTCAAAAATATACTAGCATACCCTCGTTCGTTGTACCTATTATGGGGCATGTTCCAATTTAGCAATTTAAAAGACTTTCAAAAGTTCATATGACAAATAAATTATGTTCACGGGAATTTTAAGTACCTATATGGTACATACAGACGCGATAAAAAAAAGAATTTCCTGTTACGCATGAAGCAGGAAAAAAGTTCTTTCAAACAAACTTTGGAAGATGTGTTTGTGTGAAATCTGCATTCTTATTATTGATGATTAATTGATTATGTTCGACTATCCGAATTGTAATCGGTTGCGAGAATGATTTGTATTTCCTAATTACCAAGCTAATCTGAAAATTAAGTTATTAAAACTGTTGTTGTGCTTAGGATTTTGGCGGCACAAATGGCCATGTACACAACCTGGAGTAGAATGTACTATTTCCACCATCTTTTTTACTGTTTACAACCGGTAAAGTACAAAAACGTATTATTCTAACTAGTTTTAGTATATATGTTAATGTTAAGAGTGAGTGAGTGAGGGAGGGAGGGAGGGAGGGAGGGAGTGAGTGAGGGAGGGGAGGGGAGGGAGGGAGGGAGGGAGTGAGTGAGTGTTTATGGCTAATTCAGTAATGTGTCAGCTATAGTATGGCGAGAACAAGTCAATTTTCAATGAGATGATGGTGAGGTCCGCCTTGTACTAGACCAACACGCTGAGTTGGATTTGCAGTGCTAGTCCGCGGGTAGATATGTCGCTCCACTCGGAAACATTATTCTGATTCCGAGCCAGCCAGTCTTTGCTCTTTCCCCTTAAGGTTGCGTGCTTAGCGGAGAAGCAACACATACCAATTTCATAGTCTTTGGTTTGACCCCACCGGGGCTCGAACCCACGATCTACCGCATTCGATGTGAGCACGTTAACCATTACGCCACCTATGCAGTTCTTAATTTTGTGGAAAACTGATGAGTAGTAGAAATCATACACTTCAGTAATATTTATGATCCATATAATCCAAAAGTGTATCCATTCTTAAAGAGTATTATTGACATTACACAAACACGGAAAGCAGAACGTGTTGTTACAAGCTTACTATTATATTATGTTAAAGAAAGAACTTTATAATACAGTACAACCATTTGCCGTGGTGTTATCGTGTGACAAGTTGATAAATCTATTAAGATTGTTATAACTTGTACCCAATCCCATTGCTTATATTAGAGCAATAAAGTATGATTAATTCAAACATATCAAGATATGTATGCCTATAAATTTGCATTATGTAAGCTTATCAACTGAGTAATTAATGCATTAGCGCTAGTCACATATACACATCCGCAGTATACACTTAATTTAGTATAGCTTTGTGCTGCAATAAAGAACACTTTAATTATCTCTTTATAGATATTACATATTACGCACGAAATAGGATCTCATTAACTTGATGTTGATACTTTGCTAGACCAGACAATTGCTCTTTTTATGAATGCGTCTCGTCTATTTCTAATGCGTTAACGTGATGTTAACCAGAGAGGATATCACCACGCATGACAATTTAATACGACAACTTGAGAACAATACGCGTTTCCGTATCAGGCATAAACACACATAATTTTGATTAAGCAAATATTTGACCTGGGAGGTTACTTTGTGTTTTACGTTAATAGTCACTTAGTGGTAGAATGCACGTGTGTATAAGTTCGTTCTTGTGAGACTAATATAAATAATACATATAAAGAAAAAACAGGAAATCGGAAGTAATGAAAAAGGTCATCTGCAGAATTGATGTCTCGTCACTATTAGAAGAAGAAAATAGATCAAATATATTGACAGATTGATTGTACCAATTCCAGTGAATGATTAAATTAGATGAGAAAAATAATGCGACTCAACGATGACTTTCATGTACCATTCTAGCAAATAAACTCTTCTAAGTGGTGTTCCTATTTAGGCAGGAATGTCTTGGACGTTTGAATGTTCGCCTTATAGGTGTACTCCTATCTCATATCAAATATAATGATAGACTGAAGTGATTAAGGTTATTCCAGAAGTATGCTACGCGCACTAAATTTGATATCTACGTTTTCATTACTATCACTGGATCGATACCTCTGATAAATATTAGTACGCGAGGGTATCATACGCCCAGTAGTTAGTGCTTCTGCACTGACATGCCTTACAACGTCCTGTGTATTATTTTTATTTTATTATTCCTGAACAAAAGCATTATTTTGATACTGTAATATATCCAATGTTCATGTTGAATTAGATTTATTGACAGGAGGTTTAAGTGTATACCAAAACTTATCGGTTTGTTTCCGAATCCATAACAAAAATATTATGAAGGGTAATGTAATTACATGGTAGACTTATTTATGATGAACTATAACATAATAATGTTTTCCAACTAGCCAACCTTGTCAAAATAATTTCAAAACATTACAAAACCACTCAATGGGACAATAAGCGTGTACATTATTATTAAGTTATTGCTTTCTAGAAGGTTATGGGCGTGAATGAACTTGGGAGAAGGTATCACCTTACCCCTTTTAGTCTTCACCGAAATAGCGCAAAAAACAGCATTATTGTTGCTGCTCTGCATCGTAATGTCACAATAAAGTCTTCCATGATGCCATTTAGTCATACTTTACAGTTCGTGTGAGACTAACCGTGCATATAAAGTGTGTTAATTAAATTAAAGCAATAGCTTGTCCAGGTTTTGGGTTATTAACAATAAACCGACGTAGCCCATTATTGGGCCAGCTTTAAGTCATTAGAAGAGTTTGAAGACGTAATCAGTATCAATAAATTGAAAAGGGACAGACAACACAATGGTGAATAGAAAAAGGACAAACGACGATCTACAAAACACTACACAGAAAACTAAAGACTGAGCAAAACGAACCTAACTAAACACCGGGGTGAACTCATGTGCTCCGGAAGGGAATGCACCAATAGTGGCACCTGTTGTGTTACTTTTGCTACGAACCCAGTGAAACGTTATGAATGAGGAACGGACCGGAGTGTGATTACTACAAATGGAAAATATACGTGGTCATTTAACCTTTGTTCGCTTTTGCTCGAAATAAGGTGCACGGAAATTAACATGAGAGAAAGTGCATTTTCTATCTTGCTATACGTGTGCATTGTACCATCGTCGACCTACCACAGCTGATCACGCTTCGATTACTCTCCAATCATTAACCGTTGGTCAACTGGCAGGAGTACCTTCATAGTCATGTGATCGTTTAAAACACTAAGTCCCGACGACTGTCTTTATTGCCAAACAAATCATAGCCTTTTAATGTATCTAAGCTAAGAAATGAATTCCTTGCAAATTATGAGAGCCGCCATTTTTCCGACTAACATGTTCACCTCAAAGCAAGAAATTAGCAATATCAAACGATCATATTGATTGGTAGCTATCAGTAACCTTTTTTTCAACTAAACCTGGATTGTGTTACCATTTCACCTACGGATGAGGAGTGGAGAGTGATCAGCTGTGAGTTATCGACTATTGCATTGTATATGTTGCAGTGTATGTACAATGTAATAATATTTTTGTTCTCTAATGTATATATATGTACTCTTTGCGTTAATAATAGAAAAATGACAATCCCATAGCAGTTGAATTAAGTGTGAACCAACTATATACTGTGCTATATTATATTCATGTCTGTTTATGTGTTTTGTTTATGATATTGCCTATATAAGCAATTTACTTACGGAAATAGGGTATAATTACAAGCTATTGTGACTTTCTCGTAAAGCAAACCATCGTGTTGTTAATGTTATCATATAGACATAAAACATATATATTTACTTGATCAAGGGGAGAGTTATGAGGATATCTACTTTCATTACTATGACTTGTTCATCAATAAACAATAGTACGGGAAACAATGTGATACGGATAATTACTCTTTTAATCATAATTTTCTGCCAATTATGAGTGTACTTAAATTATTAGTTATGTTGAATTATGAGGATGGTATGAAATAAAATGATGATTTGTTTATTAATATGATAAAAACCAAATATAATATTGAGAGAATATCAATATTATTTTTATGATATTTATTGAGTTTTGTCGTTTTTTTAATTTGCATCTCAAATGGTCTGTTTTGTATCATTCACTAAGTGGAATTAATCATACCGACATTTTTTTCCAATTTAAATCACGAAATACTTACAAGTGGAGTCAAACTTGTATATAAATGACACTCAGGGGAACTTTTAAAAAGTACCCTTTTTGAGCAGTTGTTCCAAATATGTAAGTCAAAATTGTATGGACTATTCATGATAACAATGGTGTGTTATATAAAGGTGCCCTTTAAGGCAGGTTTGACTGTGCACAGTTTCCATTATGTGCCTGGTATGAGGTAGATCATTGGCTTGGTAACCTTGGTAACCTGTCGGACTAGAAATAAGATTACAACATTGTCATTTGCTGTTTCTCCTCTTAGTACACGGTATTACGGAGTAAGAGCAAACACTGGTTGATTCGGAATAAGTATTTTGTGTCCGAGTGGAGCGACATATATACTTGTGCACTATTGTTTCAGTGAGCTCGCGTTTTAATAACAATCCAACTAAGCGCGTTGGCATAGTACAAGGTAAAGAAAACAACTCGTTCTCGCAATGACATAGCTTAAACGTTGCTCTCGTGGCGCTACGCAACAATCACCCACTCGAAAATGCAATACTTGGTAAAATATATAACTAAACGTTAGAGAAAACCGAAAGAGCAATCAACAATAGACAATTCAACTTTCAATGTTAGTTTTAAAATTGATATATTTAGTGGTATTTTTTAAATGGGAATATGTGGACTACATTTGTATAATTAATCTCTTTTTAACCCTGGGTAAGAGATCTATTGTAAAACACAGATTATTAGATTATTTTTTGCTTACCTGGGCGTCTAAGGTGTTTTGTTAACAGGCAAGTCAAACAATAAAGTACTATGTTATAATAAAACAAAACGAATGCTGTAACACGTGATAAGTTAATCATGGTAATGACATTCTGACTATCACAACAATCATGAAGCAACTGTCTACGATCCCAGTAAACTTCCGATCGGAAACAACCATACCGACTGATGATAATGTATAGACGTTGCTTCCGAGATGAACTTCCAAACATTGTGTATTAAATGATTTAGTGAGATAATAATACTGACCTCTGTTTGTTTCCCACGGGAAAAAAATAAGCAATACTTCGTTTTATACCAATAGAACAAAAGAGGTTGTAAGCATGTTTTGGTTGAATATTCTGTAAATAAAGGTAATAACAAAATTACCGAACTCCGAACAATCTTACAAAGGTAAACTAATTCTGTCGTAGCGTCACCTTAACGACATAGTGAAACTTATATCTTTGCGCAGAGTTTTATTGGATAAAACCAGAATGAAAAGTATTGACCATTTAGTTATATGGAGTACATCTTGCGTCAGATGGGAATTGAGTTCAGACTATCTTCGATAGTTACTGATTTGATGTTCATACACAATGCACATACTGTGTGATCGCTGCCATCGATGTCCCATTCATTTATTCATAGAAAATTAAATAATTATATATATCCGTTCTTCTTCGCTTTACGTCTTCTGATTACTCGTTTTGGTATCATCAAGCTTTTCTTCATATCATTTGTTTTTGTTGCTTGTATCATGTTTTCCCGTCCTTTCTGTTGTCAACAGCCGTACAATATCTCATGATACCCAGAGAGGAGGTGGAGCTAGATGACGTCACATCATACAATATCTTCGATAACAAAATATACAAGATATCATCATAATTGTCCCTTATTGAACAAAGTTACTCGTGCACCATCAGATATTTTGATAGGCCAGACTCGTCACATGGCCTACCAAAATATATGATGATACACTCGCCTTTTTGTTCAATAAATGTAACATGTAGGATAATGTTCTTAGTCTTTGTTTGTAGCATGCAAGATACATAATCCATCTGGTCTAATTAGTATAATTATTTATTTAGATCATGTAAAGATAGTCGTTAGACAAAACCAAATGTATCATCTAATGATCACTGTAATCTTGTGCAATTTTGGAAATTATGAGATTCGCCAACGCATTGTGTCTTTTTGTTTTACATTAAACAATGTTAGACTAGAACAAACATTACGATTAAAGTTACTACATGAATATGTTTAAGAAACGTCAGAGATTAGAAATCACAATTTGTCATACAAAAGTGTATAGGAAGGATCTCTACGCAATTATATTTGTATTGTGGACTTGTCTATCCGTATCTGCATCTTTTGTTTTGCAAGAAGAGTTTGAAGTTACCAAAGGGGTAATAAAAATCCGTAAATCGAAGAAGAACATACAACACAATTGCTAAAAGAAGAAGAACATACAACACAATTGCTAAAAGGAGAAGAACATACAACACAATTGCTAAAAGGAGAAGAACATACAACACAATTGCTAAAAGGAGAAGAACATACAACACAATTGCTAAAAGAAGAAGAACATACAACACAATTGCTAAAAGAAAAAGGACAACAGAACACGCAACGATCTACAAAACATGCATATGAAACTAACGATTGAGTAACACGAACCCCATTAAAACCGGGAATGAACTCAGGGGCGCCCGTCGTGTTAATCTAGTTACAAAGCCGGTGATAAGTCATGAATTAGGAAAGGACCGGGAAGTGTTTACGACAAGTGGAACATATCCGTTGTCATTTGTGACACAGATATTCCATAGCGGTCAACCAAGTCATAGTGGCGACCGTAAAACTTTCGAAGTGATGACTTCAACTTAACCAAGAGGAACCCTTGGTTCAATAGCTTCATTGTTAACAGCAACCCTCTATCAAGAAAATCCTTATAGGAACCACAAGCTCTGGAATATCGTATCAACTGAGAGATATATACTCCATATGCAGATGCTGCTGGAATGTTGCTACATATAAATGGAAATTCACAATGGGAAAATTGAAATCATCTCTTTTGTCGTAAACTTTCCTTCTTAATTGCCCCTCACTGTTATTTTTCAAGCTGCACCTACTGGTGTGTAGTTATCAATCTTGTGGACGAAGAGAATTTCATAGTGGTAGACAAAGATACCATTTCATCTTAACACTTATATATGTTTGAAAGCTAATATACGGAAGTATCTTGGATTATGCTTGTGGGTATATTATATCTTCGCTTTCAGCAAGTGTAGGTTTTATCATGAATATCAGAATTAAGGGGGTAATGCGACCAATGAAAATGATAGTCGTGGGTAGATATCTGGAAATATTAACTCTTACGTTTGATATCAATGACAGTGATGCTAAGCTTGTGGTTAGAAAACAACAACATAAGTAGCAACATGTCTATCCATACGCATGCGTCATTCAAACTGCTACCCAGTGTACAATATTTGCCATTACACTATATACAATCCCTTTGTATCACATATGCGTTATATGTAACTGCTGACTGACAAATGAAGAAGGTCATCAAATTATATTGCATTTGCTAACTCTTATTTGAGTAACAGTTATTAACCAGCATATAGTCAAATCCATTTATCATGTGCTTACTTGTCCATTTTCACATCTCTAACCATTGTTGAAACAAATAATCAACGGTTGGTCAAATTTGTACGCAATCAATGATCATTGACGAATACATTCCTATGGAAGTAACCTTCTACATGATATACTTTACTTCGGGATTTTTTATTCGCTTTCATACTCACTTAACAGTGTATACATACTATTTCCGATGTCTGCAATAAATGAATGTTTGGGACATCAAAACCTATGTTGATGACGTCAAGGCTAAAAATACCTATATGTTTATTTCGTTATAATGCTATTCAAAAACATATGTTCTCACCGAGTAATTAAATTGATCTTATATTGCCGTAAGTTAATATACCGTGAAAGTAGTTGACCACATAAACAATATTTTTGTAAAGATATGACGTCATGGATACGTTTTCAAAGCTAAAAGTAGACATTGCATTTGCACTAATAATATGCATCATACGTGAATAATATCACATCAAAGCTATCAGCTATCTCTTGAGGTAAGCAATGTTCTTATTTGTTGTATTGAATTTTGTATCATGTTAGGCATTTACGATTCAATATGACGTCTCACTAAAAGTAGAACCATTAGTACCGACATGTACATTGTAAATTTTACGAAAAAGTATTGCCAATCAAATTGCATAATACAAACACGTGCATTGGAATAAATTATAATAATGTTGATATTTATTTTAGAATTTATGAGAGTGTAGGTTTATGCTTTATGGTGTTTAACGCCACTTTCAACAATTTTTCAGTTATATCGTTATTATATATTATTAGAGTGTAAGAACAGTTTGAGATACCAAACGGGTAATCAGAATCTTTAAACTGACACCACCAAGGATCAGTGTTGTTGTATATGGAACCCTGTGACACAACTGTCAGATCAGAGAGTCACTGTGGGACTGTATTAGAAAAACACATTACGTTAGAGATATACAAGAATCCACTATGATTAGTTTTCTACTGGATTTCTCCTATCTCGACCATTAAATCCTCAAATTGTAGATGAACCAGATCGGTGGTGTAATGGTTAGCGTGATGTCTCGGGTGTGGTAGACCGTGGATTCGAACAGAAAATTATGAAATTGGTGTTTGTTGCTATTCTACTAAGCACAAATAATTAAGGAGAAAGAGCAAAGACTGGTTGGATCGAAATCAAGACAATGCGTCCGAATGGGTCGCTCTACCTGCTGACTGTTGTCTCAGTGCACTAGCAATATGAAAATCCAAATAAGCGTGTTGGTATAGCACACAGCGGACATCATCGTTTCATTGAATGCAACTTGTTCTAGCCATGAAATAACTGAAAATTTGATCGTTTGTTGTCAAATGAACCACTTACTCATTCACTCAGATATTAAAGTTCTCTTAAATGCTTGAGTTTTAGCTTCTGCAGATTTAAATATTTTGATTATGTTTGTGAATTCGAATAATCAACTGTTCATAATGCAAGATTCTATATATACTGATAGCCCAAGATAATATATTAAAATGTCTTCTAGAAAAAAGGTATCATTTTGATCTTGTGCTGCGTTGAGTGAAATCAGATATTAATTAGTGTAGCTATCCTGTTATAAAGAAAACTGAATGTCATTTCATCTTTGAAGATAACCATATTTAACAGTCTATAAAGTTAGTAGATGAAAGTGAAATAATTACTATTATCCTCCAGAAGTTCTATTTAAGCATTCAAATTGCATTGACTGGATAAATGTTTGC
Organism: Bathymodiolus brooksi; assembly: GCA_963680875.1. NCBI lineage: Eukaryota > Metazoa > Mollusca > Bivalvia > Mytilida > Modiolidae > Bathymodiolus > Bathymodiolus brooksi. Next base: position 102,628,263 of record OY804581.1, on the reverse strand, counting down.
TATATATTGTCACTGACCAAGATATAGCTTTTTCTGGTATCAGATTAAAATTGAGCGACGGTATGAAACGGTAACAGTATAAGCGCAGACGTTACAGAGGAGACCATCAAAAACAATAAGAATTGTACTTGTTTCTGCTCTTTTTAGACAATTTGGCTGTTGTTTTTGGACTTTTTGACATTGCATGATAAACACAATTTACGTGCGTTGTCTATTTATCATAAAAAAATATTAATATAAAACCACTGGTGGGGTCGTCGTGGTTGTGATCGTATGGTAGTTGGATTTATAACTACTTATGCAATCAGCGCCTATCACCACTAACGTTGTGAGTTCGAATCCCGCTCAGGCGAGGTGTACTCAATACAACATTATGTGATAAAGTTTGTCAGTAGTGACTTTTGGCAGGTTGGTGGTTTTCTCCGGGTACTCCGGTTTCCTCCACCTCTAAAACTGACCGCCACGATATAACTGAAATAGTGTTGAAAGTGGCGTTAAATACCATAGCCCCAGCCGTAATAACACTGATAAATCAAAATGGTCAAATTGACCTCACAGCTTAAAACTCGTACTCTTCATAAACCTCTTTACACTAAATGAAAACCTTGCACTTTAAAATAATTGAATTATTGACATATAACTTCACACCTAAAATGATTTAAGCAGAGTTTTAAACGAAAATACAACACTCTTTCAACGTCTTTTAGGGATAGGCAAGTCAATTTCCCATTTGGCTGATTTAAGACAGAAATTGTTGTTCCATGGAAAATAAATCAAAATATTGTCTTCGTATTATGTCTATGCAGTGTATAATTAAGTGTAAAAGTTGTCAGTATATAGCACTACTAGCCATTTCAAGATATTTACCATCTATTAAACAGTGATACAATTCAATGGACATTACTTAGAACTCGTATATTGTACCAATAGACGCTCTTATTATTTCAAATAGCATAATTACGTATAGCAATTTTCCATTAATTTAATTTATAGTTATATGGCTAACATTAGATGTCTCTTGTTTGAGTTCCTAATATAGGTAACATATATATAGTACTCCATTAAATTAAACAGACGCAACATGTGATTGTGATAGCACTGGTATGACTAGTTCTAAGCTAACACATCATATGTGTACATGCACTGGAAAATACAATTAAATTGAAATTAGATGTTTGATTGCCCTGCAATTAAAAAAAAGTATTTTATTACTCTATTAATTTATTTTGTTTGTTTTTGTTTTTTTTGCGATATTCTAACATCATGGAATCATGTCAGGTGTAATATTTTTAATATATAGAGCCTTTCAATCTTGAATGTATTTATATCCCATTGACAAAGACTAATTATAATATTTTAATTGATTTGTCTACTCTAAATTGTCATCGGCTGAGCTAAGGTTTTTGCAATCAAGCTTATGCTTATATGATATAGGTGTCTTTCGTCTGTCTAAGCTTATTGCCAGTGTGTCTCTATTGTGCAGTACTTTATTTTTGCAACATTTGTTTTCTCTAACGTTTATTTTCCTTGCCAGTGTCTATACGTTTTTATGGATGTTGTTCTGTTTATCGTTAAACACATTTTAACTGTCTTCCATATGATTGGACTGTCAAAGATGAGCGAAATGTTGCAAGACGTTTTTTCTTAAGGACATTGTTAGATGTAGTCAATCGCAAAAACATTTTTCTACTGAAATTGATTGTGGAAACTAACACCGGGTGGTGGTGGAAAAAGCAACATATTGTCTATTCACGGAAGCCATAGTTTGTATCAAGTTTTCACATGGGTAACATTATTTTCGAAAATAATTTATCCAGAGCGAAAGCGGGGGATAAAATACAACGAAAATAGTGGTACCCATGTTAAAGCGTTATACACACTATGGCTTCCGTGAATTATTCTTGTAGGAAAAAATCTAACTTATCTTTTGCAGTGGAAATCATTAATGGAAATGATTGTAATAACAAAATCCACTAACTTTCATGTGTACAGTTGTTTTTCCTACATTGATAACTAGACAGTGATGCAATTAAATTACTGATATTTTCCAAATTGGTGGCATTTAGCTACGTATACTTAAACAAGGGAAATGCTTACAAAATGTCACCAGCGTTCATTGTAAACTAAGTCACCGAAAGGCATCACATTACAAACGTCGATAGATGGTTGTCTTAAGTATTTTGTCCGGAAAAATATATGTCAAGAAGCAATTCAAGAATTTTATGTTTGTATGATCCACGGTCCTGTATGAATACATGAATTTGCTTAGAAATAATTTTTGTCATGTGTTTATCAATACGCATGTGCGAATTAAAATATATCGGGAGGTGCATCACGGTATAATTTATATAGCCAATGAAGGGTGTCAAATTAGAATTAGAAATACTGTGTTAATACTGTTTTTGCTTCTATTTTCAGAACGAAATATTATAATTACCAACTGAGATCATATAATTTATGTGCCCAATGGAACAGTCGATGTGTACCGTGGTCATCAGAAACAAGATACTCATGCTGTGACTCTTTTGCCTGTAGCTGCAATCTTTGGGGACAAAATTGTAGATGTCTATCTAGACTTTGGGGACGATAACAAACAATATATATACATTATATCACTTCTCAGTGATATGGCAATGAAAATTGCTTGTATTAATAATAATAAAATTGCTCGGTGTTTGTGTTTCCTGGAGTTTGATAATTTTGTAAATTTGCTAGATGTAGCAATGAGCAAGCTAAAGGGAGATAATTAAAAAAAGTAGATCATTGTTGCAATTGGAGGGGGTTCGGGGTCATGGTGTTTAACACCACTTTCAACAATATTTCAGTTATATCGCGGCGGTCAGTTTGAACTCACAACTTTACTGGTGATTGACACTGATTGCAAAAGTGGTTGTACATCCAACTATCATACGATCACGACCTCGACGGGCTCTGACTGCAGTTGGAGGTAGATGAACATGAGACACATACATTCAATTTTATTTTTTAGGAACACGACAAATCAAACCACCACTTGGTTAAACATGCAATGAAAAGTATGACGTGTGCAAACTTTAGTTTGATACGTCACCTCCAATAATTTGAACATTATGAAAAGTTTAAGCATTGAACATTTGCTAACAATGTCATTAATATCAACAACACAAACAACCACGCAACACCACAAACCATGACCATGATATATGACGCTGAGCATCCAGACCATGACATATGACGCTGAGCATCCAGACCATGATATATGACGCTGAGCATCCAGACCATGACATATGACGCTGAGCATCCAGACAATGACATATGACGCTGAGCATCCAGACCATGACATATGACGCTGAGCATCCAGACCATGACATATGACGCTGAGCATCCAGATCATGACATATGACGCTGAGCATCCAGACCATGACATATGACGCTGAACATCCAGACCATGACATATGACGCTGAGCATCCAGACCATGACATATGACGCTGAGCATCCAGACCATGACATATGACGCTGAGCATCCAGACCATGACATATGACGCTGAGCATCCAGACCATGACATATGACGCTGAGCATCCAGACCATGACATATGACGTTGAGCATCCAGACCATGACATATGACGCTGAGCATCCAGACCATGACATATGACGCTGAGCATCCAGATCATGACATATGACGCTGAGCATCAAGACCATGACATATGACGCTGAGCATCCAGACCATGACATATGACGCTGAGCATCCAGACCATGACATATGACGCCGAGCATCCAGACCATGACATATGACGCTGAGCATCCAGACCATGATATATGACGCTGGGCATCCAGACCATGACATATGACGCTGAGCATCCAGACCATGACATATGACGCTGAGCATCCAGGTCATGGCTTATATTCTCTACAGTATATACTAGTCTTTACTTTTCCTAGATTTGCAAATCAGCAGCCTGATTAATTATAAAACTACGGTAGCAATACTTTTGCAATTACTTTTGGTATTATTTCTAATGAGGACACAAGTTCATCACTATGCATCATAGGCTATCTGTAATTCCCTTCCGGAGCACCTGAGTTCACCCCCAGTTTTAGTGCGGTCGTGTTACTCAATCTTTAGTTTATATCTATGTTTTGTAGACCGTTGTTTGTCCTTTTGTCCATTGTGTTGTCTCTCCTTCTTCGATTTGCGGATTCTGTTTACCTCTTTGGTATCTTCAAACTCTCCTTGGCATGGTCGTTTCTGAAATAGATAGCATGATGATAAACAAATGTTTCAAATAGTACAGAACATTACTTGAAACAGAAAGATTAACTTTATTTAACATAATGTAAATTTTGATGTTATCGATTTTATTTTGACTTTAAATCATAAAATAAGAAAAGTTTGAAGATACCAAAGAGGTAATCATATGTCTAAAAATAGATACCAAGGAGGTAATCATATATCCAACAATAGATACCAAGGAGGTAATTATATGTCTACAAATAGATCCCAAGGAGGTAATCATATGTCTAAAAATAGATACCAAGGAGGTAATCATATGTCTAAAAATAGATACCAAGGAGGTAATCATATGTCTAAAAATAGATACCAAGGAGGTAATTATATGTCTAAAAATAGATCCCAAGGAGGTAATCATATGTCTAAAAATAGATACCAAGGAGGTAATCATATGTCTAGAAATAGATACCAAGGAGGTAATCATATGTCTAAAAATAGATACCAAGGAGGTAATCATATGCCTTAACTCGAAAGAAAAATAGATGCCAAGGAGATAATCATCTGCCTTAACTCGAAAGAAAAATAGATACCAAGGAGGTAATCATATGTCTAAAAATAGATACCAAGGAGGTAATCATATGCCTTAACTCGAAAGAAAAATAGATGCCAAGGAGATAATCATGTCTTAACTCGAAAGAAAAATAGATACCAAGGAGATAATCATATGTCTTAACTCGAAAGAAAAGTAGATACCAAGGAGATAATCATATGTCTTAACTCGAAAGAAAAGTAGATACCAAGGAGATAATCATATGTCTTAACTCGAAAGAAAAATAGATACCAAGGAGGTAATCATGTCTTAACTCGAAAAAAAAATAGATACCAAGGAGGTAATCATGTCTTAACTCGAAAGAAAAATAGATACCAAGGAGGTAATCATGTCTTAACTCGAAAGAAAAATAGATACCAAGGAGGTAATCATGTCTTAACTCGAAAGAAAAATAGATACCAAGGAGGTAATCATGTCTTAACTCGAAAGAAAAATAGATACCAAGGAGGTAATCATATGTCTTAACTCGAAAGAAAAATAAATACCAAGGAGGTAATCATATGTCTAGAAATAGATACCAAGGAGGTAATCATATGTCTAAAAATAGATACCAAGGAGGTAATCATATGCCTTAACTCGAAAGAAAAATAGATGCCAAGGAGATAATCATCTGCCTTAACTCGAAAGAAAAATAGATACCAAGGAGGTAATCATATGTCTAAAAATAGATACCAAGGAGGTAATCATATGCCTTAACTCGAAAGAAAAATAGATGCCAAGGAGATAATCATCTGCCTTAACTCGAAAGAAAAATAGATACCAAGGAGGTAATCATATGTCTAAAAATAGATACCAAGGAGGTAATCATATGCCTTAACTCGAAAGAAAAATAGATGCCAAGGAGATAATCATCTGCCTTAACTCGAAAGAAAAATAGATACCAAGGAGGTAATCATGTCTTAACTCGAAAGAAAAATAGATACCAAGGAGATAATCATGTCTTAACTCGAAAGAAAAATAGATACCAAGGAGCTAATCATGTCTTAACTCGAAAGAAAAATAGATACCAAGGAGGTAGTCATGTCTTAACTCGAAAGAAAAATAGATACCAAGGAGGTAATCATGTCTTAACTCGAAAGAAAAATAGATACCAAGGAGGTAATCATGTCTTAACTCGAAAGAAAAATAGATACCAAGGAGGTAATCATGTCTTAACTCGAAAGAAAAATAGATACCAAGGAGGTAATCATGTCTTAACTCGAAAGAAAAATAGATACCAAGGAGGTAATCATGTCTTAACTCGAAAGAAAAATAGATACCAAGGAGGTAATCATGTCTTAACTCGAAAGAAAAATAGATACCAAGGAGGTAATCATGTCTTAACTCGAAAGAAAAATAGATACCAAGGAGGTAATCATGTCTTAACTCGAAAGAAAAATAGATACCAAGGAGGTAATCATGTCTTAACTCGAAAGAAAAATAGATACCAAGGAGGTAATCATGTCTTAACTCGAAAGAAAAATAGATACCAAGGAGGTAATCATGTCTTAACTCGAAAGAAAAATAGATACCAAGGAGGTAATCATGTCTTAACTCGAAAGAAAAATAGATACCAAGGAGGTAATCATGTCTTAACTCGAAAGAAAAATAGATACCAAGGAGGTAATCATGTCTTAACTCGAAAGAAAAATAGATACCAAGGAGGTAATCATGTCTTAACTCGAAAGAAAAATAGATACCAAGGAGGTAATCATGTCTTAACTCGAAAGAAAAATAGATACCAAGGAGGTAATCATGTCTTAACTCGAAAGAAAAATAGATACCAAGGAGGTAATCATGTCTTAACTCGAAAGAAAAATAGATACCAAGGAGGTAATCATGTCTTAACTCGAAAGAAAAATAATGCAATGATGACAAAAAAGGGCAAACTTTCAAATTGTTTTGTGCTTCAATCTTTTGACTTTGATTTTGCCTGATGAAGATTATTCCAGAAATGCGTCGTACGCACTAAGTTCAATATCTCCGGATTTACTAGGACAAACTGGAAACTAGTTTTATTCTTCCTATTCTGTCAGTCCTATGTATTTTGATGTCATTAGAACAAAAATATTAAAACCTAATATCAGAGGGTCTTAAATCTGGCTTCTTAGTAACTTTTTTTCAATAAAAGAATATTTTATTAAGAAATCGGAGTGGTGTAGAAGGCGGTATTATAAATTTTCAATAAAAAATTATAATAATCAAGAATATGACTAATCTCTATTAAAAAAAACAATTATAAATCAGATATTCCAGACCACCAGGAAATTCATGTTGCATAAGGTTATATTGTCTTTGTTGGTGTCCTTGAAATGAGTATTCATGTTTACTCCTATCATAAAAATGTTTTTAAAAAATGAAAATAAATGTTAATCTCCATGTGAATTTGATTAGTTCATTAGAAAGGACAAGGTGAAAGGAAAGTAAGTTGATGATATATGTGGATAAAGTTTTTTTTAAATGATGTGCAAAATTGCATATAATACACAACCCTATTTGCCCAGTTCTTATACATTTGTATTACACCATAGTATGACCTGTTTTCGGCAATGATTGAGAAGTTACTTACAAAACAATATCATGCCAATTCAAATAAAAACGTAGATATAAAAGTTAGTGCACATCGGGAACACTTCATCAAGTACGCTCGTAGTCAAACGATTAAAAAGAAAAATAATTTAAAGGTATATTGAAGCAAGTAAAGCAAGAGGTCTAAATATAGGAAAGGCAAAAAGAGCAATTATGAAAAACAGCAAAATACAGAGAATATATAAAACTCCACACAAATGAATCTAAAGCTAGTGCAATGCTAATATATTATATTCGAAGTAACTTGTATTAAGAAACACATCATGCAGAGATATAGAATATCGAAAGAAAAAAGAATCAAAGGCTTTTCAATAATATGCTTGTCAACAAATAGAAAAAAACATTACTACAGGAAGTCTCCTGAGGCTTGTAATCTTTGTTCGAATAAGAAGCATTGAGGAGGAGAAAAAAAAAAGGTCAAATTAGCAGACAAGGTTTTTACATATCAAGATATTGAAACAATCAAAATGCATTGCTAATGGCAAAAACGGGAAACCAAATGAACACGGTAAATATGACATTTCCAACATTCACATCAGGTATCATATACTAATTACTATCTCTTAACATACTGTTGCTTGTAACATACTTTTATACACACACACACAAACACACACAGGAGAGAGAGAGGGAGAGAGAGAGAGAGAGAGAGATTATCACTTACTGGTACCATATGCCTTTAGAAGCGAAATTCAAAAATATATATATATTTATCATAGACACATATGCAAATATGGCAGTAGGTGCAAATATTACATACCTAGCTTATTTTCGCCAGGTAGACCCAACCCGTTTGCTAGAAATAACGTCCATTTTTGTTTGTTTATTGGCAGACAAATGAATTAACAAGTTATTGGTTCGACGCGCAGCTACGCGCTAAATTCGTACAATTCAAACAATTATTTTTCGCTAATTGCATACTAGTATCCAGTAATTATCACGACGTGTAGTATATCGCGAGAAAATTGGTTATTGCTTGACGTCGACACCAAAAATAGTAAAATAACAGTTAATTATCACATATTTTGTTGCAATATGTTCGTTTTTGCATGTCCAATAATAGCTAAAAGTCACGGGGCAAATATCCATATTTGCAAATATCCATATTTGCCCTCATATATCCGTATTTGCCCCCGAATTCAACTTCCGGTATCTGCGCAGTGGTCTCAAAGTTTATATGTCAAAGTACAAGGAAAGATGATGCATATAGATATGCATAAAACACATTTCAACATATTGGAATAAAGCTTAAATAACTTGAAACGGAATAATTAGCTCAAATGTATACGTCGTGATCAATAGGAATTTCCATTCAAATGTCAACGTCTTGGGTAGATTTTACATACAGTTTCTAACGTCATTGTACAGATCGATATTGTTAGGTATATTTTTTAAACCAGACTCGAAACAAATATATTTGCAAGTTGAACAAGGGTAACTCTCTTAAGGATTTATTTTCGCAATTTGTCTGTTCATAGATCTTTTTTGCAATATAAAAGTCAATGTTTGGAAAAGGTCAATGTAAAATATGTGATTAAAAGATTATGACATGAAATTTTCCATATCGTCCCTGGTATCAACCCTCGACCCATATCAGCCATCCAGCTTCGCTGTCGGGCTTGATATGGCAGTCTCGGGCTAATACAAGGGCCGATAAGGAAAATGTCATGTAATAATTTTATTTTTTTTTTTTTTTTTTTTTTTTTTCATCATAATATAGTTTATTCAAAATTTCCTGTTTACAATAACCTTAATGACCCAGGAGTGAACATTAAGGGTCCCTGTTTTACATAAATCTCACTTGTCCAGGGGTAGCAAGTGAAAATAAAAATAAAAAGTCCACTTAAACATATTTCATATTCATTTGTTTTTACATTTCATTATAATATATACAATTGGACGATACAATTATTACCATGCATTAGCTTTATGTTCATAAATAATAAATACTCATATGTTATTCCGAAAAAGTTCTAATTTGTTTTTATCATTTTCATTAATATGCGAAGTTTGTAATGTGCATTGTAAATGTTTTTTAAAATTATTTTTCCAAGTGTTGAAAATTGTTTGATCTCCAATTCGGGATTGGTTATATTTCACCTTATTACGTATTTTCCATATTTCCCACTTTGAGATAAATATTACGGTATTAAAAATGACGTCTAAATCCTCACCCCCATATAGCCCTAACATTATATTTAATTCCTTGATTTCTATATTAGCTGTTAATCCAGATCTGTTAAATATTGCTTCTATTTCTTTTATAATTTTGTTCACAGAAGGACATTTAAAAAATAGATGCTGCATCGTTTCATCGTTGTCTCTTATTTGGCAGAGATGGCATCTTCCGTTTGACAAATTCATTTTTTTCAATCTATGTTCTGTATAATTTATATTATGGAGACATTTCCACTGGAATTCTTTGACCTTATTAGTAACTTTGATTTTCTTTAATTTTGTCCAAATTTGTGTCCAATCAATATTACCCCCGTACTGTTCTTCCCACTTAATCTGACATTTTGGTTTTATATTTTGTTTAAAGATTCCCTGAATTACTTTTATTTTCAATTTATCAGGTGATATAATTGTATTTGACTCATTTAAAAATTGTAGCTTATCGTTGATATTTAAGGTAACTCTACGTTCTGGTACTATTGTAGTTTCACCTTTTAAGACTTTTATGAACTTTTCGGGGATTTCTTTTTTTATCTTAGAAAACTCTGAAATACAGTTCCTCCTATCTATTAATAAATTGTATATATCATGACAACTTTTAAAATTTGTATTATTTGAATCCCAAATATCGTTTATAGTTCGTAAGTTACTTTGCAGAAACGAGGTAAACCCTAATGGTTTGTTTTTAAAAGTTATTGAAGAGTTACAAAATATTCTGGTTTTTAGAATGGAATCAATGTCATTATTACACAATTGAATAAGTTCCTGTAATTTTGACCATGATTGGATACATATTTTGTAAAAAAATTGTAACATATTTAAATTTAGAGTTGATACATTAGAGCACTTACATACAAAATATTTTTCATTAAACTTGATGTCTAACTTACGGAGCCAATACTTACCAATTGCATTCCAACTTTCTAATGGTTCATGTAAAATTCGGTATAGAAGCTTAATTCTTTTGCTGTCAATAAACTCTTGTATGTTAATCATACCCATGCCTCCATTTTCTACTCCCAAGCAGCAAACTTTCCTATCTATTTGATTAATACCCCTTCCCCAGATAAAACCCCATACCAAAGTTGTTATTTCTTTTACGTATTTTTCTGGTATTCCCCGCATTTCAATTTCGTAACCACAAAGAGAGATCAAGAGATTTTTCACTATTAAAGTTTTTCCTGTATATGTCAAGTTTCTACTTTTCCAAACGTGGACACAATTTTTCATTTTATCTATTATTGATTTCCATATCTCATCATTTTGTATATTATAACCATGATGAATGCCAAGAGTTTTAACATTATCCTTTGTCCAAACTATTTTTGTAAACTTGGGTCTGTTATTTTTAGCCGATCCAATATACATACCTTTCTTATTCTTAATCAGCTACTAAAGTAAAGCATAATAACATCAAATAACATTTACTATATTTATCTGTCAAACAAAATGCTAATAGTTTTTGAATATTATCATTATAAAAACGTATGAAAACAATATGGCACCTAATGTAAATATACAGTTATCAATAAAATTTCAACTTTTAAGTCGGCATTCTACTTTGATCACATCTGCTCAAAATTCAATTCAAAGAAAAAATGAACATTAATTGTTGCTAAAGGAAATGTATGTAGTCTTAGAGGATTAACTATACTCATAATATGAAATTAAAAAAACCTTGTATTGCTTAATGGTAATCAATAAAAGTGATTAAGAATCTGTAACATAAGACGATATTGACATTTCTCAAATTAATTCACAGAAAGATCAAATGGTGGTTTTTTTTTAAATGAAATTTATTTTGTAATACAATTACTCAAGACAATTCTAAAAAATAAAAAGAAATCCGTATTCATTAAAATACTAAAATGTGTATGTCTACGTTGATATGTTTTAAAAAAAAAATGCATTTTACTTTCTTTGTATTCCAATTACTCAAGACAATTCTAAAACAATTGTCCGTTTCAATAAAAAGAAATATCGTATTCATTAAAAAAAAACACCTAAAACTTGTATGTTTACGTTGTTTGGCAAAAAAAATCTTAAAATAGAATCAGAATTCACTATTGTTGGAGGCATGTACAACATTTTTCTCTGCTTGTTGCTAAATTAAGCTAATTTAAGTTAATATAGTGACATCGAGAGAACCACATTGACGGTATTGCATATTAGATTCCGTATATAGACGAATTGTCAGGAACAGCGTTTGTTTTCGCATTTTGTAGTCATATTTGTTTTCATTTGCTCATGATATTTCAGCCATATTGACACATTCTCACTGGAACCTGTCACCACTCAGTCATCTAAGTAGTAAAACACAAACGATTTCACGCATGGCCTCGGTACCTTTTCGGTTTTGAAAGTATGTTCATTTATTTTATAAGAGAAACATCACGGGTGAAAGGGGTCGCCTTTCTCGTGATCGGATGGTAGTTGGATTTACAACTGCATGTACAATCAGTGCCTATCAACACTATGAAAGTTGTGAGTTGGAATCCCGCTCATGGCGAGTTGTACTTAATACAACATTATGTGATAAAGTTTGTCAGTGACTTGCGACACGCAGGTGGTTTACTGTGGATACTCCAGTTTCCTCCACCAGTAACAGTGACCGCCATGATATAACTGAAATATTGTTGAAAGTGGTGTTAAACACCATAACCGTCCTCAATGGTGAAAGTAGAGGAACAACAACGTCTCTAAATATATAAACGGGAAATCCAAATAACAATCATTAAATGTTCAAAACATGTTCTGCATTGCGTCTAAGAAAAAATGTCATACATACTTCATTATCAAAGATATGCAAATTGATCAAAATAATTTATAAATTATAGAAATAATGCCGTGTAACATTTTGGGAAATAAGACTTATTCCTGGTGTGATCTTACAGACTAAGCGTTAGAGAATACAGAAGTGGCATTCACAAATGAACAATCCAGAGAAACTTGCAACATGGTGTACACAAGACGGAGAAAAACAAAAGAAACGCAGTGATGGTCAACAAATACACCATTATCAACAAAATAAACAACCACCTCTCGCATCAATCAGTTGATCAATAAAAAAAAACACACCAGGACATATGGCATTGGAAATCCAGGTCCTTGGTTTTGGACAAACACATAAATATGACAGGGATAAGCCGATTATTGGGGTCTGTCATTGTATATAAAATAAACGTTAGAGAATACCGAAGGGACAATTTAAAATGGACAATACAGAGGAACTGGCAACACAGTGTACACAAGACACAATACAAAGATAAACAAATCAAAAGCACAACACAATATGTGTTCGATACCACTATGAGCAAACAAACACAAATAACATAAATAAGACATGAGCCCTCCTACAAACAACTGGAGGTCAAGACGAACTGAACATCGCTTTTACGCGGAAATATATTAACTCAGTATGTGGACAAATAATTGAGAAACGAAGATTATTGATGTCAGAAAGTGTCATTGCGAATTATAAAGATTAAATCAGTTAGACACGTGTTTTGTGCAATGTTAGAACAGCCTTACTGACCGAGTGAAAAATGTCGCTGATTTCTGACCACAAGTCCAAAACATCTTGCATAGTTTCTCACTTCGATCCATTAATTGTTGATACATAAAAACTTTTAATGAACAGCCACATTAATATCCTACAAATGTTACAAGATATACGATATTACATTTTAATTCAAATTGCCGACCTTTTGGTGTAATTATAAATTTGCTTATGATAAATCACTCTCTGGATCAAATTACCAAATCATCGCCTCTGTGTTGTAATAATGTATGAGTTCATCTTGAATGATGGATATTGGGAAATTTGTTGCTGATGATGGCATTCCACACGACAGTTGATTTACTGTCGTTAATTTCAAAATTGACGCTAACCAATATTCACAAGCTAAACTAAATATGCACCTCACAATATGATCTGTTCTTTCCATCATATTGATAAAAACTCAAACTAAAAAGTTGTCTAATGGCACAATATATCTTACTAAAAGTGTAAATATAAGCCGCGATATGATTATTCAAAAGTATGAAGTTTGCGTTCCCAGCAGGACAGTCTTATTACTACTATCAAATCAAGTTGAAAATCATGACAGAAGTTATATATGGCAGTTGACATATACACAATCAGAGCTGGAAATTGATGTAATACATTCCAGACACAACAGTGCCTAACTTCTCACCTGTATATATTTTCAAACACAATTAGAGCTTGGCTCTTGTTCCTTTTCTCCTTAAATCAGTAACTCAAGTTAGCACAGTTACTACTTGAGCCAGTATATATTGAAATAATACGTATTATTAGACCTCATCAGAGTGTCTGTGATTAGTTAAAATACGTCACATGTCAGGAAGACAAAACTTCATGTATCCCTAGACCGCGTGCTCCGGGGAAATGCACATCATGTATCCCGCTGCGGCGTGCCCCCATGGCGACGTCGTCAAAAAACCTAATTCGGACTTGAAAGCAACATACAAATTGACACAAAAGAAAATTTCTCATGTCGTGGAATGTTTGGTTTCAATCCTCATTTTTCGGATAACTGCAATGTAACCATCAACATAAACAACTACACAAATTGAATAAAATGTTAAATTGATTTAAAAAAATGCTTTGTTGTTGTTGTGTGTAATTTAGGTATAATAAACAATGTATGGCCATTGCTGTAGGAAGATATGAAGCTTTGTACCCTCAGAAGTCATATTTCTCGAGGGCTTCGCCCTCGAGAAATATGACTTCTTCAGGTAAACAAACCTTCATATCTCCCTACGACAAGGCCATAAATGTATAATATGTAGTACTTGAACCTTTTTTTTTAAATTTGATCATATTGTAATTCTCTGAACAAAAAACCAATAACCTGAAACTACAGAAACCAATGGCCATTATTTGATCGACAACTATTGTTATCTTCTAGTTTAAGATGGCATAATTCACTGTCATTTATACTGATTCCCGGAATTATCATTAATTGTATTTTGTGATATCAATATTTTTATGTGAAAAGTTATCCCTATTTTCGAAAAAATTCCCAGATCTATAGATAATTGTCAGAACAAAGTCTATTGATTGTTCTAACAAAATAACTAAGTAAATATGTTAGACATATGTTACTTCCAAAGTGAAATAATTTTGAGGACAGAAACACGTACTCAAATTTCAAATACAATTGCGAATCCTATTTATCTTCTATGCTACAAAGTCATGCCATAGAGAATCCTCAAGTGTAAACAAAACGATAAAGCGATTTTTACATTGTATTATACTTTGAAACAGGATTAACCAAGACGACATTCATTCAAACATTGATTAATTCGAATAAAAAACGGTATTTAAGGTGGTACCATACACTTCAGGTAAAATTTGATCTGCTCGTTTAATTTTCTTATTTTTTTGGCAGTGTGTTTGAATATATCCACTGTAATAAATATCAAATTTTTAACAAATTCCAACCAACAGACTCAGAGCTATAAATCACTAGCCACATAGCAGCTTTTCTCTCTGTGGTTTTGATCACCGAGATGCTTGAAATATGCATACAAATATCATATGATCAAAACGTTCAACTGATTTTAAAGAGTTATCTCCCTGTAGTGTATGGTACCCCCTAAGGCCTTAATTCGTCAATCGGAGCTACTCGGCCATTCTGGCTACCCTGCAAATAACCTCGTACGTACATAGTAGAAATTCTTCTTAAATTGTTTGCCGGAAGTTAAGTTAAGTTAAGCCGCACAAAAATATAGTCCACGAAAATCCAATATGGAAGACATACTAAGTAAAATCTAATCATGCAAAACTAATTAAAACTTTAATTGAAATATAGAAAATTGCTTAAAATATAACTTTATCAAACTTTCATGTAACTGACATGTGAAAAGTAGTGCGATTTATACGCCTAATGCATACGAGGTTATTTGCAGGGTAGCGAGAATGGCAGAGTAGTTACGATTGCTTAATTCGTATTTACAATGCATTTTTATAAATTTAATTATTCATATTTATTCATAAGAAAAATTTGAAAATACCAAAGGTGTAATCAGAATCTGTAAACCGAAGAAGAACAGATAACACAATGGCCAAAAGAAAAATGACAAAGCGACAAACAACGATCTAACAAATATCAACATAAAACTAAAGATCGAGTAACACGAACCCCACTAAAACCCGGGGTTGAACTCAGGTGCTCCGGAAGAATCGGCAGTTCCTGTTCCACTGGTGATTATATTTTGAAGTAGAGTTAATCGAGACGACATTCAAACATTGATTATTTCAAATAAAAAACATTATTCGTATTTATAACACATTTTCAATAAATTGAATGATCCATATTGAATCACACTAAGCCAACCTTTTACTTCACTGCTACGGCTTCGATGATTTAATTGTTGCCGTGCTCCCTTCACGTACCAAGATCGAAATGGTATGTGATGCTTCTCATTGACGAACCCAACCCTAGGCTGCGAAGGTAGATAATGTGTTAGTTCCGTTCATTGCGAGGTGTTCCCAATTCAACATTATGTGATAAAGTTTGTCAGTGACTTGCGGAAGGTCGACGGTTTTTTCCGGGTCTTCCAGTTTACTCCATCAATAACACTGACCTCCACGATATAGCTGAAATACTGTTGATTGTGGCGGTAAACACCCTAACCCATTTGGAGCGACATATTTGCATATGATATTGTGTGTAGGGTAATCTAGCATTTCGAACTTACAGCGTTGCTCCTGTAGAAAGCAGGCATCTTATGAAATGTAAATCGCCATGATACAGCCGGAAACCCTTCTCTAGGTGTTAGCAAAGCCAACACACATTTGTTTCTATATCAGTACTACTCGGTCGAAGTCATTCCTCGTGTGCACATTCAAGATATAACACCGGATGGTTTCCCAATTGAACAAACATATACCAGGCAAGTAGACTAAGAGTTAAGCGTCAATACTATTGAATAACAAATTTCAATCACTAGTACTTTTTTTTTATTACGGCAAAAACCAGTCCAATACGGATATTTTCCGTATTGGCCCAATTCCAGTCAGTCCAATAACAACTAGATCGGAATCCTCTAGACATTTCGACAATTGCGCCTCAGGCCATAACAGCAGGCCTCGGACCTATAACTAGGCCAATATGAAAAACATCATGTAATAATACTATTGTCTCACGTCATTTCCACAGGTTATAATTGCGAGATAAATGTTGTAAATATTGGAACATGAAACATTGTGTGATAGGTCAAGGAAGGTCCATGTCAGACAATATCCAAGAACATGTATTACCATATAGGAGTCAAGCCAGTCAGAATTTCATCCGTAGATTTATTGAATTAATTATATTCACCAGATATGATAAAGAATTAATAATGGATATGTTTACCCTGTTTTAATTGGGAAACTCTTAGACAACGCATAGAAATTATAGAATTCAAAAGATGATGTTCGTCAGGATGGTCGTGACAATATTCAGGGGCTTATTTTGAAACTGAATTGTCAGGGGTAAAAATTGTTCTTATTAATAGTTATTTATTGTAAATAAATTGATGGAGCAATTGTATTGGAATTATTTTTTCTAATGAAAACAACAAGTCTTTACAATTTCCCTGCACAAATTCTAAGAAAAACACTTGAACATATGGGAATACTAGATTCTGATTTCTTTTCCCCAAACAAAAACATGATATTGATATATCACAAATTACAAAAAAAAATTGATAAATCATTTAAAAATTGAAAAAGAGCAGAAAATAATATGATTAATGTATAATATCTAGAAACCTCAAAGGACCTAAGAACAATCCTTGTTATTGTTTTGGCGTCAGTTATTATTAATACCATCATTGGCATCGTTCTACAAGAGAATAATATAATCTTAATTGCAGTGAAAGTACAAGTTCCGGAAAATATCAGACACCCGAGGATTAGATTTCAATAGTCGAAAATGAGGATTGTATGTACATTGCAACGTTGTTTGATTATATTTCCCATTTGAATTGAAGTCTTTTTAAAGACTTTCAGACCAAAATTTATCCATTGGACGTCTTGTTTTTGGCTATTTACACGCCTTAGATTTGGAGAGAAAAAAATTCATAAAGGCTGGGTTTTGAAGTAGATGGTCTTTCTTATTGGATCACCCAACGGGGTTTTTTGTGGGGTTCGTATTGCTCAATGTTTAGTTTCCTGTGAATTGTTTTGTAGGCCATTGTTAGTTCTTTTGGACTTAATCTTCTTGCCCTTCGATTTACAGCTGCTGGTTGTGCCTTTGTTATCTTCACACTTTTCATATAAGATTTAGGCATTCAGTTAGTGAATGAGTAAGTGATTATTATTTATCGGAACTTTTTTCAGCTATATCATGGCGAGAACAAGTTATGTTTTGATGATATAATAATGATGTCCAGTTTGTACTAGACCAACACACCGAGTTGGATTTTACAGTGCTAGCTCACTGAAACAACAGTCTGCCGGGAGATAATCTTTACCCACGATCTAGGCGAGCACGGTAACCATAACAACACCGATGCAGTTATTATGCATTCAGGATTTCATGAATTCATTATTCAATATTCAACAATACAACACATTATGATGGGAATAGAAATCAAACGTTAAAACCCTAATAAACAGAACGACTGAACCAATAAATCTAGCTTAACCCCGCCACTTTGTATTCAAGTGCATATACCAAGACAGGAATGTGATCGGTCATGTATTTCTGTGTTAGGAATATTGATTTTGCCTGCATTTACGGTTTTGATATTTGATTTTGGAATTGTTCCGACAGTGTGGTTTTGTTTTGTTTTTTATTTTAAATTTTATCACGACACGAATCAGAGTTTGATGAGAATGTAATCTTCATTGATAATAAAAAAAAACATTAAAAAAAAGCCAACGTATATCATCACCGTCGGAATAGTTCTAAAATCTAATCAAAGAGTCGTAGAAAAAGATAGACAACATTATTTTTAGGCGATCTATCGGTTTCAACAAATTTAGAAAGATGTATATTACCCCATATTATACTGGAATTAAATTTCAAATTTTAAATGACGATTTTACGCCTGTCTGCAGAAAGTCAGACTAATGTCAAAGGCTTAACAAACGAATAATGAATAAATAACTCATTTCTAGTTTAAAGTTTTGCTCATATACATTACAAATTATCATTTTCCGACTATTCTCAAGCCTGATATTCAAATAATAAAAACGTAAAATATCAAATTTAGTGCGAATGACGCGTTTCTGGAAAAACCTTCATCAGGTACGTTCAAAATCGAAAGATAAATCATGTACGAGAATTTATAGATATAAATAAAATTCCCATGTGTCCATTTATGGTACATTAGCAGTGCTGACGTCTGTAGAATTTAAATCTTTAAAAGACACAAAACAACGTAAGAGGGAAATGTAAAAATAAACGTTTTATATTGATCTATTAACACCAGTAAGACATGTACTAAATGGTCGTAAATTAAATTGTAAATTTACGTAGATGGCTAAATTAAAAAAGAATAAAAGAGGCTATTTTAATATCTTTACTTGGTAGGATGAAATTGCTTCTTTAAGAAAATCAGATATATTAGAAACCTATTAAATTGGAAGTACAAAATAGTTTATCAACTGTTGCTTTATGAAATACGATGTCGCATGTTGATAGTTCAGATAAACCAACCTCTGTGTTTGCTCACAGAACGTCTCCTTCAATCTTAGAACAAGATAGGATACTTGTAAGTGACCAATGTTTTTGTTATCTTTTCTCTCCTTGTTCCGTCTTTTTGTTTGTTTTGTTTTTGAATTTGTTTTTGGGTTTTTTTTCTTTTTTATTTCTTTTGTTTTGTTTTGTTTGTTCTTAATTAAAAACATTTTTTGTTTGCTTTATAGAACTCGATGGTCAAATATCTAAAATAAGGGTAATAACAAAATAAATTCAACTGGTATATATCAAGTTTTTCACAATATATGAAATCACATCGATACTCAATGTAAACCAGGAAGTACAAGAGCCAAATAATTATAGATGGTTATGATCGATGATCATTAAAACGGTTGTTGACGTAAAGCTATTTATCAAGATTTTTGATTGCAGGTGTTTTTTCGACATATGCTAGTACTGTCTACCCTTGGCGAGCACTTGCGTTCACCCTTGGTTTATGGTGTGATCCATGTTGCTAATTATTTATTTTTCTTTGTTGTGTTGCTTTGTTTGTCTTCTTGCTTTGTCTTTGTGAGCCCAATGTTGCCAGTGTCTTCTTGATTGCCCAGTGGGTTTTCTCTACCATTCCAGTACACTTGGGTGAGTTCATCCCTGTATTTCCTCCATTTGTAGTCTTATGTGTAGCGTTTTGTATATCATTGTTTGTCTTTTTGTCCCTTTCATTTTGACTCCTTTCTTTGTTTCTTCAATCATTTCTCACACTAAATCAAAATAAAGCTTCTTTAAATTGAAGTTGGTTCTCATCTGTACAATATTGTTAAATACATGTGACAAAAGACATGTCTTTCCTTCGTAAACACAATTATCCCATGAAACTAGTGGACAAATAACCAGGAACAAGAAACACATTTCATCAACCTTCCAATTGAAATTATATGTTATTCTGCAACCGGTTGAATTTGTGATATATATTACAAAAGAGATAAACTTGGTTGACAGATATAGAATATCTGTGTCTGTGAAACATTGGGTTTCTCAAACAATGAAGGCATCGAAAGAGTTCATCTGAAGTTTTGCAAAATCCCTTTAAATTTAAAAATGTCAACACCAAACTATATGATATAAGGAGAATTAAGACGTTACCCTATGGATATCTATATCAAAGTCTGAATTATATCATATTGGGCAAGATTGTTAACTGGTAAACAGTCAAAGTTATCGTTTTTAATATGCAAGCGTATGCATAATTTAAGTTTAAGCAACAATATAAATTTTGGTTGGATTGAATTTGTAAAAGGTGTATTTGATAATTGTGGTTATACTTATGAATGGGAGACGCACACATTTATTACTGATATATGGTTAAAGCAAGTAATAAAAGTTAGACTTCAAGATCAATTTCGACAAATTTGGCTATCAACACTTTATAATTCGCCAAAAGGTCTAAATTACAGAATTTTCAAAGAAATGGAATATGAAAGTTATTTTAATATTTTAGAAGACAAAGACTTAACTACTCTTTGCAGATTTAGAACAACAAACGTAAATTACCAATTGAATGCGGACGCTGGTGTAATATACCAAGAGAAGACAGAATTTGTACAATATGTTCAAAAAATGAAATTATTTATTTTCATGTGATAATTTTAATAACAAAAGAAAATTGTACATTAAAGAAAAGCTTAGAAACAGACCCAATACTTTGAAATTCAAGGAAATTATGACATCTAGAAATAAATATGACCTTCAACAATTATGTAGATTTGTTGCCATCATAAATAAAGGTGTGGCCCTCCCACTTAACTGAACTGCCACTAACCTGTACATATATTATGTAAGTATTGTAAATAGTATATTTTGTATCTCTATACCATGTCGGTTTATGAGAAATATATATATGACCACGGATATGTTCCGCTTGTCGTAAACACTTCCCGGTCCTTTCCTCATTCATGACTTATCACCGGGTTTGTAACTAGATTAACACGACGGGTGTCACCAGTAGAGCAGGAACTGGCTACCCTTCCGGAGCACCTGGGTTCAATCCCCGGTTTTTAATGGGATTCGTGTTACCCGATCTTTCGTTTTATGTGTATATTTTGTAGGTTGTTGTTTGTCCTTTTGTACTTTTTCATTTGGCATTGTGTTGTCTGTCTGTCTTCGATATACGGATTATGATTACCTCTTTGGTATCTTCAAACTCCTCTGTTATAGTCATGATCAAGAATGTTGCAATATATATTTGGTTCGCGTTGCTCGACCTTCAATTTTCTGTGTAGTGTTCTGTAGATTGTTGTTTCATCTGTTGTTCGTTTTATTTAGGGTTGTCTGATCTTCGTCGATTTACGAATTCTGATTATACCCTTTTGGTATCTTCAATCTTTATTACGATACCAACTAGTGTATTTGATAGGTCAAGAAGTAAGCATGACAGAAAATCCCAAAGTCGTCTATTTTCATTTAAAATGATATAAAAGATTCCAAATAAAATTGATTACTTTGAAAAATAAATGAGGATTAATTGCTTCTTATCACTGATATGTATGCCTACATCTATCCACAATCGCATATGTTAATGAAGTAACAGTATCTCCATGGTGGTTATGGTATGGTGATTGGATGTACAGATATATCTATCAATGTTATGAGTGCTTACTACTATAACCACTGAGTTGTGTGTCTTAGCTATGATGCATATTTGAGATTGCATTTTAGTCATTCTCGATCTTCCTCCATTACTCAAATAGAGTTACATCGAATAAAATGAAAAACACAAAATACCATATGGTCTGAACAATTCTAAAATACCACACTATCAGAACAATTCTAAAATACCACACTGTCAGAACAATTATAAAATACCCAACTGTCAGAACAATTCTAAAATACCACACTGTCAGAACAATTCTAAAATACTACACTGTCAGAACAATTCTAAAATACCACACTGTCCGAACAATTCTAAAATACCACACTGTCAGAACAATTCTAAAATACCACCCTGTCAGAACAATTCTAAAATACCACATTGTCAGAACAATTCTAAAATACCACACTGTCAGAACAATTCTAAAATACCACACTGTCAGAACTTTTCTAAAATACCACACTGTCAGAACAATTCTAAAATACTACACTGTCAGAACAATTCTAAAATACCACTCTGTCAGAACAATTCTAAAATACCACACTGTCAGAACAATTCTAAAACCACATTGTCAGAACAATTCTAAAACCACACTGTCAGAACAATTCTAAAATACCAAACTGTCAGAACAATTCTAAAATACCACACTGTCAGAACAATTCTAAAATACCACCCTATCAGAACAATTCTAAAATACCACACTGTCAGAACAATTCTAAAATACCACACTGTCAGAACAATTCTAAAATACCACACTGTCAGAACAATTCTAAAATACCACACTGTCAGAACAATTCTAAAATACCACACTGTCAGAACAATTCTAAAATACCACACTGTCAGAACAATTCTAAAATACCACACTGTCAGAACAATTCTAAAATACCACACTGTCAGAACAATTCTAAAATACTACACTGTCAGAACAATTCTAAAATACCACACTGTCAGAACAATTCTAAAATACCACACTGTCAGAGCAATTCTAAAATACCACACTGTCAGAACAATTCTAAAATACCACACTGTCAGAACAATTCTAAAATACCACACTGTCAGAACAATTCTAAAATACTACACTGTCAGAACAATTCTAAAATACCACACTGTCAGAACAATTCTAAAATACCACACTGTCAGAACAATTCTAAAATACTACACTGTCAGAACAATTCTAAAATACTACACTGTCAGAACAGTTCTAAAATACTACACTGTCAGAACAATTCTAAAATACCACACTGTCAGAACAATTCTAAAATACTACACTGTCAGAACAGTTCTAAAATACTACACTGTCAGAACAATTCTAAAATACTACACTGTCAGAACAATTCTAAAATACTACACTGTCAGAACAATTCTAAAATACCACACTATCAGAACAATTCTAAAATACCACACTGTCAGAACAATTCTAAAATACCACACTGTCAGAACAATTCTAAAATACCACACTGTCAGAACAATTCTAAAATACCACACTGTCAGAACAATTCTAAAATACCACACTGTCAGAACAATTCTAAAATACTACACTGTCAGAACAATTCTAAAATACCACACTGTCAGAACAATTCTAAAATACCACACTGTCAGAGCAATTCTAAAATACCACACTGTCAGAACAATTCTAATATACCACACTGTCAGAACAATTCTAAAATACCACACTGTCAGAACAATTCTAAAATACTACACTGTCAGAACAATTCTAAAATACCACACTGTCAGAACAATTCTAAAATACCACACTGTCAGAACAATTCTAAAATACTACACTGTCAGAACAATTCTAAAATACTACACTGTCAGAACAGTTCTAAAATACTACACTGTCAGAACAATTCTAAAATACCACACTGTCAGAACAATTCTAAAATACTACACTGTCAGAACAGTTCTAAAATACTACACTGTCAGAACAATTCTAAAATACTACACTGTCAGAACAATTCTAAAATACTACACTGTCAGAACAATTCTAAAATACTACACTGTCAGAACAATTCTAAAATACCACACTGTCAGAACAATTCTAAAATACTACACTGTCAGAACAGTTCTAAAATACTACACTGTCAGAACAATTCTAAAATACCACACTGTCAGAACAATTCTAAAATACTACACTGTCAGAACAATTCTAAAATACTACACTGTCAGAACAATTCTAAAATACTACACTGTCAGAACAATTCTAAAATACTACACTGTCAGAACAATTCTAAAATACTACACTGTCAGAACAATTCTAAAATACTACACTGTCAGAACAATTCTAAAATACTACACTGTCAGAACAATTCTAAAATACTACACTGTCAGAACAATTCTAAAATACTACACTGTCAGAACAATTCTAAAATACTACACTGTCAGAACAATTCTAAAATACCACATTGTCAGAACAATTCTAAAATACTACACTGTCAGAACAATTCTAAAATACCACACTGTCAGAGCAATTCTAAAATACCACACTGTCAGAACAATTCTAATATACCACACTGTCAGAACAATTCTAAAATACCACACTGTCAGAACAATTCTAAAATACTACACTGTCAGAACAATTCTAAAATACCACACTGTCAGAACAATTCTAAAATACCACACTGTCAGAACAATTCTAAAATACTACACTGTCAGAACAATTCTAAAATACTACACTGTCAGAACAGTTCTAAAATACTACACTGTCAGAACAATTCTAAAATACCACACTGTCAGAACAATTCTAAAATACTACACTGTCAGAACAGTTCTAAAATACTACACTGTCAGAACAATTCTAAAATACTACACTGTCAGAACAATTCTAAAATACTACACTGTCAGAACAATTCTAAAATACTACACTGTCAGAACAATTCTAAAATACCACACTGTCAGAACAATTCTAAAATACTACACTGTCAGAACAGTTCTAAAATACTACACTGTCAGAACAATTCTAAAATACTACACTGTCAGAACAATTCTAAAATACTACACTGTCAGAACAATTCTAAAATACTACACTGTCAGAACAATTCTAAAATACTACACTGTCAGAACAATTCTAAAATACTACACTGTCAGAACAATTCTAAAATACTACACTGTCAGAACAATTCTAAAATACTACACTGTCAGAACAATTCTAAAATACTACACTGTCAGAACAATTCTAAAATACTACACTGTCAGAACAATTCTAAAATACTACACTGTCAGAACAATTCTAAAATACTACACTGTCAGAACAATTCTAAAATACCACATTGTCAGAACAATTCTAAAATACTACACTGTCAGAACAATTCTAAAATACCACACTGTCAGAACAATTCTAAAATACTACACTGTCAGAACAATTCTAAAATACCACACTGTCAGAACAATTCTAAAATACCACACTGTCAGAACAATTCTAAAATACTACACTGTCAGAACAATTCTAAAATACTACACTGTCAGAACAGTTCTAAAATACTACACTGTCAGAACAATTCTAAAATACCACACTGTCAGAACAATTCTAAAATACTACACTGTCAGAACAGTTCTAAAATACTACACTGTCAGAACAATTCTAAAATACTACACTGTCAGAACAATTCTAAAATACTACACTGTCAGAACAATTCTAAAATACTACACTGTCAGAACAATTCTAAAATACCACACTGTCAGAACAATTCTAAAATACTACACTGTCAGAACAGTTCTAAAATACTACACTGTCAGAACAATTCTAAAATACTACACTGTCAGAACAATTCTAAAATACCACACTGTCAGAGCAATTCTAAAATACCACACTGTCAGAACAATTCTAAAATACCACACTGTCAGAACAATTCTAAAAT
This sequence comes from Bathymodiolus brooksi, assembly GCA_963680875.1. Lineage (NCBI taxonomy): Eukaryota > Metazoa > Mollusca > Bivalvia > Mytilida > Modiolidae > Bathymodiolus > Bathymodiolus brooksi. The sequence goes on along the minus strand of OY804581.1, from coordinate 102,602,540 downwards.
ACTACACTGTCAGAACAATTCTAAAATACTACACTGTCAGAACAATTCTAAAATACTACACTGTCAGAACAATTCTAAAATACCACACTGTCAGAACAATTCTAAAATACTACACTGTCAGAACAATTCTAAAATACCACACTGTCAGAACAATTCTAAAATACTACACTGTCAGAACAATTCTAAAATCAAATATCATAATCGTAGAAAGAGGCAAAATCGATACCTCTAACACATAAATGTATGACCTTTACTTTCCTAGCTTGGTACAGACATTTCAATAAAAAGATGGCGGTGTTAAACCAGTTTTATGGGCCCCAACCTCTAACAGTTTCATGCATATATTTGACCTTAGTATCATCAAATGGATCAGTACTGTGGTGTTGATCCATTGACGTTCTAAATTTAGAAAAATATTATTTTCACTTTGAAAAGAATAATTTTAATATAAATGACATCAGGTTTTTTTCACTCCATTATGCAGTTATTGTATAAATGATCATGTGAACTAGCATCGTCTAGAAAATCTCGTATGTGATATTTTTCTCCATTACTTAATACAGTAGACATACAGCCTACAACAAGTTGAATGCTTATAGAAAAATTAGCTATTAATTCAAACATGGAATAATCCGCATCCATATCTATTGCAGCTAAAAGGCCCAACAAGAAATTCAGGAAAATATTGTGGAAAACACGAATGGTCAAATTTAAGATGAAACACGTTGTCGTCATCAGAATACACTGACATAACTATCGTCTCCGTATCTTGTTGTTTTGTATGAGTCTTCCTTACTATATCTTCCCTTTTGCTTAATGTAAATCTGTAAATTAAAACAAGTAATTATACACACAAAAGACTCACCATAAAAATGAACAAAAGAAACTGAGTCTAATAGTGTAAGCTAAATAGTGTTCTTGTGCTCTTATTTAAACACTTGCATATTCAACAGTAACACTAGGGGTGTTCAACTTTCAGTATTAAGTGTAGACCATTCTTTGTTCTTTTTCTTTTCGCCATTGCATTGTATGTCCTTCTTTGATTTACGTTTTTGCTTAGCCCTTTGTTATCATCAAACTTTTCTTAGATTTTTACTACATATGAACATTTGCGCAATATTAATAGAACGTGTGTACGTAAATGTTACGATTCGTTTTATTCATACCAATCAAGGACTGTTTTGTGTTATATCTCAAAAAAAGCAATAACGAATTACCCACTTCCGTGTGTTATAATAAACATATCTTTTTTTAATCTTGCCCTAGAGTATTTACGTAGACACAGTGGTGTCAATTAACTGTAATCATTCATGTACATTAAGCTCATCAGGTTTAGCAAACATAAGAAATCATTTTAATATAGGAGATGTAATATTTAGCAGTAGACACATTTATAATAAGAGTCATTTGATGTAATGATCTTGAATATAGATAAACGTTAGAGAAAACCGATAGCGATATCACGAATGGACAAGCCAGCGACTCAGACAAACCAGCGACTCAAGACAACAGTGAACTGAGCACAAAACACAGAACAAAGAAAACTGATAGAGAAATCAAGAATGGACAATCCAGTGAGTCAGACAACAGTGAACTGAGCACAAAACACAGAACAAAGAAACCCGATAGGGAAATCAAGAATGGACAATCCAGCGACTCAGACAACATTGAACTGAGCCCAAAACACAAAACAAAGAAAACCGATAGGGAAATCAAGAATGGACCATCCAGCGACTCAGACAACGGTGAACTGAGCACAAAACACAGAACAAAGAAAACTGATAGAGAAATCAAGAATGGACAATCCAGTGAGTCAGACAACAGTGAACCGAGCACAAAACACAGAACAAAGAAAACTGATAGAGATCACGAATGGACAATCCAGCAACTCAGGACAACAGTGAACTGAGCGCAAACCACAACACAGAAAACCGATAGAGATCATGAATGGACAATCCAGCGACTCAGACAACAGTGAACTGAGCACAAAACACAGAACAAAGAAAACTGATAGTGAAATCAAGAATGGACAATCCAGCGACTCAAGACAACAGTGAACTGAGCACAAAACACAGAACAAAGAAAACCGAGAGGGAAATCAAGAATGGACAATCCAGCGATTCAGACAACAGTGAACTGAGCACAAAACACAGAACAAAGAAAACCGATAGGGAAATCAAGAATGGACCATCCAGCGACTCCGATAACAGTGAACTAAGCACAAATCTCAGAACAGAGAAAACCGATAGGGATCACGAATAGACAATCGAGCGACTCATGACAACAGTGAACTGAGCACAAAACACAGAACAAAGAAAACCGAGAGGGAAATCAAGAATGGACAATCCAGAGACGCAAGACAACAGTGAACTGAGCACAAAACACAGAACAAAGAAATCTGATAGGGATCACGAATGGACAATTCAGCAACTCAGGACAACAGTGAACTGAGCACAAAACACAACACAGAAAACCGATAGAGATCATGAATGGACAATCCAGCGACTTAGACAACAGTGAACTGAGCACAAAACACAGAACAAAGAAAACTGATAGTGAAATCAAGAATGGACAATCCAGCGACTCTGACAACAGTGAACTGAGCACAAAACACAGAACAAAGAAAACTGATAGGGAAATCAAGAATGGAAAATCCAGTGAGTCAGACAACAGTGAACTAAGCACAAAACACAGAATAAAGAAACCCGATAGGGAATTCAAGAATGGACAATCCAGCGACTCAGACAACAGTGAACTGAGCACAAAACACAGAACAAAGAAAACCGAGAGGGAAATCAAGAATGGACAATCCAGTGACTCACGACAACAGTGAACTAAACACAAAATACAGAGCAAAGAAAACTGATAGAGAAATCAAGAATGGACAATCCAGCGACTCAGACAACAGTGAACTGAACACAACACGCAGAACAAAGAAAACCGATAGGGAAATCAAGAATGGACAATCCAGCGACTCAGAAAACAGTGAACTGAGCACAAAACACAGAACAAAGAAAACTGATAGAGAAATCAAGAATGGACAATCCAGCGACTCAGACAACAGTGAACTGGGGAACACAAAACACAGAACAAAGAAAACTGATAGAGAAATCAAGAATGGACAATCCAGCGACTCAGAAAACAGTGAACTGAGCACAAAACACAAAACAAAGAAAACCGATATGGAAATCAAGAATGGACAATCCAGCGACTCAAGACAACAGTGAACTGAGCACAAAACACAGAACAAAGAAAACTGATAGGGAAATCAAGAATGGACAATCCAGCGACTCATGACAACAGTGAACTGAGCACAAAACACAGAACAAAGAAAACTGATAGGGAAATCAAGAATGGACAATCCAGCGACTCAGACAACAGTAAACTAAGCACAAAACTCAGAACAGAGAAAACCGATAGAGATCACGAATAGACAATCCAGCGACTCATGACAACAGTGAACTGAGCACAAAACACAGAACAAAGAAAACCGATAGAGATCATGAATGGACAATCCAGCGACTCAGACAACAGTGAACTGAGCACAAAACACAGAACAAAGAAAACTGATAGAGGAATCACGAATGGATAATCCAGCGACTCAAGACAATAGTGAACTGAGCCCAAAACACAAAACAAAGAAAACCGATAGGGAAATCAAGAATGGACCATCCAGCGACTCAGACAACAGTGAACTGAGCACAAAACACAGAACAAAAAAAACCGATAGAGAAATCAAGAATGGATAATCCAGCGACTCAAGACAACAGTGAACTGAGCACAAAACACAAAACAAAGAAAACCGAGAGGGAAATCAAGAATGGACAATCAAGCGACTCAGACAACAGTGAACTGCGCACAAAACACAGAACAAAGAAACCCGATAGGGAAATCAAGAATGGACAATCCAGCGACTCAGACAACATTGAACTGAGCACAAAACACAGAACAATGAAAACCGATAGGGAAATCAAGAATGGACAATCCAGCGACTCAAGACAACAGTGAACTGAGCACAAAACACAGAACAGAGAAAACCGAAAGGGAAATCAAGAATGGACAATCCAGCGACTCACGACAACAGTGAACTGAGCACAAAACACAGAACAAAGAAAACCGATAGGGATCAAGAATGGACAATCCAGCGACTCAAGACAACAGTGAACTGAGCACAAAACACAGAACAAAGAAAACTGATAGAGAAATCAAGAATGGACAATCCAGCGACTCAAGAAAACAGTGAACTGAGCACAAAACACAGAACAAAGAAAACCGATAGGGAAATCAAGAATGGACAATCCAGCGATTCACGACAACAGTGAACTGAGCACAAAACACAGAACAAAGAAAACCGATAGGGATCAAGAATGGACAATCCAGCGAATCAGACAACAGTGAACTGAGCACAAAACACAGAACAATGAAAACCGATAGGGAAATCAAGAATGGACAATCCAGCGACTCAAGACAACAGTGAACTGAGCACAAAACACAGAACAGAGAAAACCGAGAGGGAAATCAAGAATGGACAATCCAGCGATTCAGACAACAGTGAACTGAGCACAAAACACAGAACAAAGAAAACCGATAGGGAAATCAAGAATGGACAATCCAGCGACTCACGACAACAGTGAACTGAGCACAAAACACAGAACAAAGAAAACCGATAGGGAAATCAAGAATGGACAATCCAGCGACTCACGACAACAGTGAACTGAGCACAAAACACAAAACAAAGAAAACCGATAGGGATCAAGAATGGACAATCCAGCGACTCTAGACAACAGTGAACTGAGCACAAAATACAGAACAAAGAAAACTGATAGAGAAATCAAGAATGGACAATCCAGCGACTCACGACAACAGTGAACTGAGCACAAAACACAGAACAGAGAAAACCGATAGGGAAATCAAGAATGGACAATCCAGCGATTCACGACAACAGTGAACTGAGCACAAAACACAGAACAAAGAAAACCGATAGGGATCAAGAATGGACAATCCAGCGACTCAAGACAACAGTGAACTGAGCACAAAACACAGAACAAAGAAAACTGATAGAGAAATCAAGAATGGACAATCCAGCGACTCACGACAACAGTGAACTGACCACAAAACACATAACAAAGAAAACCGATAGGGATCAAGAATGGACAATCCAGCGACTCAAAACAACAATGAACTGAGCACAAAACACAGAACAAAGAAAACTGATAGAGAAATCAAGAATGGACAATCCAGCGACTCAGACAACAGTGAACTGAACACAACACGCAGAACAAAGAAAACCGATAGGGAAATCAAGAATGGACAATCCAGCGACTCAGAAAACAGTGAACTGAGCACAAAACACAGAACAAAGAAAACTGATAGAGAAATCAAGAATGGACAATCCAGCGACTCAGACAACAGTGAACTGGGGAACACAAAACACAGAACAAAGAAAACTGATAGAGAAATCAAGAATGGACAATCCAGCGACTCAAGACAACAGTGAACTGAGCACAAAACACAGAACAAAGAAAACTGATAGGGAAATCAAGAATGGACAATCCAGCGACTCATGACAACAGTGAACTGAGCACAAAACACAGAACAAAGAAAACTGATAGGGAAATCAAGAATGGACAATCCAGCGACTCAGACAACAGTAAACTAAGCACAAAACTCAGAACAGAGAAAACCGATAGAGATCACGAATAGACAATCCAGTGACTCATGACAACAGTGAACTGAGCACAAAACACAGAACAAAGAAAACCGATAGGGAAATCAAGAATGGACAATCCAGAGACTCAAGACAACAGTGAACTGAGCACAAAACACAGAACACAGAAAACTGATAAAGATCACGAATGGACAATCCAGCAACTCAAGACAACAGTGAACTGAGCACAAAACACAGAACAAAGAAAACCGATAGAGATCATGAATGGACAATCCAGCGACTCAGACAACAGTGAACTGAGCACAAAACACAGAACAAAGAAAACTGATAGAGGAATCACGAATGGATAATCCAGCGACTCAAGACAATAGTGAACTGAGCACAAAACACAAAACAAAGAAAACCGATAGGGAAATCAAGAATGGACCATCCAGCGACTCAGACAACAGTGAACTGAGCACAAAACACAGAACAAAAAAACCGATAGAGAAATCAAGAATGGATAATCCAGCGACTCAAGACAACAGTGAACTGAGCACAAAACACAAAACAAAGAAAACCGAGAGGGAAATCAAGAATGGACAATCCAGCGACTCAGACAACAGTGAACTGCGCACAAAACACAGAACAAAGAAACCCGATAGGGAAATCAAGAATGGACAATCCAGCGACTCAGACAACATTTAACTGAGCACAAAACACAGAACAATGAAAACCGAGAGGGAAATCAAGAATGGACAATCCAGCGACTCAAGACAACAGTGAACTGAGCACAAAACACAGAACAGAGAAAACCGAAAGGGAAATCAAGAATGGACAATCCAGCGACTCACGACAACAGTGAACTGAGCACAAAACACAGAACAAAGAAAACCGATAGGGATCAAGAATGGACAATCCAGCGACTCAAGACAACAGTGAACTGAGCACAAAACACAGAACAAAGAAAACTGATAGAGAAATCAAGAATGGACAATCCAGCGACTCACGACAACAGTGAACTGAGCACAAAACACAGAACAAAGAAAACCGATAGGGAAATCAAGAATGGACAATCCAGTGACTCAAGAAAACAGTGAACTGAGCACAAAACACAGAACAAAGAAAACCGATAGAGATCAAGAATGGACAATCCAGCGAATCAGACAACTGTGAACTGAGCACAAAACACATAACAATGAAAACCGATAGGGAAATCAAGAATGGACAATCCAGCGACTCAAGACAACAGTGAACTGAGCACAAAACACAGAACAGAGAAAACCGAGAGGGAAATCAAGAATGGACAATCCAGCGACTCATGACAACAGTGAACTGAGCACAAAACACAGAACAGAGAAAACCGATAGGGAAATCAAGAATGGACCATCCAGCGACTCACGACAACAGTGAACTGAGCACAAAACACAGAACAAAGAAAACCGATAGGGATCAAGAATGGACAATCCAGCGACTCTAGACAACAGTGAACTGAGCACAAAATACAGAACAAAGAAAACTGATAGAGAAATCAAGAATGGACAATCCAGCGACTCACGACAACAGTGAACTGAGCACAAAACACAGAACAAAGAAAACCGATAGGGATCAAGAATGGACAATCCAGCGACTCAAGACAACAGTGAACTGAGCACAAAACACAGAACAAAGAAAACTGATAGAGAAATCAAGAATGGACAATCCAGCGACTCACGACAACAGTGAACTGAGCACAAAACACAGAACAAAGAAAACTGATAGGGATCAAGAATGGACAATCCAGCGACTCAAGACAACAGTGAACTGAGCACAAAACACAGAACAAAGAAAACTGATAGAGAAATCAAGAATGGACAATCCAGCGACTCACGACAACAGTGAACTGAGCACAAAACACAGAACAATGAAAACTGATAGGGATCAAGAATGGACAATCCAGCGACTCAAGACAACAGTGAACTGAGCACAAAACACAGAACAAAGAAAACCGATAGAAATCAAGAATGGACAATCCAGCGACTCACGACAACAGTGAACTGAACACAAAACACAGAACAAAGAAAACCGATAGGGATCAAGAATGGACAATCCAGCGACTCAAGACAACAGTGAACTGAGCACAAAACACAGAACAAAGAAAACTTATAGAGAAATCAAGAATGGACAATCCAGCGACTCACGACAACAGTGAACTGAGCACAAAACACAGAACAAAGAAAACCGATAGGGATCAAGAATGGACAATCCAGCGACTCAAGACAACAGTGAACTGAGCACAAAACACAGAACAAAGAAAATTGATAGAGAAATCAAGAATGAACAAACCAGCGACTCACGACAACAGTGAACTGAGCACAAAACACAGAACAAAGAAAACCGATAGGGATCAAGAATGGACAATCCAGCGACTCAAGACAACAGTGAACTGAGCACAAAACACAGAACAAAGAAAATTGATAGAGAAATCAAGAATGAACAAACCAGCGACTCACGACAACAGTGAACTGAGCACAAAACACAGAACAAAGAAAACCGATAGGGATCAAGAATGGACAATCCAGCGACTCAAGACAACAGTGAACTGAGCACAAAACACAGAACAAAGAAAACTGATAGAGAAATCAAGAATGGACAATCCAGCGACTCACGACAACAGTGAACTGAACACAAAACACAGAACAAAGAAAACCGATAGGGATCAAGAATGGACAATCCAGCGACTCAAGACAACAGTGAACTGAGCACAAAACACAGAACAAAGAAAACTGATAGAGAAATCAAGAATGGACAATCCAGCGATTCACGACAACAGTGAACTGAGCACAAAACACAGAACAAAGAAAACCGATAGGGATCAAGAATGGACAATCCAGTGACTCAAGACAAGAGTGAACTGAGCGCAAAACACAGAACAAAGAAAACTGATAGAGAAATCAAGAATGGACAATCCAGCGACTCACGACAACAGTGAACTGAGCACAAAACACAGAACAAAGAAAACTGATAGGGAAATCAAGAATGGACAATCCAGCGACTCAATACCACAGTGAACTGAGCACAAAACACAGAACAAAGAAAACTGATAGGGAAATCAAGAATGGACAATCCAGCGACTCAAGACAACAGTGAACTGAGCACAAAACACAGAACAAAGAAAACCGATAGAGAAATCAAGAATGGACAATCCAGTGACACAAGACAACAGTGAACTGAGCACAAAACACAGAACAAAGAAAACTGATAGAGAAATCAAGAATGGACAATCCAGCAACTCAAGACAACAGTGAACTGAGCACAAAACACAGAACAAAGAAAACCGATAGGGAACTCAAGAATGGACCATCCAGCGACTCAGACAACAGTGAACTGAGCACAAAACACAGAACAGAGAAAACCGATAGGGAAATCAAGAATGGACAAGCCAGCGACTCAAGACAACAGTGAACTGAGCACAAAACACAGAACAATGAAAACTGATAGGGATCAAGAATGGACAATCCAGCGACTCAAGACAACAGTGAACTGAGCACAAAACACAGAACAATGAAAACCGATAGGGATCAAGAATGAACAATCCAGCGACTCAAGACAACAGTGAACTGAGCACAAAACACAGAACAAAGAAAACTTATAGAGAAATCAAGAATGGACAATCCAGCGACTCACGACAACAGTGAACTGAGCACAAAACACAGAACAAAGAAAACCGATAGGGATCAAGAATGGACAATCCAGCGACTCAAGACAACAGTGAACTGAGCACAAAACACAGAACAAAGAAAATTGATAGAGAAATCAAGAATGAACAAACCAGCGACTCACGACAACAGTGAACTGAGCACAAAACACAGAACAAAGAAAACCGATAGGGATCAAGAATGGACAATCCAGCGACTCAAGACAACAGTGAACTGAGCACAAAACACAGAACAAAGAAAACTGATAGAGAAATCAAGAATGGACAATCCAGCGACTCACGACAACAGTGAACTGAACACAAAACACAGAACAAAGAAAACCGATAGGGATCAAGAATGGACAATCCAGCGACTCAAGACAACAGTGAACTGAGCACAAAACACAGAACAAAGAAAACTGATAGAGAAATCAAGAATGGACAATCCAGCGATTAACGACAACAGTGAACTGAGCACAAAACACAGAACAAAGAAAACCGATAGGGATCAAGAATGGACAATCCAGTGACTCAAGACAAGAGTGAACTGAGCGCAAAACACAGAACAAAGAAAACTGATAGAGAAATCAAGAATGGACAATCCAGCGACTCACGACAACAGTGAACTGAGCACAAAACACAGAACAAAGAAAACTGATAGGGAAATCAAGAATGGACAATCCAGCGACTCAATACCACAGTGAACTGAGCACAAAACACAGAACAAAGAAAACTGATAGGGAAATCAAGAATGGACAATCCAGCGACTCAAGACAACAGTGAACTGAGCACAAAACACAGAACAAAGAAAACCGATAGAGAAATCAAGAATGGACAATCCAGTGACTCAAGACAACAGTGAACTGAGAACAAAACACAGAACAATGAAAACCGATAGGGATAAAGAATGGACAATCCAGCGACTCAAGACAACAGTGAACTGAGCACAAAACACAGAACAAAGAAAACTGATAGAGAAATCAAGAATGGACAATCCAGCGACTCAAGACAACAGTGAACTGAGCACAAAACACAGAACAAAGAAAACCGATAGAGAAATCAAGAATGGACAATCCAGCGACTCAAGACAACAGTGAACTGAGCACAAAACACAGAACAATGAAAACTGATAGGGATCAAGAATGGACAATCCAGCGACTCAAGACAACAGTGAACTGAGCACAAAACACAGAACAATGAAAACTGATAGGGATCAAGACTAGACAATCCAGCGACTCAAGACAACAGTGAACTGAGAACAAAACACAGAACAATGAAAACCGATAGGGATAAAGAATGGACAATCCAGCGACTCAAGACAACAGTGAACTGAGCACAAAACACAGAACAAAGAAAACTGATAGAGAAATCAAGAATGGACAATCCAGCGACTCAAGACAACAGTGAACTGAGCACAAAACACAGAACAAAGAAAACCGATAGAGAAATCAAGAATGGACCATCCAGCGACTCAGACAACAGTGAACTGAACACAAAACACAGAACAGAGAAAACCGATAGAGAAATCAAGAATGGACAATCCAGCGACTCACGACAACAGTGAACTGAGCACAAAACACAGAACAAAGAAAACCGATAGGGATCAAGAATGGACAATCCAGCGACTCAAGACAACAGTGAACTGAGCACAAAACACAGAACAAAGAAAACTGATAGAGAAATCAAGAATGGACAATCCAGCGACTCACGACAACAGTGAACTGAGCACAAAACACAGAACAAAGAAAACTGATAGGGATCAAGAATGGACAATCCAGCGACTCAAGACAACAGTGAACTGAGCACAAAACACAGAACAAAGAAAACTGATAGAGAAATCAAGAATGGACCATCCAGCGACTCACGACAACAGTGAACTGAGCACAAAACACAGAACAATGAAAACTGATAGGGATCAAGAATGGACAATCCAGCGACTCAAGACAACAGTGAACTGAGCACAAAACACAGAACAAAGAAAACCGATAGAAATCAAGAATGGACAATCCAGCGACTCACGACAACAGTGAACTGAACACAAAACACAGAACAAAGAAAACCGATAGGGATCAAGAATGGACAATCCAGCGACTCAAGACAACAGTGAACTGAGCACAAAACACAGAACAAAGAAAATTGATAGAGAAATCAAGAATGAACAAACCAGCGACTCACGACAACAGTGAACTGAGCACAAAACACAGAACAAAGAAAACCGATAGGGATCAAGAATGGACAATCCAGCGACTCAAGACAACAGTGAACTGAGCACAAAACACAGAACAAAGAAAACTGATAGAGAAATCAAGAATGGACAATCCAGCGACTCACGACAACAGTGAACTGAACACAAAACACAGAACAAAGAAAACCGATAGGGATCAAGAATGGACAATCCAGCGACTCAAGACAACAGTGAACTGAGCACAAAACACAGAACAAAGAAAACCGATAGGGATCAAGAATGGACAATCCAGTGACTCAAGACAAGAGTGAACTGAGCGCAAAACACAGAACAAAGAAAACTGATAGAGAAATCAAGAATGGACAATCCAGCGACTCACGACAACAGTGAACTGAGCACAAAACACAGAACAAAGAAAACTGATAGGGAAATCAAGAATGGACAATCCAGCGACTCAATACCACAGTGAACTGAGCACAAAACACAGAACAAAGAAAACTGATAGGGAAATCAAGAATGGACAATCCAGCGACTCAAGACAACAGTGAACTGAGCACAAAACACAGAACAAAGAAAACCGATAGAGAAATCAAGAATGGACAATCCAGTGACTCAAGACAACAGTGAACTGAGCACAAAACACAGAACAAAGAAAACTGATAGAGAAATCAAGAATGGACAATCCAGCGACTCAAGACAACAGTGAACTGAGCACAAAACACAGAACAAAGAAAACCGATAGGGAACTCAAGAATGGACAATCCAGCGACTCAGACAACAGTGAACTGAGCACAAAACACAGAACAGAGAAAACCGATAGGGAAATCAAGAATGGACAAGCCAGCGACTCAAGACAACAGTGAACTGAGCACAAAACACAGAACAATGAAAACTGATAGGGATCAAGAATGGACAATCCAGCGACTCAAGACAACAGTGAACTGAGCACAAAACACAGAACAATGAAAACTGATAGGGATCAAGAATAGACAATCCAGCGACTCAAGACAACAGTGAACTGAGCACAAAACACAGAACAATGAAAACCGATAGGGATCAAGAATGGACAATCCAGCGACTCAAGACAACAGTGAACTGAGCACAAAACACAGAACAAAGAAAACTGATAGAGAAATCAAGAATGGACAATCCAGCGACTCACGACAACAGTGAACTGAGCACAAAACACAGAACAGAGAAAACCGATAGGGATCAAGAATGGACAATCCAGCGACTCAAGACAACAGTGAACTGAGCACAAAACACAGAACAAAGAAAACCGATAGAGAAATCAAGAATGGACCATCCAGCGACTCAGACAACAGTGAACTGAACACAAAACACAGAACAGAGAAAACCGATAGAGAAATCAAGAATGGACAATCCAGCGACTCACGACAACAGTGAACTGAGCACAAAACACAGAACAAAGAAAACTGATAGGGAAATCAAGAATGGACAATCCAGCGACTCAAGACAACAGTGAACTGAGCACAAAACACAGAACAAAGAAAACCGATAGAGAAATCAAGAATGGACAATCCAGTGACTCAAGACAACAGTGAACTGAGCACAAAACACAGAACAAAGAAAACTGATAGAGAAATCAAGAATGGACAATCCAGCGACTCAAGACAACAGTGAACTGAGCACAAAACACAGAACAAAGAAAACCGATAGGGAACTCAAGAATGGACCATCCAGCGACTCAGACAACAGTGAACTGAGCACAAAACACAGAACAGAGAAAACCGATAGGGAAATCAAGAATGGACAAGCCAGCGACTCAAGACAACAGTGAACTGAGCACAAAACACAGAACAATGAAAACTGATAGGGATCAAGAATGGACAATCCAGCGACTCAAGACAACAGTGAACTGAGCACAAAACACAGAACAATGAAAACTGATAGGGATCAAGAATAGACAATCCAGCGACTCAAGACAACAGTGAACTGAGCACAAAACACAGAACAATGAAAACCGATAGGGATCAAGAATGGACAATCCAGCGACTCAAGACAACAGTGAACTGAGCACAAAACACAGAACAAAGAAAACTGATAGAGAAATCAAGAATGGACAATCCAGCGACTCACGACAACAGTGAACTGAGCACAAAACACAGAACAGAGAAAACCGATAGGGATCAAGAATGGACAATCCAGCGACTCAAGACAACAGTGAACTGAGCACAAAACACAGAACAAAGAAAACCGATAGAGAAATCAAGAATGGACCATCCAGCGACTCAGACAACAGTGAACTGAACACAAAACACAGAACAGAGAAAACCGATAGAGAAATCAAGAATGGACAATCCAGCGACTCACGACAACAGTGAACTGAGCACAAAACACAGAACAAAGAAAACCGATAGGGATCAAGAATGGACAATCCAGCGACTCAAGACAACAGTGAACTGAGCACAAAACACAGAACAAAGAAAACTGATAGAGAAATCAAGAATGGACAATCCAGCGACTCACGACAACAGTGAACTGAGCACAAAACACAGAACAAAGAAAACTGATAGGGATCAAGAATGGACAATCCAGCGACTCAAGACAACAGTGAACTGAGCACAAAACACAGAACAAAGAAAACTGATAGAGAAATCAAGAATGGACAATCCAGCGACTCACGACAACAGTGAACTGAGCACAAAACACAGAACAATGAAAACTGATAGGGATCAAGAATGGACAATCCAGCGACTCAAGACAACAGTGAACTGAGCACAAAACACAGAACAAAGAAAACCGATAGAAATCAAGAATGGACAATCCAGCGACTCACGACAACAGTGAACTGAACACAAAACACAGAACAAAGAAAACCGATAGGGATCAAGAATGGACAATCCAGCGACTCAAGACAACAGTGAACTGAGCACAAAACACAGAACAAAGAAAACTTATAGAGAAATCAAGAATGGACAATCCAGCGACTCACGACAACAGTGAACTGAGCACAAAACACAGAACAAAGAAAACCGATAGGGATCAAGAATGGACAATCCAGCGACTCAAGACAACAGTGAACTGAGCACAAAACACAGAACAAAGAAAATTGATAGAGAAATCAAGAATGGACAAACCACCGACTCACGACAACAGTGAACTGAGCACAAAACACAGAACAAAGAAAACCGATAGGGATCAAGAATGGACAATCCAGCGACTCAAGACAACAGTGAACTGAGCACAAAACACAGAACAAAGAAAACTGATAGAGAAATCAAGAATGGACAATCCAGCGACTCACGACAACAGTGAACTGAACACAAAACACAGAACAAAGAAAACTGATAGGGAAATCAAGAATGGACAATCCAGCGACTCAAGACAACAGTGAACTGAGCACAAAACACAGAACAAAGAAAACCGATAGAGAAATCAAGAATGGACAATCCAGTGACTCAAGACAACAGTGAACTGAGCACAAAACACAGAACAAAGAAAACTGATAGAGAAATCAAGAATGGACAATCCAGCGACTCAAGACAACAGTGAACTGAGCACAAAACACAGAACAAAGAAAACCGATAGGGAACTCAAGAATGGACCATCCAGCGACTCAGACAACAGTGAACTGAGCACAAAACACAGAACAGAGAAAACCGATAGGGAAATCAAGAATGGACAAGCCAGCGACTCAAGACAACAGTGAACTGAGCACAAAACACAGAACAATGAAAACTGATAGGGATCAAGAATGGACAATCCAGCGACTCAAGACAACAGTGAACTGAGCACAAAACACAGAACAATGAAAACTGATAGGGATCAAGAATAGACAATCCAGCGACTCAAGACAACAGTGAACTGAGCACAAAACACAGAACAATGAAAACCGATAGGGATCAAGAATGGACAATCCAGCGACTCAAGACAACAGTGAACTGAGCACAAAACACAGAACAAAGAAAACTGATAGAGAAATCAAGAATGGACAATCCAGCGACTCACGACAACAGTGAACTGAGCACAAAACACAGAACAGAGAAAACCGATAGGGATCAAGAATGGACAATCCAGCGACTCAAGACAACAGTGAACTGAGCACAAAACACAGAACAAAGAAAACCGATAGAGAAATCAAGAATGGACCATCCAGCGACTCAGACAACAGTGAACTGAACACAAAACACAGAACAGAGAAAACCGATAGAGAAATCAAGAATGGACAATCCAGCGACTCAAGACAACAGTGAACTGAGCACAAAACACAGAACAGAGAAAACCGATAGGGATCAAGAATGGACAATCCAGCGACTCAAGACAACAGTGAACTGAGCACAAAACACAGAACAAAGAAAACTGATAGAGAAATCAAGAATGGACAATCCAGCGACTCACGACAACAGTGAACTGAGCACAAAACATAGAACAAAGAAAACTGATAGGGATCAAGAATGGACAATCCAGCGACTCAAGACAACAGTGAACTGAGCACAAAACACAGAACAAAGAAAACTGATAGAGAAATCAAGAATGGACAATCCAGCGACTCACGACAACAGTGAACTGAGCACAAAACACAGAACAATGAAAACTGATAGGGATCAAGAATGGACAATCCAGCGACTCAAGACAACAGTGAACTGAGCACAAAACACAGAACAAAGAAAACCGATAGAAATCAAGAATGGACAATCCAGCGACTCACGACAACAGTGAACTGAGCACAAAACACAGAACAGAGAAAACCGATAGGGATCAAGAATGGACAATCCAGCGACTCAAGACAACAGTGAACTGAGCACAAAACACAGAACAAAGAAAACCGATAGAGAAATCAAGAATGGACCATCCAGCGACTCAGACAACAGTGAACTGAACACAAAACACAGAACAGAGAAAACCGATAGAGAAATCAAGAATGGACAATCCAGCGACTCACGACAACAGTGAACTGAGCACAAAACACAGAACAAAGAAAACTGATAGGGAAATCAAGAATGGACAATCCAGCGACTCAAGACAACAGTGAACTGAGCACAAAACACAGAACAAAGAAAACCGATAGAGAAATCAAGAATGGACAATCCAGTGACTCAAGACAACAGTGAACTGAGCACAAAACACAGAACAAAGAAAACTGATAGAGAAATCAAGAATGGACAATCCAGCGACTCAAGACAACAGTGAACTGAGCACAAAACACAGAACAAAGAAAACCGATAGGGAACTCAAGAATGGACCATCCAGCGACTCAGACAACAGTGAACTGAGCACAAAACACAGAACAGAGAAAACCGATAGGGAAATCAAGAATGGACAAGCCAGCGACTCAAGACAACAGTGAACTGAGCACAAAACACAGAACAATGAAAACTGATAGGGATCAAGAATGGACAATCCAGCGACTCAAGACAACAGTGAACTGAGCACAAAACACAGAACAATGAAAACTGATAGGGATCAAGAATAGACAATCCAGCGACTCAAGACAACAGTGAACTGAGCACAAAACACAGAACAATGAAAACCGATAGGGATCAAGAATGGACAATCCAGCGACTCAAGACAACAGTGAACTGAGCACAAAACACAGAACAAAGAAAACTGATAGAGAAATCAAGAATGGACAATCCAGCGACTCACGACAACAGTGAACTGAGCACAAAACACAGAACAGAGAAAACCGATAGGGATCAAGAATGGACAATCCAGCGACTCAAGACAACAGTGAACTGAGCACAAAACACAGAACAAAGAAAACCGATAGAGAAATCAAGAATGGACCATCCAGCGACTCAGACAACAGTGAACTGAACACAAAACACAGAACAGAGAAAACCGATAGAGAAATCAAGAATGGACAATCCAGCGACTCACGACAACAGTGAACTGAGCACAAAACACAGAACAAAGAAAACCGATAGGGATCAAGAATGGACAATCCAGCGACTCAAGACAACAGTGAACTGAGCACAAAACACAGAACAAAGAAAACTGATAGAGAAATCAAGAATGGACAATCCAGCGACTCACGACAACAGTGAACTGAGCACAAAACACAGAACAAAGAAAACTGATAGGGATCAAGAATGGACAATCCAGCGACTCAAGACAACAGTGAACTGAGCACAAAACACAGAACAAAGAAAACTGATAGAGAAATCAAGAATGGACAATCCAGCGACTCACGACAACAGTGAACTGAGCACAAAACACAGAACAATGAAAACTGATAGGGATCAAGAATGGACAATCCAGCGATTCAAGACAACAGTGAACTGAGCACAAAACACAGAACAAAGAAAACCGATAGAAATCAAGAATGGACAATCCAGCGACTCACGACAACAGTGAACTGAACACAAAACACAGAACAAAGAAAACCGATAGGGATCAAGAATGGACAATCCAGCGACTCAAGACAACAGTGAACTGAGCACAAAACACAGAACAAAGAAAACTTATAGAGAAATCAAGAATGGACAATCCAGCGACTCACGACAACAGTGAACTGAGCACAAAACACAGAACAAAGAAAACCGATAGGGATCAAGAATGGACAATCCAGCGACTCAAGACAACAGTGAACTGAGCACAAAACACAGAACAAAGAAAATTGATAGAGAAATCAAGAATGGACAAACCACCGACTCACGACAACAGTGAACTGAGCACAAAACACAGAACAAAGAAAACCGATAGGGATCAAGAATGGACAATCCAGCGACTCAAGACAACAGTGAACTGAGCACAAAACACAGAACAAAGAAAACTGATAGAGAAATCAAGAATGGACAATCCAGCGACTCACGACAACAGTGAACTGAACACAAAACACAGAACAAAGAAAACCGATAGGGATCAAGAATGGACAATCCAGCGACTCAAGACAACAGTGAACTGAGCACAAAACACAGAACAAAGAAAACTGATAGAGAAATCAAGAATGGACAATCCAGCGATTCACGACAACAGTGAACTGAGCACAAAACACAGAACAAAGAAAACCGATAGGGATCAAGAATGGACAATCCAGTGACTCAAGACAAGAGTGAACTGAGCGCAAAACACAGAACAAAGAAAACTGATAGAGAAATCAAGAATGGACAATCCAGCGACTCACGACAACAGTGAACTGAGCACAAAACACAGAACAAAGAAAACTGATAGGGAAATCAAGAATGGACAATCCAGCGACTCAATACCACAGTGAACTGAGCACAAAACACAGAACAAAGAAAACTGATAGGGAAATCAAGAATGGACAATCCAGCGACTCAAGACAACAGTGAACTGAGCACAAAACACAGAACAAAGAAAACCGATAGAGAAATCAAGAATGGACAATCCAGTGACTCAAGACAACAGTGAACTGAGCACAAAACACAGAACAAAGAAAACTGATAGAGAAATCAAGAATGGACAATCCAGCGACTCAAGACAACAGTGAACTGAGCACAAAACACAGAACAAAGAAAACCGATAGGGAACTCAAGAATGGACCATCCAGCGACTCAGACAACAGTGAACTGAGCACAAAACACAGAACAGAGAAAACCGATAGGGAAATCAAGAATGGACAAGCCAGCGACTCAAGACAACAGTGAACTGAGCACAAAACACAGAACAATGAAAACTGATAGGGATCAAGAATGGACAATCCAGCGACTCAAGACAACAGTGAACTGAGCACAAAACACAGAACAATGAAAACTGATAGGGATCAAGAATAGACAATCCAGCGACTCAAGACAACAGTGAACTGAGCACAAAACACAGAACAATGAAAACCGATAGGGATCAAGAATGGACAATCCAGCGACTCAAGACAACAGTGAACTGAGCACAAAACACAGAACAAAGAAAACTGATAGAGAAATCAAGAATGGACAATCCAGCGACTCACGACAACAGTGAACTGAGCACAAAACACAGAACAGAGAAAACCGATAGGGATCAAGAATGGACAATCCAGCGACTCAAGACAACAGTGAACTGAGCACAAAACACAGAACAAAGAAAACCGATAGAGAAATCAAGAATGGACCATCCAGCGACTCAGACAACAGTGAACTGAACACAAAACACAGAACAGAGAAAACCGATAGAGAAATCAAGAATGGACAATCCAGCGACTCAAGACAACAGTGAACTGAGCACAAAACACAGAACAGAGAAAACCGATAGGGATCAAGAATGGACAATCCAGCGACTCAAGACAACAGTGAACTGAGCACAAAACACAGAACAAAGAAAACTGATAGAGAAATCAAGAATGGACAATCCAGCGACTCACGACAACAGTGAACTGAGCACAAAACACAGAACAAAGAAAACTGATAGGGATCAAGAATGGACAATCCAGCGACTCAAGACAACAGTGAACTGAGCACAAAACACAGAACAAAGAAAACTGATAGAGAAATCAAGAATGGACAATCCAGCGACTCACGACAACAGTGAACTGAGCACAAAACACAGAACAATGAAAACTGATAGGGATCAAGAATGGACAATCCAGCGACTCAAGACAACAGTGAACTGAGCACAAAACACAGAACAAAGAAAACCGATAGAAATCAAGAATGGACAATCCAGCGACTCACGACAACAGTGAACTGAACACAAAACACAGAACAAAGAAAACCGATAGGGATCAAGAATGGACAATCCAGCGACTCAAGACAACAGTGAACTGAGCACAAAACACAGAACAAAGAAAACTTATAGAGAAATCAAGAATGGACAATCCAGCGACTCACGACAACAGTGAACTGAGCACAAAACACAGAACAAAGAAAACCGATAGGGATCAAGAATGGACAATCCAGCGACTCAAGACAACAGTGAACTGAGCACAAAACACAGAACAAAGAAAATTGATAGAGAAATCAAGAATGAACAAACCAGCGACTCACGACAACAGTGAACTGAGCACAAAACACAGAACAAAGAAAACCGATAGGGATCAAGAATGGACAATTCAGCGACTCAAGACAACAGTGAACTGAGCACAAAACACAGAACAAAGAAAACTGATAGAGAAATCAAGAATGGACAATCCAGCGACTCACGACAACAGTGAACTGAACACAAAACACAGAACAAAGAAAACCGATAGGGATCAAGAATGGACAATCCAGCGACTCAAGACAACAGTGAACTGAGCACAAAACACAGAACAAAGAAAACTGATAGAGAAATCAAGAATGGACAATCCAGCGATTCACGACAACAGTGAACTGAGCACAAAACACAGAACAAAGAAAACCGATAGGGATCAAGAATGGACAATCCAGTGACTCAAGACAAGAGTGAACTGAGCGCAAAACACAGAACAAAGAAAACTGATAGAGAAATCAAGAATGGACAATCCAGCGACTCACGACAACAGTGAACTGAGCACAAAACACAGAACAAAGAAAACTGATAGGGAAATCAAGAATGGACAATCCAGCGACTCAATACCACAGTGAACTGAGCACAAAACACAGAACAAAGAAAACTGATAGGGAAATCAAGAATGGACAATCCAGCGACTCAAGACAACAGTGAACTGAGCACAAAACACAGAACAAAGAAAACCGATAGAGAAATCAAGAATGGACAATCCAGTGACTCAAGACAACAGTGAACTGAGCACAAAACACAGAACAAAGAAAACTGATAGAGAAATCAAGAATGGACAATCCAGCGACTCAAGACAACAGTGAATTGAGCACAAAACACAGAACAAAGAAAACCGATAGGGAACTCAAGAATGGACCATCCAGCGACTCAGACAACAGTGAACTGAGCACAAAACACAGAACAGAGAAAACCGATAGGGAAATCAAGAATGGACAAGCCAGCGACTCAAGACAACAGTGAACTGAGCACAAAACACAGAACAAAGAAAACTGATAGGGATCAAGAATGGACAATCCAGCGACTCAAGACAACAGTGAACTGAGCACAAAACACAGAACAATGAAAACTGATAGGGATCAAGAATAGACAATCCAGCGACTCAAGACAACAGTGAACTGAGCACAAAACACAGAACAATGAAAACCGATAGGGATCAAGAATGGACAATCCAGCGACTCAAGACAACAGTGAACTGAGCACAAAACACAGAACAAAGAAAACTGATAGAGAAATCAAGAATGGACAATCCAGCGACTCACGACAACAGTGAACTGAGCACAAAACACAGAACAGAGAAAACCGATAGGGATCAAGAATGGACAATCCAGCGACTCAAGACAACAGTGAACTGAGCACAAAACACAGAACAAAGAAAACCGATAGAGAAATCAAGAATGGACCATCCAGCGACTCAAGACAACAGTGAACTGAACACAAAACACAGAACAGAGAAAACCGATAGAGAAATCAAGAATGGACAATCCAGCGACTCAAGACAACAGTGAACTGAGCACAAAACACAGAACAGAGAAAACCGATAGGGAAATCAAGAATGGACAATCCAGCGACTCACGACAACAGTGAACTGAGCACAAAACACAGAACAAAGACAAACAAAACAGCAATAACGAACACAAATAAACCAATAAACACAAAGAAAAAAGAAGCGAAAAATAAATACAAAAAGTACAACAAAACAGAGAAAACAAATACACAGAAAAGTAAAAATATGAGCAACACGGACTCCATAAAAAACGAAGATTAAACCAGGTTCTCGTGAACGGTAAACACTTCCTGATTCTTAATAGACGCCCGTCGTGTTACTCACATAGTCAATGCTGGTAAACGTCTTGTTGGTGATCGAGAATAGACGGAAATATACATACAAGGAAAATCATCCATTGCCATTTCAGAAATGGATATTTCAAAGAGATCAACCAGTCTGCATTGTAGTTCTTAATACGTACGAACAAGCAGAAATCCTTTGTTAAATTAAAAAAAAACAATGTTGTGCCTTTTCAAAGGTGAAAATACAATCACACATAAACGTATTCTATATAATATTACAGATATTCATAATTATGGTCTAAGTCAATTTCTCTTATATCATTAATAACAAACTTTAATATTCAAGAGAACACGTTCATATGTGAAAAATAAACAATAAAACGTGAACATATTAAATGTCAAGGCTTGTTACTTACACGTTCTTGCACAGAAAGTTGCTATTTCACATATTGTACCAAGTTAAATAGTTCAAATCATAGATTTATTGTTTATATGTGTCTGTAAAACAGAGACTAGTTGGCTCTTGAGTATAACGTTTGACCTCTGAGTTCACCTCCGGTTTTAGAGGGGTTCATATAGCTCGATCTTTAATTCTCTATGTAATGATTTGTAGATGATTGTTTGTCTTTTTGTCCTTTAGATGTTGGTCATTGCATTGTCCGTGCTTCTTCGATTTGTGACTTCTGAATACCCCTTTTTGGTATCTTCAACTTTTTCTTGTGTGCCAAAGTTAAGGTAGATTAAAGCACTTAATCAATTGAAATATTATTTTGGTATTATTTTATATAAGTTTTCCCAACAAACTTGATGTTGACTGCAAAAACACGTATATTCACCTGACATAATGCAACACAAAAACACATCAACCGCAAAACACTTCATTTGCAACTGCTTTAAGAATATATTTAGATGTTGTTGTTAATGTTGATTTAATACAAGTAAAACCTATAAAATGGGGGGTTTTTTTCTGCGAATACAATGCATAACTAGCCTTCATGTCAAAAATATATTTGCTGCGTCAATATTAATGATATAATGTTTGCTTTAGCGATGTCTTAAGGTATATTATATCAGTTTGTCATTTTTTGTTCTCAAAATATGCTATGAAATATAAAAAAAAATGTATTCGCTATATATGTGAATTCATTGACCTTTAAGTAACTGCTATTCATCTCGGACGATGTCCTCGCTCAAAGGTCAAAATTCAAAAGTCAATAATACAACATATTTACTTCATCAGGTGATAATAATTGTATAGTTACACAAGTAAGAAGAGTTTAAAGATAACAGACGGGTAATTAGAATCCGTAAATTGAAGGACAGAAAGCACAATGGCCACAAGAAAAAGAACAAAAGGACAAATAACGATCTACAAACACTACACATAAAAATAAAGTAACATGTTAATTGCTTGCAAGCAAACAAGAATAATCTGATTGATCAATTTACATGTATATTAATGGTTTTTTTTAAATTATTTATGCGAAAGGGATAAGGATATGCTTGCACAACAAAGGTTTACCGAGTTTTATAACTGATATAAAGCTGCAATAGCTCAAAGTTGATGAACATTAGGAATTAACCCCACAAAGGCTCCCTTTTCTATATGTTTGTAAAGATATTTTTGTTTTTTTTATTTTCCGACAATGTACGTATATTATATATTTCTCTATGTGCACAAATATAATTCTCAAGAACAATCGTTTAATTCAACTCAGTAAAACTTATACGTTTGTATTTTAGTTTTACAAATATATTGTACTGCTCTAATATATGTATATATAGTTGGATTTACAACTACGTATACATATGCAATAAGTGTCTATCACTACTAACGTTGTGAGTTCGAATCCCGCTAAGGCGAGGTGTACTCGATACAACGTTATGTGGTAAAGCTTGTCAGTGACTTGTGACAGGTCGGTCGTTTTCTCCGGGTACTCCGGTTTCCTCAACCAATAAAACTGACCGCACGATATAACTTAAATATTGATGAAGTGGCGTCAAACACCATAACCCCCTCTCTCTAATATATGTGTATATTTTGATACTGTGGCTTAATCCAATGAAATATAAACTTATGTGGTAATAATTCAGAGGGGGTACGGATCCCATTAAGCTGTTTAACCCCGCTACATTAATGTGTCTGTCTCAAGCCAGCATCTGCATATATCCAACGCCATATAACGTGGCCATATATTGTGTCTACTGATTTGAGGATTGAAGTGGTTGTTGATATTGGTGAAAATGTTGACCATCACTGTGTACTCTTTTCCTTTATAAAACTTGATAATGGTATTTTTGAGCCAATTATTTTGAATGGAGTTGTCCATGTATCCTTGTCCCTGATGAACTGTTCGTATCGTGTCTATTTCAATATCTGAGTATTACCCTATTGCAAAGGGTAACGATTGTATTGATAAAATTGGACATGCAAATGAGCACATTTTGATATAATTATTGGCTACTGGCAAATTCCCTTGACAGAGAGAGCTCGTGAAATGTCATCTTTTGTAACATCAGATGATTTATTTAGTATAAAATTGTACTTTTGTATAAGGTTCCATCTTCTATTCAGGAAATGAAATAGATTTAGACAATTGTGAGTATATTGATGATTTTAATGTGTGCACTGTAATGAGAGCTGAGGAGCATTTACCACGCTTATATGATGATTTTTTTCTTCTTTTTTTTTTAATCACTTTTTTAATAGATTGTCACAAGAACATCTTGGAATAAGTGAATATTGTCAGGCTATTGTTAAATAATATGAGTTTGTCAAGGACAGGTGAAACTCATTATGGCTTCAGTGCATGCAATTGAAAGATTTCCTCTTCCTACAAATAAGAAACTATTATTGAGATTTTAGAAATAATGGATTTTTTGTTCAAACTCATCCATTAATTTACCCTTAGTGTTAAAATTCTAAATTTATCAGGAATGGAGATTGTCAGAGAGCTTCTTGAAAAAAGTAAATCATTATAGTTGATATTTGGATTCTTCACAACTACCTATGCAAGTAGTGCCTATCACCACTAACGTGTCGAGGTGTACTCGATACAACATTATGTGATAAAGTTTGTTAGTGACTTGTGACAGGTCGGTGGTTTTCTACGGGCATTCCGGTTTCCGCCACCAATACAAACTGACCGCCACGATATAATTGAAATATTGTTGAAAGTGACGTTAAAAACCATGACCCCCACGCCCTCCTCCTGACACGCTAAACAATGCACTAGCTACGTAACAGAAGCGTTAGTCGTGGCTTTCCGGTCAACATAAAAAATATATCAATATGCCATGTGGTAGCGGCGATCAGATTTCTGATGAGAACATGTGTACTGATCATACAAATATCTCTCCAGCCATGTTTGATTTCAACATAATTATTAATTTCAGATGGCCATCTTGGGAGTTGCTATACAGGAAAAATATTGTGTAGTTATATTAGGAACTTTCCTGTAACGTAACAATTCCATCACGCGTGTGCTTTTCTTTGAAGATACATTGTATGTCAAATGTCAGCTAATCAGAAAACATAATTGGGCCTAGCAGCTATATTAGAATTGACAAAAATATCAATGTTAAAGACCACCCAAGTAATAGTTCGACCGAGTTTATTCTCAATTGTAGTTTCTGGGCCGATTTAAGCACGAGTTAACGGATGACGACCTACGCACTGTGATGACAATGCATATTTTCCCCTCATCAATAAACAATTCGTTCAAATATAAAAAAAAAAAGAAGAAAAAAAGTAGTTTTGGGCAAGCTGTAATATAAGTTGTTGTTTCTGAGAAAATTGGTTATGTTTCACATACTAGTAATCAAGCCTACATACGGAGGGGGTTTGGGTTGTGGTGTTTAACCCCACTTTCAACAATATTATCATTATATTGTGGCAGTCAGTTTTATTGGTGGAGGAAACCAGAGTGTTTGGAGAAAACCACGAATCTGTCGCATGTCACTGACAAATTTATCATATACTGTTGTATCAAGTACACCTCGCCATGAGCGACATTCGAAATCACAACGTTAGTGGTGATAGTCACTGATTGCACAGGTAGTTGTAAATCCAACTACCATACGATCATGGGCACGACGGTCCCCACTTTGAAAAGATGTGTTGAACCATTGTCTATTGTGTCATGTCTTAATGTGATCTCACAGAATCCTGGGTAATTAATTTGTACAATATTAAATCTTCATCATGTTCATATCACAACACTGCTTCGTGAAAAAATGCAACTGTATCTTAATTTCACGTTCAAATTTTTCTCATTGCAGCCTATTATAAATTTTGGACAAGCATTGAAAGCCATGGAACCTGGGGTCTAAATTTATGAAATCAAGTGAAGATATTTAACATTTCATCATTGTGTACTTTTAAACATAAACTTACAGTTGTGATTATTATCAACTTCTGATCAACACAAAAATATATATTTAAAAAGAGAAAAAAAATTGTTGAGGACCATCTTGGATTTAGGATCTGCACATAATTTACTAGAAGTCTATTCAAGGAATATTCAAGTTTATTTTTAATGGTTCAGTTGCCTCTGGGAAAATATAGTCAAAGAGCCATTTTCCATAGTGTCCTTAATCCCTTTTGGGATTCGAAGCCAGTTGTTTTCTGATATTACCTGCCTCCTAATCCCTTATCAACCATGCATAGTTCTATTCAGGTACCCCCGCCTCGAACCGGCGTGAATTACGCCTACATCTCAATGTCGTATCAACCGGCGCTGGAGTATTCAAAAGTAGACATATTTTGCTGCATAAATACTCAGTTTTTCCTTAAGACCTTATGAATACATACGAGTTTTGAGCTTATGGGGGGGGGGGGGGGATTTTTAATTAATGATATATATATATGTATGTATATTTTATGGACTTAAATACTATTGAGAGGGAACATTACAACAATTCTACCAAAACAATGCAGAAATGCACAAAAATTGCAACAATATACTTTTCTATATTTTATTTACAAATACAATTACAAAATATATATCACATCTGATTGGTATACAAAATAGTGTACAACACAATTGAATATCAATGACAATATGGGTTTTCCGAAGAAGATTTGCAAGGCTTGTCCCAATATCAATCATATAAAAAGTCACAAGGAAAAGCTTGATGACTTTGGTGGAGGAAAGTTAAAGGACATAATTATCAATATATATCCTCTATGCTCTATATAGGTATTATAAATATGCCTTAAGACATAAGATTTGAATAAAGCATTACTCACATATTCCATACATGTATTTTGTATATTTTGGCTCAAAACACTTTGTCAAACTGCTTCTGAATGGTGGTGTTATTTCATGGACTTAATAACATCTATGATTTTGATCATAGCAAAAGAAAAAGCTATGCAAGATCATACAGTTCCAAATAAGGATCAATATATGAAACCACTTTCCCTTATGATGATGTTTTTTTTCTGAAATGGACAACACTAAGAGATTAGTCACAGCAACATAAACACCTGTTAATTAGGCCATGTGACGTACAAAGTTGTCCCTATGCATCATAATGGCTAGTGTGACTGCACAAACAAGAGTTAATGATGGAATCTGTTTGATTGTTTAAATGTGATCGTACATGTACTTATATATCTATAAAATCAACAATTAGTTTTTACAACCTTCGATGTTTACCATACAAAATCTACAATAATTGTTAATGTACATATTATACAGTAAATGACAATTTATAAATTATTGTACAAATGTAAACAAAATTAAAAACAACATATTTAATAAAAATGCCCTACAAACAAATACTAATTTCAGCTCTAAATTGCAAATGGTGGCTGTGTTGGACAGGAAACTAGTGATAATTGGAATGTGTTAAACTTTGTGTATTTATAAATTGTATGTATATATTTTGCAAAAAGAAATTTATTACATTACAGCAATTAATAGATATTAATGCTATTCCAAAAATAGCACAAATTAGTGGGCAAAATAACAAATAAATAATAAAAATTAAAATGACAAAATATTACTTTTGAAAAACCATAGTATTCTTAAATTCTTGAAATTAGCAGCAAAAAGAGTAAATCATACATACTTACAGTTTACCTGTAAAAGCAACAACTTATCATTAATTAATTAATTATTAACACCTACTAATAAGTGTCAGGTGTATTTTCTTTAATTGGGAATATGAATAAGGCTAAATTTTTGAAAATTATTTGTTTAATAAATGAAATTTGTTCTTTGATGCATATCAAAGGGTTTCATTTATTTAACCTTTGTATGACTATAGAAAACATGAAACACAATGTGTGATATCAGATGTATTACTATTAATAGAGATATATATAAAGGTTAGGTTTATAGTGTTTAAAAGCCACTTTCAACAATATATCGTAGCGGTAGGCATTATTGGCTTGAGGAAACCAGAGAACCCGGAGAAAATCACCAACCTGTCGCAAGTAACTGACAAACTTTATCACATAGTGTTGAAACGAGTACACTTTGCCCGAGGGGGATTCGACCTCAAAACTTTAGTGTTGATAGGCACTGATTGCCCCCAAGTGCAGTGGAAAGTTTGAAAAAACATTTCTCTCAAATTTTTTTTAGTTTGACCGATCAATACAAAAGTAACAATTTTTTCAACATTTGCTATTTTTTTAATATAAAAAAATATATATATAATATCTATATAATTCTCTCTATTTCACAACCAAATAATGTTATAACAATATTTCAAATTTATTTCTGCTTTAAAATAGCTTTAAAAATAACAAATGAACAAATGAAAATGGAATGTCTGACCAACTATTTCTGCATCATATTAGCGATGGCATTGAATAATATTCCTATTTCGTGAGGGGAGGCAAAAACAGTAATATTTTTTTAAGGAAATCATTTTTTCCAATCTTTTACACCAAAATATATTCCATTGTATCTGCCTATTCCAACTTTCACTTAAATTTAATTTCATTTATATACTTTGATGTTCTTTGTAAAGCAACTTAAAAAAATAGTCACCATAAAACAGAGTTCACGAAATTTGTCAGTACTGTCAGACATGGCAAGCAAAATTTAGTGAGATTTTGCTGAGGACTGTTACAAGATTGGTAATTTTCAATAGAAAATTAATGAGGACCAACATTTTTTCACTAGGACCACCAAACCCATATGCAATTTCGTGAACCCTTATAAAGTCAATTATTTGATTATTTTGCTAGGTGGGAGTTCCTGTTTGATCATGAAATCAAACTTGTCCAGCTTTTTTTCTGATTCCTGACCTTGTATATTTATTTGAAATGGGGAACTTAAATTATTGAACAGAAAACTAGGACATTGGCATTTTTCAGCAAAGCCAGGGGCATAACTCCAAAATGACAAAAGTGTTATAAAAGTCTGAAATTGGACTTAGCCTGCCTTTATGGTCCTTTATACATTGTGTTTAAAATTTCAAATGATTTGCATAAGGGAAAAGGGTTATTGAGCTGAAACTTAATACTTGACAGAAAGACGTGCAGACATGCGGTGGGGGTGGAGGGGCATAAAAATATGATATAATGTATCCCAATGCATCCAGGGTTAGTGAAAAACAAACAAATCATCCCATATATTTCATTATCACAAAAAATCATAAGAATTGGATCTGATTAATATATGAGATTACAAAGAGTTTCTCTCTGGTCATTTTTAAAATCGAGAAGTTCACTGCCGAAATATCCTTAAGGTAAATATCTGTTGGGAGTTAATGGTAGTTTTTTTTTAAATTATCCTCTAAAAAAAATAATCTTTCAGTTCATATTTCACGTTTATGAGAGTTCTGGCTTTCTAACCTTTAGTCTTAGCACTATTAACAAGGTATGTTATTGAAATGCACCTTTTGCATGTACATTTTGTAATTTAATTGGTATTTGACTTTGAAAAGGTACTGATGGTTACTTAAATCTTCTTAAAATCTTTGCTTTTATTTTTTCATCCCAAGCATAAAAATTGCTTTCAATGTTAACTGATACAATTATATCAAAATATATCTATTAGTATAAAAATATATCAAAACAGAAAACAGTTTGAATAGAGTTGTCTTTCTTTGTTTTTCCCTGTATTGACATGGGTATTTTACACTTCAATCGGAAAATAATCTCCAAACAATTTATTTTATGCTGCAATAACTACAAGTACAAGTACAAAAATTGGTTTGGTTTGTCATTTTTTATGTAAAAAAAATATATCAAGCGCCAGTCCTGGAAACGAAAATTGAATTTACTGGTCTGAATCAAATTCTTAAATTTATTTTTATATAGGTACGTTCTAAATAAAAACTTGAAAAATTTACTAGTCAGGACAAAGTTTTAGTGGTATTGAGCCAGAGGACCCATGCTCATTGTGAGGACTGAAGTGCTGAGATTTGCTAAGGCGATTTGTAGGAGGCAAAATTAAATCTAAGAAACACATGGAATGTCAAGGAGACTTACAATGTCTGAATATCCTCCTACCGGATCAAAATCATGCACAATGAGGTTATTTCATACAAAACCTAAGTGGGTAGGGTTAGGAGTTAGGGTTATTTATGGTGCTTAACACCACTTTAGACAACAATAGACATGTCGCAAGTCACTGATATACTTTATTACATAATGTTGCATCGAGTACTCCTCGCCATGACCGGGATTTAAACTCACAACGTTAGGCAACCATTACAAAATACCAATATACTTAAAAATCAAAGACAATATTTATTATGTAATCTAGACAACCTATGATTCAACTTTGATCTATTATTATTACTAATTTTAATAACTTATTGTACTACTGTATAGAAGCAAAAAATAGAAAAATGTTAATGTGCAAAAATATCTAAAAATAAAACATTTTTACGACTACAAATAAATGTTTATTGAACGACATCAAATGATTTGCAATTTTGTTTACAGTGGCACCAGCAGCGACAATGCTCAAATAATGCCTGATATAAAAAAAATATCGTTGTTCTGCTTGACTAGTTTTCAACACATATAAATAATACTCAATAGCTACAAGTAATATCCTTCCTAGCAAAAAAAGAATAATAAGATAACAAGAATGACTCCAAAAAAATAGCAGCACTTTTTTCCTTTCTGACACAAATATATTTGTGCAAATTATGTTGAATAATGAATGCCCTTGGGAAAACTACACAGTATGCGAACTACACAAGCACACGACTTTGATGTGTTGGTTTTAATTCACATGTTTATAGGCACGACATACAATTTAAATTGGATCTAAATTGTAAAATGATTTGCTTTATAAGCAAAAAACAAAAACAGGAATGCCGATTCTTACAACAACATACTACAGTGTTACATGTTATATAACAGACGGGGGACAGACAAATTAGCTGTGGGGTGTTAGGATCCTGTAGATACTCTGTGTGCTGTATATTGGATGGATTGATACGTGTATCTGTACTGAAGACAACTCAACATATCTCAAGACACTTCAACATTAATCCCTTCGTCATCTGAAGAAGAAAAAACATAAATTGACTTAAAATGTCCATACTATGTCTTAATAAAACACTTGATCTGGTCTTATGGTTATAAAACTTTTGAGTACAAGATTTGTACTCATACTCAAAAAACCTCCAATCAGAATGTCATATCCAATACATACACAATTCTGATTGGATGATTTTGGAGTAAGAGTACAAGTTTTATGCCTGTTGTCAAAAATCTTCCAGAATTGAGAGTTAATTCAGATCTTTTAAAAACATGTATAATATACAATTTTATTTTTAATATATAACAACTACAACACTGGTTACTGATACATCTAAATAAAGTGGTCATCATGACATAATATCACTTTGAATATTTTTTTGTCATGTTGTAAACAATTTCTACAGAAATCATAAAAAAATATATTGATTTAAAACACCCAATGTAGATTTGTGTACACATTTCTAATCAAACAGGACATATAATTTTACTTCATAATAGCCAACCATCTTAGATATCTGGAGAACCATATTTTAAGCTTCTAGTTTTTTTAAAATAGATTTAACCACCTTTAAGATAAAGAGATCTGACTATGGTTAACATCCTTGGGTAAAATTTTAATATTAAAATTGTCAGTAATTTTTACATTGTCATCAATACATGTAATTCAAAACTTGTTTCCAATTTTTTTTACACAAATAAAAAAAATAAAAAAGTTATTTGAGAAAAAATGTGCTTTTAATATTTCATGCACTGTTGATAAGATTTTACAAGAATGTGATGATAAAGCTTTTTCAAAGCAGCATACATTTAATAAGAAAATCATGCTATATTCATTTCATATTAATCAAAAGATAAAATTTGCATGTCTGTGAAATAAGGCCAACTGAACTGAATGCATACCAGTAGGATTGCTTGCAATATACACTCCCATGATTCCTACACTAGAATTATGGTATTTAACACCACTTTCGATAATATTTCAGCTATATCATGGCGGTCAGTTTTATTGATGGAGCAAAAAACCAATGACCCGTCGCAAGTCACTGACAAACTTTATCACACAATGTTCTATCGAGTACACCTCACCATGCATGGGAATTGAATCCATAACTTTAGTGGTGACAGGCACTGATTGCACAGGTAGTTGTAAATCCAACTACCATACGATCACGACCAAGTTTCTGGGGCTGTCCCAGAATTAATTGGAAAAACTTCTCAATTACGGCAGATTAAAGTAATTGATCAACAAAGTTTGATTACCACTATTAGTGTACAATCATCAGAGATGAATGACATTTAATTAAAATGAACCATTACTCAAGTACAAAACCAATTATCATATAGAAAAGATCAATGCATTTGACATTATTTATAAACAAAAAAACAAAAAAAGCAGGGCTGTAATTGGATGAAAATCTACACTTCAATACTATATGTCCTAAGTAACAAATTATTGTATTTCTTTTCATTGACCTACAGCTTTAAGGTGTGTTCCTATGTTGAAATTTTCCCTTCAAACTTTACCTGTGTCCTGTTTGAAACACAAATTTGACAGTCTAAACACATATCCAATATTTGATGGACCCATAAATCAGGTTTGAAAACATGCTTAGACCGTCAAATTTGTGTTTGAAGCATCTGAACAGGTGAAATTTGAAGCAAATTTAAAGAAAACATTTGATCGTTTAAACATATCTTAAAACTATCAAAAAATTATCAACTAGGAAATCGAACAAGAATAAAATCATATCCATTCAAAAGTGTGAAAGAATTAATGCACCAGCATGCATATAGACATTCATTATTAGATTCATTCCATTCTTTAAAGAAAATTTTTGATTGGATTAGGAGCACCATAGTCAAGACTTTGAGGGGATTACCAGCCACATAGTCAAGTCCCTGAGGGGATTACTACCCCTGCAGTCAGGACATTGGGGGGTTTTCAAGCCCCATAGCTAGGACCTTTGTTTGTGTGGTAACAGGAAATGTATCTGTACTTTGTCAGAAATTTATCGATATTTGAGAAACTTTTACAATTTATATATGTTCATCTTTTTCAACCATATATAGCTTTAGCCAAGTTTGGCTGTAGGTCTATTTCCCTTGGACATAGAGAGCCTTAGCTGAATTTGGCTGTAGGTTTACCTCCCTTGGGTACACATAAACTTACTGGCTTTTTAAATTTTATGTTGTTGTGCATCATTAGTACCTTTAGTATTTTTAAAATAACTGACAAAAAACTTCGGTTTATCACAGGCGATTCCTGTCCCACCACAAGACATTTTATAATAAAATAGTGCTTAGTAAAATGGACAAGTTTTAGTCAAGAATTCATAAAATGGAAAAATAAAATTAAGGCTTAAGATGGTAAACAACCAACCTTTGTCACAAACTGAAACAAACAAACAATATTTTATAAACTTCTGCACATTAAGATTAAGCTTTTTTCATTTGGATTAAATATTAGTAATAGTATTTTCATGTGGAAGTGATTTTGTCCAGAAGAAAAAGATTCTTGCAGATTTTGGGTAAAATCGATAACAATCAAAATTTATTTTTCTTTTTATTCCAGTTTATTGTATTAAGGCCAAGGAAAAAATACATGTGTTTTATACTTTACATTTTTGAGAAAAATAAGGTAGCTAGGTAGGCAAAATTTGTAAATTTGTTTCAATATTTAAATAGATTATCCAGGAAAATGATCTGGTTTTTAAGTGTTTGTCCAAAAAATAGCTATGTAAATTTAGGATTAGGGACTTAAAGTTAGGTTTAGTAGGGTTATTAGAAACACAGGTATTTTTTTGTTGTTTCCTAAATTATTTATCATATAATAATAGCTTTTATCCTGATTATAGGTTAAATCTCGCAATATGATTGGTTGATATTGTCCTAATAAATTTCAGTGCAATATTTTATTAAGTCAATTCGAATTATCTCCCTTACACCGATGACTTATATTTATTTTATTAAGTCAATTCGAATGATCTCCCTTACACCATTGACTTATATTGATTTTATTAAGTCAATTCGAATTATCTCCCTTACACCGGTGACCGTTGACTTAATATGAACAAAAATGGAGTCAGAGGTGAAATATGGAGACAAAACCATGACAAATTCCATATCCCATGGAAAACTGAAAGATGAAATACATGGTTGTATCATGTATGGATTCAAAATCATGATAAATTCATTGTCCTAATATGGAAAACATTAGATATGAGGTTTGGTTGCAAATTCAGGATAAATTCGTTGCACAGTGTACAATTGTCCTAATGCCTCGCCCGATATGAATTTTATTGACCCGATATTTTTCCGCATTAGGACAATTGTACACTGTGTAACTAATAATATACAGAACCATATTCATAAAAATTGGTATATCAATAATTTCAGAAATCAATTAAAATATTATAAGTATAGCCTATGTAAATAATATTTCCTTCTGATCCAGTCCAGAGAACAAGAAGACGTGGCAAATTAAAGAATAGAGACACATACAATTTTTGTTATTCAACTTAACTTTTTATCAATAAACTTTTTGCACATTCCCGATTTAAATTTTAAATTTTAGTTTTTTTTTTGGAGGAGTTATTTCCTTTATGATAAACAAAATGACATCCGCTTTAGCAAGAAGAACAAATTTGAGTATAGATAATTTGTAGATATTTTAACCTTGTTAAAAATCATAGAAATTTTTTTTTTTATAGCAAAGAGAAAATTCACAAGTTGCTACAACATTAAAATTTTGTGCTTTGTACTGATTATGGGAAAAATATATGTAAGTTCCATTGAACTATGGGACTTTGAATGAAAAGGAGACACTAAAGTAACCAGAATAATCCAGTCGTTATATTACGCTCCCGCTGGTCGCTGCATTAACGCCTGGATGCATTCATTGAAAAAATCCGTCAAAACGGAAATAGTATATCGCTATGACTTATGGGTATTACGACATAAAATAGGAGAAGCTAAAGTGTTTGTAAATAATGTCCAATGGAGCGATCAGATGATGTAATGCTGTATACAATACACATATCTGGATAAATACAACCAAACATGAATTAAAACTTAAATAAATAATTACTAATTTTTAAATATTAATACATAATGATTTTTATTTCAAAGTTGGAAAGTAAATAAAAGCTTGAATTGAATTCACTCAGATTCTTATAATAATTTTTTAATTTCATTTAAAATAAAGATTTAATTTGTTTTTATTTTATGGCTGATTAAAATTAGCTGTCAGTTGTAATATACATGATGTAACCAATATACAGGAAGAGCTCCTACTGTGAAGCCATCTATTTTGAGATGCCATTCAATGAAAATACCGAACAACCTGACCATATAATAAGAATAAGAATTAGATAAGAAATTAAAATTGATAGAAGGCAAGGATTTATATAATTAACACATTAAGTCACATTTCATTTATTTAGGCTAACTTGGGTCAGTTATCAATTAAATAGACAAAAATGGTTTTAAAAAAAAATCAGTCTAATGAGTATTTACCTAAATAACAATATTCTGATGGGTATTTCTAAATAAATAATATTAAAAATCATTTTAATTCTAAATGAAATAAATAACTTTCTGTTTACATATTTATTTTCAATAAAATTTCTTTATTATTTCATCTCATTTTCCTTAATTTAACTTAGCATATCCATATTTATACAATCTTATGTTAACGGCAAGTTACGTGTGTCGACCCTATTATCCACAATAAATTCACTTTTATTGTCCCACATACATTACAAAAATACATGTTAGATGTGTATTGTGACATTTTAGCAAATTTAGATTAAAACATAAAAACTTCAAAAAATGATTACACAGTGTTTTATTTTTTTAAATCTTTAAAGATTTGTGAATCTATGGCAATTTAAAGCATAATTATGAGAATAAAGGTGTATTTGTTTTCTAAATATGCAAAGGCACGTGCACAATCATTCTCCGTATTTGTTTTGTCAATATTTACAAACGGAAGTAAAGGGAGTCACTAATGCGCATACGTGCTAATATCTGACATTTGATTGGTCGGCTGAACCAGTCGGCAGCTGACGGATTTTTACCACTAAGAGCGTTCAAGCCCTCATCCAGCGATAGTGCCAATAGAGGGCACAGTATTATTCAAGTTAACCTTAAAGGGAAATAACTCCAATAAAAACATATAATTTTAGAATCAAGTCAGGAATGTGCAAAAGGTCTATGCCTGAATCAAATTTTCGGGGCAATATTTATCATCCCAGGGACCAACAAAAATATCACATAATTGAATATAAACAATAAAAATAGTATCTGTGGTATCTGTCTCTATTCATAAATAAAAAAAAATTAAAAAGACTAAAAAAGCAAACTTTGTATTCAAATTATTTTAAAAGCTGTCAGAATTGAATTTTTTTTTATATTAATTAAAAGTTGTCAATATTCGATGTTTTATACTAATTGCAGTTGAAATTTTTCATTATATCATACGTAAATAGCCTAGAACGAAGGAAATACGTCGCTGTTTTATTTTCTTGAATCCAGTAAAGAATCCAATGTTAACCCATGCAATATTCATACGACCTGACAATGAACTCATTCGGGAAAGCATTTGTGCATGTGTGGAATTGTTTGTTGATGAAGAAAGCACATGGCACAAATCGAATCATGGAATTGAACAAAAACATTGACGAATCCTATACGAAAATGACACAAAAAGGAGGATTCAGCAAGCTTTGTGTAAAAATAAAAAAAGATGTTATACCGACCTACTCAATTTTTCAACACGTAAGCATAATTTAGTACCTTTTTTCGGCCGAATCATATTTTGACAGTAGAATTGCATCGTAGTTTTCTATATATTCTTTTTTTCAGGAGAAAACACTAGGTGATATCTCTTGTAAATTAGAAACTAAAATAATGAACTTCATGTCTGTTTTTTTCAAAAAAAAATTAATCAAGAAACTCAAGTGTTGTCAATAATATGCAATACAATTTGTTTACAATTTTCCCTTTATCAGGCCCCTTTGCAGAGCTTGGGTTTGTTTTTTATTGATTTCATCACATATTTCCGATTTTAAGTGTCATTCTTACTAAGTACTATTATATAATATTAACTGATTACCCCGGGATCCAATTTCATAGATATATTTCTTAAATTATATTAATTCTAGCGAATTTACATGCAACATGCTTCCTGGTTATTTATAGCAGTTATCAGTATTCGGCAAACTTCGGAAAAGCAGCCGACTTATAATTAGGTCATGTTAATGACGATTTTACCAACAGACATTCAAATTCTTTTCACTAATTATGACATTATAACATATTTTTCAAACCTGGCTTCTTGTTCAGAACATTTTATTAGTATAAAACATCGAATATTAGCAACTTTTAATATAAACAAAAAAATTCAATTCTGACAGCCTGTATTGCCTTTAAGTTTACCAGCTATGACAGTTCTAACTGAAACCAAGTGATATAACATTTAGGTATCATATTTCATGCAGTGAGTGAACTACATATAATACAACACAGGGACACACATTGATAAAATCTAGCTATATAGTATTCAAACATCTATGTCATAGCAAAATTTCATAACAGACAAATTCTATAACTTTAAGTTTGTAAGTTCACTATTTCATACGATAATGCACTTTGGGAAATATTTGGCTACTGAAGTACCCTATATGAATATCCATAGCCCCATTTGACAATGCTTAATTTGATACTATCATTTATATTATGCTATATTTTGTGCCTACAAGTGCCAGAATTAACTACATGTAGCTTCCGTTATATGCAGATGCAAATTATTGATATTGCACAAATAAATATGTTGCGCAATCTTACAAGAAATTATTATTATTTACTTTGTTATGTTTTGTTTGTGTGGCTTTTTTTTATGGGGTTAGTAGAGGGAAGGTGGAAACTGTAAACTTCATATACAGTCAAACCTGCCCATGCGGTCACCTCTATTAAGCAGTCACCTGTTCTAAAAGGTCACCTTTTTCTTGTCCTGTCATAGAAAATTTCATATGAATTGAACCTCTTTTAAGGGGTCACCTGTTTATAAGGTCACTTTTTCTTTGCCCCAAAGGTGACCTCTTAATACAGGTTTGACTGTATATGTATTTTAACTAAAAATTCTTCTATGCTTAAATTTCAATGAATAAAAACCTTTTATCTGGAGTTTCCAAGGCAAGTAGAATGCTAATTGTCCAACAAGCTGCCTTATAACAAATAATGCATGGGGAAAGTAGAATTATGATTGATTTTCAATGGATAAATAAAAACCTAATAGTCCCCCAATATGATAAAAACGAGACAAGAATTGACCTCTCACCTTCAAAGGCTTGATTAACATTGCCAGTATTTTCATACACATGTTCCTCTTCTTTACCATCTAATACACACATAAGGCACTGGTGTATACATACATATTGTTGCTGAAATATTTAATTGTAATGGCATTAACTTGGATTATGTCTGATTTTAGGGAAAAGGGAAATTTCACAGACTGATGAAAATTGCATGAAGAATTCCTAGTTTTTTTGTGTAATGAAAATTGTATGAAGAATTCCTATTTTTTGTGTAATAATGACAAATATATGTTCATAAATCAAATATATGAGAAAAAATATAGTTAACTTCTTGCGTAATTGACACTTATCTAATAATTTGTTCATTGTAAATATTTGCAAACCTTTGAGTATACCTGACTTTAAGGGATAAATTGCTCACACTGATAAAGATATAATAAAAAAAAATCACTTGTCTAATTTTTAAAACACTTATGAAGATAATTTTGCGTGAATTGTATTCAGCTTCCGACCATAAAAAATGACAATATTTTGCACATTATTTTGTTTGCTCTGAATCTGTATTCTCATCAACTGCACTATTACAGTATATAGCATAAAGTTTGTCAGTGACTTGGGGCGGGTCAGTGGTTTTCTCTGGGTACTCCAGATTCTTCACCATAAAAACTTACTGCCACAATATAACTGAAATATTGTTGGCAGTGGCATTAAACACCATAACCCTAACCCAGTATATAACATGATAATATTTGAGCTGTAATAAGCAGTCACGTGTGTAATGTATGGAAGGACATTGAAATAACAAATTTGGAATAATCTTTATCATGAACGCTCATAGGAAAATAATTGGAAAGCAAATTAATTCAAAATTCTTTGGCATGGGAGCAAGTAAACCAAAGGGTCCAAACAGGATAGCAAAAATTAAAATAAACTTAAATAAGTCACAACATGTATCATAGAAGAGCTTACCTCAGTCTGTACCATCCAGACCCTCTCTTTCCTCATCTCGGATACAACATTAAATATATCTATAATGTCATTATCTAAAATATCCTGTAATAGTCTGTCTAAGGCAATAAATGTCCCTGACCTTCCTACACCAGCACTGTAATTAAACATATTCAATCACTTTAGATCATCAATTATTCATTTTTTTTCATCTTTTACATTTAGATGGACCTACAAGCACTTTGTCTCAGTTTCTATATTTGTTTCATCATTCTCAGAGGTTTATAACCTAATGACTTTTTTCCCGACTGCTGAGAAATCTTAAAAGCCCTGATGGACCTACATTGTATCTGTGATTAACGACAAAACAACCTGGAGAGGTATACTTGATATAACCTTGTAGAATAAAGTTTGTCAGTGAAATACAGAAGTTGATGGCTTTCTCCAGGTACTGTGGTTTATCCTGCAATCAGTA
Organism: Bathymodiolus brooksi; assembly: GCA_963680875.1. Taxonomy (NCBI): domain Eukaryota; kingdom Metazoa; phylum Mollusca; class Bivalvia; order Mytilida; family Modiolidae; genus Bathymodiolus; species Bathymodiolus brooksi. The sequence goes on along the minus strand of OY804581.1, from coordinate 102,562,168 downwards.
CATTTGCTGTACATATATGCTATACGAATAAATTTTTGCTTTATTCGTACTAGACGAATAAACTTTTCAGCCTACGAATAAACTGTTCAGCCTACGAATAAACTTTCCTGGTACCCTGTAGCTATGTACAGCGGAGGGCGCAGACAAGTATGAAACTGGTACTAATGTAACGCGGACCACGAAGAAGACACCCTTGACAACATTTATGAAAGGCGAGGAATGACGCTTGTTTCTGTCCTTTTTGTTTAAATCTGACAAGTTTTCCGACATTTTTGACCTTGCAGGATAAACACAATATACGTACATTGTCGTTAAATATAAAATTCATTTGTACTCGCTGCAAAACAGGCATGAAAAGCTCGCCAAAGGCTCGCTATTCTGCCTGTTTCTAAAGCTCGTACAAATAAATTTTATATTTACCGACAATGTACGTATATTGTACGATACATTTTCTGAATATCTGAAACACTGTAACAAGTGCTGCTCAACACAATACTGCAATCCAATCCACAACTAAATCATTTATTAATTTCTTTATTAATAAAAGATGTAGACAGTCAAATTACACATGGACCATAGTTGTGATCTCTGAGTAAATATTTTACTCATCTTATCGATGTATGTGTGTACATACCTGCAGTGTACTACAACTGGACCACACTCCCTGATTAACTTTTCCCTAACGACTCGCACAAATCTTATCAGTGTTTGTGGTTTGTCGGGAACTCCAAAATCTGGCCAGGCTGTGAAATGAAAATGTCGGATCTGTCGTGTTAAATCTCCCTGTAATTATCAAAAGGCTATATTAAATTAAATCAAGTTTTAGCTATCTGGAACGAAGCAAGACATTTGCTAACCTTTTAATTTGAAAATTAAATTAAAAAAACGTTTGTTGATCGGCTTTAGACCAAATTGCTACATGATTTACTAGATAAAAGATTCAGAAAATATTTCAGGACAGTAATGTGTCTGCAAAATATTAAAATATAATAGAGTAATCTCAACATAGACAGTAATATACATTGCAAGGGCTATTCCATTAAAACCTATGATGGATAAGGGAGTTCAAAAACTTAACCATCACTCTTTCCTTCCATCATTCTTTTTTAATTTATTATACTGTGAATCAATTTTAATTTAGACAAAAACAAAAATTTGACCACAACATATGATATAAATATAGATATCACTTTAAAACAAAAACAGATTGATTAATTAACTAGTCCTTATGCTTAGTTCATTAAATGATAGTCAAATCAAAATGTATACTGTGAATCAATTTTAATTCGTTGATAACTTCAAACATATATTATTGAATGCACAACGAAATGCATATGTAACAAGAGAAAATGCAAGTAAGTGTCAAAACCAGGAATTAAAATATCAACGGACATCTTACTTTCCGTTTTTTTTTAACCAAAATTTATACAAACGAAAATAAATGAAACTACAGTACTTGAATGTTATAACTTACAAGAGCAATTCTAAATTCAGTAACCGTCCAGGATGGGAACTTGGTCTCATTTAGAACAGCGACCTGGATATCACCATAATACATGGCGTCAGATCCTACTGGCCAATACTGGTCACATTTTTCCTGATATAATAAAACAAAATGAACTGGTTAAGATTATCTGGTAGCGGTTTGAAATGTTGAACACTTATTACTGTGTGTAATTTAATACAAATAAAATACTGATTAACCAAAAAATCTGAAAATATTTACAAAAGCCCAAACGGTTCGCTCACAATCATCACAATATTTGTCAATATTTTCAGTATATTTTTTTTGCGACCATCAAATTTTGCACTCTCAAAAATAATAATGTAAATACAATTTCACACTACAATTTAAGCAGACTAGTCACCCAGACATTATTTTCCTCACAACTACGAACTAATGGTAAAAAACATTCATAAATTAAAAAAATAATCACCCATAATGAAGGTTTGGTTTGGTTTATAGTGTTTTACGCTACTTTCAACAATATCTCAGCTATATCCTGGTGGTCAGTTTTATTGGTGTAGGAAACCAGAGAAAATCTCCAACCTGCCGCAAGTCACTGACAAACTTTATGTAATACGGTATACGGCCATGAACGGGGTTCAAACTCACAACTTTAGTGGTGATAGGCACTGATTGCACAGGTAGTTGTAAATCCAACTACCATACGATCACAACCATAATGAAAACAAATATAATAATTTGTTTAACTACTTCTGAATGTCTCTCGGCAAATGACTTATAATAAATAAATTTGGAGATAAAAATCTTACCCTTCCCTTTTCTACACATTTAGTCAGCATTACAATATTCCTAGAGTTCTGTTCCCAGATCATTCTCCAGAAATCATCTCTTGTAGATGGTAATGGGCCCTGTGTTACTATATATTCTCTCTTGGAGCTAAAGCCCTGTAATCAAAAATACATGCATGAGGAATTTTTTTTTACATATCATTTACACAGAGTGGTATTGAAGTTAGAAAATAGATTTAACATAGAGACCTAATGGACAAACCTTTTAATAAATGATTAAAGATTTAGAAATTACATGTCAGAGTTCGTACCAGTATATATAGTATATTATCATGCATTTAGAAAAAAATGTTGATTTGAAAATTGGATTTTTAAGAATTTTGTTCTGAACATTTACTCATACAGACTATACAATGCAACTGAGTCACCTGGGGTAAACATCAAGTTCATTTTGATGGTATATATATATATTTATCCTGCAATTATGTGATTCTGAATACTACTAAATGGGGTCAAATAAACTTCAGTGTTATTTAGTCATGGACCTAATAAAGTATTTCTGGTACCTGGTTCATGTAGAGAGAAATGGTAACAGTATAAGTACTGACTTCACACACCATTGAAAACCATTAGAATGATGCTTGTTTCAGCTATTTTCATACTATTTGGCAGTTTTTTTCGACTTATGGTTATTGCTTGATAAACACAATATATGTTCATTGTCGTTAGATATAAAATCAATTTGCACTCACTGGGAAACAAGCTAGAAAAGCTCACTTTTCTACCTGTTTCTTAAGCTTCCACAAATAAATTATATATTTTCCGACAATGTACGTATATTGTACATATACTGGTTCCCTGGAATTATCCTAGTATTGAAGTAATATAATTTTTATTTAGTTTTCTAAGTGTAACAAGGAGGCAGTAATTTCCCCATTACTTATAACACTGTAAACTTCTCTTACTTAATGATGTGAACCTAATCAGTTGTTTTTGCCAAATTCTCAACTAGAGTTATCTCTCTTTACACAGATTCTTACAATTTCATAGTTGCACACAAAGATATATATACAATCTAATAAATGAATAATTATTTAACTGAAAAATCCCAAAAAATAAATACTGAAAATAAAACCCATTTATTCAAGTTGTCTGCAAACCTTAATATTAAATAATTCCATTATTGAGTAACTGAAAAATACAAAAACAGACACTCAAAATAAATCACATAACATAAGACAGTCGGCTAAAATTAAATCATATACAGATTATGATATCCCAGATCTGTTGCTAGATACTAGTAGTCAAACCTGTATTAAGAGGTCACCTTTAGGCCAAAGGAAAAGTGGCCTTATAAGACAGGTGACTTCTTAAAAGTGGTTCAATTCATATGAAATTTTCCATCACTGGACACTTAAATAGGTGACCTTATAATACAGGTGACTGCTTAATAGAGGTGACAATATGGGAAGGCTTAACTGTACATGTTTTTATGTAAACTTACAGGCATGTAGTTAGCATTGATATAGTCTGACCCTTCCTCATCATCAGTTGGTAGGAGTTTAACGCGGGAGTGGTCGTACGGTAGAATATTAGTAAATCTGTTCTTTCCACGGTTGACTGGTAATTCTGCTGCTGAACATGACTGATCTCGTCCAATCTCTTTTAAATCCTGAAAAGAAAAGATTTTTTTTTTTTATATTATTCAATTTCTAAAAATATTGTGTATATAATCTGTCAATCAATGACAACGAAGGGTGTACAATACTGTACTATTAAGGGTTAGGGTTATGGTGTTTAATGCCACTTTCAACAATATTTCAGTTATATCATGGCCGTCAGTTTTATTGGTGGAGGAAACCGGAGTACTGGGATAAAACCACCGACCTGTCACAAGTCATTGACAAACTTCTTACTCACAACGTTAGTGGTGATATGCACTGATTGCATAGGTAGTTATAAATCCAACAACTTTATGATCACGACCACGACGGCCCCGCACTAATAAGAGTGATGACCAGAATCATTTACATAACATATCTTATTTCATTATTTTCCTTCATAGCAATTGATCAGATAACATTTTTTAAACGATTAAATAGTCAGTGAACAATAGAATAGGAACATTTCTTTATTCTGTCTATTATTGGTTGTAAATACATAAATGATCTTTAGTCAAAATGAATAAAATACATTTACAGTCAAACTCCGTTAAACCACCACCATTTGTTCAGCAATAATTTGGCGTTATAACAAATTTGGCGATAAACTGAGGGAAGCCTTCAACCGGAAGTATGGACACGGACATAATGTCTAGAATGACCATCGGGAATAGAATGACAAATTTATGGATCGGGTGATTGTTAACTGATAAGGAATCAATAAATAAACAATAATAATTTATTCTAACTTATAGAAACAATATTTCATGATACAAACATGACACAGAAATTATCGTTTGTAAATAAAGTTTTTGTAAGTCATCAAACTTATTTACATGTACGATGTCGTTTGCGGGGAGTTGAGTCGTAAATTTCTTATTTGATGGGATATCTCAGACAGTTCTACGCTTTACCAGTACAGGTAATTTCCTAAAAATAGAGAAATAATCTGCTATTTGTAGCTGAGTGCTTTTATGATGTTTCATTGCAACAGATTTCTTTTCCGCTTTGGACAGACATTTTTACACTACGAAATTGAAAACACTGAAAACTTCAAACAAATTTTATTCACAATTAAAAGATTTAACTATAAAACTAACACTATGGTTTCAACTTTTAATTATACAACAATTAACTGTAATCACAGTGTTTGTACAAGATCTTCAATTTACATTAATTGCTTGTAAAATAACAAACACCTGGAAAATCATCTACGTGTGATATAACTGATTGGCATTATATCGAGGGACAATCAACAGTAAATTGACCATTTGATCTTTTGACACCTGGGCAGATGGCAATATGCGAGTTTGGCATTATAACAAGGTTTTTTACATTGAAAGAAAACAGGACTTGATAATTTCATAGCGATATGCGAGTTTGGCGATGAATCGGGGCGGCAATAAAACGGGGTTTTTACTGTATTATGTAGATTTGATTTTTGATTTTTGATGTTTTAACGCCACTTTCAGCAATATTTCAGCTATATCATGGCGACCAGTATTAATGGTAGAAGAAGCCGGAGTACCCAGAGAGAACCACCGACCATGGGCAAGCAACTGGTAAACTTTACCACTTGCAGCTGCGAGTCGAGTGCACCCTTTTTTGTAATTTCCAAAACCATATTGGTGATAGGCTTGTACGAGTTGCTAGGTAATCCAACTACAGATCCCTCCAAGTGTATCAACGATCAAACTCTCAGGTCAGACACAAGAGTTTTGTCGGACTTCACTCTTAAAATTGTCCGACAAATGTCCGACCAAATTGTCCGACAAAATCCTCCCAGGTCGGAGTGAGAGTCTCCACTCTCAGATAGTTAAACTGTAAACAGGTAACGTCCCCAAATTCTGCTAACCAATAAATTCGTGCATAAAGAAACATGCGTATCTTAGTAAAGCTGAAGTAAATGAGTGATATACAGTGGTACGGAAAGCATGGATATGTTAACGGCTGTCACGGGCGATATATACAATAATATCCATGAATAAAATGTATTAACATGCAGTACCCATGTTTTAAGTGCACTAGAAGTGAATATTAATATACTCGCGACAATCGATGCCAAGGTCCTTTCACTTGCTGCAGACAATTGCCGGTTTACGATATCGGGTGCGTTTGCTCTTTTACGTGTTTGCCAAATGTAGGGCGAACGAACCCGGGTAAATAATTCTAATTTATACATTTATTTCTTTAAAGGCAAATTTGGATTAAAATTATTTAGTAAAATTTAAGTTTTATTTTGTTCATGGCGAATGGGTCATAAATCCGTAAATCCCGGGGTTTTTTTCTTGAAAATTGGCAGTCTGTGGAGTCCTGATATAGGTGAAATAATATTTTATTAGTGTATTCCACGTTTGTTTTTTTTTACAGTTTACCTGTCAAAACATCACCCATCTCAGCATGTTGTCGCATCGTGCATTCATGATATACAAATACATCTATCAAAGGTGTGAAAAAAAACGTTGCTCAAGACTCTTTTTACTAAGACTTATAAACATAGATAACTATTCTGCGTTTTCGATTTTCAAGCCGTCTTCCAATTTATTTGTACTTAAAAAATCAATTTATATCTTTTTTCTTAGATATGTGTATAAATATCTTAATAAAATAAATACATTTACGGTGAGAAATTATTATACGTCATGATATATCGTTATTTAGGTAAATACTTATTAGACAGATTTTTTTTAAAACCATTTTTTCTTTTTAATTGATAACTGACCCAAGTTAGCCTAAATAAATGAAATGTGACTTAATGTGTTAATTATATAAATCCTTGCCTTCTATAAATTTTAATTTCTTATCTAATTCTTATTCTTATTTAACAATATGGTCAGGTTGTTATTTTCATTGAATGGCATCTCAAAATAGATGGATTCACTATAGGGGCTCTTCCTGTATATTGGTTACATCCTGTATATTACAACTGACAGCTAATGCATGACAAACAATTTTAATCAGCCATCATTATCATGAGATACATTTTTTTAATCTTTATTTTGATGATGGCACCTAATTCCCATCACCTAATCCAAATCAGTATAGTAGAGGAGTACCGTATTTTTCGGACGATAAATCTAGATAAAAATGACGATTTTGTTTACAGTACAAAAAATGTATACCTTTCTTTTGCTGTAGGTTTATTTCTGAATAAGAAGACTCGTATCATCGATGTTCTTGGTGTTATTTTTTTTTAAAATAAAGCAATAAAAGTATACTAGGGGGTGCAATTCTGGGGATAAAATATTCAACATCCGAAAAAATCAATATTCAATGATTGAAGTGTTATCGAAAATCAGTTCAATATTGTATTTTATAATAAAATATATACTATAAAAAATGTATCTTGTTGAAAAAAATCACAGGGTGGATCGATTTACAATATAAAATTATTATCACAAAATATCTAAATATAACTACAGCTTTCCATCAAACACGAGCATGCGCACGTGATTGTAGTAAAAAATGGCGGTCGCAATACATCTCACAGTAAACGTGAAAAACAAGCTTTTTATACTAAATATACTGGAAAATAATTTATATCAATTTCGTTACTTAATCGATATTTTATTGCAATAATTTATATGAGGCTATGGGTGTTTAAACGTCACTTTTCAACAATATTTCAGTTATATATTGACCTTTGAGCTACCTTTCCTGGCGCGAATATGGTGCAAGGTAGAAATACACTAGGGTATTTACGTAACCGGACATTCTACATACCGGAAAGAAAGTACGCTTACAAATATGTACCGATTACAAAATGTTTGACATGTTCACCTCGAGAAATGTAAAAAAAAAATCTTTAAATATCCACTGTCACGTCCGACCAAATAGTCGGACTTAGAGAGGGTTGACTCTCAAATTTGTTGGACATTTGATCAACAATATTCCAGAATTCATACACACGTGATTGTAGTAAAAAATGGCGGTTGCAATACATCTCACAGTAAACAAAAGTTACGCATATCGAGTTTATTTCCTATTTTACTGAAATACCAAAGAAAAATTTGTCAACCATCAGGCTTTAGTAACTCTCGCAAACTTAAAAATCCCCCCCCCCCCCCCCCCCTGCAGAAATCGATTGGTTTGGTGAGAAATGTGGTCAGTTTTATTTGCAACAATATTTGTTAAGTATTAACGATTTCATAAAGCTTCTATTATTAAAAGCAATAGTAAAATGCACTACAATGTGTGTAACTTTTTGTTCAGTATACATATGTGTGTGTTACAGAAATTAAAATTACTTCAATGATTGCAAATGTACCTACAAACAAATAGTAATAAAAAACAACAACATTAAATAGAATTAATTATAATTGTTCTCCCCCTGACACCTGGAAATTTGTGTCAACAAGATGTTCCTTCCATTATTGACACCTGTAACCTGAGCTAATTAATTCATATCAAGCTGGCTGTAATACCTAGTCCAATACACATATTGCTGTCACAGATGAACAAGTATAGGGACTTGAAATATTTGTAAACGGAATATTGTGTAACTTTAGCCGGTGATTTTTGCATCCGTTATTTCACCTTTATATGGATATCACACTCCGAAAGAATTGTCTCTTATTCATTCATGTACACAGCCGTACCGGCCTCACTGACTCTGTTTTAAGTGACAACAGATTTTTTTTTTTTAATCGTCAGTGATTTCTCCAAACAAACAAAGACAAAACGTAAACTTAAGTCGAGTTTTTACTCAAATTTAATTTGGTTTGTTAAGAAAACTTTTTTCGAGAAATCCAAGCCAGGGCTGGACTCGGCGTATATAATTTTAAAGTTTAGATTTCGGAAAAGTTACGATATTTCTAGCATTCCGATTGTAATCGTAAAATTTAAATGTACTAGAAAGATCTATTAAAATTAAACAGATTAAAGAAACACAAACGGTGTAACTCGAAATTATTGTACAATTCTTTGATTATGAGGTGCTCCTATGCATCAAACGACTGTTGTGCCAGAGCGTGACAAATATTGACCTTGGAGCTCCCTTTCCTGGCGCGAATATGGTGCAAGGTAAAAATACACTAGGGTATTTACGTACCCGCACATTTTACACACCGGAAAGAAAGTACGTTTACAAATACGCATCGATCACAAAATGTTTGACATATTCACCTCGAGAAATGTAAAAAAAAAATCTTTTAATATCCACTCTCACGTCCGACCAAAATGTCTGACCAAGACCAAAATGTCCGACCAAATAGTCGGACTTAGAGAGTGTTGACTCTCAAATTTGTCGGACATTTGTCGGACATTTTGGGAGGAATATGTCGGACCTGAGAGTATGATCGTTGATACACTTGGAGTGTACTGTACCTAACTCATTGAGCCACCCAGGCTCTTTTATTATGTAGAAGATGAAATATAATGGATATATTTGTGTTCAATACAGATATTAATGTTTCACTGATTCAGATCATAAAGGCATTTGTACCTTTTTGATTATGCTATAAAAAGTTTTACCGGAATATTGAATTTTTCATTTAGAAAACAACTATTTTAACATTTTTATGAGTGAAATGAGTAAGTGTTGACATTCATTATCATGATATAAATGACTTGATCAACAATAAGAAAAGTGTATTAAAGGATCAAATGATATATTTCTTACATACTTCAAAAATTAAAATATTATGAATTTCCAAAGGCTTATTATTGCAAATCACTTCTGCAAAATAAATATTGATGTACAGTAAAACCCCGCTTTATTGCCCCTCGATTCACCGCCAAACTCGTGTATCGCCAAGAATTTCTGCAGTCCCGTTTTCCATATGTAGTAATAACCCCATTAAAATGCCAAACTCGCATACCTCCATCCGCCACGGTAATTAAAGATCAAACGGTCAATTTACTGTTATTTAAACCTCGATCATAATGCCAATCAATAATGTCACACCTCGGTGATTTTAGAAGTGCCTGTCAATCAAGGTAAGTAAACAAGCAGTCAAGGCAAATAGATATCGCTGGGAAAACAGTTAATTGTTTTCTTTACAATAAAAGTTTTCAACCCTGAACTGAATACTTTTCATTCTGAATAAAACTTAATAAATTTGTTTGTGTGTTCTTTTCATTTGTGTTGAAAATGTCGACGTCTAAGCGTAAAAGAAATTTGCTTGATTCTCGACAAAAGAGAAATTGTGGAAATTAAGAAACCAACGAACAATGAAACTTGGGAAGCAGCTCGACATCGATATATTGGCAAATGATGTCCTCCAGTCACCTCGACTTTCTGAACATTAATGAAGAAATAAGTACAAGCCTTTCTTTTAATGGGTTATAATCCACGTGAACATGTTGTGAATTATTTGATTGTGAATGCATGCGTAAAAACGACAGAAATGTTTATATGAGAATAGATTTTAACAACTTCCGGTTATAGAAATCAAATTTACTGACGGTGACATGCTTCTAAGTGTTGTATAAACATTTTTCAATTAAAGTATAACACCCTTGCTTCAATAAGCATATGTTATCACCTTTCTTTAAACAATTAATGATCAATTATTCATAAGTTAACTGTACAGGGACAGGATTAATCTTGTGACACGACAACGAGTGAGAAAAAAAACTTTATTGTTCTTTTTTTAGTTGTGGTAAACAAAAATTGTAAATAAAATGGAGAGTAAATATTTGTAAGACGTAAAAACGAATTTAATAAATATTAAAGGAAATTGCTAGTATACGTGCTAATAACGTAATTCCAGGAGATTTTTTTCTTTTCAAATTCGATAAAATAAATTCTGCTAAATTTACAAATGCTGAAATTTTCTACAACTGTCAAAATGAAACATATATATTAGAATATATATTATAATTGTAAGTGATAATACTCATTTCCGGTAAACTTGTAAAAATCAAACCGTCAGTCATTCCAAATTTAAAATCAAACTGTTGACTTCCGGTTTTCTGTCCTTACTCAGTTTATCGCCAAACTCGTTATAACGCTAAAATCTGGCTGGACAGATGATGGCGGTTTAACGAGGTTATACTGTACAAAACTGTTTTGTGTTATAAAAATGTAAGCATACCTCAAATTCCTCAGCATACTTGAAATCTGAATCAGCGGCCATTGATAAAACATGTTCTCTAAAATTTACTATGTTGATATCATGTCTGTAATATAAAAAATATATTTATGTCACTTTCAAACAAAGAAATGGATAAGTTTTTAATGAAAACAAATAATTTTTAACAGATTTTAGGATAGGTTTAGATTTATGGTGTGTAATGCCACTTTCAACAATATTTCAGCTATATCATGGTGGTCAGTTTTATTGGTGGAGAAAACCGGAGGACCTGGAGAAAACCAATGACCTGTCGCAAGTCACTAACAAATTTATCACATAATGTTGTATCGAGTACACCTCGCCTGAGCAGGGTTCGAACTCACAACGTTAGTGGTCATAGGCACTGATTGCATAGGTAGTTGTAAATCCAACTACCATATGATCATGACCATGACGACCCCTATAACAGATTTTACGATGTATAGTTGATGTCACAATTGTAAACTAAAGTTAATGCATGACTCCATATTTTACTTTTTATATTACATAGAATGAAATATCTGCCTGGGTCTTCTGTTAACAGAGAGGTCGACAGTACTTATCTTCTGTAATCATTCATTTATATTAGTCACCAAATCCTAATTATAATGTAAACTGATTTTCTGTAGTTTTGATTCCCCACAAAATTTCTTGTTTTACATGAAGCTATTTACCACTTCATTCTACATACTATGTTACATATAAAACAGAAGAGAGACAGTCTGGATTTTTTTTTTTTTTTTTTTTTTCAAGTGTGTACCGATTCTCTTAACAGGTGGCAGATTAAATGGAACAACAGGATGAACATCAATTTAAATCAATCAAGTGTCTTAAAATCACCAACCAGATGCTGAACTGACTGATAAAATTAACTGTGATCAAGAGGATTTTAATCAAGGGAAGCATCAAAATAAAAACATATAATAAAGTTCTTAACAACATATTTTTGATCAGTACAATTTGGTATAACAAGCTGATTGATGACAATTAAAATAACATGTCATGAAGTCTGACAGAACCTTAACTCACTTTTTCTTGTTTCCTCTCAAAGATGACCTTGGGGTCATTCTGAGGTCATCGCCTTGTCTATACATATTGCTTTTGGATCGTATGTTTTTCCTTAAGAACAAAACGGCCAGTAGAATAAGACCAATAATTACGGCAGCAGCAATAACACCTCCGATAATTCCCCCATAGCTACTTTCTTCTGTGACAGAACCTAGAAACAAAAATACTAAGAGTTATCTCCCTTCTAGCATATTTAAAAAAAATATTAGACTAAGATAAATACTATAAAACTTATCCATGAAATATACATGCATACATATTTCTGAAATATACATTATGTTTCCAAATATATTTTTTTCATTTATAGTCTTCATAGATTCGACATACAGTTGGAACAAGGCCTAAGATATTGGTACTTTTTTTTTCCAATTTAAACCCATTTAATTTATGCCTTCAGTTTCATTTAATTCAAATTTCTTAGTGATCATCTTTGATGGTGATCTTTCATAAATATGTAAGACTCAGATCTACGTCCAGCCTCTAATCAACGTCCAGCCTCTAATCGACGTCCAGCCTCTAATCGACGTCCAGCCTCTAATCGACGTCCAATCTTCAAATATATGTCTGATTTCTACAACACAGACATCTGTACATCAGATCTATGGTCTTTTATTAAATTCTCAAATCGGTGTTCAATTCTCAAATCTATGTCCTTTTTCAAATTCTCAAATCAACGTCCAATTCTGAAATCTATGGCCGTTTCTCACTTTCTGAAATCAACGTCCAATGACATCACTGATGTATGTCCTCACCCTAACCCTAACCAAGAAATCGGCCATAGATCTGAGAATTTGGAAAGGATACCGATTTGAGAATACCCTTAAATCGGATCGTGATTTGAGATAATGATGTCAGTGGATGCCGATTTGAGCCTGGACACTGATCTGAATTTATCAAATATGTCTACTTAGTAGGAATAAATAAATCTAAACATGACAGATGAGAGTTTTAGATTTTATTTGATCCTTCTGTGATGTACGATTGAAATACAATGTAGAAATGTGTGGATGACGTTCAATGAATTGGTTGATTGGTGTTAAATGCCAACTTTAGCAGTATTTCAGCTATATCGCGGTGTGCAATGAATGAATGATTGATGAATGAAATGATGTGATATGTATGTATAAACGTTTTTGACGATTCAATTGCAGGTCCTCAGAAAACATTACGCCCATTTGAAAAGCAAAAGTCACGAATATATGTCATTGATATGTTATGCATAAGGGTTTTAAGTGGGTTTTTTTACATTTCAATTGCAGGTCCTCAGAATACATTACATCCATTCCAAAAACAAAAGTCGTGAATATGTGTCAGTCCTTGGCTGAAAACATAAAAACAATTTCATTGAAGTTTCATTAATTAGTACAAATATGAAAAAAAAAATTTGTAAATATTCTGATAATTTCAACAATAAAAGATAATGTATGTATAATTAGAAAATAAAATAATTAAAAGATATTATTGTGACCTTTATTATTTCATTAATGCATTAAATGTTAGCTTTGAAGAAAAGGGGGAAATATGTTGGGTTTTTTCTTTCAATAAATTGCATGCAAACAAAACTCATTTAAATGAGCACAACAGCCAATATATAAAAAGTAATATGGAGCAAATTCTGACCACTTTACCTGTCCTAAAAGGTGAAGAATAAACCGTATCAGCATATCCACCATTCGTGTATGCTCGTAACTTAAAGTAATATTCAGTGTTCTGTTTAAGTGGTCCGTTACAATAATGTGGATCCTTGCACGTGGATTCACTGCCGATCACAAACACTTTATCTTGTTCCTCTTTAACACTTCTTTTTTGAATCCTCAACCGATCCCCACATGTGGATTCAAGGACAAAGAAATCGGAACAATTTAATATCGCTTGATAAGCTTTTATTGATGGATCATTCTGGTATGCTTTCCATCCAGGTAGAGTGTTGGTATTTAGATAATCCTTATCAGTACTGGTTGCCACTATAATGGTGTACTGGATTATTTCTCCATAGTCATCAGAAAAGGCATTGGTAAATTCAACAGGAATGGTTGTCGGTGTCACTAACAAGCTTTTGTCTTCTGGAGTTTTAGGAGCAGCCATGTCAGAACTAATCCCATCTTTTAGTATAGGGTCTAGTAAAAACATTAGTATATAATGGAATATCTGTACAAATCAAGCAACAATATAAATTTGGAACATGCAATATTATACAATTAATGACTTTTAATGAGGTGGATACAAGAATTTATTAACCCAAGAATATTACATTTACCAATGCCAGAGGCTGAGGTAAATATATTATTCTTGGGTTAATAAATCCTGGTATCCATCGAATTGAAAGTCATTAATTGTTTTATTATATGAAACATTTTTATGTTGCTTTCACCCTTAAAATAAGCTTTTATCACAATGTTTCCTTTGGTTTAGCTTGGTGCAAGACGTTGGAAAGTTATATTCATTGCGTGTTATGTCGTGCGAGGTGAATATAACGTATTATAAAAGAACGTTACTACGGACGTCAGCCAATTAGAAAAGACAATATCTGAAGTCATATAATAATAAAATTAACATATTAAATTATTTTTTCCTAATTAGTAAAATGAAGTAATTAATCATTTCTGTATTGATTGAGTAGAAAAGGTTAATAGGGCATTGTCACTGTAAATTAGAATCATTAGAAATAAGGGTTAAGGTTATGGTTATGGTGTTTAATGCCACTTTCAATAATATTTCAGCAATATTGTGGTGGTCAGTTTTATTGGTGGAGGAAACCGGAGTACTCGGAGAACACCACCGACCTGCCGCTAGTCACTGACAAACTTTATCACATAATGTTGTATCAAGTACACCTCGCCATGAACGGGGTTCATACTCACAACTTGAGTGGCGATAGGCACTGATTGCACAGGTAGTTGTAAATCCAACTACCATACGATCACAACCACGATGATCCCATTATTAGAAATAAGGTCGTATTTATATATAATACTCCTATATGTATCATTTTCATGCAGTCCGATATTAAGATGATAGATTTGTTTCAAAATACAGAGAAGAAGCCAGTAGAACAGAAATATGATCCCCAAAATCTATTTTCTCTCATATATAACTCTGAAAATGGTCTTAATTCTTTACAAAAAAATCAGTAGTAAATCAAATTTCCCATTAAAATATTGTCCCTAATTAAAACTTCTCATTATACATGTAAAGAAACAAAGGAAAAATACCAATTGGAGAGAACAATATAAAAATCACAATCTGGAGATACAAAACAACATCACATATTCGTAAAATAACAAAAAAAACCAACAACATTAACTTCCACATTAAACCATGAACGAATTAATGAATCATAATGAAAATGAAGACGATAAAATATTGTTTATGTACATACTGTATGTTCTCATTGTAAGATCTGCTTGGTCGGGTATTCCGTTTGCTATCGTCTTTGCATACACCTGAAAATAAACAAAAATGACATTATCTTATCCTAGAAATGTTCACACTAAACATTCACTTCATTGATTAACATGTTTGTTGTTGTTATTTTTGGTATTTTCATTGACGATAAAATCAGCTGGGTAAAAATAATAACAAACAGAATCAGTCAGAAAAAATATGTAATATTTATACCAGGGTTTTCTGAGTAAAACAGCTAAGCAATCAAACGTGAAGCGTGTGAGGGTTTAACCGCTTAACTCGAAAAACCATGGTATATATGATTTGTAACATGAAGCCATGCAATATAACATCTAGGTCATTGATTATTGCACGGCTCTCTGAGAGTAAAAAAAACTACCACCCAGATTTACAATGTGCAATATCTTGTATCTGCATGTATTATATCATAGTTCTTAGCTGTTGCTTACACTCTGGTATAAAGACCATAAAAATATCAAAGGAAAAGAATGCATTCATGTTGCAAAAAGACAATACTGTATACAAATTTTGTCAGAGTGCAAAATATAAAATATTTTCAGTCTTTGCCTTAATTTTTTTTTTACTCTTGCCCCGAATCCAGTTTTAAATGTTCCGGGTTTGGGCAAGTGGGTTACACAAAGGCTGTATTTTTTAAATATAGCTGTATAATGCAAGTTACAAACCTTAAATGTATATTTAAGTCCAGCTGTCAATTTAGCTGGTATAGGATACGTTATAGGATCACTGAACGATGAAGATGAGTCGACCATTATAGTTCTAACAGAGGTATCAATAACTGGATCCTGAAAGAGAGAAAAGTGCTATGCTAGAGTCACTTAATATTGTGCAATACCAAGTGAGCAATTTTTCATTACACATAAAGAACACATTTTATTACATAATGACTAGAAATATCCGTACTTTAGCTAGGTAAAGTCTAGAAGTCATTAAGCATTATAGTATGAGTTTTTATTGACCTGCAAAACCAATATTGACCTCAGCCTTAGGCTTCTGTCAATATTATTTTACAGGTCTATAAAAACTCATATTCTTAATTATTTTTATTTATGTTTGCTCGGACAAGACAAGCATACTGAACTGGATTTTTATAGTGCAATGTCATTGATTGATTCATTGTTCATTTGTTCACCCCATGTTTTTTTTTTGGTGGGGTTCGTGTTGCTCGTGATCATTGTTTGTCTTTTTGTCCTTTTTCTTTTGGCAGTCTATTCTTCAATTTACAATTTCTAATTACCCCTATAGTATCTTCAAACTGTTCTTAATGCCAACTATAGTATTTCAGCTATATCTAGCATGAACAAATTATATATTATATAGCCCAATACTATTAGCATTCATTCAAGATTGGATATACAAAAACAATGTAATACATATACAGTCAAACTTGTCTATAGCGACCATTGAAGGGAGTTCTGAAAATAGGTCGCATAA
Organism: Bathymodiolus brooksi; assembly: GCA_963680875.1. Classification (NCBI taxonomy): domain Eukaryota; kingdom Metazoa; phylum Mollusca; class Bivalvia; order Mytilida; family Modiolidae; genus Bathymodiolus; species Bathymodiolus brooksi. The sequence continues at coordinate 102,545,271 of OY804581.1, read as the reverse complement.
GACAGGGGGTCGTTGAATAGAGGTTGTGATATTTGCTTTCAAAATCTTGAGAGAAAAAACCTAGTTCGGGTATATAAATCCGCATCAACTTGTAACCCTTTCGTGTGGAGGACAAATGCATGAATAGAGCTTAAATTCTGGAAAGAAAAAGGTATAATGAAATAAAAAATATGTTCAATTATCGTTAAATATTTCCGTCTTTTGGGCGGTGAAATTAAAAAAAAAGAATATTAAATGATCGAGTTTTTTACTTTCGTTCAACAGCTATTGTTATCTTAATTGTTATCGTAATTAGAATTAATCATTATGATTAGAAGAATGTAATTTCCTGACAAAACGTTTTCAAACTTCAATCACTCGCCGAAAGCTATAAATAGCCTAATCACACACTCAGCATGTGTTTACCTTGATCTGTTACTGCACGTTAAACGAATGTTGACAGAAATATATGCTGGGAACCAGTACTTCATACAATAATTTTCAAAATCACATTATTTATTTATAAAACTGAAAGATTAAAACGGTATTTTCTATAATAAACAATTTTAAATGTTTAATTATAAATAAGAAATAAACCCAAATAAACCAAAACAACAATAATAAATCATCACGTGAACAACTTACCTGTAAAAAAAATGGCGGTCTTACACAATAACGCTAATTTAGTCGTTCAACATAGGACTTTCAGTCGACAACGACTCTGAAAGCATGGTCGTTAGTCTCGTTAGAAAGGGGGTCGTTATATAGAGGTCAAATGAATGGGAAAACGCAGGGGAGGAATAAATTAGGTCGGATAACACAGGAAGTCGCTATATGGAGGGGGTCGCTAAGGCAAGTTTGACTGTATCTACCTTACTTCTAGAAAATTCAATTTTGAAATTGCAAAAAAAAATTTGTTTATTTGGTTTTGCATATCAAACAAATTCACATTGAGGCTTTAACAATTTAAATGATTTTTTTATGTCATCTATTCAGTATAGGTGTGTTCGATTTGTCATTTGGCAAATAGCCAATTGTGTTGCAATTGTATATTCATGTTTTTATTATTAATGAAGATCGTAGCTTTTGTGTATTTATGTTTAATTAATATTGTATTTGTATATTGTTTATATAAAGGAGAAGATGTTCTAAGTTGAAAAACTTATATGTTATCCTATTGTCATGTTTTTGGTTTGAGTGAGTGATAGTTGTTAAATGGCAATTCAGCAATTTTTCTGCTATATCATAGCAAGAACAAATTAATTTTCAATGAGATGATGATGATGAGGTCTGCTTTGTTGGATTTTAATAGTATTAGCTCACTGAAACAACAGTCCACGGCAAGACATGTCGCTCCACTCTGACACATTATTCTGATTCCAAGCCAACCATTGTTTGCTCTTTCTCCTTAATGCTGCGTGCTTAGCAGAGAAGCAACAAATACCAATTTTATAGTTTTTGGTTTGACCCGATCAGGACTCCAACACATGATCTACCGCACTCGAGGCGAGCACACTAACCATTACATCACTGATGCGGTATGAAGATTGTAGCTTTTGTGTATTCATGTTCAATTGTATCTGTATATTGTTCATATAAAGGAGAAGATATTCTAAGTTGAAAATTGTCATGTTTGTGTACAATAAAATATGTTTAAACTACATATTGAAATGGAACTTGGAATATAAACTGACTTACTAGATCAGATTTCCTTCCTTGGTACTCTACAATATATGCTGTAATTATACCATTGGTGATTTTGGGGGAATTCCATGTTAAAGTCACTCTACGTGGCTCTGTTTCAACGGCATGTAAATTCTGTACTGCTGATGGGGCTGAATGAGAAATAAAGCAATTTACAATATTAATCAAACAAACGGTACTAAAATAATAAAATATAATTTACAAAATGAAGGGAAATTATGTTGCCAAGACTGAAAAAATTGGTGAAAACATTATCCAATCGATTGAAAATAAAAGAAAGCCATATACCAAAGAATCAAGAACGATAACTCCTTCAAATAATTAAAATTGTGCTTCACCATTATAGCATCAATTATAGTAATGATAGGTTTCAAAGAATGTGTTAAAGGTATTGTACAGAAATGGAGAAACTGGTATTAAAAAAAGTTTAAAAAAAAAAGTAATTATGGAATTGAATCAAAACAAGATGTACATATAAGTAATAGTGATACAGTTAATTCTTAAATTTTGTAAAAAAAACAACATATCACATCATTCATTTTTTTCATCCATATAATATACTCCTTTTTGGTACAAACCAATCAAATTAAAATTAAATGTTTATGGGATTTTTTTTTTTACTTATACGACTATCCATAAATATTTAACAACATCCTACATCAAGTCAAATCAGGGGTCATATTTTAAAATGTCCAATCAGCAACTAGCTTACACAAAGTTATGATACTGAACAGCAGAGAAATTACTGAAGGAGGAGTAGAGAGATTCCAATGGAATAATATGGTACCTGCAATGACCCGATACAGGATGCTAGTTGATATTGGTGGTCCATCACACTTTTTCTTTTCAAATCCAGCAAACATTTAATTTTAATTAGAACTAATAAGTCTGTTTCTAGGATTTTCCGATATCTAGTAGATTTTTAAATCATGCGGTGTCGTGTTTTAAATTATTTTTCTTTACTACCATGTTTAATATTTGCATACCTGCTTGTGCCGTTTCAATTTCCAAAAAGAAGGATACATTCTTCAAAGCTGCAAAAGCTACGATTTGAAACTTGTACTTCTGATAGGGCGTCAACTTTGTAAACGGGACTGTGACCTTGTCCTTACTAACATCTAAGGTCTGACTTCCACAAGGAACTGAATTCAGAGCACAGGTAATGAGATAACTGTCAACCCTGCCTGGCGGTTTGCTGATGATCAGTTTTATTTCAGTTGCTGCGCTGATCTGGTCAATCTGAGGCCTGTTTGGTACTGTAAAAATGAAACAACGCAACAATTGTTTTAATATCTACTAATATAAACTTACTTTCACAATACTATTGTGTATAACAATAAATGTTTAGTATGGTTATAGTTAAGATGTTTAACGCCACTTTCAACAATATTTCAGTTATATCGTAACTTTTGTATTTTCCTTTATAACAGATATGTGTTCTGCATAACAAATTTATATTTTAATATAACACTTATTTGTTAAACTGAAAACATTCTGTAACATGCAAGAAAGTAATAATGCCGTCTTCATTGATACGCAGTTTAAACATGTTGAAATATGAACCTATACAAATTATCCACATTTCTTTTGTATGGTTTATTGTGTTTAATGCCACTTTCAATAATATATCAGTTACATCGTGGCAGTCAGTTTTATTGGTGGAGGAAACCGGAGCACCAAGAGAAAACCATCGACCTGTCGCAAGTCACTGACAAATTTAATCACATAATGTTGTATCTCCTTAATTGGGATTCGATCTTACAACATCAGTGGTGTTAGGCACTGATTGAATAGTTAGTTCAACGTTTGTAGGTATTTAAATAAGTTAAACTTTCTTTGGATAAAAAAAAAAAATATAAAAAATCACAGTTCTTTCACTCTATTTTAAATTAAAGATGTAAAGAAATGAAGATTTAAAACTAAGCATTTGAAATTCATTATTTTTTTGTGTGCATTATAAAAAACAATCTGGGTTTTCCTCGATTGTTACTACAATTATATAAAAATTCTGGATTTGTCTCCATTGTCACTACAATGTATTTATAAACAAATATTCTACCTGTCAGAATGGAGATGTGCATAGGCTCACTAGATTCTATCCCACTAACAGTTACAACTTGTACAAGATACTGACTTCCTCCCATCAGGCCATCAAATGTTACCACACGATCTGTGTCATCTCTACTCTTTATCACTGCTGCTGTATGTGTGTTATTAACAAGAGTAAACTTGTAGTGATCAAAATAATTCAGTACTGCAGTATATTGAATCCCTATCATATCATTGGTGGTTAATGAAGTATTTTCCAGTAAAGCTGTCATAATCTCTGGTTCTGAAAAATGAAAATATAAACACATATTAAATAAAAAAGATGTTTTCCCACATGTATTTGTATGTAAAATGTGTAGTTCAGATAATATGGTATATTAGACTTTTTTATATCTCAAAAATGTGTAAACACTATAAATAGACCATTAATATGCAAAGTATGTTTCAGTCGTCTTAGTATCTCATCTTTCAAAGTGTTAAAATGAGCACATACTTATTTTAGTGTAAATTTCTTATTTATTATTTCTGACTATTTTTCACACTTTTGGCAAAATATTAAACTTAATATGTTGCTATCAAATCAAATATTTTTTATCAAATGCATTTACAAATCAATGCTAATCAAATGATGAAAACTTCACTTTTATGAAGAAATGTAAAATGTTTTGCGAAAATTGTGACACAAGTACGACCAAAACTGCAAATAATAGAGGATGCATTTGTTGGAATCTGGTTGCTAAATGTTGTCTCAAGATTGAAAAAAAATTCTACCTGTAGGAAAATAAACAACTGAAATGAAAGAGACTCAATTTTTATGAAACCGTTAGCATCAATATGAAAAATAAAGAAAGAACCTACTTACTGACAGTTACATTTACACTTTTCATTTCTGATGTTAAATTTTCTGTCAAACTTCTGATACTGAAGACGTATGGTTCTCCTGACGTAAGATTATCAATAGTTATGACAGTCGTAGCATTTCTCCCGTCAATCACCATCGTATCTCCTATACTACTAATGTAACTTTGATACGTCAACTCAAACTTGTCTATAAATGTTGCCGATTTGTTATACGACCATGTTAAAGTGATGGAATCGATTGACACTTCTAACGATGTTATACTGTATGGTAAGAGTGGATCTGAAATTTAAAAAATTTAAAATATAACTTCATGGTAGTCCTATGGTGTTTCATACTTTAAGACTTTAAACAGTAGCATAGTTATCTACAAAATGTTTAATGAATTTGTGTTCATGTACAGTATACAAAGTAGAAAATCTTTTAAGCTGTTCAGAGACAAGAATCAACATCTGTGACCAATATGACGAAATGACCTGTACATCCTTGTGAATATCAAACTATTTTAGCTAAAGTTGTATAATTAATGAGATATGCAATACCACAATATTTAATATTACTCTATTTAATTTACTTTAAAGATGTGTGGTAAATCAGAATAAAGTTAAAGTTAAAGAAACACAAATTCCACTATTAAGTAGTGACGTTTCTACTATTATTTTAATAACAGATAAACTCAGCTGTAAATAAATTTTTCTAACACTTTTTCTTTAACTTTGAATGTAACTCCATGATCATTAAGTTGTCAACAGATAAATAGGACACCTGTTTACAGAATACTTACCTATTTCAGCGAAGACATTTCTTGGTATACCCATTTCACCCATGCTAACAGCAAACACGATCATTTCATATCTCTCTCCGGCAAACATTCCTCTGAGTGTCGTCTGGTACATTGACGTAGCTGTCTGCTTCCATTGTGTTGGTGATGCATTAAACAAGGGTCGGTACCAGATGTAGAAACTGTCCTGTGTACTGTTGACTTCTGGTTTCCATGACAATAGTATATCTTGCCCTACGACTACAGCTGATAAATCAGTGATGGCTTGTGGTTCTGAAATAGAAACATACCCAATATTTGTACAATTACTCGACAAGAAATAATATATTCACTAAAACACAAATAAATATCACAACAATCAAACTAGAGGCTCAGTGGGCTGAGCCTGTGTCGCTCACCTTTCATTCTGAGGAAACTTAATACAGAACCTTCCATATGTGCTTCCCACCAAATTTCTGTTCATTTTGGCATAGCAGTTTCAGAAAAGAAGATTTTTTAGAAATTGACCAATTTAAAACAAGAATTGCCTGTGGCAGCCATGTTCGTTAATGGATCAAAACGAAATGAGCAATCTCTATAGAGGACCTTCCATAGATGCTTCTTATCAACTTTCATATCATTTGGCCAAGTGGCTTCAGAGGAAAAGCTGTTTCAGAAATCGACCAATAAGAAACAAGAATTGCCTATGATAGCCATGTTTGTTAACGGATCAAAACGGAATGAGCAATTCCCATAGAGGACCTTCCATAGATGCTTCCTATCATGTTTCAGAGTAGAAGATTTTTAGAAATTGACCAATCAGAAACAATAATTGCCTGTGGTGGCCATGTTTGTTAATGATCGGGACAAAATGAGCAATCCTTATAGAGAACCTTCCATATATGCTTCCTACCAAGTTTCTGTTCATTTGGCAAAGCGGTTTCAGAGAAGATTTTTAGAAATCGACCAATTAGAAACAAGAATTGCCTGTGGCAGCCATATTTGTTAATGGATCGGCACGAACTGAGCAGTCTTTATAGAGAACCTCCCATAGATGCATCCTACCAAGTTTCGGTTCATTTGGCAAAGCAGTTTCAGAGGAGAAGATTTTTTAGAAATCATCCAATCAGAAACAAGAATTGTCTATGGTGGCCATAGTTGTTAACGGATCGGGATGAAATGAGCAATCACAATAGAGGACTTTCCATAGATACTTCCTACCAAGTTTCGGTTCATTTTGCCAAACGGTTTCAGAGGAGAAGAATCTAATTTTTTCAATAGTTTTCTAAATTTTACTGATTTTTTTCACTAATTTTCAAGTTTGAGAAGAGGCAACGGCCATGTTTGATGACAGTCGGGGTCATCATTTATGGACTGAAAGAGAATTATATATGCATTGTTCCTTTATAGTTTGGTAGCAACATTGGCTCTTTACAATATTTAAAGAATAAAAAAAAAAATAAAAAATTTATTTTTTGTAACGATAGCAGCCATTTTTCATAAGCGACCAGGCTAAGCAACCATAAGTCTGAAAGTGGATCATATATGCATCATTTCCATAAAGTTTGGTGGCAACTGGCTTTTTACCGGATTTTAAATATGTTTTTTGACAATAATTTTCTATTTTTTGTAACAGTGACGGCCACGTTGGATGACAGCCGGAGGTCTTCAATCAAAATTTTGAAAGAAGACCACATATGCATTCCTTTCATATGGTTTGATTGCATTTGACTCTTTACAGGATATTAAAATAATTTTTTAATGAATTTTTTCACTAATTTTCTATTTATAGTAATGATGGTGGCCATGTTTGATAGGGAATGGGGTCCTCAACCATAGTTCTGAAAGAATATTACATATGTATCAAATTTAATTGCAATATACTCTAAAGGATTTTTCTGGATCTTTTAATTGATTTTTTTGCTGATTTTACCCCTATGTTCTATTTATAGACATGGCAGCCATGATGGTTGGTCGGCAGGGTCATTGGACATAACTTTTAAAGGGAACCCCCTAAGGATAATTCAGGCCAAGTTTGGTTTAAATTGGCCCAGTGGTTTCAGAGGAGAAGATTTTTTAAAACGTTTACAGACGGACGAAGGATGCCAAGTGATGGCAATAGCTCATAAAGGTGAGCTAAAAATTGCAGTGTAGGTAGATCTTGACAGGCTGAACATGTTTGCAGTTTAAACTTAACATTTATCTCTTATAGTTTTTGAAATATAAGACGAAAAGTATTAAAATTGTTAAAATGTGATGAAAAAAGGGCAATAACTCAAAGATGGATAATCAGATTTACTTCAAAATTGCATGGTAGGTAGATCTTGACAGGCTGAACATGTTTGCAGTTTAAACTTACCATTTATCTCTTATAGTTTTTGAAATAAGGGATGAAAAGTATTAAAATTTTAAAAATTTGATGAAAAAAGGGAAATAACTCCAAAATGGGTAATGGGATTTACTTCAAAATTGCAGGGTAGGTAGATCTTGACATGCTGCACATTTTTTGCAATTTAAACTTAACCTTTATCTCTTATAGTTTTTGAAATATAAGACGAAAAGTATTAAAATTTTAAAAATTTGATGAAAAAAGGGCAATAATTCCAAGATGGGTAATCAGATTTACTTCAAAATTGCAGGGTAGGCAGATCTTGCTGTGCTGATCATTTTTACCCCATGTCAGATTTCTGTTTTTATTAACGGTTTTTGAGTTATTAGCCAAAAACTGCAATTTTACCCCTATGTTCTATTTATAGACATGGCAGCCATGATGGTTGGTCGGCAGGGTCATCGGACATAACTTTTAAAGGGAATCCCCTAAGGATGATTCAGGCCAAGTTTGGTTTAAATTGGCCCAGTGGTTTCAGAGGAGAAGATTTTTTAAAAAGTTTACAGACGGACGATGGACGCCGGACGACGGACGCCAAGTGATGGCAATAGCTCACCTTTGGGTCAGGTGAGCTAAAAACTAACTATAATACAGTGAAATCTTTCTAAATTGAACCCTGAATAAACACGGAATCCTGTATAAACCGAACGTGTAGAAGATTTTTGCTAATTCAACCTGTATAAATCAAACACCTGTCTATTCCAAACACAAATTTTAGATTCAAGGGGGTTTGGTTTAGACAGGTTTCACTGTATATCTACTCTTGCATTCTAAATTTAGAAAATAGAATCATGAGTAACCGACAAACGTAGTAATTCACAAATGCATATTAGAGACCATGAGTGAATTTTCATTGAGTAATTTATTTTTAGCACTAATACAAGAGTAGGTATATTGTTTATTCCTAACATTTACACTTTGTGTAAAAAAATATCTTGTTTTTCATTGCCAGACGTTAAATGACATTTTCGATTGTGACGAGATTGGTACTGTGACATCTAGGTTAAAACAAAATGTTTCTTATCATGGCAATGTCTTGAAAATAATTTGATAATTATTACAAATAAATATAACTTACTTGTTGTTTTGTTCATGGTAACCCAGGAACTATAACTCCGTAAGTCATCAAACTCCTGTACAGCTCTGATGTAAATAGTGTGCAGGGAACCAGCTGCTAATCTGGTAATGTGATATTGATATCTATATTTGTCATGTAGAGCTAGCACCATTGGTAAGGTCACATTTTCAGAACCATCGAATGACTCATACATAATCTAAAATAAAACATAAAACAATTTGTACCCTTAAATTTCTAAATGGATCTATATCGTGGCGAGAACAAGTTAGATTTTGACGAGATGATGAGGTTTGCTTTGTACTAGATCAACACGCTTAATTTGATCTTTACGGTGTAAGCACACAGAAACAATTCTATGGGAAGTTATGTTGCTCCACACTGGCACATTATCCCGATTCCAAGCCTACCAGTCTTTGCTCTTATTCCTTAATGCTGTGTACTTAGCAGAGAGGCAGAAAATACCAATTTCATAAGTCTAAGGTTTAATCTGACCATGAGCTTGAACCAATGATCTATCGCACTGGAGGTGAGTACACTAATCAATACACCAGCAATACATTAAAATATAATAATACTAATCTTTTAGAAAATAAAAAAATATCAACATACAATTTTTATGAAGGCACTACAATGTGGTAGCAATCACATATCTCATATAACAAGTCATTCAAATGAAAACTGTAGGAAAAGTCACCATCGCCCAATGTAAATTATATGAGGTCATAGACATGATGATTAAAGAGAAAGGGTTAGTGTTAGGGCAGTCAATTTTATTGTTGGAGGAAATCAGAGTACCTGGAGAATATCCACCGACCTGCCGCAAGTCATTGACAAAATTTAACATATGCATCGAGTACACCTCGTCATGAGCATGATTCAGACTCACAACATATTCAGACTTTTCTATTCAGCAAATTTTACCGTGTAAATGCAACTTTAGTGGATTCTATGCCAAGAGTCGTATTCAACTTGAACAAGCGTATCTTTTAGATAGAAAGTACTTACTTCAAAGTGATGTTGCTGTAAGGGCTTAGATACAGACCAGTTTACCAGGAAACTACTTGTATCATGTGTTGTTATGTTTATATCATCTATAGGTTGGGGATCTGAAACAGGAAACCAGTCATTATAATCAAGTAATATGTATGGCAAGAGTATTGAAAGAAAATTAAAACATTCAAAATCTGGAGACTGAAAGCAATTTTCTTCTCTCAAAAGTTTGATAGCGCATATTTTTTAGAACAATAATAAAAATGAATTTCCTATATCAGTATTTGTATGTGTTATCCTAGTTTACTGTATTATAATAAAGTGTTTCACAAAAAAGGGTATGGGCATAAATCACCAAATCAGCAATAATTTTGAATCTCTGGAAAGGGTTATTTAAGAATTAATTGTATGGAGGAGGGAAGTTACTTTATCTTATACCCACAACACATGCATGAATTGTATTGGTTTTTGCTTAACTTTTGAAGCTATTTCTAAAATATGCCATCCCTAGTCAATTTTATGTAATGTGAATCTGACCCAAACCACTCCCCTGCCACACAATTCAATAATTTCTCGAAAAATTCCCATAAAATAGTAAGGAGCAAACAGTTCTGGAAACATTTCATAAATTTCAAATATGAATGAAAAATTTATGAACACATGAACTCATTATAGTTCTGGAAACATTTCATAAATTTCAAACATGAATGAAAACATTATGAACACACGGAGCCAGTATCTAACTAATTAATTTCATGCTCCATACTTGTAATAGCCGTCTTTTCTGATTTGTCTATGATAGTTGTCCCTGACATGAGGAATATAGACAGGTTATATACAGTGCCTGGAAATAATCCAGTAAAACTGTGGAACAAAATACCAGCTGATCTGTAAAAAAAATGTACACAAATTTGTTATATATATCAACAGAATAGATTTTTGGTAAAAATAGCTAAAGATACAGAAAAGAATATATCTAAGCATAAAGTCAACACCCTGTAAACACAGACAGTTATTAAAACCCTTTGAATATTTAGTTCAACAGACTTTTGAAGAATTTATTTTAACAGGTTTCAGTACATTAATATGAACAAATGCTTGATTATTTGTATAATAGTCAAGTCAAGTTTTACAGGCGTCATAACATTTTTATATTTTGTACATTTCTTCCCATCGAGCAACAAATAATTAATGGACTTGATAAACAGACATTTTTTTTCCAGCAAGTCCAATTACAGATCTGTACAGCCTCAAACAATAAATATAACTTTATATAGCATCAGGGAATCTTTAAGATTTTAAAACAATCTGAGGTAATCAAGTTGATAATTCAAGAATATTTCGCCGAAGAAGAAGACTGGGGATTGACGCATGCTTAGTGGGTGTCGATACACCTGAGTGCTTATTAAAGCACTCACGGCGGTGTGAATACTTTTCAGGGGAAGTAATCCTTATGTAACTCTCATTACGTAAGTATTATGTATATAAATAAAATTAGATATAAACAATAATTTTGAGATTTTCTTTTTCGTAAATATTTGTGGTATTTTGTGCATCAAATAAATTGTGAAATTTCATTATTCATTATTGACCTGATATGAGAAAAAAAAATCCTACTTTGTAAGAAAATTATATTTCTGGACTCTCTCCATATGAGATAATCTCCCACACAGAAGGTTTGTAATTTTCTACACAATTTGAAGTAAAACTCTGCTTCTAATATTTTGTTCACAAAGTGTTTCACCAAATATTATATGTTATTCAGCTATCAGACAGGGTATATTATGGATTTAAACATTTTTTTTAATACAACATCCAACTGTATTAAATAAATTTGCCTCTTTTATTTTCATTTTTCGTATCTCTAGATGTCCGTTTCCGTACCTTTGACGTCATTCTTCAATGACGTCAAAATAGGTGTTGCGTCATATTTCATGTATGGGGTGTCTCATGAAGGAAAATACTGTACTAAATTTCTAAATCAATACAGTTTCATATGTAGTAAATTTTATAAACTTTGTAAATATAACATTAATATATCACATAACAAAACAACGGGTTTGTGAAACAGTTTCAATAATTTAAATGTTAACTACATGTAAATAAAACCTTGGTGTGGCCCCATGACGTCGAAAGTTTTCAAGGCTCAACGTTTTGTTTATTTGTTATGGTACAGCCGTGGAACATAGGAGTTTGCTGAATCGATCAGGTATTTGTGACGGAATTAACCGTTGTAATATTTTTTTGTTCATGCAGCCGTTTTGAGTATAAAAACAGCATTTAATTTGGTAAAAATACATTTATTATCTCGTATTATACCATTGATTCAGTGAAGCGTAATGTTTTGTCGTCCATGTTTTAATCGTTTTTGGGGACTGAAATATATACCCTGTCTGTTTTCCGAATATATGCTGACATTCAGGGCTGAAGAACCAATGAAAATATGTGTAACAAACTAAATCCGTAATATAATCTTACATCTTGCAAAAATAAAAATCAATGTTCAACACAAACAAATCCCTCAAATACTTGCTAAACTAAAGATTTCAATATGCATTAGCTTAAGGACTTACCCTTGGATTTAAAATGACGAAAAGAAAGTAAAAAAAAAGAAAAAAAAGTGGCAAATATAAGATAAATATGTTTACATTTGGGTTTTCAGGTTTTCTATCGACACAAACAAAATAGAGCTATCTCTCGAATACTTGTTTAACTAAGGATTGATTTAAATATTTATTAGCTAAATGACTTACTCTTGTATCTGTACTGGAGTTGTACTATCAGGAGGGTCTATTGTCAGTTTAAAAATCTGGAATGTAAGATTTTCTGGACTGGACCAGGATACATTGACATAGTCCACATCTACATGGTCCACAAATAATTCAGATACTGATGTAGGATCTACAAATAAAATTATATTATCGCTTTTTTGTTTATTTTCCCTTTGATGTTTAAAACCGATATATTTCATATCATGTGGGCGCATGATATGATTCCAATTATCGCTAAGCGTTGTCAAGGACGCACGTAGTATTATCTTGTTTTCTAATATGACGTTTAATGACGTCACATTACCAAATTCTTGATAATTAAGTGATTAACGATATAAAATATTAATTGTGTTTAAAAAAATTATCTAATTATGAATACAAAATAGCGATAAAATAATTAAAGATGCTTTTTAAAACTCGAGGACGTTTCTCAGTAATCTCTCATCTCAGGGCTTCGCCCTTCGATGAGAGATGACTGAGAAAAGTCATCTCGTTTTAAAAAACATCGTTAATCACTTATTATCAAATGTACATAACTGTTATATTTTTAGAAATACATGAAATAATGTCAATTGTCTTTTGTATTGTAGGTTCTCGTCCCTCAAGCATAGGTGACCGTAGCCGATTTTGGCTATCCTATTTAGGCCTCTGGTTTTATTGCTCACAAACACCTTTAAATTATTTGGCTTTCCAATCTTTTGAGCGTACCTGATGATGAATATTCCAGGAACGTGTTGTGTGCACTAAATTTGATATCTACGTTTTAAGTATTAATGGAATTAATAATTTATGATTTATGAAATAAAATAATGTTAACACTAAAAAGGTCTTGATTAAATGAAAATGTACTATATCTCCATTTTTTTCTGAAATGTTGACAGGCTGTTTATGTTGTTTTTTTTATAACTGTTTGCAAAAATCACAATTTACCTGATTTCTTCAGTTATTCAATTTGTATATTATATTTCCATAAATTACAAAGTGACCATAGAAACGAAAAATATAATTATTTCCAGAGTGATTTTAACACCATAGACCTATCAAGGTTTACACTATGAATTACTTCCTTCAAGTGAATTAGATCTACAACTACCTATGCAATCAATGCCTATCACCACTAACATTGTGAGTTAGAATCCTGCTCATGGCGATGTGTACTAGATGCAACAATATGTGATAAATATTTGTCAGTGACTTGCAACAGGTACTTTGGAAAGTGGTATTAAAATATCATAACCCTAACCCTAAATTAGATCTCACAATATTCTATTCAATATAAATGCAAATTATACTTGCATAAAAATAATACGTCTATTACATTATCACACTAAATATTCTTTTCTTAAAAAAGATAATTAAAAGAGTTAACGTTGTAACAGAGGCATCTTAGTCACAAAAAAGAACACAGTGTGTAACCAGTCTAAACTGAACCCTCAATAACACAGAAATCTGCATGAATTCAAACTTGACATAAAATCCCAATGTAGGAAATCTTTGTATAAACTGAACACCTGTATATTCTGAACACTGAACTCTAGGGGTCAGCTTCCACAGGTTTAACTGTATTCAGAACAAAAGATCAATAAAAGCATACATACTTGTAGTGGCATTAAGTTTGATTGGAACACTGATAACACCTCCACTTCTACTGACGACAGAAATCTCATATGTCTCTCCTGGGTGGAGTTGTTTAAACGAAAATGATGTTCCTTGTAATGTTACAGGGGCAATAGGTAAAGTTGTGTTTGTGGTGCCATTCATTCCAAGGGAGAGAATACTGACTGTATAGTTTTCAACATTTCCTTCTGTAGGAGGGAACCACTCTAAGTGAATTTCACGTCCTCCAATCACTGTATGTATGATCTTTGATGGTGGGTTGGGTTCTACAATAAAAGTATAAAATCATCAATTGTGTAGAATTATAGTAAAAACTGTCTCATGTGACCTTCGAATGGAACATTGAAATAGGGTCACATAAGACAGGTGGTTGCTAAATACAGGTTAAATTAATATGAAATGCATTGTGAATGGAAAGTAAAATTAATGTCACAAAATACAAGTTATTGCTTAATATAGGTGGTCACTTAAGCAGGTTTAACTGTAACTTAATATAGGTGGTTACTTAAGCAGGTTTAACTGTAACTTAATATAGGTGGTCACTTAAGCAGGTTTAACTGTAACTTAATATAGGTGGTTACTTAAGCAGGTTTAACTGTAACTTAATATAGGTGGTCACTTAAGCAGGTTTAACTGTAACTTAATACAGGTGGTTACTTAAGCAGGTTTAACTGTAACTTAATATAGGTGGTGACTTAAGCAGGTTTAACTGTAACTTAATATAGGTGGTCACTTAAGCAGGGTTTTTTTGCATGTTGATAGACATTAGTTTCCTCACTTTTTAAAAGAAAACAGGTTTCATCAAAATGGAGTCTTTATAACATGAAATGATGTTATTTATTTCTGCCAAAAAAAAATAATTGGTGTTTTTCTCTAATAAAGTAAAGTGCTAGAGAAATTTCTAATTTTAATAGCATGATTGTAAGAAGAAACAAACTTACTGGTATATTGTACAAGTGTCTCTGCACTGCTCTTTTTCAGGCCTTTCACAGATATGACTTTAATTGTATATTTCTTTCCTGGTGTCAATGAATCAAATTTCACGGTTCTCTTATCCGTATTGTACTGATCCCTGAAATTAACACACAAAATATCATTACATGAATCTGCATCAAATTAATTTCATGAAATGCGATCAAATTTTCCTCTTAATAAGCTATAAAATATTTTTTTAAATAAACAAGAGAATGTAACAGTACAACAATTTTCGTGACTTTATCCTGAAACTGGCAACGACAAAAAATGATACAAATTTTGTCATAATACCCTTCAGGTATATGTCTCATCATCCTAAAAGTTCAAAGGTCATTGACTTTACAATTAAGAAGGATGTTACCAGTTAAAACTAAAAGTTAAAATATTATTCAGGAAATACCCTTGAGGAAATACAGGTGTGAAAGCATTGTGTGGGGTTTGGAATATTTGTCTTGTAAATAGGTCATCTTTAAGAATTTAATTCTGCAATAATTTTATGTATTATTTTGTACTCGTACAAATGTTGATGAAGTATCAATTTACAGACGTTGGTTTACATAAGGTTTGTGTCTTAAATGTATCCATTATGTTCTAGATTTTTTGAAGCAAAAAATGCATCTGAAATGACAAGGTTTTGATGATGGGGAAATACATTAAATTTTCTAGAAATATGTAAGATTTTTGTGATTATTGGAGTCAATAAAAAATATCCTTTCCCACTCCCCTCATGAAAGATTTGTTTAAATAGTCATACACTTACACTGGTGAATGTGTCTGGGGATCCTTGGGGGAGATCATGACATCATAATAATCCAGTTGTCCACTCTCTACAGGACCCCATGAAATTTTTAGTGATGTCGTTTGTATATCCTGGTTCAAAATGTGTATATTTCCTGGCATATGTGGATCTGAAAAGAAGTAATAAAATCAAACATAGAAGGTATAGTGTTGATACCGCACATTTGTTGGTGTGGATAAAATGGGGATTTACATACAAGGTAAAGTGTTGATGTCACACATTTG
The DNA here is from genome assembly GCA_963680875.1 of Bathymodiolus brooksi. NCBI lineage: Eukaryota > Metazoa > Mollusca > Bivalvia > Mytilida > Modiolidae > Bathymodiolus > Bathymodiolus brooksi. The sequence continues at coordinate 102,529,077 of OY804581.1, read as the reverse complement.
ATGGTGTGGATAAAATGGAAATTTACATAAAAGGTATAGTGTTGATGCTTCACAATTGCTGGTGTGGATAAAATGGGGATTTACATACAAGGTAAAGTGTTGATGCTTCACATTTGTTGTTGTGGATAAAATAGGGATTTACATACAAGGTATAGTGTTGATGCCACACATTTGTTGGTGTGGATAAAATGGGGATTTACATACAAGGTAAAGTGTTGATGCTTCACAATTGTCGGTGATGATAAAATGGGGATTTACATACAAGGTAAAGTGTTGATGCCACACATCTGTTGGTGGGGATAAAATGGGGATTTACATACAAGGTAGTGTTGATGCCACACATTTGTTGGTGTGGATAAAATGGGGATTTACATACAAGGTAAAGTGTTGATGCTTCACAATTGTCGGTGATGATAAAATGGGGATTTACATACAAGGTAAAGTGTTGATGCCACACATCTGTTGGTGGGGATAAAATGGGGATATACATACAAGGTATAGTGCCGATTCCCCACAAACCTACACTGTAAGTTGAGGACAAAACTACAAAACATAGCGATAACTGAACAAAGGGTGCAAATCAACAACTTTATAATAGAAAAGATAAAGTAAAAGTGAAATATGAACGAAAATCCATTCAAAATCAACATAAAAATCAGAAGTTATTGTTATTTTTCATCTTACATTCACAATGAGAACAGACAAAATGAGGTAACACAATAATCACAGGGCATAAAAAGGTTTGCTGAACAACTAATGCATTCCTGATTTTTGTTTGTCCCATTAACAATTCATGATTTTACACAAATAATCCTAGAAAATACATTTGACTAAATAGTTTACCAGTTCTGAATTTTAATACATTGTATGTTAATGATGCTGTTTTGATAACACATAAAATCGAGACGAGCTGTCTCTAAATTTTTGGAAAGACTTTGTATCAATTTAATTCATGCTTACATCAACTTCCTGATTACAGGAGCATTCCTTCCTACTTACATGTATAGAAAATCCTGCTAAACTGACTAGCGCTATCCTCCCACTCCGACACAGTACCAACGGATACATTATACTCTATCCCTGCGGTAAGGTTCCCTATAATAAATTTTGTCTGGTCTGCTGGGTAGGTATAGTTACTGAAGTAAAAGTACCCATCATCAATACTGACAGAGTAATTCACGAAGACGGAATTAAATGGTGGGGTGACGGATAATTCAAGATAAGAGGTAGAACTGCTCTCTTCTGTAAGACTAGTTACTGTTTCTGGCTCTGAAATTGAAATTAATGCATTTAATACAATATATTTCATGCAACCTTTGTACACAATATGTTTTCTTATCTTGCAATCGTGTATTTCACAGTACTAATAAAAGGGTCAAATAAACTTCAGAGTTATTTAGTCATGAACCTATTAAGACTTTTCTGGTACCTGACTCATGTAGAGCCAACAGTAAGAAACGATAACAGTATGCATGCAGTCATGATAGAGGACAGCAATTTGCAATATATATGGAAGCCAATATTTTAATATGGTACTGAGTGTCTCAATTAAAGCAATTTTGCTTTAGCTAAAATAAAACCACAATGGAATATGAATAGGACTGCATATATTAAATGTCACTTTAAACACTATTTCAGTTTTAATTTCAATAATTTATTTTTGATTGTTGGAGGGAACCAGAGTACATGGAAAAAACATCACCCTGCGTTAAATGCTGTTTTACATTTCACAATCACAGTAGGGTCTTCAACAATGAACAAAACTCATATCGTAAAATGGGGTTAGAGTGTGAAATTCAGATCAATGAACTATATGCGACAATAACCATTCTTACAATACACAAACAAAGATTGATTGATTTTTCATGCTTAATGCCACTTTCAGCAATATTTCAGCAATATCATGGCGACCAGTGTTAGTCGTGGAAGAAGCCGGATACCCAGAGAGAACCATCGACCATGGGCAAGCAACTGGTAAACTTTATCACTTGTGGCTGTGAGTCGAGTGCACCTTTTTTTGTAATTTACAAAGCCAGGTGCGAACCCACGCCATTTTGGAGATAGGCTTGTATGAGCTGTTAGGTAATCCAACTACCTAACTCATTGAGCCACCTGAGCCCCACAAACAAAGAATCTTACTGGTAGAATGATAGGCCACATCTGGTACACTTCTTCTGTTATTCTGTACAGCATAGGCCTTGATCTCTATAGGTGTGCCAGGAATAACACCAGGAATCACAGTACAGCATGTATATGACATCATAGTACAAGTAAGATTTACCTCCCCTTCCAAGTTATAGGTATTATTGTATTTAGCAGACAGTTGTACATGGTCCTGATAAAGTAAAAAAAAAATTATTGGCACAGTTTATAAATTAAGTAAAAGCTGAGGATTTAAGTTAATGGCAATTTATACTTTTGGTGTTTTTTTTAATTTGTACTTAAACCAGAGGCTCTCAAGAGCCTGTATCGTTCACCTGGTAATAAAAAAAACCAATTGGTCCTATGTAAAAACTATGTCCTGCTTCATCTTGGAATTACGATCAACATAAAAAACACAAAGTTTGTAAAGGACCTTCCAATGATTGATGCACAGTTTAGGTTCAATCAGTGCAATAGCTTCAGAGAAGAATATATTTCTGTATTTTCCCCATATGGTTCTGTGTTAATACTATGACCTGTGGTGGCAGCCATCTTGGATTTCCGATCGGCATAAAAAACAGGACCTTCCAATGATCATTCCTGGGCAGTTTGGTTTCAACTGTCCAAGTGGTTTCAGAGAAGAAGCGTTTTGAAACATTTTTCCCATAGGGTCCAATGTTAAACTAAGTCCTGCCGTAGCCGCCATTTTGAATTTCATATCAGAATAAAAAACGTATATTTTGTAGAGGACCATTCAATGAACATTCATGCACAGTTTGGCTTTAATCATATTTGTAGTTTCTGAGAAGAAGGCATTTGAACATTTTCCCATAGGGTCCAATGTTAATCTATGTCCTGCGGTGGTGGCCATCTTGGATTTCCGATCGGCATAAAAAACACACACCTTGTAGAGGACCTTCCAATGATCATTCCTGGGCAGTTTGGTTTCAATTATCCAAGTGCTTTCAGAGAAGAAGCGTTTTGAAACATTTTTCCCATAGGGTCCAATGTTAAACTAAGTCCTGCCGTAGCCGCCATTTTGAATTTCATATCGGAACAAAAAACGTAAAGTTTGTAGAGGACCATCCAATGTACACACATATGGACAGTTTGGCTTTAATCATATTTGTAGTTTCTGAGAAGAAGGCATTTGAACATTTTCCCATAGGGTCCGATGTTAATCTATGTCCTGCGGTGGTGGCCATCTTGAATTTTCGATCGGCATAAAAAAACAGAAACTTTGTAGAGGACCTTCCAATGATCATTCCTGGGCAGTTTGGATTCAATTGTCCAAGTGGTTTCAGAGAAGAAGCGTTTTGAAACATTTTTCCCATAGGGTCCAATGTTAAACTAAGTCCTGCCGTAGCCGCCATTTTGAATTTCATATCGGAACAAAAAACCTTAAGATTGTAGAGGACCATCCAATGAACATTCATGTACAGTTTGGCTTTAATCATATTTGTAGTTTCTGAGAAGAAGGCATTTGAACATTTTCCCATAGGGTCCAATGTTAATCTATGTCCTGCGATGGCGGCCATCTTGGATTTCCGATCGGCATAAAAAACAGTAACTTGGTAAAGGACATTCCAATGATCATTCCTTTACAGTTTGGGTTCAGTCAGTTCATTAGTTTCGGAGAAGAAGATCTTTGAAATTTCAGCCAATCAGAGCATATTATTGGCCCTGGCAGCCATATTGAATATCCGACTGGAACGAAAAACAGTAACTTTGTAGAGGACCATCCAAGGAACATTCCTGCTAAGTTCGGTTCCAATCGGCCAAGTGGTTTCGGAGAAGAAGCTTGAAATGTGAAAAGTTTACAGACGACAGACGACGGACGCCAAGTGATGGCAATACCGGTGAACTAAAAACATTTGAAAAATCTGAAAATATACAAACATATGTAAAATATCCCACATGTGTAATTAAATTACTGACACAGGGTTCACGTTACAGGGTGATTCTAGCAAAGAAGTCACCATGTGAAGGTTGATTCACCTTCTAGTTGGTCAAAAACGAAATTGAAGTCACATTGTAATTTTGAAAAGTTGCCCTATGTCGCCCCTGTATTTTTGCCATGTGTCATTTATGAAAATGTTGATATCATGTTTATTGAAAAACATGTATATAGTATTCAAGTCGTGCAACTAAAACAAGTAGAAGGCAAAAACAACAAAAATGCATAAAAAAAAAATCAGTAACTAGATTTCAATGTCACCAGTACTAGTGTTCCTTGTAAACAAATTCACCAAAAGACAACAATTTACAAAAGTCGAAGTCAATAAATGATTAACTTTTATTTTTATTTTTTTCAACAACAAAAAATGTATTAAAAACAAATTAAACATTTTGCATTTGGATACATCTCGGTTGTGTATAAACAACCGAGATGTATCCAAATACAAAATGTTTAATTTGTTTTTAATACATATTATTTTTTTTGGGAAACATTTATTGACTTTGACTTTTGTAAATTGTTGTCTTTTGGTGAAATACATGAAATTTCTTAGGAATGATGTCGGTAATTTGTCTAGCAATGAGCATGTGCAAAGTAAAATTTATTAGGAATTTTATCACTACACTGTTTATTCAGGTATGACGTCTGCTTTGTACTAGACTTGTAGGTTTAGTTGGATATGTATAGTGCTAGCTCACTGAAACAACAGTCAGCTTCGCCTTCGGTGTGAAATTGCCTCGAGAAATCCATTCTCCCACAACAAACCAACGATAGTATATAACTATATCAATGGGTATTTTACCATTACCTTAATGACTTACCTGTTCACTTTTAAAATCCTCTTTCCATGACAACATTAGAGTATAGTTATCTATCGCAACGATCCAATATATGGTGGGTGATAAAGGTCCTAAAGATATAAAAGAAATATTCAAAATCACATGAAATATCATGATATGTAATAAATATTTTAATCTTAAAATTATGCATTAGAAAAAAAAACATTACTGCAACATTTTTATCCATACATATGATGGGCACAGAAAATTTGGGAGAAGACTTCATAAGTTGGAAAAACTTGTGTCTGATCCCTATTTGTTATATTTAGCAAATAAAAATATGTTTAAACTAAACAGAAAATTATTAGATAACTCAAATTTATTTATTAATTCAATATTCACAGATATAGTAAAATACAAGTAAACTGTCCTCGTGGAGAGCAGTCACCTCTCTAATAAGGCACTTTTTTCATTATAGAATGGGTGCTTTTATAAGAGGAGGACTGCAGTATTTTAATCACACATTATATACATGTATTCCTACATTGCTGGTAATGTATATTTATTATAGGAAAATGCATCATATTGTTCTTTCATATATTTCTTCTCATATGATCACTAGTATTGTGTTTGGTAATTAGACCTATCTTATATTTCTCATACATGTACAAAAAGAATCTGACTGAACTTCTCATATCAACGTGTGGTGACATTTGTTTCCATCTACTAACACTATTCATCCAATATTACAAAATTACAACAGTAACGAAATCTAATGTCTTGTTGAAAAAGAATTTTTCAGAAATTTTGATGATTAATTGTTGTCTAACCGATATATTTGCTTAAATAGTAATTTATACCTTTATCCTTTGATCTCACTGAAAGAAACTCAGAATCAACAGACTGATTCTGATACTATAAATTATCAGTCACTGTGATGTCAAACCCATTATGATGTTACTGATATCAATAGTTTTGGAGGTCTCGACATATATAATCACTAGTATCGCAGCTTGTCCCGTCAAGACTCGCTGCATCATTAGTGATAATATCTGTCTGGACCTTAACTACTGCTGTTATTCTATTTACACTGAGTCAGTTAATATTTATAATATACTCAAGACATGCTATCCAATTAAAATAGAGCTTCCCACCATTTTTGTACAAATGTATTATAACCTATATTACATATACAATATACGTACATTGTCGGTAAATATAAAATTTATTTGTACGAGCTTTAGAAACAGGCAGACTAGCTTTTCAGGCCTGCTTCGCAGCGAGTACAAATGAATGTTATATTTAACAACAATGTACGTATATTGTGTTTATCCTGCAACGTCAAAAAAGTCGGAAAACTTGTCAGATTTAAACAAAAAGGACAGAAACAAGCGTCATTCCTCGCCTTTCATAAATGTTGTCAAGGGTGTCTTCTTCGTGGTCCGCGTTACATTAGTACCAGTTTCATACTTGTCTGCGCCCTCCGCTGTACATAGCTACAGGGTACCAGGAAAGTTTATTCGTAGGCTGAAAAGTTTATTCGTCTAGTACGAATAAAGCTAAAATTTATTCGTATAGCATATTTGTACAGCAAATGCACTGATTGCAGGATAATATACTATATACTAAAACCTACTTGTATTATCCAGTATCCTCGCTGTGCCATTACTACTTTCACCATTACTGATGGATTCTACGGCAATATTATACACTACCCCTGGATCAAGACCTGTCAAGTTATGATATTGCACAGTAGTGGAGTTTGATTTGAAGATTTCAGAATTGTTATTTATCTCAGTAACCGTAACTCTGTATGAATCCTGGGTACTACGACTGTCTGTATTCCAGGTAAAATACAGGTGTTCTGTTCCAGCCTCTGTGACAATGATTGAGGTAGGTGGAAGAGGCTCTAAAAAGAAGAAAAATGGATATTCAATGTATATACAGTTAAATCTGTTCATGTGGTCACTTCTATTAAGCAGTCACCTGTATTAAAAGGTCACCTTTGTCTTGTCCTGTCATAGAAAATTTCATAAGAATTGAACCTCTTTTTAGAGATTACATGTTTTACAAGACCACTTTTTCTTTGTCCCCAAGGTGACCTCTTAATATAGCTTTGACTGTACGATGTATTGTGTATGTATACATAACTTCTTTGTATGCATGTTCATTCTTATTTATTTAAAATTTTAAAACAAATAAGAATCATATAATATATTTATTAAACACTTAATTTTAAGATTTTAAATTTATAATATTTTGAAATTCAAATTATCACTGTTTATTCCGTAGTAAACTATATGTTTTTGTTTTATAGGTTTAAGAAAATGTCCAAAATATTGTTTCCTACATTACATGTATCTGCTTTAGTATAAAATATTAAGCAACAATAGGACAATGTATTTCCTTGTTTGATAATAACAACATTAGTGTGCATGACACGTTTCTGGAATAACCTTCATCAGGTACGCTCAAAATATAAAGCAACAGTAGAAATATTTAGCAACCAACAGATAATTTCCATAGCATTATTTGTAAATATGAAACATAGTATTTAAAAAAAAACATTCTCTAGCTCTTTATAAATGACAAACATCTATTTCATATACCGGTACATTTCAAAATGTTCAAAAACACAATCTTATATTTTTTTGTTACAAAACATTCGATTTTAAGAAGAAAATGAATGCTGTTTTCTAAATCTTTTTTGTGTGAATATTTCAAAATGTAAATGACTAAATATATATTAATTTCTTCCACAAATATTTTTATATATTTTCTAATAATCACATCTTGTAAAATGTATTTTCCCTACTATTATATGTAAATAATTGAATGCCATTTTCAAAATCTTTTTTTGTGTGAATATGTTTAAATGTAAATGACTAAATACAGTATATATAAATTTCTTCCACAAATATTTTACATTTTTCTGATAATCTCATTTTGTAAAATGTATTTTCCCTACTATTATATGTAAATAATTGAATGCCGTTTTCAAAAAAAAAAATTGTGTGAATATGTTTAAATGTAAATGACTAAATATATATCTTCCACAAATATTTTACATTTTGTTGTCATCACATCTTTCTAAATGTATATTGTCTATCATTATATGAAAATAATTGAATGCTATTTTCTAAATCTTTTTTTTTGTGTGAATATGTTTAAATGTAAAAATGACTAAAAGAAATATATAAGTACAAACTTACTTGTCGTTCTGGAGGATTTAAAAACTTCAACGCCATCCTTTTGTAACTGTAATTCGTAAGTAACACCTGGACTTAGACTATCTAATAGATATGTTGCTACATTATCAGGGGAGATAACATAGTCTATATTCTTGTAGGTAATGTTTCCTTGGATACCGTAACCAAGGGAGTAGTTGACACCTGTCTTTGTTTCTTCCCATGTTAATTCTAAGAAGAAATCCCCTGACGAAACGTTCACTTTAATTATCTGTGCAGAAATCTGGGTTATCTGAAAAATAAATTATAATACAAACATGAAAATATTGCTTGGCCGTCGTGGTCGTGATCGTATGGTAGATGGATTTACAACTACCTGTGCAATCAGTGCCTATCAACACTAAAGTTGTGAGTTTGAATCCTGTTCATGGAGAGATCTTGTCGATACAACATTATGCGATAAAAGTTTGTCAATAATTTGAGAAAGGTCGGTAGTTTTCTCCGGGTATTCCAGTTTCCTCCACCAATAAAAATGACCACCACGCTATAACTGAAATATTGTTGAAAGTGGCTTTAAACATCATATTAACCCTAACCTTATAATTAAAACCTTCACATATTGGGAAACACATAACTTCAGTGATCCTTGCAGGATAAAATTTGATTGAGTACCAACCAAAATGTCATGAGTCTCACTAGTGTATTCTGTGTTATTTATTTTCTTAAATTGTGAGTCTCGGACAGAAGTCACTGACCTCGACGAGTTGCAAGACAGTAAATATAATCTGACACAAAAATACAAATGTACAAAAATAACTTAAAAGAATGGAAATTGGACTTTTTCCTCACCTCATGATTGCAGTACTTTGTCAGTTAATTAAGGGTATTAGTCATTACATGTACTGTACATGCATGTGCATATTTTGAACTTATAACAATACAGTTTCAATAGATAAAAGAAAGTTTGGTTCACCACAAACACATGATGGCATTATGATGATTCATATTAGTTTATACTTGTTGTCAAGGTTAATTTTGTAATCAGTCCTTGAAATGAAAATTTGAATTTACTGGTCCGAATCAAATTCTTGAATTTATTATATATATATATATCTAAATAAAAACTGAAATATTCACTGGTCCGAACAAAGTTTTAATGGTCTTGGGACAGAGGACCAGTGCTCATTGTGAGGACTGATAATACAGACAAGCCTGCCCACCTCTATTAAAAGTCACATTTTTCTTGCCCTGTCATAGAAAATTTCATATGAATTGAACCTCTTTCAAGAGGTCATCTGTCTTAAAAGACCACTTTTCCTTTGCCCTTTGACCTGTCTATCCGTGGACTGAGTGATGTTTCAGTGAGTACAGCAGCACTATAAATATCCAACTAAGTGTCTAGTACAAAGTGAATCACATCATCATTACATTGAAATGTACCTTGGTCTCGTCATGATATAGCTGAAAAATTGCTGAGTTGGTGTTAAACAACAATCACTCACTCAATGTAAGATGCGATGAGAATTAAATCCATTTTTTGTCAAACATATAAATGATAGTATGTTTATTAGAAGATTTGCCATGGCAACATCAGTCTAATGTCCCATAATACATAGGAATCTACAATAATCTTTCATATCCCGCTTAACGCTTAAGTAATAACAGCAATAATCGTGTGTAAAATATCAAAAGGAAAATTAACAAATCATCAATAACAATCGTAATCATATTTTGAACACGAAGCATTTCATGGCAATAATCTATTGTCACAATTATTATCGGTATAATCACTCAGTGTATTAATATTATGAGTTGATGTTAAAGAATGTATAATTAAGAGTGTCCTTGGTGTTCAATACGAAACAGAAGCTGTCGTGGTCGCATGGTAGATAGATTTACAACTACCTGTGCAATCAGTGCCCATCACCACTAAAGTTGTAAATTTGAATCCTGCTCTTGGTGAGGTGCACTCGATACAACATTATGTGATAAAATTTGTCAATCACTTACGGCAGTTTGGTGGTTTTCTCCCCTTACTCCGATTTTCTCCACCAATAAAACTGAGTCACGATATAACTGAAATATTGTTGAATTTTGAGTTAAACACAATAACCCTACCCTCTAACACTCAATACAAAAATATATCTGCATACATGTGAACAAGATGATGTATTAATGAAAAACAAAATTAAGACAGTTGCAATGCTTTTGGATTTTTTCAATAGACATTTTGCACATTCCAGATTTGATTCTAAAATTATACATTTTTTTAAATGAGATATTTCCCTTACGACGTGCAAAATGGTACCCGGTTTAGCAAGAGCAAGGGAAAGGACAACAAATTTTAGAGTAATTTTTTCATAATTTATACATATTTGAACAATGTAAAAAATCCAAGGATAAATCTATAGCAAACAGAAAATTCACAAGTTGTAACAATATTAAAATTTTAAACAGATTATGGGGGAAATATATGTTATTTCCATTAAACTTTATATGAAAGGGGACCATTTAGCCCCCCTTAATGGGAAATAACTCCTATAAAACACATAATTTTAGAATCAAAGTCGGAACTCAATCCTCCAGATGAGCACCAGTCCTCTGGCCCAAGACCTGTAAAACTTTGTTCAGACCAGTAATTTTTTCTGCATTTATTTAGAACTATATAAAAATAAATTCAAGAATTTGATTCGGACCAGTATATTCAAATTTTCATTTCGAGGACTGGAAACTGTACAGAACATGTCTATTTTAATGTACCAATTTAAAAAAAAAAAATTTGCTATATATAAAATAAGAAATGATAAATATATATCTATGTAAGTAATAAATGTAGATAAACCATCATCTAAAGTGGAATGTCAATATTTACATTTTTGGTATATGTCAATGCAATAAATAAATGTTGCTATGCATTTTAAGTGGTACATACATGTATCTCTACACACACAAAAACAAAAAAATCTTATTTAGATAATGTACCAGTATTTTAATTACTTACCAGCACAGAAATCAATATTATCCATATAAACATTCTTTAACACTTAATAAATTAGTCTGTGCATTACACTACAGGAATAATGACCAAAAACTTTTTACTACCGATCATAATTCATCATTATGTGAATGACAGCATGAAAAAAATCATGTCAAATCCGCTGGCCTTAGGGTTACACAATCAGGAACAAGTAGACATGAGCTAACTAACAGTAATTCAGATTATTTGTAATAATTTAAAAAAAAATGGATGCAGTGTATTGATAATTGCCTAATTTCATCAACATATATGTAATAGTTTTAAAATTCTTGACATTATTACATACATTGTAGGTTATATTTGGTTTGAATCTATTTTGTTATTGAGTATACAAGAACATTTTCAAGCCTTTTACATCTTCAATGGGTATATAGTTTTTGCACATGTACCTCTTAATAAAAAAAAAAATGTGGTTTTCAAACTTGTCTAAGATATTGTCCAAATTTAGTTTGTGTATAAATCTTTTTTTTACAGTAATAAAGTTCTCTGATGTACAACAGGTTGTCAAGGAAATGAGACAATTAAATTGATTTTTTCACATATACCATCATCTTCTTATTGTTTAGTTATGATTTGTATATAATGATGTATGTAGGTTTAAAAAAGGAAATCAATATTTCACAAAGATAAGAAGCACATATACATACAGGTACATTGTATAAAGTTTTAAAATCAAACTCTAAAATCAAATAGATGAAAACACAACTGTTTTTTTGTTTTATGACAATTTTTAAGTCTGTTTATGATATGCAGTCAAACCTGTCCAATCAATCACCTCTATTAAAAAGGTCACCTTTGTCCTGTCCCGTCATAGAAAATTTTATATGAATTGAACGTCTTTTAAGAGGTCACCTGTTTTAAAATACCCTTTTTTCCTTTGGACCAAAGATGACCTCTTAATACAGGTTTGACTCAATTTATTGAGAAATTACATAGGACATTTTTATTATTGATTTTAAATCATTTTTTTTTAATTTAAATTACAAGACAAAAAAATATACACTTAAAAAAATGAAAAAAATAATAATAAAATAAAAAATTGGATCAACCACATGTTTACAAATTAAATAGAAAGTTTTAACATATCTCTTCTTTTCCACAATTAAGTTTTTATACACTTTAAAATGTCAGAATTTTATCATATTGCTATTTCCTTTTACCCTCATTAACATCCTAATCTTGATGATGTTTGCCTGTTTATAACAAGTTTTCTAGATATCATCTAATATCTAAACTTTCTTTAGGGTCAAAATCCTGTTTAATATCATAAAATATCTAAGAAGTACACTTTGCACATGTCCAGAAATAAAATTTACATATATTAATAGATTTATACCCTTTTACCTGTGCAACAGGTGAAATTAAGATGTGTAGCTTTGATGTTTACAGGTAAATAAATATTATAGGTAATTAAAATTCCCTCAGGTCAGGTGTACACCAATAAATGTTCTTGATAAATAATCTAGGAAGTGCATCATCGTTAAATAAACAAATAACATTTTCACAATTTTATGGATTTATTTTCTGCTTTTCAAAATCCCAACACTGTGATATTCACTTTAATTTTTGGAGGGAAAGGGGGAGTAATTGGTTGACTGTATGCATTGCAACATGAACATATAAACATGCATTGCACTTCAAAATTACTTTCAAATCAGCCAGTAACAAATTTAAAGTCCACATTGAAAAGATTTTTTTCAATCACAGGCTGGGGGGTTTTTTTTAAACAAAAACATAACTTATTCAAAATCATTGAACATCATAAATCTAATCCTTAATTTAATGTCTTTAAATGACAATGATAGTTGTATATAAGATTAGCTAGTGTATTTCTAGATAGGATAACGTAACCCTCAGTCTTCGCTGGAGCAAAAGCGGACTGAGGGTACCGGTAGTTATCGTATCTAGTGTATTTCTGATTTGAATTAATTCAACTATTAGTCATCTGTAACCATGTATATAGTGTGCCCTAATATACAAAATGTATATCACTCTTTTTAATCTGCCATCCTCACTTATTACCATCAAATTTCAAATTTCAATTTCCAAAAAAATCAGTGTTGGAATTAGATTTTAGAGCTATCAAATTTTTGTTCTTCCCTCAACGGGATTTGAACCCACACCATTGTTACACTGCAGCACCATTCGCTTAGCCTTACGTCCAGCGCCCTAGACCACTCGACTACATCCACTCCCTTAAAAAGGAGCTTCAATAATCGTAGTGTTACCTTTTCTCGTATGGCAAATCTAGGGATACACGTAAGACATGTGTATAAGCGTGTGTAGATGGTACATATATACTTAATATTATAATTTGACAGCAATCTAACTCAGCAATTTTTAATATATTGTATAGGATAATGAAGAATTCATTATACAGTCACAGGAAATAAAGTATATTATACAAACGTCTAGAAGTATATATATATATATATTTCTCCCTCTAAAACTGTATATATTGCTATGGTCACTTATTGCCAAAATATAGCTTGATCCAAAAGGTGAGGATATAATGAGTGTGTATACATACTGTAATTAATGTACAATGTATGAGCAGTACCAAGAAAACTGTATGACAACTAAACATTTTTGAAGGTCTAAACTTGTTAAAAAGTTTTACATTTTAAACTCCAAACGAACAATAAAATATTAGGAAAATAGAAACCACACGTTTACATACAATGTGTATTAACAATACCAGAGGCAGAGGTTAATGAATTTTAAAATGCACCTGTGATGTAAATCTATTGTCAAAACTCTCCATTATTTTTAAGGAGTGGAGAATTATTGTTCTCTTTGTACTTTAGATACTATACACAGACTTTTTTTTGTTACAAGATTAATAATTAATAAAATTAATACATGGCCGTAGCGCAATGGAGGCAAATGAGGCAAATGCCTCACTTTTGAAACGGCAACTGTAACCTTTGAAAGCAAATAAAAAAAAAAATCTTCAAAATTTGTCTAAATTCACCCCCTTTGCCTCACTTTATTCAGACCCGGCCTACGGCCGTGTAATAAAGTACAATGGGTGGATTTTAAGTTGGAGAATGTCCTCGTATCTCTCCATTCCTTAAAAATAATGGAATGGAGAGATACTCGGACATTCTCCTATGCTTAAAAAGAATAGTGATCAGTGGGTGGGTAATAACAACCGTCAACTGTCATACAATTTGTATTATCATAAGACGAGTGCATCATGTAGAAATGTGATATATTCACCATTTTATATTTGTGATTTCTAGAAATGGACACAAATTGTTACTGGTAATTGAAACCACTATGACATCATCATGGATACATGAAAAGTTTACATTGATATCTGAGGACATTAAAATACAATTTCTCCATTAACAATTGGGTATTATGATTTCTTAATAGATATTTTCAGTTCTTCAGATTCTTCTGTTATATTCTATTATATACATGTACATTGTAATGGCTATCATAAAGTAGAACTTACTGAAGATAGCCACACCTTTTTATAACTATTCAGTTACGAGGTATTTAAAGATTAGTCACCAAAATAAACATGGTTTAAATTATTGAAATCTCCTAACTTCTCTTGGTTTTCTCACCAAGTCTCCCTCTCAGAAATATTTGAAAGAGTTGTCCACCCAATTAAGGATTGATCGCAATTTTTGTTTGGTTCATGAAGAAATAACCTCAATCAGGTTGTACACACCGTGTAACCTGTGTAGCGGTTTACGGAAGGGTGTGTACAACCTGATTGAGGTTATTTCAAATGAACTGAACAAATAATTTCGATCAATCCTTATAAATTAATTCAAACTTTTTTTGTTATGATATTGAAAAATATATCTATTTGTTCAAAATAAGGCAAATAATCGGAAATAAATTTAAATAACCCCAAAGGTGCTTCATTTAAAGAAAATCACCTGATGACAACGACGCCTATATTTAGATTCCGTTCATTGCCAAATAACCTAAACTTTTTAAACCAATCAAAACACGTATAAATTGACATGCAACTCTAAAATTAATTTATTTTGAATTAGACAGAGCCCAGTTTCTTGATTAGAAAGTACAAAAAAAACATATTGTATTCCTGCTTCCTGTTATATTAAATATACTCATCCATGATGTTTATATATGTATACTGACCTAACAAGAAGTTGATCAGCTAATAAAAAAAAATAGCACAGGAAGAATAGGTCCAATGGGACACAATTTTATTTGAAGGGTCGTAAATAAATTTTGTAATGCTGAAAAATGATTTTTGTACACCAGAAGTTAGAAGTAAACATACTAATACTAGGAGAGTTTGTAGACATGCCCTTTCAAGAAAATTTTAAAGATATCATAAGATGTATTTATAAATATTGCTATTTCAGACCATAAGTGTCTGGGATAATCTTCCACTTCTAATGAAATGCAAATTCAGGTTGGTTGGTTTGTAGACGTAGTGTTTAACATCACTGATTTTCAACAATATTTTAGTTATATCATGGTGGTAATTTCTATTGGTGGAAGAAACTGGAGTACCCAGGGAAAACCACCGATCTATCACAAGTCATTGACAACAAATTCAGTTTCGCTACTTTTAATATTTGACTCTTATAGTACAGGTACATCTTCATTAAAGAATTCTGAACAATTACAACATTCTGCTTGTGAAAAATTACTTGGCATCAAAATTGACTCAAATCTAAATTGGAAAAACCAAATTGATCAAGTCTGTTCTAAAATATCATCAAAAATCTACCTTCTTTCAAAAATTAAGAAATATGTAAACCTTGAATCAAGGCAACTTTTTTATTCAGGTTACATTTTGCCTTTAATTGATTATTGCTGTGTTGTTTGGGGAAATTGTTCAAATGAGGGACTTAATCGCATTCTTAAATTGCAAAAAAGAACAGCAAGATTGATATTAGATCAAGATCCCATAGCACCATATGAACCTCTATTTAAACAACTAGGATGGATGAGTATTGAACAAAGAATCAAATATCATAAATATCTTCTTGTTTCAAAATGTCTAAAGAATGAAGCACCTATACATTTAAAAAATAAAATCCAGTACTTGTCTGATAGAAATCCGTACTCTCTCCGAAATGTTGTAAGTGAAAAATTACATATCCCAAAGGCAAAAACTGAACTTTTTAAGAAAACTTTTACATACTCTGGACCAAAGCTATGGAATGAACTTCCATTTTCGATACGGCAAGCTTCTTCTCATAATGCATTTAAGACAAAAGTTAAAAGTCTCATTTTAAATGATGATGTACCTTAATTTACCATTAAATGTTTACTAAATCTTTTGTGTATACTTATTACAATGTATTGTGTAACTTTATATTGTGTACTTTACAATGCATGTTTAAATATGTTAATGAGGGCCTCAGGGAAGATTAGTTGTTAACTAACTGTGTAACCCTCTATAAATAAAGAATTTATTATTATTATTATTATTATTATTATTATAAAGAAACAATTTTTTTCGCTAAATTCCCTGGTATGGCGATGAAATTTGCTCATTTTAAAATACAATACAATAAAATATTTCTTCATTGCCTATTAAACACCAAATAATTACAGTAATTTCATTCATTGTCGTTATTGATTGCATATTGATTACAATCATAATATATATATATATTACACAAAAAACAATTACTGGTACATGTATCATCATATGAAAAAAAATATAATAAATGTTTGTTCAACACATACAAAAGGGGTAAAACAATGTTGAATATGACTAAATGCATATAAATGAGACACAGCACTAAATCATCAGTAAATGGATATTTTCATTTAAAGTATAAAATATTTAAAAGCCTTGGTTATTATTTAAATTAATAAACATTTGTAAAATTTTTAAATTTTGCAAAAATTATATGTCTTAACTTGTTAGTGGCAAGGTATAATGTCAAGAAACCATGCAAACCATGTTATGACAGGTCAAGAGACAAAAGAAAATAAATGTCAACTTCTTAAGCACTAGTACATATGACGATAGGAATGTACAGTTCACTTATAAACAATCTTATTATTCCAATGCAGTTTTGAATTAGCGTAAAAATGAGGAAATATCAAACATCCTGAAAACAAAAATTTGATGACTTAAAAGCAACTTACAGAGATCAGAGATCCTTGCAACTCGCCTAGATGAGTTCTTGACTCACCATTTTCTGTTAAGAATCACAGAAATATTCAAATTTTAGATTTTTACAGAAATGTCTTCTGAACTCCTCAAAATAAAATGCTACAAATATCTTTGAGTGATGTGCAAGTATTTGTCACTGTATTTTTTTCTAGACTAAGGTATATATTTCATTTAAAATCACAATTTTTCAAAGGTCAATTCTCGTCGAATTTTAATCAAACTTGCATCAATGAAAACACATGTTAATTCAAATAATTTTGTGCAGCTTGTTTTTTTAATAAATATTCACAATTTAAACACAAATGTAAATCACTGCCATTGTATTGTGTTCTTGATGTTAAGAATTAAAGTTTGTGTTTAACATGTTGTATCAAAAACCAAAAATTATAAAATTGGTATTTGTTGCTTCTCCGCCAAGCAGGCAGCATTAAGGAGAAAGAATAAAGACAGGTTGGCTTGGAATCAGGATATTAATGTGTCAGAGTGGGGCGACATGTCTATCCACGGACTAGTGATTCAGAGAGTGATCTAGCACTATAAAAATCCAACTAAGCGTGTTGGTCTAGTACAAAACGGACTTCATCATCTCATTGAAAATTAACTTGTTCTTGCCATAATAGACAATGTACAATGTAGGTGAAAAATTGTTGAGTTGGCATTAAACAACAATCACTCACTTAATTATATAAAAAAAATTATGCTGAAATGATAGGATAAAACACAACTTACTCTTTGCCTTCTGTTGCCAAAAAAATTATCAAATTCAAACCAGAATTGACTCTGGAATAGTTTTTGTGAAAAATTTTGATCTTAAATGAAATATATATAGTAAAACAGTAACTGTGACACATCTCTGTACATGTACAATGTATGTTTTAAGAGTCATTCAAACAACAGTATGCCAGTCAAATAGGAAGTTTTCATGTAATTTGATATGGAAGAATCCAAAGTCATCATACATGTACCACAAACAGGTGTGTAGTGTTTCATTGATACTCTTTAGTCTATACATGTAATATATATATTATACCGTTACACATACATTACATGATAAAGAAAAAATATGGACAAGCAATCTGGAGCGATGAAATCAGAAAATAAGCTCTGAGAACTAAATCCTCTGGAAGAATGAAAGGAGGAAATAGCTACTCTGAGAGTCACATCTCGATAAGATGGACAAGTAATCACGTTTAGATACAGAACAGAAAATTTCTTCAGAAGTCTAATCTCAAAGAGATTAAATTAAATGTAATTAACAAGCAGTTCCACACATTACAAGACGATTTCCAGTCAAATCAGTCCCAGGTCAAAACGGCCTCAAAATGAAAGTCAAATCGGCCACATATTTCAAAAATTGAATAAAAAATTATGTATTAATATGAATTTTTATTTTTTGCTGAAAGATTCATGTATAATTTTATTTTTCTTGATGAACAGGTTTTTTTTTAATGGATGAAATTAATTAATGATTAATTTATGACATAATTAAGTGAATTAGTAATTTACATAAAACGTGATTGGCGACAATTATATAATTATCTTTATGTTGATAATTATTCTCTATTGTCTATTAAATACAGTAAACACAAATAAAATTCCTTTAAATCAATAACTTCATATACCAGAAATTCCCAAATTCTTCCTACAACTTTTGCTAAAAATTCACTTTAAAACATTCACGGAAATTCATCATAGCCAATGGTTTATAGACACAGGGTACGTCAATTTGGTCACTAAGAACCACAGATCAACTTGAAAGAATAACACTCGGAACGCAGGCTTTGGCCACTAGGAACAGAGTATCATTTTCCAATACGATATGATATATGTCAAACCAAAGACCGTAAAAATTGGTATTTTTGCTTCTCCAACCACAGGCACAGGGGGTAGGTGCATCCGAAAAAAAAAAATAAAAAATAAAAAATACTATATAATACTACAAGGGGGCGAACTCACTTGCTCCCATTTTTTTAAGTCGTCGTGTTAAATTGATCGTAACTTCGGAACGCCTTAATATTTTCAAAAAATGTTTCCACCAGTCGAAAGTCAAGTAATTTTCCTTTCCAAAGAGACCCCAATTGTTAGTGTAGGCCTCCGAACTGCTGAGGTATCATACACGAACCAAAACAAAACGGCGTGAAAATCCGAAGTCGTACAAACGCTGGGATGACCACTTCCCATCTGTGTACAGACTTTCCCATGCGTAAACGAGTCATTTTGACTAGCTAAATACTTTCATCCATTCAAATTATGATAAAATTTCTTACCTTACGTCAATTTATATGTCCTTTAAGTCTGTTTTTGAAAGAAATCCCATTTGCATCCTTGACAAACGCCATAGACGTGAAAATTGAGAGAGTTCTAACAGGCTTTTTGATTGGCTGAAACACTCTTGATTGGCTGAAACACTCTGTTTCAGCCAATCAAAAAGCCAGTTAGAACTCTCTCAATTTTCACGTCTATGGCGTTTGTCAAGGATGCAAATGGGATTTCTTTCAAAAACAGACTTAAAGGACATATAAATTGACGTAAGGTAAGAAATTTTATCATAATTTGAATAGATGAAAGTATTTAGCTAGTCAAAATGACTCGTTTACGCATGGGAAAGTCTGTACACAGATGGGAAGTGGTCATCCCAGCGTTTGTACGACTTCGGATTTTCACGCCGTTTTGTTTTGGTTCGTGTATGATACCTCAGCAGTTCAGAGGCCTACACTAACAATTGGGGTCTCTTTGGAAAGGAAAATTACTTGACTTTCGACTGGTGGAAACATTTTTTGAAAATATTAAGGCGTTCCGAAGTTACGATCAATTTAACACGACGACTTAAAAAAATGGGAGCAAGTGAGTTCGCCCCCTTGTAGTATTATATAGTATTTTTTTTATTATTTTTTTTTCGGACGCACCTAGCCCCTGTGACCACAGGGCCTTGTTACGATTTTTTTTCCCCACGAGTACTCTAAAATGTCAAATTATCATACAACACTTTTTCAAAATAGTTTTGTATTGGTGTCTTGACCTCATTTTTTAAGAGTACTCAGGGGAAAAAATCGTAACAAGCCTTTGTGCTCCAACAAACACGTAGCATTAGGGAGAAAGAACAAAGTCAGATTTCTGTATTTCCATTTAATTTTATATATAACATGGGGCCGATTTGACCTGCTACCTACAAGATTACGGTTTACATGCCTACAGTACAGAAGTTATATCTTACCTGTAAAATTAATAAAAAGCTCCATGTCCACATTTTAACTTTGATGAATGTCAATCTCTCTGTTTGACTGGTTTAATGAGTTCAATTGAAGATTGTTTCCTAACAGTAATATCCAACCGTTCAATGTCTTTTAATTTTTATCTGTTTATTAAATTCAACAAACGACATAGATTTCTATTTGAATGCTGTCGTTTTATTTAGTGAAATAATAATAATATCTTCAAATAAATTAAACTTTTGCCAACATCTTAACCAGCTGATATAATCATATTTCTGTTCAATGTCTTTTTGATATGAACAATTCGTATCCACCTCTTCTTGTTGACATCTGATCTCACCCACCTGTTTACCGGAAGTCACTAAAATGTAATTTCCGGTTACGGTAAATAAGTTTTTTCCTGAAATAGCTATCCGGATTTCAAACGTATTTCATGCATAATGATAAATGAATATCATTAAATACAACATAATCATATAATTTGATCTATCCGTAATGCCAAAAAAATGTAACATTGATAAATGGTAAAAACTTTGGGAAAAACAGCCAATGAAAGATAACTCAAATTTAAAAAAAATTAAAATCTAAATAAAACGGCTAAGGGGCCCTTCAGAGATTCACAGGCTCCTTCTTAGTTCTCCGGGCCCCGGACCGATGTACCGACTGAACCCCCTCTCATAGGGCCTGTTTGCAAACACTAAAGAGGGGGCCGTCGTGGTCGTGATCGTGTGGTAGTTTGATTTATAACTACCTATGCAATTAGTGCCCATCACCACAATCGTGAATTCGAATCCTGTTCAGGAGATTTGTACTCGATACAGCATCAAGTGATAAAGTTTGACAGTGACTTGCGACAGGTCGATGGTTTTCACCGGGTACACCGGTCTCCTTCACCAACAAAACTAACCACCAGGAAATAACTGAATGGACACTTAAATCAAATATGAAAACTTACGTATAAATCTAGCAACAAGAAAAGCAAACCAGTATAGTTGGAAAATTATACATAATACAGTTAAAAGGAGTTTATGGCATAATGTTGTATCGAGTTCACTTTTTCCACTGTACAGTCATACAACAAAATTGGGTAAAAATCATATCGGCGTTGACAAAAGTACATAAACTCCCGTGGGAAAAAAATAATATTAATGAGATCACGGAAGAACATATATTTTTAGGGATTTATGAGGAGAATAGCAAAGAATCATCTGTTTTAAATAAAATAATTAATATGTATAAATTCTCATTGTGGAAGTCGCATCAGCAAAATGTGTATAAACATCAAAAACTTTATTTTTAAATTATAATGTTAATCGAGCTTACCCCTCGTAAGTCAATAGAGACTCGTAATTTTGTCAATGAACTGAATTAAGTCGTTGAATTGATTAAATAAGTATAAACGTACTTACATTTACAGCATCTTCATTATGCTCATTTATTTTTCCCTGTACAAGTGAGTTTGTAAACAAGCAGGGGCGCTAAGTGAGCTACCCTGGGCTGCATAGGTTATTGTTAAGCAGGAGTTTGTTCATTAAACTGTATGTATTATAAAAAAAAAAGTTATTTAAAAACTTATTCTTGATGTGGGAGGGTGGTATGCAAAGTAGAAAAGTAAACACATTAAGCCCACAGTGAAAGGAACGAAGTTTATCCACAGGCGCTTGTTAGATTACAAATTGAGAGGGGGTGATATCAGGGTACTCTCCGACAAGACAGACTTTGCCTCCGTTGCACATCTGGTGAGATAGATGATGAGAAACATTTTCTAATATCATGTTCTACATGTCTTGAAATAAGAACAGAGATGTTCAGCAGGATCAATAGTATCTGTCAAAACTTTCATGTCCTCAATCCATAACAGAAATTATATTGGCTTCTTAATAATGAAAATGAGGAAATTCTAGCCAGTATTTGTAATTTGATAAAACAAAGCACAATATAATTAAATAATTGTTCTTTTACACTGTGCACGGGCTGGCATGTTTAGAAAGGAGAAAAATAATATAAATTGATAATATTTCTAAATAAATAGAATAAATTTAAAGAAAAAACACATATTACTGGGTTTGATCTGAATTTCTTCTTAATTTATTTTAACATGTCTTTGCACTGTCGCTTGGTGCACTCTGTAATTGAGCAATAACGTGATGACATATTTCCTCCAACTAGTTCTCCTGCTCTAAACACGAGGTGACACACCAGAACATGATCCACTAAATAATAATAATTATATTTATATTTTTAGAAATATAAAAACCCCAAACTATGTCCTTTTTCTTTTGTGTGTATGTCTCATTTATCAATCATGAATGTTTGTATTGTTAATGATGCCTCATGTGGGGCCTATGATTAGGCAATAAAATGTATTCTATTCTATTCTCTGTAGAGTCAAAAGTATGCTCGCTGGACAATGGCAACCCCCTAAAAAATCATGTGTCATGTGATTTTTTAGGGGGTTACCATTGTTCAGAGAGCATATTTTTGACTCTACACAAGCGCGTGTGGTTTATCCAACACTTCTAAAGAATGGATACACTCCCAAAAAATGGTTTACTCCGCTGTGTTCGTATTACAAACACTATTAACAAGATTAAGGCTCTTGTTATGATAAAAGAAACTTGTCTGATATAGAACATGTGCTCGAAGCACATATAAAGTGGAAATTGAAATGTTTGTGTAATTTAGGTGGCTAGTACATGGTAAGTATAACGTGTACATTTTTCATTAAGAATATTCATCAAAATGATATGATGCCATAACATATTTGGGTTTGATAGTTGGTTTATTAAAATGAAAAACAAAAACAGAATACCCGACTATCAGAACAGTTCCAAACTTCAATAGAAATCGCAGAAATAGGCACAATTGATATCTCCAATACACAAAATCATGATCGCACACTTTCCTGGCTTGATACAGGAACTTCAATAAAAAGTGGCAGGGTTAAACTAGTTTTATGAGCATCAAAAATTGAGAACAAAAAATGATTTGTTCAAACGAACTTTGTTAAGGGTTAGGGTTTTGGTGCTGTACGCCACTTCAACAATATTTCAGTTGTATCGTGGCGATCAGTTTTATTGGTGGGGTGGGGTGGGGGGAGGGGGAACCGGAGTGCCAAGAGAAAGCCTCAGACCTGCCGCAAAGTGACGGACAAACTTTATCATGACATAATGTTGTATCAGTAAACCTCGCTGAATTTGTTAAGGTAAAAATGTAGATGGAGAATGGGTCGCATGTCGTTAATAAATATGGTGTAAGTCCTTAGTTCAAGAGTGTTGATTTTGGTAAATCTGCACTAGAGTGTATTTCGATGTAAGAAAAAAATGCTTTTTGCTGTTTTATAACTCAATCAAAATTGAAATACCTTATGAAGATACTCATTGATAAATGCCTTTTTCGTTACAAGAAAAGTTTGAAGACGCCAAAGGGGTAATCAGAAGTCAATGCAAAGGCCAAATGATTGGTTTGCCTGGTTTATGGTGTTTAACGCCACTTTCAACAATATTTCAGTTATATCGTGGCGGTCAGTTTTATTGGTGGAGGAAACCGAAGATAACCACCGACCTGTCGCAAGTCAATGAGAAAATGTATCGCATAATATACATACACCTCGCCATGAACAGGGTTCGAACTCACAACTTTTGTGGTGATAAGCACTGATTGCACAGAGGCCAAAACTGGAAGAAAGACAAAATGACAAACAATCATCTACTAAACACTGCACAGAAAAACTAAATATCAAGCGACACATACAGCACGACCGCCAATCTCTCTAACTCATATTCAAATGATATGCTAACGGTAAAGTTATCGGGATTTCCGGATATGCATTGGCGGGATCTTTTCACGTCTACAAGGAGGTAAGTTGCACATTATTATCTTGTATTCAAGCACTTTTTACAGAAAGGGCCATGTAATTCGCCGCGCAATTTAAACATTCCTAATGCCAGAGTAAGCCGTTTCGTTGACTGATGTGCCGTAATGAGCTAGAATCTTTCTCCTGCGTGTTTTGTCAATCAAAAGAGTTCGATCGTGTAACTGATTGACTGAAGCACAGTCTACAGTGTAATTTGTAGCATTGACTATTGATTGTTGTATGTCAATCGAAAATTCAAATGATATGAGTTATCGGGATCAGAAATGAGTTAGCGGTACCAGATATGAGTTAGATAGTATTCATAATATGAGAATCTCAATGACGTGTGTGCTTACAGTACTTTCCCATTGTGTATTGCACACATGCATGCGTTGCATGGTAAAACTGACGGCTGAAATGTGTCGTGAAACAAATCAATAGCGATGTTTGTATCTCACATTTTAAATAAAACGAAAGTTTTGAAAAGTAAATATAAGTCGTAAATCAAAATCAATTTTCTAAAAATTAGATTGATAAAAAAGCAGTTGAAGGAACTTAATATTCATTATTTGTTTGGCAGCAATATAGTATTTCAAACCCAAACATGTTTAAGAACCAAATACAAATTTAATTTCAGATCTCAGTATGGGGCTGCCAGTTTTCAAAGGCAAACGAAAGAAGGGGATTTTCATGTCGAAACTGAAACCAAAATATTACAAGAGAAAACGTACCAGTACAGGTCGGTCTCCACATAAATGACCAGCAACAAAGAGAATGTTACTTTCGCAAAGGTCATCAACACCTTTTAAAAGTCCAAGTGTTAAAGTTTCGCGTATGATATGGCCTGGTATTGACACCATACTTGAAAATGTGCATTCCCCATTAAACAGCATAAAAAAATCACGCAGGAAAAAGTCGCATTTTGAAGACGATGACAATGGTGGCGATCAAGACAAAAAAATAAGAGACATTGAGGATAGTTTCGCCGAACTCAATATAAGTGGAATCGAAAATGACAATGACATGGAATCAAGTATTGACGAAGAATACAATTATATTATTCAAATTTTACCATCCATCTTAAGAAACCTAGCTGAAGAAAATCAAGACAATACACCAAGGAACTTTATCAAATTAAAGAACAAAATAAACTGACACGAAAGATGCAAAAATATCATTAATCCGGCCCTACAGTTCTCAACGAGAAATTTATGATAAAAATTTGAAGGGAAATTACTGATTTTTTTTTATGTCCAAAAAATAAAAATCTGATTTTTGTTTCCTGTGAAAAAATATATCGCTGTGGGGGAATGATTGTTTTCTGTGTAGCGTTTTGTAGATCAGTGATTGTCCTTTTTCTTTTGGCCATTGTATTGCCTGTCCTTGCGCTTGGGGATCTTAAAACTCTTCTTGCATTGTTTTTGAAGCAAAAGCGAGTACGCAAATTTACATAGTTAGAGTTAGACCCTATACAGTGTGAAAAAAATACGTGTACAATTTTCAATCGGGTTCAATTTAGTCTGAAAACTCGTGTGCAATTTTATGTCATTAGACACCAAATGAAGTAAAAAAAACCACGTACATGCAATTTTACATTGCCATTGCAGGCATTGCCATTGGGCCCTATACTATAGGCTATGATTGTTACCGGTCACTGTGAAATAAACTAGAAAAAAAGGTATTGGAAATATCAAATTAAAATCTATTATGTTCACTTCCGTCCTCTCTATAGGCCGTGCCTACCGTCATATTACGCAACGCTTCAGATTAGGGACACCGCGTAGGTAATGCTATTGCCATTTGATTACATTGGTTACAAGCGTTTATCGGAAAACAAACGTTTTCCTAACCACCGTTGGTACAGCGACGCCACCTGGGGGGAAAATGGTGAATGGTCTCCATTGTATCGTCACTCGGCAACATTTTTTCTTTTACAACTCTGGGAATTATAATTAACGACAGAAATATTCAACTTTGCGAAATGTAAATGGGGGTGTTACGGTAAAGTTACATGTCGACGTTGTACGTATTTTTCGAAGTCGATTTACAATTGATCCTATAGATATCCAGGGGCGGATCCAGGATTTCAAGTTAGGGGGGGCGCGCTTAAAATAAATGCGCCGAGCGGAGGGAGGCGCGAAAAAATTTGAGGTATTTCGTATGAAAAATCACGATTTTACGCCAAAAAAATCATATTTTTTCCAATGGCGGAGGGAGGCGCGAAAATTTTGGGGTATTTCGTGTGGAAAATCACGATTTTACGCCAAAAAATCTTATTTTTTCCAATTTTAGGGGGGGCGCGCGCCGGGTGCGCCCCCCCCCCCCCCTGGATCCGCCCCTGATATCATTAGGTTAGGTGAATTGTTATAGTTAGGGAACGACCATTTAACTTGAAGGGAGGGGGGGTGGGGGGGGTTATGGTTTTTTTCTAAAAAAATATTCTGATTCCCAATGTTGCTGAAAAAAATATTCTGATTTTGGTGGAGGAAAAAAATATAATAATCTGATTCAGAGTTTTTGTCATATAACCTAATGTTGACTTGTGGAAAAAAAATTCGCGCTTTGCGCGACAAAATAATAAATATTCTAACTCTTGTGTTGTCCGAAAAAAAAATTCTGAACGAAACAAAAAACCATAACCCCCCCCCCCCCCCCCTTTCAAGTTAAATGGTCGGTCCCTTATTATACATGTTATATTCTATTAAATATGAATTGATTTATGGTGGTATTTGATAGGCTCTGATCTGGCCGTGCAGTCACTGAACATAAATATGTTTTCCTGGTTTTGGTGTGTGTTTACATGTATGTCTTAAATCATTTCAATCATTGTATTAAATTGTTTGCCCCTTGTGGGCCCTTAATTGGCAATAAAAAATTCTTATTCTTATTCTTATTCTTATTCAGTTCATTTCAAATATTTTATTGATAAATCAATAAAGGTAATAACAAAATTACCGAACTCCGAACAATCTTATAAAGGGAAAGTCAAAACTCATAATTATATAAACAGACAAAATCAGTCAACAACCGGAAAACTGTGAAAACCGTAATGACCCTGACTTGGTACAGGCATTTCTAAAGAAATGGTGGGTTGAATCAGATTTTAAGGCGCCAAACCTCCCGCTCTCATTACGGTTCAAAGGTTCCGGCTGTCACTGTAACAGTATTTAAATACAGGAACAAAATAGGTAAAATAGTTGTCAAAGCAGTACCATATTCGGTGACGTAAATGTCAAAAATATTTTTACGTCACACGTTGACAAAAAAATTCTTGACATTTTGGACTTCTTTATCTTTATACATTTTCACTATATGAAAATGCATCGCTTATAATTATTTCTGCAGAGACGGAATATATTTCGACAAGATATTGGTATCGGAATATAAACTTTTTAAGAGATCGATAGGATTGGATAACAGGCTATGCCTATACAAATCCTCTCCAACAACAAGATGGAACAATTAGAACACAACGATTTACATAAGACATAGAGCAATCTACCCATCATGTATACATGCAATATATCATGTTCAATTAAAATGTCGACGCTCTGTCAATGCGAGACGGACCTTTTCCAAATTTTTACAACATCTCGACAAAATGCACAGGTACAAAATATGTAATGCTCAACGTGGAGTTGTGTAAACAAAAATACATGAAATATTATTTCATTTGAGAAAAATGTAATCTGTTTCAAGAAAATAAAGGATTTTAACATGAGCATTTCCATATTTTTTCTTCTTGATGCAAGCTTCACTTCTGCAGAAAAGGCGAGATGATCTTTGTTGTCTCTACGTAGCGCCGGGAAGATAAAATATAGCCCGTTTACGGAATCTACGCGTTGAAAAACGACGTTCGAAAAAGTGACCGATTAATAAATAATAATTTGTTTTGATTTTTTTTATTTTATTTGGTGTTTTAACGCCACTTTCAACAATATTTCAGCTATATCATGGCGACCACTTTTAGTGGTGGAGGAAGCCGGAGTATCCGGAGAGAACCACCGACCATGGGCAAGCAACTGGTAAACTTTATCACTTGCGGCTGCGCATGCGAGTCGAGTGCACCTTTTTTTTGTAATTTACAAAGCCGGGCTTGAACACACGCCGTATTGGTGATAGGCTTGTATGAGTTGTTAGATCCAACGACCTAACTCATTGAGCCACCCGGCCCCCTTAATAAATAATTATTATCGGCAATCTGTTTAACTAAATTCAAATATGATCAGTAAAACAAAGCGATATATTTGTATGAAAGCTTATACATGTACTTGTATCTTGAATATCATGTTTGAACAAGCAAAATACTGGAAAAAAAGCAAATTATGTTACTTCATCAATATTTTTATATTCCGTGACCTACATTTGCTTATCGTATGTATATGCAAAATCTATATATATTTTTTTAACTTGGGATGACCCTAAATTTAAATTAAAATACATAGTTAAATGAACTAAACTGCAAGACGATAAAATTAGAATTATGAGTGAAAATTCATAGACGGAGAAGAATTTGTGTTTTTGTGATAGCCTGTATTTTAGTCATTTTATGAAATTATCAGTTTTTATTTTCTATCCTTTTTCAGTATTAATCATTGGTAATAATTTAATAAAAAGGAATTATTTAATTACTTTCTATTCTTACAAATTAATTACAAAGTGTAATTAAGTATATTGATATTATTTTGATTAATTGATTTTAATGTAGATCTGTTTGATGGACATGACATAATCACGGACTCCATACTTTAATCATTTCTATCTATGGTTCGTTGAACCGCACTTTAACTTTATCTTCATTGGTCACTTCTATTTTGGCGGTAAAATTCTTTTGTCTATGTCTTTAATTTTGTATGACACCATATTGCTTTTGATGAACCTCTAAACAACAGAAATATAGAGCTGTGGTTGAGAAATTGAGAAATCTAACCTTTGGATAGTTTATTTCTTTTTCTAAGGTCAGTTACTTTCTTTTCTAAAATCTAATATGATACTAAATGTCCGTATTCATAATTTTATCCTGTATGAATGGATTATAGCATGACATTGTATGAGTTTGAGCAAGGACGTATCATACGTATCATACGTCCTTGGTTTGTATCATACGTCCTTGGTTTGAGTACGAGTTATCCGAATGATAGTTCAAAGTGTAAAATAAATGATAAACTTGACTACAGATTAAACCATTTAAATTTTGTATATAATGCTTATATTTCTTAGTTGATAATTTAATTATAATTAACAAATGGACCGGTAATTAAATTTATTATCCTAACAAGTTTGATTAGTTTACTGCTAAGAATGTCAGAGGAGTGTGAACATTTAAGATAATAAATATATTACCCATAATTTATATAAAAAAAAAAAAAAAAACAGTTGCGTGTGCATTTTGTTTATTAAAATGTCGTGTATATATTTAAAGAGAGTAAAATAAATCTTTTATTATACAGGTACAAATGTAATGAGTTCACCTATGGAGATCTAACTACATAGAAATCCTTTGCACCTCACGTGAGGTAAGAATCAGTGTATTTTATTTTAGAGTTGTCTTTCTTTTCATTGACATTGTACTTGTATTGATTATTAATTTTGTCTAAGAAATAAATAATAGAACCCTACAGAAAATTATTATTATTATTATTGGAGGAGCGTAATAATACTACATAATCAGTCGGAAAGTAAACCCATGATTTGACCGTTATAGCTAGTGATTCTAAAACCACGCAGTCAGGGGGCGATAACAGTAAAAAATTCCCGCTAGGTGCCGCTTTACAAGTCCCGCAAAATTTTCCATTCGCGCTGTTGTAGGATAAACGTGAAATAAAGTATTAAATAGACAAAAATGTGACAGAAACGTGATGTCTATAACATATTTATATATTTTTTGCAATGACTGGCTATATCAGACAAGCGACCGAGGTTTATATTACTCAAAAAACGTGTTTCGAATCGTGCATTCTAGAATGTGTAAAAACACGAGGTTCGGTTTGTTTACATTTTTCGGCCAATGAAAAAGCTGACACAATTCTATATTAGAACATGAAATTGAGTAGTGATATAGCATCATCAACCAATAGAAAATGCTCCCTCAACTGGAAATTCCGTCACCCTGAACGGAAATCATACCTGAAAGAAAATTCGACGAGGCATGTTTTTTTTTTAATTTTCGCCTTGTTTTAGTGTAAAATTTGCCCATTTCTCCCCCAAAACACCCATGGAGTGTGTATATGTCTGCCTTTTATAAGATTTATTAATATCTTTATATTTTAACCGAAAGTTTACAAGAAAACTGCATTGTTTACATCAGATTACGACCCCCTTTTCCCCATCTCGTCAATACACTTTGTTTAAACTCCTTTCCTGTTTGCTGTCAGTTAATCTTGTACATATCTAATGTGGCGATTATTTCAAAGGCAATTAGTTTATCAAATATATTTAGGAATGCTGACTTTTAAAAAAATGTTTAAAGAATAAATCTAAATTTGAAAGGCAAAATAAATAAAAAGCATTTATTTAAAGAGAAAATGAATAACATAATATACTACAATGGTGGAAATGTGTAAAAAGATCAAGATGAAATTACATTAGAAATTTTTGTTGTTGACCCAAAATAATATTGCGGTATTCTCTTATTTTTGAACAAATGAAACAATGATATATCATATAAGATGATTACCTGCTACACACAAACGACCCCAGACACATTAAGATACACTGAAAAAAAAAACTTTTCCTATGTAAACATTGTGACTTTTTTCCTAACCAAATTGGGGGCTGTCGTGGCCATGATATTATGGTAGTTGGATTTACAACTACATATGCAATATGTGCCTATCACCACCGATATGAGTTCGAATCCGACCCAGGGAAAGGTGTACAACATTATTTAATAAAAGTTGTCATGATCAGTGACTTGCAGCAGATCAGTGGTTTTTTCCGGGTATTCTGGTTGCATTAACCATTAAAACTGACAGCCACAATATAACTGAAATATTGTTGAAAGTGGAATTAAAACCATAAAACAAATCAACCAACCTAACTAAATTTTTTTTTTGTTCCTGTGACTTTTTTTCCAAAGATTTTTCTTTCTGTTTACCGTCCAATAGTGTAATGTGATGTTCAATTCATATTTTTCAGGAATTAAGTGTAGAGTGTACAAATAATATTGTATTGTTATGCAGTTAACATTCACACAAACATTTAGAACTGTTGGTACACAGATTACAGAATGTGATACTGAAGAACTACCAACAGAAATAATCGGGAAAGCTGTAAGTTTAATTGACAGATTTGATTGCAGGACTTCATGCTGTACATAGTTTTTTAGTAAATGAGTTTCCAGATAAAGTTGATGTCTTAAAAGATCAGTAGCTGATTTATCTTATAAGAAACAATCTACCTCATTTGAAAAGTAAACTTTTTGTTGAACTAAGGTACATGTACTATCTATATACATTGTGTTGTAGAGAACTAGAGATGCCAGGACAATTTCCATCAATGTTGAAACTTTTATATTTCTTGTTTATCAATTAGAACTCACAAAAACAGAAATTTTAAGCCCTCATTTGTTGCAAAGTTATGGCCGTTTCAAATTCCATACCTCCCCCCCCCCCCTTTTTTTTTTTTAGGTCACCTTGCCAAAGTCAATGTGAGCTTTTGCCATCACTTGGCGTCCGTCGTCCGTTAACTTTTCACATTTTAATCTTTTCCTCTGAAACCTCTCGGCCAAATGAACTGAAACTTGGTATAAAGATTGGTCATTTCATCCCGATCCGTTAACAAACATGGCTGCCACTATGCATGTATAGTGTTACCCATGTCCGTCATTCCGTAATTCCGAAATAAAACGGATCAAGTGTACGTTTCGTTCCTGTCAAATTATTTTTGGTCGAGTTATGGCCCTTGCACCGTCAGCGGACATAAAGGGTAGTTTTAACATAGGACCCAAGGGGGAAATTGTTTACAAGTTTTCTCCTCTGAAACCAGTCAGCCAATTTAAAGCAAACATGGCATGGATGGTCCTTAGGTAGTATACTTTCAAAATTGTGTCCGATGACCACGACCTCCATCCAAGATGGCTGCCATGAGCAGACATATTTTTAACATAGAACCTTATGGAATTTGAATAGTAACTTAGATGTACAAATGTACAAAAAATGTATTTGGCATGCAGACATTCTTAAGAGGACTTATTTATGTCAGGTGAGCGATACAGGCTCACCTGAGCCTCTAGTTCTTAAAAAAAACTGCCATTTTCTATGCTTTATTTACACTGCAGAATGTAGGATTTTGTGTCAACATTTTCATAGGTTTTAATTGTTGATTGTTCATTTGTTTTAAAAAAAAATGGTGGGGGGGGGGGGGGGGGGGGAATTGTGGTGTTTAATGCCACTTTTAACAATATTTCAGTTATATCAATCATGGCGGTCTGTTTTATTGAAGGAGTAAACCGAGAAAACCACCATCCTGCCGCAAATTTCTGTCAATCTTTATCCCATAATGTTGTATTGGGCAAAAAATGTTTTTTATTTGCTGATATTTACAAAAGTACAACTGCATATAAATATTAATAACATACCCCCGCTGGAACCCCAGGGTATAGAAATAGGACCTAGTTTCTCCACTGAGGGGTACAACACCCTAAAAGAGAATCGTTTAGGTGTGTGACAACTCTGATGAAGAATATAAAGGTCGTGCGAGGTATTGCTCTCACTTGGCATCCGTTGTCTGTAAATTTTTACAGTTTAATCTTCTCCTCAGTAACCACTGTTCAAATTTCCAAAAATTCTTCTACTCTAAAACTGCTTGGCCAAATGAACAGACACTGGGAGGAAGCATCTATGGAAGGTCCGTTATGAAGATTTCTTTATTCGTTTCGATCAAATGAATTAACAAACATGACCGCCACCACCAATTCTATTTCTGATTGGTCAATTTTCTAAATTTTTGAAAATGACAATTTTTCATTGTCATTACCGGAAAAGAAAATGGCGGAAATTACCGGCATCTCTATTCTAGGCTTAAAGATCTTATTTTGATTCTCCATGTGCTTTCTTCCAGCTCGCATTTGTCAATAAGTAAGGTTATTGGTGACGGCGATTTCCAAATATGGGCATTGAAGTGGTGATGCTTAGCAAGACCG
The DNA here is from genome assembly GCA_963680875.1 of Bathymodiolus brooksi. NCBI lineage: Eukaryota > Metazoa > Mollusca > Bivalvia > Mytilida > Modiolidae > Bathymodiolus > Bathymodiolus brooksi. The sequence continues at coordinate 102,495,634 of OY804581.1, read as the reverse complement.
ACAAGCTTAATCAATCATATCACAATCGATGTATTCAAAAATTTGAACTGATATTTGGTAGAAAGCATGTATGGAAGGTCCTATGTAAAGATTGCTCATTTCGTCCCGATTCATTAACAAAGATAGCCACCACAGGCAATTCTTCTTTCTGAGTGCCTGATTTTTTTTAAATTCTTCACCTCTGAAACCGCTTGGCCAAATAAACCGAAACTTGGTAGGAGGTATTTATGGGTAATCCTCTATAAAGAGTGCTCATTTTGTCCCGATCCATTAACAAACATGGCTGCCACAGGTAATTCTTATGTACCGAAACTTGGTAGGAAGCATCTATGGAAAGTCCTCCGTTGTGATTGCTCATTTCATTCCGATCCGTTTACAAAAATGGCCGCCACAGGCAATTCTTGTTTCTGAATGGCCTATTTTTGAAAATCTTCTCCTCTGAAACCACTTGGCCAAATGTACCGAAATGTTGTAGGATGCATCTATGGGAGGTCCTCTATAAAGATTGCTCATTTTGTCCTGATCCATTAACAAACATGGTCACCACAGGCAATTCTTGTTTCTGATTGGTCAATTTCTAAAAATCTTCTCTTCTGAAACTGCTTGGCCAAATGATCTGAAACGTGGTAGGAAGCATCTATGGAAGGTCCTCAAAAAAGATTGCTCAATCCATCCCGATCCGTTTGCAAACATGGCCACCACAGGCGATTCTTGTTTCTGATTGGCTGATTTTTTAGATTCTTTCCCTCTGAAACCATTTGGACAGATGTACCGAAAATTGGTAGGAAGCATCTATGGAAAGTCCGCTGTTGCGATTGCTCATTTCGTTCCGATCCCTTAACAAACATGGCCACCGCAGGCAATTCTTGTTTTAGAGTGGTTGATTTCTAAAAATCTTCTTCCCTGAAACTGCTTTGCCAAAATGAACCGAAATTTCGTTTGAAGCACCTATGGAAGGTTCTGTATTAAGTTTCCTCAAAGCAGAATGAAAGGTGAGCGACACAGGCTCAGACCACTGAGCCTCTAGTTGAGAGTACTAGTTGTGAAAAGAAAAGGGCCACATAAAAAGCAAATAACCATTTGTAAGCATGAGATTAGTAAGACAAGCTTATATGGCCTTATTACATTTTAGCCAAAGATGTACATGTATGGAAAATTCCCACAATTGTTTGTATCCTACATGTACACTTTTGTAGTTCCATTAAAGTTTGTTTTTAGCCATGTTCCTTGTAAGCTTTACTTTTGGCACAAGTTTTGCCTTGTTCCAGTTACTTTGTAAGACTTGTTTAGGTCATGGTTCCTTGTAAAAGTTGTCGAGCATGTCCATTACTTTTCCACAATGTAAGACTTTGTTTAAATATTGTTCTTTTTTTGCAGGAGCTCTTGATCAGTCACAGTGAATCCAATATATCTGAATCAGTAACAAGTTAGATTTGACCAGTACAGTTGCTTGTAAGTTCACTTCATTTTTATAGATATCACTTGTTTAAGTGGTTCACCAAATGAACAACCACACACACCATCACCACCAACCTCTCTCTCTCCTCTAATTCCTTTCTTCATTCTCTGTTCTTCTTCAATTTATACATATTAATGTAAGAAATATTCATATGCATGCATGCTCTATCAAATAATGTTGTAACTTATTGTATGTAGGAGAAGACTTCATAAGTTTGTTTAACTTGTGTCTTATCCTTTTTGCATATTTGAGCAAATAAAATATGTTTAAACTAAAATTAGAAATTAAAGATTAAAAAAAAAGTCAGACATTTTGGTTTACTCAAACATTTTCAAACTGGAAATTAATTTGGACCACATGTACTATTCTATTTGTTTTCTAAAGGTCAGTTATCTTTCTGTATACTCATTTTACTATTTCTAATTTTCACCTTGGTATGAAATAGTGGGAATGCACATATTGAGATTGAAGCACAAGCACTTGTTTCTAGTAAAAAAAAATATACCTAGATATTTATTTTTATCAGAAACAAGTGCCTGTGGATTGAAGTATGAATCTGAATCTGAATAAATACGATGCAGTACCGTCACTGGTATAAACGCATCGGTGAGAGAGCTGCTAAATTAGTAGCAGGTCGGGAGTGCAACTGTCTTTGCGCGTGCTGTGTCCTCGGGTAGTTTGTTCCAGCTCACAATAGTGTCAACAAAGAATGAATTCCTATATTGGTTGGGTTTCGAAACTGGGACCGCGAATGATCTAGTATTGTTTGACACCTGACGGTCGATAATGTTTTGTTCTACACAGTCTAAATTTGACGGATCTGAGTATAATTGTTTTATAATTTCATTTAAAATTAGAATGAGAGGAATGTTATCATGGTTATTCTTTTATATTTTTACAAGTGTTGAAATTCTGTAAACTTTGATATACAATTTATATACATCTGATTAATTTATTCAAGATGATGCTTTTGTTATGTTCTGAAGTCATTTTGACTTATCAATGCCCCTTTTATTTTATTCAGGATTTATTATGATGTAGACTTACAAAGATCCTAGAGTGATCCATTCTTCTGGTGCCCTTGTGACATATATAGGGTAAGCTTTGTGTATTTGATTGTTTATTTATTTGTGTATTCAGTGAATAGTGTTTGTCATTTTTATTTGTGTCATATATTCTCTCCATAGAGATTTATTTTTTGAGTGTATAAACTCACAGGGGCTATGTGCGTCTGAAAAAAAAAGGGACGCACCTAGCCCCTGTGTATAAACTGCGGAAACTAATTCTGAGGTGATGCAATTGTCTTGAAGTTACAATTATTTGGTTATTTACCAAAGACAGAATAATTTACTTTATTGTTTACTTATTAGAAGAGTAAGCTATATTGTGGTATTTTTTTTCATAGAAGATAACTTGTAGAAAAATGTTTTATTTTATATTTCTTTGATAAATCATAGAGAATTATCTCTCTTTGATTGTGTATTAATGTGGTCTGTCTTGTCATGAATTGTATTTATGTTTTGTTATTTGTATATTTGTAGGGTTACTGTTATATGCCAATGAAAGCATCCAACCCAAGCTGGACTTATTATCACTGACACATTGAAGCCCTGCTACAATATGCTTAAGGACCGACACAGAAAATGATATTTATATATACATAATCCCAAAATGTGATACAATCTGGTGAGTGATATAGATTCTCGTGAACTTCAGTGCTTATTGCAGAAGATTATTGTGTAAATAAGACATAATTCTCAAAATTCTTGTTTTAAAAAAAAAACCAAACTGGAATGTTCACCCAAAAATGCTGCTCATATCAATTCATATCATACCAAAAAATATGGTTTTATGGTGTTTTTTTTCTCAACTTATTGCATCAGTAAGATCCAATTCTCAAAATCCATGTAATTTCAACAAAAACTAAGATTTTCCACAAAAATAATTTAGAAGATCTCTTTCATCTGAGACCGTTGTATTTGAAAGTTCTATGCCAAATAGTTTTTAAACAAATAATGTATATTCTAGTTATTGCTAAAACAAGTACATTCTCAAAATCCCTTATTTTCAACTTAAACCTTTTATTTATATTTAATCAACGATATGACTGAAATATCCTTGAAAGTGGCATTAAACACCATAAACCTAACCCTATACCAGTATTTAATAATGATTGTTTATTGAGAATAAAAGATTGACTGATTGATTGGTTTTTGGTGTTTAACACCACTTTCTGACAGCAATATTTCAGTTATATCATGGCGACCAGTTTTAGTGGTGGAAGAAGCCGGAGTACCCAGAGAGAACCACCAACGATGGGCAAGCATCTGATAAACTTTATCACTTGCGGATGCGAGTCGAGTGCACCCTTTTTTGTAATTTACAAAGCAGGTCGCGAACCGACGCCGTATTGGTGATAGGCTTGTATGAATAGTTAGGTAATACAACTACCCAACTCATTGAACCACCCGGGCCCTTTGAGAATAAAAGATATTTTTTCATGATATAAACAGTTTAAATGATAATCTTATGTTGTAATAAACAGTACAAATGTTATCCTAAGAGTGAGTGACTTTTTTTTATTTTTGTGTCAATATTATAGTTGCAGATAAATTTATTAATTGATTTAAGACATATAGTAATGAGTTCTAAATTGTGTTATTCAGGTTGTGTCCAGAATTAGTATTGGCAATAATGTACAACATATAGATCAAATCATCAGATCACTGAGGACCTTTGTACCTTGTGTGAGGTAAGCATAGAATTGTGTTCTTTTTATGTTTTTCATTAGTTCACCTGGACCAAAGGTCCATGGGAACTATTGCCATCACTTGGCGTCTGTCGTCTGTAAACTTTTCACATTTCAAGCCTCTTCTCCGAAACCACTGGGCCAATTGAAACCAAACTTAGCAGGAATGTTCCTTGGATTGTCCTCTACAAAGTTTCTGTTTTTCGTTCCAGTCGGATATTTAACATGGCTGTCGGGGCCAATAATATGCTCTGATTGGCTGAAATTTCAAAGATCCTCTTCTCTGAAATTGAAATTAATGATCATTGGAATGTCCTTTACCAAGTTTCTGTTTTTTATGTGGATTGGAAATCCAAGATGGCCACCACCGCAGGACATAGATTAACATTGGACCCTATGGGAAAATGTTCAAATGCCTTCTTCTCAGAAACTACAAATATGATTAAAGCCAAACTGTACATGAACGTTCATTGGATGGTCCTCTACAAACTTCAGGTTTTTTGTTCCGATATGAAATTCAAAATGGCGGCTACGACAGGACTTGGTTTAACATTGGAACCTATGGGGAAAATGTTTCAAAACGCTTGTTCTTTGAAACCAAACTGCCCAGGAATGACCATTGGAAGGTCCTCTACAAAGTTTAGGTTTTTTATGCCGATCGGAAATCCAAGATGGCCACCACCGCAGGACATAGATTAACATTGGACCCTATGGGAAAATGTTCAAATGCCTTCTTCTCAGAAACTACAAATCAGACTGAATCCAAACCAGACAGGAATGTTCATTGGATGGTCCTCTACAAAGTTTAGGTTTTTTGTTCCGATATAAAATGGAAGATGGCAGTTACAGCAGGACTTAGTTTAACATTGGACCCTATGGGAAAAGTGTCTCAAAACGCTTCCTCTCTGAAACCACTTGGACAATTTAAACCAAACTGCTCAGGAATGATCATTGGAAGTTCCTCTTCAAAATTTAGGTTTTTTATGCCGATCGGAAATCCAAGATGGCCACCACTGCAGGTAATAGATTAACATTGGACCCTATGGGAAAATGTTCAAATCCCTTCTCAGAAACTACAAATATGATTAAAGCCACACTGTACATGAATGTTCCTTGGATGGGTCTCTACAAGCTAGGTTTTTTGTTCCGATATGAAATTCAAAATGACGGCTACGGCAGGACTTAGTTTAACATTGGACCCTATGGGATAAAGTTTCAAAACGCTTCTCTGAAACCACTTGGACAATTGAAACCAAACTGCCCAGGAATAATCATTTAAAGGTCCTCTAAAAAGTTTGGGTTTTTTATGCTGATCCGAAATCCAAGATGGCTGCCACCGCAATACATAGATTAACATTGAACCCTATGGGAAAATGTTCAAGTATGAATATAATGAGATATGGGGTAAATGTCAATGAGATAACAACCCCAAAGTCAAACTATCAGAAATGCCTTCTTCTCAGAAACTATAAATCAGACTCAATCCAAACTACACAGGAATGTTCACTGGATAGTCCTCTACAAAGTTTAGGTTTTTTGTTCTGATATGAAATCCAAGATGGTGGCTATGGCAGGACTTAGTTTAACATTGGACCCTATGGGGAAAATGTTTCAAAACGCAAAAGTTGATCGGAATTCCAAGATGACTACCACTGCAGGACATAGTTTTTACATAGGACCAATTGGTTCTTTTTATAACCAGGTGAACGATACAGGCTCTTGAGATCTGGTTATTTGCTTATAATTAATGTTTATTTGCATACTAATACTTATTCATGTGTTAATGCTTATTTATAATCTGCTTTGCTACCGCTTGTGTTATTATTGTTAACTATTTTTTATGTGTACATGTAACTGTCAAGGTTTACACAAATCCCTATATTTTTGATACCAGAGTATGTTTATGAAATGTACACATACATGTACAAGCAAACAAAACAACTCTGTTTATATTTGTTTGCACTGTGCAACTCTGTTTATATTTGTTTACACTCACAGTGCAACAGTACTTATTTAATAAATAAGACTTCTATTTTTTTAATTTATTTTTAATATGGAATAATTAAACATTCATTTATCAAAAAAGCATTTTTATCATGTTGTACAAATTGCTTATTTTTCGTTTTTGTTTATTGTTCATACATTTTTGCTTATTATCTCCCCTTGTTCTTGTACATTATATGGTGCCATCTTATACAAATTCTGAGTACTACAGGATACACATAAATGGAGTTAATATTTAAGATGTGAAGGTTTACAGCAAAACTAATATATTTTATTTCTTTGCAGTTGTATCAAGTTCTAATGTGATAACAGACATATACTGCCTCCAACATCAAGCTGTTTACAGAAACTTTGAAAGGTAGATAATTTGTTTTCATTGTTGTGTATTTAAGGAATTTTTGAACAGGTTATACAATATAACCTGGTTTGGGGCAGGTTATGCTTAATAAACTGCGAAGTGGTTTATGAAAAGCGTAAACTGTTCCAAACCAGGCAGGGGTTGAAAATTCCTCAAGTCCGATGCCCGGGAATAGAAAATTGAAACTTCGGGCTTGCCGTTTTTCCATGGAAAAAGCCGGTCGGGCATGCCTTTAATAAAATAAAAACTCCACTTTTTTCTAAGCGTCTTGTTGTCAATTCAAATCACATGCAAGTTTTTGTCAATCGTCTCCTTACTAAAAAGCTATTTTAAGAACGGTAATACACATCCTGGATGGATCGATATTCCTCATGAATATTAATGAGTTCCGAATCACCTAAAAATGTATGCGCTTCCCACATACCTATGTAAAGTCAAGCGTCGGAATAACATTGATCAATCGTATGTTTATGTTGACAAATTTTGAGAAAAATGTTGTTGCTTAATTTTAATTTTGGTCAAAAAAACGGAAAGCGAACGACGAGCCAAACTGATACTGAAACTCCCAGAAATAAAGATCTTAAGTATGATAGGGAGAAACGAACGAGAACATTTCAAAACTCATGGATGGATAAATTTCCTTGGGTCGTCTTTGACGATAATGCTCAGGAAATGTACATGTACTGCAAGTACTATAGAAAATTTCCACATTTGTCAGATAGGAAAGATGCCCTTACTCGGGGAACTAAAAATTTATGCATTGATGGACTTAAGTTACACGATAAACACCAGGAGCACTTGTTATGTGTCAAGCATTGGTTTAAGGAACTTGATGATCCCCAGGCAGCTGCCGGCCCTTCACATGCCTTTGCTGACACACCAATAGGCCAGTCATTATTGAAATTAGATCAGAAGTCAGAGAAAACGTCTTGAAAGTTTGTTTAATACTGCCTACAGTGTTGTCAAAGCTGGAAAACCATTTTCAGATTATGAATTGATATGTGAAATACAAGTTAAAAATGGACTTGACCTGGGTGAAAACTATAGAAATATTAATGGTTGTAAAACTTTTGCTGCATCAATTGCATAAACTTTAGTTGACAAGCAAGTAAAATTTCAAATTTTATCCTATAAATTGGAACTTGGCAAATCACTGACCGGACTTCAACCCCTGCCAGGTTATGCAAGTATAACCTGTTCAAACATTTCAAATATTCCTTATAATTTAATTTTTACAACGATTTTAGTTACGATTATTTCATGTGACTATTTGAATTTGTTGTTGGCGAATGAATATGTTGGTGACGCCACAATACCAACCCAGGTTATCAAGTATAGCCAACATTTTCTCCAAGCGGATCAGCCAATCAGATTGCAGTATTCAAATCAAATGAGATTATTATACATTTAATGCAGAGAATATTTAGCTCGCGTGACCCAGGGTCACGTGAGGGCTATAGTGTCTGTTGTCCGCAAAGTTTTACATTTTAATCTTCTCTCAAACCACTGGGCCAATTGAAACCAAACTTGGTAGGAATTTTCATTGGATGGTCCCATTCAAAGTTTATGTTTTTTGTTGTTGATCAGAAATACACAAAAGAAACAAGAGGCCCAAAGCTATCAAAAAGGGTGTGTCCATATATATATGTGTATATATTATTTATTTAACATGATGTCCTTCATTGGCTATATAAATAATACAATGATAAAAGATACCATATATTTTAATTAGTACATGTGTATTGACGAACAAATTACAAACATCATTCCTCATTGAATTCATGTATTAATACAGGACCATGGTGCATACAAACATAAAAATGCTCATGTTGTTTTTTTCACCTCTATTTTTTCCCAGAATAAATACTTAAGACAACCATCTATTGACTTTGACTGTTGTAATTTAACGTTTTCCCGTGACATAGTTTACAAGGAATGCTCACAGGTGCTTGTGTAGAGTCAAAAATATGCTCGCTATGTACCTAAAATACCACAAGGCCGGACTCACTCCTACTACCCCTGTCACTTCAACCGGTATTTCCCCTGTCAAAATGTCGAAAGGACGCAAATCGCTTACTAATTTGTGTAGTGAAATGATTTTTCTTCAAGGAAAGCCTGTTTTTTATATCTTCCTACCATCTACACCCCCATACTGACAGATAATCCTCTGATTTTGTTGACAATGGACACGGGGGAGGAATAAACAAAAATGATTTTTTTAAACTTTCATCCAATTTTAATGTAGTCTTTTGGCAAAGTGTTTCTCATTATGTGTTATTGATGGGCCATACATTTTTTAGGGCTATTTTATTTGAAAAAGGGGTGAAAATTTTGAAATGTTGCATATTTTAAAGGTGCATACAATTTTTTTTTCTTCATCCAGTTTTTTTGTTGAATGGATTGTGTTGAGAGCTTTCGATAATATGTCGATGGATTTGCTAGAGATATCTTTTATGGTTTTTAGATAAACTTGATCGAAAGAGGCTGAATAAATGATAGAAGGGCCAATCAAAAACAGACAAGGCCAAAAAAAAATATATGTGTGTTTACTGTCACATGTCAAAAAAATCTAGGATCGGTCGGCATTAAAAAAAAAAAATTATTTTAACAATCTGCAAAACCGGAAATAGTCATTCCGGAATCTGATTTCGGTATTTCATTTTCGAAATTTCCTGTAACTCGTCATAAAACAAAAGACGGCTTACAGGAAATTTCTACCTTCTATGCTCTCAATTTCGACAAAAAGCTAGCGGTTGTATCAATAAAACATTGCTGCTGATTAATCAACAAAAATGGTTATCCGAATTCTGTGTAAAAATTGATAGGGTCGTTAGCAAAAATTAGGGTGGAATAATTGCCGATGAAAAAGGTTAGGGTCGGCGGCTGAAAAATAGGGTGGGTCGGGTGACTGTAAACACACATATTTTTTTTTTGGCCCAATCCAGAGAAACTGGCAACACAGATTACACTATACGAAGAAATGTGCTAATTTCCAAAGTTTGAAAGTTTATTTTTCATCAAATTTTAATGCAATTTTTGTGAAGTGTTTATATTAATGGGCTGTTGGTGGGCCATAAAATATTTTTTTTATTTCGGAAAGGGGTCTAATAGGGGCCCAAATTCTGAATGGATTGTGTCGAGTGCTTTCGGTAGTATGACAACAGATTTCCTCTGTCGATGCTCATTTAAAGAAAAATTGGAAGTCCTACGTTAATTTGGGGCGGTCATCAGAGTTGCAGATAAAAAAAAATTCCTGTCAGACATTGGGTCCTGCAAGTAAGAGAGTTTTGCCAGACCTACTTTTTTTTTTAGAAATTTTTTAATATTTCACTTTCAATACAGTATGATTAAAGGGACAATCTTAAAGCCTTGACACAGTTAACGACTACTACGACCAGAATCAGATTAAGGATATTGCCTAAGGGGGGTTAGTGACTGAGACCACATTCAATTTAGATAGCCCTGCAACATCAAATAATCAATACTTCATATTAGTAAGATATTATTATTCCTCTAATGATTATTTTGATATCAAGTCGTAATTTGTTTGTTCATTTTGTCCTTCCATTTTCGATTAAAGGACCGCCCCGGTCGCCTGTCCTTCTCATATGCCGACCTTTTGGCTTTTTTATTCTCTAGATAAATCGATAGGTAGTGGGTGCTTTTTTCCAGATTTAAACCCCTCCGTAAACTTAATTGGCCATGCAGCCATAACGGAAATGATCAAATTACAATTTACAACGATTACCGGTCATTAGGTGTGACACAAAGATGTCATTTGCCGGACCCTCTAAAATTTTGCCCCCTAGGACCGACAGGGCTGACGATTAGCTGCATCTCTGGGTCATGGTTGTGTTGATATGGTAGTTGGATTTTCAACTACCTGTGCTCTCAGTGCCTATCACCACTAAAGTTGTTAGTTTAAATCTCGAGGTGCATGCACTTGATCAACTTTTTGTGAAAATCTATCTAAAACTGAATAAAATAATTTTTCTTAGTCTAGACCTTGACCTCATTTTCATGGTCTACTTACTTTATTAAATTTGTGCCAAGTTTTTGTGATTAGGTCATTTTTTCCATTACCATGCAACCTAGGTTCACCAGGCATGTGCCACCTGACCTTGCCCTCACTTTTACAGTCTACTGGCTTTGTTAAATTTGCATAAATTTTTCATGCTTGGGTCACTTTCTCCACTACCATGCAATGTAGGTTCATCATACATTTTGTACTTGATCCACATATTTATCATGGTGTGTACATTTCAGTCAGGCATATGTCACCTAACATTGACCACATTTTCATGGTCTACAGATTTTATCAAATTTACATCAAGTTTTCATCATTGAGTCACTTTCTCCACCACCTACAACTTAGGTTCACCATGTTTGGTCCACACATTTATCATGGAGGGTACCTGTCAGACTTACATGTGTCACCTATCTTTGACCTCATTTTCACAGTCTACTGGTGTTGTTAAACATGATTAGGTCTGTTTCTCCACTACATGTACCATACCACCTAGGTTCACCATGCTTGGTCCACACATCATGGTGTGTACATGTCAGTCAGGCATTTGTCACCTGACATCATGGTGTGTACATGTCAGTCAGGCATTTGTTAAATTTGCATCAAGTTTTCATGATTAGACCATTTTCTCCACTACCATACAAGCTAGGCTCACAATCATTGATCCACACATTTATCATTGTATGTGCATGTCAGGCAGGCATGTGTCACCTGACTTTGACCTCATATCGATGATCTGTTGACTTTGTTAAATTTGAGTAAAGTTAATGATTAAATCACGTTCTCCACTACCATACAACTTAGGTTCACCTTATTTGGTCCACACATTGATCAGTCAGGCATATGTCACATGACCTTCACCTCATTTTCAGTCTGCTGACCTTGTTAAATTTATGTTAAGTTTTGCTGATTAGGCAAGTTTCTACAACCTACATGTAGGTTCATCATATTTGGTCTATACAGTCAAACCTGCCCATGCAGTCACCTGTATTAAAAGGTCACCTTTATTTTGTTAGATCATAGAAAATTTCATATGAATTTAACCTCTTCTAAGAGGTCACCTTTCTTATAAGGCCACTTTTTCTTTGAAACAAAGGTGACCTCTTAATACAGGTTTTATTGTACTTTGATGATGGACCTGGTACAGTACATTAATTTATTGTCTAACAAAATATTTCGCACACACAATTTGCAGGGGGCAGGTGAGACATAGATCTGTCTACACTTGTTTCATGTTTTACCACTAATCTACTGTTTCCAGTTTCCAATTTAATGTACATGAAAGGATGTTATTTAGATAACTATAAATATAATATTGTTTTGTTTTATAGAAAATACTGATGTCTTTAAAGTCTGGAAGATTGCCAACATCATTTATTTCTTCAAGTCTGGAAGATAACCATTTGTTGTTTGGAAGAATGCCAAGAAAAATAGAAGAAATCCCTGTAATCTAAAGGATTTTTGATGGAAAACTTTAATCATATTTGTATTTTGACTTATGAATGATTTATTAAATGTTGTTTTTTTTTAAATGATTTATTGAATGTTGTTTACATCCATTGATGCAGAGATATGCAAGTTTTATTTATGTATTATTCATTTCTTGTTCAGTTTGAAAATCTGAAATATGGCAATAATAATGTGTAGATAATGTATTGAATAATATGAAGGTGAATAAAAATAAAATAAGTTGAAGATTTCTTTTTGCAGTTTATTTTAAGTTCAGGATACATTGAAAATAAAATGCTAATGGTTATCAATATTAGTAACCATGACAACATAAAAACCACATCAAATGCTAATGATTGTTTACAAATAGCCATAACAACACACAACTACCTGCAAATCTCAAACACTAAGCACAAAAACACATGAAAGGCTGAAGGAAATTGTATCTCCTGGCTTGTGATGGGTACAATTAGGAAGGATTGGTATTTAATGACCCTTGCCTATTTATAACTAGATATCTGGCAGAAAAACCAATATAAACTTTAAAAAATTGGACAGATTCACATTGATTTGCAAACAAGAAACTTTCAACAACATATTAAAATATTCCTGCAATTATCTCTACTGACACATGAAAGGCTGAAGGAAATTGTATCTCCTGGCTTGTGATGGGTACAATTAGGAAGGATTGGTATTTAATGACCCTCGCCTATTTATAACTAGATATCTGGCAGAAAAACCATTATAAACTTTAAAAAATTTGACAGATTCACATTGATTTGCAAACAAGAAACTTTCAACAACATATTAAAATATTCCTGCAATTATCTCTACTGTACATAACCAGACCCGACAATTGCCTTGATCAAGGGAACAATTTGACTTGTTCTGATGCAACCACCTCTGTTCAGAGGACAGGTTCAAATGCAATGACCTTTTCTGAGGACAACTACCTGTAACCAAAGAACAGTTGGAACCTGTTTTATTTGATGCACCCACCTCTATTCAGAGGACAACCTGATCTTGGGAAGAGGTAGGTGGAACTATTTGTTCTTGGACCTTGGACAAACTAAAGCATAAAAGTTAAGCCTGGTGTGTTTGGGGTTCACATCTATGAACGTCCCCCTATGCCTAAATGTCCAGGTCCGAGTGCATTTAGGCAATATCCAAATGACAGGAGTTGCATTTGGAGGCCACGTCTCTTGGGTACTATGCTCTGTGTACCTTGACTAGGAGGCGGTGGGGAGGAACAGGTGTCAGCAGCTACACCGGGGTCCTATTTTGGGGGTGTCGTGATCTCCTATGTTGAACTACAATGCTGGCGTAGTTCGACAAGGGAGATAATGACTGAAGTGTCAGGAGCTACACTTGGGTCACTTGGGGGGAGGGGCAGGGTGGGGAAGATGTCAAAGATTAAAAAGAAATTGCATCGAGAAGAGAGTGGTAAGTAAAAATTCTCTTTTGGGATACCTTTTATATTTGCCAGTCTTTGAAACTACATAACGATCCAAATAATTTGTTAAATGTGAGAACCTGAATAAAAATTCCTCATTTTGTATAGGATAAGCATGAACTATAAATTCATTTACATTCATATCAATACGTGATGCAATTTTCCTGAGATATTTTTTTGACAAAGAATGATAACTAATTTTCATAAGAATTATTTGAATAAAAAAATTACTAGTAAGAAAGGACATGAATGTAAGTGATCATAAGAGACTACATGTATCAAACACTACACTTGAGACATAAGTAAAGCATTGATCTTCTCTACATTTCTCAGTCACAGAATGGTCTTCCAGGCTATATCTACATATTTACTGAAAAAACAATTCATTCTGTTTCTGACTAATCACAGAAATTAAAACTAGAAATCACTATTATATTTATAATTCATTCATGTTTACAAAATTTAGTAATCCTGTAAGTTGTAAAATGTTCTATTTGTTAATTTTATGTATTTAAAAGACTATAAGGAGGGGAGACAATGTTGACAAAAAAAACTATATAAAGAGGAGAGACAATGTTGACCAAAAAAAACTATATAAGGAGGGGAGACAATGTTGACAAAAAAAATATATAAAGAGGGGAGACAATGTAGACATAAAAAAACTATATAAGGAGGGGAGACAATGTTGACAAAAAAAAAACTATATAAAGAGGGGAGACAATGTAGACAAAAAAAAACTATATAAAGAGGGGAGACAATGTTGACAAAAAAATATATATAAGGAGGGGAGACAATGTTGACAAAAAAAACTAAAAAGGAAGGGAGACAATGTTGACCAATATATATATATATATATATAAGGAGGGGAGACATATTCTTTTCATAAAATGTTTTGTATTTCACAAATTATTTGCTCTTTATTTTTGTAGACTTGATACACTAAGAGCAGGAATATGGCAGCCGAGAAGTATTTTCCTGAAACCTGTGTATTCTATTAGTGAATAACTCAGGCCAACATGAGCAATGGTATTTATTTTTTAGGGTTTATGTCTTCCTTCCACTAGCTCTTTTTATAGAGTATACAGCTGAGATATGTACCTATATTTGTTGCTTTTACTTTTTGTCTACTCCCCCCAACCACGTTTTTCTTTATTGTCTAAATCCCACAATAATATACCCTGATACTGAGGATCGGCTTGCCTGTGCTCATAGAACATGTAATTCCACATCTATCTCCTCTCTTTATGCAAACTGTCCAATGTAAATTTTAATTGGTTCTGAAATTGAAAAAAAATAGTCACTAAATTACCCTTGAAATGGCAATTTATTTGACCAAAAAAAAATAGAGTTACCTCCCATTGACTAGTGCAGATTTTTTACTCATGAATTTGGAGTCTTAAAGATGAATTTGTATCTGTTTTTATTATATTACAGTATTTTAAACTTTGAATTACAAATTTTGAGCATGTAATTTAATTTTTTTTTTTTATCTCCACCTAATATGGCAAATATTGAATAGAAAAAAATGGTCTATCTCCTCTCTTTATGCAAACTGTCCAATGTAAATTTTAATCGGTTCTGAAATTGAAAAAAAAGTCACTAAATTACCCTTGAAATGGCAATTTATTTGACCAAAAAAAAATAGAGTTACCTCCCATTGACTAATGCAGATTTTTTACTCATGAATTTGGAGTCTTAAAGATGAATTTGTATCTGTTTTTATTATATTACAGTATTTTAAACTTTGAGATTACAAATTTTGAGCATGTAATTTTATTTTTTTTTATCTCCACCTAATATGGCAAATATTGAATAGAAAAAATGGTAATTTACACAAGAAATCACTTTATTATGAATTAAATTTGAGAGGGGAAAACAACTCAGTTTTCAATTGCAGTATAGAATAATTGTTTATTTCATTCATATTTTATCTCTATGTATGTTTATGATATCTTAACTTTTAAACTTTGTACAGATTCTTGGATTGGGGTGCAACATACTCAACAGTTGTCCTAGAATGTAACAGAGAACTCTATGGGATTTCTCTTCAGAATGAAGGTATGTATTGTCTACAACCTAAACTATGTTTTTTCTTGGTAAGTCTTGTATATATTGGGTTGTCACAGTCACTTTTATCATGCAGCTTTGTTATTCTTTCATTATTTGGAGGAATATTTCCAGGTTTAAAAGTGTAAAAGGGAAAAAGGGGGAGAGGGTTTGAAATCCAAAATACATTAATTAGCAGGAATGACAGTCCTTAAACAGGTGCCCCTCGATAAAATTTCTAGATTCTTCATATACACTGTAGATAGTAAGACATATGAGTTTTATTACAGCCAATGTGAGGACTGAGATTCTTAATTGTTATCTTCATAGCTACTTATCAGTGGCAATTAAATCATAGAAGACTGGTATGCAGAGTATATCAATAATGAAAACAATTGGGAAAAAAAAGACTTTTAAAAAAATAGTGAAAATTAATAGCATTTTTGATAATTTTAGGATATTTGGGGTAGATTCCACCCATAATAAATTAAGAGATCAACTTACAAGTGCACAAAGAAATATAGTAGGTACAAATATAAAAAACATCACAAATATTGATACCAGTCAAACATTATATAGGAAAATAGGATTTGTTTAGATGAAAATGTAGAGGGCCCAGGTGGCTCAATGAGTTAGGTAGTTGGATTACTTAACAACTCATACAAGCTGATATGGCGTGGGTTCGCACCCGGCTTTGTAGATTACAAAAAAAGGGTGCACTCGACTTGCAACTGCAAGTGATAAAGTTTACCAGTTGCTTTCCCATGATGGGTGGTTCTCTCCAGGTACTCCGGCTTCTTGCACCACTAAAACTGGTCGCCATGATATAGCTGAAAGTGGTGTTAAAACACCAAAAATCAAAATCAATCCGCAAGGAAATGTAAGAAAAAAGTCAGCCACCTCTTAATATTGAATAGGTACTTAATGTTTGTGATAAAGGATGTCTAATCCTGCCCCCCCCCCCCCCCCCCCCCCCATGATAATCTATTTCTATGAGGGGTTAGTCCTGTATTTGAAATTAAAAATAAAAATCCTGCATCACTATTGTGGATTTATGGCAAGTACCAAATAAAATGCATAATACATTATCTGGTTTACTGTTTGAACTATTACTGTTTCCATAAAACAAATGTTGAAATTTTATTTGTTCTTTGAAAGTAATATCTCTCTATGATTTTGTTTTCTTTTGTGTTTTTTTATTCTTTTATTTGGGGGGGGGGAAGGGTATCATTTTTTATTTACATAATTTTTATATATGGAAGTAAATTTTTTTTAACATCAAAGAAGAACAATATCCTTTACCAGATGAGTTGAATTTTTATGGGAGTTTTAATCAATAAGTGATTGACTTCACTTCCAGATATACATCAAAGAGTTTAAATGTCCAACAATTGAATTCACATGCAAACAAAGGCAATTGTATTCAAACAATGGATCAATTGCTTTTCCAGTTTGTCAAACTGGGCCCAGTTATTCAAAATACTGGATAAAGTTGTCCACTGGATAAGGTTGTCCACTGGACAACTACTTATCCAGTGGACAGCTAGTCAGTGGTTAAAATTGGTTGATCAAAAGCAAAGACAATGGTTGGATAGCTATTCACTGGATAAAATTTTGTCCTGTGGACAACTCTCATGATTTTTGTGCACTTCCTCTCTTACAGCAATCCAGACCAAAAATTAAAAAAGGTCTGCTAAGTTCAGTGACATTTCAAGTTATTTTTCACATTTCAAGTTATTTTTCACACAGTTCAATTTATTTGTTGCGATCTGCAAATGATATATGACCAATCATTAAGAGAAACTTTTTTTTTTTTTTTTTTTTCAGATCATGAAATAATAATCCAAATTATATTTTGTACAAATAAATTGAAGCTAGTTGCTTCATTTCTTTCCTAAAGATTTATCGGCATTGAAGCAAGGGCAAGATTAATTAAAGGGTGTGTCATTTTGTCATTCATGTTGTGTTGAATTAAAAGTTCAGATTTTTTATGTATGTATACAAAAATAGGAAGATATATTTATTTTAAGAAAAATACATGATTGATTGATTGATTGTTGTTTAATGTCCAGCGAGCAATTTTTCAGCTATATTCAGGACGAAAGAAATATTTTATTATGATCCAGTTCAATTATTGTACTTAATGATGTAGTGTAATAGAGTCTTACAACAATGAAATCCAAATTGTGTTCTGGAAGACATGGAATCTAAGTGGGCTGACCTGAAATAAGTGACATATTTGGGACTACGGGTACTCCCTACATGTATATACAGTAAATATCACGGTTTACAAAATATGCTGATTGGATCTTTGGAAATTTAACGTACATGTCTTGGGATTGGATATTTTCACAGAAATCTACACACATACACTGAATGACCTTTTTCATACTGTTGTCAAAACAAATAAAATAAATAATATTTAACTCCAACTGTTGCCAGACAAAAAAAAAACAAACAAAAACAACACGAATTATCAGCTCAAATCGGTTCCAAATCTAAATCAAAAACAACAAACAGATCTAGTAAACAATTGCCCATCACTAATATCATCATAAGCCATTCTTCCACTTTTGAACTAATAAAAATGGGGGGGGGAGCTCGTCACTATTCATCTATTCATCAAAAGTATTTTTTACTGGTCAATTAAAGGCACGGTAAATAAATTCTTCTGTTCATATTAAAAAAAAATGTAACCCAATGTAATTGAAAAGGTATTTCCAGTGGACAACTTTCGAACAACAGAAGTTGTCCACTGGATAGATGATTTATCCAGCAGATAACTTTATCCATTGTTTTGAACAACCGGGCCCTGCTCTCTCAATACCAATTGAAACATGGGTATTCTATCAGGTGGTCTCTCATCATTATGTATTTTATTTGTTTCAGTCAGGAATTTATACCAATTCATAGGATCCTAGCCCAGATATAAAGAAAAAAATAGAGCAAGTTGGAACAGAAAATGTCTGTTCTGCGTGTCAATGAGAAAAATATTTAAAAAAATTGTCCATGTCCAAAACCACTCTGCCATTGAAATAAAACTTGGTTGGTTTGGAATGTTCCTTAGATTGTCTGCTGCTGGGTTTTTTTCTATGGGGACCTAATGGACAATTTTTTTATTAATTGGCCAAACATTTTGAAATTAATTATCATACTTTATAGATATCATATATGTACATACAACTGCAAAAAAATTGTTGATTTAAAAAATGAATTTTTAAGATTTTATTTCTGGAGATTTATAGAAGTCAAACGGACTATAACCATTGAATATACAACCTATTTAATTAGATAATCAAAGGGGAATAATGCGAGGAGAAATAATTTAATTATTCTGAGAAACCACTAAACCATTTGAAATAATACTTGAACGAAACATCCCTTGGATGGTTCTCAACAGATATTTTTGTGTTGATCGGAAATCAAAGATGGCCAACATCACAGGACTTTGCTCAGCATAGAGCTCTACTTAAAAATGAATAAATTTCTAAAACAAAACTCTTGATTGACCCAAAACTGTACATGCATAATCATTGGATGGCCCCTTACATTGTCATAATAATCATTGGATGGCCCCTTACAGTGTCATAATTATAATTTTTCCTATGCTTCAGAATGTCAAGATGGCTGCCACTGCATGACATAATTTGTGTAGGACCGACCATATGTGAAAAGAGGTAAAATACAAGAAAAGTGAAATCATACAGTATGTTACATTACATCATTGTAGAATTGCTTTGAAAATGTCTTAAAGATATTATTTTTAACATTTTTCATTATTTTTCAGGACCCAACAGCTAAGAGAGACCAGCCCTCTTACAACATGGAAAACATGAAATGTTATAGGCCTACATAAGTTGACCCAGACCAACGAACAGTCAACAGACAGAAGACATACATACAGATGTAATGGTATACATGTACTGGATCAACAGTTAGTTATACATAGATAGATGTTATGGTATACATGTACTGGATCAACAGTTAGTTATACATAGACAGATGTAATGGTATACATGTACCGGATCAACAGTTAGTTGTACATAGACAGATGTTGTGGTATACATGTACTGGATCAACAGTTAGTTATACATAGACAGATGTTGTGGTATACATGTACTGGATCAACAGTTAGTTATACATAGACAGATGTTGTGGTATACATGTACTGGATCAACAGTTAGTTATACATAGACAAATGTTATGGTATACATGTACTGGATCAACAGTTAGTTGTACATAGACAGATGTAATGGTATACATGTACTGGATCAACAGTTAGTTGTACATAGACAGAGGTTGTGGTATACATGTACTGGATCAACAGTTAGTTATACATAGACAGATGTTGTGGTATACATGTGCTGGATCAACAGTTAGTTATACATAGACAGATGTTATGGTAGACATGTACTGGATCAACAGTTAGTTATACATAGACAGATGTTATGGTATACATGTACTGGATCAACAGTTAGTTATACATAGACAGATGTTATGGTATACATGTACTGGATCAACAGTTAATTATACATAGACAGATGTAATGGTATACATGTACTGGATCAACAGTTAGTTATACATAGACAGATGTTATGGTATACATGTACTGGATCAACAGTTAGTTATACATAGACAGATGTTATGGTATACATGTACTGGATCAACAGTTAGTTATACATAGACAGATGTTATGGTATACATGTACTGGATCAACAGTTAGTTATGCATAGACAGATGTAATGGTATACATGTACTGGATCAACAGTTAGTTATACATAGACAGATGTTATGGTATACATTTACATGATTAACAGTTAGTTATACATAGACAGATGTTATGGTATACATTTACATGATTAACAGTTAGTTATACATAGACAGATGTTATGGTATACATGTACTGGATCAACAGTTAGTTATACATAGACAGATGTTATGGTATACATTTACATGATTAACAGTTAGTTATACATAGACAGATGTAATGGCATACATGTACTGGATTAACAGTTAGTTATACATATACAGATGTTGTGGTATACATGTACTGGATCAACAGTTAGTTATACATAGACAGATGTTATGGTATACATTTACATGATTAACAGTTAGTTATACATAGACAGATGTTATGGTATACATTTACATGATTAACAGTTAGTTATACATAGACAGATGTTATGGTATACATGTACTGGATCAACAGTTAGTTATACATAGACAGATGTTATGGTATACATTTACATGATTAACAGTTAGTTATACATAGACAGATGTTATGGTATACATGTACTGGATCAACAGTTAGTTATACATAGACAGATGTTATGGTATACATTTACATGATTAACAGTTAGTTATACATAGACAGATGTTATGGTATACATTTACATGATTAACAGTTAGTTATACATAGACAGATGTAATGGCATACATGTACTGGATCAACAGTTAGTTATACATATACAGATGTTGTGGTATACATGTACTGGATCAACAGATAGTTATACATAGACAGATGTTATGGTATACATTTACATGATTAACAGTTAGTTATACATAGACAGATGTTATGGTATACATGTACTGGATCAACAGTTAGTTATACATAGACAGATGTTATGGTATACATTTACATGATTAACAGTTAGTTATACATAGACAGATGTTATGGTATACATGTACTGGATCAACAGTTAGTTATACATAGACAGATGTTATGGTATACATTTACATGATTAACAGTTAGTTATACATAGACAGATGTTATGGTATACATGTACTGGATCAACAGTTAGTTATACATAGACAGATGTTATGGTATACATTTACATGATTAACAGTTAGTTATACATAGACAGATGTTATGGTATACATGTACTGGATCAACAGTTAGTTATACATAGACAGATGTTATGGTATACATGTACTGGATCAACAGTTAGTTATACATAGACAGATGTTATGGTATACATTTACATGATTAACAGTTAGTTATACATGGATAGATGCTATGATAAAACATAAGATGTAATGATTAAAGATCACATGATAAAGAACTATTTACCAAGTCAGGGTCATTATGGTTTTCACAGTTTTCCGGTTGTTGACTGATTTTTGTCTGTTTATATACTTATGAGTTTTGACTTTCCCTTTGTAAGATTGTTCGGAGTTCGGTAATTTTGTTATTACCCTTATTTGTGATATATTATTACTCTCTGATGTATGTTTTGTAAACATGTTCAAACCTTTGAGACTTATTATAGTAAAAAATGAAGTTCAATATTTGAATGAGAAACTTGGCACACATCAAATTTTTAAATACAGGTTAAGGCAAGCAAAATTTCTACAACAATTTCTCACTTTTTACTAGGAATACAAAATAACAAAATTAATAATGGATCTTCTTTTTAATTATGAAGATCACATTTCAACTTTTTAAATCTATAAAATGTATGTCTCATTTGGGTTGAATCAATTGATTTTTTTTTAATTGATGGAGTTGATATGAAAAAAAGCGACATTTTTTATATGTACAGTCAAACCTGTATACAAAGGCCACTCAAGGGAACCTGATAATATGGTCTATATGAGCAGTTGCCCTTTATATAGAGGTTAAAATTATATGCACTATTCATTAATGGGAGAGGATGAGATTGTCCTTTATATACATTGATTTGTTATATAGAGGTGCCCTTTAAGGCAGGTTTGACTACTAATTATGGTCAAAATATATACTGGCTCCGGTATTAGGGCACAAAGTTCTTTTCATAGCTAGTTTGTGCACTATTATCAGAAGGCCATATAATGAACAGATAAATGTGGTCAGAAAGTCTACCTTGAAAAAAATGTATCAGACATGCTTTGTTATGGTTTTCTATATACTATGCTTCACTTAATTACACACACCACCCCCGTACTAACACTATGGCTCAACACTTCAGCTAATGTCACTGAGCTGTACTTTCCAAATTTCACTGATTAAAAACCTCCTATGCTAAAAATGTATTGCTCAACACTATATAACTCACAGCTTTACATTCCCCATTTCACTTATTAAAACACTAAACATGTATGGTTACTAACACTATGGCTCAACACTTCAGCTAATGTCACTGAGCTGTACTTTCCAAATTTCACTGATTAAAAACCTCCTATACTAAAAATGTATTGCTCAACACTATATAACTCACAGCTTTACATTCCCCATTTCACTTATTAAAACACTAAACATGTATGTTACTAACACTATGGCTCAACACTTCAGCTAATGTCACTGAGCTGTACTTTCCAAATTTCACTGATTAAAAACCTCCTATACTAAAAATGTATTGCTCAACACTATATAACTCACAGCTTTACATTCCCCATTTCACTTATTAAAAAATTAAACATGTATGGTTACTAACACTATGGCTCAACACTTCAGCTAATGTCACTGAGCTGTACTTTCCAAATTTCACTGATTAAAAACCTCCTATACTAAAAATGTATTGCTCAACACTATATAACTCACAGCTTTACATTCCCCATTTCACTTATTAATACACTAAACATGTATGGTTACTAACACTATGGCTCAACACTTCAGCTAATGTCACTGAGCTGTACTTTCCAAATTTCACTGATTAAAAACCTCCTATACTAAAAATGTATTGCTCAACACTATATAACTCACAGCTTTACATTCCCCATTTCACTTATTAAAAAACTAAACATGTATGGTTACTAACACTATGGCTCAACACTTCAGCTAATGTCACTGAGCTGTACATATCCCTTTTCACAATATACCTGTTACCAGTTAACAGCTAACTGTTCAGAAAACCACAAATAATACATGTATGGTTCATAGTGTACTTTGGTTGAGATTGTTCTTACCACAAGATTTGTTCATTGATATGGAATCTGATTGCCAAACTCCTTGTTGTATGACTTTGTGTTCTAAGATTGTGGTTATGTATGTATTTTCTATATCTGGTTTGAACTTATGATGACTAATAACATGATATATTAAAATTTGACATGCTTGAATGTCAGTTGACATTTGATTGGTTGTTTTTAATTAGCATAATGTTGGATCATTATAATAATTGTACAAGTTTGCATATTAGATATACAACTTTTTCATTATTCCTTAGTATGTCTAATTGATTAGTTCTCTATTCAGAAGTAATTTGTTTAAATTATGAACAAGATTTCAAGACTTTATTTTACTCAAGATATAATAAACTCACATGAAAATACAATTAGATGATGACTTTCAAAATGTGCAAGACATATAATTAAATGCAGCAGTTGTGAATATACATGTACAATATATAATATTATATATCATATGGAAATATAATGAAGAAAATATTAATGATATTATAATAGTTTCACAATATTTGTCAGAAAAATGGATAGCTATTTAATATTTATTTGTTTCAAAATGACATCATTCCTTTCAGTTTTATTAATGATGAATTTTGAACACAATACTGTGGAATATACCTCTTTCTCTCCATTTCAATAACATCATTTTAGCATAAGAATAGATAATGACATTCATCTCCATGATGTGCTATTCAGAATATTTATATGAAATGCAATATTTATCTGTAATGTAGGATTAGAAGTACCAACATTTTATTTAATATATAACTTCAGGCTTGTATGTTTTGTAACTGAATTCTAAGAGACCCTAACTTTACAGCACTATTTATCCAGTTCAAAGTTATTGCTTTTTCTTTATTCTTCAGTGTTGTATAAGGTCCAATTATAGTTAAGATGGGTTTGATTTGTCATTGGGCAAATAGCAAATCTTGTTTCACTGGTACATTTCATGTCTTTGTAATTGTAGCTTTTTTGTATATATGTTCAACTATATATATATATATATATATATTGTTTATATAAAGGAGAAGATGTTCTACATTGTAAAACTTGTATCTGATCCTATTGTCATGTTTTTGGACAATGAAATATGTTTAAACTGACATTTTACTGAATCACTGACCTTTTGATCAAGTTCATTATAAATTATACAGAAATAGAATGGTTGATTAAAACAAACTAATAATCTAAAGATAAATGTACAGTTGTGAATGTTACATTTTTGCCAGGATGCATACTATTGTATGGTAAAATGTGAGTAGGGAAAAGATGTACCTATTCTGTGTAATCAACTATTGTTCCTATGGCACCAGTCCAACTTCCATGAAGCTACAAAATAATTACATACATATTGAAGTTATTCATGGTATATTACAGAAGTTTTAAGAATTTTTCTCTAATTTTTCCATCTTTTGAATCTTTGTCATCTTCAGCAGAGTGTGCTTATTTTGTGTTATATTTCCCTGAAACTTTAAAGACCACATTTATACATAATAATGTTGTGCACCTCAATTCTCAGAGACATTCAAGACTATTTTTTATTTATTTTTTTTTTGGTTGAAATTTTCATTTTAGTCACATTTTCATTAGAAGATACATATTTTCTGTAAATCTTATTATTTTAAATACAAAATCTTAGGCTTTCACAGAATTATTACATTGGAGCTAGGTATCTCATATACTAGTAGTGCTCAAGATGTTTCTAGATTTCTGTATAATTTATAACTACTCATACAGTTTACAACAGATGCAAAATATGCATTGTATTCTCCAGTATATTTTAAAATCAACTCTCCCACAGTTGTAAAATGAGGTATTCACCAGTATTTTGTGTAATACACTTAAAGGGTAATTTATTTGCTCTCAATTGTTTTTGTTGCTAGATATTTTAAGAACAAGTTGTTATTTGTATTACAATTAAACTTTTTATTGTTTCCTAAAAGATTCTAGGAAGAAATAATCTGTGTCAAATCTAGCAACAATTTCAATTTTGCAATCACTTGTCGTCCGTTGTCTGTCTTTACTTTTTTCAAATATCCATCACTGCCTCATTTCAAGTCACAATGAGCTTTACTTTTTTCAAAAGTCCATCACTACTTCATTTCAAGTCACAATGGGCTCAAAATTGAATATCAGCTCTGTGATACATATATTCTAGGTTTTCCGTCGGAGGAATGCCCATTTAACTAAAGTACAGATTGAGCAAATTATGCTAATTTTGATTTATATATATAAAAGCACACAATTGATTCAAATGAAACCAAACTAGGAATTCAGATGCAGTTTGAATTTTCACCTGTTTTAATTTACATATTTCGATCTTTTGTGTAAAATTTTGAATTCTGAAAATGAAATGCAGGTGAGGTGATTACATGCTCATTGGATGCTGTGAGACTGGTTTTAAGTATCCATGGTTACTTAATTGTATCTTAAATAGTTATTACAAATGTAATGGTATATGTATAATGAAATTATGGAAACTAATGGTTTTCTAGAGTTTTTTTTCCAATGCTGGGTTTTTATCTCTAGCTTTTAATGCAGAGTTTCCACGGTTTTTAATAAAAGACATAGTCTTGTATATTTAATTAATGTTGATTATAAAGATTAACTTGCTACACATGTCAACTAATGTTCTCAATGTTTGCACACAAAATTGTCATATATAAAACAGATGCTAATTTTTAACACAATATGTTTTCTATATTCACAGTTTACTACATTATATGGTATCCACCAGTATTTCATGTAATACAATAAAAGGGTAATTTATTTGCTCTCAATTGTTTTTGTTGCTAGATATTTTAAGAACAAGTTTTTGTTTGTATTGTGAAAATTTGTATTATAATTAAACTGTTTATTGTTTCTTAAAAGATTCTAAGAAGAAATAATCTGTGTCAAATCTAGTAACAATTTCAATTTTGCAATCACTTGTCGTCCGTTGTCTATCTACTTTTTTCAAATGTTCATCACTGCCTCAATTCAAGTCACAACTTTTAAGGTCTGAAAATGAGCAATTACATGATTATTGGATTCTGTGAACCATTGATTTTTAAATAGCTCCCCTCACAGTTTTAAACATTAGATATCCACCAGTATTTTAAGTTAACAGCCCCTCTCACAGTTTCAGTTTTAAACATAAGGTATCCACCAGTAGTTTATATGTTAACAGCTCCCCTCAACGTTTTAAGCATAAGGTATCCACCAGTAGATTATATTAACAGCCCCTCTCACAGTTTTAAGCATAAGGTATCCGTTAGTAGTTTATGTTAGCAGCCCCTCTCACAGTTTTAAGCATAAGGTATGCATTAGTATTTTATGTTAACAGCTCCCTGTTAACAGCTCCCCGCACAGTTTTAAGCATAAGGTATCCACCAGTAGTTTATATGTTAACAGCTCCCCTCAACGTTTTAAACATAAGGTATCCACCAGTAGTTTATATTAACAGCCCCTCTCACAGTTTTAAGCATAAGGTAACCGTTAGTAGTTTATGTTAGCAGCCCCTCTCACACAGTTTTAAGCATAAGGTATGCATTAGCATTTTATGTTAACAGCTCCCTGCACTGTATTATGAATAAGGTATTCACCAGTACTTTATGTTAACAGCTCTACTCAAAGTTTTAAGCATAAGGTATCCACCTGTAGTTTATGTTAACAGCTCACCTCACAGTTTTAAACATAATGTATCCACCAGTAGTTTATGTTAACAGCCCATCTCAGTTTTAAAAATAATATATCCATTAGTAGTTTATGTTAACAGTCCCTCTCAGTTTTAAACATAAGGTATCCATCGGTAGTTTATGCTGTCAGCCCCTCTCACAGTATTAAACACAAGGTGCCATCAGTAATTCATGTTAACAGCCCCTCTCACAGTTTTAAGCATAATGTATCAAGTAGTAGTTTATGTTAGCATCTCCTCTTACAATTTTAAACATAAGGTGTCCATCAGTAGTTTATGTTAACAGCCCCTCTCACAGCTTAAAGCATCAGGTGTCAATCAGTAGTTTATGTTAGCAGGATTTCACACAGTTTTAGACATAAGGTGACCATCAGTAGGTTATGGTAACAGCACCTCTCACAGTTTTAAGCACAAGGTGTCAATCCGTAGTTTATGTTAATATTCCCACAGTGTTCAACTTAAGGTAATCACCAGTATTTTGTGTAAATAAATCTCCCAACAGTGCTCAACATAACGTAGTCCCTAGTATTTTGTGTAAATAAATCTTTCCACAGTGTTCAACATACAGTATTCCTCAATATTTTGTGTAAATAAATCTTCCCACAGTGTTCAACATAAAGTATTCCTCAGTATTTTGTGTAAATAAATCTTCTCATAGTGTTCAACATACAGTATTCCTCAGTATTTTGTGTAAATAAATCTTCCCAGTTTTCAACGTACAGTATTCCTCACTATTTTGTGTAAATAAATCTTCCCACAGTGTTCAACGTACAGTATTCCTCAGTATTTTGTGTAAATAAATCTTCCCACAGTGTTCAACGTACAGTATTCCTCAGTATTTTGTGTAAATAAATCTTCCCAGTGTTGAACATACAGTATTCCTCAGTATTGTGTGTAAATAAATCTTCCCACAGTGCTGAACATAAAGTATTCCTCAGTGTTTTGTGTCAATATATCTTCCCACAGTGATCAGCATTCACTATTCCTCAGTATTTTGTGTTAATAAATCTTCTTACAGTTTTCAACATAAAGTATTCCTCAGTATTTTGTGTAAATAAATCTTCCCACAGTGCTCACCATACAGTAGTCTTCAGTATTTTGTGTAAATAAATCTTCTCAGTGTTCAACATACAGTATTCCTCAGTATTTTGTGTAAATAAATCTTTCCACAGTGTTCAACATACAGTATATTCCTCAGTATTTTGTGTAAATAAATCTTCCCACAGTGCTCAGCATACAGTATTCCTCAGTATTTTGAGTAACTAAGTCTTCTCACAGTGTTCAACATACAGTATTCCTCAATATTTTGTGTAAATAAATCTTCCCACAGTGTTCAACATAAAGTATTCCTCAGTATTTTGTGTAAATAAATCTTCTCATAGTGTTCAACATACAGTATTTTGTGTAAATAAATCTTCTCAGTTTTCAACGTACAGTATTCCTCAGTATTTTGTGTAAATAAATCTTCCCACAGTGTTCAACATACAGTATATTCCTCAGTATTTTGTGTAAATAAATCTTCCCACAGTGCTCAGCATACAGTATTCCTCAGTATTTTGAGTAACTAAGTCTTCTCACAGTGTTCAACATACAGTATTCCTCAGTATTCTGTGTAAATAAATCTTCCCACAGTGTTCAACATAAAGTATTCCTCAGTATTTTGTGTAAATAAATCTTCTCATAGTGTTCAACATACAGTATTCCTCACTATTTTGTGTAAATAAATCTTCTCACAGTTTTCAACATACAGTATTCCTCAGTATTTTGTGTAAATAAATCTTCCCACAGTGTTCAACATACAGTATATTCCTCAGTATTTTGTGTAAATAAATCTTCCCACAGTGCTCAGCATACAGTATTCCTCAGTATTTTCAGTAACTAAATCTTCTCACAGTGTTCAACATACAGTATTCCTCAATATTTTGTGTAAATAAATCTTCTCACAGTTTTCAACATACAGTATTCCTCAGTATTTTGTGTAAATAAATCTTCCCACAGTGTTCAACATACAGTATATTCCTCAGTATTGTCTGTAAATAAATCTTCCCACAGTGCTGAACATAAAGTATTCCTCAGTGTTTTGTGTCAATATATCTTCCCACAGTGATCAGCATTCACTATTCCTCAGTATTTTGTGTAAATAAATCTTCTCACAGTTTTCAACATAAAGTATTCCTCAGTATTTTGTGTAAATAAATCTTCCCACAGTGCTCACCATACAGTATTCCTCAGTATTTTGTGTAAATAAATCTTCTCAGTGTTCAACGTACAGTATTCCTCAGTATTTTGTGTAAATAAATCTTCCCACAGTGTTCAACATACAGTATATTCCTCAGTATTTTGTGTAAATAAATCTTCCCACAGTGCTCAGCATACAGTATTCCTCAGTATTTTGAGTAACTAAATCTTCTCACAGTATTCAACATACAGTATTCCTCAGTATTTGGTGTAAGTAAATCTTCCCACAGTGCTGATCAGCATACAGTATTCCTCAGTATTTTGAGTAAATAAATCTTCCCACAGTGCTCAACATACAGTATTCCTCAGTATTTTGTTTAAATAAATCTTCCCACAGTGCTCAAACATACATTTTTCCTCGGTATTTTGTGTAAATAAATCTTCCCACAGTGTTCAACATACAGTATTCCTCAGTATTTTGTGTAAATAAATCTTCCCACAGTGTTCAACATAAAGTAATCCCCAGTATTTTGTGTAAATAAATTTTCCCAGTGTTCAACATAAAGTATTTCTCAGTATTTTATGTAAATAAATATTCCCACAGTGTTCAACAAGAAGTAATCCCCAGTATTTTGAGTAAATAAATCTTCCCACAGTGTTCAATATAAAGTATTCCTCAGTATTTTGTGTAAATAAATCTTCTCACAGTGCTCAACATACAGTATATTCCTCAGTATTTTGTGTGAATAAATCTTCCCACAGTGCTCAACATACAGTATTCCTCAGTATTTTGAGTAAATAAATCTTCCCACAGTGTTCAACATAAAGTATTCCTCAGTATTTTGTGTAAATA
This sequence comes from Bathymodiolus brooksi, assembly GCA_963680875.1. Lineage (NCBI taxonomy): Eukaryota > Metazoa > Mollusca > Bivalvia > Mytilida > Modiolidae > Bathymodiolus > Bathymodiolus brooksi. The sequence continues at coordinate 102,465,501 of OY804581.1, read as the reverse complement.
AATCTTCCCACAGTGTTCAACATACAGTATTCCTCAGTATTTTGTTTAAATAAATCTTCCTACAGTGCTCAAACATACATTTTTCCTCGTTATTTTGTGTAAATAAATCTTCCCACAGTGTCCAACATACAGTATTCCTCGGTATTTTGTGTAAATAAATCTTCCCAGTGTTCAACATAAAGTAATCCCCAGTATTTTGTGTAAATAAATTTTCCCAGTGTTCAACATAAAGTATTTCCCAGTATTTTATGTAAATAAATATTCCCAGTGTTCAACAAGAAGTAATCCCCAGTATTTTGTGTAAATAAATCTTCTCACAGTGCTAAACATACAGTATTCCTCAGTATTTTGTGTAAATAAATCTTCTCAGTGTTTAGCATAAAGTATTCCTCAGTATTTTGTGTAAATAAATCCTCCCAGTGTTCAACATAAAGTAATCCCCAGTATTTTGTGTAAATAAATTTTCCCAGTGTTCAACATAAAGTATTTCCCAGTATTTTATGTAAATAAATATTCCCAGTGTTCAACAAGAAGTAATCCCCAGTATTTTGTGTAAATAAATCTTCCCACAGTGCTCAGCATAAAGTATTCCTCGGTATTTTGTGTAAATAAATCTCACAGTGCTCAACATAAAGTATTCCTCAGTATGTTGTGTAAATAAATCTTCCCACAGTGCTCAACGTACAGTATTCCTTGGTATTTTGTGTAAATACATCTTCCCAGAGTGCTCAACATCCAATATTCCCCAGTATTTTGTGTAAATAAATATTCCCAGTGTTCAACATAAAGTATTCTTCAGAATTTTATGTAAATAAATCTTCCCACATTGTTCAAAATAAAGTATTACCAAATATTTTGTATAAATAATCTTCCCACAGTGTTCAACATAAAGTAATCCCCAGGTTTTTTTTAAAAATAAATCTTCCCATAGTGCTCAACATACAGTATTCCTCGGTATTTTGTGTAAATACATCTTCCCACAGTGTTTAACATAAAGTAATTCCCATTATTTTGTGTAAATAAATATTCCCACAGTGCTCAACATAAAGTATTGCCCAGTATTTTGTATAAATAAATCTCACAGTGTTCAACACAACGTATTTCCAAGAATTATATGTAAATAAATATTCCCATAGTGTTCAACGAAGTATTCCTCAGTATTTTGTGTAAATAAATCTTCCCACTGTGTTCAACGTAAAGTATTCCTAAGTATTTTGTGTAAAGAATCTTCCCACAGTGCTCAACATACATTATTCCTCAGTATTTTGTGTAAGTAAATTTTCCCACAATGCTCAACATACAATATTCCTCGGTATTTTTTGTAAATAAATCTTCCCACAGTACTCAACATAACGTATTTCCCAGTATTGTGTGTAAATAAATATTCCCACAGTGTTCAACATAACATATTTCCCAATATTTTGTGTAAATAAATCTGCACAGTGCTCAGCATGAAGTATTCCCCAGTGATCTGTGTAAATAAATCTTCCCACAGTGCTCAACCTACAGTATTCCCCAGTAATTTGTGGAAAGAAATCTTCCCACAATGTTCAACATGAAGTATTCCCCTAGTATTTTGTGTAAATAAATCTTCCCACAGTGTTCAACATAAAGTATTCAAAGTAATGTGTTTATTAAATCAATCTTCCCACAATGTTCAACATAACATATTCCCAAGTATTGTATGTAAATAAATCTTCCCACGGTGTTCAACATAAATATTTCCTAGTATTTTGTGTGAATAAATCTTCCCACAGTGTTCAACATATGCTTTGTATAATGTTTTATAATAATTTAATTTTTTCTACCAATGCCACTGAACCAAATTAAATTAAACTTGGTTGATATGGTACTTACAAGACATACACCACTTTCCATGACCACCATTTGTAAAAATCTTAATTTTTTTCAATTGTCCATTACTACCTTATTTTAAGTTATAATGAGTTCAAATTTGAACATCAGTTCTATGACACATATTCTGGGTTTACTGTGAGATATTTCGTTCATGATAATGAGTAGTTCAACTTCAACATATCTTCTTGGTTATTCTATTTAAATTTTCTTTCCCTCGATTTATACTGATTATGCAAAATCACATTAAAATCTCCCCAGAAACCATTGATTCAAATGTTCCTGAAATGAACTTTCATTGGTTCACTATCAAGATATGTGTGAAAGCCCAACCCTTCCATCCAAAATCACTGCCACTATTAAAAAATAAATTTATGATAGTTTGTTTTATTTTATTCACACAAGTACAAAATTGTTCCACATCATTATTCAATTTCAAATAGGGAAGGGACAACCAATACACTGCCTATATAATATATTTCGACTTCTTGTGTAAAAGTTTGAAGTCTGAAAATGAAAACCAGGTCAGCGATTACATGCTCCATAATGTTTAATGGAATTGAGGAAACTAATGCTTTTCTAGAGTTTTTCCCATAATAAGGTTTTTCTCTAGTTTTTAAGGCAGAATTTCCTGTTTTTATTAAAAAATATATCCATGTACATTGTGTAAAAGTTTGAAGTCTGAACATGAAAACCAGGTCAGCGATTACATGCTCCATAATGTTTAATGGAATTGAGGAAACTAATGCTTTTCTAGAGTTTTTCCCATAATAAGGTTTTTCTCTAGTTTTTAAGGCAGAATTTCCTGTTTTTATTAAAAAATATATCCATGTACATTGTGTAAAAGTTTGAAGTCTGAACATGAAAACCAGGTCAGCGATTACATGCTCCATAATGTTTAATGGAATTGAGGAAACTAATGCTGCTTCTAGAGTTTTTCCCATTATAAGGTTTTTCTCTAGATTTTAATGCAGAATTTCCTCATGTTTTATTAAAAAATATAACCATGTACATTTTATTAATATTTGATTGTAAAGGCGAACTTGCTTCATATGTCACCTAATGTACTTAATGTTTGTGTTATATTATATAAAATTGATGTTAGCTTTTAAAAATATGTTTGTCTTATTTCGATATGGAAGCCAATAATTTGCTATCGTCCCAACAGTCACAATTAAATGAGCTTCTGATTAAAAACATAGAATTATTTGTCACTAAAGAAAACCCAAAGTTAGGCTTGACTAATCTGGTAGAACACCAGATACATCTGAAGCCTGATGCAGTTTCTAAACACCAAAGACCATAAAAACTGCCACCTCACAAGAGGGGCGTATTGCGTCATCAACTTGATGAACTGTTAAGTCAAGGAAGAATTGCACCGGTAAATGAAAAAGAACATATACCCATATCAAGTCCCATGGTTTTAGTTTCAAGGAGAAATCGACCAAACTCAAGGTTAGAAACAGGTTCAAATGAGGGGAGTCTATTAATGTCTAGGTTTTGTGTAGATTTTCGATATCTGAATTCCAATACACAAGCTTTTCTATATACAATTCCGAATGTGGATGAATTAACGGGATCATTTACACGGCATATTCCAAATTTCATATCTTCCATTGACTACAGATCAGGTTTTTTTCAAATGCTTATTTCGCCAGAGTAAACCAAGTACTAGTATACTGCCTTCAATACTTGATTTTAGTACATGTATGTTTAATGGGTTACCTATGGGATTTGAAAACATCATCAAACAGTTTTCAGCTGCTTAAGAATAAAGTATTGAATGGTTTATCTTTTCGAAACACATTATGTTACTTCGATGATGTCTGGGGGGGGGGGGAGGTTCTGAAAAATTTTAAGTCTTTGAAAGATTTACACGAGTTTTTTTGACGATTTTATTCAGCTGGATGGAAGCTATCACCACAGAAATGTAAGTTTGCACAAAGGAATTGCATTTTTTAGGACACGAAATATCAAAAGAAAGGATAAGACCACCAGATTAAGAGCGATATTTTAGATTAATGAACTGTTTCCAGAGATATATTCGTGATTAGAGCGTTAAAGCAAATTGTTGATACAAACTTCTACGTAAAGGTGTGAAATTTATATAGAAAAAGAAACATCACGTAGTTTTGACGAATTGAAATATGCACTAATGAATTCAGATGCTTTAGCATTCCCTAGATACGATTTACCTTTTTACCTAGCTGTGGAAACGTCAAGTAAAGGTATTGGTTTAATCACCTCAAGCCCACAGCAGAGTGTCAAATATCAACTTTGATATTTGAAAAAAAAAAATGTGGAGGGGGGGGGTCTTTATAAATATCCCATGAAAAATATATCAAGGACGGCAAAGTTCTTGCCCACTTTTGGCTAAGTTAATGGTATTGCCCGGGTCTTTAACTGACTTAAGTGCCTAGGTGGGATAATGCACCTCACGCCCACAGCAGGGTTTCAAAATATCAACTTTGATATTTGAAAAACAATTGTGGAGGGGGGTCTCTATAAATATCCCATAAAAAATATATCAAGGACGGCAAAGTTCTTGCACACTTTGTGCTTATATTAAAGGTATTGTCCGGGTCTTTAACTGACTTCAGTTCCTAGGTGGGATAATGCACCTCAAGTCCACAGCAGGGTGTTAAATTAAAGCCTTGATATTTGGATTTGGGGGGGGGGGGGGGGAACCCTATGCATATCCCATGAAAAATTACCGAAGGACGGCAAAGTTCTTTGCCACTTGGGGTTTAAGTCAAAGGTATTGCTCGGGCCTTTAACTGACTTAAGTGCCTAGGTGGGATAATGCACCTCAAGCCCACAGCAGGGTGTCAAATTTCAACTTTGATATTTGGATTTGGTGGGGGGACCCTATTGCCACTTGGGGTTTAAATCAAAAGTACTGCCTGGGCCTTTACCTGACTTAAGTGCATTGGTGAATTAGATTAGTTGTTTGACACCTTTAAATACACAATTTAAAAATAAATAGATAAAACAAAATAATACTATTTATTAAATAAATGTTACACGCACATGCAGGGTTTATATTTTGTTTATTTTCATAATATGTATTGCTATATTTTTCCAATGTTCTGTATTTACATTTTTTTGTAGATTGATGAGACGTCTTCATGTGAACGGGGAATCTTAGGACTTTATTTTGTTTGACAAAGCGCTGGCAAATCCAAATTATATACCGATTTACATGAAAGTATATTATTTGTTTACGCTGTGTTTGTTTAAAGTTGGCCGACTGTTTTCTAAGCTCGCCATCCCTAAATATATGTTTGTCTTCGTTATTAAGCTCAGTAAAGAGAAGGCATATTTTATGTACGGGTGAACATGGGAAATGGAACATAAAATGTATTATCTTTTACTCACATGAGTGTCTGTGTGAGATTCTGCACCTTATTTCCACAGTAGTGTGTCAAATGTTAACTTTGTATTGTGGAAAGGGGGGGGGGGGTCCAGAAATATTTCCTGTATGCCCAGATGACGATTCAATGTGTTGAATGTGCAATTACAGAAATATATTTATTATTGGTCGCTAGAAATCTTTAAAAGTACATTTTGCTCTTATATATTTTTTTGGTTTTGAGACATATCTCCTTATTGGTCGCTAGAAATTGGTCGCTAGCTTGAGCCTGGTTTATATAGTACTGTGATCACCGTAGCCGGATGGTTAGACGGAAGTTTTCAAAATTCAAGCAGACTTTACAAAGTACTAGTTCTGCAGGGGTTGAATACCCGCAAGTCACATAATATTTAAAACACCTTTTTACGCCTTAAATTGTAAAAGGTTAAATTTCATAGACGCAAGAACAAAATAATAAACTGTAAATTCTTTGAAAAAAAACCACTGCTCAAACAATTGTGTGACACCAGAGAAATGAAGGAAGAAAATAGAATTAACATAGAGACCTAATGTGTAACTTTTTAACTAATGGACCAACCATTTTGAAATTAATAGTCTTAGTTTTTATATATGATATATTAATATATTTGCTTCTAGAACAAAAAAAATGTTAATTTGAAAACTGAATTTTTAAGATTTTTTTCTGAACATTTTTAGAAGTCAAACGGACTATACTTACCAATGATTTTGAAATGTTAACAATAGTATCCATTGAAGTTCAATGTATAGCAACAGATCATGTATTGACAAATTAAATATATACATAATGTCGTTTCGGTACTCAATAGTTGTCCATTTCGGTATATATGCTGGTATATAATAGGCCGATATGGTTTATGAACATAACACACAAAAGACTGTATTTGATGTATTAGCCGTGATAAAATACACACGTTACTGATTGTAATAAGAGAACAAAAATGATAAATGTGATGACACTAGCCGGCTAACTGTAGCTCTTATGGTTTTTTGCCCCTCCCCCCGCCCTTGCAAAGAAAAAAAAAGCAAAACAAAAAAACAAAAAACAAAAAACAAAAACAAAACATAAGAGCTACGGCTTCTACAATGACACCCAAGGCAAACTTGCACTGATTTGACAGATATCAATGTATGGATTATAAACAATGCCACAATTCATACCTATATGAATAGTTTTATAATTCTTCAGTCCCCCAAAATGTGAACTCTTCAGCAGTTTCAGGTTGATTAACATTACACGTATCTTTTTCTGTTAAATCACTGGTTTCTCTCACTTTGTCAGATATGATCATCTTGCCTGACGTTCGTATTATTATCTTTTAGTCCACATGGAGATGTTGATTTTGTCTCTCTATCTGAATCAATAGCTGTTTTGTTGATCTTACCTTTACTAACCGAACCATCAGATTTACAGCATGATTCACGCTACATATATGTTATCTAATATAAACGGTAATATTGCCTTTATCGTTCGAATTCATTGATGCTTGATTAAATTGTCACATTGAGGTGTTATTCTATTCATTGGATTAAACATTATATTTAAAGGAAAACTAGAAATAAAATATATGTGCATCTCTATTCAATTTAGCTGATTGGGTATTTAAGGAGTACCTGTAAAAGAAGAAACGAAACAAATAGAAATGAAAAGAAATGAAACAAACAGAAACGAAACGGCACTTTACAAATTTACACGAAACGAAATAAAACAATGAAATTCACCAATCTTTTGGTCGTCCTTTATTAATATTATGAATTGACTTCAGGATAATTAAAAAAAATCTGTAAGACAAAATTGAAGGGGAGATTCGTGTAACTTTGGACTATTTCTTACACATGTCATTAAAATATGAATATCTTCATTTACATTTGCCGTATTTCGTTTTTCTTTGTCATGCATAAGGAAAGCCCCCTGATACTAAAAATAGTCTCTAAAGCATTCACTTTCGATATAACTCGCTTGAAAATCACATATATTGACAAAATTGTGACTAATAAGTCCGAAGCCACCGACGGCTCGGGTGGCTCAATGAGTAAGGTAGTTGGATTACCTAACAACTCATACAAGCCTATCACCAATACGGCGTGAGTTCGCACCCGGCTTTGTAAATTACAAAAAAGGGTGCACTCGACTCGCAGCCGCAAGTGATAAAGTTTACCAGTTGCTTGCCCATGGCCGGTGGTTCTCTCCGGTTACCCCGGCTTCTTCCACCACTAAAGCTGGTCGCCATGATATAGCTGAAATATTGTTGAAAGTGGCGTTAAACATAAAAAATCAAATCAATCAATCAACCGAAGCCCACGAATTTTCAATGACAGAATCAATAGACAAATCGCTCTGAAAAGACTCAATATAACGTCTCTGCAATGTTTTTTTTCTTCATCAATATTGTTTTCAAAAATACATGTACATGTAGTAGTTTTTAATATCAAGATGTTCATTTTTTATCAATAAAAACAGTAGAAATATTTATGATATACTCTGCAAAAAATGAAACGCATAATGGATTAAAAAAATGATGTGTACTTCAAATCGATTTGTTCAGAAATGCTTTGGTATAAATTTCACAAACGGATATCATACAGGATACTGAACAAAGATTAGAAAAAAACCCTAGTGATATACGATAAATTGGGTCAATTTCCGGACACGTTAAAGTCAGTATCTATATAATTGTGATTACCATATGCGGTTAACACTATTCTACATCTCCTTGGCAGGGATCGAATCAAATTTTGTATTCGGACCTGTGGTATCCTTTTCCATTCATGTTTCAACGCTTGACTGAGTTGTTCCAATGATTGAGGTGAGGGTTAGCGTTGGCGGACGCGTCTATCAAGTTCGTCCCAAAGATGTTCTAACAGTTGTTATTGAAAATGTTAGTGGCAAAATTAACGAAGCGAGGTAAAAACTCAATGTACAATTAGAACCAGAAATGGCGATCACGTGTGTGAGGTAGATCATTGGTTCTAGCCCCGGTCGGGTCACAAGCATGCATGCAGCATTAAGGAGTAAGGAGAAAGTATTGGCTGGTTCTGAATCAGGATAAATGCGTGGAACGACACAACTGTCTTGTTTTCAAAATAAGAACTAATATACGTTAGTGTAGATAGTAAATATACGTTGGTTGAAACACGTGCCTGTGAGTTCGATCCACGGTCTGTTCAAGACAATGAAATTGATATTGTTTTGCTTCTCCATTAAGCAAGCAGCTTTAAGGGAAAGAGCATAGAATGGTTGGATCGCAGTCAAGATAATGTGTCACGGGTGGTTGATTCCGTGACTAGCTCAATGAAGATCCAATTAAGCATGTAGGTCTAGTATATAATAATAAATATGAATGCAAATAAGGAAGATCGGTCTGTAATTTTCCGGTTTGCTTTTTGACCTTTTTTTTAAATGAGCAACAAGTTGGATATCTTATAAGGAATATTTTTCCATGCACGTCTTTCAGAAATGATGGCGATACCTTGTCTGAAGATATTGTCTTTTATGGATTACGATTTTTGAGTAGTATTGATGTTTCATTTGTTGTGATTAGTATGTTTTGTTATGAATTTCTATTTCATGTATTTTGTTTGTTAAGATGTTGAGTTCAGATGCATATGCTTGTTTCAATGGCTTTGATGAGATGAAAGTTGAAAGGAAACGCTTGTTTGGTGTTTCTGTTAAGACAAGTGGTGTGGGTTATGCCGTTGACGTTGGGTGATGACACACCTATGTTTTACACTCCATATTTCTTTTTGAAGGACCACAATTATGTTTAATTTCTATATCGTCGATTATGAAGTTTTCTATTTACTTCCGGTATATCAGTGTTTCGGAACTACATGTTTTATAAGATATATAAATTATTGAAATTTACAGTTCCTAAATATTTGTAATAGAAAACTAAGGTTCATTTCTCCTTAGGCATAGATAATATTATCTGATTTTGAATATCCCGTTTAGGATCTTTGTTTTTCATGCTTCCGGGGCAAAGACTGTTAATTTCGGCTTTCCATTCATATGACTTTGAGCGTACCCGATAAAGATTATCCCAGGAGCATGATGTGCACACGAAATCAGAAATCTATGTTTAATTAACTTTAAGAGAGTTATAACTAATCACCGCAGTGATATGAGCAGTGTTGGTGAATCGTCTGAAATATAGATTTAAACCACTAACATGTTTTCGCAAATCAAGTAGCTGAGATATGTGAACTTATCGATGGAAATATGTTGTGGAAAAGGGGATCTATATGGTTAGTTGAGAGTTCAAAATTCCCAAACGCACTAATTTAGAAATAGTGCCGTTTTGTCCAGAGTTACATAAAACTCTGGTGAAATTCAACCAAAACCTGTTAATTAAGTTATTTTTCTTAGACTTTACAATAAGTTATAAAATTATTAGACACACCAGACACTCATTCAAATTACAGGTGTATCATGCTTCATTGTAACAGCAAGAAGATGAGGGGGGGGGGGGGGATGAACGGGTCCATGAACCATCACTAGGAAGTGAAATTCACTATAGATCTGATATTGACCTAAACTGTGACAGGTGAAACTGTTTATGAACGAAAATCGTGTCATACCGATTTCTAAATGCATCGTTTCTTTAATTTGCGACATTTTCTATTTTGCATCCACCCAAATGATCCGCTATCCGTATTATAGTGAGATAAACGTACGAACAAGTTATCAATTCGTTAATAAACACAATGATAGACAAAGATTCTGAATAGTAAATCGTGTCATACCGATTTCTAAATGCATCGTTTCTTTAATTTGCGACATTTTCTATTTTGCATCCACCCAAATGATCCGCTATCCGTATTATAGTGAGATAAACGTACGAACAAGTTATCAATTCGTTAATAAACACAATGATAGACAAAGATTCTGAATAGCTTCGATGATACAATTTGTTAAAAACTGAAGATATTGCTGTCAACTAAGGAGAGAATTAAAAGCAGTGATCCATTGTTTACTGATGATACTGTTGTGGATGTTAACAAAGCAGTGATCCATTGTTTACTGATGATACTGTTGTGGATGTTAACAAAGCAGTGATCCATTGTTTACTGATGATACTGTTGTGGATGTTAACAAAGCAGTGATCCATTGTTTACTGATGATACTGTTGTGGATGTTAACAAAGCAGTGATCCATTGTTTACTGATGATACTGTTGTGGATGTTAACAAAGCAGTGATCCATTGTTTACTGATGATACTGTTGTGGATGTTAACAAAGCAGTGATCCATTGTTTACTGATGATACTGTTGTGGATGTTAACAAAGCAGTGATCCATTGTTTACTGATGATACTGTTGTGGATGTTAACAAAGCAGTGATCCATTGTTTACTGATGATACTGTTGTGGATGTTAACAAAGCAGTGATCCATTGTTTACTGATGATACTGTTGTGGATGTTAACAAAGCAGTGATCCATTGTTTACTGATGATACTGTTGTGGATGTTAACAAAGCAGTGATCCATTGTTTACTGATGATACTGTTGTGGATGTTAACAAAGCAGTGATCCATTGTTTACTGATGATACTGTTGTGGATGTTAACAAAGCAGTGATCCATTGTTTACTGATGATACTGTTGTGGATGTTAACAAAGCAGTGATCCATTGTTTACTGATGATACTGTTGTGGATGTTAACAAAGCAGTGATCCATTGTTTACTGATGATACTGTTGTGGATGTTAACAAAGCAGTGATCCATTGTTTACTGATGATACTGTTGTGGATGTTAACAAAGCAGTGATCCATTGTTTACTGATGATACTGTTGTGGATGTTAACAAAGCAGTGATCCATTGTTTACTGATGATACTGTTGTGGATGTTAACAAAGCAGTGATCCATTGTTTACTGATGATACTGTTGTGGATGTTAACAAAGCAGTGATCCATTGTTTACTGATGATACTGTTGTGGATGTTAACAAAGCAGTGATCCATTGTTTACTGATGATACTGTTGTGGATGTTAACAAAGCAGTGATCCATTGTTTACTGATGATACTGTTGTGGATGTTAACAAAGCAGTGATCCATTGTTTACTGATGATACTGTTGTGGATGTTAACAAAGCAGTGATCCATTGTTTACTGATGATACTGTTGTGGATGTTAACAAAGCAGTGATCCATTGTTTACTGATGATACTGTTGTGGATGTTAACAAAGCAGTGATCCATTGTTTACTGATGATACTGTTGTGGATGTTAACAAAGCAGTGATCCATTGTTTACTGATGATACTGTTGTGGATGTTAACAAAGCAGTGATCCATTGTTTACTGATGATACTGTTGTGGATGTTAACAAAGCAGTGATCCATTGTTTACTGATGATACTGTTGTGGATGTTAACAAAGCAGTGATCCATTGTTTACTGATGATACTGTTGTGGATGTTAACAAAGCAGTGATCCATTGTTTACTGATGATACTGTTGTGGATGTTAACAAAGCAGTGATCCATTGTTTACTGATGATACTGTTGTGGATGTTAACAAAGCAGTGATCCATTGTTTACTGATGATACTGTTGTGGATGTTAACAAAGCAGTGATCCATTGTTTACTGATGATACTGTTGTGGATGTTAACAAAGCAGTGATCCATTGTTTACTGATGATACTGTTGTGGATGTTAACAAAGCAGTGATCCATTGTTTACTGATGATACTGTTGTGGATGTTAACAAAGCAGTGATCCATTGTTTACTGATGATACTGTTGTGGATGTTAACAAAGCAGTGATCCATTGTTTACTGATGATACTGTTGTGGATGTTAACAAAGCAGTGATCCATTGTTTACTGATGATACTGTTGTGGATGTTAACAAAGCAGTGATCCATTGTTTACTGATGATACTGTTGTGGATGTTAACAAAGCAGTGATCCATTGTTTACTGATGATACTGTTGTGGATGTTAACAAAGCAGTGATCCATTGTTTACTGATGATACTGTTGTGGATGTTAACAAAGCAGTGATCCATTGTTTACTGATGATACTGTTGTGGATGTTAACAAAGCAGTGATCCATTGTTTACTGATGATACTGTTGTGGATGTTAACAAAGCAGTGATCCATTGTTTACTGATGATACTGTTGTGGATGTTAACAAAGCAGTGATCCATTGTTTACTGATGATACTGTTGTGGATGTTAACAAAGCAGTGATCCATTGTTTACTGATGATACTGTTGTGGATGTTAACAAAGCAGTGATCCATTGTTTACTGATGATACTGTTGTGGATGTTAACAAAGCAGTGATCCATTGTTTACTGATGATACTGTTGTGGATGTTAACAAAGCAGTGATCCATTGTTTACTGATGATACTGTTGTGGATGTTAACAAAGCAGTGATCCGTTGTTTACTGATGATACTGTTGTGGATGTTAACAAAGCAGTGATCCATTGTTTACTGATGATACTGTTGTGGATGTTAACAAAGCAGTGATCCATTGTTTACTGATGATACTGTTGTGGATGTTAACAAAGCAGTGATCCGTTGTTTACTGATGATACTGTTGTGGATGTTAACAAAGCAGTGATCCATTGTTTACTGATGATACTGTTGTGGATGTTAACAAAGCAGTGATCCATTGTTTACTGATGATACTGTTGTGGATGTTAACAATGAACCTACTGTAATAGTCGAAGGGAGTAAAACTAACATTTAAGACGATGAAATATCACCCTATTCCAGAATCCATGCGTAATACCTAGCATTTATCGCATTTAGATGACAGATATGATTCTAATGGAAGCACTTCCAATCTTGTTGATGATGGATGGCAGGATGAAATTCTTGGTGTATATGAACCACAAGATTTGATATTTGATTTGATTTTTGGTGTTTAACGTCACTTTCAGCAATATTTCGCTATATCATGGCGACCAGCTTTAGTGGTGGCAGAAGCCGGAGTACCCGGAAAGAACCACCGACCATAGGTAAGCAACTGGTAAACTTTATCACTGCGAGTCGAGTGCACCCTTTTTGTAATTCACAAATCCGAGCGCGAACCCACGCCGTATTGGTGATAGGCTTGTATGAGTTATTAGGTAATCCAACTACCTTACTCATTGAGCCACCCTGGCCCCTCTTTGAATTGAGACAGGATGCTACTACAAAAGATTACCAATATATGACATAATTTGTTTTAAGTGTTCCAAAGGTAGTGTTATTGTTGAGAACAAACAACATATACAAGTCACGTAGATTTGAGTTCCAATAAATTTAATATTTATACTATAAGAGGTGAACTTTTGATAAAATATGTATCTTGACTTCTCTAACACGTCGTTCAGGTACCGAATGTAGATCACCTGCATGGTTTAGCTGCGGAACGGTAGCCCTTATGGTCCTTGGCAAGTTTTCTGATATTTGCGGACCATAGGGCTACGGATTTCACCCTATCAAAAACTTTCGAAACTGCGGGGTGAAAATCTTGCGCCGCTTTTTTGCAAAATTTTGTCATGAAATCGGGTGCGAGAACGATCAAACATATATATTTCGTTTCGTTAAATATTTATCTACATTCTTCTATACTTACTTACCTGTTAATATTCATTTCCAGCTCATTATCATAACAAATGTCTCAATATTAACTGATCCCGCCTACTTCGTTCCGCCATCTTGTCATTGTGGTATTCTCGCTTTGAGGTCACGTGACTTTTGAGAGATCACTTTAACAGCAAAACATGTGTTCGGTTTGTTTACATGAAAAACTTGAAAATGTTGAATGAGAGTTCACCTCAATTGGAATAACTATAGAAGAAAATAACATTTCTGGTTAATATTTGTAAAATATTTCACTCTAGGTTGACTAAATATTTTATTTCAGATAAAAAAATCGCCGTGCAAAACCTCCGGTAAAACGTAAACACACTGAACACGTGTTTTTCTCTTAGAGTGGTCTCTCAAAAGTCACGTGACCTCAAAGCGAGAATACCACAATGACAAGATGGCGGAACAAAGTAGGCGGGATCAGTTAATATCGAGACATTTGTTATGATAATGAGCTGGAAATGAATATTAACAGGTAAGTAAGTATAGAAGAATGTAGATGAATATTTAACGAAACGAAATATATATGTTTGATCGTTCTCGCACCCGATTTCATGACAAAAATTTGCAAAAAAGCGGCGCAAGATTTTCACCCCGCATTTTCGAAAGTTTTTGATAGGGTGAAATCCGTAGCCCTATGGTCCGCAAATATCAGAAAACTGGCCAAGGACCATAATGGCTACGGTTCCGCAGCTAGGTTTAGATCAGACAGGGTGTAGGAGCCCCTTCTTTTGGGCAAATATATTTGAAAAAAGATGAATTTATAACATGGAAGACACAAACATATTTGCAGTATAAGAGTATCCTTTGAAACCAAAAGGCTTTTTTTTTGCTTGACAGTTTTGGACACTTGTCCCCCTGTGCACTTTCATCTCTAACCCGCACTGTACTGTCCATTCCTATGTCGCTGACAGGAGAGTCAGTGAATTTTGAAAAGACAGGATATATTCAGATTATAGTAGGGATTCCATTCTTTGTAGGAATGCAGAAAGAGGCAGTCAATACAATTCTAAATATTGTAAAGTATACCACAACCCCTCATAACATATAGTCAATTGTGACCCAGAAATAGTCCTGAAATGTCGAAGTCGAAATAGTTACATAGGCTATCAGTCAATAAACATGTTTAGAGTTATCTCGCTCTGTACAAACATTTTCCCTTGTTGAATATCTCGGATGATTAAATCATAATCATATCAACATGAAAAATAATAAATCAATTCAAATTACTTTATGAATTTTTAGAACCGGCAATAACACATGCCAATATTTCTACCTTTTTTTACTCTACTTTATCGGCGAGCTCAATTTTTCTGTAGCGAGTTAACGAGATTGACTACTGTATTTTGTAATAAATAACTAATTTTCTTTATTGAAAGTATTTGCACTACAGTATTTATCATTTCAATAATTTTTTACAAACGTTATAATAGTCAGCATTCAGTTATCTATGTACTTTCGTTTTCCTAAAATATCTAAAAATAGATTAACGATTTGAACAACTAACTTATATTTTAAAATTTTTAAAAACCCTCATTCCGCTTGTGCTCCAGTTTGGGTTACGAATCGGTCCCATTCAACGTATGGGAGCAAATTAAAATTTTCGTTCCGTGAATATTTCAACTTTATTTTTGCATCTCTGGTCATAACTTATTATTCCCTACAATTTTTAAGTAATGGTGATACGAAATAAGTGTTACAATACCTGTTTCTACTTTCATGGTCGATTTCGTATTCGGAAATTGTTTCTGTCCGCCATGGCACCTTACGTATACTCTCGTGATGGGCGGAGCCTATCCATATATGGATCTGAATGCCAAATATGAAAAACATATCCAGAAATTGAGGGTACTTTCCTCATAAATATTCATCATATTTAAATTAGATTTTGATCACGTGACTGCAGATTCAAGCTTGATGGATCGTTTATTAGATTCGTCAAAAAATAGCCTATAGTACGGAAATTCAATGTGTCCGTCAATGATTCGAAAATTAAAAGTTATTGTTTATTTCCGCAAAGTTTTTATTCTATCAAAATTCAAATATTTTTTTTTGTAACGATTTTAGACATGTCTTTGATATCGCGATCATGCAGCAAAAATGATCATATTATATTTAATGTGGGAACCCCGAGTTTAGAAGCTAGAAATATATGGTTAGTTAATATAATTACATATATTATTGAGGAATCTAAATTAATTTCAGAAAATATGTCGCCAAATGTCATTCATTGTTAAATTCCGTGTCACACGCCACCAGTTTCATGTATTTCAGACATTTTTACATAGACTCTTAAGGCCAAAACAGGGTTCGTCGCCTCGGATTTTCATTTAGTCCAGGAACCTCGAATATTTAATTGTTTTCATTAATTTTTATTTCATTTAATTCAGCTTGATTCAATGTATCATTTTCAAGTTCAGAAAATGACACACATGCAATTATGAATGATATCGTCTATATAGATCATATGAAAATTTTTCATTGCAGACGTCCCGGCGTCGCCATCTTAGATATGCAAATGAGCAAAGTACCCATCATTTCTGGCTATGACTTTTACTACGATGCTTTACTACGATCGATCCAAATAAGGATATCTCCAAAACGAGGCAAGTGCACGTGAAATAGCAACTTGTAAACAAAATGTTGGACAGAAAGAAGATTGCATGCATTCAAATTTTCAGATGGATAAAAGTCTATCATGGATTGATGCAGCGTTTACTTAGCACCTCAAGGTTTACCTAAATATATTTATCTTTCACCCCCGTTAATTTTTCCAATCACTTACAACGGAATTAGGACAAAAAAAAAACCGGTGTGAATCACTCCGGGCGCTGCTCCCATACGTTGAACGGGACCGATTCGTAACCTTCACTGGGAGCAAAAGCGGAATGAGGGTTACGTTATCGTATCTACCTGGACCTACATTTATTCCATTTCACGGTAAGGTGTGTATTAAAATTTGGGCTATTACATGTTCATGAATTCACACAATAATCACTGATTTTCATGACCATTTATGATTTTGTAAAATTATATTGTTTAACTGAATAAGAAAGTAGAAAAGACTAACTCAAGAAATTCAATATAAAATATAATAATAATTATATAGATGACGTTTTATTTATATTAGAAATGCGATCAATGCGTATTATTTTTTGTATTTTGACAAAATAGTTCATATTGTAGTAAAAAAAAATATATCTTGATACTATATAACTGTTTTTATTCCCCCCGAACCCGAATCACATCATAATTAAAAACAATATGCAAGGTTATGTCACACAACAATTATGGCATGTTGTAAAACATGGAGTGGAGTCTGTAGTTTATTTTGGAGTGGAGTCTGGAGTCACTTTTGGAGTCAGTTTTGGGGTCAATTTTGGAGTTTTTTTTTTTTTTTTTTTTTTTTTATAAATTCTTTTCAAAAATGCATTTTGTTTCATTTACACTCATTTCTGTACCCATCACAAGCCAGGAGATACAATTTCCTTCAGCCTTTCATGTGTTTTTTGTACTTAGTGTTTGAGATTAGCAGGTAGTTGTGTGTTGTTATGGCTATTTGTAAACAATCATTAGCATTTGATGTGGTTTTTATGTTGTCATGGTTACTAATATTGATAACCATTAGCATTTTATTTTCAATGTATCCTGAACTTAAAATAAAAAACTGGAAAAAGAAATCTTCAACTTATGTATTTTATTTTTATTCACCTTCATATTATTCAATACATTATCTACACATTATTATTGCCATATTTCAGATTTTCAAACCCTGATATTAAAACTGAACAAGAAATGAATAATACATAAATAAAACTTGCATATCTCTGCATTCAATAAATCATTTAAAAAAAACCAACAAGTCAGAATACAAATATGATTAAAGTTTTCCATCAAATAAACTTCATTGAAATTCCTTTAGATTACAGGGATTTCTTCTATTTTTCTTGGCATTCTTCCAAGCAACAAATGGTTATCTTCCTGGCAGACTTTAGGAAATAAATGATGTTGGCAATCTTCCAGACTTTAAAGACATCAGTATTTTCTATAAAACAAAACAATATTATATTTATAGTTATCTAAATAACATCCTTTCATGTACATTAAATTGGAAACTGGAAACAGTAGATTAGTGGTAAAACATGAAACAAGTGTAGACAGATCTATGCCTCACCTGCCCCCTGCAAATTGTTTGTGCGAAATATTTTGTTAGACAATAAATTAATGTACTGTACCAGGTCCATCATCAAAGTACAATAAAACCTGTATTAAGAGGTCACCTTTGTTTCAAAGAAAAAGTGGCCTTATAAGAAAGGTGACCTCTTAGAAGAGGTTAAATTCATATAAAATTTTCTATTACGTGACAAAATAAAGGTGACCTTTTAATACAGGTGACTGCATGGGCAGGTTTGACTGTATAGACCAAATATGATGAACCTAGGTTGTAGAAACTTGCCTAATCAGCAAAACTTAACATAAATTTAACAAGGTCAGCAGACTGAAAATGAGGTGAAGGTCGTGTGACATATGCCTGACTGATCAATGTGTGGACCAAATAAGGTGAATCCAAGTTGCATGGTAGTGGAGAACGTGATTTAATCATTAACTTTACTCAAATTTAACAAAGTCAACAGATCATCGATATGAGGTCAAAGTCAGGTGACACATGCCTGCCTGACATGCACATACAATGATAAATGTGTGGATCAATGATTGTGAGCATAGCTTGTATGGTAGTGGAGAAAATGGTCTAATCATGAAAACTTGATGCAAATTTAACAAAGTCAACATACCATGAAAATGAGGCCAAGGTCAGGTGACAAATGCCTGACTGACATGTACACACCATGATGTCAGGTGACAAATGCCTGACTGACATGTACACACCATGATGTGTGGACCAAGCGTGGTGAACCTAGGTGGTATGGTACATGTAGTGGAGAAACAGACCTAATCATGTTTAACAACACCAGTAGACTGTGAAAATGAGGTCAAAGATAGGTGACACATGTAAGTCTGACAGGTACCCTCCATGATAAATGTGTGGACCAAACATGGTGAACCTAAGTTGTAGGTGGTGGAGAAAGTGACTCAATGATGAAAACTTGATGTAAATTTGATAAAATCTGTAGACCATGACTGAAATGTACACACCATGATAAATATGTGGTTCTACCGCCTACCGATTTTAGATGTTTTCCTACCGATTTAAAAAAAAAAAATGTAAAAAAAAATTATTCTTGTAGATTTCTACGACGTATAAATGAGTATAAAAGCCATTCTTGTATTTTAATATACTCTCGATTATCTGGCAACTTTTGTTGTCAGTAAAATGGCGTCATCTGTTTTCGTGTGAAGTAATAACAAGGCCGATATACGGGATGCAGGGGCGGATCCAGGATTTCAAGTTAGGGGGGGGGGGCGCACTTAAAAAAAAATGCACCGAGCGGAGAGAGGCGCGAAAATTTTTGGGGTATTTCGTGTGAAAAATCACGATTTTACGCAAAAAAATGATATTTTTTCCAATTTTAGGGGGGGCGCGCGCCGGGTGCGCCCCCCCCTGGATCCGCCCCTGGGATGGAAACGAATATAAAATCTGGAAATGGCTGGTTTTAAAATTTCATGGTTCTGGCCATCTACCAAATCATACTACATCTAAATAAAATAATAGAATGTTTGAAAATGACCACTTTCAAAATTGTGTTTACTTTAGATGTTTTTTTAGTGCTGAAACCACAATGCACTGCAGAGTGACATGCATTTTATATAAGAAACAAGCACATTTCAGTCAGCTCTTTTGTTTACAAGTACGATCAGTGACCCCATGACAGTTACATGACAGGAAGAGCAGGTGTCTGAGAGGCAGACGACATAGTTAAATTTTATATAGCCCTTCTGGATTTTTTACCAGCTACTTTATAAATGAAGTAAATTTTTAGCATTACAAAAAGTATGGTTCAGTAGGTAGGTTCACTGTTTTTGGTACTTACGTCTTTAAAAGCAAACTTTAACATCTTTTACAGATGTCACGCTGTAGTCTTGTTTATGTTCCATAAATAGAAACCGGAAGACACGTCAAAAATAATGCGTGCACTGTGGAAATCAAAATAAAATGGATAAAACGAAAACAGATGACGCACGAAAACACATACCGTGACGATATATCCAAAATGCAACAGAATGCACCATTTTGCGTCCTTCTGAAAAAACAAGAAAGCAATACAATAATGAAGCTTTTGCATATATATATATATTTTTTCTTCAATAAACTAGAATTCCTTACCAATAACTCGTTTGCTGATGAAATTTAAAGTAATTTATGAAAGGCGAATATCGTGTAATTTTTGGATTAAATATTTTTACTTAATATGCCACTTAATTTAACTAAAATCAAACTGCATAACATTAAAAATCCGCTCAAAAGCAGAATATATGAGCAAATCGCAAAATATTTGCCAGCAGATAATTCTGTTGTGCACAACAGTAATGCAAATGATATGCGCGTGACCCAAGATTTGAACTCTTTCGGGGAAATTGTGTAACGGTTGTGTTCGACTGATATGTGTTTAAATTATCTCCCTTTTGGAAACATGGCAGTCAAAGGTAGATATGTTTTATTGATATATTTTGTAATGGTAAGGCTATCTATAATATATTTATCGTATTTAAACATTGACAAACTTCTGCAAATTAAATTTGTTAAGAAATTTGCAGAATCAGAATAATAACCATACCATTGTCAAGGTGACGGATGTTTTATATAATGCTTAATGTTTACATTTTCAAGTCGTTCAAGGAACCATTGGCTATTAACAGTATGGCCTACTTAGTATAACTTTGATGTTTGAAATATAAAAAAGTATAACTTTTGATCCTGTGTCTGTCTGTCTGTGAGCTGTTTGCTTGGCAACCACCAAGCGAGACATATCGAAACACGCTCCTGTTACAGAAAGGGATTGCATTAGTTGACGATGGATACAAAATGAGATTTAGACATATCCAGGTTTGTTCCACTGGGATGCGAGCTTATGGCAATAGGAATTAAGGCTAATAAAGTTTGCAATACTTTATATAGTCAACAAAAGGCATGATATAACAGAACATAAAAATCAACAATTGTAAAGGTTTCAAATAAATACTGCACAAAAAAAATAGATGCAAAAACGGCTTTAAAATACCAATATCAACAATAACCTACCGGTAGGTAGCACTGAGGATCAAATGTAAAAAATCAACCCAGAAAAACATGATGTGGTGAGCAGCTAACAAAAAGTTTATATTTTAAAGCATTCTGGGGTTAAAGCTAATCTAAATTTAAAGCCGAAAATTAACCAAATTTAGTCTCCCATTTAAGCTATCCCAAAAACAAATAGATTGGGTACTACTCCTATAGAAGCAGGATCAAAAGTTATACTAAGTAGGTCATACGGTTAATAGCCAATGGTTCCTTGAACAAGTTGAAAATGTAAATATTAAATATTATATAAAACATTCGTCGCCTTGACAATGGTATGGTTATTATTTTAATTCTGAAAATTTCTTAGCAAATATTATTTGAAAAAGGTTGTCAATGCTTAAATACGATAAATATATTACAAATAGCATTATTATTACAAAATATATCAATAAAACACATCAACATAAAAATAAACGTCTACTTTTGACAGTCAGGTTTCAAAAAGTGAGATAATTGAAACGCAAATCGAACACACCCGTTTATCTTTTCTTGATCGGCAATCATTGGAACAAAACAACCGAAAGTTAATTAGTCTCCACGACAATGGCGAGGACGAAAAACATGCACACGGATTTGCAGATTTCTAGTTGTTGAGAACATATTTCGACTTGAAACATGCATGAATAGCTTAGTAAAGGTACCACCGTATTCCAAATGAATTTTCAGGGGAAAATTGTCTTCACCCAAAACTGGTGTAATATTGCTTGAAGATTTGTTTGTTGTTTAATGTTACTGTCAACTCGACAGTATTTCAGTTATATCATGGCAACCAGTTTTAGAATATCCCAACTCAATCCAGTATTAGTCGGCAGTGTAGTTTAGAAAGAAAATTAAGCTAAAGGCTCGTCATTTTTTTATTCATTGAACATTTAATGTTTGATTTGTAATATTCCCTTTGATAAAATGTTTGATAGATATTTGCTGAATTTGGTTGGTTTGGTTTATTTTCAATAACACGAAACGTGGAAATGTGCCGACCCAGATTTGGGCGGCAAATCCGCTGTTTTCCTTATGGAGAGCGCTCTTACGTCACACGGCTCCAGCAAGTCGAACAAAAAGCCGTCGAACGGCAGAGGAATCTCGGCATAGTCGCGATGAGCCTCCTCTCTCCTTCAAAGCACTTTTAAATAGCCTTGGCTACCATCTCACTATATTTTGGATGGGCCGATGGTTTCTTTGGTTTAGCTGCTGTCTTTTTCTTTGGTGACTTTGCTGGGGCTGCTGCTGCTACATCTGCCATTTTTCTTTGCTAACAATCCTTCCGAAGTATACACTATGAATGACAATTTGAAAATAATGCAATGACAAGCGCGATTTTTGTTTATGTATAGCGAACGTGGACCTCGACGAAGATTGTTAAACCTGAACAAGCATCTGCATCCGAACTTAACCTGTGTGATGTTGAAAACTTTCCTATTACAGATAACGAACCGGATATAGTGAGAAAAAGTGATAATGTTCAAGATAAATTTGACAATAGCAATCATTTTTTGCCTAACAGTCGGATAAGGGAAAAACCACTGTGGAAGCGTGCTGCTCGTCAACGTCAGAACAAGAAATGCAAACCACCAATCAGTCAAGTCAACAGGAACTTTCATGCACAAAATCCCCCCCCCCCCCCTCCTGACGATGGTAAACCAAAACCTAAACAACCCTTACATAGGAGTGCCGTTATATCCACATTTAATATCGAGAACTTGTACTCCAATAATGTTTACCTATCAACCTTACTTGGTACAATATATATTATTGCCATACAGGAACATTGGTTATTTAAGTTTGAAAAATCAAAGTTACAAGAATTTGCCGAAAACTATAAATTTTCATGTTTTATTAAATCCGTGGATGAAAATTACCCTATTTCTGTAAAGCAGTGAATTCGCGGCTGGGGTGGGTGAGCTTTATTATGGAGAAAGGAGTTGGACCAATATATTGATTGCATTACTGATGGAGGGAATCGGTTGGTCAGCGTTATTTTAAACCAGGAAGAAAAACCATTATGCATTATCGCAGCATATATGCCTACGACAGGTACAAGAAATGATTTGTTATATATGATGGTTGTCTAGATAAAATTCTGGGAAAACATGAATAAATATTCTCACTGTCAGTTCATTGATTGCTTCTTTTATTAGACCACAACCTACAAAAAGGGACATTAACTTTATGAGTGCGATGGAAGATATGAATTTTGTCTTGCCAAATAATTATCCGCTAGATATGACATATCATCACTACAACGGCTTTGCTACTTCGCAAATTGACTATATTTTACCTTTCAGAGATAAAAGTTTTGTTAAACATGTTAAAGTCCTTCAACGAGCGTGTACAAATACATCTACACATGACCTCGTTATTGGTCATATTTTTTGTCATAATGGTTTGTGGAGGGCTTGTTCGTCGCTGTGTAGCTCGGTTTGTGTACTTTCTTCTGTTATGGAAATACTGTCGTCTGTCTGTGTTTCAGCACATGTTTTACTGTCATCAACGGTTTCATTCCTTTTCGCCTTCCACTGGCTGATGCGTTGAGCATTTCTTTTCCTGGTGGAGGGAGAGAGGTGTTTCTTTTTCTGGGCCTGGCTGGTAACTTGTCCTGTTTTTTCAACGGGTTTCTTTGCCTTGATCCACATCAGCTTGACTGATATAGCGCTGGAATTAACCTGTAGGTCCCAAGTTAATTTTTTCCCATCTATCCCTGCGTGCTTGAGTAATCCAACCAATTCAACCGAAGTTTTGGAACTGGCAGGAAATGCTGCTCGTGACAACAAGAAAAGCAGAATCATCCCCCGTCATCTACAGTTGGCCATCAGAAACGATGAGGAATTGAACAAACTCCTGTCTGGTGTCGCCATTGCCCAGGGTGGTGTTTTGCCAAACATCCAGGCCGTTCTCCTGCCAAAAAAGACACAGAAAGCCAAGCAATAAAAAAGTGGATTGTACAGTGTCTATACAAACAACGGCCACCAATTTTTGTTCAAAAAGAATCTAAATTGTTGTTTTATCAATTGATCAAAGTATACAGCTATGAACCCCTTCTCCTTGGTTCATTCTTCGCCGCTTCTTGTATTTCGAGTTTCATCCAGTGCAATGCTTGTCTTCCAATTATCAATTAAAAATATATAGACGAACGACTTTTGGCTACCACTGGAAAAGCATAATAAGATAAGATTTTATTGGTCCAAATTAAAGGGCCCACGAAGGGGCATTTTAACATAATAAAACATAAGGTGATTGCATACATTATCATATAAATTGTAAATACAAGAATGAGAGACATGACTATCAAATTAAATGTAGCGGCTAGCTACAAATGCGCCTACTCTTTCTCAAAATTAACATGCAGGCAGTACAAAAACAACGATCTACACTGGAACTATTTTATTATTACTCTCCCAATCTAGTTTAATGTGAAAAGAGAGATAACTCTTTTCAATCTTCATCAGCTATGTTTATTGTTCTTTTTGTATTGTTATTTTACATTGTACATTAGTGTATTGCCATTGAAGATATATCATTGTCTGGTCTTTATTTGAATAAAATTATCTTATCTGATCTTATCATAAGTCCAAATGTACTATCCACTTAGTACAAACTAAGATATGTAGTATACAAGGATTACATTTTTTTTTTAATATGTGTGATATCGTTTCTTTGAATTTCTTGGATTGCACTTTGGCAGAGATCAGGTACTATTAGTATCCTAACAAATATGCTGTATCACTACCGAGTGAAACCTCAATTCATAATTGATCATAATTGTTGTATTTATGTAACTACCCCTGTGGGACCATGATTGGATTAATAAATTATTATTATTATAACCTGACAACCCCTGATTGAGAGGGCACCCACCCCTCTTATCCACATTGGTCGATGGCAAATTTCACAATTATTATAACGAATAAATGGACAGTTTTAAAATTATTACAACATTTTGAAACCGATTCTTTCAATGCATTGATTAATTAATTAATTAAGTCGGCGTGATTATGACACGTGTTTAATACTTTTCATTTTTTGTTTGTGTGTTTGGAGTAAAACCGGTCACCAATAATAATGAGAATTATAATGCAATTTGTGGTTTGACTGTTTTTATAATTTTCATTATTACCTTTTTTTTTATTTTAGTATTATTAATTTTTATTTGTTTGGACGAGCTTTCAATGAAAAACGGATTGAAAGTTCACAAAGTGACATCGAATCAAAAAATTGGAATTCCGACCAATCAACGGAAGCGTAATATGAAAAATTGTCCAATCACAGTCATGTTCTCAAGTAAAACAGACAGCACAAATACATGGACTTCGGAAATTAAACATTATTCCCTCTGAAAATTCAGTTTCAGTGAGTATAACGCAATGGCTCGTACAAAGCAAACCGCACGTAAATCCACCGGAGGAAAAGCTCCAAGAAAACAGTTGGCCACCAAGGCCGCTCGTAAGAGCGCACTTGCAACTGGGGGTGTCAAGAAACCACACAGATACAGGCCAGGAACTGTAGCTCTTCGTGAAATCAGAAGATACCAAAGAGCACTGAACTCTTGATCAGAAAACTGCCATTCCAGAGATTAGTCCGTGAAATCGCCCAAGACTTCAAGACTGATCTTCGTTTCCAGAGCTCAGCCGTCATGGCCCTCCAGGAAGCCAGTGAAGCCTACTTGGTCGGTCTTTTCGAAGACACCAACTTGTGTGCTATTCATGCCAAGAGAGTCACCATCATGCCCAAAGACATCCAGCTAGCACGAAGAATCCGAGGAGAACGTGCCTAAACTGTGAATTATTGTTCACATTTACATTAACGGCCCTTTTAAGGGCCGCACACATTTTTCAAAAAGAATCTAGATTGTTGTTGCATAAATCCACACTGACCCTCAGACCCTTCTTTTTGGTAGCTGCCCCTAAAGTAAATGCAGCCCTTATCAAATAGTTCTGTTGGATAAAAAAACCTATATTCAAGGAAATTCTAGCATTACTTTTTATGCACAATCGGGCCAGAAACTCGCATAGAAACATGAAAATAACACATATAATATATACATATATTATACTTTACGTTTTTATTTTCCCTATTTGTCCTTGTTAGCGCAGCCGGTCAATATAACGTTATATGGACCGGGACTGGACTGTCTCGTTTTCGATTCAGTTCCGGAACGGTATCTGCATTATTATTTTAGATGAAAAGTATAATATAGCAAATAGTTCATGTCACTTCGGGTCATATGGACCGGTCCGTCACCAAAAAAATATTATATGGACCTCAGAAGCTTCGGTCCATATAATATTTTTTTGGTGACGGACATGTCCATATACTGCCATATGACCCTCAGTGCCATGAACTATTTGATCATACCATTTTGCCTATTCTCCTATATGGATGTGAAATATAGGGCTATTTCAATACTTTAACTGCAAGATTTAGAAATGAGTCAATTCCTTTAGACACTGTTTACTCCAAAATAGAGTGTGAAAAATTACATATTAAATTTTGTAAAAGAGTTTTAGGAGTTCATCAAAAAAGTACCAATTTTGCTGTTTTATCTGAATTGGGTCGCTTTCCAATACACTATCAAATAATTAAACAAATGCTTGGATATTGGCATCGTCTTGAAAATCTTGAATCTTCTTTTCCATTATTAAAGGCTGCATATAATAGCTCTAAAAAACTTTTTCTTTTGAAGAAACCATCTTGGTATGGATCAATTCATTATATATAAAGGAAAAAATACCAGGTCTAGAGAAATATCTGTCTTATAATTCGTCAACTTTTAAGCAACATTGTAAGAAAATAATAAAAGATAGATACATTTTGTGGTGGAAAAAAAATGCAAGTGTATACTCGAATGGTAAATTGAGATGTTACTTATTATTTAAATGTAATTTTGGGTTTGAAAATTATCTTAGTATTGTAAGAAGTTTTGAACACAGGAAAAATATTACCAAACTAAGAATATCAGCTCATAAGCTGCAAATTGAGGTGGGCAGATACCAGGGTACCCTCCTACAGAATCGTGTCTGTCACAGGTGTAACACAGGGGAAATTGATGATGAAATTCATTATCTTTTTAAATGTGTAAAATTTACCCAAGAAAGAGCAGAACTTAATGATCAGATTACATTGATCTGTCAAAACATTAATAATTTAGATGATAATAATAGATTGTTATGGATATTGAATAATGAAAATTCTATAATACCTAAGGCTCTTTGTGATTAAGATTGGGTTCAAATAATTTTTTCATTTTATTTTTTCCTCTATAATATGAAAATTCAGACTTATTGGATGATTTGCTGTAGACATAGGAAAAATGTTTTTGTGGCACCGTCCCCTGATGCTTATTGCAAATCTTCCAAATAAACTGAGTGTCTATTCTGCACCAAGCACAAGTTGGAATAAATCTCCATTTGGTATCATCCCTTGGACCAGCGACTGGGTATAATATCAATCGTAACTACTCGGCCATTCTCGCTACCCTGCAAATAACCTCGTATGCATTAGGCGTATAAATCGCAATACTTTTCACATGTCAGTTACATGAAAGTTTGATAAAGTTATATTTTAAAAATTTTTCTATATTTCAATTAAAGTTTTAATTAGTTTTGCATGATTAGATTTTACTTAGTATGTCTTCCATATTGGATTTTCGTGGACTATATTTTTGTGCGGCTTAACTTAACTTAACTTCCGGCAAACAATTTAAGAAGAATTTCTACTATGTACGTACGAGGTTATTTGCAGGGTAGCGAGAATGGCCGAGTAGTTACGATTGGGTGTAATACCATTCAACCCACTGGAACCAGTCGAAAAGGATGTATGGGAAAGTAGTACAAAATGAATTCCTACATTGTTAGATAAAAAATAAACCCTATAAGATACTGTGAAATACTGAATGTCAGCAGAAACATACAGATATTAGGATAATATTAAGCCCATATTTGATGCCTTGTGGTTTTAAATAAAAAAAAATGATTGCATTTGAAAGAAACCACCTGAATTTGTGGTAAATTGAAAGCGAAAGTATGATTTTTGAGGGTAGGCAACTTCAGACTCTCTGTTTTTTCTTTTATGCCATTAAATGTATGTTGATTTTCTGTGATAAGCTTCCAATAAGGTACCCCTTCCATGAGATACGAGTATCACTTATATTAAGCTTCAGATGAAACCTCAAAAAGATGTTTATTTAACATAGAATGCTGTGGAGAATTCTTTAGTGATATTACTCCTTAAATTCAAGTGATTTTTTTTATGGTAATAGCACACACACATATAGATATGATAGGCCTCATCCATAGTACATGTACATATAAAAAAAACCAACACAATTATGAGTTCATTACTCTGTCTTGTAAGTAAAGTGTAAAGCATCTAGAAAATAAGTGTATCCGATGAATAAATTCACATCCTAGAAATAATTCTGCTTACAGTTAGCAAACTTAAATGCTGTAGGTTGGTGGATAAAATATTATTGAATGTAATTATTTATATTATTTTTTTTTCTAGGATGAATGTCCTTTAGCACCGACCCTTGGTGACTTCTACAAATTATAAATGTACTTGTTTATATGCTTTTATGTCACGGGGAGGACTTTAAAAAGTTCATCTAAATATAAAACAGTAGTATCTTTTTGAATTGATGCACGGATGGGGACCGTTGCAGCTTCTGGTAATAGTCCTCTTTATTGAGTATGTTTATCAGACACTTGTTGTGTATCCTATGTTATATAGGTATCATCCAATATTATTGCTATATTCTGTTATTTTATTGTTACACTGTATTGTGTGTATACATTACACATTGTACCTTATATATATAATATTTAATCATTGTAATGATCTTGCCCTTAATGGGTCCCTTGATTGGAAATAAACACATTTGTTTGTTTGTTTGTTTATAAATTCATTAGGGATGCATTAGAAATAAGAAACACTTCTTAAAATATGTGTGTACAACTGTATTATTATATACTGCATGTAACTTTTAAATGTTGTTTTGTATACTATCATATTATTTGTAATGGAGAACACTAATGTATTATTACTAGTTATCTTTAATAAAGAATCGAATTGAATAAACACAAAGGATGCCACAGTAATTTCATCAGGAACTGTGATTTCATAATGAAAGAAATGGGGATATACTTTTGATTACAATGGGAATATGATACAGTTTGTGATGTTACAGCAGTTTGTATTTTTTTTTTATTGTTATTATTCTTAAATTTTTTTTTGCTTGTTGAAAAATTTCTGGGGAAAATTATTTGGATTTTTTAATTCTAATTCCTGTTGTTGCTTTCTTTCTTAATTTTGTTTTCTTTTAATGTTTTGTTTAAACTATGTTTCTATGTTTACATTTTTGCCTACCATCGACCAAAAAGTGGATTGAAAGTGTACATAATTCACAAGCCTTCCTACAGATTGAACTGATATGAATGTCAAAATTTGATTATCAATTAAATTTTGACATTCATATCAGTTCAATCTGTAGGAAGGCATCACAGCAACTGAATATACTGAAACGTTTGGGCCGATATTTAGACAGATTAAGCAAATTAACTATATTCCACACTTTCATTCTCAGTAACTTTAACTTCTGCCCTTGGCATTCTTGTACCGATAAAAATTCAAAAAAATTAGAGAAAGTGCAGGAAAGAGCACTTCGCTTTGTATACGATGACTACACCAGTTCATATATCAACCTTCTTGAAAAAGCTCTAGTGCCCTCCTTACAGATCAGACATATTAGGACAATGGCCTTGGAGACATATAAAATCGTTAACAAATTAGCTCCTGTATGCCTTCATGATTTAGTTAATGTGAAGAATTCTAAATATGCTTTCAGGTATTCGAACATATTAGATGTACCTCAAGTTAGAACTACAAGGTATGGCAAAAAATCATTCATGTTTGTAGCTGCAACTCTGTGGAACGACCTTCCGAACCATTTCAGAACTGAAAACAGTTTCAACCACTTTAAAAGTTTGATTCAGTCCTGGAATGGCTCAGTATGTCGTTGTTCTGCATGCAGATAACATATTCAGCTTTCTGTTTTATTTCTAGTGCTTTTTCCAAGTTTTAATGCTGCTTAGTTATTTTATGTTTGCTTGATATTGCTTCAGCATGTTTTAGTATGTCTTTTATTTTTGTGCTTTTTATATCGGTTGCATTTGCTAACTGTATGTGCTTTATATATGTGTGTTTATGTGATTATGTTAATATTTGTATGTATCTTGTGCTACTATGTATATTCGGTAAAAAGCTCCCGAGAGCTTGTGTTTATTGTTATACAAAAACCGAATTCAAATAAAGTTTTCTTATCTTTTCTTATCTTACAAGCAAAATAACTAATCACAATCTTTCTTACAAGAAGATAATAACCAATCACAGCCATGTTTTCAAGAAGGTGATATTTCTATTACGGCCTCGTTCAGCATATATAAGGATCGTTTAAAGCAGTAATTGATCATTCTCGATTTATTTAATATCAAGAAAACAAGTCAACATGTCAGGCAGAGGAAAGGGAGGTAAAGTTCTTGGAAAAGGAGGAGCAAAGAGACATAGAAAAGTGTTGCGTGATAATATCCAAGGTATTACTAAACCAGCCATCCGTCGTCTTGCTAGGAGAGGTGGTGTCAAACGTATCTCCGGTCTTATCTACGAGGAAACCGGTGGTGTACTGAATGTATTTTTGGAAAATGTCATCCGTGATGCAGTCACATACACAGAGCACACCAAGAGGATGTCAGTCACAGCCATGGATGTCGTCTACGCTTTGAAACGTCAAGGCAGAACCTTGTACGGATTCGGGGGTTAAACACAGCCGAACTCTCAGAAAAACAACGGCCTTTTAGGGCCACCAACATTTTTCAAAAAGAATCTCACTTGTTGTTACATTCAAATTTCTTATTATAGCTTTATGTCCCTGTTATATATATATTTCTTTCTCTGTTTTTGTCTATGCATATCGCGCATATATAGCGGGAGTCTCTGCAGTGTCAGTCTGCAAACTAATTCAGAGTCCACTCCACAGGCCTATTGCACTTTTTAAGTGCGCCCCCCCATCTTGAAATCCTGGATCCGCCCCTGCATACATACATACATACATATATACATACATACATACATACATATACATACATACATACATACATACATACATACATACATACATACATACATACATACATACACACCATATAACTTTTTTCTGAGTAGCAGTTTATTTATGAAGGCGTTTTCTTAAGTTTTTGTTATCCATATTAAAGCTCTTCATCCTTGCTGATATTAAAGGTTCTACAAGTTAACAACAGTCTACTTTCTCCTTTCAGATTTAATTGACACTGACATAACAAACTGCCATATTGTTAGTAACGCCTATTGGGGTCACATCACGACTCACTCCCTCCTGCGAGCAGCAAACACCACTGTCTTCATACACTCTGTCCTTGCAAACAAGCTCTCACTCGCGCTCAAGGTTACAGGCAAGGTTACTGATAGCATACTGTCTTGGTATTTTGTTTGATGTATTCACAGTCTCAATACTAGTCATTATGTTGCCAGCAATATGGCGTATGGTTAATATGTTTTTTTTTAAACTCATGTTATTTTTACTGTATGTTAAAATGGTTCATTACGAGTTAGTTTGCTAGTGTATATAAATGATCCATAGAATTTAGTTGTTAAATACAGGTTTATTTTCATTAAATTAGTTTTACTCCAAATAAAGCATATACATTTACTATTTCTATAATACTATTCCTAAAATTATTTAGTAAAAAATAAAATAAGCTTGTTAATCAAATGGTTACGGCGGTCCACCAAAAAAATTAAGAATAAAAGAGGACCATGGGGAAAAAGGTTTGAGAACCACTGCGTTAAATGATGTTTAGATTTAATTACATAATGTTGACTGTAATGACTGCCCTGTCTGTTCTCTTTTTATCAAGTTTGACTGTTTCATTATGTGACCTGTGTAAGACAGTGATCGGCGGGTTGATGCTTTGGGTAATAATAATAGCTTCTAGTTTGTTGAAGATGCAGTGTACATGTATGACCTAATATAACGTAATATTTTAACTATTCCTAATTTTCCGGAGCATGTATGCCTGACTGTCTGTATAGGCCTACCGGGTCTACCTCCTTCAGGGTCCAAGTAAGGGGCCTCATAACTTAACTAGCACAGGGCCTCATATGTCCTAAATCCGGCACTGCACATCAGATGATGTTCGTGTCGTTCAGCATTAATAGGACGGGTGCCACTAGTGGAGCATGAACTGAGCACCCGAGTCCAGTGACTCCCGTTTTATATGGAGTTCATGTTGCTCAATCTTTAGTTTTCTCTGTACTGTTTTGTAGATCATTGTCTGTTCTTTTTTGCTCATTTTCTATTGGTCATAATATTATCTGTTCGTTTTCGATTTATGGCTTCTGATTTCCCCTTTGGTATCTTCAAACTTTTCTTTTGTATAGAATTAACGAACAGAGAACAGTTGAACATTAAGATATGCCTTTACATAAAATGCAGACTACTGCATGTAAACATAGTGCATGTAGCATAAAATATGTTCCATCTAGAACACATTTAAAAAATGTATATTAGGGAAAATGGCATCATTGGTGTAATAATTAGTGTGCTCGCTCAGAGTGTGGTAGATCGTGTGTTCGAGCCCTGGTCTGGTCGAACCAAAGACCATAAAACTGACATTTATAAAGCACACAACATTAAGGAGAAAGAACAACGACTGGTTGTCTCGGAATCAGGATAAAGGAGTGGAACGACATGTTTACACGCGATCTGTTGTTTCAGTAAACTAGCACTATTAAAAAAAATCATACTAAGAATGTTGGTTTAGTATAAAGCGGACATACATATCCCCTCTTCGATTGTAACTTGTTCTCGCCATAATAGGCATATAGCTGAAAATGTGCAGATATGGCATTGAAAAACAACCACCCGCTCACTATATTAGGAATGTCACATGGTTATATAATTCTTCAGGATTTGCCATTGATGCTGTTTCAAGCAATTTGCCAATTGGGGCATCTGAAAATGGTTGACTTTAAAATTGTATTTGTTTCTCATTTCGGATATTCTAGACCCCTGTTATGATTACAAACATTTTAAAATTGTACACTATAATAGTCACTATAAATAGATTGGAATTACGTCTATATCTATATTTAAACTGAGTTTTATTTTTCATGAAACTAAATTTATTTATTGAAATTTATACAAATTTTAACATACAGTAGTGTAACAAATAAATAATAAATATGTTTTTGAAATATATTTAAAATGTAATTAAAAAGGAAAGTTGGTTATTTCCGTTCCGCGTAATAAACTTCCGGTATTTCATAGTCTACTTCTGTACAGTCATACGCGAATGACACGATTTAGCACATCAAGTATAATAGTCTAGAATTCTGACGTACAAATCATGTAAGTAACTACATACCATGTTAATAAGCAAAACATATGTCGTTTAATAACAGAGATAAGTAGTCCTGTCGAGGGCATAACCTTGACTGGCTTGAGCCTGTTTAGGCTGTTTTGAAATATAAGTGGTTTTAATATAAACACATCACTACTCGCGCCACAGTTGTTGCAGGATTTTTTTCATATTTTCGAGTAACTTAAACAATGGCATAGTGTGCGAAATTCCCGGTGGCTCGAAACTCGATAGATAGATAGATAGATAGATAGTTTATTAACGAATTATCGATCCATAACGGCATAAGGGCATATGAAATAAAAACAATCAATTACAAATGGTATATACAAAAACAATAAATGACAGTATGATTATTAATTTTGATTATGTTTACCATCATTTATTGAGCAGAATCAATCACAGGGACTCTGTGGAATCAATGTCCTAATGTGTCTCTGAACAATCAAAGGGAAATAACTCTAATTCTAAAGAGAGACAAAAGAAAATCCATATCTGCTGTGGTAAATAAAAAACATTTTAAAGAATATAAAAAATTGGCTCGGGCTTTCCCAGTAGTAATTATCATGGACCTATTGTCTATGAAAGATTATATTCCAATATTATATACAATTATAGTCTTTTGTTGAGGTCAATACCAGTTTTTATGGACCTTAAAAACGATATTTACCGAATCCTTTAGGCTGAGATGAATATCGTTTTTAAGGTCCATAAAAACTCGTATTGACGATACAAAAGACTGTAATTGTTTTATTACATTAAAATGAAAAGTGAAAGTGAAACCAAGTCAATATGAAATTAATCACTTCATTATGACGTCATACATAATGCAAAGGAAAGTGAAAGTGAAAGCGAGTCAATACGAGTTTTAATCAAACAATATCAAATTTTACGGAATGTCAGGTGACGGCATGATAGCCAATGAAATTGTTTAAATAAAACCATTATGTAATAATATCAATTATTACATCGTATAATTAATGGATTTTGACGGCGTATGAATTAGCTCACGTTTGGAAATCCCCTTTAGGATATAAATTGTGCGCGCACACCTAACATTTTGTATAACATCCGCTATGAACCGTCGTGGCATACGCAACTTTTTTAGGACGCAGATCGCGAGGGGAACACCTCCGTAAAGATCCAAAAGTATAAGAAGAGTATATATGATCTTCAGATACCATATGTCATTCAAGCTTCTGATCAATAGCGTGACCTGGTCCTATAAATTATAAAACACCGTTTTATCAAGGATTTAATAGTCTTACTATATCCTTGGTTTTATAAACTTTTATATTTTACGTTACGATTTCGAGTTTTTTTTATTAATATCACCCGAATTCACAAAATTGAGGAGTTTCTGCAAATTTTAAGCCATATATAGATTATTGGTCCAGGGATAGCTCGCGGATTTATTTTTGAAAATGGGTCTCTCGTTGACACATAATCAACATGCATGGTGTCCGATTTTCTCGGAACCACTTCACTTCGGACACTCAGTAGTGGTACCAAATCATATTTTTATTGTGTTTAAAGGATGAATGAGATAAGGAAAACCTACAAATTGGTTTGATATTATTATATTATAATCAACATGAAAAAGGAATGACATAGTTCAGTGCTGCAGTGGTACTAGCCAAGTAAACATGTTGGATATAATTAATGAAAATTTGAGGTCTTATTTTTAGCTCAAATGACACTCAGAATGCAGGATTTTGCTTCAAAT
The DNA here is from genome assembly GCA_963680875.1 of Bathymodiolus brooksi. Taxonomy (NCBI): domain Eukaryota; kingdom Metazoa; phylum Mollusca; class Bivalvia; order Mytilida; family Modiolidae; genus Bathymodiolus; species Bathymodiolus brooksi. The sequence continues at coordinate 102,430,287 of OY804581.1, read as the reverse complement.
TTTTCAAAATCAAACCGCCTCAGACTGGACCCATGTTGCCTGTATCGATGAGTGACGGGGCCATCAACATTCCCTTCAGTTGGGCCATGATAAATTTGATGAAAGCAGCCCAATTCAAGTGTCTATATACTCATAAAATTGTGTTTCATACACTGTGTATTTAAGCTATTTATATCTTGGCTGAATAGTAAACATTATCCAGTAATGTTTTCAGTGCTGTCTTATCATTATTGACAATGTGAAATCTGTAAGCGAACCCAGGATTCGTTCTTATAATGCCACAACACCGCTATGTGTGGGAGATGCAGACGTTCGGTTCGTTAGAGCGTATGTGTTGCTCTGGGTTTTTTTGGGAGTTTTTGTTGTTGTTGATATTTTGGTGGTTTTTTTTTGGGGGGGGGGGGGGGGTGGGGGTTGCTAAAAGAATTTTCTACGTGGTTAGGTTCTTTGTTTTTTTGTGATATGCAGGGCCACCAAGATAATTTTTGGGCCCCAGGGCAAAAGGAAGCTTGGCCCCCCCTCCTCCAATTCTCCAAATAATGATACTCAAAGTCAAATTAAGTCCACCACAGTACGTCATAAGCAAGCAATCAGTACAACAAAAATGAATTGATGAATTACCAAGAGGAACCCTCGTGCCTCGTTTAACCCACTTGCCTTCGTAAGAATATTAATAAGCTTAAGGTTAAGCTGAAGTCAATATACCAATGTTTAGTAGAAACTACTTTTGATACCAATAACTAGGTCTACTTTGGTCAGTTAACGTGTGCGTGTCCGAGATGTCATCCCTTTTTTTTTTTTTTTTATCTCTCTCAGTCTCTCTCTCGACATCTTTTGTGCCGACCCCCTTAGCATACCTTGATTATAATTTGTTTAATTTGCATTTTGCAATGTGTGACAATGACAGTGTGGTGACTGACGAAGTGAAATTAATAAATAAATAAAAAATAAAGGCTCACCTGAACGGAATCAATTGAGTTTAACAAAAGTCTGACTTTTAAACCCACTGACAAAAACTGAGATGACAAACGATAATTTGCAGGAATCGTCAATGGTAGGATAGTGACAAAGGTAGGGAACATATTAATCTAAATGCAGAATCAATAAAAAGATGAAATATATCAAATAGGAGCACAAAATCGAGGAAAACCACGCAAAAATCTGTGAAAATGATCACAAACACCACCATCTCCCATGGTTTTTTCATACCATTTGTAATAATGGTCTTAACATTGAATGTGTTTTGACGCAAAACTATATCGAGAAAAAGACAAGTGTAATACTTGGGTTATCAATTCATTTCTAGATAACAAAATTTTCAAAAAATGTGCCTACCACTCGTATCCTGACGTCCATTCTAGCTAACCGGAAGTGAAACCAAACAACCGTTGCCGTACTCGATTGTACACAGTGTATATCACGGCTGCCTATCTCCAAAATCACAACATTCGGTTGTGAAAAACAAAACGTGAGAGATATATCCATTTGTGATTAAAAGGAAAGAAACTCGCCGCTCCCTTTAATCACAACCCGGTCCCCTCAAGCGTCAATTTTTCAAAAACATTTCACTCCCGAGAAAATAATCAAACGTATTTAGATGAATGAATTGTTTGTGAAATGTACACTTAAAATGAGGTATGTCTGTTGCAAAATATCATTACAAATGCATATCTTATTGTCATAATGTCTTTGAACGACCCCAGTGTTGTGAACAAAACTAAAAAAAGACCCCTTTTTTCCGTACTGAAAATTAAATGCTGCTCAAGTTATACGGAATATAGAAATGAAATTGGCTGTTTCATAAACTTTGATATGTACCACAGCTGCTGACATTCTCCTTTTTTGAGAAAAAAGGTTATTATGATAAGAAAACTATCAATTTCTAGGAGTACCTACCTTCTGAAGCGGCGTGTTTCTTTCCTTTTAATTACAACCGGATATACCTCTCACTTTCTTTTTCACAACCGAATGTTGTGATTTTGGAGATAGGCAGCCGTGTATATGTTATAAATAAAATTAAAAAATACAAGCTGTTTATCCAACCGTCTGAAAAGGTTTTTCTTTGGGGACATTCATTAAAAAAAGGGGCATGGTATTTTTAGGGGGGAAATGAAATACATAAGAAAATAAATAAGATTTAAAGGGAAGAATGTCAGTGAAATAAAGCATATTTTAATATTAACATTACTTTGATATGATTTGACGTCAAACGGAGAAGAATGTCGTTTGGTCTTATAGGATAAATTGTCCCAGAATAATAATGTTAATATATGCTTTATTTCACTGACATTCACCATGAGATATTATTTATTTTCTTATGTATTTCATTTGGCTTTCATTTAATGACTTCGACAAACATTTATATGATTTTGCATCAAATGGTGAAGATTATCAGGGTCATTATCAGTTGAATAAAGGTGAAAATGACCAGGTTGCAAAATAGGGAAATAGTGTAATTGTATTTGTGAATACAACTTTATATGCTGTGAGTTTTGTTTATGTTGAAAGAAATAAATACACTGCAGGGTTAAAGTTTTTTTTCCAACTTGATTTAACTAGTAAACACAATTCCGTCCTACATGAAGTTTATAAAAACTTATACCTCCGATCTTCGTGTAAGACGGAATAAATCGTATGTGAACAACATAAAATAAAGACACTTTTTATTCCGTCCTACATTAAAGGCCCTGTTACACGGTAAAGCAAGTATCGCGATACTTGTATCATGCAACTTTTTGTATCATGATCCTTGTCAGTTTACACACTAAATCAAGTAGCATGTTTCATGCAGAGTTTGTTTACAAATTGTTCCTCCCAAAATGGAGAATCCTGACAATGAAGACATTATCATACACATTGAGGAGACCTTTGACCAAATAACGTCACTACTTTTTCCCCCTTTCCAGTCATGTTTTATTTACCATGTGCTTTTAGTTGTTGATGATGTTGTGACCTCAAACCAAGATCTCTGATTGGTCAGAGATAAAATGTATCGTGATCCTTGCTGTACCGAATAGAACATGTTCTATCCCAAAGTGTGTATCATGCATCTTCTAAAAGTTGCATGATACAGAGTAATAGCACTGTTTACACTGTATTTTTTGGTTTATGATACAAGTATCATGATACTTGCTTTACCGTGTATAATGAGAAAAGGAAAATCTGTTTTAAAAATAAAAACTGTGATCATCTAGGCAAGGATTTGTATAGTAGAACTACTATATAGATCCTTGATCTAGGGTAGGGAAGGTCAATTAAGTTTTCCCTTTCCGTAAACTGGATATATCATACAGATGAAGAATTTGTTTTGCTGAAATGTTTTGAAAATAATCATAAATGTGTTCCCTTTGGATTGTTAATTACAAACATAAATTTATTATTGCTATTAATTTTTTTTTTTTATTATTGGCCGTTTTTATATTTATTTTGAATAAGCTCCCCTTTAAATGATATAAAATACTAACTATGCTATGTACTTGAAAAGGTGTCTATATACACAGAAATTCTATTTGTTCATTGTTACAAGTTTTTTGTATTATTACTTGTTCTTTTTCTGTGTTTGTTGACAATTGTATATTACTGCCTATGAGGTATAAATGAATTTGTTGTGTTCCTGTGTATTGTACATGTATGGTTTTGATTTTTTATCCTTTTACCGAGATTTTTATTATTAGTAATAAAGGGACAATTTTTTCCAAGAACAAAAATTCTGTTTCAGAGTGCATTTTTATTTTCATGTACAAAAATATAGCATCGAAATCTTTTTATCAGAATAAAATACACCCTTTTCCCCTAATGCTAATGCAAAGAAATGAAGTGTGATACACGTATACACCGTTAGGAATTTAATTAATAACCTAATATCCCTGTCGTTCTGTAGTCAACTGTTCCAGCGCAATGGTTGTAAGTATAAGATACAGTACTATGAAAAAAAGAATCAGCCCGTATTGAATATCCCACAATACGGGTAACTTCTTTTGTTTCATAGTAGTTTATCTAACTTGTACAATAATGTTATAATTTATAATATAAAAAAAGTCGTGAGAACAGTTTTGTTTGTGAACGAAATGTACAGAATTTTACTATTCATGTTATAAGGGCATTATATTGACGTGTCCTTGTACCTAACGTTAACAATTCAAGCGTCATCGAGATTAAAACGTTCCGCTAGCCACTTATGGAACAACAGCGACGTCTGTCGAAAGAAATTTGGTGAATGTACAAACGGGGATGATAATGTCTTCATTTTCAGGATTCTCCATTTTGGCGGGAACAATTTCCTATGAAACATGCTACTTGATTTAGTGTGTACACTGACAAGGATCATGATACAAGTATCGCGATACTTGCTTTACCGTGTAACAGGGCCTTAACAGGGGCTTAATTTTACAAAAACTTATACCTCCGATCTTCATGTAAGACGGAATAAATCGCACGTGAACTACATAAAATAAATACACCATGTATTCCGTCCTACATGAACTTCAAATACTGGGAATAATCAGGATCATATATAAGACAGTGCATGACGGGGAAGAATCAGGATCATACTATAAGACAGTGACGGGGAAGAATCAGGATCTTATATAAGACAGTGACTGGGAAGAATCAGGGGCCGTGTTCTCGAAAGTGTCTTAGGACTAAGACATGTCCTAAAACCATCTTTGGACAAATCTTAGTCCTAAGTAATGTTCTTGACCATGTCCTAACTTAGGACATGTCGCAAAATTTGTCTTAATTTTAGGACATCTATGGAGGTGTCTTTAAGATGGTCCTAACCCCGAAATTGTAATATAATTTGATATTTTGTACCAAAAACGAACTTTAAGTTATAGATCATGATTGACATACAACTTTATGCTGTTTTAAAATCTAAATAAGTTAACTTACAATTTTTTTCTATTATAACTTAAAAGCCACGAGATATATTTTGTTCATCTTTAATCAGTAATTCATTGAAAGTTTGAAATCAGCTCACTCGAAAGTAACCACACAAAAAATAACGGTAATGGCTGTATTTCATCATAAAAAAGTGTTACACATTAGTTCTATATTGTATATGAACCAGAACCTCAGAACTACGTAGGATGCAGCGTAAAAAATAAATATAATTGAAATAAATCTTTATTTACCTCTTATATTTTATTATGAGTATTTTTATCAAAGATTTGCTAAATATTTATATTAGAAATAATTGTTGGACACAATATTTCTATTATTCTACGTATTACGTTGACACTTAAGACATAGTTAATACATCCTAAGTTAAGATAGTCTTAAGACAGCTTCGAGATCACTCATAGGACATGTCCTAAGATGGTCCTAATACCATCCTAAAAATCGTCCTAAGACAAATGTTAGGATACTTTCGAGAACACGGCCCCATGATCATATATCATATTTAAGACAGTGACGGGGAAGAATCAGGATCGTGATATACAGTCCGACAAAAGTTAAGCACCACCTGACTTGTTTCAATAATATATTTTCTAATAATGAACTTATTTCAAATCGGTTTGCTGTTTTCGTTACCTGTACACACATACTTACTTACCTGTGAAACAGGTTATTGATCGATTTGTTTACCCCCCGCAACAAAGTTGTAGGGGGGTATACTGGTTTCACCATGTCCGTCCGTCCGTCCGTCCGTCTGTCTGTCCGTCCGTCTGTAGACAAATCCTATGTCGTACGATAACTTGAGTTGTGTTTCTTAGAATCTTTTAAAATTTTATCAGCTGTTTACTGGTGAAGAGAGGAGGATTCCTTTCATTTTTGACGATTTTCACTTTTGCCGTTCCAGAGTTATTGGACTTGATATGACGGAAAATAGGATTTTTACCCTATGTCGTATGGTAACTTGAGTAGTGTTTCTCAGAATGTTTTGAAATTTTATCAGCAGCTTACCGGTGAAGAGAAGAGGATCCCTTTCATTTTTGACGATTTTCACTTTTGCCGTTCCAGAGTTATTGGACTTGATATGACGGAAAATAGGATGTTTACCCTATGTGGTATGATAACTTGAGTAGTGTTTCTCAGAATGTTTGGAAATTTTATCAGCAGCTTATCGGTGAAGAGAGGAGGGTCCCTTTCATTTTTGGTCGGAACAATCAGTAATGTTTTGGTTATGGAAATAGGTTGGACAGATGTGTGGAGCGAGGGTTATATCTTAGTGAGCTGTGCTCACAGTAATACTAGTTATTTATGTGTATATGACAGGGTGTGTAAAGTGCCACGTGTACTTTTCAACATTTGTGTTTGCGAACGAAAGATGATTTTTTTTTGTGTAGAGTTTGAAGTTTCATTTTCTATTGGTTTGGTATGGTGCGGCGAAAATTAACCATACCAGAAAGGTGGCAAGCTGTTGGCATGCATAACGGTGGTTTTAGCCATAGAAGGGTGGCAGACCACTTCAGGGTTAACCATTCCATCATTGTACGACTGATGCAGCGTTTTCATCAAACGGGGAATGTTACTGACCGTCCACGTGGTAGACCTCGCAAAACGACGCTGAGAGAGGACCAGCTCATATCCAGACGGGCGAGGCAACGGCCGTTCAGTACAGCTGGTGCACTTCGTGGTAATTTAGCGTTTGGATAAGATAAGATAAGATAAGAAAACTTTATTTTGATTCGGCACATAATAAAACAGTACAACATAAGCTCTAATGAGCTTTTTACCTTTGGAGGCCACATTAGCACACGCACTGTAATCAGACGCCTCCACCATCAGGGAATGCGAGGGCGACGACCCATAAAACGTCCCCAGTTGACATTACGTCATCGCCATGCTCGATTAGACTGGTCACATGATCATTTGGGGTGGACTATTCGCACATGGAGACGGGTCCACTGGTCTGATGAAAGTCGTTTTTTGTTACGCCCTACCGACGGTCGTGCAAGGGTTTGGCGCCAACGAAACACTTCATTTCAGGACAACCACATTTTGGGCACAACTGCTTTTGGGGGTGGGGTGTAACTGTCTGGGGTTGTTTTTCCTTTGACTGTAAGTTGGACTTGTACGTTCTTGATGGTAATCTGACAGGCCAAAAATACCATTACATTGTGCTCGCTCCACGCGTAGTCCCCCATTTCGACAATCATGCGTTGGCTGACAGGCCAATGTGCATGGACGACAACGCTAGGCCACATAGAGCCCGAATTGTATAACATTTTTTACAGCAAGAGACTGTTCAGGCAATTTCATGGCCTGCGATGTCGCCAGACATGAACCCTATAGAGCATGTATGGGACTTTATTGGCCAAAAAATTAACCAACGCAATCCAAAATGTCAAAATATTGACGAATTAAGAACTGTTATCTTACAGGAGTGGCAACAGTTCCCCCAAGAACGGCTTGGGCGTCTTGTGCGAAGCATGACGAGGCGTGTTACAGAACTTCACAATAAACGCAGTGGATATACTCGTTATTGATTTTTATGCCTTACACATACGCACAATAGATGCATTTACAAATTCTTAAAATCTGAAGACTCTGCATTTTAATGCAATGTTAAACACTTCCATCAAAGACAAACTGGTTTTACGTTTTTCCAGCGCCTGTTTTGAAACCCATTTTTGCCACGTCATAGTCACGTCTTTCAGGATGATAAATACTTCGTAGATTTGTAATTTTAGAGCCCTTGGTGTAGTCTTTTAAGAAGTGTAAGAAAAATGGTGATATCTATTTTATTGTTTTAACAGTATTGATGTAAAAATATATATCGATACAAATATAGGGTGGTGCTTAACTTGCGTCTGAGTGTATATAAGACACTGTTGTACATAATATGAATAATAATTGTACGCTGAAAGCAAAGAAAAAGCTGTTTATCCAACTGTCTGAAAGGGTTTTTCTTTGGGATATTCATTAAAAAAAGGGGCATGGTATTTTTGGAGGGAAAGTAAAAAATTCAAATTTTGCAGTTACAAATAAAAATCTTTCTTTTATTATTCATCATGCCTATAATAATGTATGTAGATCATATAAATATTCTTCCCCGGAAATTTGTTGGACGGGGAAGAATCAGGATATAATATAGTGTTTCACCCACAGGCGCTTGTGGTAACGGAATTACCCCCCCTCCCCCCCTTTTAAACTTTCTGTTTACATATTTATTTTCAATAAAATTTCTTTATCATTTCATCTCTTTTTCCTTTATTTAACTTGTTCGTGTCCATATTCATACAATCTTATGTCAACAGCAACTTACATGTTTCGACCCTATACATGTATATACTCTTATGTGGATAATCAGAGTATATAGGGCGACACATAGTTTGTAATGTCATGTGCATCGCTATATATATGATGTAAAGAACAATTATAACAAGTATGGACAAGCCAAGTGGAATCACATAAAATAAATCAAACTGTTATGCCGAGTCCCAAGAAATGTTCCCTATGATGTCTTTAGAAAGTGTTGCTACTCTTCAGAGCAATTTTAAATCAAAAAAGAGTTTACATTATATAATTAGATACATTTAAAAGATTGTGCTTCTCTTCAGCGACTACTGCATGCACAGTCACTAAAATGCTAATTAATGTTGCATACGAATTGCAAATGTAACTCGAATTCCATTTTTAGGTCATAATTATTTCTTCTTTTCTAAATGTGGTTTTGAAATTTTTGTATAGCCTTCATTGCTTACAAGCATATGCGTATGCATATTATGTAATACAAATTTATTTGCCACTGACATCATGACATTTGCAAGAGCTCTATGTACATTGACTTCTGTTTTTGTTTGTTTGATAGTGTTTAATGTCACTTTCAACAATATTTCAGCTATATCGTGGCGGTCAGATTTATTGCCAATATTGGTGGGAAAATCGGAGTATCCAGAGAAAACACCGACCTGTGGCAAGTCACTGACACAATTTATCACATAATGTTGTACACCTCGCCCTGATCGAGGTTCGAACTCACAACATCAGTGGTGATAGGCACTGATTGCATAAATAGTTGTAACTCTAACTACCATACGGTCATGGCCACGATGGCCCCTGTGTTATTTTTTTATATTTGATTATAATATGCAATGTCCAAAGGTAAATAAGACAAGAGGAGATACAATCGTCTACAAAAAACTACACAGAAAACTAAAGGTTAGGTAACTCGAATCCCACTGATTATCGGGGGTGCTGCAAAAGGGTATACCGTCCCTACTCCATTAGTGGCACTCATCGTGTTATTCTTGTTGATGACTTCAACTTAACCAATAGTATACCTTCATTCAGTAGCTGCACTTCTCCAGGGGCGAATCCAGGATTTCAAGTTAAGGGGGCGCACTTAAGAAAATTGCACCGAGCGGAGGGGGGCGCGAAAATTTTTGAGTATTTCGTGTGAAAAATCACGATTTTACGCCAAAAAATCATATTATTTCCAATTGCAGAGGGAGGTGTGAAAATTTTGGGGTATTTCGTGTGAAAAATCACGATTTTACACCAAAAAATCATATTTTTTCCAATTTTAGAGGGGGCACGCCCCTGTTCTCGATCAAGAAAATTATGATAGGAATAACAAGCTCCTGAATATCGTATCAACTGAGAGATATATAATCGATATGTAAGTGCTGCAGGAAGGTTTCTACATATAATTGGAAAGTTGACAATGGGAAAACCGTACTTTTGTTGTAAAGTACGGTTGTTAACCAGCCAAGAAATTTGCATAAAGTATAATAATGTACATTATCCTCTCTTGTTCCATGCATTTGAGCAGGCAAATTGCATTTACTGGATACATTTTTGTTGTATGCTGTCACTGACTGAAATATAGTTTGTTTTTCTGGCATCTTGGGGCCATGTTCTCGAAAGTGTCCTAACTTAGGACATGTCGCAAAATATCTCTTAACTTTAGGACATCTATGGAGGTGTCTTAAGATGGTCATAGCCCCGAAATTGTAATATAATTAGATATTTTGTACCAAAAACGAACTTTAAGTTGTAGAACATGATTGGTATACACCTTTATGCTCTTTTTAAATGTAAATAAGTGAATTAACAATGATTTTTCCTATTATAATTTAAACGGCGCACGAGATATCTTTTGTTCATCTTTTTAAAATTAGTAATTCATTGAAAGTTTGATATCAGCTCACTCGAAAGTAATCACAGAAAAAATAAAGATAATGACTGTACTTCATTATAAAAAAGTGTTATACATTAGTTATATATCGCATATGACCTTCAGAACTACGTATATATAGATAACAGCAAATTAAAGAAAACAAGAATCGGACTCACAGAATGCAGCGTAAAAAGTAGATGAAATTGAAAAAAAAAAATACTTTATTTACATTTTATATTTTATTATGAGTATTTTTATCAAGTGTTTGCTATATTTTAATATTGGAAATAATTGTTGTACACAATATTTCTATTTTTCTAATCATTGCGTTGACACTTGTCCCATAGTTAAGACATCCTAAATTAGGATAGTCTTAAGATAGCTTCGAGATCACTCTTAAGACATGTCCTAAGATGGTCCTATGACCATTCTAAAAATTGTCCTAGGACAAATCTTAGGGTACTTTCGAGAACACGGCCCCTGGTCACCTGTTATCTGTTGAGCTCTGGAAACCCAGATGTAAATCCAGTTCACTTCCTGTCGACAGAAAATATCAAAAAGTGGAAATCAATGGATAATTATATAATAAATTATATAATTCAAAATATAAACATCGATGTTATAATGTGATTTTTCTGTAGGATAAACACAATATTAATGCAATGTCTTAAAATATAACGTTTTTGTGCATTCGGTCTAAAACTGGTGAAAGGCTGGAGGAACCTCGTCTTTATCCCAATTTGTAAATCTCTCACACAAAAAGTTTATATTTTAAGATGCTGCACTAATATTGTCTATTTAACTGTTGTAAATAATTTGCTATTTGTATAATCATTTGCTTTTAATTTTTCTGATCAGGGCAGAGAATTCCAACACAGGTACTACCACAACAACTGGAAATGAGCCTGCCAAGCGGCTTAGGTTTACAAAGAAGGCAAAAGAAAATGCAAATAAAACAGATAGCAACAGGACAAGCAAAAAGACAGATATATCTAAAATTGATTTTGAAGGTAATTATATTTGCGACATCGATGTTTAACGCCAATTCAGCAATTTGAGCAGAGTTGGATTTTTATAGTGTTATCTCGCTGAAACAACAGTCCGTGGTTGGACATGTCACTCCACTCGCAAACATTATTCTGATTCCGAGCCGACCAGTCTTTGCTCTTTCTCCTTAATGTTGTGTGCTTAGCGGAGAAGCAACAAATACCAATTTTATAGTCTTTGGTTTGACCCGACTGGGGCTCGAACCTACGATCTATCGTACTTGAGGCGAGCACGCTCATGATGTACATTTTTGTATTTCTATATTGTAACATGAATGCATTATTTTCTTTTGATCTTTTTATAATGTATGCAACAGCTAAGAACTATGAAATAATATACATAGATACGAAATATTGCACCCTTTAAATCTAGGCTGTAGTCTAATTACTCTCAGAAACTGTGCAATAATCAACAACCTAGATGTGATATTGCATGGCCTAAACTCCACCGTCATTTTTCCAGTGTGAACGTCTTTAAAAGAAGATAATTAATTCATGGCAAAATTTTATTAATTTAACTCGGAAATTAAATTGAATTGATAGTCGAGTTCATCAATCAAAATTTACTTCAGTAAAGAGAACGTTCACTGTTTTAAAGTACGATTCGGACAATACCCGTTAAACAAGTCTCTACTAAGTAAACAACCAACTCAATTGTCTTTGAACATAAAATTGAAAACTTATTTGAAGTAAACCTCCCCCAGAAAAGATTTTTGAACATAGTTGTAAATTAAATTGTTGGCTTCCTTGTCGTTAAATTTCCTGTTTTAGTAGGGTGCCCAGTGTTAAAAAAAGACGCTTAGTTATCGAGTTTGGGTTAACGGAATTACACACGGCTAATTTTGGTTTTAAACGCTAGAAAAATTATTACATTTTGTATTTTTAATTGTCATCGTAAGTTTCTGTGGTCACGATTTTTTAAATTTCACGTTTTTCAAAGGTACCCTCGGCTGACACATTGTACATGGTATTTTCAGGATGAAAAATAAAAATATTCTCCGCTATCTAAATAGCTAAAAAGGTTTTTACATAAGAGATAATGTATCAAAGATATAATTAAAATAAAAACGGGATGTAAATAATTGATTTTTGAAAGAGTATATCAGCCTTACTTTAAGCCTCAAATTAACCGTATTTTCAACAAAAGCAAAGTAATTACACTACATTATAAATGTACTTTGATTTTGAAGAAAACATATTGATGAAATGTACATGTGTGCCAAAAATCATAATCTAAATGTCAGCGGTTGTTGAGAAATTGGCAAAATATAAACTCAAATAACAGTGTAAATTTCCTCTTTGTCATACACGGATTGTCATGTACCGGTTTTTGTTAATGATGTGTCGCTCGCCGGTCATTAACTAGCACGACCTCTGTCTCAATGCATTTAGTATTTTGTCTTCTTTTATGTCAAATATATTGGTTTTAATTGTTCAGTAGAATTGTTTGTGGTTTTTATGTTTTAAAAACATTCATTTTTATGTCGGCCGTTGATTGGTTTTAAAATTTGTTTAATTCATGTGTTTCTAATACATGGACCAATCCTGCAGGATACGTTATAAGTCCGGAAATGGTTCAGTTTCATAGAAGGCTGACCGATTCCTGATTGGAAAAGGTTTCTTGCAGTCGCTGCCAACAAACAAGCATTGATAAAATTTCTTGGCGAATCGATTGTGCAACACTATCGTTTATCATCTCTTGAGATGTCATCTGGGGAAGTTCTGTATCTTTCTGGTGCTTCTAATCATTGCCAAGAAAATCTGCAGAGATGGAGTCTCCGATTGCCAAGAGTTATACTGTACACATGAAGAGGTGGACACTCTTATGATTTTACATGCTATCCATGCAGACAAAACGTTCGGTGAACGTGGAATCAAAGGTCGGATCATTGTTAAATCGCCTGATACAGATGTCTTGATTATATGCATCCATTACTTTCCTTCAATGCAACATACACAGGAATTATGGTTTCATACGGGTTCTATCACAAACACCAAGGATGGGCATTTTCATTCCCGTACATTCGATCTGTAGCATCCTCAATCCTGTTTTATGTGACACCAGCTGCACATGCCATCACAGGATGTGATTCCACATCATCCTTGTTCGGGATCGGCAAACGAACCGTTTTTAAAGTACTTAAAGACAGTCCAGAAAACTTTAGAGATTTGCCCATCCTTGCAGACTGTGACACTGATAAATCTATAGATGCCGCCAGGAAACTTGTTTGTCGACTGTACGACCAAAAAGGAAAACTGAAGGAAGATCACGTCGATCTTAACAAATTAAGGGTAAGGTTAGCGACACTGAGGGATGCATATTTGGCCAAACTTCCACCCTGTGAGGCCACCTTCACTCAGCATGTTTTGCGATCCTCACTACAGATAAATATTTGGATGACTGCCCATGTTGCAAAACCGCCAATGAAGTCTGCAGTGATATTTGGATGGGAAGACAGGAATGGATTAGTTCCAGTTTATTTCAAAGGCCAGATGTCTTCTGATTTTTTGCAAGACCTTGTTTGTACTTGCAAAGGAAAATCTGTGTGCATGAAAGGATGCATTTGTTTTGAGCGAAGTCTATCTTGCACAGACCTTTGCCCTTGCCAAGCTGGCGATTTATGCTGCAATGAAAATACCCACCTAGCAATATCTAGAAAAACTGATGAAGATGATGACATATGATCTCAATTTTTTTTTTCTTTTTCATCCAGTCTCCATTTATTTCACTGAATAAAACTGTTGTTATCAAAACTATGATCTCAGATAAAACAGTCTTTCATTTCCAACATTGTGACCATCAACTCACATTAGTCATAGTTGTCCAGTTACCACGACTTCCTGTTGACGTCTTTTGTTTCATTGAGACTTGATCTAATGTCTGTTTTAGGCAAGCATCACTGTTTTCTGTGCTTAGTAAACTTAGACAAGTTCATACGTACTATGTGTTTTTCAGTAAATAGCAGTTTCATTTGTTGCAATGTTTTTTAAGGTGTTCTTTTTATATGTTGTGGTGGTTATGTCGTAGCTTGTTTCCGTTTTATGTTTTTTCTGGAATTTGCCCAGTCTCCGGACTATGATTTCTTTAACATTTTCTATGACTTGTTCCTTCGTTATACTACTGCCGATGTTTCAAACAAACAAAACAAATTAAAAAAAACCCAAACAAACCTGCCAGTGGATTCTAACCTTGACTTGATTGGTGGGCTTTCAAACTAACAAGAGACCACTTTTTTATTTGTCAAACACTTGAGATATTTGGAGTGTTCAGAGTGGTTTGTAGCCACACATCGTCCAAACGCATAATATGTCCATAGACCTTACGTTTTTAAACAAATGGCGTTTGACCTTTCCATAAATTGCCATGTTTTTGCACAGAATATTCGTTAAGTATTGATTGACCCTACAAATGATATGTTGCAAACACATAAGCCATTAAATTTGAATGTTGGTACCTTTTACGAAGTTTGAGGTTAATAGATATTTTACCAGTAATTAGTCAAAGTGTACCATAACTGAAACATGATTTTTTTTTGGGAATCCGTCCACCAGTTGTTAAATGTTAAGGGTTAAAAAATAATTTGAAGGTTTCCTTTAAATGAATAATAAATAAAAATGAGAAATGTTCAAACTATGACAGGTCAAGGTCACTTTTATTTCTCATATATACTAAAATTGTAAAATGGCATTTTTTTTTTTTTTTAAATGGCTTTTTGCTATATATTCAAACAATGTAAAATAAAAAATAAGCATAAAATAATAAAATATTAAGCTTAACAAATAAAATTGGCATTCCAGTTTAATGTTCTTCAGTCTTGTCGAAGAAGGAAGCCTTTTAAAACTTGTGGTGTGTTAGTTCCATTTTTTAGATCTTGACCTTTGACCCCAATTAAAAAAAAAACGTGACCACAATACATAACGACGACATCTTTATTGCGATGCGGCTTGTTCTCCTCATTCCAACTATGTATCATACAGGTGTGTGTAATTCCGTTAAGGCAAATTCGCAAAAACCTTTCGTCGGGCACCCTACTATTTCACATAGTCATTTGAATTGAAATGATATGATACGACCATACCAGCCGCCAAATTTCCGGCGTTTTCTGAGCCTGTGTGAGGATTAGATTGGACACCTGTCAATTCGTGCTGCAAATCATTTAAACCACGTCCTCCTCGTTAAATGGTTAAACAATCTCACGCTTCGCATTCTATTATTAAACATTTGTTTCCTATTAATAATAAAACAATAAATGACTTATAAATCTTATTGTGTTAAACATTTATTTAACGCCATAAATCCCAATTCTGGATGATTTTTAAAAGGTTAAAATAATATAACATGAAATGGCTGACTATTTATGGCATTTTAATATATATTTTTTTAGACTTGTCTGTTGTCTCGCGTAATGTAAAGACACCTCTTAAATCGGGCAATATAAAAGTATTGACGGAAGGTCCATGAATAAGATTCAGATATTATTTATCCCACGATCTATCGTACTCGAAGCGAGCACGTTAGTCATAACACAACCTATGCATCTTCGTACGACTAGAAACCCAATTATCACAATTCCTTTGGTCGTAATGCATGGTAAATACAATAAAGTTTGTCCGTGACTTGCAGCAGGTCGGTAGTTTTCTTCGTGTACTCCGGTTTCCATCACCAATAAAACTGACCGCCTCTGAGTTTGAATCCCACTCATAGCGAAGTGTACTCGATATAACATTATGTGATAAAGTTTGTCCGTTACATGCGACAGGTTGGTGGTTTTATTTGTGTACTCCGGTTTCCACCACCAATAAAACTGACCGTCACGCCTATATACATTTTTGTAACTAAAATATTGTTGAAAGTGGCGTTAAACATCATAACCCTAACACAAATGGCTTTCAGTAGTTCATATTATCTGTGTTTTTTTATAGCGTTTGATTCCTAGTTTCATTTTACACTAATGTTTAATGTCTACATTCTCATATATTCTGGTGGTTATTTGTTTGTTTCGTTCTTTGAGATTGGTTATTCTCACATGATTGTACATGCGAGTGATTGTTGTTAACGCCAAATGAGCATATTGTTGTTCAGCTATATAATGGCAAGAACAAGTAACATTCAATGAAATGATGATGATGTCCGCTTTGTACTAGACCAACACGTATAGTTGGATTTATATAGAGTTAGTTCTATGAAACAACAGTATGTTGGTAGACATGTCCCTCTACTCCAACAAATTATTCACATTACTTTGTCAACATGTAAAAAACATAGAGGAAATATCTGAGAAACCATTTGACATATTTAAACCAAATCATGCAAAATTACATTAAGAAAAGATGCTGTTGTGATACAGATGCTGATTTAACATGAATGATAGCTATTGCCTTCTAATGTGAAATGTCTAAGTTAATCAGATGAGCGATATGGGATCGGGGGTGGGGGGGGGGTTGGTTTCGAGTTTACTTTTGTAATTCATTGATTTTTACCAATGATGCATATATATAGCATGTAAATATTACATGAACTGAACAGAGCAAAAACTGTGTATCTAGCAATAGCAATCGTCCGTTATGGAACAAATATTTCTATTTTGGCATAATTCTTTATCTTATGCATTTTGTTATTACTGAACTGATGTAGAGAAGAAAACACTGTATAAATAAATATCATCAAATTTCTATTTGTTGTTACGTATACCACAATAATTTTTTCGTTTATACCACTATATGTTATTTTATAGACAAATTTGTAGACAAGAGAAAGAATGCGGAAGAGAAGTGGGTAAGATATATATAAAAATTTAGTTTTCATGGAAATTTTGCAATTTTGCTATGTTATCAGCAAAGGGGAAGATTGCCCATCTTTGTACCAAATTTCTATCGAATTTTGGAGCTGTTCCGGCAGAGTGGTATTTTTTTTCTTCTTCATTTTATCACTAGTGTAAGATCTTTATCTTCAAGACAAATTCGTCATTATTCCATAAATACAACATGAGGTATATTTAATTGATAATATACAATGACTGTCTTTTGATGAGGTAAATGTGTGGATTTATTAACTTTTGGAAAAAATGATATTTACTGAGCCCGAAAGGGCAAAGTGAATATCATTTTTTTCAAAAGTCAATTAATCCACACATTTACAGAATCAAAAGACAGTAATGGTTTTATTCTATATTTTGAGGAAATAATGGTATTCTGAAATAAAAAGTTGCATGTCCACTGCCCTGACGTAGTGTTACGTTATTGCTTACATCACCATGCTATTATCTGAATCTTTTATCATTTGATATATTTTTGAATGTTGACGGATGTGCAAATTAACTACTTTTTTTCATTGGTTGATTGAAATAGAATATTCCTAAAAAAAGATTCCATGTTCCAAAAATAGTAACACATGACATTTACCACGGTGAATATTAGTTCTGAGGCGGTGGATACATCTTTTTATTAAAAAAAAATGAGCTTGGTAGAAATCTATACTAAAGAATTTACTTATATAGAATAATATACAATTATTGACTTTGGAATAGGTTGCTATCTGGATTTATCAAGCTGAAAAAATGTAATATTCACCGAGCCGCAGGCGAGGTGAAGATACGTTTTTAAAGCCTATCCCAAAATCAATGATTGTTTTATTTCATGAAAATGTTTTATTGTCATCTACTTAAAAATTCATCGTCATATCAATAAAATATCACAATTTTGATGCATTTGTATATGTTTCAGCCGAAAAACAAATGTGGTTATTGAACAACGAAAGAACGAATTTGATTGGATAGCAAAAGTCTGGTTTTCCCCATCTCTTTTTATGCCTTGCGAGGGTGATATCACTTTCCGGACACCTGCCAGGATCTATTTTTAGCCGAGAGGGTGATATCGCAAGTACTCAAAACCTCTTAATAAGTTTTAAGCCAATCATATGCATTCTAAATTACAGTCATGTAATAAACAATATTATTTGTATCCAATATTTAAATTATGATTAATACCGCCGATTCTCTTTAATAGAACTAATATTATGCACATGATAACTTCTGTGTCAGGAATATTAAATATATATATATATATATACGTCTGAAAATTAAACCAAACAGTGTTAGAATTAGATTTTAGAGCTGTCAAATTTTTGTTCTTCCCTCGACGGGATTTGAACCCACACCATTGATACACTGCAGCACCATTCGCTTATATATATATATATATAATATGTATAAAGATCAAGATTAAGATTCAGCTTTTTTTTTAACATCACGGCTAACCCATAAGAATAGTATAGCATCACTACGTTTATTGAAGGGTCTGTACCAAGTCATAAAAGTGAGTGGTCATGACTGTGTGCTTGGATTATCTATTGTTGCCTCTTTTTCTTCGATTGGATTTTGGAACTGTTCCAACATTGTTTTTAGTTTGTTTGTCATTTTATTAAGATGAATATAACCTAATTAAATGTTCATAAGTCAATATACAAATAAAGCATGCTATTCAGCGCAACCCATCTCAAGATTGCAAAACTTTCTTTAATTATGATTTTCAATAATGTGTTGTAGATGTACACCTTCTGGGCCGTCGTGTCCGTGATCATATGGTAGTTGGATTTAGTTTTAGAAAATTATGTGTATGTTTTGTAGATTGTTGTTTGTCCTTTTCTACTTTTTCTTTTGGCTATTGTGTTGTCTGTTCTTCTTCGATATACGGATTCTAATTACCCCTTTGATATCCTCAAACTCTTCTTACTATGCAATCAGTACCTATATCACCACTTATGTTGTGAGTTCGAATCTCGATCAGGACGAGGTGTACAAAATTAAGTGATAAAGTTTGTCAGTGACTTGCGACAGGTCAATGGTTTTCTCCGGGTTCTCCGGTTCCTCCGCCAACTGACCGCCACGAAATAACTGAAACCAATCTAATTTCCTTTGAGAAGTGTATTTTACCAGGTTCACTGACATGTATACATGTTTCTAATTGAATATTTGTTACCAAAGAGATGAACGAGAATCGGCGATAATCCCAGTAAGCATATTTACTTTAAATTAAATGTATATGGCCACTTGTAGTCTGACTGCTTAGAAAAGCTTGGAGATATCAAAGAAGCCTTATGTCCAAGAAGGGCAGACAATACAATGACCAAAAGGACAAACAATAATCTAGAAAACAAAAGATTTAGCAGCACGAACCACGAACTCCACTCAAAAACTTGGAGTAAACTCAGGTGCTTCAGATAGGAAAGCAGTTCATGTTCCACTAGTGGAAACCATGCATTGTGTAACTGTATAACGACATGAATACCAGGTGACACGGAAATTGTGTTGGACACCAACATACGTAATTAAATACAGATAACAATAAAACATGAACACCCTACAAAACAAATGCGAGTAAAGACGAACCAAACGTCGTTTTACCCGGAAATCGTAGCGGACATCACAATCACAACACAATTCAAATACTATATATCTTAACAAGCAAGTTTTTAACTGTTTCATAGCCAAATCTGACTCCTACATTTTGGTGACAACTTTTATCATCTGGTTTTGTAGGAAGACCAGTATTCTCTGTTTATGTTTATAACTGTTGAATATTAAACAATTTACAATTGTCAGTTTTCATTTTTGTTTTCTATAGATTAAATCTCGACAAGCTGTAGACAATTCACTTTCTCCGCTAAATTCACTGTCAATAGGTGAGTACACCAAACTTTTGTTAACAAACAGGCAATAATAGGTTGGCATTCTTGATCAAAATTGTGGATTAAAACGTATGTTTCCTGACTTGGAGCAGGAATACCAAAGATTTGTTTGCCTGAAGGAGAAGCTTAGTTTTATTAGGGACTTTTAATTTATATAAATTAATATATAATTAACATTATATTATATCCTACTAAATACTCTTCCTTTCACAGAAACTGTAAATAAGTTATGATAGGTAACCGGTGTTGTCCTGCGGCTTGGTACTTTCAGTACTATTCAGGGGCTGATCCAGGATTTCAAGTTGGGGGGGGGGGGGGGCATACTTAATTCTTTTTTGGGGGGGTATTTTGTGTGAAAAATCACGATTTTATGCCAAAAAAAATCTTATTTTTTCCAATTTTAGGGGTGGCGCACACCGTGCACACCCCCCACCCCCACCCCACCCCCTGGATACGCCCCTGCTATTGCAGATATACCACAGGTGTTTTAAATCATTACTCTGGTAAGTCTTCAATAGTCTCACAATGATTATGATGAGGTATATATGATGTATTTCTATATGAAACAAGAACATTTTTTCCCTATTAATAATAAAACAATAATTGTTTTATCAATCATATTGTGTTAAACATTTATTTAATATCATAAACCCCAATTCTGGATGATTTCCAAAAGGTTAAAATAATTATACAACATACATATAGCATGAATTGGTTGACAGATTTCATGTATGAAAAAGCGTTGCTGTGACAAAGAAACGAGTCGATGGCCAATTTTTTCTTTCTGCCTCAAATTCTCGTCCGAATTATAATATTTCAATTACTTCCGGTTTTTATCTAATTTCGTTTACTTCAGTGGATAAATATATGCAATGACCGAAGGCTGAAGAATTGAAGAATTAATTATTTCTTTATGTTAAAACATTACGATTCACAGTAGGAATAATAAATACAAATTTAATACAAGAAGATAAAAAAAAACCTGTATACCTGTCTGAAAAATAGGTTTATTACGGTTTTTTTTTTCTCAAAGTTAGTCAGTGTAAATTGAAGCAAAAAGAAACAATTTTAAAGCTAGGAAACCCCCTCAAAAGCAAGTCAAACATCATAGTATTGCAAGCAGGGGGTATCACTCAGTGAGGTCACTCACAGTTCTAGTTAATACTGTCATATCCTGTTAAATTTAATGCAGTCATCTTTATTATAATTTCTAGCATCATCTGAAACAGATCAACATAGAGGAATATATGTTATTAAACCTTTGTCAATGCCTTTTTATTTTGGTATGGATACAAGTACATGTAAGTAAAAGTCACACTATTTTCGAATTGACACTGCATGCATTTACTGCTTCCACTGTTAATGAAATATCAGATAATGATGGTCTTCCTATAACCAGGGGTTTCAAAGTTTTTTTATAATAGGAGGTACTTCTTAAATTTTAGGAGGTACCTAAAAATTTAGGCTAAGGGCCGTAAGGGGTCCAGGGGGCGGAAGCTCCTGAAATCTAGCATTTTGTGGACCAAAAAATGTACTTCAGAGATTGCAAAACATTAAGTGTTTGTGAAAGAAAAATCCCATTAACTTTTAGAGTTCAGATTTCATCAAGAGTGAAGACCATGCACAATACCTTGGCTGGTGTGGTTTTTTTTTTACTTTATTTGATTCAGACTATATACAAAATATAGCTAGTAAATTCAAATCAGCAGTGTTCATTTCGGGACTGCCAGTTGGGGTGTAAGATGCCACGTTTCTTTTAAAGTTCTGACTCTAACATCTCAAATAATATTGCAAATATTCGATGTTCCTAGTCATTTTCGAATCTCCTGTCTGAAATTATTTTGATTTTCTGTTTGAGGACATGGGATATTCATGTATATACATTAACATGAACAAGTATCTAGTCTGTCAAACTATATAGACTATATGCAGATGTCTTATGACTATGAAATCATATAAGGAACTGTCGATCCCCTTCTGAAGCACATGCTTGAGTTCTCCCTTAAAATATTTAATGGGGGTTTGGCCATTTGTGATTGTATATTTTCAACAAAATAAAAGTTTAAGTTGAAATGTACAGTCTTTGACAACTTTTATTCTTCATTTTGTATTGATACTGGTTTGTGGTTACATAATTAACAATCAGATTCTTGAATATTACTTTTCTGTTATTAAAAAAAGTTAAATGCAAACTTTATTTCAAAATCTTAAGAGAGAAATTACAGTAAGAATATAGAAAAGTCTAGTAAATTAACATTCTTTAAATGTGCATTTAATTTTTTTTTAATATAATAACCTATGATGCTATTTTAATTATTAAAAAACTGCAAAGAATCTGAATGTTGATATAACTTCATACTATGTCAAGGAAATATAATTATAGGGGAAGTCCATATTTCTTTTCTGAATGATCAAGTTTATTTCTACTAACTGCCTACCAAACTTGTACATTTATCTTTGACCTGCCAAAACCATGTGACATCTTTCTCAGAAATAACAATGGAAAATGACTGATGGTTGTTAATCTTGAGAAATCATTCCCAATGAAAAATTGTTCAATGGTCAAGAAGATAAAAAAAAACCTGTATACCTGTCTGAAAAAAAGGTTTATTACGGTTTTTTTTTTCTCAAAGTTAGTCAGTGTAAATTGAAGCAAAAAGAAACAATTTTAAAGCTAGGAAACCCCCTCAAAAGCAAGTCAAACATCATAGTATTGCAAGCAGGGGGTATCACTCAGTGAGGTCACTCACAGTTCTAGTTAATACTGTCATATCCTGTTAAATTTAATGCAGTCATCTTTATTATAATTTCTAGCATCATCTGAAACAGATCAACATAGAGGAATATATGTTATTAAACCTTTGTCAATGCCTTTTTATTTTGGTATGGATACAAGTACATGTAAGTAAAAGTCACACTATTTTCGAATTGACACTGCATGCATTTACTGCTTCCACTGTTAATGAAATATCAGATAATGATGGTCTTCCTATAACCAGGGGTTTCAAAGTTTTTTTATAATAGGAGGTACTTCTTAAATTTTAGGAGGTACCTAAAAATTTAGGCTAAGGGGTCCAGGGGGCGGAAGCTCCTGAAATCTAGCATTTTGTGGACCAAAAAATGTACTTCAGAGATTGCAAAACATTAAGTGTTTGTGAAAGAAAAATCCCATTAACTTTTAGAGTTCAGATTTCATCAAGAGTGAAGACCATGCACAATACCTTGGCTGGTGTGGGTTTTTTTTTTACTTTATTTGATTCAGACTATATACAAAATATAGCTAGTAAATTCAAATCAGCAGTGTTCATTTCGGGACTGCCAGTTGGGGTGTAAGATGCCACGTTTCTTTTAAAGTTCTGACTCTAACATCTCAAATAATATTGCAAATATTCGATGTTCCTAGTCATTTTCGAATCTCCTGTCTGAAATTATTTTGATTTTCTGTTTGAGGACATGGGATATTCATGTATATACATTAACATGAACAAGTATCTAGTCTGTCAAACTATATAGACTATATGCAGATGTCTTATGACTATGAAATCATATAAGGAACTGTCGATCCCCTTCTGAAGCACATGCTTGAGTTCTCCCTTAAAATATTTAATGGGGGTTTGGCCATTTGTGATTGTATATTTTCAACAAAATAAAAGTTTAAGTTGAAATGTACAGTCTTTGACAACTTTTATTCTTCATTTTGTATTGATACTGGTTTGTGGTTACATAATTAACAATCAGATTCTTGAATATTACTTTTCTGTTATTAAAAAAAGTTAAATGCAAACTTTATTTCAAAATCTTAAGAGAGAAATTACAGTAAGAATATAGAAAAGTCTAGTAAATTAACATTCTTTAAATGTGCATTTAATTTTTTTTTAATATAATAACCTATGATGCTATTTTAATTATTAAAAAACTGCAAAGAATCTGAATGTTGATATAACTTCATACTATGTCAAGGAAATATAATTATAGGGGAAGTCCATATTTCTTTTCTGAATGATCAAGTTTATTTCTACTAACTGCCTACCAAACTTGTACATTTATCTTTGACCTGCCAAAACCATGTGACATCTTTCTCAGAAATAACAATGGAAAATGACTGATGGTTGTTAATCTTGAGAAATCATTCCCAATGAAAAATTGTTCAATGGTCAAGAAGATAAAAAAAAACCTGTATACCTGTCTGAAAAAAAGGTTTATTACGTTTTTCTTTTTCTCAAAGTTAGTCAGTGTAAATTGAAGCAAAAAGAAACAATTTTAAAGCTAGGAAACCCCCTCAAAAGCAAGTCAAACATCATAGTATTGCAAGCAGGGGGTATCACTCAGTGAGGTCACTCACAGTTCTAGTTAATACTGTCATATCCTGTTAAATTTAATGCAGTCATCTTTATTATAATTTCTAGCATCATCTGAAACAGATCAACATAGAGGAATATATGTTATTAAACCTTTGTCAATGCCTTTTTATATTGATATGGATAAAAGTACATGTAAGTAAAAGTCACACTATATTCGAATTGACACTGCATGCATTTACTGCTTCCACCGTTAATGAAATATCAGATAATGATGGTCTTCCTATAACCAGGGGTTTCAAAGTTTTTTTATAATAGGAGGTACTTCTTAAATTTTAGGAGGTACCTAAAAATTTAGGCTAAGGGCCGTAAGGGGTCCAGGGGGCAGAAGCTCCTGAAATCTAGCATTTTGTGGACCAAAAAATGTACTTCAGAGATTGCAAAACATTAAGTGTTTGTGAAAGAAAAATCCCATTAACTTTTAGAGTTCAGATTTCACCAAGAGTGAAGACCATGCACAATACCTTGGCTGGTGTGGTTTTTTTTTTACTTTATTACCAGTAATTAAACTCATCAAAGACCATTGGCAGGATCAAGACATATAAGTGTCATAATTAATGAAACCAAGGATGTATATATAATACGTCCTTGATGAAACATATAAATTTAATTTGCAATCATCAATCTTTAATAAAATTTATAATTTTTTAATAGATCAATACAAATATAATTAAACAAAAACAATATATATCCTACCGTGACATCTGCTCGGTCATGCAATAATGTCAGTCATTTGTTTTGATTTACAATTCTCGCGCAGCACGAGACCAATGACGCCATTCTGTATATTCATAGCGTACATAAACACAGAGGGAATACTTTTCAACGTCAAAATTACAAGATGAGATTAAAACAGAGAAGTTTGAATTGAATAAATTCCATGCAAGTAAAAAAGATCCTTTTTACTAATGTCTTTTTTCCCTGATCATTATGCTTGTTAAATATGTTTCCATCGATGGTATTCCCCAAACATTTGTATTTTTCCGGTTTGTTGACATAATCGTCATCACAGTTCATGACCGTTTCTGGAATGTAGGCCAAGCAAATTGTATTTTAAAATACTTTGAAAATATGATGATTGATCATTCAGATTCCACCATTTTCTAGAAAATGGCCGATTTTACCGGGAAAATACATGCAAGTGCTCTCCATTAGTCACAAAATGGCAGATTATTTTGCATTTCCACTGCTGCTTTAATAACAAATATACCCCTTACTTCTTGGGGTAATGAAATGAAATTCACAGAGAAGATAGAAAAAGAATTAATTTAACAGCAATAATCAAAATTTATAGCATAAATTGAACAGAGAATTAAATTAAACCAGACAAAAAAATGAGATTGTCTGGGTAAAAAAACCCTGTCATTATTACAAATAGCATCAACAAAACTGTATTGTTACCACTCTGTGATAATAAATATGATTAAAATAAATTGAAATCAGTCATTAATTGTTTTACCAAAATATGTCGGTCTAATAGATTGTATTGACAAAAGCAAAAACACCAAATTCACTGGATTAAATACTTTTTATGTGGGTAAGCAAGTTTAATATTTGCATCAAATAATTAATTTTTAATACTTCAATTTCAAACTATTTAAAAAAA
Organism: Bathymodiolus brooksi; assembly: GCA_963680875.1. NCBI lineage: Eukaryota > Metazoa > Mollusca > Bivalvia > Mytilida > Modiolidae > Bathymodiolus > Bathymodiolus brooksi. The sequence goes on along the minus strand of OY804581.1, from coordinate 102,404,525 downwards.
AACATCTTTTGAAATTTTTCAGACAAATCAATTACACTGAAAAAGCTAAAATACTGTACTTTCTTAATCTGGTTTACTTTTTAAGTTTGGTTGGCCTATGACAAAATCATGTGCTTTATTGAACTTTGACCGACTTTATGTGACGTCATACGACGCCATTTGGAAAAGGGAGGGTAAACAAATATGTGTCAGTATGTAATTATTATCGATCTTTTTTCCATGGAACTTTACACATGTGAGCAAGAATAGATGAGGAACATAATTAAAAAGAAAACAATGTTTACTTTTCAAACATGAAAAAAATAATCAAACATTATCCAATGACTGACCGACTTATTGTCAGACGAGGATATTGTTACTTTCACGACTTGTGTGCAAAAAAAATATTCGAACAAAAACGATTCGCGGGAAGACATTTATTAACATTTGAATCACAAAAGTTAAATTATTTTGGAAAACAAGTGGAGCCGGCGTTTTGACTGATGGGTCAACGACCTTTTTCCAAGTCAACACCATAGATAGATAGATTGACATTACAATGTAATTCGTATTTGAGCCATGTCCGGTCCTTTTTCAAGATTTCTAGTAATTTTCTATCCCTTATCTCCTCGTACCCCCTTTTAAAAATGTTTTTCAGCACACTTTCATTTCTGTGAACAACCGCGGTAGGGCCCCTTCAAAATATGTAAATAAATTAGCCATAGGTTTTTATTTTTTTTTACCGGAAGTTAAACAATATGGACGGAGTTAAGCAACAAGACAGTACGCCCCAGAATGATTCGACCCTGGGTTTTAAATGGATAAAAAAAATCGCACAAAATATTGTCAATGTGTAGTCATATATTCATAATACATAATGATCATACTTATATTACTGGAGATTACACTAAATTGTGTTTGAACATAATTTGTAATCGGTCATTTTTTTATTTTGAAATGATGTCAGCTTTGTTCCGGTCCGAGTTTTACACAAGGATGAAAAGATATTGGGGAGAAAACATATCTATTTACCGCATGCGCAAACTGCTATTTACGATTCTAAGTTAAAGTTATTTTTAAAACAGGGAATATCCCATCAACTTAGTCGTGACGCAGTTGTTCGATTTGAATGCGAGAATTCAGCAATTGACGTGATCATTAATTTATGATGAAAAATATTCCACAAGCCTATCGACCATCGTACTTGTGGTTTTGACCACCGCTAATTTTGGGGGGTTCAGTAATTTCTGCCGGTACTATACACGATCTCAGGCGGGTAAAAGTACCGGGTACCGACCCACTTTGAAACCCCTGCTATAACACCTATATTGGAATTCCTAAAATGACCACGGATATGTTCCACTTGTGGTAAGCACTTCCCGGTCCTCGCCTCATACATGTTTTATCACCGGGTTTGTAACTAGATTAACACGACAGGTTTCACTAGTGGAGCAGGAACTGCTAACCATTCTGGAGCACCTGAGTTCACCCCCGGTTTTTAGTGGGGTTTGTGTTACTCGATCTTTAGTTTTATGTGTATGTTTTGTAGATCGTTGTTTGTCCTTTTGTACTTTTTCTTTTGGCCATTGTGTTGTCTGTTCTGATTACCCCTTTGGTATCTTCAAACTCTTCTTAATAGTATTTTTGATATGGTCGAATGTAAAATGACTGCAATTTTTGTATCTATGTTGCATTGTAATTGATCAAATTTGTTTTGCAATCAATTTGCGAAATAAAAAAAACACAAATTCCCTTCCCATGACGGGAATAAGTTATCGGAATAGGAACTCTGTACCCTTCCGGAGCACATGACTTCACCCTTGGTTTTTAGTGTAGGTTAATATACTCATCTAATGTGATCCATATTGAGCAGAGATAGTTTTCAAATGGTTCCCTTTTTAAAATATAGATGATTAGTGCAATCTCTATCCAAGATAATATACGTATATTCTGATGGTTACTTGTTTGTTTCATTCCTTGGGATTGGTTATTCCCACGTGATTGTACATGCGAGTGAGTAAGTGGTTGTTGTTTAACCACATCACTGTTTTGATGCTTTAAAGTTGATTATTTACAGAAAAATACATACGACAATTTTGAATGTCACATTTAGTGTTCATTAACTCCCACAGTTAAGAAATAAAAAAAAAATTTCAATGGCTCCCATTTTTAAGTTGGACATAAATATTTGATAATTTGCTAAATAATATAACTTAAGTCTAAGCTTAAATTGGTTATTCAAGGAACAGTAATTATGAGTTGTTTTTTTAATTTCGTAATTGTAATCATTTATTTACGGTGATATTAAGCGCAATTTTCATGCGCAGCTCAAAGAGGAGTATTCGTCGCAAACTCTTTATGATTCCACATTTTAAAATATAGATGATTAGTGCGATCTCTATCCAAGATAATACACGTAATATATTTTCGTGAATAGAAGGAGACATTATGCCTTTGGTATATTATCAAATAAATGTTTCTATTTTGACACAGTTCTTCATCTTATATAGATTGTAATATTCTGCCACTGTTATTGAGATGACGAATATAACAAAGCAATGTATAGATAAATTGATGAAAAGAAATTTGTAGTTCTTGTGAAGCAAATCACAATATATAAAGCTTATTGACTTTCAAACTGTTTTTGCTCATGATTGATACGATCATTCATTACGATCATTCATTACGTTGTAATTTATTTCATAAATAGTTATTTGCTCTTTTTAGACCAACGCACAATGACAACAGAAGAACTTAACAGGGTAAGAAATATACAAATTCTTTTTTTTCATATTAGAAATTTTACTGTTAATAAAGGGGTGATTGCCCACTGTTTTTCGATATTACATGTATATTTTTCACTAGTGTAAAATTTAATTCTTTATCAAGAACTCATCATTAAGCCATAAATATAATAGATATAAACGTATAGCCTAATGACCTTCGCCGATATCTGGATATCACGTGGAGGCTCTTTGGTTTTGTTTCTCCTAAAGACTTTTAAATTATTTGGCTTTCCAATATTTCTACTTTAAATGTGCCTGGTGAATGTTATTCCAGATATATATGCCCCATTAAATTAGACGTCCACGTTTTCATTATGAGGTACCGCTTCTATTTTATTGGTCAGAATATTATTTGTTACGAGTCATAGAATAAACGTAAACACCCAGTTGGAACAGTTCCAAAATCCAATACCAAAGTGACAGAAAGAGGCAACATTGATATCCCAAACACACAAATACATGACTGCTTACTATCCTGGCTTGGTTCGTGCACTTCAATTAAGTTATGAGTAAGAATCCTTCTCATGGCGAGGTGCACTCGATTAAACATTATTTGATAAAGTTTATCAGTGAATTGCGACAGTTCGATGGTTTTCTCCGGGTACTGTTTTTCTCCACCAATAAAACTGACCACCACGATATAACTGAAATATTGTTAAAAGTGGCGTTAAACACCCTAACCCTAACATAATATATTAAATTTTCTTGACACGGAAGTTGTTATATATATAATATTAGATATATTAAGGAAAGACGATGGCATCAACCATCGTGTTATTATTGGACATAACAGCCAACTTTGTATCAAAATTTAATTGCAAAAACAATCTTTCGTCATCTATGCGCAAGTGACAGTGCGATTTCCATATCAGATGATGTTTGTTTCATTTAACAGTAATACGACAGTGCCACATGTGGAGCAGGATCTCCTAACCCTTCCGAAGCACATGCGTTCACCCCCGGTTCGTAGTGCAGTTAGTGTTGCTCTGATTCCTATGTAGTATTTTGTAGATTACTGTTTGTCCTTTCGGCCATTGTATTTTTTGTCCTTCTTTAATTTACAGCTTCTGATTACTCCTATGGTATCTTCAAACATTTCTGACAGAACACTTTTCAACAAGGTGTTAATATCTTCTGAAAAAACTTCTTCAAAGATAAGATAGGAATGTATATATGGCTGTTAGATATTAAAACATGTATAATTGTCAATTGTTTTTTTTTCTACAGATTAATAGTCAAAAGACATTGTTGCAAGGTAGGTAATTATTTTGTATTCTTTATCAAACTCATGGATTAAGATACATGTCTCCATCAAAACAAGTCATATTCCTTAAATACATACTAACTGTGTATGTATATTGTGTTGGTACAACTGTTTGTATCATGACGAGTCAGTTGTGTAAACCATATTACTAATATAGGGCACGCATAGACGGTATTGTACCTTGCAATATGAAACAAACGTATTAAACGTTGCTTTAAAGAATCCCACAATGGGATTTTTGATTGATTAAGAAAGACCTCATAGGAGGTTTCTTGCATTTCAAAACTCTCCTGAAATGATTCTTGGATGGCCCCCTTCCAAAATTGTGACTGTTGATCCCGACTTCCAACCAAGATGGCCACCAAGCTGAAAATAGAAAAAAGGGGGGATGAAATTTTAATTGTCCATTGCTGCTTTAGTGTAAGTCAAAATGAGCTGAAATTTTAACTGCAGCTACATGGCAAGAAGTAGTTTTGCATATATTCCGGGTTTTTCTGTGAAATTTTTCTTTCAGCCGATATATACCGATTATGCAAATTAGGCATATTTTGATAAAAGATCACATTTAAATCTTCTCCTCTGAAACTGCTGAACCAAATTTGTGTCTGGTGGTCCCGCCCTCTGACCAAGATGGCTGCACAGCTGTACTTAGTTTAACATAGGACCCTATGGGAAATTCACATAAAAACCATCTTGTCTGGAACCAGTAGCTCAATTAAAACCAAACTTTGATGGAATAGTCATTGGATGGTCCTCTTCCAAAATTGTGTCCGGCAGTTGCGCTCTCCCGCCAAGATGGCCACCACAGTGCAGTTGCGTTGTTATTGAAAGCAGCTTTGATTCAGGTGAGCGATTACAAGCTCCTGGGAGCCTCTGGTTTATTGTCGCTCTACATTCGTATGTTTCAGTTTTTTACTGTCACTCTACATTCGTATGTTTTAGTTTTTTACTGTCACTCTACATTCGTATGTTTCAGTTTTTTACTGTCACTCTACATTCGTATGTTTCAGTTTTTTACTGTCGCTCTACATTCGTATGTTTCAGTTTTTTACTGTCGCTCTACATTCGTATGTTTCAGTTTTTTACTGTCGCTCTACATTCGTATGTTTCAGTTTTTTACTGTCGCTCTACATTCGTATGTTTCAGTTTTTTACTGTCGCTCTACATTCGTATGTTTCAGTTTTTTGCTGTCGATCTACATTCGTATGCACATTTCAAACAGATTCTACCAAAAGATGACATTTGTTGTACAATAATCCATTTCCAGTAAAATTTGTGCATGAGGAAGTCCTTGTAGACTTGCTTCAGTCATATCATACTGTGCCTGGTTATAGCTCTTTATTCTCAAAACAGTAGAGAAGTTACATAACCATCAAACAAGTGATATCTTTTTAGCCTTGGATTTGTTATAATGGACTAAACATGTTTACAACTTAAATATTACCATATCCTGTCAATAAATTGAATTATCTGATAAATTAAATGAATTGTTTGATGTTTTTTGTTGTTGTTATTATTCCTGTTCAAATTAAATTGACTGTGTTCAAGGATTTCCAATATTTGATTGAAATGAAATATAAATTGAATTATTGTTTGGTTTCAAAGTAAAAAGTACTAATTATTTTCAGTATAAATAATCTTAATCAGAAGTTAAATGGAAACAAATGTTTTATTGATATCAGATAAAATGTCTGCAAAACATATCATTGTGGATTTTTTAGATTCATTTTGTTTTTGATAAGATAAGTCAGATTATTTCATTATTATGTCAGTCTCGTAAGAACATCAGAAGAAACTTGTAAATATATGGCACATCAAGTGATTAAAAACAATACATTTTGTATTTTAATTCAAACGTAAGCTTTTCACCTTTCAAGAGTTATCAATTTTTAGCTTACCATTTTCCATGTTTTTTTTTGGGTCAAACTTACACTTTTTTTTTGCTGATTACAGAAATGCAGCATATTCAAGCAAAACAATCATTTAACACTCTTCTCTGAAAATGCTTGCCAATATTAATATGCACTGAACTTGGTTGAAATATTCCTTGCATGGTCCCCAATCTAAACTGAATGCCATTGGTCTGATCTCTATCCAAGATGGCAGCCATTTGCCTTAAATCGAGCCAGAATTTGCTCATATTTTTTTTTTATTAAATAGCTCTTTATCATATTCTGGGTTTGCCTTCAACTCTAAATTTTAGCTAGTTACAGAAATAAGACGTATCTAAGCAAATAATATTTAAAAAAAAAATTCTGAAGCTACTCGTCTAATATGAAACAAATGTGGCAGGAAGTCTAGATGAACCCCATTTTAAAATGTATCCGATAATTTGTCTGAACTTCTTCCAAGATGGCTGCAGTTGCTAAATATGGAAAATTATTAAATATGCCTAAGTTGCTTTATTTGAAGCCAGAATCTGCTCAAATTTTAATTGTTAAGAGTGGTTAGGAACTCTTAAACATATAGTTCATATTTATATGAACTAGAAATCCAAGTTGATCAACACCACAGGATGCTGTGATGTTGTTGAACTAATGGAATCGGAATAAAAAGCTTTTTACTCAAAAACTACAATCTTGCTTGAACCAAAAGCACAGCATAAATAACCAGGTGAGTGATACAGGCTCAGGTGAGCCTCTAGTTTCATCAAATTTTTTAAATTTTAATACTTTTCGTCTTATATTTCAAAAACTATAAGAGATAAAGGTTAGGGACCGACCATTTAACTTGCAGGGGGATGGGTTATGGTTTTTTGTTTCGTTCAGACAATTTGTTTCGGACACCACGATAGTTAGAATATTTTTTTTTTTTCGTACAAAGCGCGAATTTTTTTTCCACAATTTAACATTAGGTTATATGACAAAAACTCTGAATCAGATTATTTTTTTTTTTCATCCACCAAAATCCGAATATATTTTTCAGCAACATTGGGAATCATAATAATTTTTTAGAAAAAAGCCATAATCCGTCCCTTAAGTTTAAATTGCAAAAATGTGCAGCATGTCAAGATCAACCTACCCTACAATTTCTAAGTAAATCCCATAACCCATTTTGGAGTTATTGCCCTTTTTAGCTCACCTGGCCTTTGGCCAGGTGAGCTTTTGCCATCATCAGGTTTCGTCCGTCGTGGTCGTGGTCGTCTGTTGTAAACTTTTCACATTTTAATCTTCTCCTCAAAAACCACTGAGCCAATTTAGATCAAACTTTGGTGGTATGGTCCTTGGATGGCCCCCTTCCAAAATTTTGTCCGGTGATCCCGACTTCCAACCAAGATGACCACCAAGCTAAAAATAGAAAAAAGGGGGATGAAATTTTAATTGTCCATTGCTGCTTTAGTATAAGTCAAAATGAGCTCAAATTTTTACTGCAGCTACATGGCAAGGAGTAGTTAAACATATATTCCGTGTTTTTCTGTCATATTTTTCTTTCAGCCGATTTATACCGATTATGCAAATTAGGCATATTTTGATAAAAGATCACATTTAAATCTTCTCTGAAACCGCTGAACCAAATTAAACCAAACCTGGCAGGGATGGTCCCTGGGTGGATCCCTTTCAAATTGTGTCCGACAGCCCCGCCCTCCATTCAATATGGCTGCTGTTGCTAAAAATAGAAATTTCTTCAATTGTCCATTGCTGCTTTAGTGTAAGTCACAATGAGCTCAAATTTTAACTGCAGGTATATGGCAAGTAGTAATTTAACTTATATTCCGGGTTTTTCTGTGAAATTTTTTAGCTCACCTGGCCTTTAGACCATGTGTGCTATTTCCATCACTTTTCGTCCGTCGTCCGTCCATCAACATTTCACATTTTAATCTTCTCCTCAGAAACCACTGGGCCAATTGCGACCAAACTTTGGTGGAATGGTCCTTGGGTGGCCCCCTTCCAAAATTGTGTCCGGTGATCCTGACTTCCAACCAAGATGGTCGCCAAGCTAAAAATAGAATTTTTTTTAAAAATCTTCTCCTCTGAAACCACTGAGCCAATCTCAACCAACTTTGCTGAAATGATCATTGGGTGGTCCCCTTCCAAAATTGTGTCTGGCATTTCAGACCTCCGATCAAGATGGCCGCCACAGCTGAACTTAATTTAACATAGGACCCTATGGGAAATTCCCATAAAAATCTTCTTGTCTGAAACCATTTGCTCAATAAGAACTAAATTTTGATGAAATAGTCATTGGATGGTTCACTTCGAAAACTGTGTCCGGCGGTTCGGCCCTTCGACCAAGATGGCCCCCACAGCCGAACTTAGCTTAACATAGAACCCTATGGGAAATTCACATAAAAATCTTCTCCTCAGAAACCACTGGGCCAATTGCAACCAAACTTTGATGGAATGGTCATTGGATGGCTGGCCCCATTCCAAAATTGTGTCCGGTGATCCTGACTTCCAACCAAGATGACCGCCAAGCTAAAAATAGAAAAAAAGGGGGGATCAAATTAAAAAAAAATCTTCTCTGAAACTACTGAGCCAATCTCAACTAAACTTTGCTGAAATGATCCTTGGTGGTCCCCTTCCAAAATTTTGTCCGGAATTTCAGACCTCCGACCAAGATGGCCACCACAGCCGAACTTAATTTAACATAGGATCCTATGGGAAATTCCCATAACAATCTTCTTGTCTGAAACCATTTGCTCAATAAGAACTAAATTTTGATGAAATGGTCATTGGATGGTTCTCTTCCAAAAATGTGTCCGACGGTTCAGCCCTTCGACCAAGATGACCCCCACAGCCGAACTTAGCTTAACATAGGACCCTATGGGAAATTCACAGAAAAATCTTCTTGTCTGGAACCAGTTGCTCAATTGGAACCAAACTTTGATAAAATAGTCATTGGATGGTCCTTTTCCAAAATTGTGTCTGGTGGTCCCACCCTCTGACCAAGATGGCTGGACAGCTGAACTTAGTTTAATATCATGGACCCTATGGGAAATTCACATAAAAATCATCTTGTCTGGAACCAGTAGCTCAATTAGAACCAAACTTTAATGGAATAGTCATTGGATGGTCCTTTTCCAAATTTGTGTCCGGCAGTCACGCTCTCCCACCAAGATGGCCACCACAGTGCAGTTGCGTTGTTATTGAAAGTATCTTTGATCCAGGTGAGCGATTACAGGCTCCTGGGAGCCTCTGGTTCCATCAAATGTTCTAAATTTTAATACTTTCATCTTATTATATATCTCAAAAACTATTAGAGATAGAGGGAAAGTTTAAACTGCAAAAATGTTCAGCATGTCAAGATCTACAAAAAAGTTCCCACAGTTGAAAATGTCCGACAACTGTGTGAAGAGTTATTATGTCTCCCTTTCGAACGAAGGAAGACATATTGTTTTAGTCTGATTTTTTCTTCCGCTTCTTCTGCTTCTTCTCAGCGAAGCTTATCCAGACCATAACTTTTTTGTCTTTCCAGATAGGTCAATTATATTTGGTATGTGAGTGCATGACCATAAGGTGGTGTGTCATGTACCATAATGACTTTCATGAGACCTTGACCTTTGACCTCAAGGTCAAATAATTGTTTTTTAAATAGTATTTTCTTGTCTGGGCCATAACATTTTTGTCTTTCGAGATAGGTCAATGATATTTGGTATGTGGGTGCATGACCATAAGACGGTGTGTCCCGTACCGTAATGACATTCGTGGGACCTTGACCTTTGGCCTCAAGGTATGACATATTTTTTCCACAACATTCAACTCATAATGTGTAACTTATTGTTGTACAGATGGCCACATTAAGGGGAGACATAAGTCTTAGGTATCTAAAACAGTTCCTCCTAGTTCCTCTTGAAATGCATTTTTTTTTACTTTCACTGCTTTTGGTTACTCAAATAATCAAAGGGAAGCAACTCTATTACAAAATGAGAAGTAGCAAAAGCTAAATTTTGAGAATCATTGATATAAATTTATGTTTTTTTACAGCAATGTTGATAACTTACATTAAAGGGGGAACCCCTGCCCAAATTTCTTTGGAGAGGGGGTCTGCAAAGACGAGGGCTACATTTGTTATTTTTAGACTGAAGTTATTATAAAACATACTGCCCTTGGATGAAGTGTTTGGGTAGATTAACACACAAGGGACGAAGTCGAGGGTGATAATTTTTTCACAGAGTGTGTTAATCACCCTAACACCTTCATCCAAGGGCAGTATGTTTTTTTATTATACTGAATGCATTACAAACTTTCTCCCAGTACCATCAGTGTTGATCTTAAAGGTGTCCCGGGTCATTTGTCTCAGATTTTCACGTCCACGACGACACAAAAATGTCATTACGTCGAACCAACATTTATTCAACAGTCCTTGTGGTGTGCAAGGATTGAGTGCAACACCATTGACATCATAAAGTTTTATAAGGTCCTCTTAGCAAATTGCTGGCTTATGTTTGACTGCCCCGAAACCTTTTTTCTTCATATCTGTTAGAACAGCTGAAAAGACACCCTTTGACTTCGAGGATGCAAACACAGGATCAGTGTTATATCAATTTGAGCAGTTTCCTTTAAATGTTTAGCCAGTCCATACTTTAGTAAATTTACTGAACTTTTTTTCATCATTTCACCATCTTTTTTTCTGATTGACGCATAAAAAAGTCTCAACATCTCATCCAGTTTTTGTTTTGTATAAGTTTCAAATTCTCCAGGTTCATTATTTTGAATGAGGAAGTCCCGGAAAAGCTTAATGCTCCGTGTTACAGCTCTTTGTGTAGATTTGCTATCTTTTGATTTCAGAGATATTATCCTCCGTAATGTCAACAAACACCATGACGAGCGTTTGACGGTTTGTTGTCGTCTGGTGATAACAGAAATGATGAGGAAATAAGAATCGGGAAACCTCGGTTGTTAATTTTTCCGGATCGGCAAACTTTGGGCTCAGTGGGTGTTAATTTTAGGCATTAACACCCGTTGCTAATATTATCACATGTTGCTAGGGATGGGTGGGGCTTATGAAAGGTTAGTGAAAATTAACAAATGCCACTTGTGCAATAAAATGAATGGATAATGTAAGAAATTTGCATAAAGTATAATAACAAGTTTTATTGACTGATGTTGTTATGCCCGGGTGAGCTATACAGGCTGCTGGGAGCCTCTAGTTATTATACCAAAGAGGGTTATGTAATCTTATTACTAGGGTTAAGAAAATAAACGTTGGAGAAAACCGAAGGGACAATCAATAAGGGACGGACCATTTAACTTGAAGGGGGGTGGTTATGGTTTTTTTGTAAAAAAATATTCTGATTCCCAATGTTGCTGAAAAAAATATTCTAATTTTGGTGGAGGAAAAACATAATAATCTAATTCAGAGTTTTTGTCATATAACCTAATGTTAAATTCTGGAAAAAAAATTACGCTTTGCGCAACAACAACAAAAAAATTCTAACTCTTGTTGTCCGAAAAAAAAATTCTGAACGAAACAAAAAACCATAACTCCCTCCTGCAAGTTAAATGGTCGGTCCCTAATGGACAATCCAGAGAAACTGGCAACACAAGACGAAGACAAACAAAACAAACACACAACACAATTAACATAAATAAGACATGAGCCCTCCTACAAACAACTGGAGGTAAAGACTAACTGAACATCGTTTTTATGCAGAAATCGTAACCTACCTCTCAGCACCTAACTAAGTACGTAAAGACATGTAATAAGACAAAACAAAAAACTAAAAAGATAAGCAAAACAGACCCTACCAAAACAACGGGGGTGAAATCAGGTGTTAACGAAGGGTAAGCAGTTCCTAAGGTAGTAAACACGTGTTCAAGTTTTGGTAACTTTAAAGTTTTTATTACAGTAATGAGCTACAGTATATAATTAACCAATTCAGACAGACTACAAACACCTTTCTAAATAAGATCAAAATAAATGAAGATTCACAGTGTAGTTTTTGTAAAATAAGAAAAATGAAAATAAGATACATTTGTTGTGGGAATGTGAAAATGTCCAGATTCTACTGGAAGCATTAGATAATTGGACACATGAAAATGGTCATTTTACATTAAACTATAGCAAAAAGACTTTAATATTTGGCCTACCACAAGGAAAATACTCATTGGTAAACAACAAAATTTTACTAGCCATTAAATACTATATTTACACCTGTAAATGGCTTTATCAAAACATTGCTTTAACGGTGCTTATATAAATATATACTCAACGATATTCATAGTACAGAACGAATAATGGCAATTAAGCAAGAAAGCGTAGATGTTTCCAACAATTCATGGAACTGTTGGGGTACTTTATTACAAAATATGGCCATTCATAGTGCTTTATCTTTTTCATATTTTTCGTTGTATCATAGAAAATGTAGCTCTCTAAAAATATTGTTGACTTGAAAATGATTATAACTCTCTGGAAGATACATATTATATTATGTTGTTGTTCTTCCTTTTCAATGAAGCTAATGCCTGTTCCGACCTATATTGTTGCCCCGGCCCGCCCCCACAAACTTGATTAGTTATTCTTTTCCTGGTTTAACTAGTATGTTAACAAACAGTATATTAATTCTCAGTTTAATTTCTTTTATGGTTTATAGCATATCCTTAAAACGTAATATTATTATTATTATAAAATCTAACAAAACAAAATGTAAAATTGTAAATCTGTATTGATGTTAGGGACCGACCATTTAACTTGAAGGGGGGGGGGGTATTTTTTTCCAGAATTTAACATTAGGTTATATGACAAAAACTCTGAATCAGATTATATTTTTTTTCGTCCACCAAAATCAGAATATTTTTTTCAGCAACATTGGGAATCAGAATATTTTGTTAGAAAAAACCATAACCCCCCCTTCAAGTTAAATGGTCATTCCCTAAGGACTACCCATTTGATGGGAAGTTTCCTTTACAGAGTTAGTTGACCATTAAACAGTTGGAATAATTATGAGAAACAATCATAAACAGGGATCCTGTAAGCTTCTATTAAGTTTTGACAAAACTCAGTTGAATACATTCTGTGTTTTAGTGTTAATTAAGTACGTTAAAATAGAGATGATAAATTCTAAATAATTATTACTTAAATAAAAATAAATATATATGCACATCAAAAATGTATTTAAAGCAAAAATAACTTAGCTGCTAACACAGAATATGATTCTACTAGATCTACATCTTGGCTTCTTTGAATTCCCATCTAAAATGTCATTTGTGACACAGACATTCCGTAACGGGTAGCAAAGTCATGATTGCGGATCAGCAGTTATAGTACGTCTGATTGTATATTTAGCTATTATTTCTTTATTTATATGACGGATATCGACGAGGAATAGAAGGAAATTAAAATTCATATATTAATCAATTATAAGAAAGTTTTAGCAGTGACGGACAACAATTCCACTAATATCAGCAAAGTGAACAATTACCTCTCACATTAATTTATTGAATGCAAAACAAAGACCACAACATATGACGTTGAAAATCCAGGTCCAGACTGGCAGCGTAGCTATAATCCGACAGCCCGTTAGTCCGATAGTCCGACAGAGATGCATTTGTTTTTCTCTCTCACTGTTTTCTTGAATATTTGTTTGCATTTGTACTTTTTTGTATGACGGAATCTTCATTCACTTAAATGAAGAAATAGTGAACTTCTTTAATTCAATGATAACCTCAAAGACAAAGTGACGACGATTTTCAAGGGGGGGATATTTTTGGATCAAATTTAATTTTTTCGTCTTCTTCGTCGTTAAATTATATATTTTTTAACAGAACCGATGTAGCAGTAAGTTTGTTCCAGACTTAAAAGACTGTCTTGGCTAGATGAGCCGACCGGAACAAAAGGCAAAGGCCGCTGGTCTAGGCAATATATTCGGATCTTTTTTCTTTGCATTATCTAAAGCAAATGCCATGAATATTAATTTAACGAAATTATTTTTAATATATGCCAGTTTGACGACGGAAATTCACAGTACACAAAACTTGACTAAGCGAATATTTCTAATAAATGGTGGTCTAAAATAGAAAAGACAACCATAAATTTCTTATCCTCTAAACAAAAAGAATATATGTAAAAAGTGGTTGGCATTCGAAACTGTCCTTGGTGTTTGAAATTTCAGTGCAGAGTTGCAAAATGTTTGTTTTTATAAATTAAATGTCTTTTGTTGCCATAAAATGTATATACATGTCATATGTTTTTTTGTGTATTTGTATCTGCCTCTGATTTTCTTTAAAAAATAAACAAATTACAAAAAAATGTACTTAGTCTGTCGGACTATCGGGATGTCGAATTATAGGTCTGACCCCGTCCTGACTTGGGACAGGCACAAAAATGTGGCGGGTATTTATTTATATGTTCACATTTTTTGTTATCTATAATAAAACCCACTGTTACAAAAAAAGTTCTAAAGAGAAGTAGACATGTTTTTTTTTCTTCTTCACAGGTACTGATGTACAGATTGATGAATTTAGAAAGATTATACTACATGTATATGTAAGCTAAAAGTTGGCAAAAATATCAAAATTGTACATTATGTAAATATATATGTATTATGTTCATATTACAGGAATTTTAGAACTTAACGAGGGAATATGTAAATGCAGACATGTCAGTCTGAAATTTTTATGATTACTTAATTAAAAAAAAAATGTAATAAAAATTAGATAATTAATATCCTGTACAAATTTTTATATTTCGTGACGATCATACAACTAATATGGTTTCAATAGGCAGTTCTTGTTTGTGATTGGCCAATTAAATTTTTTTTTCTCTAAAACCATTTGGCCAAATTAATTGAAATTTGGAAGGTTCTGTATAAAGTTTCCTCAAAAGACAATAACAGGTGAGCGACACAGGCTCAGATCACTGAGCCTCTAGTTTTATTATCTCCGTTAATTTGGTGACTTGCGACATTTCGGTGGTTTTCTCCGGGTCCTCCGATCCGGTTTCCTCCACCAATGAAAAAAAACTAACCACCATGATATCACAGAAATATTGTTGAAAGTGGCATTAAATACCATCAAACAAACAAACACCATTAATTTCTAAAGTCCAGTAAGAATAATGTGATATATTAGAGCATGCAACCTTGTTATTTTATATATTTTTGTGAGAGAAGTCTTGCAAACCTGATGAAATGATAAAGGAAAACACAGTAAAATCCCTTTTTCATATTTTTTAAAATCTTATTAGAATTATATTTGTAATTGCTCGCTCTTTTCGGATATGTAGCACATAAAGATCTAACGAAACTGTGGCATGTAAATTGAAGCATTACACGTTTGACAGAATATTGGTTTACTACAAAACATATATCATCTGATTTACTTTAATTTAGAAAATTAATTTTAAAATGTAAATGAATAATTAAAAAAATTTAACAAAAATTTATTAAAAATAATATTTTTCTTTTGACAGGACAGTAATATTGTTATTACCCTTATTGATGAAAAAACAAACCAATATTTTGAAAAAAAGGTGGAAATGGAATTAAAGAAATCAATTAAAGAGCGAAAACGATTGCTAAATCAATTAACTGAACCAGAAAAGACAGATCGACAGGAACAAATACTGAAAGAAATAGAAAGCAATTTACAAAATGAGGATAAATTAAAAGAATTAAAGGCAAAACTACCTGCAGATATTATTGTGTTCCATGGAATAAAAGTCAGAAATGCTAAATCAAAGATGAATACTTCCTCTCAATGTCATGCATATTATTTGTATAGAAATAGAAAGAATGTTCAAGTTTCATTAGAACAATTAACGGAATCGTTAGGTAGTGTCAAGCGCCCTCATTACATATGGCCATCTGGACATCCGTTAATACTATCGAAAGAAAGACAAATAGAACCTCACTTTTATTCCAACAACCATACGGAAAGACTTCATTCGTTTGTACTTGGAAAAAATAAACGGGAACGTGCATGGAATAGCGACCAAATTGTTCGACCTGAGCCAATGGTATCGGCAGGATTTAGTTACGACGGTGAAGACAACAAGGTTGTTTGCAAATCATGCGGTGCTATATCGGATGTAAATGACTGGTCAGATGATGATGAAGATTACGCTTTCAATAAACACAGAGAGGCAGTAAACGGTTCTTGTGAATTTCTTAGGATATTCAATGGAGAAGCACAAAGCACCCAGGCAGAAAGGTCAAACATGTAAGTCGTTAATACCGTACAGTGCAATCCAAAATATTACGATGGTATTTTTCTCTTAACTGTGGATGATGAAAAAGATTCTGACAAAAAATTATATATCTGTGAGAAGATGGAGAAATACTGTAAAAGGCTATTACGAGGAGCTAATTCCTTTGGGAAAAAGAACTTTTCACTTTAGACATATACTGCTGCAATGTTCTTTTCAAGTCAATCTTATAAATGTTAATGACAAAATTGATGTGATAGGTATTCTATCAAACTCTACCTGTAACTCTGTGAATGAGATGAGTATTTCACCTCTGCTGCTCGGCGTAGATGAAGCTAGGGTCATCATCATCATGATACATCACCTATGTTTCATACATGTTTTACATCACAAATGCACTAACCTATTTTCACTACACCTTTCAAAACTATACATTCCTAGTTTGGAAAAATCTTACAACTCCAGATTCAAATTAATATAAGGTTACAGCAGTCATATTGGATATTGCTTATCACAGACTTTTCAAAATACAGTCAAACCTGTCTATAGTGGTCACCTGGGGGAGACAAAATGACCACTATATACAGGTGACCTTTATATGAAGGGTTTGATTATTCGACGAAATATTCTACATTAATTGTAAATAAAAGACTTTAATTACATGTTATGTTCTGCTTGTTATTTTTCTTCCTGTCGTAATTACTGTCGTTTACATTTATTGTTGATGAAATTATCTGAATATGATATGATTTGAATAAAACATACAAATAAATAAATAAAGATATTTAATAAACAAAATCCTGAAACCAATCCCAGCGTAATTGGTTAATGTTTACATTTCCAAAATACAAGATGTTGACGTTTTCTTGAACTGGGAACATTGTTTTCAAAATCGTCAAAATCTCACCTTTTTTTAAAAGAATTTTCATTATCTGGGTACGACCATCACCCATCTCCTCGGCCACAGCAAGGCAACGTTCCCCACCATCAAAAATATTTATCGCTTTCACTTTGTCGTCTAATTTCAAAACTTTCATAGTTACGGATGTTGATGATTTTGACATGATGCACTAGATACATAATACGGTAATTCCATAATAAGATGTATTCAATATTTTTGGGGAGTGAATTTTTAATCTCATTGTAATGAATTAAAATATCAAATTACCCCTGGGTATAAACTGTCCTTTAAGTAATTTACTCTTCACAAAATGCATAGGGTAAATTTTCCTTTTCTCTGCATTTGGTTATATAACATTGAAAAGTCTTCCCATATATAGCTCCAAATCTTTCAATTTTTCAGTTTAATTAATAGCTGTAAATCTTTCAATTTTTCAGTTTAATTAATAGCTGTAAATCTTTCAATTTTTCAGTTTAATTAATAGCTGTAAATCTTTCAATTTTTCAGTTTAATTAATAGCTGTAAATCTTTCAATTTTTCAGTTTAATTAATAGCTGTAAATCTTTCAATTTTTCAGTTTAATTAATAGCTGTAAATCTTTCAATTTTTCAGTTTAATTAATAGCTGTAAATCTTTCAATTTTTCAGTTTAATTAATAGCTGTAAATCTTTCAATTTTTCAGTTTAATTAATAGCTGTAAATCTTTCAATTTTTCAGTTTAATTAATAGCTGTAAATCTTTCAATTTTTCAGTTTAATTAATAGCTGTAAATCTTTCAATTTTTCAGTTTAATTAATAGCTGTAAATCTTTCAATTTTTCAGTTTAATTAATAGCTGTAAATCTTTCAATTTTTCAGTTTAATTAATAGCTGTAAATCTTTCAATTTTTCAGTTTAATTAATAGCTGTAAATCTTTCAATTTTTCAGTTTAATTAATAGCTGTAAATCTTTAAATTATTCAGTTTAATTAATAGCTGTAAATCTTTCAATTATTCAGGTCTCCCTTCCTCCTCCCCCCTTTACCCAATTTGTACTTGTCTATCTCAATCACTATTTTGTTTAGATATTTCCCCCTTATTTACTTATTTGTCTCTTCTTCCTCCATCTCTCCCAAATTCCCTTTATTCAATTATAAATATATATACTGAAAAAGAGTTAATTCATATTGATATGGTGGACCTCTCTTAATTAGTGATTTTGATTTCATAATTTCAGTTTACATGTTGTATATATTTTGTGTTAAATGTAAGTTCAGTCTATCCATCATGCTATGCCAATTCATCATCATTAATATTATAAATAATAATAGCTTAAATATAAAGCCATAATTTGGCTATTCCAAATTATATCGTATCTATTAACAAGGGAAAAAGGGGAAAAAAAGGAAAACATTTTTTTTGTATGATTCTGCTATTAATATACGTATTATATTATACCTATTAACAAAAAAAGAAACGAAAGGGAAAGAGAAGGGAAAGAAAGGGAAAAATCTTTTTTGTTTTGTTTGTATGTATCATACATACAAACAAAACACTAGCAGAATCATAATGATTCTGCTAGTATTAATATACATGTGTTTATGCTTGGTAATTAAGATGAATTGCATGTATACATGATGGGTAGATTGCTCTATGTCTTATGTAAATTGTTTTCTAATTGTTCCATCTTGTTGTTGGAAAGGATTTGTATAGGCATAGCCTGTTATCTAATCCTATTGATTTATCAATAAAATATTTGAAATGTAAAATAGGGTTTGTTTATTTGGTACCGGGTCGTTTCGTCCCGATTACCTGTTCGCCCCGGGTCGATTCACCCTGGAAAGTGAGTCGATTCACCCCACCTTCGACAATTTTTTGGTAATTATTGTGTTTGCTCTGTTTCTTATTATTATTCTTCTTCTTTTTTCTTTCTCCCGCCAAAAGTTTATCCGACACATTTCTCGGCGACTACTGAACGGAAATCAATGAAACTTCACAGGAATGTTAAGCACTATGAGTAGATGTGCAGACTACTTTCGGAATTTTCAAAATGGCCGCCGTTGCCATGGAAACGGCCAAAATGCTAACAAATTGAAAAACACAAAAATGATCATAGCAGGTTACTCGCCAAACAGAAATTGATGAAACTTGATAAGGCCAAAAAAAAAAATATGTGTGTTTACTGTCACATGTCAAAAAAATCTAGGGTCGGTCGGTCGGAATTAATTTTTTTTTTTTTTTTTTTTTTTATCGGCAAAACCGGAAATAGTCGTTCCGGAATCCGATTCTGGTATTTCATTTTCGAAATTTCCGGTAAAACGTAACTTGAATAATACTGCGCCCTCTATCGGCACTTTCGCTGGACGAGGGCTTGAACGCTCTTAGTGATAAAAATCCGTCGGCTGCTGGCTGGTACAGCCGACCAATCAAATGTCAGATATTAGCGCATATGCGCATTAGTGAATCCCTTTACTTCCGTTTGTAAATATTGACAAAACAAACACGGAGAATGAGTACGTGCCTTTGCATATTTAGAAAACAAATACACCTTTATTCTCATAATTATGATTTAAATTGCCATAGATTCACAAATCTTTAAAGATTTAAAAAAATAAAACACTGTGTAATTTAAAGATTTAAAAAAAATAAAACACTGTGTAATCATTTTTTGAAGTTTTTATGTTTTAATCTAAATTTGCTAAAATGTCACAATACACATCTAACATGTATTTTTGTAGTGTATGTGGGACAATTAATTGTGGATAATAGGGTCGACACACGTAACTTGCCGTTAACATAAGATTGTATAAATATGGATATGCACTAGTTAAATTAAGGAAAATGGGATGAAATAATAAAGAAATTTTATTGAAAATAAATATGTAAACAGAAAGTTGATTATTTCATAAATTAAAATGATTTTTAATACAATTTATTAAGAAATACCCATCACAATATCGTTATTTAGGTAAATACTTATTAGACTGATTTTTTTTTAAAACCATTTTTGTCTTCAATTGATAACTGACCCAAGATAGCCTAAATAAATTAAATGTGACTTAATGTGTTAATTATATAAATCCTTGCCTTCTATCAATTTTAATTTCTTATCTAATTCTTATTCTTATTATGTAACAATATGGTCAGGTTGTTATTTTCATTGAATGGCATCTCAAAATAGATGGCTTCACAGTAGGAGCTCTTCCTGTATATTGGTTTAATCCTGTATATTACAACTGACAGCTAATGCATGACAAACAATTTTAATTAGCCATCAGTATCATAAAATACATTTGTTTAAATCTTTATTTTAAATGAAATTAAAAAATCATTATATAAGAGTGAATTCAATTCAAGCTTTTATTTACTTTCCAACTTGGAAATAAAAATCATAATGTTTTAATATATAAAAAATAGTAATTATTCATTTAAGTTTTATTTCATGTTTGGTTGTATTTATCCGGATAAGTGTATTGCATACAGCATTGCATCATCTGGTCGCTCCATTGATTGGACATTATTTACAAACACTTTAGCTCCTCCTATTTTATGTCATAATACCCATAAGTCATAGCGATTTACTATTTCCGGTTTGACAGATTTTTTCAATGAATGCATCCAGGCGTTAATGCAGCGACTAGCGGGAGAGTAATATAACGACTGGATTATTCGGGTTAGGTAAAACGACGAATTATGCAGTTTTTCTACCTTCTTTGCTCTCAATTTCGACAAAAAGCTAGCAGTTGAATAAATAAAACATTGCTGCTGGTTAAACAACAAAAATGGTTATCCGAATTCTGTGTAAAAATTCATAGGGTCGCTAGCAAAAATTAGGGTCGGTCGGGTGACCGTAAACACACATATATTTTTTTTTTTTGGCCTAGGAACAACATCCACATCTAGTGGAACGAGATAAGCCAAAAAAATCGGAATCAGTTAGACAAACTTTGCCGTAGTTGTCATAGAAACAAAAAAGGGGGGATTTAAAAAACAATTGGATTTCTTTCATCAAACTTCATGAAACTTTGTAGGAATATCCACCGTAGTGTGCGGCAGCTTTTGGGGTTATATTCCAAATGGCGGCCGTTGCCGTGGTAACCAAGGTACAAAATGGCTGCCAAATACAAAAATCCTCCGATTTGGGCGAAATTTGGTTTCCAAGTAGATTATGATGTTGCGAATTGATATTCATCGTTGGTTTTCTATGGTGGCCATTTTGAATCCAAAATGGCCACCAAAATGCAAAAATCCTCCGATTTGGGCAAAATTTGGCTTCCAAGTATATTTTGATGTTGGGAATTGATATTCATGGTTTGGGAGCCATATGCTCCACTTTGTAGGAATATCCACCATAGTATGTGGCAGCTTTTGGGGTTGAAAAAAATTCAAAATGGCGGCCATTACCATGGTAACCAAGGTACAAAATGGCCGCCAAATACAAAAATCCTCCGATTTGGGCGAAATTTGGTTTCCAAGTAGATTATGATGTTGTGAATTGATATCCATCGTTGATTTGCTATGGCAGCCATTTTGAATCCAAAATGGCCACCAAAATACAAAATCCTCCGATTTGGGCGATATTTGGTTTCCAAGTTGATATTGATGTTGGGAATTGATATCCATGGTTTGGGAGCCATATTATGATCCACTTTGTAGGAATATCCACCGTAGTATGTGGCAGCTTTTGGTGGTGTTGGGAAAATTCAAAATGGCGACCGTTGCCATGGTAACCAAGGTACAAAATGGCTGCCAAATACAAAAATCCTCCGATTTGGGCGAAATTTGGTTTCCAAGTAAATTATGATGTTCCGAATTGATATTTATTGTTGGTTTTCTATGGCGGCCATTTTGAATCCAAAATGGCCACCACAATACAAAAATCCTCCGATTTGGGCGAAATTTGGTTTCCAAGTAGATTATGATGTTGCCAATTGATATTCATCGTTGGTTTGCTATGATAGCCATTTTGAATCCAAAATGGACACCAAAATGCAAAAATCCTCCGATTTGGGCGAAATTTGGCTTCCAAGTAGATTTTGATGTTGGGAATTGATATCCATGGTTTGGGAGCCATATGATCCACTTTGTAGGAATATCCACCGTAGTATGTGGCATCTTTTGAGGGGGGTTGGAAAAATTCAAAATGGCGGCCGTTGCAATGGTAACCAAGGTACAAAATGACCGTCAAATACAAAAATCCTCCGATTTGGGCGAAATTTGGTTTCCAAGTAGATTATGATGTTGCGAATTGATTTCCATCGTTGGTTTGCTATGGCAGCCATTTTGAATCCAAAATGGCCGCCAAAATACAAAAATCCTCCGATTTGGGCGATATTTGGTTTCCAAGTAAATTTTGATGTAGGGAATTGATATCCATGGTTTGGGAGCCATATTATGATCCACTTTGTAGGAATATCCACCGTAGTATGTGGCAGCTTTTGGGGGTTGGAAAAATTCAAAATGGCGACCGTTGCCATGGTAACCAAGGTACAAAATGGCTGCCAAATAGAAAAATCCTCCGATTTGGGCGAAATTTGGTTTCCAAGTAGATTATGATGTTGCGAATTGATATCCATCGTTGGTTTGCTATGGCAGCCATTTTGACTCCAAAATGGCCGCCAAAATACAAAAATCCTCCGATTTGGGCGATATTTGGTTTCCAAGTGGATTTTGATGTTGGGAATTGATATCCATGGTTTGGGAGCCATATTATGATCCACTTTGTAGGAATATCCACCATAGTATGTGGCAGCTCTTTGGGGGTTTGGAAAAATTCAAAATGGCGGCCGTTGCCATGGTAACCAAGGTACAAAATGGCTGCCAAATACAAAAATCCTCCGATTTGGGCGAAATTTGGTTTCCAAGTAGATTATGATGTTCCGAATTGATATTTATTGTTGGTTTTCTATGGCGGCCATTTTGAATCCAAAATGGCCACCACAATACAAAAATCCACCGATTTGGGCGAAATTTGGTTTCCAAGTAGATTATGATGTTGCGAATTGATATTCATCGTTGGTTTGCTATGATAGCCATTTTGAATCCAAAATGGACACCAAAATGCAAAAATCCTCCGATTTGGGCGAAATTTGGCTTCCAAGTAGATTTTGATGTTGGGAATTGATATCCATGGTTTGGGAGCCATATGATCCACTTTGTAGGAATATCTTCCGTAGTATGTGGCATCTTTTGAGGGGGGTTGGAAAAATTCAAAATGGCGGCCGTTGCAATGGTAACCAAGGTACAAAATGGCCGTCAAATACAAAAATCTTCCGATTTGGGCGAAATTTGGTTTCCAAGTAGATTATGATGTTGCGAATTGATATTCATCGTTGGTTTGCTATGATAGCCATTTTGAATCCAAAATGGACACCAAAATGCAAAAATCCTCCGATTTGGGCGAAATTTGGCTTCCAAGTAGATTTTGATGTTGGGAATTGATATCCATGGTTTGGGAGCCATATGATCCACTTTGTAGGAATATCCACCGTAGTATGTGGCATCTTTTGAGGGGGGTTGGAAAAATTCAAAATGGCGGCCGTTGCAATGGTAACCAAGGTACAAAATGGCCGTCAAATACAAAAATCCTCCGATTTGGGCGAAATTTGGTTTCCAAGTAGATTATGATGTTGCGAATTGATTTCCATTGTTGGTTTGCTATGGCAGCCATTTGAATCCAAAATGGCCGCCAAAATACAAAAATCCTCCGATTTGGGCGATATTTGGTTTCCAAGTAAATTTTGATGTAGGGAATTGATATCCATGGTTTGGGAGCCATATTATGATCCACTTTGTAGGAATATCCACCGTAGTATGTGGCAGCTTTTGGGGGGTTGGAAAAATTCAAAATGGCGACCGTTGCCATGGTAACCAAGGTACAAAATGGCTGCCAAATAGAAAAATCCTCCGATTTGGGCGAAATTTGGTTTCCAAGTAGATTATGATGTTGCGAATTGATATCCATCGTTGGTTTGCTATGGCAGCCATTTTGAATCCAAAATGGCCGCCAAAATACAAAAATCCTCCGATTTGGGCGATATTTGGTTTCCAAGTGGATTTTGATGTTGGGAATTGATATCCATGGTTTGGGAGCCATATTATGATCCACTTTGTAGGAATATTCACCGTAGTATGTGGCAGCTCTTTGGGGGTTTGGAAAAATTCAAAATGGCGGCCGTTGCCATGGTAACCAAGGTACAAAATGGCTGCCAAATACAAAAATCCTCCGATTTGGGCGAATTTTGGTTTCCAAGTAGATAATGATGTTGCGAATTGATATTCATCGTTGGTTTTCTAAGGCGGCCATTTTGAATCCAAAATGGCCACCAAAATACAAAAATCCTCCGATTCGAGCGAAATTTGGTTTCCAAGTAGATTATCATGTTGCGAATTAATATTCATCGTTGGTTTAATATGGTGGCCATTTTGAATCCAAAATGGCCACCAAGATGCAAAAATCCTCCGATTTGGGCGAAATTTGGTTTCCAAGTAAATTTTGATGTTGGGAATTGATATCCATGGTTTGGGAGCCATATTATGATCCACTTTGTAGGAATATCCACCGTAGTATGTGGCAGCTTTTGAGGGGGGGTTGGAAAAATTCAAAATGGCGGCCGTTGCCATGGTAACCAAGGTACAAAATGGCCGTCAAATACAAAAATCTTCCGATTTGGGCGAAATTTGGTTTCCAAGTAGATTATGATGTTGCGAATTGATATTCATCGTTGGTTTGCTATGGCAGCCATTTTGACTCCAAAATGGCCGCCAAAATACAAAAATCCTCCGATTTGGGCGATATTTGGTTTCCAAGTAAATTTTGATGTTGGGAATTGATATCCATGGTTTGGGAGCCATATTATGATCCACTTTGTAGGAATATCCACCGTAGTATGTGGCAGCTTTTGGGGGTTGGAAAAATTCAAAATGGCGACCGTTGCCATGGTAACCAAGGTACAAAATGGCTGCCAAATACAAAAATCCTCCGATTTGGGCGAACTTTGGTTTCCAAGTAGATTATGATGTTGCGAATTGATATCCATCGTTGGTTTGCTATGGAAGCCATTTTGAATCCAAAATGGCCACCAAAATACAAAAATCCTCCGATTTGGGCGAAATTTTGTTTCCAATTAGATTATGATGTTGCGAATTGATATTCATCGTTGGTTTGCTATGGTGCTTGGAATTGGATGAAACTTTCCAGAAATTTTGTCTGACATGTGTACACATAATTTTGAGGCTTAAAAATTTCAGAATGGCCGCCGTTGCCATAAAAAAACGTGAAAGATTTAAAGTGTTCGGAATTGGATGAAACTTAATAGAAATGTTGTATGGCATGTGTATAAATGGTTTTGAGGCTTGGAAATTTCAAAATGCCTGCCGTTGCCATGGAAACCACAAAAACACTCTATTTAACACAAAGGTGAATAGCAACCATATCTTTTCAGACTTAGTATGCAAATAGCTATCTAATATTTTCTTATTAATATAATAGTGCATGACAAACATCTTTTACATTTGATTTCATGCTAATAATATAGTCTTCTAACATCTCCATTACTGGTGTTGTAGATGATGGCAGAATATTGAAGCCATTGTTTTCTTGCTTTGCTTACTAGTTTATTGTAGCACATTGTAGGGTAACATAACAAAGAAGCCCTACTATAGACATGATAGAGTCAAAAACTGGGCTCTTATTATTTCTTGCTATGTTCTCACACTATTCTTCATTCATACCACTAGTACTAAAAAACTACTTGTATTGTTCGTTTGGGGGACATTTGTAATGCTCTGCGTTACAGTAACCAATATTTTATTTATTAGTTGTATACAAAAAAAATAATAACATAAAAATAAAATAAAAATAATAAAAATATATGATAAACAACGGAGTTAACATCATCATGATGTTATATTATAATATTTAATAATTATTGGAGATAATGCAGAACAAAAATACATACATACTAATTTATTACTGTATTGTTCAAAGAAATTTTACAAACTTAAACAGGTGTCAAACAATGAAAGTGAACAAAGAAATTTTACACATTTAATCAGGTGTCAAAAAGTGAAGCCATACATAATATTAAACACGTCAAGAAAGCATGTTAATTATGAGGAAGACAAAAATAAAGTACCCATGAACAAGCATTACAACATCCAAAATACGAATATTTGCAATGGTATTTTCCATATTTCATTTTTTAAAGCACTATTAATAAATGAGGGCGAAAGGGAATCGGGGCGAACGGTATTCGGGGCGAAGACGACCCGGATTCGTTTATTTAGTTAATTATATTAATGAATATATTTTGTAACCCGAATAATCTAGTCGTTATATTACGCTCCCGCTGGTCCCTACATTAACAGCGATAGTGCCGATAGAGGGCGCAGTATTTTTCGAGTTATATATTTTGTAACATCTCGGCATTTTTAGTGCATTTGAGAAAAATACCGATCTTCCGAAATCACTTCCGCTGTTATTTTAAAATATAAATTTACCGTAATACAAAGGTTTTACGCTGAAAATTACTAACAAATGATGACCGCTGACCACATTGAACAGGTGACCGCTATATCGAATTAAAATATATAGTAAAACGAACCGGGAGAGCACGAAAGTGACCGTTATGAACAGGTGACCATTATACAGGGTTACACTAATGTCCTGAAAACCTGTAATGAAATGTCCTGAAAATGTCCTGAAAAGTACATTAAGGCTTCTATCTGTGTTATTATGCGATGGATTGAGTTCAAATTTGGAAATGTTATAGATATTAGCATATATTTAAAGAATATTTAAAAAAAAATGTATATATTTTTTAAATAGAAATAATTTGACATGGAAATTGACCTGAAAAGTCCTTATGTTTCCTGAAAACTACATTAAAGCTTATATATTTTTTTATTAGCTCACCTTGCCAAAGGCAAGGTGAGCTTTTGCCATCACTTGGCGTCCGTCGTCTGTCATCTTTTCACATTTTAATCTTCTCCTCTGAACCCCCTCAGCCAAATGAACTGAAACTTGGTAGGAAGCATCTATGGAAGGTCCTTTATAAAGATTGTTCATTTTGTTCTGATCCATTAACAAACATGGCTGTCACAGGCAATTCTTGTTTCTGATTGGCCGATTTTTTTTAAATATTCTCCTCTGAAACTGCTTGGCCAAATGAACCGAAACTTGGTAGGAAGCATCTATGGAAGGTCCTCTATAAAGATTGATCATTTCGTCCCGATCCGTTAGCAAACATGGCCGCCACAGGCCATTCTTGTTTCTGATTGGTTGATTTCTAAAAAAATGTTCTCCTCTGAAACCGCCTGGCCAAATGAATCAAAACTTGGTAGGAAGCGTCCTTGGAAGGTCCTCTATAAAGATTGCTCATTTAGTTCCAATCCGTTAACAAACATGGCCACCACAGGCCATCATTGTTTCTGATTGGTTGATTTCTAAGAAATCTTTTCCTCTGAAACCGCTTTCCCAAATGAACTGAAATTTGGAAGGCAGCATCTATGGAAGGTCCTCTATAAAGATTGCTCATTTTGTTAATGGATCATTAACAAACATGGCCGCCACAGGCAATTCTTGTTTCTGATAGGCCGATTTAAAAAAATCTTCTATTCTGAAACCGCTTGTCCAAATGAACCGAAACTTGGAAGGAAGCATCTATGGAAGGTCCTCTATAAAGAATGCTCATTTAGTCCCGATTAGTTAACAAACATGGCCGCCACATGCAATTCTTGTTTCAGATTGGTTGATTTCTGAAATATCTTCAGTTAAAAGAAAGATAACTCTTGGTTTAATATATATATCTGTATTCAAAATGCATTTATCTCTATACAGATTTTTTAAAATCTCCTCTGAAACCGCTTGGCCAAATGAACCGAAACTTGGTAAAAAGCATCTATGGACGGTCCTCTATAAAGAGTGCTAATTTCGTCCCGATCCATATACAAACATGGCCACCACAGGCAATTCTTGTTTCTGATTGGTCGATTTCTAAAACTCTTTTCCTCTGAAACCGCTAGGCCAAATGATCCGAAACTTGGTAGGAAGCATCTATGGAAGGTTCTCTATGAAGATTGCTCATTCCGTCCCGATTCGTTACAAACATGGCCACCACAGGCGATTCTTGTTTCTGATTGACTGATTTTTTAGATTCTTCTCCTCTGAAACCGTTTGGCCAAATGAACCGAAACTTGGTAGGAAGCATCTATGGAAAGTCCTCTGTTACGATTGCTCATTTCGTCCCGATCCATTAACAAACATGGCCGCCACAGACAATTCTTGTTTCTGATTGGTTGATTTCTAAAAAATCTTCTACTCTGAAACAGCTTGGCTAAATGGACCGAAGCGTGGTAGGAAGCATCTATGGAAGGTCCTCTATGGGAATTGCTCATTCAGTTTTGATCCGTTAACATAGGAAATTCTTGTTTCTGATTGGTCGATTTCTAAAAATCTTCTCTGAAACCGCTTGGCCAAATGATCCATAAATTGGTAGGAAGCATCTATGGAAGGTCCTCTATAAACATTGCTCAATCCATACCGATCCGTTAGCAAACATGGCCGCCACAGGCCATTCTTGTTTCTGATTGGCTTATTTTTTTAGATTCTTCTCTGAAACCGTTTGGCCAAATGAACCGAAACTTGGTAGGAAGCATATATGGAAAGTACACTGTTGCGATTGCTCATTTCGTCCCGATCCATTAACAAACATGGCCACCACAGACCATTCTTGTTTCTGATTGGTTGATTTCTAAAAAATCTCCTTTGAAACCGCTCAGCCAAATGAACCGAAACTTGGTAGGAAGCATCTATGGAAGGTTCCCTATAAAGATTGCTCATTTAGTCCCGATCCATTAACAAACATGGCCGCCACAGGCAATTCTTGTTTCTGATTGGTCGATTTCTAAAAATCTTCTACTCTGAAATAGTTTGAGTAAATGGACCGAAACGTGGTAGGAAGCATATATGGAAGGTCCTCTATAGAGATTGCTCATTTCGTCTTGATCCATTAACAAA
Source organism: Bathymodiolus brooksi (assembly GCA_963680875.1). Taxonomy (NCBI): domain Eukaryota; kingdom Metazoa; phylum Mollusca; class Bivalvia; order Mytilida; family Modiolidae; genus Bathymodiolus; species Bathymodiolus brooksi. Next base: position 102,375,514 of record OY804581.1, on the reverse strand, counting down.
CATGGCTGCCACAGGCAATTCTTGTTTTAGATTGGTCGATTTCTAAAAATCTTCTCCGAAACTGCTTGGCCAAAATGAGCTGAAATTTGGTGAGAAGCACCTATGGAAGGTTCTGTATTAAGTTCCTCAAAGCAGAATGAAAGGTGACCGACACAGGCTCAGCTCAGTGCTGAGCCTCTAGTTATTTAATGTATTGACTTAAAATTTGGAAATATTATAGATATTAGCATATGTTTAAAGAAAAGGAATATTAATTTTTTATTAAGCAAAAGTAATTTGACCTGAAAATTGATCTGATAAGCATTTCTGTTTTATTTTACAATGTCTTAAAATTTGCTATAAAAAATGTTATAGATATCAATATATATTTGAAGAATATTTATAAAGAAATCATTAAAAAATGTTTTTGCAATAAATAATTTAACCTGAAATTGAATTTAAAAGTTATGAAATGCTAATTTCTTCGTTATTATCAAGTGGATTGACTTCAAATATTGCAGACTTTTTTAAATTAATGGGTTTTAAATTTTCAACAGATATTAAATGAAAATATATTGATAAAGGCCAAATAATGATGGAAAGAAAAAGTGGACTTATGAAGGATTTAAAAAGCTACAGACCAACGGTTATGAACTTGGACGCATGTGTCAAGATGTCAACCATTATTTTTTTACCGGAGCGTTTTTAGAAGATTTCAGAAGATTTACATAGATTTTACAGCATATAGCATCAACATTTTAGAGTGTTTAGTGCCATATTATAACCCTTTTACGATATCAACACATATTTTACAGTACCATACCAGATTCTAGATAGACTTAGTCATTTTACCTGAGTGATCCTTTCCCGCCATATTGACTTTGAGGGACCGACCATTTAACTTGCAGGGGGTTATGGTTATGGTTTATTGTTTCCTCCACAAGAGTTAGAATTTTTTTCCCCCGGAATTTAACATTAGGTTATATGACAAAAGCTCTGAATCAGATTATTATTTTTTTCCTCCATCAAAATCGGAATATTTTTTTCAGCAACACTGGGAATCAGAATATTTTTTTTAGAAAAAAAACTGTACCCCCCGTGCAAGTTAAATGGTCGGTCCCTTAGACATTTCGTTTTTACCATCAGTTTTATATTTTTATCACGTTATCAAGGAGAAGACGGGACATTTTATACCATATTTTACCTTTTACATCATGGTTTTAGTAGTTTTATATTATAGACTTCCTATTCATAATCTCCATTCAGAAGTTCAACATACAACCAACTACCTACTACATGTAAGCAAAATAGGAATGCAACGTAAAACTGAACAAAACCTTCAGTACACACCAAACCATAAAACAAACTTGGTATTACTATTAATCTTAGCGGGGGATATTGAAGGTAACCCAGGACCGAAATATCAATGTGGTGTATGTAAAAAAACTTGTAAAGAGAAACGACAAAGCTATACAATGCGATGGTTGTGATCTATGGGTACATGCTAGATGTGAAAACATTAGTAAGAAAGATTATGATAAACTTGTAAAAGCCGAACAATCAGACTGGTTTTGCACAAACTGCTCAGCACAATGTTATTTATGCAATAAACAAGTCAAACCAAACGACCCTGCAGTACAGTGCGACAACTGTAACAACTGGATACATAATAAGTGCTCAGGTATTAAGTCCGAGGAATACAAAGAACTGCAAACTTCTTCAGCAACTTGGATTTGTCCAACTTGTGATGCTATGAACTTTTCTGACTCATTCTTTGAGAACAGTAATTCTATACAAACAGCAAACAAGTTCGAAGCACTGAACGATCAGAAAAATAATATTAAACCATCGATTGTACCACCAAATAATAACCATAGACTAACACATAGCAAGATAAAATTAATGTCGATAAATATAAATGGCATCCGTGGTAAAAAAAAAACTGGAATTGCCATCTTTTCTCGAAATTGAGGATCCATACATAATAGCTATCCAAGAAACTAAAATAGATAGAAACATATTTACATCTGAACTTTTCCCGGACAACTTCAACTATGATGTATATAGAAACGATAGGACTCTAAATGGTGGAGGTGAGTAGTACTAAAGTATATGGGGACGGACAGTCACATTTGTAGAGGTGCTACCGAAAGTGACGTTAGTCGTGTGCCCTGTCCGGAAGTATGTTCTGCGCATGCGCAACCGGAAGTTACACAATATCCGCCCTAGTGGAGCCTTTTTCACCGGAAGTGACAGTCACGTGACCGGAAGTATGTTCTGCACATGCCCGGCTTTTTCCCGTGCTTTTTTCTTAGTAGTACAGTAGTAACATGGCTACCGAATGAGACCAAAGGTCATTTGACCACTTCGGGGTTCCCTTGGGTGTGCGCACGCGCAACCGGAAGTTGTACAACACCCGTAGTGCCCGAAGGTCACGTGACCCCTTCGGAAGTGTCCTTGGGGTGTTCTCTAGGACGTCCGCGTTCTATTATCGTTTTTTAACCCTGGTTATCTACCCCTTTCCCCGCCATTTTATTTTCATAATTACATTATTTATTTCAATAATTACATTTCTTACAACGTTTGCCACCATCACCTCCACCTGATGTGAATTGTCAGTTGAGGGGCTTTGATGATGACGTAGACGTCTTCTTCCAGGTCATATCTCCAGTTCACGGGTTCTCCGTCTTTCACTCGACTGATCAAATCGTCCACCACTTGTGTAGCACTGCACAAGACTTTCCATTGTGGTAATGATAAGCCGACACCATCTTTGGTAGGAATCGTATCGTTTGTCTCTTGTTTTTTTATAGAACGAAGACTTTGTATCGATGGAGTCGATTGATTGTTTATTTTGGTATCCTGCTTTCTGATTTGTTCTTTTTCCTGGGTTCTGATTGGCTAATCGACCAGAAATGGTGACTTCTGATTGGTCAGATTTCCTGGCTGTTGATTGGTTGACGATGGAACACATCCCAATCCGTTTTTTGGTTTTTTTGTCAATCCAAAAGGCCACTCTGCATTTTATCCAGGCTTGTGACTGACTCTATATATAGAGGCTGCATTAACCTTTCTTTCTTTTTTCTCAATTTTTTTTTCTTTTTTCAACTAAATACAACAAGGATTACATTCACTGCAGTACATGACACTTGTCTACATTCTGGTGCGTCAACTGACATGGTAATGTCTTCTTCAGGTCTAGAGCGATACCAGGCAGCACTCGATCTACATCTATCAACTTCTGGTATTGGTCGAATTCCAAGGAGACCCAATGGGATGAGGGGTGTCGTTTGTCATTCATACGATAATAATGACGAATGTCCAAGTGTAAGGCTGGACTCTCTGCCGTCACGAACACGTTAGCTGCAAGATGGACATCTAAGGAAGTATATCTGTTGTGTTCCAAATAATGTACAGCATCATCTATGTAGCCCCAAGTAGTCTGCAGTTGTACCCAACGTACTAGTGGAAAGTAAATATCACTCATGGTACAGTACAGAAAGCGACATGCCGTGATCAATCACCGTGATAGTGGTCATGTCTAGGAGAGTGATGGGGATTAAAATTTTAACTTCATGTCGGTGATCAGGGGGCAATAAAACACCAGGTGTTAATCTTGTAATCAAGTGTGTCGTTTTACAGGTAAATTAGTCAGACAAAGCTGTACAGGTGAAATTACGTTTTTATATCGCCAATTTTAGATTATTTTCAAGTACTGTCAGATTCCCCTCAGAATAAAAAAAAACATTTTTATTTCTTTCCTCAAAACGTTGAACATCCTTGAACGTAATCCCGGGAATGAACTCCCGAGATCGAGAAAATAGCACGAGAACGGAGTTCATTTGAATTGATGAATAAAATGTAAATAATAAATGATTATTCAACTTCAATTCAGTAAAATCATGGGTTGTGCAAATTTGTTTCAAAGATTTTTAACCTTGGCTGTGTATTGAGTATCTACACTTAGTATTTTATTGACACGCGTACACCACGTGACTTGGCTTGTGCACAAATGAAATTTCATAAACACGTGCGTGATTTGTACGTTTTAAAGCGTATTTCCAATCCAGGTCAATGTTACATTTTAGTTCAATAATATTTTTTATACGTTCAGTAATTTTTTTTATTTCAATCTTCATAGGAAACCCAGAAAAAAACATGAATAAATAAAGAATACCAAAAAAAATAAAAAATGATGTATTAAATAATGATTCTAAGAATAGAACTTGGTTTCATAACGTGTCAATCATTAAATGGACAATAACAGAAAAAGCTTTGCAGTCCTGTGGAATACGAGAGGTTTAACTTATCAACAAAAAATACATTGATGAAGTATTTACGAATAATTCAACACATACTGAATTCAACCCAACAGAAAAAAAAAATGAGAAATTAAAATAAACAAGATACGGTCACAGGGGCTAGGTGCGTCCGAAAAAAAAAAAAAAAAAATACTATATAATACTACAAGGGGGCGAACTCACTTGCTCCCATTTTTTTAAGTCGTCGTGTTAAATTGATCGTAACTTCGGAACGCCTTAATATTTTCAAAAAATGTTTCCACCAGTCGAAAGTCAAGTAATTTTCCTTTCCAAAGAGACCCCAATTGTTAGTGTAGGCCTCCGAACTGCTGAGGTATCATACACGAACCAAAAGAAAACGGCGTGAAAATCCGAAGTCGTACAAACGCTGGGATGACCACTTCCCATCTGTGTACAGACTTTCCCATGCGTAAACGAGTCATTTTGACTGGCTAAATACTTTCATCCATTCAAATTATGATAAAATTTCTTACCTTACGTCAATTTATATGTCCTTTAAGTCTGTTTTTGAAAGAAATCCCATTTGCATCCTTGACAAACGCCATAGACGTGAAAATTGAGAGAGTTCTAACGGGCTTTTTGATTGGCTTGAAACACTCTTGATTGGCTGAAACACTCTGTTTCAGCCAATCAAAAAGCCCGTTAGAACTCTCTCAATTTTCACGTCTATGGCGTTTGTCAAGGATGCAAATGGGATTTCTTTCAAAAACAGACTTAAAGGACATATAAATTGGCGTAAGGTAAGAAATTTTATCATAATTTGAATGGATGAAAGTATTTAGCTAGTCAAAATGACTCGTTTACGCATGGGAAAGTCTGTACACAGATGGGAAGTGGTCATCCCAGCGTTTGTACGACTTCGGATTTTCACGCCGTTTTGTTTTGGTTCGTGTATGATACCTCAGCAGTTCGGAGGCCTACACTAACAATTGGGGTCTCTTTGGAAAGGAAAATTACTTGACTTTCGACTGATGGAAACATTTTTTGAAAATATTAAGACGTTCCGAAGTTACGATCAATTTAACACGACGACTTAAAAAAATGGGAGCAAGTGAGTTCGACCCCTTGTAGTATTATATAGTATTTTTTTATTATTTTTTTTTCGGACGCACCTAGCCCCTGTGGATACGGTCATTGAAGAATTTGATTAAAAATTATCGAAACAAATATTTATAAACAGATCGTTCAAAGAAGTACTACATGTCCAAAAGTCACTAAATTTACGGATATATTTTGGAAATTAGCGGCTAATCTGCAGAAAGTTTAGAAACGTGAAAGGAAATAAGGAATTAACCTTCATCATGATTTTACCCCTACAAATGTTTGACATTACACAGTATCTGACCAAAATCAAATGTCACCAGTTTATTTATTTATTTATTCAAATTCAAATCTTAATTGGCTTTCAACCCAATAGATTACTCAAAGTTTATGGAACAAATTAAAAGCATGCTCATAGTTTTCCGCTTTTTGTTCATTTTGTAGCCATTAGGCTACGTAAATTTGGATTGTTATAGGTTTTTGTTTGCAATTTTAAAGAAAATTATTTTCATCTATAACGAAATTACGTAACAAGCCATGTGTGTAAAACAGTTTACTTGAATTGTTAATTTTTTTTCAATACGAGAGGTAAAAGTCCAAAACACAAAATAAACCAATAATCAATTTTAAGTCTGCTCTTTACCAACTAAACACTAAAAACCCGCGCTTGCAAAGTCCGTGCTTCAAAAACCCGCGACTGCGGTTTAACTTATAAACAAAAAATACATTGATGAAGTAGCCCGTATTTACGAATATTTCAATACATACTGAATACAACCCAACAGTAGAAAAAAAATGAGAAATTAAAATTAAACAAGATAAAGTTCAGTTGCGGTTTCAACAAAATTCTTAATATAGAACTCGAGGTCATAAAGTAGAACTTTCTAAAACAAACGAAAACTATAACAAGACAGACATTCTTTGGCAATGAAAAGCAACAAACAGTCAAATATTAACAGCAAGAGGATACAAAATTAATTGTCAAAAATACATCCTTCAGTAGCAATAATTACGGCTTACGATATTAAAAGTCAACAGGTAGAACAGGTAACGCTAATCTCTTAATTGGCGGTAAAATATCAATCGGCGCACAGGTGACCGAGAGCCATAAAATTTAATCCCCACCACCTTGTTTTATGGTCCTTTTTAGGTCTATCACAGTGAGTTTATGTCCGTGATGATATGTCTAAAGGATTAAAAATTATGTCTCTCGGAGTGATCAATCACGGCATGTCGCTTTCTGTACTGTATTCTTGTCAGCAGGATTCCGTCTTGTTCTGCAATCAGGTATAGGTTTCCTCCCAAATGAAAACTCGAATGTTCCGGAAAACACATTTCCATGTCTTCTGTGTCTGGGTTGGTAACCACCTTCATCGACTTCCGGGAAACCCATTTCCACGTCTTCTGTGTCTGGGTTGGTAAGCATCAAAAGAGACCTCCTCCTTCCCTCCCTCCTCCTCCACCCTCCCTCCTCCTCCTCCTAAATAAATAATGTAATTATGAAAATAAAATGGCGGGAAGATAACCAGTGAAAGGGCTAGAAAACGATAATAGTACGCGGACGTCCTAGAGAGGTGGTGGTTGTGGTGGTGGTGGTGGCAAACGTTTGTAAGAAATGCAATAATTGGAATAAACAATGTAATTATGAAAATAAAATGGCGGGGAAAGGTGTAGATAACCAGGGTTAGAAAAAGATAATAGAACACGAACGTCCTAGAGAACACCCCAAGGTCACTACGGGTGTTGCGCACACCCAAGGGAACCCCGGTCACATCCGGTAGCCATGTTATTACTGTACTACTACTTCTGGTCAGGACCGCTTCCAGACAGGGCCTCTTCCGGTCACATGACTTTGTCACTTCCGGTGAAAAAGGCTCCACTAGGTTGTGCATGCGCAGAACATACTTCCGGACATGGGACTGACGTCCCTTCCGGTCACGTGTCTTCCGGTAGCACCTCACAGCACCTCCGCAAATGCGACTTTGTCCATACCCATATACTACTCACGTGGTCCAGATGAGATAAGTCCAAACATATTGAAGGAACTGTCAAATGAGTTAACACCAATTATGACACACTTTTTCCAACAGACAATGGATAAAAGTACACTACCTGAAGATTGGACAACTGCCAACATTTGTCCGTTATATAAAAAAGCAGACCGTTCAATACCAGCGAGTTATCGTCCTGTTTCACTGACATGTATCCTATGCAAACTAGCCGAACATATTGTTTGCTCAAATATCATGAGCTATCTTGAGGAGCACAATGTCATTACGGACAAACAACACGCATTTCGTAAATACCACAGCTGCGAAACACAGCTCTGCTCAGTAATTCACGATTGGGCTAGAAATATCGACAAAAACAAACAAACAGACATATTTATACTAGATTTTGAGAAAGCTTTCGATACAGTGCCTCATGAACAGCTTAAAGCCAAACTCTACAGAGATGGTATATCCGGTAAAACACTCATCTGGATTGACTCATTTTTGTGCTATCGTAAGCAGTGTGTAGTAGTGAACGGGACAAAGTCTAAATGGTCAGATGTAGAATCAGGAGTTCCACAGGGAACCGTATTAGGCCCAGTACTATTCAGCCTACACATAAATGATATACTTGATAACGTAAGCTCAGATATACGTTTGTTTGCTGATGATTGTGTCTGTTACAGAGTAATTGATTCAACCGAAGACTGTAAGATATTGCAAAATGATATAGATAGACTAGGCTCTTGGGGACGAAAATGGGGAATGAGATTTCAGCCGATAAAATGCAACATGATGAAACTAACTAGAAAAAAGAAACACCACATTGACTTTGAATACCAACTAGAAGGATCCAAATTAGAATTTGTTGACAACATCAAATATTTGGGAGTACATATTGCAAATGACCTGAGATGGAACAAACATGTACATGAAGTTACCAACAAAGCAAATAAATTATTAGGAATGTTGCGAAGAAACCTGTATTTTTGTACTAAAGATGTAAGAGAAACAGCTTATCTAAGTTTAGTAAGACCAATACTTGAGTACGCAGGAACAGTATGGGACCCAAATTGTTTACACCTGGAAAATGACATAGAAAAGGTCCAGAAACGTGCAGGAAGATTTGCTATGAACAATTACTCGTTCGAAGAAGGATCAATGACATTGATAATGAACGAATTAGGCTGGAAACAACTGAAACAACGCAGACAGGAAAATAGACTCATCATACTGCATAAAGGACTCAATGGATAAGCAAACATCCCCATCTCGGACATCAACCAAAACAAGAGGAAACAACGTAAAGGACACAATCAACAGTTTCAAATCCCACATGCTCGTACTGATATTTTTAAAGACAGCTTTATACCAAAAACATTAAAAGACTGGAACCAGCTAGATCCGAATATCCTACAGAAATACACAAGCGCTAAAGATCCTACTTCCACTTTTGCCGAACTTATTAGATCCGACCGTTTTGAATAAATTTCCGACACTTGACACATGGGCGGTGCAATAATGTCGTTAGATGTAGCACCTATAATGATGAAGATGATGAAGAAAAACCATACCCCTCTTAATTGACTATTAATTATTGTCAACACATATTCGTGTTTGTTTAATGGTTTATTGGTCTCTTTGATTTTACCTTAAAGGAAAGCGCCATGGTCTTAACAAGTTGGCGTGAAAATTTAAATGACAGTAAATAAAAGATATTTGTGTTAATGAATGTTAAAAATAGTATACCGTAAGGTAGAAATTGGTCATTGAAGTTGCATGTAGCACCAAATAATGGGGATCGCCATTTTTCGTAACTCTTCAATGTGAGGAGACAAAAGGCATAATCCATTCTCGGATTATGGCTGCAATTAAAGCTCTTCTGAAAGAGCCGTGACGTCACGCAAGCGGTATCGTATATTATAGCAGCATTGATCACGAGTTGCAATTTTATCATTAAAAATTATGTAAATCGTAAAATAACGTCGTATATTTATCTTTTGATATTTACAAAATCATTATGACTTCATGTCAAGCATTTTATTGCACTAACGAAAAGGGAAAGTGTGAGAATTTTTTTTTGTAATTACCGATCAGGACTACCCTAGTTAACACATCGACCAGTGACCACGCAAAACACTGGAAAGTACGACAGCATTGGCGACAAAAAAGAAAAAAACATATGTACGCATAAAACGAGTTAAAAGTGACAGTTATTTAACCTCTACGGCCAATCATGTAAAACATGGAATTATACGTAGATACCCCCCACAATACAAATAAACTCACTTGTTTTATGAAAATGTAACATGGGATGGGAATATTAAGAAAAATATTAGGACGATATACAAATTGTTAACATTGTATTGCAGTTGATCTGATATTAAAAAATAACCAAAAGGGCTCGATGTTGGGAAGAGTCAGATACATTATTTATTTAACTATTATGATCTGTCTCCGTGACGTCACATGAAGAGGTGTCATGGCCGCTTACAATACAACAGGAAATTCCAAATATTCATATTTCTAATTGGGTATATTAATGTTAATAAAGGTGTTTTTGTTTAATAATTAGTTATTTACGATTAAAAAGTTACATTGTATTGAATTATAACAATTGTCAGTCCACTGACTGGAGTTTTCCTTTAATTAGACTGGCATGGCTAGACACAGCACAGGGACTCGGATAACTATTTCTGACAAATATGCGCTCTTGGGCAATGGCAATCTCGTAGAAAATACCAAAAGGGAAACATCGAGTTGCATGCATACCGCCTTTTTTCAAAATCATAATTTCGTTTGATCTTTGCCCAGAAATATCGGTCATCGCCCATCAAAATGTCAGGAATTTAATAAATTTTACATATTTACATACCTTTGGTACTGATTTTTGCTTTTTATGCTATTTTGAAACATTTCTTGACCTGATTTGACCAAACGGACGAGATCCCTGCCCGGAAGTCAACAAGGCGTTTGTAATTTCGCACCTAAATTATATTCTGTTCGGAACTGCCATTTGTTCAATTCCTGACATTTTGATGGCCGATGCCGATATTTCTGGGCAAAGATCAGATGAAATTATGATTTTGAAAAAAAGGCGGTATGCAATTCGATGTTTCCCTTTTGGTATTTTCTACGAGTTTGCCATTGACAGAGATCGCATATTTATCAGAAATAGTTAGGGACCGACCATTTAACTTGAAGGGGGGGGGGGGGGGGGGGGGGCGTTTACAAAAGTTAGAATATTTTTTGACAGAATTTAACATTAGGTTATATGACAAAAACTCTGAATCAGATTATTTTTTTTTTCCTCCACCAAAATCAGAATATTTTTTTCAGCAACATTGGGAATCAGAATATTTTTTTAGAATAAAAACATACCCCCCCCTCCCCCCTTCAAGTTAAATGGTCGTTCCCTTAGCTCTACCTCGCTTTGCCTCACATCCAACCATATTCTGGAACACATCAGGTTTACCACAATAACAACTAGATTCAATTTTCCTTGTATATACTTTGATAACCTCAGTGTTTAATGATGTAGATTGTGGAAATGGGGAGAAATGGCCCTTCTCAAGACATGCAATTAGATGTGATCTCATATTCCTCTCAATGTAATGTGTGTGTTTTTGTGTGTTGTATGTACCACTGTAGCAAAACTCAACCAAGTTTGCCAAAGCATAAACCCTACAATCATAACCATGAGTCTGTTGTTGGACCTCACGTAGTTTAATAAGCTAGTTCTTATTTCCCCTGTCCATAAATAGCCGACAGCTGAATCTCCAAAGATGGTGTAAGTTTTACTGTAACTGTCTAAAACATACACTGTACCGTCTTTTTTATCCTGTAACGATGTAACCTAGTGTGAATTTCCTGTGTGATGTATTTGTACCGATGGTGCATTTTGTCGTTGAAATCTCCCAAACTGCTCTGTCCAACACTGTGTATGCTCATCAAAATATGGTACAAATCCTGTTGGTTGAAACCCTGATTTATGCGGAAACTGTTGTGCTATAATGTTCATACATTTATTGATGATCTCGGAATATAACCATGAATTGTTCTCCAACATGAGCTTGTATTCATAATCTAAGACTGCAACCCAAGGTGTACTGTTGTTATTTTGTGTGTCTGTACTTACCTTACGTTTTTTCACTGGAAGTCGGCAAGGACTTTCAGGAGGCACTGGTGATATAATCTGTACTTCATCTTCATCATCAGTGAATCGCAGTTTTTTCCCTGTTGTTGGTGTTGTATTCTCTGTGTTCTCTTTTAACTGAAGTGTTTCCTTTGATTTCGGTGTTTTCTTAGATGACACTGGTTTAGCTGGTGTTTTCGGAGTAAGACTGACCGGTGTATTTGGTGGATCGAGTTTTTCAATTTCTTCAGAATCAGGAGCTAGTAAAACTTCTGCATTATCATAATCATTTGGACGTGGTTTCTTCCTTCCTGATTACTTGTCATTTCGTTTTAAACTTCTTTTGGAGAGCATCCTGAGATTGACGACCCTTGATTTGTTTTCAATGTCGTCACCAATGTAGATTTTAGCTGCTAAGATGTGGTAAAACTGTGTAGTTGAAGGACACTGGCACGTTTCTTTTGGCAGCAAAGTTACAGCATACACTTTTCCTTGAGTACCTGTCACCATGAATGCCTTTTGTTGTTGCACGAATGACACATTACCATTTTCCACTGTTAGGCGTAATAAATATTTTTGTGATAAAACTTTTATCTATGTCTAATGTTTCTTTTAAACTTTCTGTGTCTTTCGAAGGTTCGTTTTCACTAGATGACGGCAGTTCACTAGATGCCACTGATTCTTGCTGTTGTTCACTAGAAGGCACTGTTTCTAATGGTTGTTCACTGGGTGGCACTGATTCTTGTCGTTCACTAAATAGTACCGATTCTGATGGTTGTTCCATTGATTCTTTCACACAATCTATTTCTGCCATCACATGTTTAGCAATGTCTTCTGGTTTAATCACATGTTTTGGAATACAGATTTCGTTCTTCGGAATACGTGCATGTAGGAATTCTGTTTTCAGTTGAAAATTCCCTATACCTGCTAATCCTCTTTGAATTTCTGTTATGTAGTAATTCTGTAGATAAAACATACTCAGCACAAAACAGTCAATTGGTAGTTCCTTGAATTTGTTAAGACGTTTAATATAGATGCATTCATACTTGCACACGGGTTATTAGTCACACCAGAAAACGGATCATACAGTTGTTGGTACTTGTCAATTACCCATTTTCCACAATGTTTTAATATATCTTTCTCCAGTTTTTGGACTCTATGACACAATGGGTTTGGACCACTTACTTGTTAGCACTGTTTTCTTCTCTGTGTATTCTTCACTACTGCACCTAAGTAATTCTTTAATGTTTGTCACATAAACTGCTATATTGGTGTGGTCAGCTCCCATCTTTTGTAAATTGAACTTGAAGTCATTAATCAAATGGCTCCAGCACATAATAACGTCACAATTTGGAAAGTTTTTGTCAATAGCATTTACTAATTCAGTGTCTCGATCTGTCACAAACGGAACACATTTTCTATTTAACTTCGGAAAAACGGATGACACAAATTCGAAAAATCTTGAATGCACTTTTTTCTTCTTCCTTCCATGTATAAGAAAAGCTACTGGCATAATTGGACTGTTCTCAAATATGATATTACGGAACACTAGAGGTGACACATAAAAATCTCCCATTTTAAAAGTTGTATCATAAAAAAATATAAATGGCACATCGTCTTCAGTATTCACATCAAGCAGCTGATTCTCTAATGATATCATCTCTGGTAAAGCTATTACTGCGGTCAAATCGGGAAACACAGTTACTTCGTGAATATATCCTTCCATATGGTAAGCTAATTAACAACACAAGATTGTGTAGGTCATCTTTACTAATTCGCTTCTGTTCGTTCACTTTTAGCACAATAGTTTCTACCTGTTTCACGTTTCTTGCATTCAAAACACCTTGCTGGATACCCAGAATAGAATTGTCAGATATATTGTCTCTATAAATCTCCATAGCGTTTTTTTCACCTGATTTCACCTGATCTTCTATTGTTTTTAACACTGATGGAACTGTCCGTGTATATTCAGAAGCATTGTCCTTTTTACTATTTCCATGAGTTACGGGAACATAAACAGTCTCATCACCTTCGTAATGCACTAACACTAAATTTCTATTGTTTTTAAAAATATATGCTGATCTCTTAAATTGCAATGAACCAACTGCTCTCTTTCTACTCTGACCTTTTGTTTGGTCCTTTGTACCCGAGAGTCTAATTTTAGAGTTAGAGACAGGAGCGGGAGGGGGTAGGGTTAGAGACAGGATCAGAAGTAAAGTTAGAGACAGAAGAAGAAACACAGTTAGAGACAGATGCAGGAGGAGGGTTAGACACGGGAGCAGGAGTAGGGATAGAGACAGAGAAAGGGGAAGAAATAGCAAAGTTTACCTCCGGAAGAGCAGGCCACTCTTCAATTACCTGGTCATCAACTGCTGAAGACTCTGTTGGTGTAGTTGGAACGCTGAGTAGAGCAGTTCTGTATGGTGTCGGGTCTGATGTTGGTTCAGTAGGTTCAGTAGGTTCAGGCACTTGAGTAGTTGGAGCGGATGGAAGATCCCAGATGCTGTTACTTGGTGCTGGAGTGCGTTTGGTAGTGTGTAGGCGAAGTATGACACTCGATGTCTTTCACAACTGTGGATGTACCCCTAAAGCTGAAGTCTAGACCATCTTTACTGAATAGGTGTCTCTGCGTAGTGCCTTTCTTGACGAATGATGGGTGACCAACGTAGTGTAGTAGTGGTATTCTTGAAGCGAGTGAAGCTAGGCAGTTGTTAAGTAGGTGAGCTCTCTGGTTGAGATCTTGCAGGATGTCGGTGCGTGGTAGTGCCCATGGGAACTGGTTGTCGGCTCTTGGTAGAAGACCGGAGAGAATGATGTCTGTAGTCGGGTTGATGTCCCAGATGTCACTTGTGAGTTGTTGATACTTCTTGAGTACTGTCTTTACTGGTAAACCACGGGATCAGTCGTTGTTGATACTTCTTGAGTACTGTCTTTACTGGTAAACCACGGGATCAGTCGTTGTTGATACCTCTTGAGTACTGTCTTTACTGGTAAATCACGGGATCAGTCGTTGGCACCGATGTGAAGGACCACGGTGTTGTAGTTCCGAACAGTTGGTTGCTACTTCTGAAACATCTGGTCGATGCGGAACCCTGAAAAAGACAGCACATCTGTATCAATTAATGATAAATACTTACCAAAGTATTTGGCCTGGGAATGGCCAGTTACCAGTACTGGAAAAGAAGTTATGATTAGTATGTACAACAAAATAAGGAAGAAAAACCTACACCAGATGAATATTTACAAATATACAGTCATAAATTTAGCACTAAAATCTTAAGATGAAAAGGTACATTATACACAAGACAATTGGCACTAAAATAGATATGATATAAGGGACCGACCATTTAACTTGAAGGGGGGGGTATGGTTTTTTGTTTCGTTCAGAATTTTTTTTTCAAACAACACAAGAGTTAGAATATTAATTTTTTTTGTCGCGCAATGCTCGAATTTTTTTTCCAGAATATAACATTAGCTTATATGACAAAAACTCTGAATCAGATTATTTTTTTTTTTTCCTCCACCAAAATCAGAATATTTTTTTCAGCAACATTGGGAATCAGAATATTTTTTTAGAAAAAAACCATAACCCCCCCCCCCCCCCCCCCCTTCAAGTTAAATGGTCGTTCCCTAGAATAAGTAGCACTAATTATGGATACGATGGATCTGAATTATATGTAGCACTATGATGATTTTCTGTAATAATGAACTAAAGTAGTAGTGTTATGTGAGTTTTACGTCCGACTCACCTTGTCAGGTATTGCAGACAGATTTGTCTTCTTTTTGCAAGCATTTCGCTTGCTGTTTTCATCCCGTTGTTGTGTGGGTGTCGGTGGTCTATCACCAAGGTCTGTTTCTGTGGTATAATCTGGGTAGCGATCTATTAATGCTGGGTCGTCCGTGTCGAATGACTCTAAGGACACCGATCCGTCTTTGAATTCTGTCTTATAGGTTAGTTTACCTCTGATGTACATTTATTCCATGGTGTCCGGGATTCTTCCGTATCGAGGTATTTTGTAGGCGTTAATTGCCTGCCAATAAAATTACTTCTTGTCTGGGTCGATCGCTCCCTTATTTGTGTCAATGTTGTTGGTTTGTGGAGGGCTTGTTCGTCGCTGTGTAGTTGCTCGGTTTGTGTAGTTTCGTCTGTTGTGGAATTACTGTCGTCTGTCTGTGTTTGAGCACATGTTTTACTGTCACCAACGGCTTCATTCCTTTTCGCCTTCCACTGGTTGATGCGTTGAGCATTTCTTTTCCTGGTGGAAGGAGAGAGGTGTTTCTTTTTCTGGGCCTGGCTGGTAACTTGTTCTGTTTTTTCAACGGGTTTCTCAGCCTTGATCCACATCAGCTTGACTGATATAGTGCTGGAATTAACCTGTAGGTCCTAAGTTAAATTTTTTCCATCTATCCCTGCGTGCTTGGGAAGTCCAACCAATTCAACAGGTAAGTCCATTGTTGAATAGTTTTATTGATTCCTGTTCACTGTAGAGATGTATCCGCTAGTCAAGTCTAGATCCGAACTAAAGTGAAATTCACATTTATTAAATAACAGTAAGTGATAACTGTTCATATTCCAAAAAGTGTTCACGATGATTTATGGAAGCCATCAGAATAAACTTGATCAATTGAATAACGAGTTTAATTACCGGTATTTAATCTGTTAATCAAATTACAAATGTTACTATCAAAGCATACTGATTACTATCTATCAGTTAACAGTACTCACAACAAGTCATTAGCAGTCATATTCTTCTGTTCTGTTCAATGTTATGTTCTCTAGCTATCCTTTAAGTTGTATTTTTATTGGGATATATTTTTCCAAACTTCTTCAGGTAAGTCTGTTTTCTTTTTCAACTTGTCCATTTCCAACATGCATTTCCAGTCGATCCAGGCCAAATTATTTCTATCTAAAATGAAATATACATTTTTTTCTAAATATTCTTTAAATATATGCTAATATCTATAACATTTCCAAATTTGAATTCATTCCATTGGATAATCAAAAAGATATAAGCCTTAATGTACTTTTCAGGACAATTTTCAGGTCAAATTATTTCCACCTAAAAAAAATTTTTTATATTTTTTTTTAAATATTCTTTAAATATATGCTAATATCTATTACATTTCCAAATTTGAACTCAATCCATTGGATAATAATAAAAAAAAAGATATAAGCCTTAATGTACTTTTCAGGACATTTTCTGGACATTTCAGGACAGGGTTTCAGGACATTAGTGTAACCCCATTATACAAAGGTGACCGTTACGGCAGGTTTGACTGTAGCTAGCAAACATTCTTAGTCAACAGAGGTCTCGATGCCATTAACCTTCAGCACAAATCAATCAAATCTATTTTAGACGTCAGTATATTCCAATAATCTTGAGGGGCTGTCGTGGCGGTGATCGTGTGATAGTTTGATTTACAACTACCTATGTAATCGGTGCCTATCACCGCTAATGTTTTGGGTTCGACTCCCTCTCAGTGCGAGGTGTACAACATTATGTGATAAAGTTTGTCAGTGACTTGCGGCCGGTCGGTGGTTTTCTCTGGGTACTCCGGTTTCCTCCACCAATAAAACTGACCCACACGATATAACTGAAATATTGTTGAAAGTGGCATTAAACACCATAAAACCAAGCAACCAACCAATAATCTCGTATAGTTAGACTACACCTATTATAGCCAAAATATTTAACTAGAGACACGTGTTGCAGGATCTAAGCATGTGCAAGTTCTCCATTGAAATACAATCTGGCTGTCCATATTATAATTAACGACCTTAATTATAACATCATCAACAAGATCAGTTTAAAATACCAAACTTGTAATTAGAAATCTAAGAAATAACACACAATACAATGGCCAAAAAAAAACCCACAAAAGGACAAGCAATGATCTACAAAACACTGCAGAAAATTAAAGATTTAGCAACACGAGTCCAATTATAAAATGTATCCAGATATTCTAGAAGGGTCGGTAGTTGCTTCTCCACAAGTGACACCCGTCGTGTTGCCGTTTAGCGACACGAACATCATGTGATATTGAAATTGGTAGGACACCACTATACGTAGATACAAATAAAATAAATAAAATATGATCCCTCATCCCACCCTTAAAAAAGAAATGGGAGCGAAAGCGAACCGAACAATTGTATTTATACGACAATTTTACTAAGCACTCCACACGAAGAAGTTGTAGAAAGCTTTGTTATCCTGCAATAAAGAGAGCTTGTCCGAGTTGAAGTGATATGTCTACTTCAAAATATTGTTTTAGTAGGATAGTACTCTACAAATCCATCCCAATGAGTTGATCTAGTACAAATCAATCATCATTGTCGCATCAAAAGGAAACTCACAATAATATATCTGGCAAATTGCTCACATAGCCTTATATAAAATCTTACACTCGATTTTGTTTGTAAAGTTATGGTATAAAGTAAGTTGGAGTACATTCTTATTGGGTTAACCTTCAAACATCTTCAAAAATTATGGTTATGATGTTTAATGCCACTTTCAACAATATTTCGAATATATCATGCATGGCGGTCAATTTTATGGGTGGAGGAAACCGGAGTCCCTGAAGAAAACCCGACCTAACGCAAGTCACTGACAATTTTTATCACATAATGTTGCATCGAGTACACCTCGCCTGAGCGTGATTCGAACTCGCAACGTTAGTGGTGATGCGCATTGATTGCACAGATAGTTGTAAATTCAACAATCATACGATCACGACCACAATTCCCCCTTCAAAATTGGCAGTTCTTGAAGCTACAATACCAATATCTTGAACTCAAGCATTAAAGGATTACCCAGATTAGAAATTCCATATCAGGAGAGCCTCTGGACAAATTGTTAAGCGAAGGCGACTTCCCAAAAAGCATTATTTACCTGAGATGTTCAGATAATTGTAATATCATATCGTTCTATTTCAATATGCAGTCAAACCTGTATATAAAGGCCATCCAAGGGAACCTGAAATCATGGTCTTTAAAAGCAGTTGCACTTTATATACAGGTTAAGAATATATGCACTATTCATTATTGGGGAAAATGAGACTGCTCTTTATAGACAGTGATTTGCTATATATATAGGTGCTCTATAAGGCAAGTATGTACTTTCTATCTGTATTGGTGCACAATACATGTTCTAGGTTTCTCATTTTATCTTGCCGGAACCAATGGTTGTATGTTGTGTTTCCATAAACGGTCTAAATAAAAGAATGACATCATTGTGACCTTAACCTTAGATGTCAATTCAAGGTCAAATAGTCTGTATACCTTGTATATTTTTTGCAGTCTGGGTAAATCTGATTTTATTTAAAGGGTATCTGGTTCATGTCACGAGATGAAGTGTCAAATATTTGATTTCCAACTTTAGTTAATTTCCGGGACGACTGTCAAACGTATTTGGTATTATCAGTACATAAAAATCCGGAACAAGGGAATAAGAAGAATAGCTGTAGCATGGAACAATTGGTTTTGAAAATATTTGAATAAAGATAATTATTACATAATGACTGTAAATATCCGTACTTTAGCTAAGTAAAGTCAAGAAGTCAATAAATAATGGTATTCACCTGCTGAAAGTGATATTCACCGGGTAACGTCATAAACCTTATTATGTAATAAAACAATTATACTTTTGTATCAGTGAATATTATACAATTACTGTCTTTTGATGAGGTAAAAGTGTGGATTTATTGACTTGAAAAAAAAATGATATTCACTGAGCCCGAGTGGAAATTATAGACTGTTTGGGTTTAACATAAAAATTGCATCCGGGAAGACATCTTTCGTGCCAAGACACCAGAGGACCAAAATAAACATTTTGTCAAGTTCCTGAACTCAAATGTGTCATCACCCACTCCAAGCAGCGTTTATGTAACATCAACCGATGGAACCTATTCAGTCATCAACAAAGCCGCTGGGGTTGCGAAGAAACCAGAGCAAAGGAAGCGACCAGTCAATGCAAAGACATCCAAAAGACACTAAATGAAAAAAAATCTTTGTTATAATTTTGTTATTTTGTATCAAACGAACAATAAAATAATAACTAATGTCAAGGACGTATATACATTTTTCTGTTTTTATTAATTTAAGAAGAAAAGTTTTTACAACAAATGACAATAATCAAGTGCAACAAAATGATAAATAAATACATTTAAAACATATAAAGTAAACTATTCCGGATACATATACATGTATATAATATACTTGATCCTACAGGAAGAAATAACAAGCTGAGTTAACGCCCTTTGATTAACTCTTCCGTATTTTTGATTAATAATTAATAAATACACATAAAAACATAAATTTCACATTTGTTCATTATTTCTGTGCTTATTTAATTGTTGGTGTAAGATTCAATTCGTTTTTGTGGTGTTTTGGGGTGCTTTTCGGGTGTTTTGGGGTGTTTTTGGGTAAATCTACGGACCCAATAAATGTCCAAGTGTTTATTGGGTTCGGGTACTAGGACATTTGTATGCTATGATATGCAATATACCTAAGAAAGCTGTTATAATAGATAGAAAAGTACGGCTACAGTGTGAAACTGCTGACACAGGATAAGGCAAGATGAAAGGGCAGACCGCTGATATCAAGGTTTTAGCAAGTCCGTGCCTCACCAGTAACAACGAAAGCTACAACCCTCCATTTAACCCAAACAAGGAGATCAACAGGAACAATAACCCCAATACGCTCGCAAATATTTAACACCATAAACTCCGTTTTTTTTCAAAGATTCAAAGTAAGTTCCGAATTGTTTCCAATTCTTCTATCTACCAAATCCCTATGGTAACATCGAAGAAAAACACCAATATATGAGCTAACGTACAATGTGATGATCGTGTAATATCGGCTGGAGAAGTGCAGAGTTTAATTGAGATTAGGAAAAGAGGCTGTACATAATCCTAAAAATGCTTGTAAACAGATAAGTTGCTTTTGAAATAATGCTTTTATCTAAGACTATGTCTAGAAAATGTTGAAAAATTGCTGAGTTAGCGCTAAACAACAATTACTCACTCGTTCATACATATACTTATAACGTTTAGCAGTATCTTATTCGTTGTATCTTTAACCCCCTCTGTAGAGAAACCATACGTAAGTATATAGAACAGGTGCTCTGTTTATGGACAGTGCTCGTATTCCTTCCACCACTCGAATTTAGTTGTGCACATATACACAGTGAAGTCTTACCCACACACAATTCGCATAAAATCCTTATATATACAGTTAAGAATTTGCGGCTAAAAGTTATTTACATGATTAAGGTAGTCTAAGATTGGTCTTTAGCGTACATGTATATCACATCACTTTGTTATATTCCAAATTCGTTTCCCCCAACCGTGTCGCCCATTGAAAAGTTCTTTAAAATTACAGATTCGCATCTAATTGACTAGTTTAAATCTAAAAATATGCATTTCACTGCTAATTCTAAGAGTTATCGTCTCATCAGCTAAAAGGTAAGATCCATTTTATCACAGTACACACAATACGTATAAAATCCTTTATTAAAACAGTTAACAAGTTGTCTAAAAAGAATCTTCTATAGTTTAAAAGGTAAAACGGGTTTGACTTCGCACGCACACTGTAAGAACGTGTCGCTGCTTAGTATATAGTAAAATGTGTTGCCATATTCTACATGTAGAACATTGTATATAGAATAAAAAGCTTTTGACGATAAAAGCTTTATTAAGTGTTCATGGTGTTCTTTGTAACGTCTTGGTTACGGCTTTGTGGTGTTGACCATTAAGAATATAGTATATTCACACTAGCTCTTCGTCTAACAACAGATCATTTAATAGCGGGCTATATGAAGTTGATATAGCAGGCGTCGAGTAAGGCGTTCTATTTCTACTACACTGGCTGGAGAGAGTTTCCTTGTTTTCACTACCGGAGTTACGTCCAAAATATGTTGTAGTTTTTCGTTGGCTGATAGTTCATCAAATTCAATTCCTAATGTGTTGAAAGTTGTAATTAGCTCCTGAAGTATGGTATTTCCTACTTTGTTGAGGCTTTTACAATTAAGAATAAAGTGTTCTATATTCTCTTCTTCTTTTGCACATAATAAACATTTTGGATCGATCTCGTTTTTGTACATTCTGATGCTTTTGTTCTGTAGAATGTATGTGCCTGTAAGCAGCTTTAATTTTATTGGTAATCTCGCTGTATCTATAGCTGAGTGGCAATTGATTTTAAACAAAGGGTGGATCTTTCCACTTTCCAGGTTTTCGGCGGTTAGGAAATTAAGTCCTTTATATAATGGCAGTAGCTGTATTATTGAGCCACTCAAATGACTGTATACCGTTTTCTTGACAACATAAGTCCATATGGTCTTCTTAACTGGGTTGTCCAGGTACCAGCTAGCCTATTTTATGTCATACTTCCGTAGCATGTGCTTGATACCAATGAAACAGCTATCGCTCTCGTTGTTTTTTTATCAGTAGTTGGCGTCTTGCTAGCGATTTTTCTATGTTGCTTTCTAGATGATTGCAAATGTTGTTAAATAGGCATAATGCTCGGATATGCAGTTGAGCTTCAATCGGTAGTATTCCTGTTTAGATGTTCACTGCTATGTCAGCCACGCAGGCCGGTAACGATAGTATTTGCTTCAGGATATTGTTCTGGAAATTTTCAATATAAGTAACAGAGAGCTTGTTGTTGGTAGTATAAGTTCTAATCCATAGAAGAGTACCGGAGATATGTATATTTTGCATAAATGCACTATTGTCTCTACATCAAGACCATTATGGCCATGGAATCCTCCCCCAAGTAAGCTATAGGCGCTTCTCCTTGCTTTTTTTAAATTTTCTTCCACATTTGCTGTCATGTTTCTTTTGAATGAAGTGGTTCTGATGATTCCTATGTGTGTAGCACTCTCCACTGATGACATTTTGTTGGGGCCAATGGTAAAGGTCAAGTTGTTGGATTCCTGTTTACGCTGTTTGTGGGAGATGTTTAGAACTACACTTTTCGTTGGTTGTAATTCGTAGCCTTCCATATATGTGTAATCGTATGCCATGTTTATGAGTATTTGTTCTTGATCTTCGCTGTACTATTAACACTTATATTTCCTATTCTATATCCAATCCCAGTTGTTTCGTACATGTTAAGAAGTTGATTGATGTAGAGTTCGTATAGGTTAATACTAAGTATACCCATTTGTCGGGCTCCTTGGTTAACTTGAAATGGTTGTGAGATATTTCCTTCCCATTTGATTACACTTTTGGCGTTTTCGTGCAGGTCTTTAATCAATCCCCAATTTCCATCATTAATGTCCGTCAAGAATACCCCTCGAAACATGTGGCTATGTATGACTGTGTCAAATGCCGCTTTCGCATCCAGAAGTACCAGGTGCAGGATTGCATTGTTGTCTTTCGATTCCCTATCAATTTCTTCTGTTGGTAAGGCTGAGTGCATTGGAGATTACCCTGCTGTGAAGCCTCTTTGTCTCTTCTTTTGTGTTTCTAATACACAATTATTCGTTCGGCATTTGATGACAGTTTCTACGATCTTGCCTTTTACTGGCAACACAGTTATCCCCCTGTAGTTGATAGCTTGCTGCCTTGTTCCCTTATTTTTAAATACTGGTGTTAAAAGATTCAGAGATTCCGATATGCTTCCGTGTTTATAGATGCATCCTACGAGTGCAACAAGTAGTTTCTCCATATCAGATCCTGCATAGATGGTATGCTCTATCGTTAGCCCATGGTAGTCTGCTGACTTCCCTTTGCTTAGGGAACGGATATCGTTTGTTATTTCATCAGAGGTCAGAGGTTACGTTGTTGAGGTTGTTACACTGAACTAGCTTATTTATTATGTGAATATCGTCTTCAACCAAGTTGTGGTATGTGCTATCTATACGTGTCTTCTGGTTGAATGTGGCAAGACTGCTAAACTGTTCTTGAAATCCATTAATGATGTTTTCACTCTCAATGTAGTTTTTCCCATTGACTTCTAGTTCCATGATCATGTCATTTCCTTGTCTCCTGTTCTAACGTACCAGTTTATGAAACATTTTGGTATCTTTTGTCCTTGTTTCTAGGATATTTTCCTTTTCCTCATTTCTCAATTTAGCTAGCTCAATTCGTACTGCACGTCTGAATTCCTTTTTTGGTTGCTTTTTCTCCCTAAGCATTATGTTGTTTTTGTCGTAAGGTTTCCCATGGTCTTTCCATACTTTATATTTTTGCCTTGCCGTTTAAATTAGTGAAAACCGGATTTCAGGTGTCCATACTTTTAATTTCGGTTTGGCGTTTAATGTTGTCTTTGTTGATCAGGTGAGGGTAGCTGTTTCTCTCAGAAGTTCACGTAATTTTAATATGGCTTGTTCTATTGCTGTTTCTTCCATATTTTCGTTTACTTGGAGACGGTCTATATGTGTACGGATGTGGGCAGAATACCATTCTGTGTCTACCTTATCCCAGTTGACCTTCTTTGCTATCCTGCTATTATTTTGCTTGCGGTTGACTTCTGCATTTTTATGTTTGAATTTGATGCTCATACGGATTGGATGATGATTAGACGTATTCTCTGGCATATCGTGTAATACTTGTTTTCTTTGTAACTCCCCATCAGATAGATTGTGCAGAAAATAATCAATTTCCAATGATTCCTGTCCTAGTGAGTTAACAAAAGTTTTTGCCATATTGTCATACTTTAGGCAGCACTCGTTTATGAAGTCTCGCATGTAGAGATTGCGTTTTGTGCTTCTTGGTTCATTCAAATCATCGTTGATATCTCCTCCTTTGATACTTTTATGGGTTTCATCGTATTTTTGATGGAGCTCATATAATTGGTCAATTGCTTCTTGGTATTCTGCGAGATGGTTTTTACTCTCTTTTGCTGGTAGGTATACTGCTGTTAATAGTATGTTTGAGTTACAGCTTTCCTTGATTTCTACGCACTGTATCCTTTCTGACCCTAAATCCATTGGTTTTATCATGTTGTCAATATCTTTTTTCCATAAGATGGCAACTCCTCCGTATCCTTGAGGCATACATATTGGCAGAATCGGATCATATTTATCAACTCCCTTGCCTACATAGTTTATATGCTCATTAAGCTCACCAAGTAGATGTAGCTGTGTTTGGAACAGCCAATGCTCCTGAATAAAGTCCAGTTGAGAACTCTCTGGTTTCTCGGCGCATGTGTTTTCTATTACATACAGTTTAGATTGAGACTTCGCAGGGCTAAGAAAAGGCTGTTGTGTTGGAGTTTGCACTATATTTCTATTGCAATATTGTCCTCGATTATGTTTATGTTGAGGTATGGAGTCTGATGCGGTATTTGTCCACATTTGTTGGCGTTGCACAGCAGGGTAGTCTATATTTTGCCTATCTCCTGTATATCTTGATATTTGCATGGAGGCAGGGGAAATGTAGCGCAATTCTTGCTGTTTTGCTACCTTCAGGTTGGCTGATCTTTTGTAGCTCAATGGTTGCCCAGTAAGATTTTGTACCATGGGTTGTGCTATTTGAGCTATGTTATCCTTTTGGCTATCATTTAGAATCTTTTCGGTTTGCCTACTTCTGCTTGTCTTTTGTGTTTCTGTATTTGGTTGTGGGCTATCATCAAAGAGTTTAATTTTGTCAAGCTGTTTATCCATTTCGTCTAGTACAATGTTTGATAATTTTGTATGGAGATTTGCTAGTTTCTGATCAAGTTCTTGTTTCATCTTGTAATAAATATCCTGACTACTAGTTGGTGGTTTACACGTGTTGTATGTAGGTGGCGCTGCTAGGTAGTTGTCAGACTCCAGCCTTCTTTTGAGTAGTTTAGCGGTTTGTTCTAATTCAAAGTTCCTTGCTTCTAGCTGTTGGCATCGTGTTTCTAGCACTATTTTCTCATTTCGTATCTCTAATAGAGATTTTTCTTCAACTTTTAGCTGCTCTTCGACTTTTTTTACTTAATTTCTCTTGTTCTTAGCTCGCTGAGTTTAGGCTTCGTAGGATAATCCAGGTTTTGTTGTTTGGTTTTCAGTGTTCTGGGTTTAGGTATTGGCTTGGGATTAGTTGGTAGTTTTGTTGTAATTGATGCCAGGTTAGGTAACGCTTTTTCTGGACCTTTTTCATCGTCTCTATGAGGGATTTCAGTTGCTAGATTTTTGCTAACATTTTCTTGCGATTTTAGTTCTTCTTGGATTATAGTGCAGGCTATGCATATATGTGCTTCATCTACTTCAGTCATACATTTGGTGTGGCACTCTTCGCATATATCACAGTCTGGATCTATTAACATAGTGTCCCATACTGCACAGTTCTGCTCTGGCTGGCGGATAGTTTGTATTTCATTACCTTCCTTGTTGCGGACTTTCAACACTTCGGTTTCTTCTTCTAGAAGTTGCTGAGCATGGGTGCGACTCTGTGTGCATCCCGCTAGTGCTAGGAGATTATATTTTACTTTACTACATAGCTTGCATTCGTAGCACTCATCTCCGCTGGAGTTTTCTGCTATTTGTATCTCCTGCTCAGTTAGGTTCTGGCATTTGTAGTGTACCCAATGATTTCCAGTTTCGCAAAAAGTACTCCTCGTTCTACACTTTTTGTGGCATTTGATGCATGTTTCATTACTATCTTCTGAATTTATTTGTTCATTCCTCTTGTTTCCTTGGGCCAAGTCATTGCCATTGTCTAAAAGATTTTGTAGTTGGCTACCAAGTTGCCTGTTTAATTCTTCTATACTCAGTCCTTTGACACCTTGTTTGTGTAACCCCTTGAAGACAATTTTGTGTATGCTAAGAATATCCTTGGCAATAAAATGGTTAGCACCATTACCATTGACTAGACGTCGGCTGGTTGTGTTGTATATATTGATTGTGTAGCCAGCTAGCCAGCGTTGTTCACTATTACTTTAATTATGTGTTGCACAATTGTGGCTTGTGATTTATCGGTTATTTCCCTGATGTTTGCTTGGCCTATGATCTCAGGCAAGTTTTCAAAGTAGTTTAGAGTTGCCAATCTAAGTAGTTCAAATGTTACTGCATCTGCTGTTAGTACAATTCCACCATTTGAATATTTGTATTCTACATTGAGATTTCTCTTAGTCGCTTCAAGTTTCTTATACAGAGCCTTTGTGGTATCCAGAGAATAGTTTTTCGTATAGTCCTCTTTATTGACCTCTGTTCTAGCACGGGATTTATTTGTTGCTACTACCTCTAAGGAGGACATGATTATATTTGAAAGTTCCCTTTTTATCTGTTGACAAAATTTATAAATATATTTGGTGTTTCAACAGCGTGGCTTGGTCATCCCATGCCTTTTGATCCACACCAAATATTTTTTCTGGTTGTTTAGTGCTAGCAGTCTATCCGAATTTGGGTAGATATTTCAGCAAGCCAAGCTTTGGTCAAGATCGGTTTTGGATGTATGCCGTCTAAGTAAAGTTGGTAATTGATATACTGTTTACGTGGTTTGTTCTTGCCACTTTTTACTTGTTTGCTTGCTTTTAGATGTAAGTTGAGTAATGGAGACCGCACATTAAGGGAAGAATTTAGGTTCTGTATTTGTGTGTTTAAATCTACTATTTGTTGGTGTAATTCTTGATCCTGGTTTATACGGTGTTCAGTTGGTGTCTTTTTAGCATGAATGTTCATTTAGTTATTGAATAATGAGGAATTTCAATAAAGGTTATTCTGGAATTAGGATATGGCTGTAGCAGTAGTTTGAATTTCTTCAGTTCTTCGAATACGTTTGTCGATATTTCAGAATGCTGGGTGGCTAGGGATATTGTACCGTCTTTATTTTTGGTCGTGAGATCACATGTCCCAAGCCAAATATATAGATGTATGTTTCCTAATTCATTTATTTTGCTTTTAATGCAGGGAATTTTTTATGTTGGTTCCTCTTTTGTTCCACCAGACAATTTGGCGGTCTTCTGGGTGGAGGATTTGGTCCTTTAGGTAGTCACCTTTGCTGTCAGATATTATGACGGGTCTCAAAAACCTGTTCCCTACTGTTGGAGATCTCTGGGTTTGCAGATAATATCGGATTTTCTTTTCCGACATGTACTGAAGGAGTGGAAGACACGTCGAGGTTGGAGGAACGACTGCAAATGTGTATTTATAAATTTGATGAGTTGTTAATTATATCTATAGAGTTTACATTGTTCTAGAAAGGAAATATTTCTATGTTTTGGCCTTTTTTCCAAGATGGCGGCGAACAGACCTGTTGTGATTCACCGAAACGTTAGTTAATATTGTGGGTGTGGGTAATTTGTAAGACTTTAGCTTTAACAAAGTTCTAGTGCCTATATCCTCTACTTATTGGACTATAATGTCCCCTTTCAGCAATAACAATTTTGTACAGGAACTCCAAAACCAACTTCCACCATTAGAGCTTCACTTTCATCGTATCATTCAACCAGACTTTAGAATGCTCTGCAAACTGTAATACAGAGTCTTGTTTCACACTTTTAATATTCCAGAGCGTGTGGTTCCTTGCTATAAAAAGGAAGCTACTGAACAAGGGTTCATATTGGTTAAGTTGAAGTCATCACTTCGAAAGTTTTACGGTCACCACCATGACTTGGTTAACCGTTATGGAACATCTGTGTCACAAATGACCACGGATATGTTACACTTTCCGGTCCTTTCCTCATTCATGACTTATCACCGAGTTTGTAACTGGAGTAACCCAGAGTGCCACTAGTGGAGCAGGAACTGTTCGCCCTTCCTGAGCACCTGAGTTCACCCCCGGGTTTTTGGTGTGGTTCGTGTTAATCGATATGTAGATTTATGTGTAATGCTTTGTAGATCATTGTTTGTCCTTTTGTACTTTTTAATTTGGCCGTTGTGTTGTCTGTCCTTCGATTTACGGATTCTGATTAACGCTTTGGTATCTTCAAACTCTATTTAATAGGTTCGTTTTCTAGCTATAATACAGGAAAGTGGAGCTTAATATCAATTGAAGTGAACAAAACGTTCACGTGGCGCTGTATGAAAGAAACGAACGTTTGCATTGAAGACAAAATGTCTCAGTACAACCGGAAGTCGACATTGTTTTTTTTTTTCACAAAAAGCATATAACCTCTCAAATAGGATTTATTAGTAGAATGCATTATCCAGGTCAGCCAGATATAAAACTACCTAAAATGAGAAATTACCAACGGGAACACTAAAATCCTACAAATTTTAGAAATACCCCCCCCCCCCTTTTTTTGTGTTGTCATATTCAAGAAATAAGAGGTAATTAAGGAGATGATATCTATTCATTCATTGTTTGTGTCTTATCTCACTTGTCAAAAGCTAATTCATTGGTTGGTTTATGGTGTTTAACGCCACATTCAACAATATTTCAGTTATGTCGTGGCGGTCAGTTGTATTGGTGGAGGAAAACGGAGAAAGCCACCGACCTGTCGTATTAATTCATTGGTTACATTAGCTGCGGAACCGTAGCTCTTATGGACTTTGGTTAGTTTTCTGATTATTTGTAGACCATATTCCGCAAATAATCAGAAAACTGGCCAAGGACCATAAGAGCTACGGTTCCGCGGCTATGGTTGCATCCGATCATCTAATTCATAAATACTTCCTCCAGATTATAGTGTATTGCTGATAATCACGCTGATAATGCATGTCTTGACCATGGGATATCAGTATCACTTAATTTCATATTAATTTAAACTGCAATATATTCCACAAGATTACTTTTCAAGATAAAAATAGAACTGTCACTTGGAGCAAAAACATAAATTGCCACATTTGTTTTAGTTGGAAATGAATAATATGATACACATTATAATACGTGTTTACTAAGCTTTTATTAGAGTACTTACTTTCTTCGTTAACACATCCACAACTAAAAATAATGACAAACATAATTCAGTCATCAAAATACATTCCGAGACGTCCCCCGAACATAATTAATGACTCATCACGCATCAGTACTATTTATATTACATATACATGTATAGGAAATTTGTGGTTTACTTTGAATGGATAATTATGCGAAGCATATTCTTGGCATTTAAATAAGGATATTGTTTACGCTTTTACATGGAATTGACACAAATAATAATGCAAAACATAATCACTGCTATAAATGAAGATATATTTTGTGAAGGCAAGTTAGTACATATACACCTCATTGGTTGATTGAGGAAGAATTGTAGAGTATGTGACGTATTAGGGGTACTGATAAGGGTACTCTCATTTATCAAACATTTTATTTTGTAAATGACTTATTATTACTTATTTTATGGCATTTCCAACTTCTCAGTATTTACTAATGTTTGATATATTAATATAAATTTAATAAATATAGTATCGAAGATATTGTTGTTAGACAATAATCCCTCCGGTATGATTATAGGTTGGATATCAGATTACACATTTCCACGTATTTTAGTTTCTATTGTAAGTATATAGTGTCTTTATCAGATAAATATATTCACCTGGTATTTCCAAAAATAGACCAGGACAAATCTCATTTTTAAAATTGTTTTTTTTTAATGCGCTTGCTCTATAACTATAATTACCAGACTTCAGAGTTTCAACAAATACAGGTTCAAGCTACACTTTTTTTTTCTTTTAACATCTTTTTGGGGGAAGACAGAAATAGTTAAAAAAAAATTGTCACAATTTATAACCCTATAGCTATGTAAAAGTAAGTATATACGTCATACCTTTCTGGTTACTATCATGGTGCAGCTTTAGTGTTAAAGTAAACGCAAGAGAATACCGAAGAGACTATCAAAAACGGACAAGCCACAGAAACTGGCAACATAAGCACACAAGATGATATAAAAACAACAATCACTCACTCACTCACTCATATGTATCGCTTAGACACCCTTCATATGAGTATATCTATTCAAAGATAAGTTTTAAGATACCAAAGGGGTAATCAGAAGCCGTCAATCGAAAGACAGACAATACAATTATTAAAAGAAAAATGACAAAAGGACAATCAACAATCTACAAAACATTACACAGAAAACTACAAATCGAGCAACACGAACCCCACTAAAGACCTGGGGTGAACTCAACCGCTCCGGAAGGATGAGCAGTCCTTGCTCCACATGTGGCACCCGTCGTACCATTCGAAATACTAAAACCAATTCAACATTAAATCAACTGTCTCCTTATATCGGATACGCATTTTATTATGATTTATAATTTGATTTACAAACGCTTTTTATTCAAGGTGTACAAACAGATGCACATGTACTGGGTAACTAACATAAAGGCATGTATGAAAGGAAAATACAAAGAAATGGAAGTTATCAAAAGGAAATTTAAACTGGTGGTCAGCAATGCAATTCTATCTATATCAATAATAGAAAGAATTACCTATCACCTCAAATAACCGAACTAAAATTAGACCACGACATATGGGGTTGAACCACTAGGTCATTGTTTGGGACAGGCACACACATGTGCAGGGGTTGAACCACTAGGTCATTGTTTGGAACAGGCACACACATGTGGAGGG
Source organism: Bathymodiolus brooksi (assembly GCA_963680875.1). Classification (NCBI taxonomy): domain Eukaryota; kingdom Metazoa; phylum Mollusca; class Bivalvia; order Mytilida; family Modiolidae; genus Bathymodiolus; species Bathymodiolus brooksi. The sequence continues at coordinate 102,344,615 of OY804581.1, read as the reverse complement.
GTTGAACCACTACGTCATTGTTTGGGACAGGCACACACATGTGGAGGGGTTGAACCACTAGGTCATTGTTTGGAACAGGCACACATATGTGGAGGGGTTGAACCACTAGGTCATTGTTTGGAACAGGCACACACATGTGGAGGGGTTGAACCACTAGGTCATTGTTTGGGACAGTCACACACATGTGGAGGGGTTGAACCATTAGGTCATTGTTTGGGACAGGCACACACATGTGGAGGGGTTGAACCACTAGGTCATTGTTTGGGACAGGCACACACATGTGGGTGGGTTCAACCGGTTAATATTTGTTTTCTACAAAATATGGGAATCTACAAGAGACGAAGGTAGTTGCGATATGCCTTTACCACTTTTCTTTTGTTGCTTTTTATACCATTTTTGTAAAATGATTACATATATTCCTATTTGATTTTCGTTTTTTAGTTGTATTAATTTATTGAAAGAGAACTCTATGTTAAATTGGTCACGTTATGACCTTAAAATTATCAAAGACACCTCTCAAAGAGATGTGTTCGCCAAAGGGCCTAAATACCGTGAGCATAAATCCATAAACTGGAAACATAACTTTAAAATTCTTATGGATTCCGTCGAGGATTATGCCAGACAATGGTCAAAACGTGAAAAGGAGGACTTAGATACTCATTCTGAATGGGTGAAGAGTGTGAGATCGCTTATACAAATTAGAATTAAAAAACTCAGTGGGTCTATGAGCACTCGCTCTACATCAATCTTTAAAGACCCAAATGTTGCTAAACACCTGTCTCTCCTACATGGCAAATATGTTATTGTCTCCGCCGACAAGGCACCAAACAATATTGTTTGTGTGTGTAAATCACATTACGTAGACTGCTTGATAAAGGAATTATGTATTGACAATTCACTTGGCAACCCTACATATACACCGACGACACTTACGACAGAGGAAATCCTGGACAATCATAGTTATGTTCCTTTGGAATTTCAACCAGAGATTAAGAATTGGATCTACCATAACTCTACTGGATTCCTAAATTACACAAGTGTCCTTTCATGCTGCGTTATATTGCTGGGTCTGCCAAATGCTCCAAGAAATCTCTTTCCAAATTATTAAAATGTATTCTATCAGCGGTCAAAACCGGGCTTCAGAGTTACTGTTACACTAGCTACTCGAGGGGTGGTGTGAATCAGATGTGGATTCTGAAGAAATCTAAAGATCTGTTAGAGTACATACAATCTAGGTCCCTCTCCCCCTGCAATTGCATTAAAACATTTGACTTCCTTTATTTCAAGCTCATTGGGATAGATGCGATCAACGAAATAACAAAACCTGGAATTATTTAGTGAAAGGACATCATCGATATAGCGAAATGTGAAATTGTAGGATCGGGTTAGCTTCTTTTCGTTTTCATTGAGAAGCCCCTGTATGAAGTCTGCCTCATACGAATAAAGTAACAAGTCGGCGAAAAGAGGAGCACAGTTTGTACCCATAGGTGTGCCGACTGCCTGTTGAAAATCACGTCCACCAAACATAACAAATACGTTGTTGATAAAAAAAAAACCTCAAGCATGTTGATGGTATCAATTTCAGAGAACTTTTTAGTAGAATCAGAGAAGTCAAATGTTTTAATGCAATTGCAGGAAGAGAGGGGCTTAGATTGTATGTACTCTAGCATATCTTTAGAGTTCTTCATAATCCACATCTGATTCACACCACCCCTCGAGAAGCTGGTGTCACAGTAAATCTGAAGCCCAGTTTTGACCGCCGATAGAATACATGTTAATAATTTGGAAAGATGTTTCGTGGAGCATTCGTGGTCTGCCACCCAGCAATATAATGTTGTATGAAAGGACACTTTTGTAATTTAGGAATCCAGTAGCGTGACGGTAGATCCAGTTCTTCATCTCTGGTTGAAATTCCAAAGGAACATAAAACAGAACTATGATTGTCCAGGATTTCCTCTTTCGTAAGTGTCGTCGGGATATATGTAGGGTTGCAAAGTGAATTGTCAATTACTAATTCCTTTATGAAGCCGTCTACGTAATGTGATTTACACACCAAAACAATACTGTAAGTGGTCTTGTCGGTGAACATTTGGGTCTTTAAAGATTGATGTGCTCATAGACACGTTGAGTTTTTTTAATTATTATTTGTATCAGCGACCTCACACTCTTCACCCATTCGGAAATAGTATATAAGTCCTCCTTTCCATGTGTTACCGATTGTCTGGCATAATTCTCGACGGAATTCATAAGAATGTTTAAATTATGTTTCCAGTTTATGGAATTAAGCTCACGATATTTAGGTCCTTTGGCGAACACTTCTCGTAGAGAGGTGTGGTTGATAATTTTAAGGTCACCATTTATAACGTGGCCAGCCGAATTATACATGAAAGGGGAACCTGAGACAATATTGAGATCATGCAATACCTTATTGTAGTCAAATAGTTTTGTTACTATAGGTATGGTATATGCATACGAGATTATAAGTACGGACTGATCCTTAAAATACGGTAAAATTTTATATTTGACTGATTTGTGAGGACGGAAATTGACAAAGTTAATGGCATCAAGACCTTTGCTGGCAAACGACAGTTTCAGAATTAAAGGAACATTTGTTTATTTCATCTTTATTAATGCCAACAGGTTTGAAAAATCTGTGATCGGCAATATCTAAGACGATTGCTGTAAGTTTGTATTCATTGGAATTCGGATTTGTAACATTGTTTACCAAACATGAGTTGTACAAGGCATGTAGTTTTGAAAGTGGTAGTGAGAATAGTTTCGAGCGAATGTGATCCATACCCAACGGTTTCTGCATAAATGGTAGGTCATTTAGTGAAGCATCGTGAAGTATAGGGGATGTATAATGACGATGAACATGGCTTCGTTTACGCCGAGGAGCGGAGTTGAAAATATCCATCACATTCATCGATCTACTGGTAGGGCTAGAAAGGATACCTATGCCAGCAATTTTGTCAATTACAGTCATAGGGTGTTGCAATCCCTAATTCTCGTATCCTGTAGTCTTCCTTTTGTCTAAGGAGAGGTGTTGCTAGGTTTAGATTGTTAGTCCTATGGTATATTTTTTCGATGATGCGAACTCGCATTGAAAGGATCGAATGATCGGGTTGATTAAAATTCTGGAAAACAATATCATTAACATTATTAATGATACCGGATCGATGTCCGCATATTCGTTTGCATAGCTTACCTTTCGTTTCACCGACATACACCAATCTGCAAGGGTCATACTCTAATCCGTAAATCACATTAGCTGATTTACAATTCAGATCATCGTAACTCCTTGTAAAGTAACTTTTATTAGTTAAATTGCTGATGTAATCAAAATATTGCATTTTTTGGTTCCAGATTTAGAAATGAAATAATGTTGTTCAGTTATTAAAATCCAAAATATCATGTAACTGAACAGAACAAGGACGCATAGGTAAATTTGAACATTGAAAATGTGTCTTTAGTGTGATGATTTGAATTTCGAATAACCGAGTTGTTTGTCGTGTCTTGGGAAAAAGGGACACCTGCCGTTCCCGACGACACCGTGTCCATGGTGTCGTCTTTTCGGACCTTTTTTATACTGAGGGACGTCTGAGCCAATATCCTAGCTGATCTTCGTAAATTCATGCATTTAATTGCTACTGGGCGGATAATGTCCTAGGGAACAAAATGTCCACCAGCAGTGACTTTGACCCAGAGGTAGTAAGAAGTGTTTGAAGATACCAAAGTGGTAATCAGAATCCGTACATCGATAAACAACACAATGGCCAAAAGAAAAGGACAAAAGGACAAACAACGATCTACAATGCAAACACATAAACCTAAAGACCGAGTAACACGAACTCCACTAAGAACTGGGTGAACTCATGTGCTCCGGAAGGGTGAGCAGTTTTTGCTCCACTAGCGTACTTTTATAGTGTTCGCACACTGAAACAACAGTCCGTATGTCGCTCAACTCGAGACACATTATCCTGATTTCGAGCCAACCTGTCTTTACTCAAGTTTAAAGCTGTGTGCTTAGCGGAGCAGCAGCACATACAAATTGTATATTGTTTGGTTTGAAGCGACAGGGACTCGCGGCGAGCACACCACCGATGCTGTTATATTTGACAGGATATATATGCACATTGTATTCCAATAATCTGGGCAAGTATCTCTGAATTTTTAACAGGGGAACACATGGGTGTATCTTTACTGTAAATTCTTTCTTTGGGGGTTGAAAAACGTTTACGGACATTTGGAGCGCAACCATTATGCATGTCGTACGTTATTTAAGGAGCAACATCTTAAACCATGGGGGCCCGGGTGGCTCAATGAGTTAGGTCGTTGGATCTAACAGCTCATACAAGCCTATCGCCAATGCAGCGTGGGTTCGCGCCCAGCGTTGTAATTTTCAAAAAGGGTGCATTCGACTCGCAGCCGCAAGTGATGAAGTTTACCAGTTGCTTGCCCATGGTCGGGTACTCCGGCTTCCTCCGCCATTAAAAGCTTGTCGCCATGAAATAGCTGAAATACTGCTGAAATTGGAGTTAAGACCCAATTAATCAAGCAATCAGTCAATCAATCAATTTAAAACTAAGAAACGTATCTAGGTTAGAACAACACAATTATTATGTATCTAAAAATAACTGCTTGATTTTGATTCCATGTGGTATGCAATTATATAGTTAGAAATAGTTATTGTTCTAATAAATAAATAAATAAATAAATAAATAAATAAATGTGTCTTACTATTCTTTGTTTGTGCTACTCCGAACATCCATGCTCTAGCGTATCTTGATTTTAATACTGATATGAAACATTACATTTTGTATTAGACCTACACTTTAATCTGCCAGGTCTAAATTAATAAAACACCATTTTCAAATTAATCTACTGTATTAGCGAACTAAATAATAAGTATATACAATCAAACATATAAACAAAGAACTAACTAACTAACTAACTCCAGAACCCAGACTACACGTGTTTTTATCTAATTATATGATGAATATGCATCATTTCCCTAAGCAGTAAGGAGACGTGTCATTAACCATGCAAACCATTGAATATCACTAACCAGGATCAGAATCATGATTATAACATTTGAGATTTTCCCTACTATTTTTTAAATGTTTAAAGTGCAATCTGAAAATTGTCCATCCTTAATACGGTTTGTTCGTGAACTTCCTTATTCAACTTGTCCATGGTAAGTTTTTATCTATAATATAACTGTTTAATGTTGACACCTGACAATTTACCTTCTAAAATATCAAATGTAGAGCTAATCATTCGTATATTTTCTTTTTATTTTCTTTTTGTCTTGCTTTTTTATAATATGAAGCGAAAGTACACTTTTTACACTGTACTGAACAACAAAACAACTCATATAAATAAACACATAATTAACCCCCAAAAAAATGTAGATATTGTTTTATAATACGATTTATTGTACATTAATAAGTTACTTTATTTCGAATAATTATGACTCCATAGCCTGTTCTATTTTTACATCCGATATCATCCGACATTACCAGGTGAAAAACCTTGAACTTAATTAAGTGTTGTGTACAGTGGGAGATATATAGATTCTTACTTTGTTGTGAGTGAATTTATGACTTAAAATTCCATAATTTAACTACCGAGATTGGAGAACTCCGATAATTCACTCACAGCAATGTAAGAATCTGTTTCTCTAATTTTTTAAAACAGCAAAATTTAAATCGATATGCAAATTCTCCCAACCTTTATACCGCCCCTTTAGTCTTTCCTTTGGGAGATTGCTACGCATCCTGTTACCATGGTTGCAAAATGATATAGATGTTTCAAATATTTAAAGGAAACCAAACAAATTAATAACTTTTAATATTTTATAACGACAGTATTTAACGAAACAAAAATATTTTTAAATTTGTCTATATTTCCTGAAAAATGAGATGTCCAACGAAATATTTGCGCGGATGGATCTCCAATTATAATAACAACAATGGCGGAACAAACGGATGAAGAAAGATATATTATTCCTGAGAACTATCACTGTCAAAAATGACCCGGCGACGTTTTCTTTGCTGAGGTTAGTCTTCAGATTTTGTTGACAATGGACACCTAAGTGGCAGAAAGCGAAAGTAGGTCACGTGCGACATATTTCCGCCTTTCGGTCGTTCTCGGGTTTTATCATTGCCTTACGAAACATACCTGAGAAGTTCAGAAAGAAAAGTTCGGGAAACGTAATTATATATCAGTATTGTTACTGTATAATTAGAATGTTTTTTAAATACAATTATTTCCTATGCCTTATTTTTAGTATTATTTGCATACCAAGAAGCACTAAAGTTTTCATTCATTTTGTCAGTCATATTTTGGCGCCTTGTAATGTTTCTAGTGTTTAGTAATTATATATGATAAAACCCGAGAACGACGGAAAGGAGGAAATATGTCGCACGTGACCTACTTTCGCTTTCTGCCACTTAGGTGTCCATTGTCAACAAAATCTGAGGATTATCTGTCAGTATGGGGGTGTAGATGGTAGGAAGATATAAAAAACGGGTTTTCATTGAAGAAAAATCATTCCACTACGCAAATTAGTAAACGATTTGCGACGCAAATTAGTAAACGATTTGCGTCCTATCGACATTTTAACAGGGGAAATAGCGATTGAAGTGACAAGGGTAGTAGGAGTGAGTCCGGCCTTGTGGTATTTTAGGTACATAGCGAGCATATTTTTGATTCGACACAAGCGCCTGTGGTTTGATCTCCCATAATGGGAACTCAAAGTTTTCATTTTTCCCTATTATGATCCCCTTTTCACCCGAGAGAAGTCTGACTCTTTGTCCCCTTTCCAAAACTTCGTTTAGGGACATCTTTTATTTTGCAGACGACACGATCGCAATTCTGCTTACACGGTAACCAAGGAAGCTTTAAGTGTATCCATGTATCGAGTAGGCTAAGTCCGAAACGTTCGAATGTCAACTGTTCTGTTCCGGGTAAGTCCCTCCAAACAGGGCGCACATCACAGCAGTAAAATGTTTAACCACGCATCACGAAAATGGAATTAAATTACTTTTTACATGAAAATGGTATTTAGCCCTACAATATCTTTCAATATTTTATAAAATGATCGATCACAGTTGGAGAGAAAGTAGTCCCGACAGAATACAAATTGACCAATCAGGTGCCGAGAACAGTTAAATTCACTAGTGAGGAGAACAATTTTTTCACAATCGCTTGTGAAATGTGGAAATAATAATTTTTTTTTAGAGAAAATCTTTATAAATATTGTAATCTTCAATGGGAGATAATTCATACACTCCTCAGCTGTGATATAAAGGATCTAACACCGGTAAGAGGGCAAGACGGAAAAATCTCAGACACCCAAGGGAAAGACTTCTGGTCTCCAACGAGGATCCGCCGAGTTGGAGACCAATAGAAATCTTTCCCGCGGGTGTCTGAGATTTTTCCGTCTTGCCCTCTTACCGGTGTTTGATTCTTTTTCTCACTAATATTGTATTGAAAGTACAGTATTTTCCTTCATGAGACACCCCATACATGAAATATGACGTGACACATATTTTGACGTCATTGAAGAATGACGTCAAAGGTACGGAAAAGGACATCTAAAAATACGAAAAAATGAAAATAAAAGACAAATATAGTTAATACGGTTCAATTCTGTATTTAAAAAAGAAATGTTTAAATCCGTAATATATCTGTTATTCAGCTATTAGACAGGTATATAATGTGATATTCCCGGCTTAGAATGACATTTTGCGAAACGTAACATTTTTACGGGAAAAGTAGCGTGAAATTCTTATCTCACCCACGGGTTGAGACAAGGATATCTCACACGGCTAAAAATAGGAACTGTGCTGTCTCATTAGTGAGAAGATATAAAGAATCTAACACCGGTAAGAGTGCAAGACGGAAAAATCTCAGACACCCAAGGGAAAGATTTCTGGTCTCCAATGAGGCTCCGCCGAGTTGGAGACCAATAGATATCTTTCCCGCGGGTGTCTGAGATTTCCCCGTCTTGCCCTCGTAACGGTGTTTGATTCTTTTTCTCACTAATTTAACAAAATAATTCCACATTTTTTGTTTACATTGTTTAATAATAATAATAGAGTGCTCTCCCTTGTTAGTAACTAAGGAAAAGACAGAAATTACCTCCCTTTGACCAAATTCAAAGGTATTTATCGCTGTTTTAGTAGCATTTATAATATGTTTATTAAATACATTGTATTTTTATTATGAAATACATTTAAAATATTGCCAAGACACGGATGTATATATCGATAAATCGACTATTTACTTCAGCAACATGGAAAACAATTTTGCGGGAAAACGCTCGATGGAATGTAAACAAAACAAAGCCTTTGTAAGCGTGTGTGTTTTTGATGTGTACCGCATAATCTGATGCGAAAGGGATGCATGTTTCTATTGTAACCTAATTTTCAGGGACAATTGATAACACAGGGGCTAGGTGCGTCCGAAAAAAAAAATAAATAAAAAATACTATATAATACTACAAGGGGGCGAACTCACTTGCTCCCATTTTTTTAAGTCGTCGTGTTAAATTGATCGTAACTTCGGAACGCCTTAATATTTTCAAAAAATGTTTCCATCAGTCGAAAGTCAAGTAATTTTCCTTTCCAAAGAGACCCCAATTGTTAGTGTAGGCCTCCGAACTGCTGAGGTATCATACACGAACCAAAACAAAACGGCGTGAAAATCCGAAGTCGTACAAACGCTGGGATGACCACTTATTCCCATCTGTGTACAGACTTTCCCATGCGTAAACGAGTCATTTTGACTAGCTAAATACTTTCATCCATTCAAATTATGATAAAATTTCTTACCTTACGCCAATTTATATGTCCTTTAAGTCTGTTTTTGAAAGAAATCCCATTTGCATCCTTGACAAACGCCATAGACGTGAAAATTGAGAGAGTTCTAACGGGCTTTTTGATTGGCTGAAACAGAAGTTACGATCAATTTAACACGACGACTTAAAAAAATGGAAGCAAGTGAGTTCGCCCCCTTGTAGTATTATATAGTTTTTTTTGGGGGGTTTTTTCGGACGCACCTAGCCCCTGTGATTGATAAGTGGCTGACTAGATAAATACACAAAATGTAAATATTTAAATGATTTTATTGATACAATGACATTTTGCGAAACGTAACATTTTTACGGGAAAAGTAGCGTGAAATTCTTATCTCACCCACGGGTTGAGACAATTTCACGCTACTTTTCCCATCAAAATGTTACGTTTCACAAAATGTCATTCTAAGCCGGGAATGTCACATTATATACCTGTCTGATAGCTGAATAACAGATATATTACGGATTTAACCATCGTTTTTGTTTTTTAATACAGAATTGAACCGTATTAACTATATTTGTGTCTTTTATTTTCATTTTTTCGTATTTTTAGATGTCCTTTTCCGTACCTTTGAGGTCATTCTTCAATGACGTCAAAATATGTGTCACGTCATATTTCATGTATGGGGTCAGTGTCTCATGAAGGAAAATACTGCACTTTCAATAAAATATTAGTGAGAAAAAGAATCAAACACCGGTAAGAGGGCAAGACGGAAAAATCTCAGACACCCGCGGGAAAGATTTCTATTGGTCTCCAACTCGGCAGAGCCTCGTTGGAGACCAGAAGTCTTTCCCTTGGGTGTCTGAGATTTTTCCGTCTTGCCCTCTTACCGGTGTTAGATCCTTTATTTCTTTGTACATGTATATATTATATTTTTGTATTTAGCTTAGTTCTGTTTTGTTGTATATGTTGTATTGATGATTGTTCAATGTTTGGACTTTAAGTCAATTAAATTATTATTATTATGTGTATGACATTGTTTACCCTTGTAACTATGATGGGTTCAAAAATGATTTGTCAAGGTTCCCACGTTCAATGTTATTTAACAATGGAGATCATATCCAATCATTGTAAATAACTTATGAACCAGTTAAATGTTTAATAAGTCGGGTTTCTTTCTATTGATATATTACTGTTGACATGACTTAACAAATGCGGAAAACGGTCACAAATCATATTCTATACGTGTTCAACACAAAATGAAATATACAAATTTTCAGTTTGTTTATTATAGTGTTATGTCTTAGCGAAGATTCGTTTGACGTCTAAAGACATTCACTGACCCTTCTAGTTTATGTTGTCATTTATTTTTGTGATAATATGTGGTTTTTTGAGTGGAAAGGAATGGGTGTGGTTCTTTTTAATCGTTTGTTTATATTGTGGTTAAAGGTCCAATTATCAAAAAGGGAGGCTAGGGTAGTTCAGCTCTGCACAATTTTTGTGCCTGCCCCAAGCCAGGACTTGGATTTCCAAGATGATATGTCGTGTTCTTTTTTTATGTTCAATAATTGAGGCGAGAGGTGGTTGTTAGTTTCTAAACTAGTGAAATTGTTGACTTTACTGTTTTAAACTTTCTTCTCATAATTCAACATTTGACGCAAACGTCCCCCTCTTGTTGTGACATTCAAATATTGTATATGCTTTTGAGAAACCCCGGGCCAAAATTAAGGAAGTATAATTTGTCCTTTTACTTCACACGCGCTCATAGCACAGAATTACCCCTCCCCCTTTTTTCAACTTTCTGTTTACATATCCATTTTCAATAGAAATTTCTTTATTATTTCATCTCTTTTCCCGTTAATTATCGTATTCATGTCAATATTCATGCAATGTTATAATAACAACAGCTTGCATGTACCGGCCCTATAATATATATAGGAAATTTTAATGAAAATATGAAAATAGATATGTAAACAGAAAGTTGAAAAAAGTGTGTGGGGGGATGATACTGTACCACGAGCGACTATAGATCACTTAATAAAATGAAAAGTGACGAAATGATTAAATAATATCAGCCATGCATGATGGAATTTAAGGTAAGCATTTAGAATATTACGCAATGTAGATTACCTGCAGAGTCATGTCGAATGTATGTAAGCTTAAACAAATATCCTATATTTTCTTATAAAAACGAATTTTCTTTCTAAAAAAAATTCTCAAGAGTTCGTTTCTTGTTCAGTTTAAAAGATAATAATGTTGAAGTTGTTGTCTCCAGGTATTTAGTTGTGTTTCGTTTTGTTGTCTGTGTAGTGTTTTGTAGATCATTGTTTGTCATTTCCCCTTTTTTCTTTTTGTCATTGTTTTTGTCTGTCTTTCTTCGATTAACGGCTTCTAATTACCACTTTGATATCTTTAAGCTTGTTCTCGTCTTGAATATACATGTACATGCAATAAATACCAAACATTAAACAATCAATCAAAAATCAATCAATCAAAACTTAAAAATAAAACAGGTAGTGCCTAGCTACTTAACGCGTCGTGCCCACTAAATTTGATATCTACGTTTTTATTGGTAATATATATTAACAATTTTAGTAGATAAACTATAACAAAGTTAAGTTGACAACTTAATAATCAGCATCCTTTAACTCAAAAGTTATTGTGAAAAAAAAACCGAAATGGTACTCCATTCTGAAATCTTGTACAAGACAAAGTGCGGCTACATTTTCAGTGTAATTCCACCTTATATCAGAATGCTGTCTTCTGATTGGTTGATGAAAGGGGTATTATTTCACCAATTCTTCGTTTTTTCAGCTTTTCCACCATTGCCGGGATATTTGCCTAAAAATATCCCGGTACTATAGGAAAATATCCCGCTCGAGACGAAATTCCTTCTTTAAATAGTTTATGACGTCACGGATGTTATTCGAATTACTCGGGTTTCTTCTTTCAACCAACGCTAAAGTAAAGAAAATGACGACAGTGTCAGCCGTTATGTTTGAAATCGTTGAAATGTATATATTTCAAATTCATTTGCATTAAAAAAATTTAGCGTGTTGTATGTTAAAGCAAAACCGTGATTTATTTTATTTTTGAATTTGTTCCAGAATTTACTCTAGTCACTTCTTTGAAAAGATTTTTCCTGTTTTCATAGATTGATTTTAAGTCTCAGTTGAAAATCAAATGATCGAGGTGGTCTGAAGTTCTGAACCTGCTTGCATGCCACTGTTTTACTTGTTGTTAAATATTCGATGGAATTAAACAAATATATCCTGTTAGTGAGGGTTACTTGCGAAAAATACCGGTTTCGAGGACAGTCAAATGTCCCTCGCCGCTAAAAGCAAAGCGGCGAGGGACATTTGACTGTCCTCGAAACCGGTATTTTTCGCAAATAACCCTCACTAACAGGATATATTTGTATATAATAAAATGCAAATTTAAGCCAAAAATAAAAGCAAGTGAATCGCTTTCGATTATTATATATAACGATTTCCATACATACACACTTTACGTTTGTTCTTTTTTGTTTGTTTTTTTTCTTTTTATCACATTGCAAATGTCAACGCACTGTAATAAAACTATGTCTGGGACTCTGGGCATGTTTATTATTTGATTTTGTGTGTTTGTTTGATGGTGTTGAACGCCACTTTCAACAATATTAAATGTTTCTGTTATATTGTGGCAGTCAGTTTTATTGGTGGAGGAAACCGGACCGGCGGAGTACCCGGAGAAAACCACTGACCTGTCGCAGATCACTTTTTCATATAATGTTGTACACCTCGCCCTGATCGAGATTCGAACTCACAACATCAGTGGTGATAGGCACTGATTGCATAGGTATAGTTGTAAATCCAACTACCATACGATCACGGCCACGACGGCCCCATTTATTATTTGAGATAGGTATTCTGAGAATGTCTTAGACATAAATATTAACTACAATTTACTTACAGGTGGACACACAGATAAAACCGAAGATGGCAGCAGATGTAGATTTTAATCGTAAGTTTTTGTGGAAAATGGAAATGCATGTTGAAGATGTGAACCATTCTAAAAAGCTAGATAACATCGTTGTAATTTGCTGTTTTACTGTTTCGTTTCTTTTTTTGTTTGTTTTTTTTTTGTGGACGAAATTGCAAACTTTATTAAGCGTAAGCATCGCTAATCTTATTCTGCCAATGTGGATTCATACGCTCTTATATCATATTTTATAATAAAAACGTAGATATCAAATGTACTGCACACGGCGCGTTTCTGGAATAACTTTCATCGTGAACGCTCAATATCGAAATAAGCCAAATAATTTGTGTTTGGAACCAATGAACCAACATAAACAAATGAGAGAATAAGTCTGCTTGAAAAGCAACAAAGCAAGATATATCAGAGAATAAATTAAAAAGACAATAGAAGAAACTACAAATGCGTAAACAGTGGAGGAACAGTTTTCGAAGACATTCACGTAAACAAACCGCTAGGTCGAATACAAACATTTCCTACGCGTCATTCAGGATGTAAGTTTTCTTTCTGATTTCAATTAAAACTCGAGCCTTGAGAACATTAAAGTTGAAAATTACTTTCGGAGAGTGGAAAATATCATAATTCACTGATAGCAGAAGGAGAATGTATATCATAAATCAACTAGTAAAATAATCCATCACTGAATTTGTAAAAATCTACTGAAATTAAAAACTATTGATTTATTGACTTTAGCAGTATTTCAGCTATATCGTGACGTGAACAAATTTTATGTTAAGACAAAGTTAAAAACTAAAATTATCACATAATTCATATTTTACATTTCCATCCAAATATATATGTCTCTCATTGACTTTTCCTAAACAATTTATCGAGTGCATTTTGATTTTTAGGGTACTCACAGGATATTGAATCAATCTACAATAATCGTATATATGAATGTGCTAATGCATTGATACGGATGTCCATTAATCCAACAAATAGAAAGATGCAACAATGTCAAGGACATGGCTCTCGTGAAGTACTCAGTGAAATTGCAAATGTACCTCAACTTGCTGATGTTGTTATCGATCTACAAAAGCTGCCATCTACAACAAACAGCTATTTGTCTTTATTGTCTGGAAAAGTATTTCAACAGAGACAAAATGCAAAAAATCGCACGAGGAATATGTTAACATTGCCGTTTTCAATTAAAATTGGAACTCGTCAACCTTACAATTCAGTTTTAATCTATCTGGAGTATGAGAGATCCAATACTTTTACATCTAATGGTTGGCCTCAAAGGCCTGGTACATGGTGGCCAAGGGTACTCGCAGAAGCAGGTTTTTATTATAGAGGACATGACTTAGAGGTTCATTGCTATAGTTGCAAACTAAAAACAAGTCTTCGTGATTGGTGTCATAAAGTAAACGAAGTACCAGCTGAAGCCCATGCCAGACTAAATAGAAATTGTAAACATGTAGTTTCAAACGGTTTCATTCCAAATCCTAATGTCCCAGAAGATTTTCAAAAAGACGACAAACAAGTTGGTAATTCTGACACCTGTACGACATTAACAAATATTGGCATTCCTGCTATTAGCAAGAACAATTCATTGAAAACAACTGAAATCCCTAATGCTGTAAATGGTTACAGTTGTGAACAAAGAAATCTTACCAATATTGTCGCGACTGATAACACATTCAATGCCGTAAATGGTAACAGTTGTGAACAAAGAAATCTTATCGATATTGTCGCGACTACTAACACATCCAATGCTACAAGTGGTTACAGTTGTGAACAAAGAAATCTTATCGATATTGTCCCGACTACTAACACATCCAATGCTACAAGTGGTTACAGTTGTGAACAAAGAAATCTTATCGATATTGTCGCGACTACTAACACATCCAATGCTACAAGTGGTTACAGTCGTGAACAAAGAAATCTTACCGATATTGCCGCGACTGCTAACGCATCCAATGACGTAACACCAGAAATGTCTGATCGGCATCAGAGTAGTATAATGTCACCAGGTTCTACACCCAAAGACAAAATTAATAGTATTGGCTCTAAGAACGGATACAGAATTGAGACTTTGAATAATTTGACAAAATCTAATACATCAAATCAAATATTACAAAAGGAGACAACAGATTCCAATAATTCAGCTTTACCACAGATAAATACATCATCTCGTAAGGAACCGAGCTTTGATGGGAACGTCGGAAATGGAAATTGGTCCTTGTCACAAGATTCCATTTTGAAGGACAACAATATGAGTATTGATGTTAGATATAGAGACAGACAACACATGATCAACAATTTCAACCATTCAATCGATATAGCTCAAGTGGACGCGTCAAATGGAATGAACAGTCAGCTGACTGAAGATGGTCTTCAATCATATCAACCGGAATTTAGATACCCTCAGTATCTAACTTTAACCGCCCGAAAAAGCTCATATGACAAGTGGCAGTTTGGACACAAGCAATCATCCGATGTTCTTTCTGAAGCAGGTTACTTCTACACAGGTAAATTAATTATCATAACAGGTTCACTACAGTTGAATGTTTTTCTATGCAGTTTTCTTTTCAGAAATTGTATTTGTCAGATGTAATGTACTACGAATAAAATACCGACAGCCAATATAAAATAAAGAAAACAAATACAGTGACGTAACAAAATGATCTTGATGTTATGTTTGGTGGTCGTCATAGTAACATTGTAAAACGTTTAAAGTGTGCTACATGAAAACAAAATTCGGACATTTTGGTTATATGACATTCATGACCTTCCTCGGTCAAATTTGTAACAAGTGAGTGATATGAAGTTTAACGCCATCTCGGCAATTTTTCAGCTATATCATGGCGAGGACAAGTTAATATTCAATGAGATGATGATGAGATCCGCTTTGTACTAGCCCACCACGCTTAGTTGGATATTTATGGTGTTAGCTCACTGAAACAACAGTTTGCGGATAGACATGTTGCCCCACTCGGACACCAAATTTGTATAAATGAACATTAATAAGCAAAATCAATGTTAGATGACTGGCGTTACATAGAATGGCCATTTGTGAAATTGCAACTAAAAAGTGTAACCACACAAGCAAATAGTATACTAGTATCTACGATCAATCTTAACAAGTAACTGAACTTTGAAACGATAAACAGATAGTGAACGTATAATGATAAATCAGTATTCTTTTAGTAATATTTTCCCCATAAATCGAATGGAAAGGCAGAATCCATAATTTGACATTTGCCATGCGGATTTTACACCCATCAAAAACTACAACCTATGACCAAACCAAAGACAAACCGGACACGTGTTTAACCCTACCGAGCCAAATAAACACAAACTGTGTGTCATCGGTAACCTACGACACACCACACTCCAATTCTCTGTATATATTACCCTTGGGTCAACTGAACCAATTACATTCGTTTCGGAGTTGCCTGGTTATTGATCCAGCATTTAGAAGTCGCTATAACAACATAACATTACTCAAACTATCGATTGGTCGGTAGATCAAAAAAATAAAATGATGTTTTGTACGTATTATCCAAATAAGGTATCAAGATAGTTTAAAATAATTTTCTGGTCCAGTAGAATGTAATATAATTCCAAATAATAAGTCCTTCAAATTCAGCGGAACCAATCAGATTCGAGAGCAATAATACGAAGATTTTTCTGCCAGTTTATACACGGGTGATGAGTGGAGAGTATTGGCGTGTGATCAGCTGTGGGTTACCGATGATAGAGTATCTGGCGCATAGGAAGTACATGTACTAAGTGACATAGCATTTCGAAACCCCATGTTTCAATTGTTTTTTGTAGAATACACTAAGAATCTCACCATATTTTTGTTTATCTTTCAAGGTGAACAAGATATAGTTCGCTGCTTCTGTTGTGACTTGGGACTTGCTGAATGGGATGCCAAAGACAATGCCTGGAGAGAACACGCACGACACAATCCTAAATGTTGGTTCTTGAAAAGTCAAAAAGGAGATTCCTATATTAAAGAAATTCAATTTGATTGGAAAAAGGCAAGTTGCATTCCTTAACAAATGTGTGTGTTTTAAAAGCTTCAGGAAAACTGGGTGACACGATTTACCACACAATACCATACACTTCATGTAATTTGTTGCTATAACGTTTTATTTTAATTATTTGCATATAAAATGATGGAATCCGGGTCGTTTCGCCCCGATTACCTGTTCGCCCCGGAAAGTGAGTCGATTCGCCCCACTTAATCTCTATTATATTATAATAGACGAAGTCTTTTTCGACAATTTTTTGGTAATTATTTATTTATTAGTTGTATGGAAAAAAAAAATAATTCATTCATTTTGGTCTACTTTTGTCAAAGATCTCAAGCGAAACTTTTCTTGCAAAATTTACAAAAAAACACACGAGAACAGTAAAAAGATTGTTTTTTTTGTACCAACGCAAAAATGCATTAAATGACTAAGATGCTGTACAAGTGCGCAAATCACCTCTTTTTTATTGAATTACGCATCAAATGCTAAAACAGTATAAATTTAATCAGATGTCAAACAAAGAGTGAAGCAATACATAATATTAAACACGTCAAGAAAGCATGTTAATTATGAGGAAGACAAAAATAAAGTACCCATGAACAAGCCTTACAACATCCAAAATACGAATATTTGCAATGGTATTTTCCATATTTCATTTTTTAAAGCACTATTAATAAATGAGGGCGAACGGGAATAGGGACGAAACGACCCGGGCGAACGGGAATAGGGGCGAAACGACTCAGGGGGCGAACGGGATTCGGGGCGAAACGACCCGGTACCAAAATGATGTAGTAAAGCTTTTTTATGACTATTTAACTTCAAAAGTTAAGAAATATAACATAATTAGCGCAAAATATGGTGTTCAGTGTTTTCCGTTGTACGTCTGAGAATCACTGTCACATTGGCTCAGTACCACACACCTCATTTTATTAGTTGATATGATCTAGTATGTCAATTTTATTACAGTGTTTTTCGTACATCTGTGAGAATAACATGTTATGAGAATCACTCTAGCACACTGATTCAGTACCACATACTTCGTCTATTTGGTTTTGAAGCCCATTATTTCAATTATTTGCCAGAAGTTTATATGAATATATGAATGACTTCATGTAGGTAATTAATTTATATAGATTAATTATTATTAAACCATTTTGACAGGTGTCTGTGTGTATTGATCTAGGCAAATTCTCTAACCACACTCTAGGACACTACCGCACACTTCATGGATTATGAATGTAAACTTTATAAAAATGAAATATAGCAGAATTGTCGCAGAGTTGGGACTTTTTAATATGCGGTCTTTTACCACACACTAGTGTACACTTTGTGTAGTTCATTGTTATAAATAGATTTACCCATTATTTCAATTATTGTCAAATGTTTGCTTAAGAATACTAGTAGTATTAAACTTCAAAAGTTAACAATCAAATGTAACATAATTGACAGATTTATTCTGTTTGGTGTTTCGAGTTTGGTTGACGAATGAGTCAGAAATGTAACATAATTGACAGATTTATTCTGTTTGGTGTTTCGAGTTTGGTTGACGAATGAGTCAGAAATGTAACATAATTGACAGATTTATTCTGTTTGGTGTTTCGAGTTTGGTTGACGAATGAGTCAGAAATGTAACATAATTGACAGATTTATTCTGTTTGGTGTGTGTTTGGTGTTTCGAGTTTGGTTGACGAATGAGTCAGAAATGTAACATAATTGACAGATTTATTCTGTTTGGTGTTTCCAGTTTGGTTGGCGAATGAGTCAGAAATGTCTCTCAGGCTCTGTTGTTGCAGTTTTATGTATTCAAATTCAAATAGTTTATTGATGAAAACCACATGTTGGCGAGCATCAAAAGTACAAACATAAACAGTACACAAAGTATAAAGTATAAAACTGACAAATTGAACAAAGCACAAATTTTAAAGAAAAAACAAAAACAAAACAAAAGTCACTGAAAAAATTAATAAGTGTCCTACAAAAGTAATTCTACATTTAAGATGAATTTAACAGAAGGTACAACATATGAGCAATAATAGGATGACAATGCTAAGTTTCATCATTACGACATGTGTTTGCATCTTTTATGGACTGTTTAAAAAAAAATGGCTGCAACATGTGAAAAAAATGTCCAAATTAAACTCACTCTTAAAAACTTTCTGCTGATAATTTTCAATGTTGTATACATTGAAGTAAATGAAACAAGAAAGAAACTATGAACAAATACATTTTTAAGAACCTTTTATTAAACACAAATTGGTATAAAAAACATGTAAAATACATACTTATTCTATATCAGTTAAACAATCTTTAGTCTCAATTATTTTGTATAATGGTTTCTCAAACAATGCAACTGATATAATTAAGTTTATCGTTAAAGGATAAACGGATTTAATAAAAGTGAACTTAGTCTTAACTTAAGTTTTAGAATTTTGGAAATCCGAAAACCGGATTGTCTCCGGATCGCGAACGTCATTTATACAATCTGCGACGTCACACATTCCCAGCATCCAATTTTCGACAACAGGCACATTGTCAACACGTCGGTCCCCACATTTTACGTGAGCTCATATTTTGATTATTTTCTCCTGTGGTACCACAGGGATTTGTATTTTCATATTCGTAAACGGGGGCCTTCTTTGCATACCAGAGGGGTCGGTTCCTGAATCGGTACCGATTCGGAACTTGGTTTGGACACTTTGAAATAACCAGAGAGTTCGGGATAGTAAATATTTGCGATCGTATGGGGAACGTGTCCTGTAGATCTCTCTAAGTTCCATAGAGGATTGTAGCTTTCGCTGTCACCTGCGAAGCACGGGCTAGCCCAAAATATCGAAATCGGCGGTCTGTCTTCTTCATCTTGCCATCTCGCGCTCACGCAATTTAATACTGTGGCCGTATTTTTCCAATCAACATTAGTATTGTTTAATTTCCAGACAATGAATCTTTGATTAAATGACTTTTTGTGCAAAATATTGGGTTATTGGTAGTTGTAGTTTTTCTTAAAGGCTATTTTTTATGAAAAATTCTCAATATTTTTGTCCAATCTACCTGATAAAGTTTTTATTATCAAAATAATAACGAATATTTTTACTTAAGACAGCAACATTTTCAAAATTTAAAGATAAGCAGCCATTTGTAAAAAAAAATCATATTGATCTTTGAACGATCACAAAATAATTGGTTGTAGAAAAAACATTTTGTCTATTTTTGTTGCACTCCTGACATTTTTAAACAACAGTATTTAGAAAAAAACTGCTGGAACCTGCTAATCTGAGTCACGGGTCACTGTAATCGGGCGGCTGTATCGAGAAACAGATACGGTGTTGAAAAAATTGTTGACACTCATAAAATATTGATAAATGCAATAAAATTTTATGTTTGTCTTCAAGAAATATGATAGACAAAACCATGTGTGAAGTTTTATGACGAAATATCTACGATTTCTATGTAAATTTACGAGTTGAAGTTACGGCTGTATCGAGAAACAGATACGGTGTTGAAAAAAACTGTTGATACTCATAAAATATTGATAAATGCAATAAAATTTTATGTTTGTCTTCAAGAAATATGATAGACAAAACCATGTGTGAAGTTTTATGACGAAATATTTCCGATTTCTATGTAAATTTACGAGTTGAAGTGGGGAAATTTTATGATCGATTTCTAAAAATCTTCTACTCTGAAACCACAGGTAAATTTACTTTAGCGATGTATTTTTATCTTGGACAAGAATAATGAGCGTCCTGATTGGATGACCGATTTAAAACACACTACTCTGCATGGTAAAAAGATGCATGTAAAAGAAATCTGTTATATTCATTCATTTGTTTGATTCTGGAATATTGTTGTTCATTGATTTAAGCAAGAAAAAGGGGAGAAGGGGAGGTGAATTTTATTTGTGAATTTTACAGTTAAATAAATGTTATGTTTCGACAGTTTAAAGAGAAAAATAAAAATTTGTTGCGACTAAAGCTTAAATCAGCGTTAAAAATTGAACAAATATATTTTGTAATTGAGATTTATTTTAAATAGAAAATCTGAATTTATTATTTATTAATTTATTATTAATGATACAATTTTATATCCGAGGGAGGGGAGCTATGATGAAAATTTGAAATAAAAACACAGGACCGTATTTTAAGCAAAAATAATAATCCAGGATTAGTTTTTTATTAAAAAAAAATCCAGGACCCTGTGTCCATGAATTTTTTTTTTTTTTTTTTTTTTATAAAGTTAATAATATGTAATATTGACATCCACACTTGCCTTTTGGACAGCACATTCCTGTGTCCACACTTGTATAATAAAAAAAAAAAAGAAGAAAATATCACATTTTAAAATGCCAACATTGAACAGTGATGTTACTGTTAACTCATACAATAATGTTTACCTGTTTCAATGAAATATTTGTACAGAAATGACAGTATTTGGAAATTTGTAACAATTTTTTGCCATACCACTTCTTTAATACCCAGTTTTAGCAGCAATATTTTTAATTACATTTGAAAATGTGTATTATACCCCTCTAATATATTAGATAAATCATAAACAAATAATTAAAATATTTTTATAGGCTAGAAAAGGCAATTTATTATAAATTATTATTTTATCAATGGTACTATTTTATCAGGATATGTTGCACTCCTGACATTATATTGCCTTCAAGAAAAAGAAGAGTTATTAACTTAAAAACAATTCACAGGGGGGGAAATCAGCTGGTGTTCTTTCAAGCATTAGTTTTACCAAGTTTTAATGATAATTGTTTCTTAAAGTAATATTGTTCTAGTTATTTGTAACTTGTTTACAGCCATACTTCTCGAAAATTCCAACTTACTTTTGAAATATACTATACAAAAACATTTAAAACATGCATTAATCTAAATTAATATTGAAAATAGATGTTTAATGTACAATTACAAATATTTTTTGGATACTTAGAAAATTGATTGTATCAAAGAGGGAGAGGCGTTAAGGTGCAAAATTGGCCACACATTATATTAAAAAATAATGCTCGATATAAAATAAAAACAATTTACCAATTTAATTGTTAGATAAACAAATTTTCAAAAAATATAACTTTCCGTGAAATTGGGTGCGCTATGAGTCATAATAACATCATAATTAAATGGATAATGCTAAAAATGGACTATAAACGACATATTTAATGTACATTTTAGCTATTTTATATACCTCCACAGTCTTCCACCAACACCAAATTGAGCCGTTGTTTTGAGTATAGAGGGTTAATGATTATATCAAAATATTTTGTTAGTGGAGGATTGTGGAGGTTGTTAAATATTTATAACCTCAGCCAGACCCTTAAAATCAATATTTTCACTCTTCTGATTGTAAATATGAGACCATCATATACACAATCTGTACATTTCATGATTCATTTCAAGTAATGAAATTCATCAGTAAATAACCTATGTTTCTGTAAATAATTGTATTTATTTTAAATACAGTTTGTGTACATTGAAACCAAGAGAAAAACTCAGTGCATGCAATCTGGCGTCAATGCCATAAAAAGAACTGGGGACTATAAGTGCCATATATGGCCCCATATTTAATGAATCATTATCTTAGAAAATACTTGATTAAAATTTGATGTGTTTTATATTATAGACGAGATCATACTTTTGATGTTAAAACTTGCTTCCAACAAAATCGATACGTATTTGACGTCATTGTGACGTCATGAGCGTTATTTGTTTTCTGTATTTCGTGGAATTTGCCAGCGATATTTGGACGGTTTTCGAATAAATTAAGCACCTCCGCAGTCATGTACCAGAACAATATTTTACCAGATTATTAAAATAAATAAAACACAAATACTGTTAAAAGTATTTTTTGGTTTCACAAGGTGTTAAATTTCTTGAAAAACGACGGGAAAATGTTCAAATATTCCAAGCGCTTAGATGACGTTTTGATATTTGAGAAGCAATCTTTGCCGTAAAAAACGATGGTATGTCGGCACGTAACAGTTATATACAAATGTAAGATAAAAATAAAATAAACACCACTTCATCCAAAATAGCTTTTTTCATAAGCCCCCAATTATTGATTATATATTTTCTTCCGGGATACTGAAATAGTTATTACTACAGGGATACGGAGGTAGGTTTAATGGTCTATCGATGCTACTTCTAAAATGAAGTAAAATAGTTTTATCCAAAAGGAGTAGATATTTTTTGGGCACAATCCAACAGATAGCTCTCACATTATGACCCAAAGGTGTTTTATGTTATGCACTACATACACAAACGTTTGATCCATCATTTGTCCATTGGAGGTTAGGTGTTTAACACCACTTTCAAAAATATTTCAGTTACTACTTTTGTCGCGGAAATCCACAGACCTGTCGCAAGTCACTGACAAACTTTATCACATAATGTTTTATCGAGTACACCTCGCCATGAATGGGGTTCAAACTCACAACTTAAGTGGTGATAGGCAATGATTGCACAGATAGTTGTAAATTCAACTACCACGACGTCTCAAGTTCAGTTAAGATGAAAGGTAATAATTTTATTGATATTGATGGAATTTATGATTATCACTGTTTATAAACTTTCTTTTCATATCAATCAATGAAAAGAATTGGTTTGCTGAAAGTAGGTTTTTTGTTGGTGTTCATTGGATGGAATTTGTATCTCATGTGAAGTTCGGTCAATTGCAGACACAACGTTAGGCATATCAGAACAATACCTTTTCTTTTGCCACCAGACTGGGATGGTTGGCCACTGAATTCACATCACATTTTCATAAATTATATAAAGTTTCCCCTTTTGCGCCCAAATTAAACTTTTAACTTCTATCAGTTCCATTCTCTTAAATCAACCTCCAATGGACAAATAATGGATCAAAAGTTTGTGTATGTAGTGCATTGAAAATGCGTTCTGTCATGTGCATAAGTTATTGTTTGAATGATTGACAGACAATATTCATCATATTGTTTTCTAGCTTCTGAACTGTCCATCGAGAAAAATATAAAATATTCTAGACGGGCAGCAAATAGCCAGTCAATGGGGTTTGTAATTAATATTTCGCATGCACAATAGCGACCCCACACCACAAGGTGTGGAAAATAAAAATATTCTTCTGTGGCTTAAATGAGTATTAACTGCATTACATGTAAACTGTATGATTCTGTTTGATAAAGTCCTTTAACTAGAACAGAAACAAAATGTGCACTTGAGTGAAATAGTGTTGTAATAAAAGATCGTACAAGTATGAAAGAATGTCAAGGTATATTTTAAATGAGGTTGAAACAAGTCACCATTTGATATTAATTTGGTTGTACATGTATTTCATTTTGACGATTATAATTACGGAATACGATCACAGCCATATTGTTTTTGATTGGATTAAAATTATAGCTGTATAATAATGTATAATAACCTATTATTATTAGAATCCTAACATGACTGCGAATTTGACATAGATAAAATAACAAACGGCTTCCTCTAGGAAAACACCGACTTTATGTGAAAGGGACACCAGACAGCTATGAAGAACGAATTTAATACATCGACGGATGTAAAGGAGACACTCCTTACACGTAAAAGACAACTTACAGCAGATTCTGATAGCAACAGTTTATTAGGAGTGTTGTTGTTGGTTTGTCACAAAGCAAAATAATATCTACATTCTCCTCTTTTTCTAGTGACAATCAAAACAATCATACATAGACTCATGGCAGCGACACACATTATACCTACACGATTAATCATATGGTTATAAATTTGTTCTCATCATAAATATATATGAAATACTTGATTGTAAAACAATTATCTATCGACAACCACTTTCTATGGGATATCTGATTCCAAGGCTTGTTATCAGTTTATCAAAAAAACAAAAATAATTCTCACAGGGTCCTAGCTAAATCGTTACGCATTAAACATTTTGCTTCACACCATTTCCCAAAATATTTCCATATTATTAAAAAAAAAAGCGATCTTTAAATATTGGACTTCTCTCAACCCGCACCTTGGCATTTTTTGTGATAGATTTGTGAAGGTTGTCCGTAAAAATGTACTGGAATATATCATCGCATTGGTTTTCGTTAAGAATAAAGTACGGTTAAAAAAGTGTTTAAAAAAAATTCAAATATGACAAAGTTCTATTGTCCAAATAAATCTATCTATTACTTCTTTAAGATTAATACCAAAATTTCGACCAGTTTTCGACGATCAATGTTAATAAGTTTCTGAATTTATGTCCCAGGGGCGGATCCAGGGAGGGCGCATCCCCCCCCCTAAAATTGGAAAAAATATGATTTTTGGGCGTAAAATTGTGATTTTTCACACGAAATACCCCAAACATTTTCGTGCCTCTGCTTGGCGCAATTTTTGTAAGTACGCCCTCCCCCCTAACTTAAAATTCTGGATCCGCCCCTGATATTGACCTCAATATGTACATTATCAATGTCATAGCAGACGATGACTCCA
The DNA here is from genome assembly GCA_963680875.1 of Bathymodiolus brooksi. Taxonomy (NCBI): domain Eukaryota; kingdom Metazoa; phylum Mollusca; class Bivalvia; order Mytilida; family Modiolidae; genus Bathymodiolus; species Bathymodiolus brooksi. The sequence continues at coordinate 102,319,358 of OY804581.1, read as the reverse complement.
AAATTGTATGAGATATATTTTTTAATTGATTAAAGCTTTGTAAAGGTAACGACAAAATGAATTACGAAAAACTACAATTTGAACATGAAATAATAGATGTGGTACGTAGTTCTTACATTTAAAATGATGACATTTTTAGATCAGATTTCATGAGATCATTCATGTAATTTCAGCATCATAATATAACCTCTGACAAATTAAGCGATCAACATAATGAGAGATTTTATCACGTGAAGCAAACCGTCGAAAACAGGAGACCATCGAAAATGGGTGACGTTGCGACATTACTATTCGTTCACTTTAATTTCATAATACAGCTTCGGAACATGTTTTTATTCCTGTAATCAATCCACATTGCATATTAAGTCAAATGTATGCTTTGTTTATTCAGTTTTATTATGCTTTGTTTTTGTTTTTTAAAGATATGCATTATAATACAATGATACATGTACGTATGTTCTGTATAATGAAAAAAATGACATTCACTGCTTTTCATTACCTGAATTTGTCGATCCGCTGTGAGGAATTTGATACACATATTAACTAACTGTATTTATTTCTGAAAAGCACATATTGTGAATACATTTTGGAGAAAATTTTATCGACATCTGAGGTGGGGCCGATTTTGGCCCTTATAGCTCCCAGTCCTTTCAATGATTTTTAAATATTTATGTCAGGAGTGCAACATTTACATGGTCAACCATAAATTATCTATAAGAAAATAGATAAATGCATTTATCATAAACTTTATCAAGTCAATTAATCTCCAATAGCTAATCAACCAAGAAAACATGTTCCCTTGTCAGAGAATGTCTCTAGTTAGCTCACCTGACCCAAAGGGTCATGTGAGGTATTGCCATCACTTGTCGTCCGTCCGTTAACTTTTTCATATTTTAATCTACTCCTCTGAAACAACTGGGCCAAAAGGAACCAAGCTTGACAGAAAGCATCTATATAAGGTCCTCTATGAAGTTTCTATATTTCGTCCCATTCCGCCAACAAATATGACCGCCAAGGGCAATTCTTGTTTCTGATTGGCTAATGTTAAAAAAATCTTTTCCTCTGAAACTGCTTGCCCAAATGGAGCCAAACTTGGCTGGAAGCATCTATGTAAGATCCTCTATAAATCTTCTTCATTTGATGCCATTTGGCCAACAAACATGGCCGCTGTTACTAAATATAGAACATACGGTAAAATTGCACGTTTTTGGTAATAACTCAAAAACTGTTAATAATATCAGAAATCTGACTACCCTGAAATTTTGAAGAAAATCTGACTACCTATCTTGGAGTTATTGCCCTTTTTTCATCAAATTTTCAAAATGTTAATACTTTTCGTTTTTTATTTCAAAAACTATAAGAGATAGATGTTAAGTTTAAACAGCAAACATTTGCAGCATGTCAAGAGTTACCTAGCCTGCAATTTTAAAGTAAATCTGATTACCCATCTTGAAGTTATTGTCCTTTTTTCATCAAATTTAAAAAATGTTAATACTTTTCATCCTTTATTTCAAAAACTATAAGAGATAGATGTTAAGTGTAACTGAAAACATGTTCAGCTTGTCAAGATCTACATGCACTGCAATTTTGAAGTAAATCTGATTACCCGTTTAGGAGTTATTGTCCTTTTTTAATTTATTTTTTTTTTTAATTTAAACATTTTTGTCTGATATTTCAATAACTATTAGAGATAAAGGTTAAGTTGAATTGCAAAATTGTGCAGCATATCAAGATCTACCTACCCTGCAATTTTGAAGTTAATCTGAGTACCCAATTTGGAGTTATTGGTCTTTTTTCATCAAATTTTCAAAATATTAATACTTTTTGTCCTTTATTTAAAAAACTATAAGAGATAGATGTTACATTTAAACTGCAAACATGTTCAGCATGTCAAGATCTACCTACCCTGCAATTTTAAGGTAAATCTGAGTACCCATTTTGGAGTAATTGCCCTTTTTTTGTCATATTTTCAAAATGTTAATACCTTTTGTCCTTTATTTCAAAAACTATAAGAGATAGATGTTAAGTGTAAGCTGAAAACATGTTCAGCTTGTCAAGATCTACATGCCCTGCAATTGAAGTAAATCTGATTACCCGTCTAGGAGTTAGCCCTTTTTATCATTTTTTAGCTCACCTGGATGTGAGGTATTGCCATCACTTGGCGTCCGTCGTCCATCTGTTAACTTTTTCATATTTTAATCTTCTCCTCTGAAACGAACTTGGCCAAATGGAACCAAACTTGGCAGTAAGCATCTATGTAAGGTCCTCTATAAAGTTTCTCCATTTCGTTCCGTTCCACCAACAAATATGGCTGCCAAGGGCAATTCTTTTTTCTGATTGGCTACTGTTTAAAAAAATCTTCTCCTCTGAAAATGCTTGTTAAAATGGAGCCAAACTTGGCAGGAAGCATTTATGTAAGATCATCTATAAAGCTTCTTCATTTGGTTCCATTCGGCCAACAAACATGGCCACCAAGATTAATTCTTTTTTCTGATTGGCTAATGTTAAGAAATCTTCTCCTCTAAAACAGCTTGGCCAAATGGAGCCAAAGTTGGCAGGAAGCATCTATGTAAGGTCCTCTATAAAGTTTCTCCATTTCGTTCCGTTCCACCAACAAATATGGCTGCCAAGGGCAATTCTTTTTTCTGATTGGCTACTGTTTAAAAAAATCTTCTCCTCTGAAAATGCTTGTTAAAATGGAGCCAAACTTGGCAGGAAGCATTTATGTAAGATCATCTATAAAGCTTCTTCATTTGGTTCCATTCGGCCAACAAACATGGCCACCAAGATTAATTCTTTTTTCTGATTGGCTAATGTTAAGAAATCTTCTCCTCTAAAACAGCTTGGCCAAATGGAGCCAAAGTTGGCAGGAAGCATCTAGGTAAAGTCCAAACCTGGCATAGATGGTCCCTGTGTGTGCCCCTTTCAAAATTGTGTCCGACAGCCCCACCCTCCATTCAAGATGGCTGGTGGTTTTTAAGGTAATGATTATCTCCCTTTGAAATTTGTTTCAGTATCATTCTATTGTCAGGTGAGCAATACAGGCTCAGTGGGCTGAGCCTCTAGTATTAATACCTAATAGATATTAAAGCACGAGAACATTTAAAATGAACAAAAATGCTATATTACATTAAAAATTAAAAGCACATAAAATGCTATTGGCACTTTTAATTTTTTCAAATGTTATTCTAAACTTGACAGAATCTCATTTTATCTAAATCATCCATATAAAAAGCTATAATTTAGACTGTGTAGAAGATCACTTAAAACTAGTTGCACTCCTGACATGAATCAAATGCTTCTGTGAGAGATATTTTGTGTATCTCAAACAGGTAAATGGGTTTTATCTGTTCTCTTGGTCAGTCTCTGTTGAAATAGAAAGACAAATGTGATATTAGTTACATTTAAAAGAAAATATGTCTAAGAAAATATCAAATGTTGCACTCCTGACATTTGAGGGTGATGCCTTTAATGTGACATTCTTGGCCTTATTACTGATTTTAGTGTATCCTTTAACTATGGTTTTGAAGCAATAATGATGTATTAAGATTTATTTATATCCCATATCTTTGAAAACTAAAAGACAACATTTCTACAATGTAATTTAGGAAAACTTGCATAAATGTTTGTTACACTCCTGACTACATTTGTAGGTACATCTTTTTTACAAAGCCATATTTTTATGCAATAATAAATGTGAAGCATGATCTATTGCTATCTTAAAGTATGTCAACATATCAAAGTTTGTGATGAAATAGATTTTGATAACATATTGTTTGATTTAGCACTGTGGTAGGTTGTTGAAAATTAAGGATTTTTTAAAGTGTCACAAAAAGGGTTGCACTCCTGACAATTTTGACATGTTTTTTGGACATATTTTTTTTGTTATTCTAGATATCTTAAAGATTGTTTGCAGTAACAAACATTAAATCAATACAGATCTTTTGAACTATTTAGATCCAATAAAATCATAAAAATGAGTAAATTAGACAGCTATAGCAGTAGGAGCCATTTTTTTTAAACTGCCCTTATGAAAGATTTTGTTAATAAAGGACTAGACTAACACACACTTCATATAATTCGTTGTTATAGCTATGGTTGGTGACAAAGTGTAACAGCATAATTGTATAATTCCCGATACTAAATCTTGTTTGTTGTCGGTACTTTATGCTTGTAATTTTACAAAGTGTATATATATTCTTTAATTCCTCTTGTACAGAGGTATATATAACAATTTTGAATCATAAATTATAAAATATGGAAGAGTTCTTTAAAGAGAGAATACAAAAAAAAATAACTCAATTAATCGTCCTCGGTCCTGTGAGAAAAATGTACGCGCAGTATCACGTAAATATTTTGCACAAATGTTTATAAACGTATATATACATCGTCTTCAATATCTGGACAATTTGTGGTTAAATTCTGCACACGTCCTAGAAGTATGTACAACAATTCTTCAGTCGACGAAGAATATAAAGTGTCAGGATAAATAAAAGTTTGGATTCCAAATATATCAAGGATTGATGTCCAGAATCGGGTAAAGTCACTGTCCTGTTCCATACGAGATAAACGTTCAGAAGTAGCTAAGCTATTAATAGCATTTGAAACTGTCCTTTTCCATACCAATTTTGTTGGAAATACCTTCGTTTGTATATAATTTTTAAAGTAATCTTCAAGTTTGTATTTTTTAAACAATTTGAACATGTCCGGGATAAAACCATACATGACTCTCTTTCCATATGTAAATGTGTAAATTCTATTTAGAAAAACATGCTTCACAGAAAACGATGTGTTCAGCAACGCTAACCTCTGAAAGAACATTAATTTCTTTCTATCTTACTTACCGTTGAATTTTTGACCGTCCTTCAGGACAACCTCATATGAGTTGATTCCCCATTACCAATTCACAGATCTGTAAAAACAGGACTGGAACTATATTAATTTTGTGTAAGTCAATCACCTTCCACCATTTAGAAGTCAAGCTAATGCTGTATATACATTGGGAAAATCCTTCACCATTAATCACAGGGTTAGTTATTCTATATATATATATATATATATACGTCTGAAAATTAAACCAAACAGTGTTAGAATTAGATTTTAGAGCTGTCAAATTTTTGTTCTTCCCTCGACGGGATTTGAACCCACACCATTGATACACTGCAGCACCATTCGCTTAGCCTTACGTCCAGCGCCCTTGACCACATCCACTCCATCCACATCTGCATGCAGGTTACTCTTTTCAGAGAAAATGTTCTAATTCATCATACCTCCATTATTCAATTGTATTGAATAGAAATGAAACAGTCCATTTACCTTTGCCTTTTCACTTTTTTCCTACAAGGGATAATTGACATTGTACGTATACAATGTAAGGCGTAGCACATTTTTCTAGAATTCAATTCTAATTGCTGTTCAGCAATTCTACTGAGTCGGGTAGATGTTGATCTAAGCTTCGTACAGTCCGTAAGCATCTGAACTTTAATTTCGGAGTCTAAGTTATCAAAACTTATTTCTGAGAAACTTGCGAGAATGTCACTGATTATGGAAAGATGTTCTGAGTGAGGAGCATAGAGTAGTTTACATTCTAGTAGAAAATGTTCTAGGGTCTCATCATTTTCACCACATAGTTCACAGATTGGAGATATATTTGAGTACTTAGCACGGGATCCTGGAAATGGATATATTCCAGTCACTATTTGTTATTTAACTCCAATGCTTATTGCTGCTCTTGATGGGTTAAGATCTTTTGAGATGTCAATTATTGGATGAGGTAGTTTGCTGTTCAGATGGATACCGTGTAGCTGTTTCTCGTATCTTTTCTGACCAAAAATTTTCCACTGTTCTTTGAACGGACGACTTCCATAGTGACTTTCTTATAGGATTTGTCAATAACTCGTTGATATTAGAAAATTCATATTTCAGTAAGATTTTCTTAATATTGATGAACCAACTTCTGCTGTCTGTTGACTTATTGAGTAGTTGTCTCATTGCAAGTTGTTTTTCTATTGCCTTGTCAGGTTGTCTACATATATTATTGAATAGAGTCATGCATTTAATGTCAATTTCAAACGAAATATCGAATAGTCCAACTAAACTTTTAAACATTTCAATGATACGTGCGAACAAATTAACGTCATGTACGTGAGTTGGAATATAAGATCGTAATGTAATGTATCAAAAAAGATTAAGATGACAAAATTGGCACAATAGAATAAAAACACAACTTAAAGAGAACTGACGAAAATTTCGTAGGCTACGGTTACTATTGCTAGTAACAGATTCATGGCACCAGCTATTTACTGATTAAACTGGCACCGGTTACTGAAGGTTATATGAAATATTTTTTTCAGCGAGGAAAAGAAAACGGAAGACAGATATGTGGCTTCATCGCCCCAATAGATTGAGAACAACAGATAAAATTATCACAAACAAAAACAAAGAAAAGCAAAAAAAAAAAAAAATATTTTCCCCTTGAGACCATCAGCTCACTATGAGTTGTATGTTAATGTATCTCATTCAATTTCAAGGTGATTCCTACTCATTTGTCAAAGAGTTTGACAACTTGATTGACAAGGCTTATCCAGTCGAAGCATCTCGTTTCCGCTACTTGAATTTCAGTATGTGCTGCTTTATACCTTTTTGTTGTAGTGTGACATGCATATATATTGCATGCCGTTACTGTCTGTTATACGACGGAAACGTATTCGTAGCCTGGGTTCTACAAGTACGACGGGCGGAAGTTGTGACTAAATGATCAACCAGTTTCCGGACATGGACACCTATTTTACGGAAATTAATCACGTATTGCTAGCATCTAGAGGCTACGAATACGACGGATTTTTGTTTTCTTAAATATATTGTTTTTAGACATTTATTACTGTGATACTATAAAGTTACGATAGTATTGTAATGACTTAAAAAATTCTAGAAACATGTATTTGCTGCTATACAGAATATGATTGAAGACATCGCTGCGAATTTAATATGAAGAACTGCAATCAAAGTGATGATCATTTGCTTATTTAAGGTATATTATATGTGATTTTACCTTGTGTTTGGGCGTTGACCGTTGGAAATGGAACTAATGTTTTTCCCTCTATGAATACAGGAATAATCCAACTCCTTATAAATTAAAAGACCCGCTGCACTTTCTGCAACTTCCATGTTTTTATATTTGGACCCCGTACCAAGCTTTCTTGAGCTACGCTTATAAAGTTGGACGTAGTTATCCTGCTGGAATTTTTTTAGGGCACACTCTAAATCTGTAAAAGATTTATACTTTGCTCCAACACGGAGCGCACTACCATCGTCGTCCATTTTAAAAATAATTAGTGTTGGGAAGTGTGAGTTGTACTCTGAGAAGTACTCATACCAGTGAAATCCATGGGCTTAATCCTGTATTGTAAGACTAGTTTTTCAATGCATCAGATTTTATTTGAATAAAAATAAACTAGAAACAGAAAATTATATAAAAAATTCATGAATTGTCATTTAATGAAATAAAAACAATAGAATTAAGAAAATCGAGAAATCCGTCGTATTCGTAGCCTCTAGATGCTAGCAATACGTGATTAATTTCCGTAAAATAGGTGTCCATGTCCGGAAACCGGTTGATCATTTAGTCACAACTTCTGCCCGTCGTACTTGTAGAACCCAGGCTACGAATATGTTTCCGTCGTATTCGTAGCCTGTGCCTTAAAACAAACACGCATTGCAGTTCACGATGGTGTTGAATGCATTATAATAAAGAATAATGCGCATTAAATAATCGCCATCCATTTGATGACACGACTCATCACAAAAAAACTATTGCAGATTCTTAAAAGTGTCCCATTCACCTTTATACACGCTGCATATTCATGAGGACATTGTTCCTTATTATTCTTGTGTGTTGACTGGTCATTCAGTAAGAGCTAAGTTATTTAAAAAATAAACATATCTTATAATTCATTCCTTATCTCTTTCATTAAGATTCTTATTTCACAACTGACTTTAGGGCTTTCAAATATTTTGCACGTTTCGTCTGACCAGTCTGTTTACAATATTATTATCGAAGATATATTAGTTATCAAACTACATTTCTAGTCCATCGAAATCCATCCATGATCCAATGATAATTTATGATTATCTTACAGAATTCTGTTGCAAATTCCTTCTTTAAGATTTGTACATTTTCCCTTTGATCTTTACAAACGATGATATAAATTTAAAAAATTATTGTCATTAAACAATACAGATTGTGACAGTTATAAATACAAATTATACAAATAAACATGTAACAAAGAGAACATAAAATCGACATTTTATATATATTATCAAGCAACTAGTGCGATATTAACATAATATCACTGTTTTTCTTACGTTCTATTTTATTTTTGTTTCATTTTGAATTTAGATATACAACCCAAAACATACTGCTTTTGATGACAAACATCCAATTTTATTTATTTTTAATTTTGAAATTAGATATACAACCCAAAACATACTGCTTTTGATGACAAGCAATCGCGTATTGCAACATTTGGTGGATGGAGAATGGATATCGAACAGACACCAGATATATTAGCTGATGCAGGATTTTTTTATACAGGTATTTTAATATGCAGTAACAAAATATTGAATAGAATCAAACCCCTACTGATTAAAATAACAGTGAACCCTTTCTACATAGGAGCTGTTTCTATTTTTACGTAACGTCTGTGTTACTTACAGACTGTTTTCTGTCGGATTATAGCTCATTACCCATTTATTCTACATTTAATGACAAAAACGTAGATATCAAATTTAGTGCGCTCGGTGCACCTTTTGGAACCAACCACATCAGGCACGCTCAGAATCGAAAGATTGGGAAGCTAAGCAATCAAATCAATGACTCAAACAGGTCAGCCAAAATCGGCCTAACAGAGAAGAATTTTTTTTGATTTTTAATTTTTTTGTCTTGGTCCTGTGTCTTGTGTGTACAGTGTCTGTAGATTGTATATTATTGACTGCCCTTTTTCTTTTCTCTAATATTTATTATTAATGTTTGAGAACAATGATGGTCCACCAACATCAGCAATATTCAAATATGACAAATGGCATTTTACTTACATATGGTAGGTAAACACTTGCATGATCACATCATTTTACTTACACGTGGTAGGTAAACACTTGCATGATCACATCATTTTACTTACACGTGGTAGGTAAACACTTGCATGATCACATCATTTTACTTACACGTGGTAGGTAAACACTTGCATGATCACATCATTTTACTTACACGTGGTAGGTAAACACTTGCATGATCACATCATTTTACTTACATGTAGTAGGTAAACACTTGCATGATCACATCATTTTACTTACATATGGTAGGTAAACACTTGCATGATCACATCATTTTACTTACATGTAGTAGGTAAACACTTGCATGATCACATCATTTTACTTACATGTAGTAGGTAAACACTTGCATGATCACATCATTTTACTTACATATGGTAGGTAAACACTTGCATGATCACATCATTTTACTTACATGTAGTAGGTAAACACTTGCATGATCACATCATTTTACTTACATGTAGTAGGTAAACACTTGCATGATCACATCATTTTACTTACATGTAGTAGGTAAACACTTGCATGATCACATCATTTTACTTACATATGGTAGGTAAACACTTGCATGATCACATCATTTTACTTACATATGGTAGGTAAACACTTGCATGATCACATCATTTTACTTACATGTAGTAGGTAAACACTTGCATGATCACATCATTTTACTTACACGTGGTAGGTAAACACTTGCATGATCACATCATTTTACTTACATGTAGTAGGTAAACACTTGCATGATCACATCATTTTACTTACATGTAGTAAGTAAACACTTGCATGATCACATCATTTTACTTACATGTAGTAGGTAAACACTTGCATGATCACATCATTTTACTTACATGTAGTAGGTAAACACTTGCATGATCACATCATTTTACTTACATATGGTAGGTAAACACTTGCATGATCACATCATTTTACTTACACGTGGTAGGTAAACACTTGCATGATCACATCATTTTACTTACATGTAGTAGGTAAACACTTGCATGATCACATCATTTTACTTACATGTAGTAGGTAAACACTTGCATGATCACATCATTTTACTTACATATGGTAGGTAAACACTTGCATGATCACATCATTTTACTTACATGTAGTAGGTAAACACTTGCATGATCACATCATTTTACTTACACGTGGTAGGTAAACACTTGCATGATCACATCATTTTACTTACATGTAGTAGGTAAACACTTGCATGATCACATCATTTTACTTACATATGGTAGGTAAACACTTGCATGATCACATCATTTTACTTACATGTAGTAGGTAAACACTTGCATGATCACATCATTTTACTTACATGTAGTAGGTAAACACTTGCATGATCACATCATTTTACTTACATGTAGTAGGTAAACACTTGCATGATCACATCATTTTACTTACATGTAGTAGGTAAACACTTGCATGATCACATCATTTTACTTACATGTAGTAGGTAAACACTTGCATGATCACATCATTTTACTTACATATGGTAGGTAAACACTTGCATGATCACATCATTTTACTTACATGTAGTAGGTAAACACTTGCATGATCACATCATTTTACTTACATATGGTAGGTAAACACTTGCATGATCACATCATTTTACTTACATATGGTAGGTAAACACTTGCATGATCACATCATTTTACTTACATATGGTAGGTAAACACTTGCATGATCACATCATTTTACTTACATGTAGTAGGTAAACACTTGCATGATCACATCATTTTACTTACATGTAGTAGGTAAACACTTGCATGATCACATCATTTTACTTACATGTAGTAGGTAAACACTTGCATGATCACATCATTTTACTTACATGTAGTAGGTAAACACTTGCATGATCACATCATTTTACTTACATATGGTAGGTAAACACTTGCATGATCACATCATTTTACTTACATGTAGTAGGTAAACACTTGCATGATCACATCATTTTACTTACACGTGGTAGGTAAACACTTGCATGATCACATCATTTTACTTACATGTAGTAGGTAAACACTTGCATGATCACATCATTTTACTTACATATGGTAGGTAAACACTTGCATGATCACATCATTTTACTTACATGTAGTAGGTAAACACTTGCATGATCACATCATTTTACTTACATGTAGTAGGTAAACACTTGCATGATCACATCATTTTACTTACATGTAGTAGGTAAACACTTGCATGATCACATCATTTTACTTACATATGGTAGGTAAACACTTGCATGATCACATCATTTTACTTACATATGGTAGGTAAACACTTGCATGATCACATCATTTTACTTACATGTAGTAGGTAAACACTTGCATGATCACATCATTTTACTTACACGTGGTAGGTAAACACTTGCATGATCACATCATTTTACTTACATGTAGTAGGTAAACACTTGCATGATCACATCATTTTACTTACATGTAGTAGGTAAACACTTGGATGATCACATCATTTTACTTACATGTAGTAGGTAAACACTTGCATGATCACATCATTTTACTTACATGTAGTAGGTAAACACTTGCATGATCACATCATTTTACTTACATATGGTAGGTAAACACTTGCATGATCACATCATTTTACTTACATGTAGTAGGTAAACACTTGCATGATCACATCATTTTACTTACATGTAGTAGGTAAACACTTGCATGATCACATCATTTTACTTACATGTAGTAGGTAAACACTTGCATGATCACATCATTTTACTTACATATGGTAGGTAAACACTTGCATGATCACATCATTTTACTTACATGTAGTAGGTAAACACTTGCATGATCACATCATTTTACTTACACGTGGTAGGTAAACACTTGCATGATCACATCATTTTACTTACATGTAGTAGGTAAACACTTGCATGATCACATCATTTTACTTACATATGGTAGGTAAACACTTGCATGATCACATCATTTTACTTACATGTAGTAGGTAAACACTTGCATGATCACATCATTTTACTTACATGTAGTAGGTAAACACTTGCATGATCACATCATTTTACTTACATGTAGTAGGTAAACACTTGCATGATCACATCATTTTACTTACATGTAGTAGGTAAACACTTGCATGATCACATCATTTTACTTACATGTAGTAGGTAAACACTTGCATGATCACATCATTTTACTTACATATGGTAGGTAAACACTTGCATGATCACATCATTTTACTTACATGTAGTAGGTAAACACTTGCATGATCACATCATTTTACTTACATATGGTAGGTAAACACTTGCATGATCACATCATTTTACTTACATATGGTAGGTAAACACTTGCATGATCACATCATTTTACTTACATGTAGTAGGTAAACACTTGCATGATCACATCATTTTACTTACACGTGGTAGGTAAACACTTGCATGATCACATCATTTTACTTACATGTAGTAGGTAAACACTTGCATGATCACATCATTTTACTTACATATGATAGGTAAACACTTGCATGATCACATCATTTTACTTACATGTAGTAGGTAAACACTTGCATGATCACATCATTTTACTTACATGTAGTAGGTAAACACTTGCATGATCACATCATTTTACTTACATGTAGTAGGTAAACACTTGCATGATCACATCATTTTACTTACATGTAGTAGGTAAACACTTGCATGATCACATCATTTTACTTACATGTAGTAGGTAAACACTTGCATGATCACATCATTTTACTTACATATGGTAGGTAAACACTTGCATGATCACATCATTTTACTTACATGTAGTAGGTAAACACTTGCATGATCACATCATTTTACTTACACGTGGTAGGTAAACACTTGCATGATCACATCATTTTACTTACATGTAGTAGGTAAACACTTGCATGATCACATCATTTTACTTACATATGGTAGGTAAACACTTGCATGATCACATCATTTTACTTACACGTGGTAGGTAAACACTTGCATCATCACATCATTTTACTTACACGTGGTAGGTAAACACCACTTGCATGATCACATCATTTTACTTACATATGGTAGGTAAACACTTGCATGATCACATCATTTTACTTACACGTGGTAGGTAAACACTTGCATGATCACATCATTTTACTTACATATGGTAGGTAAACACTTGCATGATCACATCATTTTACTTACATGTAGTAGGTAAACACTTGCATGATCACATCATTTTACTTACATGTAGTAGGTAAACACTTGCATGATCACATCATTTTACTTACATGTAGTAGGTAAACACTTGCATGATCACATCATTTTACTTACATATGGTAGGTAAACACTTGCATGATCATATCATTTTACTAAGAAGGAAGGTTTTGGCCTATTAGAACTAGTTTAACCCTGCCACTTTTTATTGGAGTGTCCATACCAAGGTAGGAAAATGAACGGATGCCTATTTATATGGTAGGGGTATCAATTATGCCTCTTTCTAGGATTTTTCTATAGGGTTTTGGAACTGTTCCGACAGATTGGTATTTTTAGTTTTTCATTTTATTAGAACTATTATTACACATAGTTTATCAAGAAAACTGTTCATAGCAGTTAACATTTCTCGTTCTTTTGTAGGTGAAGAGGATGTGGTTCGATGTCATTACTGTGATGGAGGTTTACGTCACTGGGAACCTGGTGATGTACCTTGGGAAGAACATGCCAAATGGTTTTCTTTCTGCAAATATGTCATCAAAATGAAAGGAAGAGATTTTATTGATAACATCAAGGCTGCACGTGAGGTATGTTTCAACATGGTCAAATTAAAATTTTCTCTGCGGCATTCATTCCTGTTTTCTCGTCGTCCTTTGCTTCATCAAACAGACGATCTCATATTGATTGGTTATTGATGATTATCGTTAATTTCAGCAATTTTCAGTAATATCGCAAACCGCATCGTTGATGTAATCGTTAGCTTGGTCATAACCAGTGCGGTATATCGTTGGTTCGAGACTCGGTCGTGTCAAGCTATTAATTTGGTATTAGCTGCTTCTCTGTTAAACACATGGCATTAAGTAGCAAGAACAAAGACTGGTTCGTTCGGAATCAGGATAATTTGTCCAAATGGAGTGACACGTTCCAGCTACAGTTGATATTCATCTCACAATTATTTTGTCTGGTCACCTACAAATACGATATTTGGTCACACATAAGTTGCACCCTTAGATAAGATGCCCCATGTTTTCATCTGGAAAAAATAGCGTCTTATTTAATGAACAATATGGTAATCATATTGGACTAGTACACAGCTAGTGGATACCATCAAATCGAATGTATCTTGTTCTTGTCATGATATATCTGAAAAAAAAGGCTCATTTGGGGTTAAACAATAATTACTGAATCAGACATATCTAGGTATCTACGAGTTTTATTTGGAATGTCATTTGACTGTATACGTACTGGCTGGTAATATGCATTTTGTTTTGAAAGAATTCTTTTTCAAGGAGAAAATCTATACATTATGATAAAAAAAAAGTAACCAAAATTACTACTCTGCCATTTTGACTCACGGCAAAATGCAAGAAGACAAAGCATTATTATTATAACTTTTTTCAATGTTCACTACATTAAGGATGTGCCTATATCAAACAAATACTATTGTAATTATAGTAAGTTGGGTATATTTTCATTTTGTCAAATTTTGATCATGTCTGTTGATGACCAATTTCACGGTTGTCCAGATATGTTTCATGAATAATTGAACTGAAGTCGTCATAAAGTGTGTATGAATATGCAAACAAGGTGAATAAATCAAGCAGAACTATCACAGCCAGGCATATCCGAAAACCTTAGCAGTAAAGTAGTTTTGTCCTATTTGACTTTTTAAATAATGTTGACAGTGCACAAACGAATATTAAGCAGAAACCAATGATTACTTATATATATAATTACACCTACTGGGTAATTTCGAAATATCAATTTTCCTACGAGTACCTTTTTTTTTATTTACGAAATGTCCACAAAACACCGGCTAAGAAACATCGATTAATATATTCTGTAGTAATTCGTTTATAATTCATTATTGAATCTCTTTTATTAGCAAAGGGAAAGAATACAAAATATGGACACCAGTTTATCTGGAGGTAAGATATCATACAAAATAACGTACTAACATTTAAAATGTGAAGTAAACAAAAACTACCACCATAAACATTATTTGATAGTTTTCTCTAAATAAATGTTAGGCAATCAAAAATGGATAATCCAGAGAAACTGGCAGCATATATATATAGGGCACACATGACGAAGACAAACAAACCAAAAACACAACGCAGTATGTGCTGGACAACACTAGGCGCAAACAAAAACTGCCACCATAAACATTATTTGATAGTTTTCTCTAAATAAATGTTAGAGAATACTGAGGGGACAATCAAAAATGGACAATCCAGAGAAACTGGCAGCATAATGCACACATGACGAAGACAAGCAAACCAAAAACACAACGCAATATGTGCTGGACAACACTAGGCGCAAACAAAAACAAATAACGTAAATAATACATAAGCTCTCCTACAAACAGCTGGAGGAAGAGACAAACCAAATATAGTTTTTATGCGAAATTGTAACGGGCATCATAACGTGGAACTCAGAACGTAATGAATACTTTTTCTCCTGGGAGTCATTTGATTAGTTCGTTTTGTGTACGTATGCATAGTATTCTCAGGATATTATTGAGATGAGAAATTTTGAAGTTGCCAAAGGATTAATCAGATGTTGTGCATTGACAGCCAGACAAGACAATGGCAAAAAGAAACAGGACTAAAAGACAAATCACTACACAGAAAATTAAAGATTTAAAGATTGAGCCATACAAAGCCCACACACAACAGGGGTGAACTCATGTGCTCCCTAAGGATAAACATGTGCCTGCTTCACTACTGACACCCGTCGTGTTTAGTCTTAAGTATGAGATCAGATGAGAAATAAAATTTATTTTCATAAATGGGCAATCCAGAGAAACTGTAAATAAACATTAGAGAATACCTAAAGGGCAATCAAAAATGGGCAATCCAGAGAAACTGTAAATAAACATTAGAGAATACCTAAAGGGCAATCAAAAATGGGCAATCCAGAGAAACTGTAAATAAACATTAGAGAATACCTAAAGGGCAATCAAAAATGGGCCATCCAGAGAAACTGTAAATAAACATTAGAGAATACCTAAAGGGCAATCAAAAATGGGCAATCCAGAGAAACTGTAAATAAACATTAGAGAATACCTAAAGGGCAATCAAAAATGGGCCATCCAGAGAAACTGTAAATAAACATTAGAGAATACCTAAAGGGCAATCAAAAATGGGCAATCCAGAGAAACTGTAAATAAACATTAGAGAATACCTAAAGGGCAATCAAAAATGGGCAATCCAGAGAAACTGTAAATAAACATTAGAGAATACCTAAAGGGCAATCAAAAATGGGCAATCCAGAGAAACTGTAAATAAACATTAGAGAATACCTAAAGGGCAATCAAAAATGGCCAATCCAGAGAAACTGTAAATAAACATTAGAGAATACCTAAAGGGCAATCAAAAATGGGCAATCCAGAGAAACTGTAAATAAACATTAGAGAATACCTAAAGGGCAATCAAAAATGGGCAATCCAGAGAAACTGTAAATAAACATTAGAGAATACCTAAAGGGCAATCAAAAATGGGCAATCCAGAGAAACTGTAAATAAACATTAGAGAATACCTAAAGGGCAATCAAAAATGGGCAATCCAGAGAAACTGTAAATAAACATTAGAGAATACCTAAAGGGCAATCAAAAATGGGCCATCCAGAGAAACTGTAAATAAACATTAGAGAATACCTAAAGGGTAATCAATAATGGCCAATCCAGAGAAACTGTAAATAAACATTAGAGAATACCTAAAGGGCAATCAAAAATGGGCAATCCAGAGAAACTGTAAATAAACATTAGAGAATACCTAAAGGGCAATCAAAAATGGGCAATCCAGAGAAACTGTAAATAAACATTAGAGAATACCTAAAGGGCAATCAAAAATGGGCCATCCAGAGAAACTGTAAATAAACATTAGAGAATACCTAAAGGGCAATCAATAATGGCCAATCCAGAGAAACTGTAAATAAACATTAGAGAATACCTAAAGGGCAATCAATAATGGCCAATCCAGAGAAACTGTAAATAAACATTAGAGAATACCTAAAGGGCAATCAAAAATGGGCCATCCAGAGAAACTGTAAATAAACATTAGAGAATACCTAAAGGGCAATCAATAATGGCCAATCCAGAGAAACTGTAAATAAACATTAGAGAATACCTAAAGGGCAATCAATAATGGCCAATCCAGAGAAACTGTAAATAATCATTAGAGAATACCTAAAGGGCAATCAAAAATGGGCCATCCAGAGAAACTGTAAATAAACATTAGAGAATACCTAAAGGGCAATCAATAATGGCCAATCCAGAGAAACTGTAAATAAACATTAGAGAATACCTAAAGGGCAATCAAAAATGGGCCATCCAGAGAAACTGTAAATAAACATTAGAGAATACCTAAAGGGCAATCAAAAATGGGCAATCCAGAGAAACTGTAAATAAACATTAGAGAATACCTAAAGGGCAATCAAAAATGGCCAATCCAGAGAAACTGTAAATAAACATTAGAGAATACCTAAAGGGCAATCAAAAATGGCCAATCCAGAGAAACTGTAAATAAACATTAGAGAATACCTAAAGGGCAATCAAAAATGGCCAATCCAGAGAAACTGTAAATAAACATTAGAGAATACCTAAAGGGCAATCAAAAATGGGCAATGCAGAGAAACTGTAAATAAACATTAGAGAATACCTAAAGGGCAATCAAAAATGGGCAATCCAGAGAAACTGTAAATAAACATTAGAGAATACCTAAAGGGCAATCAAAAATGGGCAATCCAGAGAAACTGTAAATAAACATTAGAGAATACCTAAAGGGCAATCAAAAATGGGCAATCCAGAGAAACTGTAAATAAACATTAGAGAATACCTAAAGGGCAATCAAAAATGGGCAATCCAGAGAAACTGTAAATAAACATTAGAGAATACCTAAAGGGCAATCAAAAATGGGCAATCCAGAGAAACTGTAAATAAACATTAGAGAATACCTAAAGGGCAATCAAAAATGGGCAATCCAGAGAAACTGTAAATAAACATTAGAGAATACCTAAAGGGCAATCAAAAATGGGCAATCCAGAGAAACTGTAAATAAACATTAGAGAATACCTAAAGGGCAATCAAAAATGGGCAATCCAGAGAAACTGTAAATAAACATTAGAGAATACCTAAAGGGCAATCAAAAATGGCCAATCCAGAGAAACTGTAAATAAACATTAGAGAATACCTAAAGGGCAATCAAAAATGGCCAATCCAGAGAAACTGTAAATAAACATTAGAGAATACCTAAAGGGCAATCAAAAATGGGCAATCCAGAGAAACTGTAAATAAACATTAGAGAATACCTAAAGGGCAATCAAAAATGGGCAATCCAGAGAAACTGTAAATAAACATTAGAGAATACCTAAAGGGCAATCAAAAATGGGCAATCCAGAGAAACTGTAAATAAACATTAGAGAATACCTAAAGGGCAATCAAAAATGGGCAATCCAGAGAAACTGTAAATAAACATTAGAGAATACCTAAAGGGCAATCAAAAATGGCCAATCCAGAGAAACTGTAAATAAACATTAGAGAATACCTAAAGGGCAATCAAAAATGGCCAATCCAGAGAAACTGTAAATAAACATTAGAGAATACCTAAAGGGCAATCAAAAATGGGCAATCCAGAGAAACTGTAAATAAACATTAGAGAATACCTAAAGGGCAATCAAAAATGGGCAATCCAGAGAAACTGTAAATAAACATTAGAGAATACCTAAAGGGCAATCAAAAATGGGCAATCCAGAGAAACTGTAAATAAACATTAGAGAATACCTAAAGGGCAATCAAAAATGGGCAATCCAGAGAAACTGTAAATAAACATTAGAGAAGAATACCTAAAGGGCAATCAAAAATGGGCAATCCAGAGAAACTGTAAATAAACATTAGAGAATACCTAAAGGGCAATCAAAAATGGGCAATCCAGAGAAACTGTAAATAAACATTAGAGAATACCTAAAGGGCAATCAAAAATGGGCAATCCAGAGAAACTGTAAATAAACATTAGAGAATACCTAAAGGGCAATCAAAAATGGCCAATCCAGAGAAACTGTAAATAAACATTAGAGAATACCTAAAGGGCAATCAAAAATGGCCAATCCAGAGAAACTGTAAATAAACATTAGAGAATACCTAAAGGGCAATCAAAAATGGCCAATCCAGAGAAACTGTAAATAAACATTAGAGAATACCTAAAGGGCAATCAATAATGGCCAATCCAGAGAAACTGTAAATAAACATTAGAGAATACCTAAAGGGCAATCAATAATGGCCAATCCAGAGAAACTGTAAATAATCATTAGAGAATACCTAAAGGGCAATCAAAAATGGGCCATCCAGAGAAACTGTAAATAAACATTAGAGAATACCTAAAGGGCAATCAATAATGGCCAATCCAGAGAAACTGTAAATAAACATTAGAGAATACCTAAAGGGCAATCAAAAATGGGCCATCCAGAGAAACTGTAAATAAACATTAGAGAATACCTAAAGGGCAATCAAAAATGGGCAATCCAGAGAAACTGTAAATAAACATTAGAGAATACCTAAAGGGCAATCAAAAATGGCCAATCCAGAGAAACTGTAAATAAACATTAGAGAATACCTAAAGGGCAATCAAAAATGGCCAATCCAGAGAAACTGTAAATAAACATTAGAGAATACCTAAAGGGCAATCAAAAATGGCCAATCCAGAGAAACTGTAAATAAACATTAGAGAATACCTAAAGGGCAATCAAAAATGGGCAATCCAGAGAAACTGTAAATAAACATTAGAGAATACCTAAAGGGCAATCAAAAATGGGCAATCCAGAGAAACTGTAAATAAACATTAGAGAATACCTAAAGGGCAATCAAAAATGGGCAATCCAGAGAAACTGTAAATAAACATTAGAGAATACCTAAAGGGCAATCAAAAATGGGCAATCCAGAGAAACTGTAAATAAACATTAGAGAATACCTAAAGGGCAATCAAAAATGGGCAATCCAGAGAAACTGTAAATAAACATTAGAGAATACCTAAAGGGCAATCAAAAATGGGCAATCCAGAGAAACTGTAAATAAACATTAGAGAATACCTAAAGGGCAATCAAAAATGGGCAATCCAGAGAAACTGTAAATAAACATTAGAGAATACCTAAAGGGCAATCAAAAATGGGCAATCCAGAGAAACTGTAAATAAACATTAGAGAATACCTAAAGGGCAATCAAAAATGGGCAATCCAGAGAAACTGTAAATAAACATTAGAGAATACCTAAAGGGCAATCAAAAATGGCCAATCCAGAGAAACTGTAAATAAACATTAGAGAATACCTAAAGGGCAATCAAAAATGGCCAATCCAGAGAAACTGTAAATAAACATTAGAGAATACCTAAAGGGCAATCAAAAATGGCCAATCCAGAGAAACTGTAAATAAACATTAGAGAATACCTAAAGGGCAATCAAAAATGGGCAATCCAGAGAAACTGTAAATAAACATTAGAGAATACCTAAAGGGCAATCAAAAATGGGCCATCCAGAGAAACTGTAAATAAACATTAGAGAATACCTAAAGGGCAATCAATAATGGCCAATCCAGAGAAACTGTAAATAAACATTAGAGAATACCTAAAGGGCAATCAATAATGGCCAATCCAGAGAAACTGTAAATAAACATTAGAGAATACCTAAAGGGCAATCAAAAATGGGCCATCCAGAGAAACTGTAAATAAACATTAGAGAATACCTAAAGGGCAATCAATAATGGCCAATCCAGAGAAACTGTAAATAATCATTAGAGAATACCTAAAGGGCAATCAAAAATGGGCCATCCAGAGAAACTGTAAATAAACATTAGAGAATACCTAAAGGGCAATCAATAATGGCCAATCCAGAGAAACTGTAAATAAACATTAGAGAATACCTAAAGGGCAATCAAAAATGGGCCATCCAGAGAAACTGTAAATAAACATTAGAGAATACCTAAAGGGCAATCAAAAATGGGCAATCCAGAGAAACTGTAAATAAACATTAGAGAATACCTAAAGGGCAATCAAAAATGGCCAATCCAGAGAAACTGTAAATAAACATTAGAGAATACCTAAAGGGCAATCAAAAATGGCCAATCCAGAGAAACTGTAAATAAACATTAGAGAATACCTAAAGGGCAATCAAAAATGGCCAATCCAGAGAAACTGTAAATAAACATTAGAGAATACCTAAAGGGCAATCAAAAATGGGCAATCCAGAGAAACTGTAAATAAACATTAGAGAATACCTAAAGGGCAATCAAAAATGGGCAATCCAGAGAAACTGTAAATAAACATTAGAGAATACCTAAAGGGCAATCAAAAATGGGCAATCCAGAGAAACTGTAAATAAACATTAGAGAATACCTAAAGGGCAATCAAAAATGGGCAATCCAGAGAAACTGTAAATAAACATTAGAGAATACCTAAAGGGCAATCAAAAATGGGCAATCCAGAGAAACTGTAAATAAACATTAGAGAATACCTAAAGGGCAATCAAAAATGGGCAATCCAGAGAAACTGTAAATAAACATTAGAGAATACCTAAAGGGCAATCAAAAATGGGCAATCCAGAGAAACTGTAAATAAACATTAGAGAATACCTAAAGGGCAATCAAAAATGGGCAATCCAGAGAAACTGTAAATAAACATTAGAGAATACCTAAAGGGCAATCAAAAATGGGCAATCCAGAGAAACTGTAAATAAACATTAGAGAATACCTAAAGGGCAATCAAAAATGGCCAATCCAGAGAAACTGTAAATAAACATTAGAGAATACCTAAAGGGCAATCAAAAATGGCCAATCCAGAGAAACTGTAAATAAACATTAGAGAATACCTAAAGGGCAATCAAAAATGGCCAATCCAGAGAAACTGTAAATAAACATTAGAGAATACCTAAAGGGCAATCAAAAATGGGCAATCCAGAGAAACTGTAAATAAACATTAGAGAATACCTAAAGGGTAATCAAAAATGGCCAATCCAGAGAAACTCTAAATAAACATTAGAGAATACCTAAAGGGCAATCAAAATGGGCAATCCAGAGAAACTGTAAATAAACATTAGAGAATACCTAAAGGGCAATCAAAAATGGGCAATCAAGAGAAACTGTAAATAAACATTAGAGAATACCTAAAGGGTAATCAAAAATGGGCAATCCAGAGAAACTGTAAATAAACATTAGAGAATACCTAAAGGGCAATCAAAAATGGACAATCCAGAGAAACTGTAAATAAACATTAGAGAATACCTAAAGGGCAATCAAAAATGGGCCATCCAGAGAAACTGTAAATAAACATTAGAGAATACCTAAAGGGCAATCAAAAATGGCCAATCCAGAGAAACTGTAAATAAACATTAGAGAATACCTAAAGGGCAATCAAAAATGGGCAATCCAGAGAAACTGTAAATAAACATTAGAGAATACCTAAAGGGTAATCAAAAATGGCCAATCCAGAGAAACTGTAAATAAACATTAGAGAATACCTAAAGGGCAATCAAAAATGGCCAATCCAGAGAAACTGTAAATAAACATTAGAGAATACCTAAAGGGCAATCAAAAATGGGCAATCCAGAGAAACTGTAAATAAACATTAGAGAATACCTAAAGGGTAATCAAAAATGGGCAATCCAGAGAAACTGTAAATAAACATTAGAGAATACCTAAAGGGCAATCAAAAATGGGCAATCCAGAGAAACTGTAAATAAACATTAGAGAATACCTAAAGGGCAATCAAAAATGGGCAATCCAGAGAAACTGTAAATAAACATTAGAGAATACCTAAAGGGCAATCAAAAATGGGCAATCCAGAGAAACTGTAAATAAACATTAGAGAATACCTAAAGGGCAATCAAAAATGGGCAATCCAGAGAAACTGTAAATAAACATTAGAGAATACCTAAAGGGCAATCCAGAGAAACTGTAAATAAACATTAGAGAATACCTAAAGGGCAATCAAAAATGGGCAATGCAGAGAAACTGTAAATAAACATTAGAGAATACCTAAAGGGTAATCAAAAATGGGCAATCCAGAGAAACTGTAAATAAACATTAGAGAATACCTAAAGGGCAATCAAAAATGGGCAATCCAGAGAAACTGTAAATAAACATTAGAGAATACCTAAAGGGCAATCAAAAATGGGCCATCCAGAGAAACTGTAAATAAACATTAGAGAATACCTAAAGGGCAATCAAAAATGGGCAATCCAGAGAAACTGTAAATAAACATTAGAGAATACCTAAAGGGTAATCAAAAATGGCCAATCCAGAGAAACTGTAAATAAACATTAGAGAATACCTAAAGGGCAATCAAAAATGGGCAATCCAGAGAAACTGTAAATAAACATTAGAGAATACCTAAAGGGCAATCAAAAATGGGCAATCCAGAGAAACTGTAAATAAACATTAGAGAATACCTAAAGGGTAATCAAAAATGGGCAATCCAGAGAAACTGTAAATAAACATTAGAGAATACCTAAAGGACAATCAAAAATGGCCAATCCAGAGAAACTGTAAATAAACATTAGAGAATACCTAAAGGGTAATCGAAAATGGGCAATCCAGAGAAACTGTAAATAAACATTAGAGAATACCTAAAGGGTAATAAAAAATGGGCAATCCAGAGAAACTGTAAATAAACATTAGAGAATACCTAAAGGGCAATCAAAAATGGCCAATCCAGAGAAACTGTAAATAAACATTAGAGAATACCTAAAGGGCAATCAAAAATGGGCAATCCAGAGAAACTGTAAATAAACATTAGAGAATACCTAAAGGGCAATCAAAAATGGGCAATCCAGAGAAACTGTAAATAAACATTAGAGAATACCTAAAGGGTATTCAAAAATGGGCAATGCAGAGAAACTGTAAATAAACATTAGAGAATACCTAAAGGGTAATCAAAAATGGCCAATCCAGAGAAACTGTAAATAAACATTAGAGAATACCTAAAGGGCAATCAAAAATGGGCAATCCAGAGAAACTGTAAATAAACATTAGAGAATACCTAAAGGGCAATCAAAAATGGGCCATCCAGAGAAACTGTAAATAAACATTAGAGAATACCTAAAGGGTAATCAAAAATGGCCAATCCAGAGAAACTGTAAATAAACATTAGAGAATACCTAAAGGGCAATCAAAAATGGGCAATCCAGAGAAACTGTAAATAAACATTAGAGAATACCTAAAGGGTAATCAAAAATGGGCAATCCAGAGAAACTGTAAATAAACATTAGAGAATACCTAAAGGGCAATCAAAAATGGGCCATCCAGAGAAACTGTAAATAAACATTAGAGAATACCTAAAGGGCAATCAAAAATGGGCAATCCAGAGAAACTGTAAATAAACATTAGAGAATACCTAAAGGGCAATCAAAAATGGGCAATCCAGAGAAACTGTAAATAAACATTAGAGAATACCTAAAGGGTAATCAAAAATGGCCAATCCAGAGAAACTGTAAATAAACATTAGAGAATACCTAAAGGGCAATCAAAAATGGGCAATCCAGAGAAACTGTAAATAAACATTAGAGAATACCTAAAGGGCAATCAAAAATGGGCAATCCAGAGAAACTGTAAATAAACATTAGAGAATACCTAAAGGGTAATCAAAAATGGGCAATCCAGAGAAACTGTAAATAAACATTAGAGAATACCTAAAGGGCAATCAAAAATGGGCAATCCAGAGAAACTGTAAATAAACATTAGAGAATACCTAAAGGGCAATCAAAAATGGGCCATCCAGAGAAACTGTAAATAAACATTAGAGAATACCTAAAGGGCAATCAAAAATGGGCAATCCAGAGAAACTGTAAATAAACATTAGAGAATACCTAAAGGGCAATCAAAAATGGGCAATCCAGAGAAACTGTAAATAAACATTAGAGAATACCTAAAGGGTAATCAAAAATGGCCAATCCAGAGAAACTGTAAATAAACATTAGAGAATACCTAAAGGGCAATCAAAAATGGCCAATCCAGAGAAACTGTAAATAAACATTAGAGAATACCTAAAGGGCAATCAAAAATGGCCAATCCAGAGAAACTGTAAATAAACATTAGAGAATACCTAAAGGGTAATCAAAAATGGCCAATCCAGAGAAACTGTAAATAAACATTAGAGAATACCTAAAGGGCAATCAAAAATGGGCAATCCAGAGAAACTGTAAATAAACATTAGAGAATACCTAAAGGGCAATCAAAAATGGGCAATCCAGAGAAACTGTAAATAAACATTAGAGAATACCTAAAGGGCAATCAAAAATGGGCAATCCAGAGAAACTGTAAATAAACATTAGAGAATACCTAAAGGGCAATCAAAAATGGGCAATCCAGAGAAACTGTAAATAAACATTAGAGAATACCTAAAGGGCAATCAAAAATGGGCAATCCAGAGAAACTGTAAATAAACATTAGAGAATACCTAAAGGGCAATCAAAAATGGGCAATGCAGAGAAACTGTAAATAAACATTAGAGAATACCTAAAGGGTAATCAAAAATGGGCAATCCAGAGAAACTGTAAATAAACATTAGAGAATACCTAAAGGGCAATCAAAAATGGGCAATCCAGAGAAACTGTAAATAAACATTAGAGAATACCTAAAGGGCAATCAAAAATGGGCAATCCAGAGAAACTGTAAATAAACATTAGAGAATACCTAAAGGGCAATCAAAAATGGGCAATGCAGAGAAACTGTAAATAAACATTAGAGAATACCTAAAGGGTAATCAAAAATGGCCAATCCAGAGAAACTGTAAATAAACATTAGAGAATACCTAAAGGGCAATCAAAAATGGGCAATCCAGAGAAACTGTAAATAAACATTAGAGAATACCTAAAGGGCAATCAAAAATGGGCAATCCAGAGAAACTGTAAATAAACATTAGAGAATACCTAAAGGGCAATCAAAAATGGGCAATGCAGAGAAACTGTAAATAAACATTAGAGAATACCTAAAGGGTAATCA
Source organism: Bathymodiolus brooksi (assembly GCA_963680875.1). Classification (NCBI taxonomy): domain Eukaryota; kingdom Metazoa; phylum Mollusca; class Bivalvia; order Mytilida; family Modiolidae; genus Bathymodiolus; species Bathymodiolus brooksi. The sequence continues at coordinate 102,293,100 of OY804581.1, read as the reverse complement.
AAAATGGCCAATCCAGAGAAACTGTAAATAAACATTAGAGAATACCTAAAGGGCAATCAAAAATGGCCAATCCAGAGAAACTGTAAATAAACATTAGAGAATACCTAAAGGGCAATCAAAAATGGGCCATCCAGAGAAACTGTAAATAAACATTAGAGAATACCTAAAGGGCAATCAAAAATGGCCAATCCAGAGAAACTGTAAATAAACATTAGAGAATACCTAAAGGGCAATCAAAAATGGCCAATCCAGAGAAACTGTAAATAAACATTAGAGAATACCTAAAGGGCAATCAAAAATGGGCAATCCAGAGAAACTGTAAATAAACATTAGAGAATACCTAAAGGGCAATCAAAAATGGGCAATCCAGAGAAACTGTAAATAAACATTAGAGAATACCTAAAGGGTATTCAAAAATGGGCAATCCAGAGAAACTGTAAATAAACATTAGAGAATACCTAAAGGGTAATCAAAAATGGGCAATCCAGAGAAACTGTAAATAAACATTAGAGAATACCTAAAGGACAATCAAAAATGGCCAATCCAGAGAAACTGTAAATAAACATTAGAGAATACCTAAAGGGTAATCGAAAATGGGCAATCCAGAGAAACTGTAAATAAACATTAGAGAATACCTAAAGGGTAATAAAAAATGGGCAATCCAGAGAAACTGTAAATAAACATTAGAGAATACCTAAAGGGCAATCAAAAATGGCCAATCCAGAGAAACTGTAAATAAACATTAGAGAATACCTAAAGGGCAATCAAAAATGGGCAATCCAGAGAAACTGTAAATAAACATTAGAGAATACCTAAAGGGCAATCAAAAATGGGCAATCCAGAGAAACTGTAAATAAACATTAGAGAATACCTAAAGGGTATTCAAAAATGGGCAATGCAGAGAAACTGTAAATAAACATTAGAGAATACCTAAAGGGTAATCAAAAATGGCCAATCCAGAGAAACTGTAAATAAACATTAGAGAATACCTAAAGGGCAATCAAAAATGGGCAATCCAGAGAAACTGTAAATAAACATTAGAGAATACCTAAAGGGCAATCAAAAATGGGCCATCCAGAGAAACTGTAAATAAACATTAGAGAATACCTAAAGGGTAATCAAAAATGGCCAATCCAGAGAAACTGTAAATAAACATTAGAGAATACCTAAAGGGCAATCAAAAATGGGCAATCCAGAGAAACTGTAAATAAACATTAGAGAATACCTAAAGGGTAATCAAAAATGGGCAATCCAGAGAAACTGTAAATAAACATTAGAGAATACCTAAAGGGCAATCAAAAATGGGCCATCCAGAGAAACTGTAAATAAACATTAGAGAATACCTAAAGGGCAATCAAAAATGGGCAATCCAGAGAAACTGTAAATAAACATTAGAGAATACCTAAAGGGCAATCAAAAATGGGCAATCCAGAGAAACTGTAAATAAACATTAGAGAATACCTAAAGGGCAATCAAAAATGGGCAATGCAGAGAAACTGTAAATAAACATTAGAGAATACCTAAAGGGCAATCAAAAATGGGCAATCCAGAGAAACTGTAAATAAACATTAGAGAATACCTAAAGGGCAATCAAAAATGGGCCATCCAGAGAAACTGTAAATAAACATTAGAGAATACCTAAAGGGTAATCAAAAATGGCCAATCCAGAGAAACTGTAAATAAACATTAGAGAATACCTAAAGGGCAATCAAAAATGGGCAATCCAGAGAAACTGTAAATAAACATTAGAGAATACCTAAAGGGTAATCAAAAATGGGCAATCCAGAGAAACTGTAAATAAACATTAGAGAATACCTAAAGGGCAATCAAAAATGGGCCATCCAGAGAAACTGTAAATAAACATTAGAGAATACCTAAAGGGCAATCAAAAATGGGCAATCCAGAGAAACTGTAAATAAACATTAGAGAATACCTAAAGGGCAATCAAAAATGGGCAATCCAGAGAAACTGTAAATAAACATTAGAGAATACCTAAAGGGCAATCAAAAATGGGCAATCCAGAGAAACTGTAAATAAACATTAGAGAATACCTAAAGGGCAATAAAAAATGGCCAATCCAGAGAAACTGTAAATAAACATTAGAGAATACCTAAAGGGCAATCAAAAATGGGCAATCCAGAGAAACTGTAAATAAACATTAGAGAATACCTAAAGGGCAATCAAAAATGGGCAATCCAGAGAAACTGTAAATAAACATTAGAGAATACCTAAAGGGCAATCAAAAATGGGCAATCCAGAGAAACTGTAAATAAACATTAGAGAATACCTAAAGGGCAATCAAAAATGGCCAATCCAGAGAAACTGTAAATAAACATTAGAGAATACCTAAAGGGCAATCAAAAATGGGCAATCCAGAGAAACTGTAAATAAACATTAGAGAATACCTAAAGGGCAATCAAAAATGGGCAATCCAGAGAAACTGTAAATAAACATTAGAGAATACCTAAAGGGCAATCAAAAATGGGCCATCCAGAGAAACTGTAAATAAACATTAGAGAATACCTAAAGGGTAATCAAAAATGGCCAATCCAGAGAAACTGTAAATAAACATTAGAGAATACCTAAAGGGTAATCAAAAATGGGCCATCCAGAGAAACAGGCAAATTATGGTACATAAGACAAACAAAACAGTAGGACTTATATTTTGTGGTATTTTGACAGTATTTGCAATGTTTCAATTCATAACTGACATTTCTTTTCATTAAATTTGCCCAGTTTACCCATAAAATTTGACTTATGAATATTATTCAACTATTGTTATACCATTAAAAAAACAGACAGATAAACATAATTATATTGCATATGTACTGCAAACATGGAAAATGGATGTATTTCGACCTTGATAAAGAGAGAAAAAATAATAATACAGAAACAAAAAAAATGAAATATTACTCAGCATAAATGATGATAATGAATATGGTCAATGTTTATTGTATATTGACATATGCAAATATTACGCTATGTGGACCAATCTTATTTACTTTTCATTTGTTGTATAGAAAATGGACATAACGGTGTCTTAAAGACATTACGAGATTTTCAAATCAATGACGATGACTTAGCATATGCCGTAGAGGAATATGTAAAGAGAAAAGGTATACAATTATCATATCAGTATTTACTTAAAGATGGTTAGAATGGTGGAAGCTGGGCCTTCTTTATTCGTATTAAGCGGACTTCATACAGGATCTTCTGAAGAAAAAGGAAAATAATTTCACGTTCCGCTATAGTCTATAGATGATGTCCTTGCACGTTTGTCAACTTAGGTGATCGCAACTATCCAGTTGAACTTTAAAAAAAAAGGCATCACAAATACATTTACGCTTTTCTGCTTCAAAAATATATTGACATACGCCAAGAAATTGACACTGAGTGTCGGTCAAGAACGACACTTTATGATCGATTATAGAGTTAATATCTCTTCGTTGATACCACATTCCACAGTTTATAGTTCTTATCAGGTTTTTCTTGATAGAGGATTGCTGCTAACAAGGAAGCTACTGAACCAAGGGTTCCTATATCAGCACGACGTGGCTAACAGAAACGGAATATAAATGTCACAGGTGACCACGGATGTGTTCCGTTTATCATAGTCACAATCCCGTCATCCTGTCCTCTCATCATGATTTATCACTTAAGTAACTTGATGGGTACCACTAGTGGCACAAAGAACCGCTTACCCTTCCGGAGAACCTGAGTAATCCACAGGTTTAAGTGATTACGTAGTCCACAATCATTAGCTTATTGTGTGGTGTTTGTCTTTTGACAATTATAGTGTCTGTTAATTACTACGAAATTTGTCTTTCTCTTTTGACAATTATAGTGTCTGTTAATTACAACGGCGTTTGACTACCTCTTTTGACAATAATAGTGTCTGTTAATTACTGCGGCATTTGCCTACCTCTTTTGTATCTCCATACTTTTCTTGTATATTTTTATAACCAATTTACACTATAACTCTTCTTCTGAAAGACACTTATATGATATATTTTTTACGAACGAACTTAAAGCACATTGTTTGTGTATGTTATGGACATTAGTATATGATGGTATATATATTGCAGGTAACAACAACTTCAAGGTTGAAGACATACTTGATCTGGTGCATGAAAAGCAAAAGAAGCCTGCCTCAAATCCCTTTGCAGGTAAATCTTCTTAGTTTTGATTTTTTCTGGGGTTTTTTTTTGGGGGGGGGGGGGGGGGTGGAGTACCATTTCCTATGAAACGTATTACTATTGGGAGGTTTTGAATGATGAAATAGCAGAAATATATATATGTGTGTGTGTGTGTTACTTATAGTTCGATTAGAATAATCCGTGGTTTAATAAATCTTCATTCTTTTAGATCATTATCAAGAAATGTTTCTGTTGAGAAATAAGACAAAGTACAATGTATTTTGAATGAACAACTAGGAAGAACTGTTTTAGATACCTAAAGCTTATGTCTCCCCTTAATGCGGCCATCTGTACATAAGTTACACATGATGAGTTGAATGTTGTGGAAAATATATGTCATGAAAGCAAATATTTGCAAGCAGTGGACCAAAGTAATTACTGTTATAGTATCTTCCAATAAACAGTTTTGTTGGATATATTTGAATTATTTGACCTTGAGGTCAAAGGTCAAGGTCCCACAAAGGCCATTATGGTACGTGACGCACCACCTTATGGTCATGCACCCACATACCAAATACCATTGACCTATCTCGAAAGACAAAAATGTTATGGCCCGGACAAGAAAATACTATTTAAAAAACAATTATTTGACCTTTAGGTCAACGGTCAAGGTCCCACGAAGGTCATTGTGGTATGCGACACACCGTCTTATGGTCATGCACCCACATACCAAATATAATTGACCTATCTGGAAAGACAAAAAAGTTATGGTCGGACAAGCTTCGCTGAGAAGAAGCAGAAGCAGAAAGCGGAAGAAAAAATCAGACTAAAACAATATGTCTCCCTTCGTTCGAAGGGGAGACATAATTAAAATATCATTATGCCCCCCGCAAACAAAGTTTGGGGGGGGGGGGGGGGGTATATAGGAATCACCCTGTCCGTCCGTCCATCCATCCGTCTGTCCGTCCGTTCGTCTATGTACCTTGTAAGCACAACTCCTCCTAAGCCGCTTATTAGATTTTTATGAAACTTTACAAATTTGTAGTACACTACCTGCAGATGTGCATGAAGGAATATGATTGCTGTCCAAAATTTAAAAGGAGAGATAATTCAACTTATACTTTCACGAAAAGGGGGGGGCATGTACCTTGTAAGCGCAACTCCTACTAAACTGCTTATTGAATTTTTATGAAACTTTACACAGTTGTAGTACACAACCTGCAGATGTGCATGAAGGAATACCGTTGCTGTCTAAAATTTAGAAGGGGAGATAATTCAACTGATACTTTCACGAAAAGGGGGGTCGTGTACCTTGTAAGCGCAACTCCTCCTAAACCGCTTATTGGATTTTTATGAAACTTTACACATTTGTAGTACACTACCTGCAGATGTGCCTGAAGGAATATAGTTGCTGTCCAAAATTTAAAAGGGGAGATAATTCAACTTATACTTTCACGAAAAGGGGGGGGACATGTACCTTGTAAGTGCAACTCCCACTAAACTGCTTATTGAATTTTTATGAAACTTTACACAGTTGTAGTACACAACCTGCAGATGTGCATGAAGGAATACCGTTGCTGTCTAAAATTTAGAAGGGGAGATAATTCAACTTATACTTTCACGAAAAGGGGGGTCGTGTACTTGTGGCGACCCCTAGATGTATGTTCTTGGTTAGTTTATTTTGGAGATGGGATGTTGTCTCCTTGACATAACTCCATATCCGTTCATTTTTCATAGGTAACTTGCTAATATACCTGTATTCCAAAGTTTGAACATCATAGTATTGCAAGCGGGGGGTATCACTCAGTGAGGTCACTCACAGTTCTAGTTTATTATATTATTAGAGGATAAATATACAGAGAATAGATGTATAAACAAATCTAACTCAAACTACAATGAGATTGTGTCAACAAAGTTCCAATGAGCGCATCATTTGAATTTTATATACATATTTGTATACATTTTAATAAATATTTCTTCTTTTTTAGCTAGTAATTTTATCCATGATGAGCCACCAGTTGAAAAGGGTAAGCGTCTTTGTTAAAAGAAATAATTGTATAATAATTACTGATACGGAGGGAAATATCAGGATATACAGACTGCCCAAGGGTCGTGGTATGGACCAGTGAAAATTATATTGCCCGAGCCGGAGGCGAAGGAAATATATATTTCATGGTCCATACCACAAAGCCGAAGGCAGTCTGTATATCCTGATATTACCCTCTATAACAGTAACTATTGTGTTTATTGAATTGAAGACATACAAAATACTGTATTTAGGGTTGCATAATGCGCATTGGTGCATAATGGGACCCCCTCTTGCCTTTGAAAATCTCCAGAAAAAAACTAGTTTGTGTCTATAATGCGCATGGACTTTCTATCAAAGGTAAATATTTACAAGTACAAAACAAAACTGCACTAGACAGTTTTAATTCTTCAATAATTAAAACATAGTAGATGCAATTAACTATTTTGTGGAATAGTGTCCAACCAATTTAAGAAATATTTAACTTTGCATGTTGACAATAGTAAACAAAAAAACATGGCGGACATGTGATTTCCCTGTCTGGGAAAGAGTGAAACACATTGTTCCTGTTTATAATGCGCACACCTCCTACCAAATAAAGAATCTGGGCAAAATCCTGCGCATTATACAACCCTAATTATGGTATACATTTTTCCAGGAATCAAGAAACCTTAACAGAAACTACAATTCTAGGAATAAATAAAACCTTACATACAGACAAATAAACATTTTTTAATGTACTTTTAATCAGGATCATTGAAGGTGTTTTAAAATTTCTATTGATACTTATATAGACCGGTCCAAAAACCGTGTATAGACTAGTAACATGAGTTTATACATGGTTTTTGGACCGGTCTATATCAGCAACCCAGTCTGTATCGCGGAATTGTGAAGGTCACATGGAGAGTGTTCAACCAATTTAAATGCATGCTTTTTATTCTGATATTCAATAAAATATGATGTTAAATATGATATTGTCTGACTAGTGATTAATGTAGAATACATTGATTGGTGTTTAGCGCCAACATTAGCAGTATTTCAGCTACATCCTGAGTGAGTGAAGTTCAAGATAGTATAAAATAATATCTGTGTTATTATCATTAAACTTAGCTTGTTAATTCGAATCTGAGTGACGACCTACATTTTATGTTTTACATTACATGTCAAAATGAGACTTCAAAGTTGTATAAATTGATCGAGGAAGCCTCAATTTAATTTGATCTACATTATATTCCAAATATCATTAATAAATATTCATACATGTGATATAAAAAAAAAAATAGATATCTTGTTCAGTGCGCATGGCGCGCTTCTGGAATAACCTTCATCAGGTACTCTCAAGTCGAAAGATTGGAGAGCCAAATAATGTAAAACTAAACATTTGACCTCAAGCAAAATAATTTTGCATTTCTGAAATAATCATCATCTTGTAACTTAATGTCAGGTTGATGTCAAAAGATTGGAAAACCAAATACTTAAAAACAAACATTCTGCCGTTACTATGACGACCAATGGTCTTAAACAAAATAGTCAAAATCGGCTGAGGGAGACGGACCTTAGTTTTAATAACAATTACACGACTTAATAACTGTAAATATAGATAAAATGACAAAAGACAAAAGACAAAGACAATTGATGTTTATGTTATTTAGAAAAGAAATTCAAAGGAAAATAAATTACTAGGAATGAATTCATTGTTTAATCATATATTAAATAAACTGTGATCAGAACTTATGCAATATAATATATTAGAATAAAATAGTTTTATATGTAATTATAGTTTTGAGTATTTCCCTGGATATTCAAAACAGAATTTCACAGGGATATTTCAGAGGAACTTGGACTCTGAAGTAAAAATGTAACAAGATATTTACTAAATAAAATCTGTGATATTGATAAAAAAAAAATATAGATAAAATGTATTAGTTTTACAATGAGGCATGGAACAGAATAATAAAATACACCTTTCACCATGAAATACGCGATAACTACAAATCAATGAAAAGTGATTGTTTAACGCCAACCAGCAACTTTTCAGCTATATCACGACGAGAACAAGTAAATTTTCAATGATATTATGGCTTTGGCCTCGATCAATACATACTCTTAGTTGGATTTTTTGTTATAGTACCAACTCACCGAAACAACGGTCTGCGGATAGACATGTCGCCCACTCGTACAAATTAACCTGATTCCGAGTTAACCAGTTTCTGTTTGCTCTCCTTAGTGTTGCATGATTAGCGGGTGTACTGCACAACATAAATATCAATACAAGTGGAATAGGGTATAGCTGCTCAATCATTGCTGAACATGCATTTAAGATCATCTTAAGACTTAAGCTTGGTACAATAAAAAAGGTTCGTTTATCAATTTACTTCTTTTTAATATTGGTATTATTATGTGTTTAGATCCAAAGAAAATAATGGAAATAAATAGACAGCTTAAGGAGAAGATGAGATGTATTCGTTGTAAAAACAAGGAGATATGTATGTTATTTGTCAACTGTGGACATCGAGTAACATGTGAAGAGTGTTCCGAAAGGATGGACTTCTGTCCGTATTGTGATGCCAGGATAAAGAAACGACTAAAAACCTTCCTGTCTTGAGCTGAATCCCAACAATAGGTAAGTAAGGATTAATAGTAAATTTTATGTTTGCTGTGATATTCATAACACAATGGATATGTTTTTATAAACGTTAGAGATTACCAAAAGGAATAGAAGAGTTCGAAGATACCAAAGAGATAATCAGAATACATAAATCAACGAAGAACAGACAACATAATGACCCCAAAAAAAAGGACAAACAACGATCTACAAAACACTATACATAAAACTAAAGATCGAGCAAAACAATCCTACTAAAAATGGGGGTGAACTCGTGTCTTATTATTATTATTATTATTCTTATTCTTCTTCTTTCTTTCTGTGCACCATGAACTTGTCCACGGCAGATCTCAGGAACTACAGGACAGAATTTCATGAAACTTGGTGGAGTTATAGATATATGTTTCTAGTTGATCTTAAAGTTTTCAGATTTTTGGTAAAGGGGGTCAAAGCCATATTTTTGGGGGTTCAAAGAGAGTGGGGGTTACTATAGAATCCTATGGGAAACTTGAAATTTCGTACATTAATGTTGATAACTTCTAACTGGATAATGATAGAGACATAAAATTTGACATAGTGATAGGTCACCATTAGAGGAGCAATTCTGCGTTTTCAAAATTTTCAAGATGTCTGCCATTTTCAAAATGGCTGCCAAAACACGGCATAAAAATGGGGGGTCAAAATTCAACATTGTCCGATATCATCAAAATTTGATATGTGGGTAGATAGTGTCAGTGGCCGGTTTGGGAGACTTCATAATCGTTAGATTATAATCATATCTTGTTATTATTATTCTTCTTCTCTTTCTCCTCTTTCTCCTTTCTTTCTGCGGACCATGAACTTGTCCACGGCAGATCTCAGGAACTACTGGACAGAATTTCATGAAACTTGGTGGAATTATAGATATATGTTTCTAGTTGGTCCTACAGTTTTCAGCTTTGTGGTAAAGGGGGTCAAAGTCATATTTTGAGGGGCTCAAAGGGGGTGGGGGTTACTATAGAATCCTATGGGAAAGTTGAAATTTCGTACATTAATGTTGATAACTTCTAAATGAATAATGATAGAGACATAAAATTTGACATAGTGATAGGTCACCATTAGAGGAGCAATTCTGTGTTTCAAAATTTTCGAGATGTCTGCCATTTTCAAAATGGCTGCCAAAACACGGTATAAAAAATGGGCGGTAAAAATTCAACATTGCCCGATATCATCAAAATTTGATATGTGGGTAGATAATGATGTCCCGAATTGATTCCCAACATTGAAAATTTTCTACCGGTCGCCATTTTCAAAATGGCCGCCACAATACCGCAAATATTCAACATTGTCCGATATCATCAAAATTTGATATGTGGGTAGATAATGATGTCCCGAATTGATTCCCAAAATTGAAAAATTTTACCGGTCGCCATTTTCAAAATAGCCACCACAATACCACACACATTCAACATTGTCCGATTTCAACGACATTTTATATGTGGGTAGATTATGATGTCCCGAAATGATTCCTGACATTGAAAAATTTCTACCGGTCGCCATTTTCAACATGGCCACCACAATACCACACAAATTCAACATTGTTCGATTTCAATGTCCTGAATTGATTCCCGACATTGAAAAATTTCTACTGGTCGCCATTTTCAAAATACCGCACACATTCAACATTGTTCGATTTCAACGTCCTGAATTGATTCCCGACATTGAAAATTTCTACCGGTCACCATTTTCAAAATGGCCATCACAATACCGCAAAAATTCAACATTGTTCGATTTCAAAGGTAGCTTTTAATTTATTTTTTAAACTGGTTGCCTGTGGCCAGTTTGGGAGACTTCATAATCGTTAGATTATAATCATATCTTGTTGCAAGTTGGATTACAACTACCTATGCAATCAGTACCTTTCACCACTGATGCTGTGAGTTCGAATCTCGATCAGGCAGAGGTGTACTACATTATGTGATAAAGTTTGTCAGTGACTTGCGACAGGTTGGTGGTTTTCTCCACCAATAAAACTGACTGCCACGATATAACTGAAATATTGTTGAAAGTGGCATTAAACACCATAATCCTAAATCTAACCTTATTTTGACACTCTAATACTACATGATTATATAACTATATTTTTTTTCAGAGATGTTGGTAGCCAGCTCACTTCTACAGGAAAAGAAATATCTAAAAATAATAGATGATGCCATTTACTAGTAAAATATTCTTTATTTTATTTTATGTGTAATATTTGTATTTCTTTTCTTTGTAGTTAGTTTGTCATATAGCAATATCAATTTTTCCATAAGCATGTATTTTAACGGTAGTCCGCAATACCTACAGAAGGTAGTTGGACGTAAAACCCTAATAATTAATTAATTTTACCGGAATGCTTCTAATAAGGGTTCCGTGGAATGTTCAACAATTTGGTTGTTATTTATATTATTATTTGTATTACTCTATATTGTTTAAACTTCGCTCTATTCTAATTTTACAAACGTGTGTAGATTGAACATGCCATATATTAGTTTATATAATACTTGCAATATACGGTCAAACCTGTATTAATAGGTCATCTGTGGTCTTTTAAGACAGGTGACCTCTTAGAAGAGGTTAAATTGGTTTTCACCACCTCTTATGAAGGTCGCCAACCATAGCATAGCTGACTAAAAACCATATTTGGCAAAGCCAGCACTCGGTGAATTGTTAAATCGTGTATTATATGAACTGTTAATTAATTGACTTTGAATACTATAATTTGGAATGTTTTTGTTGATCATTGTTATATCACTTGACAAAACCTATGTAGGTATATAATGTATCTGTGTGTCCCTAAAGTAATTATTTGTAACAAATATAAAATTGTTTGTTTATTTAGTTTGACCCTGTCTGTTAGTCACTTGATTTTTTAATGGTAATATTAATGGAGACATATAATCATTCACACTTTTTTTTACAGGGTAATGGTTCGTTATATGTATAATATCAATGTGTAGATATAATGTGTTTATTTACCCCTAACATAATTATTTGTAACTACAATGTAATATAAAATGTTTGCTTGTTTCTATTAGTTAACACTGATAGTCATTCACAATGAATTTTTTAAGAGTGATAGTGACTAATAGTCATTCAAGCTAGATTTGTGAATGGTATGACTGATAGTCATTCATACTCGATTTGTGAATGGGAATGGTTTGTTAACATACTTCCAACTGTATTTATCGTTTATGAAGATCGTCGTTTAGGATTTATGATATGTGAATTTTCAGGTTTACTGTTGAATACCATGGTACTATCCTGTGGGCATCGGGTTAACGTGATATGATATGACATCACTTTAGTCGACTTGCGGGATATGAAATTTCACAACGCCTCCAGTGTCAGGAGGAGGATCATAACAATGACAAAGTATTTTGCTCTGCCAATCAACGGCCATCGTCTTACATCTTGATGACTAGTGTGTTTGCATTTTTTGCATTTTAGAACCTGGCATTAGGGATCGTTTGACAGATGGCCGTTGATTACCAGGCCGAAATGTTTTTCATCGAGAATACAAACGTTAGAGGTGACATGTACAACCCATTATGCATGGAATATTAAAAAGAAACAACACATTGAAACAACATCTAAAGAAAATAATAAAACCAAATTTTAATATATATTAAAATATAAGATGAATCGTTAAATGAGGAGCGGATGTGGCTGTTTACTTGTTAACATAATATGAGACAGTTTGAAGTCCTAAAATATCAATAATTTGATGATCCATACAAGTTATTATCTTTTATTTTGAATGAATTTTGTAGCCGATTTGTTATGGCTGTTCCGTTCATTTTACCTACGCCGCTCTTCCGTCGAGAGTTTCGTAGAAAGTTATTTTTTTATTCGAATTTTATTTCAAGTTTAATTCGATTTTGCATAGAGTAAATAATTAAAGAATTGGGAATTTTTCATTGAAATATATTTCTTTTGCTTTTCTAAATATCAATTGATCTATTTTTTTTAACCTTCCGGTGAACAGATATTTGGCTATCAATATAGAAAGGAGGAAAAATCGGACAGCCTACTGTTAAAAGGACTTCGTCCTTTAATAACTAGTATAGGAATATATACTTTGTTGAAGGCAATGAGTGGAATCGTGTATCATAATGGTGGCATGTAGAACTATAATGATAAAACTAGTGGCCCTTTTTTGTCCCCACCTTTGCTATTTGATGTCATTTATTCATTTGATGTTATGTAATTATTATTTAATTTCAATCATGATTATGTTATATTATGTAACAATTTTATATATGCAATTTATTGCAGTTGATGATAATGATGAAATGACCTTTTCCACAAATCAGTGTTTGTATAATTTAGCAAACTAGCTAGGACTCTGTTGTCAATATATTTATTCTATAATGGCCGTCATAAAAACTTTTCCTACTATCAGCTATTATTGCAATTTTATACACCTGCCTGTAGCAATGTCTGTGTGTTGCAAAAACAATTATTTAAACCTGTCCTCGTTAGAGACTATTAGTCCGAGATTCCTCTGTCGTTTAACGGCATTGATAATCTTGCTGTAGCCGTTCAACGACAGAGGGTGATACATACGGAAACCATCAAATTTGCCTCACAGCCATAGTATCGGCACATTTCCACGTTTCGTGGCTATCGGATTTTATTTTCTATCATAAACCTTATATAAATCGCTTCACCAATCATTTTTCTATTCATTCATAACCATCTTACCCTCAGAAAGTGGTGTTACACTCCATTACAGCACGATTTTGCCTTAGATCCTATTATTCCGCCATTTGACTTCCATTTTCGAATCTACACACGTGATCTCGCGATACTAACTGAATGATGACAACAACGCATTGCATGATGGGAGCTAATTAATGCAGCGTGCCAAATTATTTGGAGCATTATTTGCATACGTAAACAACATTCAAATCACATGGAAGACGATACATTTAAGCGTATTCTGCAGGACAAACAGTCCATCTACATATCAAAGAAGAGCAGAAGGAAATTATACAGAATGTGTTGGAAAGAAAAGATTCAATGGCAGAGTGATACCAACGGGCTTCGGAAAGAGCATGTGTTACGTTCCCCCTTTTTGTTTTTGGACAAGGTACTACATTTTTTTTTCTTATGGTTATCTGTAATTCACTAAATTTGCTGTTAAAATCATTACCAATCAATATAATCAACTGTATTAAATTTTATGTTAATTGTTCTGCCATAACAGGCGCCTTATGATTGGCAATAAAAATATTTGTTTGTTTGTTTATATGCAAATTATCTCCCATGATACATTGCGGTAATCGTAGTTTTCTCGTAGTCACGTGACAAATGTTTGAAAAATGGAAGACAAATGTCGAAATCATAGGTTCTAAGGCAAAATCGTGCTGTAATGGAGTGTAACACCACTTTCTGAGGGTAAGATGGTTATGAATGAATAGAAAAATGATTGGTGAAGCGATTTATATAAGGTTTATGATAGAAAATAAAATCCGATAGCCACGAAACGTGGAAATGTGCTGACCCAGAGTTGGAGAAGCAAATCCGCTGTTTTCCGTATGTATCACCCTCTGTCGTTGAACGGCTACAGCAAGATTATCAATGCCGTTAAACGACAGAGGAATCTCGGACTAGAGACTATATACAGATGCATAAGTTAGATTGTAATGTTGTTTTAATATTTGTACATTCTCGATTTTTTGTAATTTTGCATAACCCTTTCTATAAAATATTCATGTATATAGTAGAGTGGCATAATAACATCATTTCAATTTAAAAAAAAACATAGATATTTAATTTGGTACGCACATGTTTCTGGAATAACCTTCACCAGATCAATAGTTTTCAATAAATTGAAGAACACAAAATATCCCACTGTCAGGAGATGTGGTGTTTAATGCCAATTTGAGCAGTATTTTAACTATATCGTGGCGTGAACAATAAATCTAATTGAAAAATCGAAAGGAAAGCCAAATATTTTAAAAGTCGCAAGTAAATCAGACTGTCAAAGATGTATTCCAAAGACATCTATTTGTTAAGTTAATATTTATTGTGCCATCCTATTATTAAATGTTTGATTCATTCGTAGAGAAGTTCAACTATTATAGTCAGGGCCGGATTATTCTATAGGCTAGTATAGGTGGCAGCCTATGGCCTCTCAAGCTTGGGGCCTCCAAGATTGACAGGCCCTGCTTAAATATTTTCAAATATGATTTTTTTTTAATGAATATATTTTAATGTTTTCATTTCTGAATAATTCATTTAACTTAAAATATTCCAGACGGGTGTGGGCGAGTTAGAGGGTGGCTCCATCTGAAGGGGCCATAATTTCATTAGAGTAGGGGCTCTAAAAGGTATAATCCGGCCCTGATTGGAGTGTTTTGGTTTTAATAATTTATTTTTTTATAATTGGGTCTTTTATGTTGTTTGTCAAATAAATATTTATTCAAAATTTATATCAAAGTTTGTTTTTAATAATTTATATGCTATCAAGTGTACATAATGCAGTGAAAAATTATTGTAATATCATCATCACTTAAGGTTACATCCTCTAATTGAAAATAATATTACAATTGAATTAAACCACTGGCTCCTATCAGCTTATATTTGTAACCTGTTTCACACGTATCATCCTTATTTGGAGGCTCATTCTACCCCGTCATGATGAAATGAGGAATTATGTGTAGCAACATTTCAGCAACAACTGCATGTGGAGAATATATCTCAGTTTCCTGTCATGTGTTCATTGATAGAGGGTTGCTGCCAACAATGAAGCTACAGAACCAAGGGTCGTTAGACATAAAAATGAAGTCTTCACTTCGAAAGTTTTACTATCGCTATCATGACTTGGTCAACTGTCACGGAAAGTATATGTCACAAATGACCACGGATATATTGGTTGTAGAAATGAAATCCTGTTCTTTTTTTTCTTTCATGGTTTATTGCCAGATTTTTGGAATGATCAACATGAAGTGTGCCGAAGGCCTTGTGTGTAATGAGGTTCGTGTTGCTCGATCTTTAGTTTTTTGTGTAGTGTTTTGTAGGTTATTATATTTCTTTTCGTCTTTCTTTCAGCTATTGCTACATATATTGGTGGTCCTTATTCCGTTGACGTCTTCTGGTTAGAAAACCAATCGTCAATAAGATTACAATAATGGCAACGTCTAGTCGAAGAGGGAGCGAAAATCGGCATCGGATAATTCAATTTTATTCAAACCACACAATTTATTAAAATGAACAAAGAACATTTGTAGGTCACTGCATGGGTAGATTGGTTTTCAAATCGTCTTCCTGTACATATTTTGGTTAGGGTTATGGTGTTTAACGCCACTTTCAACAATATTTCACTTATATCATGGCAGTCAGTTTTATTGGTGTACCTGTAGAAAACCACCAACCTGCCGCAAGTCACTGACAAACTTTACCACATAATGTATCAAGAACACATCACCATGAGGTGGATTCGAACTCACGTTAGTTGTGAAAAACACTGAATACATTGTTAGTTGTAAATCTAACTACCATACCATCACGACAACGATGGTATATTTCGGTATGAAACATTTAATAAATTTAAAAACAACAGTTCATATCATGTTTATTGAGAAAATGGTCAATATTGTGCTCATGAAATGTGACACGAAGTTGCAAATCCTGTACAACATAAATGTGTGCTATATAGAATTATTACAAAATAAATACTCTGAAATACTTAAATATATATAATCCTGTATGCAAACCTTTTTATAAACAGGAGTACAAAAATTAACTGTAAACAAGCTGTACCCTTCACTTTCAATAATAAGTAGTAAATATCCCATACACTTGATCTCTGTGCACATTATGAATCTTTTTTTTTAAAGTCTAAACAGTGAAAGTCATCACTTCAACCAATATTAACAAAACGAACAATCACCTCTCATCTTAGCTGAATTCATTGAACACAAAAAAACATGACATGACATTGAAAATCCAGATTCTGGCTTGGGATAGGCACTAAAATGTTTTGGGAATAAACCGATTAATGCCCCCCCCCCCCCCCCCCCCACCCCCTCTTGATAACTGGATCTTCAACTACAATACATATATATATATATAATGATAACAAAAACTGAACAGATTCGCTTCTACTCAAAAAGACCACATTCTATCATAAAAATTACATTGAAAATTCAAATTCTGGCTTGGGACAGGCACTAAAATGTTTTGGGGATGAAACGGTTAATTGGGTCCCAACCCTCCCCTCTTGATAACTGGATTGTCAGCTACAATACATATATATATAAAAAATGATAAAATAAAACTGCACAGATTCGCTTCTACTCAAAAAGACTACATACTAATTACTATCATAAAAATGAATGACTTATTAAACATGGACAGTACAATAGCAGGATCAATGAATGCTCGTAGTTGAGTGAATACTAGCTAGGAAGGTAAAATATGTTGGTTAAAGACCATTACTCTTTAGACCAAAAAAATCATAACTGATGCTTCCAACAGATTTAATATCAATTAGTCATGAACATCCAAAGAAATTAACGGTCTTCATGGGAGACCAGAATAAATAGGTCATCAAACTGTTGGAATAAAAAATAGTAATATTATGGAATGAAATATAAATGTATTAATTTAATTGCTATTTGGACCTACTAGTTATACTAGCTGATTGTCTATATATTTTACCAAAGTAAACCTGCCTCAAAGAGTGAACAATGATTGGTAAGACATAACCTTTATGAATAAGATTTTTCATGGATTTTACAAGTTTAGATTTACCATCTTCTTGTTTCAACAGAGATAGAAAAATCTAAAATACGAAATAATATAATTTTCAACCAATAAATAAATAATTTCTGATTACTTTTCCCAATAAACTATTCCCTCAAATCCAGAACGCTATCAACCATACATGCCAATCATTCCATGTTTATCATTGACCCATTTACCATTACAGCATTCACACATACATGTAAACCATTCATATCATTCCACATCTACCATTTACCATTACAGCATTCACACATACATGTAAACCATTCAAATCATTCCACATTTACCATTGACCCATTTACCATTACAGCATTCACACATACATGTAAACCTTTCAAATCATTCCACATTTACCATTGACCCATTTACCATTACAGCATTCACACATACATGTAAACCATTCAAATCATTCCACATCTACCATTGACCCATTTACCATTACAACATTCACACATACATGTAAACCATTCAAATAATTCCACATTTACCATTGACCCATTTACCATTACAGCATTCACACATATATGTAAACCATTCAAATTATTCCACATTTACCATTACAGCATTCACACATACATGTAAACCATTCAAATCATTCCACATTTACCAATTACAGCATTCACACATACATGTAAACCATTCAAATCATTCCACATTTATCATTGACCTATTTACCATTACATCATTCACACATACATGTAAACCATTCAAATAATTCCACATTTACCATTGACCCACTTACCATTACAGCATTCACACATACATGCAAACCATTCAAATCATTCCACATTTACCAGTGAACCATTTATCATTACAGCATTCACACATACAAGTAAACCATTCACATCATTCCATGTTTACCAGTGATCTACTTGCCATTACAGCATTCACTCATACATGTAAACCATTCAAATCATTCCACATTTACCATTGACCTATTTACCATTACATCATTCACACATACATGTAAACCATTCACATCATTCCACATTTACCAGTGAACCATTTATCATTACAGTATTCACACATACATGTAAACCATTCAAATTATTCCACATTTAGCATTACATCATTCACACATACATGTAAACCATTCAAATCATTCCACATTTACCAGTGAACCATTTATCATTACAGCATTCACACATACAAGTAAACCATTCACATCATTCCATGTTTACCAGTGACCTACTTACCATTACAGCATTCACCAATACATGTAAACCATTCAAATCATTCCACATTTACCATTGACCTATTTACCAATTACAGCATTCACACATACATGTAAACCATTCAAATCATTCCACATTTACCATTGACCTATTTACCATTACATCATTCACACATACATGTAAGCCATTCAAATTATTCCACATTTACTATTGACCCATTTACCATTACAGCATTCACACATACATGTAGGCCATTCACATCATTCCACATTTACCAGTGACCCATTTACCATTACAGCATTCACAGATACATGTAAACCATTCAAATCATTCCACATTTACCAAAACATCCTGCAAAGTTGGTGAACATTTGAACAAGTAGATCTATGCAGAGAAGATGGTAATGTACAATGAAGATTGAAAAGATCAACAAAGAGGTAATTATAATAGTTCACTTGACCATGTGAACTAAAAATAACAAAATTATAACTATTACTAACCAGATGCTCTCAAGAGCCTTTATCGTTCACCTGGTTATAAAAAGAACCAATTGGTCCTATGCTAAAACTATGTCCTGCAGTGGTAGTCATCTAGGAATTCCGATCAACATAAAAAACACGAAGTTTGTAAATGACCTTCCAATGATTGATGTACAGTTTAGGTTCAATCAGTGCAATAGCTTCAGAGAAGAAAATATTTCTGTAATTTCCCATACGGTCCTGTATTAATACTATGACCTGTGGTGGCAGCCATCTTGGATTTCGGATCAGCATAAAAATGTTTTTTTAGAAACCTTCAAATGATAATTCCTGGGCAGTTTGGTTTCAATTGTCCAAGTGGTTTAAGAGAAGAAGCGTTTTGAAACATATTTTCCACAGGGTCCAATGTTAAACTAAGTCCTGCCGTAGCTGCCATTTTGAATTTCATATCGGAACAAAAACCTAAAGTTTGTAGAGGACCATCCAATGAACATTCAAATACAGTTTGGCTTTAATCATATTTGTAGTTTCTGAGAAGAAGGCATTTGAATATTTCCCCATAGGGTCCAATGTTAATCTATGTCCTGCGGTGGTGGCCATCTTGGATTTCTGATCGGCATAGAAAACAGGAACTTTGTAGAGGACCTTCCAATGATCATTCCTGGGCAGTTTGGTTTCAATTGTCCCAGTGGTTTCAGAGAAGAAGCGTTTTGAAGCATTTTCCCCATAGGGTCCAATGTTAAACTAAGTCCTGCCGTAGCCGCCATTTTGAATTTCATATCGAAGCAAAAAACCTAGTTTGTAGAGGATCATCCAATGAACATTCATGTACAGTTTGGCTTTAATCATATTTGTAGTTTCGGAAAAGAAGGCATTTGAACATTTTCCCGTAGGGTCCAATGTTAATCTATGTCCTGCGGTGGCGGCCATCTTGGATTTCCGATCGGCATAAAAAACAGAAATTTGGTAAAGGACTTTCCAATGATCAGTCATTTACAGTTTGGGTTCAATCAGTTCATTAGTTTCAGAGAAGAAGATCTTTGAAATTTCTGCCAATCAGAGCATATTATTGGCCCTGGCAACCATGTTGTTTATCCGACTGGAACAAAAAAACAGAAACTTTGTAGAGGACCATCCAAGGAACATTCCTGCTAAGTGTGGTTCCAATTGGCCCAGTGGTTTCGGAGAAGAAGCTTGAAATGTGAAAAGTTTACAGACGACGGACGCCAAGTGATGGCAATAGTTCACCTGAACCAAAGGTCCAGGTGAACTAATAAAAACAAAACAAATAAAATTATAATTAAAACTTGATTGAAATAAAATCTGAACATTTAACAGAACAATTAATATATTAATACTATCATACCTTATTATATGCTATATTTTATTATAATACTGATGAGGTCCACAAAGAAAAACATTGAATGTAATTAATTGTTATTATATACAACTAATGTAGAATATTACCCTAAGGCTACACAAACACATTATATCTAAAATTTGATACAATACATATGTTAACAAACCATTACCATGCAAAAATCAAGTGTGAATGACTAAGCTGCATACCATTCACAATTCAGATGTAAATGACTATGTCAGGGTTAAGGAAAAGAAATGAGCAAACATTTTATATGACAACAGTTATAAATAATTCTGTTATGCGTAAAGAAACACATTATATCTAAACATTGATACCATAGATATGTTAACAAACCATTACCATTAAAAATTCAAGTGTGAATGCCAATCTGTGATACCATTCACAAACCCAGTGTAATTGACTGTCTGTCGTACCAAGTACCAAATTCAATGAGACGGATTAGTATAAGACACAATCAGCTTGTTTAAGATTCATATGATGTGTAATTTTATATTTGTGTTATCTTGTAGTCTATATCTTAAATGTATAATTATGATCAAGCTAATCTAATGTGAATGACTAACAAAGGTAAGGAAACAATTTTATATTAGTTACAAATAATTACCTTAAGGATATACAGATACATTAAGGGACACACAGATACATTAAGGGACACACAGATACATTAAGGGACACACGGATACATTAATAGACACCCAGATACATTAAGGAACACACATATACATTAATAGACACACAGATACATTAATAGACACACATATACATTAGGGGACACACAGATACATTAAGGGACACACATATACATTAAGGGACACATATACATTAAGGGACACACATATACATTAGGGGACACACATGTACATTAAGGGCCACACATACATTAATAGCCACACATATACATTAAGGGCCACACAGATACATTAATAGACACACATATACATTAGGGGACACACATATACATTAAGGGACACACAGATACATTAATAGACACACATATACATTAGGGGACACACAGATACATTAAGGGACACACATATACATTAAGGGACACATATACATTAAGGGACACACATATACATTAAGGGACACATATGCATTAAGGGACACACATATGCATTAAGGGACACACATATACATTAAGGGACACACAGATACATTAAGGGACACACATATGCATTAAGGGACACACAGATACATTAAGGGACACACATATGCATTAAGGGACACACATATACATTAAGGGACACACAGATACATTAATAGACACACATATACATTAAGGGACACACAGATACATTAAGGGACACACATATACATTAAGGGACACACAGATACATTAATAGACACACATATACATTAGGGGACACACAGATACATTAATAGACACACAGATACATTAAGGGACACACATATGCATTAAGGGACACACATATGCATTAAGGGACACACATATACATTAAGGGACACACAGATACATTAAGGGACACACAGATACATTAAGGGACACACATATACATTAAGGGACACATAGATACATTAAGGGACACACATATACATTTTATACCTACATAGGTTTTGTCAAGTGATATAACAATGAACAACAAAAACATTCCAAATTATAGTATTCAAAATATATTAATTAACAGTTCACATAATACACGATTTAACAACTCATTGAATGCTGTCTGCCACATACAGTATTTTGTCAGCTATAGCATGGCTGACGATCTTCATAAGTGGTGACGAAAACCAGAGTCTTAGATAATAAAAATAATAAAAACGACCAGGTGAAGGTGATATTTGACATTTAATGCTGTGAACATTTGTATGCCAAAATACTATCAATGGTCAGAAGGTGTTTTTTTTTATATTATGGACGGTCGGTCTCTTTAATAATCACTAGACTATTTCACCACTTACATTATAATATTACAACCAAAACCTGCCCAATGAGATCACATCTATTAAGCAGTCACCTGTATTAAAAGGTTATATTATTCTTGTCCTTTCGTAGAAACTGTAATATAAATTGAACCTCTCTTAAGAGGTCATCTGTCTTAAAAGACCACAGATGACCTATTAATACAGGTTTGACAGTACATAAACTAATATAATTATGCATGATCTATTTACACATGTTTGTAAAATTAGAAATAGACCGAAGTTTAAACAATATAGAGTAATACAAATAATACTAAAATTACCAACTGAATTGTTGAACATTCCACGGAACCCTTATTAGAAACATTCCGGTAAAATTAATTAATTATTAAGAGTTTTACATCCGACTAACTTCTGTAGGTATTGCGGACTACCTTTAAAATACATGCTTATGGAAAAATTTATATTACTATAATGATACTGAGTAGCATTAGCTATATGACAAACTAACTACAAAGAAAAGAAATACAAATATTACACATAAAATAAAATAAAGAATATTTTACTAGTATATGATATCGTCCATTATTTTTAGATATTTCTTTTCCTGTAGAAGTGAGTTGGATACCAACATCTCTGAAAAATAAATGTAGATATATAATGATGGTTTCGTTGGGTTTAGTTAATAGTGTTTAACGCCACTTTCAACAATATTTCAGTTATCGTGATCATATGGTTATTGGATTTACAACTACCTGCGCAATCAGTGCCTATTACCACTAATGTTGTGAATTTGAATTCGGCTGATGGCGAGGTGTACTCGATAGAAAATTATGTGATAAAGTTTGTCAATGACTTGCGACAGGTCGATGGTTTTCTCTGGATTTCTCCATCAATAAAATTGACCGCTACGATATAACTGAAATATTGTTGAAAGTGGCGCTAAACACTATCATCCTAACGTAAACTCTGGCCATATTATCGTAAGCAAATTCCATAGTCGTGTTTAGGAAAAATTAAATATTTTCATGAACGGAGACGGAACACATATTATTCGTCATTCCAGCCATCATGGGACCTAATAAATACGTCATTATCCAATTAAGTGCACAGGACACGTTTCTGGAATAACTTTCAATAGGTACGCTCAAAGTCAAAAAATTGGAAAGCCAAATAATTTAATTAAAAATGTTTTTTGGGAGCACGAAAACCAAAGTGCCTCAACATGATAGCGAAAATCGGCTACGGTCACATATGACTGAGGGATGAGAACCTCAGTTTTATTAATAATATCATTACATAATTTAGGAACTGTAACTTTCAATAATGAATATATCTAATAAACAAGTGCCAGATCACTGACAAAGGCGGATGATATCCTCTGGAACTAAGTGAATATGCGATATGTAGTGTCAGTAATTTATAAAATTCAGTGGTGTAAACTGGATACTGTCGTTTCCTCTACCAATTACACTGACAAACAACACAACGAGACGCCTGAAATATCAAGCCAACACTCAAGAGTAAGTTCTTTTCCTAGACCAAACATTGTCAGGTATACTTGTAATACTGGAGATAAAATATACAAGCTATATAATAAAACTTTCGACAATTTCTGCTAGAGCATACACAAGTAGGCCTCATGATTCACATAGTAATCTCTATCAATATAAGGAAGGTAAAAATGCAAATGGGGGTATACATATGTTGTCTTGCTCAGGATGGTAACATAATTATGATGGTATTAGCCACATCAATGATATCCTAATCATTCTTTCTCGATATCGAAATTTACTGTCCTAATAATTTACTCTAAATGTGTTTCTAATGAGCAGAAATATACTGTCTGGATGATGCTCATCTTTTTATTTTTCTGTGTTGTGTTTTTGGTAGGATCCGTGTTGCTCATCTTTTTAGTTTTCTGTGTTGTGTTTTTGGTGTGGGGTCCGTGTTGCTCATCTTTTTAGTTTTCTGTGTTGTGTTTTTGGTGTGGGGTCCGTGTTGTTCATCTTTTTAGTTTTCTGTGTTGTGTTTTTGGTGTGGGGTCCGTGTTGCTCATCTTTTTAGTTTTCTGTGTTGTGTTTTTGGTGTGGGGTCCGTGTTGTTCATCTTTTTAGTTTTCTGTGTTGTGTTTTTGGTGTGGGGTCCGTGTTGCTCATCTTTTTAGTTTTCTGTGTTGTGTTTTTGGTGTGGGGTCCGTGTTGTTCATCTTTTTAGTTTTCTGTGTTGTGTTTTTGGTGTGGGGTCCGTGTTGTTCATCTTTTTAGTTTTCTGTGTTGTGTTTTTGGTGTGGGGTCCGTGTTGTTCATCTTTTTAGTTTTCTGTGTTGTGTTTTTGGTGGGGTCCGTGTTGCTCATCTTTTTAGTTTTCTGTGTTGTGTTTTTGGTGGGGTCCGTGTTGCTCATCTTTTTAGTTTTCTGTGTTGTGTTTTTGGTGTGGGGTCCGTGTTGTTCATCTTTTTAGTTTTCTGTGTTGTGTTTTTGGTGTGGGGTCCGTGTTGTTCATCTTTTTAGTTTTCTGTGTTGTGTTTTTGGTGGGGTCCGTGTTGTTCATCTTTTTAGTTTTCTGTGTTGTGTTTTTGGTGTGGGGTCCGTGTTGTTCATCTTTTTAGTTTTCTGTGTTGTGTTTTTGGTGGCGTCCGTGTTGCTCATCTTTTTAGTTTTCTGTGTTGTGTTTTTGGTGGCGTCCGTGTTGCTCATCTTTTTAGTTTTCTGTGTTGTGTTTTTGGTGTGGGGTCCGTGTTGTTCATCTTTTTAGTTTTCTGTGTTGTGTTTTTGGTGTGGGGTCCGTGTTGTTCATCTTTTTAGTTTTCTGTGTTGTGTTTTTGGTGGGGTCCGTGTTGCTCATCTTTTTAGTTTTCTGTGTTGTGTTTTTGGTGGGGTCCGTGTTGCTCATCTTTTTAGTTTTCTGTGTTGTGTTTTTGGTGTGGGGTCCGTGTTGTTCATCTTTTTAGTTTTCTGTGTTGTGTTTTTGGTGTGGGGTCCGTGTTGTTCATCTTTTTAGTTTTCTGTGTTGTGTTTTTGGTGGGGTCCGTGTTGTTCATCTTTTTAGTTTTCTGTGTTGTGTTTTTGGTGTGGGGTCCGTGTTGTTCATCTTTTTAGTTTTCTGTGTTGTGTTTTTGGTGGGGTCCGTGTTGTTCATCTTTTTAGTTTTCTGTGTTGTGTTTTTGGTGTGGGGTCCGTGTTGTTCATCTTTTTAGTTTTCTGTGTTGTGTTTTTGGTGGGATCTGTGTTGCTCATCTTTTTAGTTTTCTGTGTTGTGTTTTTGGTGGGGTCCGTGTTGTTCATCTTTTTAGTTTTCTGTCTTGTGTTTTTGGTTTTGTTTGTCTTCATTCTGTGTCTTGTTCCCAATGTTGCCCGTGTCTCTGTATTGACCATTCCGGAGCAATTGAGTTCCGCCCCGATTTTTAGTGGGATTCGCATAGTTTTCTATGTAGTGCTTTGTAGATTGTTGGTTTTTGTTTCTTTTGGCCATTATGTTGTCTGTTCTTCTTCGATTTACGGATTCTGATTATCTCTTTGGTATCTTCAAACTCTTCTATTCCTTTTGGTATTCTCTAACGTTTATAAAAACATATCCATTGTGTTATGAATATCACAGCAAACATAAAATTTACTATTAATCCTTACTTACCTATTGTTGAGATTCAGCTCAAGACAGGTAGGATTTTAGTCGTTTCTTTATCCTGGCATCACAATACGGACAGAAGTCCATCCTTTCGGAACACTCTTCACATGTTACTCGATGTCCACAGTTGACAAATAACATACATATCTCCTTGTTTTTACAACGAATACATTTCATCCTTTTCTTAAGCTGTCTATTCATTTCCATTATTTTTTCGGGATCTAAACACATAATAATATAAATATTAAAAAGAAGTAAATTGATAAACCGTTCTTATTGTATCAATTGTCATGATATAAATGTGTATTGAGCAATCATTTACATGTACCTCCATTCAAGTTGTACCATGATATTTATCTTGCTATGTAATAATCGCGTCTTTGGTTTGTTTTAGATTATGGTATTCTAACGCCACTTTCAACAATATTTCAGTTACAATGTATATCGTGGCCGTCAGTTTTATTGCCGGAGGAAACCGGAGAAAACCACCTACCTGTCGCAAGTCACTGACAAAGTTTATCACATAATGTTGTATCGAATACACCTTGCGATGAACTCACAACTTTAGTGGTGATAGGCACTGATTGCACAGGTAGTTGAAAATTCAACTACCATACGATCACGACCATGACGGTCCCTAAAAACGAAGTAATTTGATAAACCATTTTTTTAATGTACAAATTTTCAAGATGTTTTTAAATGTATGTTTAGCAATGATTTACCTAAACCCCCATTCCACTTATATTATAATATTTATGTTGATTTGAAGCGTGTATTTCATTATTCTGTTCCATGCCTCATTGTAAAAACTAATACATTTTTTTGCGTGATTGAGACATGAAAACATGATGATGTTAAAATTTAAATGTCCGATAATTCAATTTAAACTCCTGATAGTTGCTGTTGATCACATGTGACCTTTTCGGGTCAGCACGTGTAACGCTGCACGAGGAAGGCGTACCGGAATAAGTAGGGTCGCTGCACGTGCGAATCATGACTTATCTTTAAGCGGGTTTAATGGGTATAAAAGACACCTAACCGTTAAATTGAATTCAGTCGCTAAATTGTTTCTCGATCCTGCTAAGATATGCCAACACTAGACAAAGCTACCCGGAACATCGTCATTGATCGTCTCCAGGCAGGTGAATCATAAAATGCAGTCGCTAGACTTTATAATGTTCTCCGGGGTACGATTTCCAAACTCTTGCAACGGTACCAGCAATCCGGTTCAACAGCTAACCGTCAACGTTCTGGCCGACCTAGGATCACATCAGCAGCCCAAGATAGCTCCATCCGGGTACTTCACCTGAGAAGCCGGACCGCGACAGCAAGAGAAACAGCATCAAATGTCCCAGGTCTCCGACGAATATCGACACACAGTCAGAAACCGTCTTCGTGAAAACGGCTTACGCGCCAGACGTCCTTACTTTGGCACAGTACTGAGACGTCGGCATGGACTTGCAAGGGTTCGATGCTGCAACAGAGTAAGGGACTGAGACCTGCAAAAATGGAGGCGAGTCTGGTTCAGCGATGAATCAAGATTCATGCTGCAGAAAAGAGATGGGCGTACACGTGTCTAAAGATGCCGGAATGAGAGATTCGCAAGGCTTGAGGTCGACTATTTCGGCGAAGAAAGCATGATGATGTGGGTTGCCATATCCTACGCCCGCAAAACTCATCTGGTGCACATCCCCGGCAACCTTAGCGCCGCTCAATGCAGAGATGAGGTTTTGACACCACACATGCTGCCCGCTATGAGACTCCGTAGGGAAGTTTCTCAGTAGGACAACGCTCGACCGTGCACAGCTCGTCCTACTTTTGACTTTCTAGCCAACCAGAATGAAAAGTGCTCCCCTGGCCGTCTAAATTACCAGATTTGAACCCAATAGAACATTTGTGGGATAATTTAGATCGACGCGTGCACAGTCATCAACCAGCACTGGCAAACTCTGCAAGAACTGCAGCAGGCTCTTGAGCAAGAATGGGGGAGAATTCCATAAGACTGTATTCGTCGATTGATCGAGTATATTCCGAGACGGGTCCGTGCTGTGTTACAGGCTAATGGTGGGCACACCAGATATTGACTTTGGAGTGACGTCATCTGAACGCTATGGACTTTAATGTGACATTTTAATGAACTTGAAAGTCTGAACAACCAGTGTGCCAAATTTAGTAAATTATATTTTTTCAGATGTTCTGTTTCTTTTTTGGGAGAGTATATGTATAAATATTTATTAATGGTATTTGGAATATAACGTTAATCAAATTAAGTTGAGGCTTCCTCTTTCAATGTATACAGCTTGGAAGTCTCATTGTGATATGTAGTGACATGTAAATCAGAAAAGGTCTGTCTTCATTTAGATTCGAATTAACAAGTTTTATGATAATAACACAGATATTATTTTATACTATCTTGAACTTCACTCACTCAGGATATAGCTGAAATACTGCTAAAGTTGGCGTTAAACACCAATCAATCAATCAATAAATATTTGATAAATGCAATAACATTTTATGTTTGTCTTCAAGAAATATGATAGACAAAACCATGTGTGAAGTTTTATGACGAAATATCTCCGATTTCTATGTAAATTTACGAGTTGAAGTGGGGAAACACCCACAGGTAATTTTAGCGATGTATTTTTATCTTGGACAAGAATAATGAGTGTCCTGATTGGATGACCAATTTAAAACACACTGACACCGCATGGTAAAAAATGCATGTAAAAGAAATCTATGTTATATTTATTCATTTGTTTGATTCTGAAATATTGTTGATCATTGATTTAAACAAGAAAAAAAAGGGGGGGGGGGGGATGGATTTTACAGTTAAATAAATGTTATGTTTCGATGGTTTAAAGAGACAAATAAAAAATTGTTGCGACTAAAGCTTAAATCAGCGTTAAAAATTGAACAAATATCAGTGGTTTTGTAAATGAGATTTATTTTAATTAGAAAATCTGAATTTATTATTTATTAATTTATTATTAATGATATAATTTTATATCCCTTGGGGGGGGGGGGGCTATGATGAAAATTTGAAATAAAAACACAGGACCGGACTTTAAGCAAAAATACTTTTAGAGATATGGCCATTTAATATATCAGCCTCATTATAGACCTTGCATTTTTTTCAATTGATTTTTCAGTCTTTTTCTTGGTCTTCAACAATACAACATACCACACTCTCAGATCTACAACTTTCTTATTGTTTGACTTAGGCTACTGATATTTGGCATGTCTATTCATCAACTTATTTGAAATCCCTGTTCATGGTTATTTTTTACCTGTGACCTTGACCTTTGACCCCAAGGTCAAATTACTGACTGTAATATGAAAATATTGTATCTTGCTCATAACTTTTTCCTCTTTGGGTTTAGATTTTAAATTTTTGGCATGTGGCTAGATTGAACCAAGTTAATTTACCATATGCTATTATATGTGACCTTGGCCTTTTACTTCAAGGTCAAGTTATTTATAATTTGAAAAGAAAATATTATATTTCTTGACATGCTTCTCCAGGTACTCTGGTTTTTCCACCAATAAAACTGACTGCCACGATATATTGAAATATTGTTGAAAGTGGCATTAAACACCATAAACCTAAACCAATCAACATACATATGCATTGATAGTTATTGTATTGTCTAAATATTAAACATGATGAACACATATTGTTGTCTATTTTTAATTCAGAAAGGCCTTTTTCCTTCCCCTTTTTGGTCTGTACTCATTTTCTTTTTCTTGGTTTGTATGATATATTTCCTTCTTTGGAGCAGTTGGTTTAGGGCATGTCAGTTCCTTAGCTTCCTCTGAATAACGTCATTGTCAGATATGGTCATACAAGAAGTATCACTTTCTTGCTGGATCAAAACCTTTTATGATTGAAACATTTTGAAGGGTTCGTAGTTGCGGAAGTCTAGTTATGAATTTAAGTAAATGGTTCATATGATACACTTTCTTTGCACTTTATTACACCTGGATGCTTAGAATCAATGAAAAAGTGATGGCAGTCAGTAATATGTCTCAATGGCTTAATGAATTCTTGTAAGTAAGATTTCCACTCATATAATAGTACTGGGTCTTTCGCATCATTTACAATACTTGACCTTCGCAGTTTCAGCAACCTGTAATTGATAAAAAAAAATATTCATATTATTTGTTCAATATCTCAAATTTGTCATTCAATATAAGCATGTAAAAATCCTTTTTCTCCGTAGCCATTTCAAGGTGGTATACTTGAATTATTTAAAGCTTCATTTAAATCAATATAAGTTATAGAAGACATTGCACTCATATGTGGATCACAATTGTTGTTAGTAGATTATGTGAATTGCTTCTCCTTTAAAACAAAAAAGCAATTTGATTTTCTGAAGGTACAAGAGTACTTTATTGTGAAGTTTTATCGAAGTCTATTCAAATATTTATGGGAATTGAATGTATTTCAATACAAAGACATGTTATTATTTTCTAATAATAAAAGGGGGCCCGGGTGGCTCAATGAGTTATGTAGTTGGATTACCTAATAACTCATACAAGCCTATCACATATACGGCGTGGGTTCGCGCCCGGCTTTGTAAATTACAAAAAGGATGCACTCGACTCGCAGCCGCAAGTGATACAGTTTACCAGTTGCTTGCCCATGGTCGGTGGTTCTCTCTGGGTATTCCGGCTTCCTCCACCACTAAAACTGATCGCCATGATATACATGTAACTGAAATATTGCTGAAAGTGGCACTAAACACAATAAATCAAATCAAATCTAATAATAAAAAAAAAATCATGACATAGCTGGCATATTATTATTAGTATCTACATATTATATTTTCTGGTTATACATTTGTTTTTAAGTGTACAGTAAATTGTGTTTACATGGAAAATATCAGTACATAAGATTTGTAGAGTTGATTTTGTCTCTCTAACTATAACATTCATCTTCTCTGTACTAGTGACACTGCTTTTAATATAGGGGTTTTCCCGTTAACCCAAATTAAATGAGCTACAGAATTTTACCTCTGTTATTTTTCTACATTAGAATTTCACCAATGCATGTTCCAGATATACATGTATTCTCTGTCTATATTAAAAATAGTTACCCTCTGTTGTACATTTATATGTGTGTACAAGTTGTAATGAATGTTGTTGTTTTGTTCCATTACACACATATATTTAGAACACTCACTTGAATACATGTGAATACATTTTAAATACATTGTACAGCAAGAAAAATCATAAATAGCTGAGTCTCAAAGTGAAAATGGCTCTTATTAAAGTAACTCTTTATTACACCATGTACATACATTTTAATGAAAACATTTCATAAGTAAAAGAAAAAATAATTACCAGATCCTTCATAGCAGACTCCAAAAACATTACATTTCCTTGGTGTTTTGAAGTAGATTGCTCATACTTGCTATACATGGTGTGGAAAATGAACCTGTGCATAATGCCAGGAATAATGGAGAGTTGTTTCTACTGACATGGGAATTTACCTGAAAACATTAAACATTATAAATACAATTACACATGATTATATTTAAAAACATAAATTATAAGTTTACAATTTAAAAAATATAAACAATAAATCATTTTTGTACAAATTATATTCAATTAGATGAAGAAGAAAAAACCATGTCCAAAATAATTGGGTTTTTTAAATGATGGATGAATAAATTTTAACCTGTATGTTTGGGGCATGTACCTACATGTGAAACAATATTTAGTAAAATTCAAATATGTTCATATCCTTTCAAAATGTATAAAATACATTGAGTAAACATTCAACATTTAATGATGTAGTCAATTTGAAAAAAAAGAATATTATCAAATATTATATAACTTGTGTACCTGTAGTTCATATAATTATCAAGTTTTGCCTAAAATATAACAATATAACCATAATATACCTGCCATATGCAATATATTTCAGTACATTTAAAAATACTGTTTTTATGTTTATTACTTGTGAATTTGATTTTCAAAATGATTTCATGTGTATAATATTTAGTCTTGATCAATACTCTTAAGAGCATGTCTATTATTTATGGTAGTTGTCCATACACAAACATTTCCTTATTATGTCATGGAGATTTGAGCCACAAAATATATTACCTGAATTTTTTTTAGATCATCTGTATTTGTAAGTCCCATTGATTAAGTTCTGGTTATTAGTCTTCACATGAGTTCTGTAGTACTTAATATTTTTGTTCCTTGGCTAGTTGTACATTTTTCTTTGTAATCTGATAGTAAAAGTTCCTTGTCCTGTTTCTAAAGATTCCCACTCTTTGATATTTTGTCTGCAAAGTCTTGACAAGTGTTGACATAAATCAGTACAAGGTTTCGTTATAACAATATTTGGATATGACTCTTAAAAGTTCTCAAACTAACACTTCTGTAATGCATTTCAGTAGCAAAAGATTTCTATTCTTGATGTATGTCAATAGTGCTTTTATCAGAAGGCAATAATAATACTTGGTGGTTTTATAATTGGGAGGTCTTTCTGGGAGAGGCAAAGCATTGTCAGTAGCATATTTCAAAAAGAAAGTTTTAATCCTTTTTGTATCTTCATATTGAATTGCATACTTTGGAAGTTTTCCAGTAATGGCATGAACCCCAGGTGAAAGGCCATTCCTGTCTAGTGATCTGGCGATTGACAGCACATTTTTGTTCTCTATGTTGTATATAAAACAAAATGCTTTCCTACAACCCTGCATTCCTTTAAAATATAATTCTTGATATGGTCTCTCTCGCTCTTTTATTTTATGCCTTTTAGCTTCTGTGTGACTACCTGAACGCATATGAATAAATTAAATAGTTCAGCTTTCCCAATCACAGTGTCAGTGTTCTCGGAATTCTACTACAGCTGAATCCATTTTAATTATTTTACTGCATGACTCCCCATAATTTTTTTACAACCACACGTATCTAATTTAAATTAACGCTGCTTTTCATATTCCAGAGTGTCCTCTTCCGATGGCTCGATAAAATCGCATGCAACATCAGTCATCATCTTCGTCGTTGTCGCATTCGAAATTCTCAACAGCAAATTCATGTTCAGACGGGTTGAATTCAAGCCGATCAGCGAAGTACAAGTCGTTAACTGCATTCAATTCATTTATAAAATCATCGTCGTGACATTCTAATATTTCAGGTGGAACACTACAAACACTTTTTTAGCTTTCCTAGCTCTCAGATTTGCCGCCATTTATCCAATATCAATAAAAGGGGAACAACTGTAAAATTTCTTCTGTTGAATAATTTCTAAACCGGTTACGATACGACGAAAAACTTCGGGAAATTAAAAAATAAATTTATTAAATTGATTTAAAAATACTAGTTTTTAATTTTTAGACATTTTATGTGACTTTATTGGTTCATTAATATGCATTTGTCCTGTCAGCAGGTGCTCGTTTTTATTATGTGACGTTGCAAACTTTACGACGTCACAGTGAAAAATCGGAAGTACCGCATCTGGTCCCTTTTTGTCAGTCGCCGTCACATATATATATATATATATATTTCTGCTATCATTCAAAATCTTACACTAGTACAATGTTTCATAGGAAATGGGAAAAAAAAACAAGGAAAAAGATAAAGCAAAACAAAATAACAAGACAGAAACTTAAACACCAGGTATACCTGCAAACGGATTTGAAGCAGGCTTCATTTGCTTTTCATGCACCAGATCAAGTATGTCTTCAACCTTGAAGTTGTTGTTACCTGCAATATATACCATCAAATATTAATGTCAATAACATACACAAACAATGTGCTTTAAGTTCGTTCGTAAAAAATATATCATATAAGTGTCTTTCAGAAGAAGAGTTATAGTGTAAATTGGTTATAAAAATATACAAGAAAAGTATGGAGATACAAAAGAGGTAGGCAAGTGCCGTAGTAATTAACAGACACTATAATTGTCAAAAGAGGTAGGCAAATGCTGTAGTAATTAACACACTATAATTGTCAAAAGAGGTAACTTAAACCTGTGGGTTACTCGGGTTCTCCGAAAAGGTAAGCGGTTATTTGTGCCACTAGTAGTACCCATCAAGTTACTTAAGTGATAAATCATGAGAGGACAGGAAGACGGGATTGTGACTATGATAAAGGGAACACATCTGTGGTCACCTGTGACATATATATTCCGTAACTGTTAGCCAAGTCATATAGAGACAGCAAAACATCGTGCTGATATAGGTGCCCTTGGTTCAGTAGCTTCCTTGTTAGCAGCAATCCTCTATCAAGAAAAACCTGATAGGAACTATAAAATACTTAAATGTGGTATCAAAAGGGAGAGATATATACTCTATAGTCGATTGTAAAGCTTCGTTCTTGACCGACCCTCAGTGACAATTTCTGGGCGTGTGTCAATATATGAAGCAGAAAAGCGTAAATGTATTTGTGATGACTTTTTTTAAAGTTCAACTGAGTAGTTGCGATCACAATAGTTTTCAAAGTGTAAGGACATCATATATATAGTGGATGGTGAAATTCTTTTCCTTTTTCTTGAGAAGATCCTGCATGAAGTCTGCTTCATAAGAATAATGAAGGCCCAGCTTCCACAAATCCAACCATCTTTAAGTAAATACTGATATGATAATTGTATACCTTTTCTCTTTACATATTCCTCTACAGCATATGCTAAGTCATCGTCATTGATTTGAAGATCTCGTAATGTCTTTAAGACACAGCTATGTCCATTTTCTATAAAAACAAACGAAAATTAAATAAGATTGGTTCACATAGCGTAATATTTTTAAATAATTTAATTTGATTATTTCAATCTGATTGGCTAATCCGCCTGGAGAAAATTTTGGATATACTCGATAACCTGGGTTGGTATTGTGACGTCACCAACGTGTTCATCCGCCAACGACAAATTCAAATAATCACATAAAATAATCGTAATTAAAATCAAAGAATCATTAAATTTTGTTGTAAAAAGTAGATTATAATTTATAAGGAATATTTGAAATTGTTGAACAGGTTATACTTGCATAACCTGGTTTGGGTCAGTTTACGCTTTTCATAAACCGCTTCGCAGTTTATTTAGCGTAAACTGACCCAAACCAGGTTATATCGTATAACCTGTTCAACAATTTCAAATATTCCTTAAATGTAAATATACAACAAACGTTGAATATATTAATTATCGTCATTTATGCTGAGTAATATTTCATTGCTAAATATATCAAGATTGTTGTTTTTCTTCACATTTGTTTATTTATTTTCGTTTTATTTATTTTTTCCTTTTTATTCTTTATCAAGGTCGAAATACAAAAATGTTCCATGTTTGCAGTATGTATCTAATATAATTATGTTTATCTGTCTGTTTATTAATGATGCTATGAATACAGTTGAATATACTAGTATATATGAATAAATCAAATTTTACGGCTAAAATGGACAAATGTAATGAATTTTCGGTAATGAATTGAAACACTGATCACTATCAAATTACCACAAAGTATAAAAGTTTTGTTTGTCTTCATCTTGTGAACCCTATGTTGCCAGTTTCTCTGGATTGTCCATTTGTTATTGCCCCATGGTGTTGTCTAACTTTTATTTAGCATATTATGTGTTTTTATGTTGTTATGGTAAATTGACTTTTGTATCAGAAAACAGATCATTATGAAAATAAATCATATTTCTCCTCTGTTCGCATACTTAGACTACACACGACGGGGGCAGTAGTGAAGCAGGAACATGCTTATCCTTTGGGAGCACATGAGTTCATCCCCTTTGTTTCTGGGCCTATTATGGCTCAATCTTTAATTTTCTGTGTAGTGATTTGTAGATTATTATTTGTCATTTAGTCCTGTTTATATTTGCCATTGTATTGTCTGTCTTTCGATGTACATTTAATTACTCCTTTAGCATCTTCAAAATTTCTGATCTGGGGAATATTATGCATGCATACACAAAACGAACTAGTCAAATGACTTCCAGGAGACCAAGTAGTCTTGATTATCAATAAAAGAGAAAACTATCAAATAATGTTTACGGTGGTAGAGGCAGTCGTGGTCGTGATCGCATGGTAGTTGAATTAATAACCACCCATGCAATCGGCACCTATCATCACTGAAGTTGTGAGTTCAAATCCTGCATAGACGAAGTGTACTCGATACAGCTTTATGTAATAAAATTTGTCAGTGACTTGCGATAGGTTGGTGGTTTTCTTCCTCCATCAATAAAACTGACTGCCACGATATAACTGAAATATTGTTGAAAGTGGCGCTAAACACCATAACCCTAACCCTGTTACGGTGGCAGTTTTTTTTGTCTGCTTCACATATTAGCTGTTAATACATTATATGTTTTTCTGATATCTTATATAATTACCTCCAGATGAACTGGTGTCCATGTTTTGAATTCTTTCCCTTTGCTAATAAAATACATTCAAGAATGAATTCCTAAAGAATTACTACAGACTATATTAATAGATGTTTCTTGTGTGTTTTGTGGACATTTCTTGGGAAAAAATAAATGGTAATCAAAGGAAAAGTGAAATTCTGAAATTACCAAGTATGACATTGATAAATAATATAGCAAGCAACACAATATGTTTTCATTTTGTTTAAGTAACCACAGCAAATTTCAAAGATGTCTTTGGTTTCTGCTTAATACTTGTTTGTACACTGTCAACAGTATTTAAAAAGTCGAATAGGACAAAACTACTTCACTGCTAAGGTCGTCGGATATGACTCCCGTTCGACTAATCGGGATAATGTCATTACTCCGACACTCAATACTCCGACATTCATTACTCCGACACTTATTACTCCGACAATCATTACTCCGACTCTTAATACTTCGACAGTGACCGATAGTCTTTGCAATTCTGGCGCTTTTAGCAATCCAAATGCAGTACGGGGCTGCCCATTTAACTTGAAAGGGGCAGGGTTTTTATCCCGCGGCCCAACAAAATATTTTTTACAAAAGTAAATATTATTTCATATAGATCTAATAAAAATGCTTTCTCTGATTAGTTTGTTTCTTCGATTCCCATCATATTTTCCTCAAAATTCAGCATAGCTTAGGAATGTTATTCAAAATTTGTTGTAAAGCACCATACCAAGAGGATTTGCAAGGAAAGGTGAAGTCAGCTCCCTTTGTCCTATGTGCAAAAAAGAGACTGAAAACACGACTCATTTCATACTGCAATGTGCAAGCCTACAGGAAGTAAGAAAACCATTCATGGATAAAGTTTTTTCATATCTGAGAATCTGACACCTTATGTCACAGACCTACTGGAGGATCAAAATATGCTACAGCTACTAATTGACTGTACAAAATTTGACTTTATACCACTCAAGGAAAGGAGCTATTTAGAAACCTTATCCAGAGGTTTATGTTATAAACTGTACCAGCAACGATTACACAAAATAACTACGGTATCATAATAGGATCTAGAAAACCTGAGGATTAATAAGATATCGACACCGTTAGAGAGCAGATAGATGTAGATTAGGCATATAAATATATTTTTCATTTTAAACATATTTATTCATAAATAAATGAAATGGATTGGATAGCAGGCAATAGCCTATATAAATCCTCTCCATACACAAGGCAACAGCAACAATCAACAATGCATGCAGTTAATATTTACAATACACAATATAGAATTTCATACTCAAAGGGAAATAACTCGAGTATACAATAGCAGTCAGAAATCTCATATAATCAGTTATTGATAAGTAATTAACATTGATTAGATTTTATCGACAATTTGGCTGATATGAGATCTACTAATTTTTTTTTAATACACTTAGTTGCTATCTAAAAGTGCTACCAGTGTACGATGTTGCTAGATTTATTACCTCTCAATTTAATTTAAATACTTAATTCACTTCAGAATTTCTTTATTAGCATGCAGTAGGTAATCATAGTGTAAATATGAGATTTATGACATTATATATACACATGTATATATTTATAAAACAAAATAAATTATAAATAGAATATCAAGAAGTTAATTTAATTTAGTCATGTGAGAGGTATAGTACCGATATTTGCAATCATGGTCCATCATATGTGAGAATACTGTGTTTAAAAAAAATTAAATTTATATTACTATATTATTATCAAATCGTTTGCCCCGCTTAATAAAGGAATGTACTGCACGAAAAAGTTTTACATTCTGATTATAATCAGAGGTTTCACTTCCATAAAGAATGGTTTGAATAGTAAATTCTATGTTATTCTATATATATATATAAGATTTAGCAGGGTGAAAGCTTGCTGAATCTCGTAATGAATAACTTTTTTCTTTTAAACAATTTTAATTGGATATGCCAGGACATTTTAACGGGTTTGAAATGAAGTTTAGTGGACAATGTAATAATAACGTACCATCCATCGTCACGCTAGAAGTTGTTCTTTTTACATTTTATTAGTACAAATGACTCTTTTATGACTCGTGTATATAGAAATAAATACTTTTAAATACTTTTAAAACCGTTTTAAACTAGATAGGGATTTTTAGAGATAAGTTAGGGATAAGTGATAGGGGCACACCATACCAGACATTTATGATTCTGGACTTCAGTGGTGAATACATTGGTAACAACGGTTATCCAGGCAGTGGATGAAGATTCAAGATAGGTAACATGTAACAGGTAACAGGATATCCGGTTTTCATATAATTTTCTGGACTGTGTGTATGCATCCTTCAACAAGGGAAAAGTGTCCAAAGTTTCTAATAAAAAGTTTCCATATTTCAGAGCAACATAGTAAAACATGTTAAAAGGTATGGTCAAAAACATATGTCCTAAGCGACGTCGCTAAGTAAACATTGACGCACAGGAACACTGAAAACATAGTTCATCAATATTTTCGTCTATATCTTTTATTTTCGTCAATGAAATAAATATAATAATCAATTGCACGTCGTGAATATTGAATATATGATCACTCGTGCCGAAATGCATTCAGATTAAACTTGTGCGCGTAGCAAGTTCCGCACACTCGTTTAATCTGATGCGTTTTGCAGCACTCGTGATCATATTTTCAATATCCACTCCATGCAATTATCCTATAGTTGTTTGGAGTTGCGATTAGATAGGATATGATGATACAGTCCGGGATGCATGGTCGGATTATTAATGAGTGTCGGAGTAATGACTGTCGGAGTAATGAGACGACCCTGACTAATCATGGAATATGCCTGATCAACTGCATGGGTGAAAGTTTTCAATGTCTTGAATGATTTCGTTTGGGTTTTTTTGGGCCTACATTGTAGGTCCAGACAGTTTTTGAGTTTCGTGTAAATTTTATGAGTTTTCTTAGGGGGTGAGGTACTCATTTTTGACAAAGAAATTAAAAATTTTGAGAGGACTCTGATATGTGTTAATATTAAAAATTTTCAGTATTTGTAAAAAAAAACACACATTCACCCATGCAACTGTGAAATTGGTCATCGATATGATCAGATTTTGACATAATGAAAAGATACCCAACTTACGATAATTACAATTGTATTTGTATATAGGCACATCCTTAATGTAGTGAACGTTGAAAAAAAGTATAGTAATAATGCCTTGTTTTTTTTTATGTTATCGTCAGTCAAAATGGTAGAGCAATAATTTGGTTACTTTTTTTATCATAATGTATAGAGTTCCTACTTGAAATAGAATTATATCAACAACAAAATAAATTACATATTGCCATGCCAGTACATTCAAATCATATTCCAATGAAAACTCGTAGATACATAGATATGGCCGATTGAGTAATTATTGTTTAACCCCAAAGAAGCATTTGGCAGATATATCATGGTGAGAACAAGATACATTCGACTTGATGGTCTCAGCATTGTACTAGTCCAAAACGATTACTTGGAATTTGTTAGCGCTATCATGTGAAACAGAGTCTACCAGTAGACAGGTCGCTCCACTCCGACAGATTATTCTGATTCCGACCAAACCATTCTTTGCTCTTACTACTCAATGTTGTGTGCTTAACAGAGAAGCAGCCAATACCAAATTAATAGCTTGACACGACCGAGTCTCTAACCCACGCCATATCACACTTGAGGCGAGAAAGCGAACA
Source organism: Bathymodiolus brooksi (assembly GCA_963680875.1). Taxonomy (NCBI): domain Eukaryota; kingdom Metazoa; phylum Mollusca; class Bivalvia; order Mytilida; family Modiolidae; genus Bathymodiolus; species Bathymodiolus brooksi. The sequence goes on along the minus strand of OY804581.1, from coordinate 102,252,957 downwards.
ATTACACCAGAAATGTGGTTTGCGATATGATTGAAAATTACTGAAATTGACAACAAATATCAATGGCATACTCGTCTCTTTGGTGAAGCAAACAGTGTATCTAATTTCAAATGAAGACAAGAAAACACGAATGGATGTCGTGCTGAAATATACCTCATGTGCAGCTTTGATATTATCAATAAAATCTCTCCCTTTCATTTTGATAACATATTTGCAGAAAGAAAACCATCTTGCATGTTTTTCCCAGGGTATATCACCAGGTTCCCAGTGACGTAAGCATCCATCACAGTAATGACATCGAACCACATCCTCTTCGCCTACAAAAGAACGAGAAATGCCTACTGATGTGATATTTTTTCTAGATAATATCTGTGTAATAATTTGTTCTAATAAAACCAAAATCAAAACATGAATACCAATCTGTCGGAACAAAATGCTATAGAAAAATCATAGAAAGAGGCAAAATGGATACCCCTGTCATATAAATACTCATCCGCTCACTTTAATGCCTGGCAAGGTTATGAAGGTATCACTACTCAAATAAAAAGTTGGAGGGTTAAACTAGTTCTATGGACAAAAACCTCCCTGCTTAGTGAAATGATGTGATCATGCATGTGTTTACCTACCACATGTAAGTAAAATGCCATTTGTCATATTTGAATATTGTTGATATCGGTTGAGTTGTCGACCATCACTGTTCTCAAACATTCTTTCCATAAATAAACATAAGAGAAAATCGAAAGGGCAGTCAATAATAGACAATCCAGAGTCAATGTGCACACAAGACACTGGACGAAGACAAAAAAGAATAAATAAAAAAGTTCTCGTCTATCAGGCATATGTAACACAGGACTGTTTTGGCTGTCCTGTTTGAGTCCTTTGATTGTATTGCTCCCCAACACTTTTAGCTTCCCAGTCTTTGGATTCTTAACAAGCCTGATGGGGTTTGTTCCAAAGGAGTGTCGTGCACACTAAATTTGATATCTACGTTTTTGTCATTAAATGTAGAATAAATTAGTAATGACTTATAACCCGACAGAAAACAGTCTGTAAGTAACACAGACGTTACGTAAAAATAGAAACAGCTCCTATGTAGAAAGGGTTCACTGTTATTTTAATCGATGGGTTTTTGTTTCTGTTCTGCCATTGCAATTCAGATACCTGTATAAAAAAATCCTGCGTCAGCTAAGATATCTGGGGTCTGTTCGATGTCCATTCTCCATCCATCAAAAGTTACAACACGTGACTGCTTGTCATCAAAAGCATTATGCTTTGGATTGTATATCTAAATTCAAAATAAAATAAAATAAAGTTGGATGTTTGTCATCAAAAGCAGTATGTTTTGGGTTGTATATCTAAATTCAAAATAAAAGAAAAATTGATGTAAGAAAAACAGCGATATTATGTCAATATCGCGCTAGTTGCTTGATAATATAAACATACTGCCCGTGGATGAAGGTGTTAGGGTAGATTAACACACGAGGGATAATTTTTTCACAGAGTGTGTTAATCACCCTAACACCTTCATCCAAGGGCAGTATGCTTTTTGAAATTTTTTGAAATTTTGAAATTTTGTAATATTTTTGAAATTTTTGAACTTTAAAACCATTTTTTATTTTTTTATTTTAGAATTTTGAAAATCGGTAAACCTCGGTCGGAGCGGGTGTTATTTTTTCCGGATCGACAAACTTCGGGCTCAGCGGGTGTTAATTTTAGGCATTAACACCCATTGCTAATATTATCACATGTTACTAGGGATGGGCAGGGCTTATGAAAGGTTAGTGAAAATTAACAAATGCTGCTTGTCCAATGAAATGAATGGATAATGTAAGAAATTTGCATAAAGTATAATAATATATATTATCGTCTGTAAAGATCAAAGGTAAAATGTACAAATCTTAAAAAGGAGAATGTGAAAGAATTCCATAAGATAGTCACAAATTATCATTGGACAATTTCGATGGACTAGAAGTGTACTATGATAAATAATATCTCACTGATATTATTGCAAACAGACTGGACAGACAAAACGTGCAAAATATCTGAAAGCACAAAAGTTAACAGTGTATAGAGAATCTTAATGAAAGAGATAAGCAATGAATTATAGGACGAGTTTATTTTTTAAATAAAATAAATCAGCAATGTTCATGACTAATCACCACACAAGAATAATAATGAACAATGTCCTCATTATATGCCGAGTGTGTATAAAGGTAAATGGGACACAAGAGTCTGCAATAATCTTTTTTCCTGATTAACCGTGTCTTCAAATGGATGCATGACTATTTAATGAGTATTATTCTTTATTTTATGCATTCAACATAAACATGAACTACAAGTCCATTTTTGTTTTTCGACAATGAGATTTCCTGAAGCCCTTATGGAATAGTTATGTCTAAATTACATTATCTGCCAAAGTTTCAAAAAATTTCACTGTGCCGCTTTCTCCATAGCACATCCTAAATATAGCAATTTTGGGGGTATTCTTGATGCCAGATGGTAATACTAGTTTCGGAAGATTCTAATAGATATGCACATTTATTTCTGATTGAAAGGGAATATTTTGGCTTTAATACACTTGAGAGTGTTGTTGTTGAATAAATATGAAATATCTAGCATATCTGAATATCCTGTTTGGAGATAATCACGTGCAAAACAGTGGAAACTGCAAAAAAGGGGGATGTCCTGAGGACCACCTTGGTATTAAAAATCGGATTAAAAAAATTCCTGTCAATTAATTTCCACCAAAAAATGTCACACTGAAGAATAGACATATAGACATCATTGCACCAAATTTTACAACCTTTTACTGTCAGATTTTTAAAATATTTAAATTTATGTTTTTCATGGATGGCACCCAGAAAAAATTGAAATTGTCGAGGAAAGTTATCACACACCCATCCTTTGCTAGTTTCTTTGTTTGTGAGATAAAAAATAACTAGTTACCAATAACAAAAAGCTTTTGAATTCTTATAATTGACAAAGTGGATGTCCAAATTACCAAATGACTGCATTTGTCTTTTTTATTTTCAAGTCGGCTGGGGAGGGGGAGGGGTGGTTTGAAGGTGACTCTACTTGATTAATTCATTACAAAAAAAAACACAAAAAACACAGACAGCCATCCAGCTCTATTGTTAAATTCCTTCAAATTCTGTGCTCCAGTTGTATTCGTTTAATTCTGGTTATTCTTTAGTTGTCTTAGAAGATGAGGGAGAAGTGAAGGCATGACAGGGAGACATGTTTTCACAAAAATGTGGGTTTTTTAACTTTTTTTTGCATTTGAAGTGCGTCTTTGCTAATATCTTGCATATTTAACATTAAATTCATGTTTTGTATTTGTTTTATTATTATTATTGATCTTATATTTATTGATTTTAGGTTTATTCATTTTTGCCTTGAAATCTGTCAATGACATCTAAATGTTCGTTTCCTTCCCCCGATTTCCTACGTCCCCATGATCGCCGTGTTTAAAACTTAAGACATGTTGATTGTTTAGCTTTTAAAAAGCCACAAATAACTCAAGTTTTGTTAAATAAATAGAATATAACACAATTCAACGGCCAATTTGGTAAAGGAAGCGTCTGTTTGTATATTTTAGGATTTAATATCCCTTTCATTTTCCTGCACAATTCACCAACCCCTCTCATTTTCCTGCACAATTCATCCCCTATGGTGTAAATACAATTATCATTTCACTGATCCTTACAACGTAATCTAACTTCTGAGATTATTAAAAGTAGATTTAATTAAACTTGGGATACGGATTTATATAAGTTTAATAACTTGTTTTCGGATCCTCTTAATTAATTCATAGTCATTACTATTGTATTTAAATTGTTGTACTATATTCATATGTATTGATTAATAAAATATGTTTACACTAATATTCACCTGGAATTTCGTCAGTACAAATTTGCAGAAGTTTGCTGTGATACTTTTGTATCAACAAATTAAACCTTCTTTATTGCTTGAATAAAACATGTTCCTCTTATTCTTATGTATCTTCCCATTGATTACAATTGTTTTGACAATCAGCTTTACCATAAAACGAAGATTATTTGCAAGAAAAGAGTGACTTGCAAAAAGAAACAAGGGCGAGAACTTCGCCCACTTCGCCTGGTTCGGTGAGCCCTGCAGGAGCACAGCTATGGAGAGGTAAAAGGAAAAGGAGTAATTTGTTTAACTGGCCATATCCAATGTAAACAATCTTTGTCACCAAGAAGCTTGGAATTGAGGGGGGAATTTTCAAACGCACAGATGATAAGACACTGAAAATAGAGTTATCTCCCATACCCCAGGCCTACCCCCCCCCCCCCCCCCCCCCCCCCCCTCCCTAGACTGACAATTGCCATACAATTGTAAACACCATACCAAGAGGATTTGCAAGGAAAGGTGAAGTCAGCTCCCTTTGTCCTATGTGCAAAAAAGAGACTGAAAACACAGCTCATTTCATACTGCAATGTGCAAGCCTACAGGAAGTAAGAAAACCATTCATGGATAAAGTTTTTTCATATCTGAGAATCTGACACCTTATGTCACAGACCTACTGGAGGATCAAAATATGCTACAGCTACTAATTGACTGTACAAAATTTGACTTTATACCACTCAAGGAAAGGAGCTATTTAGAAACCTTATCCAGAGGTTTATGTTATAAACTGTACCAGCAACGATTACACAAAATAACTACGGTATCATAATAGGATCTAGAAAACCTGAGGATTAATAAGATATCGACACCGTTAGAGAGCAGATAGATGTAGATTAGGCATATAAATATATTTTTCATTTTAAACATATTTATTCATAAATAAATGAAATGGATTGGATAGCAGGCAATAGCCTATATAAATCCTCTCCATACACAAGGCAACAGCAACAATCAACAATGCATGCAGTTAATATTTACAATACACAATATAGAATTTCATACTCAAAGGGAAATAACTCGAGTATACAATAGCAGTCAGAAATCTCATATAATCAGTTATTGATAAGTAATTAACATTGATTAGATTTTATCGACAATTTGGCTAATATGAGATCTACTAATTTTTTTTTAATACACTTAGTTGCTATCTAAAAGTGCTACCAGTGTACGATGTTGCTAGATTTATTACCTCTCAATTTAATTTAAATACTTAATTCATTTCAGAATTTTTTTATTAGCATGCAGTAGGTAATCATAGTGTAAATATGAGATTTATGACATTATATATACACATGTATATATTTATAAAACAAAATAAATTATAAATAGAATATCAAGAAGTTAATTTAATTTAGTCATGTGAGAGGTATAGTACCGATATTTGCAATCATGGTCCATCATATGTGAGAACACTGTGTTTAAAAAAAATTAAATTTATATTACTATATTATTATCAAATCGTTTGCTCCGCTTAATAAAGGAATGTACTGCACGAAAAAGTTTTACATTCTGATTATAATCAGAGGTTTCACTTCCATAAAGAATGGTTTGAATAGTAAATTCTATGTTATTCTATATATATATATATATATAAGATTTAGCAGGGTGAAAGCTTGCTGAATCTCGTAATGAATAACTTTCTTCTTTTTAACAATTTTAATTGGATATGCCAGGACATTTTAACGGGTTTGAAATGAAGTTTAGTGGACAATGTAATAATAACGTACCATCCATCGTCACGCTAGAAGTTGTTCTTTTTACATTTTATTAGTACAAATGACTCTTTTATGACTCGTGTATATAGAAATAAGTTAGGGATAAGTGATAGGGGCACACCATACCAGACATTTATGATTCTGGACTTCAGTGGTGAATACGTTGGTAACAACGGTTATCCAGGCAGTGGATGAAGATTCAAGATAGGTAACATGTAACAGGTAACAGGATATCCGGTTTTCATATAATTTTCTGGACTGTGTGTGTGCATCCTTCAACAAGGGAAAAGTGTCCAAAGTTTCTAATAAAAAGTTTCCATATTTCAGAGCAACATAGTAAAACATGTTAAAAGGTATGGTCAAAAACATATGTCCTAAGCGACGTCGCTAAGTAAACATTGACGCACAGGAACACTGAAAACATAGTTCATCAACATTTTCGTCTATATCTTTTATTTTCGTCAATGAAATAAATATAATAATCAATTGCACGTCGTGAATATTGAATATATGATCACTCGTGCCGAAACGCATTCAGATTAAACTTGTGTGCGTAGCAAGTTCCGCACACTCGTTTAATCTGATGCGTTTTGCGGCACTCGTGATCATATTTTCAATATCCACTCCATGCAATTATCCTATAGTTGTTTGGAGTTGCGATTAGATAGGATATGATGATACAGTCCGGGATGCATGGTCGGATTATTAATGAGTGTCGGAGTAATGAGACGACCCCGACTAATCATGGAATATGCCTGATCAACTGCATGGGTGAAAGTTTTCAATGTCTTGAATGATTTCGTTTGGGTTTTTTTGGGCCTACATTGTAGGTCCAGACAGTTTTTGAGTTTCGTGTAAATTTTATGAGTTTTCTTAGGGGGTGAGGTACTCATTTTTGACAAAGAAATTAAAAATTTTGAGAGGACTCTGATATGTGTTAATATTAAAAATTTTCAGTATTTGTAAAAAAAAACACACATTCACCCATGCAACTGTGAAATTGGTCATCGATATGATCAGATTTTGACATAATGAAAAGATACCCAACTTACGATAATTACAATTGTATTTGTATATAGGCACATCCTTAATGTAGTGAACGTTGAAAAAAAATATAGTAATAATGCCTTGTTTTTTTTTATGTTATCGTCAGTCAAAATGGTAGAGCAATAATTTGGTTACTTTTTTTTATCATAATGTATAGAGTTCCTACTTGAAATAGAATTATATCAACAACAAAATAAATTACATATTGCCATGCCAGTACATTCAAATCATATTCCAATGAAAACTCGTAGATACATAGATATGGCCGATTGAGTAATTATTGTTTAACCCCAAAGAAGCATTTGGCAGATATATCATGGTGAGAACAAGATACATTCGACTTGATGGTGTCAGCATTGTACTAGTCCAAAACGATTACTTGGAATTTGTTAGCGCTATCATGTGAAACAGAGTCTACCAGTAGACATGTCGCTCCACTCCGACAGATTATTCTGATTCCGACCAAACCATTCTTTGCTCTTACTACTCAATGTTGTGTGCTTAACAGAGAAGCAGCCAATACCAAATTAATAGCTTGACACGACCGAGTCTCTAACCCACGCCATATCACACTTGAGGCGAGAAAGCTAACGATTATACCAGAAATGTGGTTTGCGATATGATTGAAAATTACTGAAATTGACAACAAATATCAATGGCATACTCGTCTCTTTGGTGAAGCAAACAGTGTATCTAATTTCAAATGAAGACAAGAAAACACGAATGGATGTCGTGCTGAAATATACCTCATGTGCAGCTTTGATATTATCAATAAAATCTCTCCCTTTCATTTTGATAACATATTTGCAGAAAGAAAACCATCTTGCATGTTTTTCCCAGGGTATATCACCAGGTTCCCAGTGACGTAAGCATCCATCACAGTAATGACATCGAACCACATCCTCTTCGCCTACAAAAGAACGAGAAATGCCTACTGATGTGATATTTTTTCTAGATAATATCTGTGTAATAATTTGTTCTAATAAAACCAAAATCAAAACATGAATACCAATCTGTCGGAACAGTTCCAAAATACCATAGAAAAATCGTAGAAATAAAATTAAAAACAAAAAATACCAATCTGTCGGAACAGTTCCAAAATGCTATAGAAAAATCATAGAAAGAGGCAAAATCGATACCCCTGTCATATAAATACTCATCCGCTCACTTTAATGCCTGGCAAGGTTATGAAGGTATCACTACTCAAATAAAAAGTTGGAGGGTTAAACTAGTTCTATGGACAAAAACCTCCCTGCTTAGTGAAATGATGTGATCATGCATGTGTTTACCTACCACATGTAAGTAAAATGCCATTTGTCATATTTGAATATTGTTGATATCGGTTGAGTTGTCGACCATCACTGTTCTCAAACATTCTTTCCATAAATAAACATAAGAGAAAATCGAAAGGGCAGTCAATAATAGACAATCCAGAGTCAATGTGCACACAAGACACTGGACGAAGACAAAAAAGAATAAATAAAAAAGTTCTCGTCTATCAGGCATATGTAACACAGGACTGTTTTGGCTGTCCTGTTTGAGTCCTTTGATTGTATTGCTCCCCAACACTTTTAGCTTCCCAGTCTTTGGATTCTTAACAAGCCTGATGGGGTTTGTTCCAAAGGAGTGTCGTGCACACTAAATTTGATATCTACGTTTTTGTCATTAAATGTAGAATAAATTAGTAATGACTTATAACCCGACAGAAAACAGTCTGTAAGTAACACAGACGTTACGTAAAAATAGAAACAGCTCCTATGTAGAAAGGGTTCACTGTTATTTTAATCGATGGGTTTTTGTTTCTGTTCTGCCATTGCAATTCAGATACCTGTATAAAAAAATCCTGCGTCAGCTAAGATATCTGGGGTCTGTTCGATGTCCATTCTCCATCCATCAAAAGTTACAACACGTGACTGCTTGTCATCAAAAGCATTATGCTTTGGATTGTATATCTAAATTCAAAATAAAATAAAATAAAGTTGGATGTTTGTCATCAAAAGCAGTATGTTTTGGGTTGTATATCTAAATTCAAAATAAAAGAAAAATTGATGTAAGAAAAACAGCGATATTATGTCAATATCGCGCTAGTTGCTTGATAATATAAACATACTGCCCGTGGATGAAGGTGTTAGGGTAGATTAACACACGAGGGATAATTTTTTCACAGAGTGTGTTAATCACCCTAACACCTTCATCCAAGGGCAGTATGCTTTTTGAAATTTTTTGAAATTTTGAAATTTTGTAATATTTTTGAAATTTTTGAACTTTAAAACCATTTTTTATTTTTTTATTTTAGAATTTTGAAAATCGGTAAACCTCGGTCGGAGCGGGTGTTATTTTTTCCGGATCGACAAACTTCGGGCTCAGCGGGTGTTAATTTTAGGCATTAACACCCATTGCTAATATTATCACATGTTACTAGGGATGGGCAGGGCTTATGAAAGGTTAGTGAAAATTAACAAATGCTGCTTGTCCAATGAAATGAATGGATAATGTAAGAAATTTGCATAAAGTATAATAATATATATTATCGTCTGTAAAGATCAAAGGTAAAATGTACAAATCTTAAAAAGGAGAATGTGAAAGAATTCCATAAGATAGTCACAAATTATCATTGGACAATTTCGATGGACTAGAAGTGTACTATGATAAATAATATCTCACTGATATTATTGCAAACAGACTGGACAGACAAAACGTGCAAAATATCTGAAAGCACAAAAGTTAACAGTGTATAGAGAATCTTAATGAAAGAGATAAGCAATGAATTATAGGACGAGTTTATTTTTTAAATAAAATAAATCAGCAATGTTCATGACTAATCACCACACAAGAATAATAATGAACAATGTCCTCATTATATGCCGAGTGTGTATAAAGGTAAATGGGACACAAGAGTCTGCAATAATCTTTTTTCCTGATTAACCGTGTCTTCAAATGGATGCATGACTATTTAATGAGTATTATTCTTTATTTTATGCATTCAACATAAACATGAACTACAAGTCCATTTTTGTTTTTCGACAATGAGATTTCCTGAAGCCCTTATGGAATAGTTATGTCTAAATTACATTATCTGCCAAAGTTTCAAAAAATTTCACTGTGCCGCTTTCTCCATAGCACATCCTAAATATAGCAATTTTGGGGGTATTCTTGATGCCAGATGGTAATACTAGTTTCGGAAGATTCTAATAGATATGCACATTTATTTCTGATTGAAAGGGAATATTTTGGCTTTAATACACTTGAGAGTGTTGTTGTTGAATAAATATGAAATATCTAGCATATCTGAATATCCTGTTTGGAGATAATCACGTGCAAAACAGTGGAAACTGCAAAAAAGGGGGATGTCCTGAGGACCACCTTGGTATTAAAAATCGGATTAAAAAAATTCCTGTCAATTAATTTCCACCAAAAAATGTCACACTGAAGAATAGACATATAGACATCATTGCACCAAATTTTACAACCTTTTACTGTCAGATTTTTAAAATATTTAAATTTATGTTTTTCATGGATGGCACCCAGAAAAAATTGAAATTGTCGAGGAAAGTTATCACACACCCATCCTTTGCTAGTTTCTTTGTTTGTGAGATAAAAAATAACTAGTTACCAATAACAAAAAGCTTTTGAATTCTTATAATTGACAAAGTGGATGTCCAAATTACCAAATGACTGCATTTGTCTTTTTTATTTTCAAGTCGGCTGGGGAGGGGGAGGGGTGGTTTGAAGGTGACTCTACTTGATTAATTCATTACAAAAAAAAACACAAAAAACACAGACAGCCATCCAGCTCTATTGTTAAATTCCTTCAAATTCTGTGCTCCAGTTGTATTCGTTTAATTCTGGTTATTCTTTAGTTGTCTTAGAAGATGAGGGAGAAGTGAAGGCATGACAGGGAGACATGTTTTCACAAAAATGTGGGTTTTTTAACTTTTTTTTGCATTTGAAGTGCGTCTTTGCTAATATCTTGCATATTTAACATTAAATTCATGTTTTGTATTTGTTTTATTATTATTATTGATCTTATATTTATTGATTTTAGATTTATTCATTTTTGCCTTGAAATCTGTCAATGACATCTAAATGTTCGTTTCCTTCCCCCGATTTCCTACGTCCCCATGATCGCCGTGTTTAAAACTTAAGACATGTTGATTGTTTAGCTTTTAAAAAGCCACAAATAACTCAAGTTTTGTTAAATAAATAGAATATAACACAATTCAACGGCCAATTTGGTAAAGGAAGCGTCTGTTTGTATATTTTAGGATTTAATATCCCTTTCATTTTCCTGCACAATTCACCAACCCCTCTCACTTTCCTGCACAATTCATCCCCTATGGTGTAAATACAATTATCATTTCACTGATCCTTACAACGTAATCTAACTTCTGAGATTATTAAAAGTAGATTTAATTAAACTTGGGATACGGATTTATATAAGTTTAATAACTTGTTTTCGGATCCTCTTAATTAATTCATAGTCATTACTATTGTTGTATTTAAATTGTTGTACTATATTCATATGTATTGATTAATAAAATATGTTTACACTAATATTCACCTGGAATTTCGTCAGTACAAATTTGCAGAAGTTTGCTGTGATACTTTTGTATCAACAAATTAAACCTTCTTTATTGCTTGAATAAAACATGTTCCTCTTATTCTTATGTATCTTCCCATTGATTACAATTGTTTTGACAATCAGCTTTACCATAAAACGAAGATTATTTGCAAGAAAAGAGTGACTTGCAAAAAGAAACAAGGGCGAGAACTTCGCCCACTTCGCCTGGTTCGGTGAGCCCTGCAGGAGCACAGCTATGGAGAGGTAAAAGGAAAAGGAGTAATTTGTTTAACTGGCCATATCCAATGTAAACAATCTTTGTCACCAAGAAGCTTGGAATTGAGGGGGGAATTTTCAAACGCACAGATGATAAGACACTGAAAATAGAGTTATCTCCCATACCCCAGGCCTACCCCCCCCCCCCCCCCCCCCCCCCCCCCCCCCTAGACTGACAATTGCCTGTCTCAATCTATTGGATATAGCTTTACTACATCATTTTACATGCAAATAATTAAAATAAAACGTTATAGCAACAAATTACACGAAGTGTGTGATATTGTGTGGTAAATCGTGTCACCCAGTTTTCCTGTAGTCCGAGATTCCTCTGTCGTCTAACGGCGTATATGGATTTGCTGTAGCCGTTGGACGTCAGAGCGCAATATATACGGATTACAGCGGATTTGCCTCTCCAGCTCTGAGTCGGCACATTTCCACGTTTCGTGGCTATCGGATTTTATTTTCTATCATAAACCCTTATATAAATCGCCTCACCAATCATTTTTCTATTCATTCATAAACATCTTACCCTCAGAAAGTGGTGTTACACTCCATTACAGCACGATTTTGCCTTAGATCCTATTATTCCGCCATTTTTCAAACATTTGTCACGTGACTACGAGAAAACTACGATTACCGCAATGTATCATGGGAGATGATTTGCATATAAACAAACAAACAAATATTTTTATTGCCAATCATAGGCGCCTGTTAAGGCAGAACAATTAACATAAGATTTAATACAGTTGATTATATTGATTGGTAATGATTTTAACAGCAAATTTAGTGAATTACAGATAACCATAAGAAAAAAAAATGTTGTAATACCTTGTCCAAAAAGGGGGAACGTAACACATGCTCTTTCCGAAGCCCGTTGGTAACACTCTGTCATTGAACCTTTTCTTTCCAACACATCCTGTATTATTTCCTTCTGCTCTGCTTTGATCTGTAGATGGACTGTTTGTCCTGCAGAATACGCTTCAATGTATCGTCTTCCATGTGATTTGAATGTTTACTGTTTACGTATGCAAATAATTCTCAAATAATTTGGCGCGCTGAATTAAGTAGCTCCCGTCATGCAATGCGTTACTGTTATCATTCAGTTAGTATCGCGAGATCACGTTTGTAGATTCGAAAATGGAAGTCAAATGGCGGAATAATAGGATCTAAGGCAAAATCGAGCTGTACTGGAGTGTAACACCACTTTCTAAGGGTAAGATGGTTATGAATGAATAGAAAAATGATTGGTGAAGCGATATATATAAGGGATTATGATAGAAAATAAAATCCGATAGCCACGAAACGTGGAAATGTGCCGACCCAGAGCTGGAGAGGCAAATCCGCTGTAATCCGTATATATTGCGCTCTGACGTCCAACGGCTACAGCAAATCCATATACGCCGTTAGACGACAGAGGAATCTCGGATTATTTTCCTGAAGCTCTTAAAACACACACATTTGTTAAGGAATGCAACTTGCCTTTTTCCAATCAAATTGAATTTCTTTAATATAGGAATCTCCTTTTTGACTTTTCAAGAACCAACATTTAGGATTGTGTCGTGCATGTTCTCTCCATGCATTGTCTTTGGCATCCCATTCAGCAAGTCTCAAGTCACAACAGAAGCAGCGAACTATATCTTGTTCACCTTGAAAGAAAAACAAAAATATGGCGAGAATCTTGTTGTTTATCTTTTTGGTGTATTCTTAAAAGAACAATTGAAACATGAAGCTTCGAGACATGCCATGTCACTTAGTACTTTCTACGCGCCAGATACTCTATCGTCGGTAACCCACAGCTCAGGGGCGGATCCAGGATTTCAAGTTAGGGGGGGGGGGGGGGGCGCACATAAAAAAATTGCGCCGAGCGGAGGGAGGCGCGAACATTTTTGAGGTATTTCGTGTGAAAAATCTTAGGGCCGGGTGCGCCCCCCCCCCCCTTGAATCCGCCCCTGCAGCTGATCACGCTTCAATACTCTCCACTCATCACCCATGTATCAACAGACAGAAAAATCTTCGTATTATTGATCTCGAATCTGATTGGTTCCGCTGAGTTTGGAGGACTTATTATTTGCACTTATATTACATTCTATTTTACCTTATTTGGATAATGCGTAAAAAACATCATTTTATTTCAACCTACCGAACAATCGAAAGTATGAGTAATGTTATGTTACTATAACAACTTATAAATGCCGGATCAGTAACAGGGCAACTCCGAAACGTATGTAATTGTTTCAGTTGACCAACGCGTGATATATACAGAGTATCGGGGTGTGGTCAGCCTTGGTTTACCGACGTGCTTCTGGTGCTCGGTAGGGTTTAACATGTTTTTTTTTTCTTTTTTTTTTTACATTTCTTGTATAATAAATCAGTGTTGACAGTCTGAATTTGAAAACATAATGTCAAGATTATTCATTTTTTTACATAAATAAATATGGAACAAGTCACGTTGAAATATAAGTTGTTTAACTTGTGTCTTATCCTTTTGTCTTTTTGAACAATAAAATATGTTTAAAGTAAGTGTCCGATTTGACTTTGGCTTGGTTGTAGATTTTGATGGGTGTAAAATCCGCATGTTTGCCTTTCCATTCGATTAATCGCGAAAGTATTACTAAAAGGCTACTGATTTATCATGATAATTTCACTATTTGTTTACCGTTTCGAAGTTCCGTTACTTATTATGGTTGATGGTAGATAAAATTAATTGATTGTGCGGTTAACCTTTTTAGTTGCAATTTCACAAATGGCCATCCTATGTTACATTAGTCATCTAGCATTGATTTTGCTTATTAATGTTCATTAAATTGGTGTCCGAGTGGGCGACATTTCTATCCGTGAACTGTTGTTTCAGTGAGCTAACACTATAAAAATCCAACTAAGCGTGGTGGGCTAGTACAAAGCGGATCTCGTCATCATCTCATTGAATATTAACTTGTCCTCGCCATGATATAGCTGAAAAATTGCCGAGATGGTGCTAAACTTCATATCACTCACTTAATACAAATTTGACCGACGAAGGTCATGAACGTCATATAACCAAAATGTCCTAATTTTGTTTTTTATTTAGCACATTTTAAACGCTTTACAATGTTACTATGACGACCACCTAACGATAACATCAAGATCATTTTGTTACGTCACTGCATTTGTTTTCTTTATTTTATATTGGCTGTCGGTGTTTTATACGTAGTACATTACATCAGACTAATACAATTTCTGAAAAGAAAACTGCATAGTAAAACATTCAACTGAATTTGTTATGATAATTAATTTACCTGTATAGAAGTAACCTGCTTTAGAAAGAACATCGGATGATTGTTTGTGTCCAAACTGCCACTTGTCATATGAGCTTATTCGGGCTGTTAAAGTTTGATACTGAGGGTATCTAAATTTCGGTTGATATGATTGTAGGACATCTTGAGTCAGCTGACTGTTCATTCCATTTGACGCGCCCACTTGAGCTATATCGATTGAATAGTTGAAATTGTTGATCGTGTGTTGTCTGTCTCTATATCTAACATCAATACTCATATTATTGTCTTTCAAAATGGAATCTTGTGACAAGGCCCAATTTCCATTTCCAACGTTCCCATCAAAGCTCGGTTCCTTACGAGATGATATACTGTTGGAATTTGATGTCTCCCTTTGTAATATTTGATTTGATGTATTGAATTTTTCCAAATTATTCAAAGTCACAATTCTATATCCGTTCATAGAGCCAATACTATTATATTTGTCTTTGGGAGTAGTATGTGGTGTCATATCTGGCGCTACGGTAAGATTCCTTTGTTCACAACTGTAACCATTTACAGCCTTGGATGCGTTAGCAGTCTTGGCAATATCGGTAAGATTTCTTTGTTCACGACTGTAACCATTTCCGGCATTGGATGCGGTAGTAGTCGCGGCAATATCGGTAAGATTACTTTGCTCACGACTGTAACCATTTCCGGCATTGGATGTGTTAGTAGTCGCGGCAATATCGGTAAGATTTCTTTGATCACAACTGTAACCATTTACAGCATTAGGGATGTTAGTTGTTTTCAATGAATTATTCTTGCTAATAGCAGGAATGCCAACATTTGTTAATGTCGTACATGTTTCAGAATTACCAGTTTGTTTGTCGTCTTTTTGAAAATCTTCTGGGACATTAGGATTTGGAATGAAACCGTTTGAAACTATATGAACACACCTTTTATTTAGTCTCGCATGGGCTTCAGCTGGTGCCTCGTTTACTTTATGACACCAATTACGAAGGCTTGTTTTTAGATCGCAGCTATAGCAATGAACCTCTAGGTCATGTCCTTTATAATAAAAACCTGCTTCTGCGAGTACCCTTGGCCACCATGTACCAGGTCCTTCAGGCCAACCATTAGATGTAAAAGTATTTGACCTCGCATACACCATATAGATGAAAACAAAATTAGATTGACGAATTGGAAGTTCCATTGTAAACGGCCTTTTTTCCCTGCGACCTTCTGCATTTCGTTTCTGTGGAAACATTTTTTCAGACAATAAAGATATATAGCTGTTTGTTGTAGGTTTTTGTTACATCGCGATGTGCATCTTCGACTTTGCTGTGTACTTTCCGATTATGCATTTTCCCATTAGGTGCAGAATATGCTCTACGTAGAGGATCTTCGAAATCTGTAACATCAACATGTTAAGGTACATTAGCAATTTCGCTGAGGACTTCACGAGAGCCATGTCCTTGACATTGTATCACATAAATATTTGGATGGAAATGTAAAATATGAATTATGTGATAATTTTAGCTTTTAACTTTGTCTTAACATACAAATTGTTCAGGTCACGATATAGCTGAAATACCACAGGTGCTCGTAGACAGGACCCCATATGGTACCCCATGTCGTGGTACCGCCCACCAATTTATTTTCGTTTATTTTCTTATTTCTGACATATTTCGCTTGGAAAATATATGGGAATACTGACAAACAGGTTTTCTGACATACATGTATATATATATATATATGTTGTGTACATGTTATTATTTTGTACAAGTTATAACTTGTACAAAATATTTATACAAGTTATAACTTGTATAACACCATCATACAAGTTATAACTTGTCCAATTATTGCTATGCAAGTTATAACTTGTACAATTGTGATTGAAAATACATCATAGCTTGTACAGTTTTATTTACAGTGGCCTATATCACTGTGTACAATCGAGTACGGCAACGGTTGTTTGGTTTCACTTCCGGTTAGCTAGGATGGACGTCAGGAAACGAGAGGTGGTCACATTTTTTGAAAATTTTGTTATCTAGAAATAAATTGATAACCCGAGCATTACACTTGTCTTTTTCTAGATATAGTTTTGCGTCAAAACACATTCAATGTTAAGCCCATTATTACAAATGGTATGAAAAAATCATGGGAGATGGTGGTGTTGGTGATCATTTTCACAGATTTTTGCGTGGTTTTCCTCGATTTTGTGCTCCTATTTGATATATTTCATCTTTTTATTGATTCTGCACTTAGATTAATATGTTCCCTACCTTTGTCACTATCCTGCCATTGACGATTCCTGCAAATTATCGCTTGTCATCTCAGTTTTTGTCAGTGGGTTTAAAAGTCGGTGTACGTGTTTGGTTTAAGGTAAGTGTACGGTTCGGTATTATAAACAATACAAAAAATGTACGGTTTGGTTTTTCTCTTAGTTGGTTTAAAGGTCCGTGTTGCGTATATTTGTATGTCAAATATGAAAAATTCTTCACTATGTAATTTTATACTGCGGCAGATTGCTTATTGGAATATTTCATATCCAAAAATTCAGTAGATACGTCAGAAAACTTCCCATTTTGCTTTAGATATTGTCGTCACAGGCACTTGTTTCATTCAAAAAATGTATGCCCCCGCCTCTTCCTTACTTCAAGGTAAACATCTGCCCTTTACCCCTTCACCACTTCGCCTCAATATTGTTCGCTTATTTGTGATCCTTTCGCTGACCCAATTATATCGTTACACTCCCGAGATATTTCTCTTTTCGACTGCCACATTTAAATATATCTACCGGGCCCCCCTCAGACGAATTGGACCAGAATATCCATGCAGCGAAAGTCGCTTGGTGAAAATATAAGTCATTGAAACGGATACAACCACTTCCGGTTTGCGCTGGATTTTTCATATGGATTCGGAATTCTCTAGACCGGCCATGTGTAACAATGCCATCATGATAATCTCCTCTCAAATGTAAAGTAAGCCTTTAAAATACAGATAATTGTTCCAATGCAGATTATAAAAATATCTTCAACTCCAAATTACTGACATTTGATTTTTAAAACACCTTTTTTTTAGTTTCTAAATCAATTTAGAACGGACCGGATCTGATTGTATCCGTTTCAATGACTAAAAAATAGAAAATGCGACATTCGCTGAATATTCTTGTCCAATTCGTCTTAGGAAGGCCAGGTAGCTATATTTAAATGTGGCAGTCGAAAAGAGAAATATCTCGGGAATGTAACGATATAATTGGGTCAGCGAAAGGATCACAAATAAGCGAAAAATATTAAGGCGAAGTGGGGAAGGGGTAAAGGGCAGATGTTTACCTTGAAGTAAGGAAGAGGAGGGGCATATATTTTTTTAATGAAACAAGTGCCTGTGATTGTTGTCTAAATTGCAATGTTTCGCCAACACCGTTTCCAACATCCGGAACGATTATAAAGACTTGTATAAAATCATTATTATCATGTCAGAAAACTTTCAATGGCATGGCTTGCAAAGCGTAGAGAATGAACTGAAACTTGGTATGAAGCATCTATGGAATGTCCTTTATAAAGATTGCTCATTTTGTCCCGATCCATTTACAAACATGGCCGCCACAGGCAATTCTTGTTTCTGATTGGCCGATTTTTTTTAAAAATCTTCACCTCTGACACCGCTTGGCCAAATGAACCGAAACTTGGTAGGAAGCATCTACGGAAGCTCCTCTATAAAGATTGCTAATTTCGTCCCGATCCGTTAACAAACATGGCCGCCAGAGGCCATTCTTGTTTCTGATTGGTTGATTTCTAAAAAATCTTCTCCTCTGAAACCGCCTGGCCAAATGAATCAAAACTTGGTAGGAAGCATCCTTGGAAGGTCCTCTATAAAGATGCTCATTTAATTCCGATCCGTTAACAAACATAGCCGCCACAGGCCATTCTTGTTCTTGATTGGTTGATTTCTAAAACAATCTTCTCCTATGAAACCGTTTTCACAAATGAACGGAAATTTGGCGTGAAGCACCTATGGAAGGCTCTGTATTAAGTTTCCTCAAAGCAGAATGAAAGGTGAGCGACACAGGCTCAGCCCACTGAGCCTCTAGTTGTTATCATCATCAGAAAGTGATAGACCATGTACATGCAAACCATCCATTTTGCTGTTATTATTGTGATACAACATATACGGAATTTGACAACATCATCAAACATTCAGTAAAAAATCACAGCCTATAGACGTCTTAAAGATCAAGCATTTAGAGTTAAATGAAAAAAATGGAATATACGGTTACAGGAGCCATAATTTTAATATTATACCTAGAGAGCTTGATTCAACGGGAAAGAAAATCGAAACCGACACTACACTTTATTCCTGAAAACTTCACATCGTATTAGATAAAAGCTCAGACATTACTACTATTTCAAGTCCTCTTCATAAAAGGATGAAACCATCTGATTCACCAGTTCATGACTGTATAAAGGAAAATCACGAAACACTTGCTAAGGAGGACGTCGATTTCCAGGAAATGGATTATAGCGACGATGGTGATTTTGAAAATGAGGACGAAAAACATCTTCTAGATCTCGTTCCATCAGTACTAGAAACAATGAACAATCATGGAAAAGTAGATATATATGGATACAATTTCACAAAATGTTGGCTCTTGTCTCATTTCCGATGGACAATATAGCTTTTTTATTATTTCTAGATGTTGTTAAGTGGCATAATTCGGAGTCTACCACCCTAATGAGGTACGAATGTCCTGCAGTTAACAAGTTTTGGCGAATTGGATACAAAATATTCCATGGTAAATGGTTAAGGTTCATGAGTGGACCTAAGAATAAAGGTGACATCGTCAAATATTTATGACGCATGGTTGGTTCATTACTTCAAATCTTAGTATGAAATGAAATGAAATATGATTAACTGATTTTTCGTTTTTGCACATACAGGAAGTCCACTCATGGGGTGTCTTGTAAGAGGAAGGCATTACTACTTCTGGGATGCTGTTAAATAAGGGTAATAACAAAATTACCGAACTCCGAGCAATCTTACAAAGGGAAAGTCAAAACTCATAAGTATATAAACAGACAAAATCAGTCAACAACTGGAAAACTGTGAAAACCGTAATGACCCTGACTTGGTACAGGCATTTCTAAAGAATCAGATTTTAAAGCGCCAAACCTCCCGCTTTCATTACGGCTCAAAGGTTCCGGCTGTCACTATAACAGTAAATAGACACACTGGCTTTTAAACGTCTTATGTATGGCCAAAATCTATGTAGCCTTTAATGTAAAGTTGGAATTGAGAATACGATAATAAAAATGTTGGTTTTTGGTGTTACCTCATCATGAGAAAGAAAGGATGTTGTGTATGCTTTTTTTTTTTTTATCTCTACACGTACAGAGTAATGCCCAAAGATAATCGATGTCCCTGATTAAGATTATATCGAATTGCTGTGGCATATTGCAGCTGAAATCGAATTTTCGAATTTTTCTATACATACCATATTGTACACTTTTGCATTACCAAACCGTTGCAAACAAATATGTTTGCATTAACCAAACACGTACACCGACTTTTAAACCCACTGACAAAAACTGAGATGACAAGCGATAATTTGCAGGAATCGTCAATGGTAGGATAGTGACAAAGGTAGGGAACATATTAATCTAAATGCAGAATCAATAAAAAGATGAAATATATCAAATAGGGGCACAAAATCTAGGAAAACCACGCAAAAATCTGTGAAAATGATCACCAACACCACCATCTATCATGTTTTTTCATACCATTTGTAATAATGGGCTTAACATTGAATGTGTTTTGACACAAAACTATATCTAGAAAAAGACAAGTGTAATGCTTGGGTTATCAATTCATTTCTAGATAACAAAATGTTAAAAACATGTGACCACCTCTCGTTTCCTGACGTCCTTCCTAGCTAACCGGAAGTGAAACCAAACAACCGTTGCCGTACTCGATTGTACACAGTGTATATGTGTAATTAACCCATATGATAACATTCATTGGCCTAAGATTACCTTATATTATTTAATTACTACTATGATGAGTATTTTTAAGGAGTTAATATATTGTAAACATTGTTGTTCAGTCTTTTGAATTATTTTGAAGTGTAAAGATGGTAAATACTGTTGAAACCAAATTTCATGATGAAGTTATAAAACTATTGGATGACAAGTCTACAAATAATATTATATTTACACGCGAAAGATATAATGAGACAATTCATAGTGTAAAGGAAGCAAAATCAGTAACCAAAAAGACACAACTTCAGAGATATTTGACAAAAAAGTATGATGTTTTGGAGATAGCAGGAATTGAAAAGCTTGTTCGTAAAGGGAAGGATGTAATCTATTACTGTACTACCGAAGAGCTTTACCGTTTGATCAAGACAGCTCATTCTGGAATAGGACATGGCGGGATTCCTAAAACCTATAAGGAATTAAAGAAACAATTTGCCAACATCAGCAGAGAAGTCATCAAACTCTTTATTCAACTCTGTGAACATTGTATCTTGAAAAAAAAACGCTCGGAAACGAGCAAGTTAATAGTTCGTCCAATAACTTCTTCAGACTTTAATAGTCGTGGACAAGTAGATCTTGTAGACTATCAATCGTGTCCGGATGGTGTGTTTCTTGACAATAAATGTTTGAAAAAATTCATTTAGTCTAATTAAATTTGATTTAAATCTCAAGAAATTTCAAAGTTTCTATTTATAATGCGATCCGATCTTTCGTCAACACTGGGTATACAAATAAATATGTAATTACCCCAAAACAGCAACAAAAATAAAATGAGATATTGGATATTGAATATCTACTATTAATACAGTTGACATACATGTAGATGTCATGTTTCCAACACAAATAATGCAAAAAGGCCTATGCACAACAAAGTTGTACAAGTTATGATGTATTTTCAATCACAATTGTACAAGTTATAACTTGCATAGCAATAATTGGACAAGTTATAACTTGTATGATGGTGTTATGCAAGTTATAACTTGTATAAATATTTTGTACATGTTATAACTTGTACAAAATAATAACATGTACACAACATATACATCAGTCGACCCGGACGTGTCAGAAAACCTGTTTGTCAGTATTCCCATATATTTTCCAAGCGAAATATGTCAGAAATAAGAAAATAAACGAAAATAAATTGGTGGGCGGTACCACGACATGGGGTACCATATGGGGTCCTGTCTACGAGCACCTGTGATTGAAATCAAAAAGAAAACTTACATTCTGAATGACGTGTAGGAAATGTTTGTATTCGATCTAGCGGTTTGTTTACGTGAATGTCTTCGAAAACTATTCCTTTTTCTCGTTTGAGCATTTGTATTTTCTTCTATTGTCTTTTTAATTTATTCTCTGATATATCTTGCTTTGTTGCTTTTCAAGCAGACTTATTCTCTCATTTGTTTATGTTGGTTCATTGGTACCAAACACAAATTATTTGGCTCATTTCGATATTGAGCGTTCATGATGAAAGTTATTTCAGAAACGCGTCGTGTGGAGTAATTTTGATATCTACGTTTTTACTACAAAATATGATATAAGAGCGTATGAATCCACATTGGCAGAATAAAATTAGCGATGTTTTATAAATTTTGTAATTTCGTCCACAAATAAAAAAAAAAAGAAAAAGAAACGAAACAGTAATGGCCAAATTAAAACGGTGTTATCTAGCTTTTAGAATTGTTCATATTTTCAACGAGGATGACGTGAAACTTCACATCTTCAAAATGCATTTCCATTTTCCATTTTCAAGAAGAACTTACTACATATATCTACATCTGCTGACATCTTCGGATTTAAACTCGGTTAAAGAGCTCTATGTTGTATTTGTATATATATATATGCTTCCGACTATCAATTAAAATTACCTACTTAAGCAAAATCAAATCAAAGCAAAAAGAAAACAACAATAAAAATAACAAGCAGAAAGTGTGTGTATGTGTGTATGTGTGTATGGAAATCGTTATATAATAATCGAAAGCGATTCAATTGTTTTTATTTTTTCGACTTGCATTTGCATTTTATTGCATTGAAAATGTAACCGCACTTTGTCTTGTACCAAACTTCAGAATTGGAGTACCATTTCGTTTTATTTCACAATAACATTAAGTTTTTCACAATAACTTTTGAGTTAAAGGATGCTAATTATTAAGTTGTGAACTTAAACTTTGTTATAGTTTATCTACTAAAAATGGTAATAAGTTTTGATTGATTGATTTTTTGTTTGATTGTTTAATGTTTGGTATTTATTGCATATTCAAGACGAGAACAAGCTTGAAGATATCAAAGTGGTAATTAGAAGCCGTAAATCGAAGAAAGACAGACAAAAACAATGACAAAAAGAAAAAAAGAGGAAATGACAAACAATGATCTACAAAACAAAACGAAACCCAACTAAACAACGTCAACAATATTATCTTTTAAACTGAACAAGAAACGAACTCTTGAGAATTTTCTTTAGAAAGAAAATATGTTTTTATAATAAAATATAGGATATTTTTTTTAAGACTTACATACATTCAACATGATACTCCAGGTAATCTACATTGCGTAATATTATGAATGTTTACCTTAAATCCCACCATGCATGGCTGATTTTATTTTTCAGCTTTTTGTTTACATATCTATTTTCATTAAAATTTCCTATAGTATGGGGGTTTTCAGTGACTTGCGACGGGTCGGTGGTTTTCTCCGGGTTCTCCGGTTTCCTCCACCAATAAAACTGACCGCCACGACATAACAGAAATATTGTTGTAAGTGGCGTTAAACACCATCGAGCAAACACACCTATGGTATATGACCGGCGTATGCAAGCTGTTGTTAGCATAGCATTGTATGGATATATGGATATAGACATAATAAATTAAGGGAAAAAGAGATGATATAATAAAGAACTTTTATTTAAAATAAACATGTAAACAGAAAGTTGAAAAAAGGCCGGGGAATAATTCCGTGCCACGAGCGCTTGTGAAGTAAAAGGACCAATTCTATTACCCTAATGTTGGCCCGGAGTTTCTCAAAAGCATATACAATATTTTGAGTGTCACAACAGGAGGGAGATACGTCTGTGTCAATGTTAAATTATAGGAAGAAAGTTTAAAACAGTAAAGTCAACAATTCCATTAAAACTAACAACCACCTCTCACCTCAAATCATTGAACATAAAAAAAAGAACACGACATATCATCTTTAAAATCCAAGTCCTGGCATGGGACAGGCACAAAAATGGTGCACGGCTAAACCGGTTAATGGTACCATAAACCTCCATTCTTGATAATTCCCGGGATCTCTAACCACAATACGTATAAAGAAACGATTAAAAAGAACCACATCTATTCGTTTTCACTTAAAAAACCACATATTATCACAAAAATAAATGACAACATAAACTAGAAGGGTCAGTGAATGTCTTTAGACGTCAAACGAATCTTCGCCAAGACATAACACTATAATAAACAAACTGAAAATTTGTATTTTTTAATTTTGTGTTGAACACGTATAGAATATGATTTGGGACCGTTTTCCGTATTTGTTTAGTCATTTAAGCAGTAATATACAGTCCGACAAAAGTTAAGCACCACCTGACTTTTTTCAATAATATCTTTTCTAATAATGAACTTATTTCAAATCGGTTTGCTGTTTTCGTTACCTGTACATACATACTTACTTACCTGTGAAACAGGTTATTGATCGATTTTTATTTATGTGTATATGACAGGGTGTGAAAAGTGCCATGTGTACTTTTCAACATTTGTGTTTGCGAACGAAAGCTGATTTTTTGTGTGTAGAGTTTTAAGTTTCATTTTCTATTGGTTTGGTATGGTGCGGCGAAAATTAACCATTCCAGAAAGATGACAAGCTGTTGGCATGCATAACGGTGGTTTTAGCCATAGAATGGTGGCAGACCACTTCAGGGTTAACCATTCCATCATTGTACGACTGATGCAGCGTTTTCGTCAAACGGGGAATGTTACTGACCGTCAACGTGCAGGTAGACCTCGCAAAACGACGCCGAGAGAGAACCGGCTCATATCCAGACGGGCGCGGCAACGGCCGTTCAGTACAGCTGGTGCACTTCGTGGTAATTTAGCGTTTGGAGGCCACATTAGCACACGCACTGTAATCAGACGCCTCCACCATCAGAGAATGCGAGCGCGACGACCCTTAAAACGTCCACAGTTGACATTACGTCATCGCCATGCTCGATTTGACTGGTCACATGATCATTTGGGGTGGACTATTCGCACATGGAGACGGGTCCACTGGTCTGATGAAAGTCGTTTTTTGTTACGCCCTACCGACGGTCGTGCAAGGGTTTGGCGCCAACGAAACACTTCATTTCAGGACAACCACATTTTGGGCACAACTGCTTTTGGGGGTGGGGGTGTAACTGTCTGGGGTAGTTTTTCCTTTGACTGTAAGTTGGACTTGTACGTTCTTGATGGTAATCTGACAGGCCAAAAATACCGTGACAATGTGCTCGATCCACGCGTAGTCCCCCATTTCGACAATCATGCGTTGGCTGACAGGCCAATGTTCATGGACGACAACGCTAGGCCACATAGAGCCCGAATTGTACAACATGTTTTACAGCAAGAGGCTGTTCAGACAATTCCATGGCCTGCAATGTCGCCAGACATGAACCCTATAGAGCATGCATGGGACTTTATTGACCGAAAAATTAACCAACGCAATCCAAAATGTCAAAATATTGGCGAATTAAGAACTGCTATCTTACAGGAATGGCAACAGTTCCCCCAAGAACGGTTTAGGCGTCTTGTGCGAAGCATGACGAGGCGTGTTACAGAACTTCACAATAAACGCGATGGATATACAATGTACTCGTTATTGATTTTTATGCCTTACACATACGCACAATAGATGCATTTAAAAGTTCTTAAAGTCTGAAGACTGCATTTTAATGCAATGTTAAAAACTTCCATCAAAGACAAACTGGTTTTACGTTTTTCCAGCGCCTGTTTTGAACGCCATTTTTGCCACGTCAGTCATGCCTTTCAGGATGATAAATACTTCGTAGATTGGTAATTTTAGAGCCCTTGGTGTAGTCTTTTAAGAAGTGTAAGAAAAATCGTGATATCTATTTTATTGTTTTAACAGTATTGATGTAAAAAAAACAAATCGATAAAAATATAGGGTGGTGCTTAACTTTGGTCGGAGTGTATATATCAATAGACAGAAACCCGACTTATTGACTAGAATTAGAACCTTGACAAATCATTTTTGAACCCATCATAGTTACAAGGGTAAACAATGTCATACCCAAGAGTTTCCCCTGATAATACCGGATGTAAAAATAGAACAGGTATGGAGTCATAATTATTCGAAATAAAGTAACTTATTAATGTACAATAAATCGTATACATCACATGTATATAAAACAATATCTACATATATTTGTTAATGATGTGTTTATTCATTTGAGTTGTTTTATTGTTCAGTACATTGTAAAAAGTATACTTTCGCTTCATATTATAAAAAGAAAAACACTGAAATAAAATAAAAAATAAAATATACGAATGATTAGCTCTACATTTGATATTTTAGAAGGTAAATTGCCAGGTGTCAACATTAAACAGCTATATTATAGATAAAAACTTACCATGGACAAGTTGAATAAGGAAGTTCACGAACAAACATTATTAAGGGTTGGACAATTTTCAGATTGCACTTTAAACATTTAACAATAGTAGGGAAAATCTCAAATGTTATAATCATGATTCTGATCCTGGTTAGTGACAAACCCTATTTACAGTCGTTCTCGGGTTTTATCATATATAAATACTAAACACTAGAAATTCCAAATGCAAATTACAAGGCGCCAAAATATGAACTTCTTATATGTTTCGAAAGGCAATGATAAAACCCGAAGATGTCACGTGACCTACTTTACTTTTTGCAGCCCAGGAGATGTCTTTTGACTCTACACAAGCGCCTGTGCCCTATTATGGGTTGGACAATTTTCAGATTGCACTATAGTAGGGAAAAATCTCAAAATGTAATGTTTCATATCAGTATTAAAATCCAGATACGCAAGAGCATGGATGTTCGGAGTAGCACAAGCAAAGAATAGTAAGACACATTTATTTATTTATTTATTTATTTATTAGAACAATAAATATTTCTAACTATATAATTGCATACCACATGGAATCAAAATCAAGCAGTTATTTTTAGATACATAATAATGTTGTTGTTCTAAGCTCGATACATTTCATGGCTTGAGATTGATTGATTGATTGATTGAATTGGGTTTTAACTCCACTTTCAGCAGTATTTCAGCTATATCATGGCGACCAGTTTTTAGTGATGGAGGAAGCCGGAGTACCCGGAGAGAACCGCCGACCATGGGCAAGCAACTGGTAAACTTTATCACCTGCGGCTGCGAGTCAAATGGACCCTTTTTGTAAATTACAAAGCTGGGCGAGAACTCACGCCGTATTGGTGACAGGCTTGTATTCATGAGCTGCTATATCCAACGACCAACTCATTGAGCCACCCAGGCCCCCATGGTTTAAGAAGTTGCTCCTTAAATAACGTACGACATGCATAATGGTTGGGCTTCAAATGTCCGTAAACGTTTTTAAGCAAAAAAAAAAAGGAATTTACAGTAAAGATACACTCATTTGTTACCTGTTAAAAATTCAGAGATACTTACCCAGATTATTGGAATACAATGTGCATATATATCCTGTCAAATATAACAGCATCGGTGGTGTGCTCGCCTCGAGTCCCTCTCGGTTCAAACCAAACAATATAGAATTTGTATGTGCTGCTGCTCCGCTAAGCACACAGCTTTAAACTTGAGCAAAGACAGGTTGGCTCGAAATCAGGATAATGTGTCTCTAGTTGAGCGAGCACTATAAAAGTACACTAGTGGAGCAAGAACTGTTCACCCTTCCGGAGCACATGAGTTCACCCCGGTTCTCAGTGGAGTTCTTGTTACTTGGTCTTTATTTTTATGTGTTTGCTTTGCAGATCGTTGTTTGTCCTTTTGTCCTTTTTCTTTAGGCCATTGTGTTGTCTGTTCTTCGATTTAAGGATTCTGATTACCCGTTTGGTATCTTCAAACTCTTTTTACTACCACCGGGTCGATGTCACTGCTGGTGGACATTTTGTCCCCCGATGACATCATCCGCCCAGCAGCAATCAAATGCATGAATTTACGAAGATCAGGTAGGATACTGGCTCGGACGTCGCCCAGTATAAAAAGGTCCGACAAGACGGCAACTGTCCCTTTTTTCCAAGACTAACAACTCGGTTATTCGCAATTCAGATTATCACAAAGACAAAATTTCAAATTTACGTATACGTCCTTGTTCTGTACAGTTACATGATATTTTGGATTGTAATGACTGAACAAAATATTTTCATTTTTAAATCTGGAACAAAAAACTACAATATTTTGTAGTGTTTGGAAGCTTTTGGCGTGTTGATAAAATTCAAAATGGCGTTACCATGGAAACCGAGGTACCAAAATAATGAGGTGGGGGTGGTGTCCGCTATTGCTTTGCAATGGCAATTCGTTATTATTCTTATTATTCCACTTTCCGCATCAATTTTGTCCGTCCCTTTTCTCGGAGATGCCTTTATCAAATTTTATGCAACCTTGTAGGAATATTATATGCCATGTGAAGTAGTGCTTTTAAAGGTTGATTTTTTCAAAATGGCTGCCGTTGCCATGGAAACGGCCAAAATGCTAAAAAATTGAAAAACACAAAAAAGATCATAGCATGTTACTCGCTGAACAAAAATTGATGAAACTTGATAGGAACAACATCCACATCTAGTGGAACGAGATAAGCCAAAAAAATCGGAATCGGTTGGACAAACTTTGCCGCAGTTGCCATGGAGACAAAAAAGGTGGGATTTAACAAAAATTTGGATTCATTTCATCAAACATCATAAAACTTTGTAGGAATATCCACCGTAGTGTGTGGCAGCTTTGGGAGGGGGGGTTAAAAATGGCGGCCGTTGCCATGGTAACAAAGGTGCAAAAAATGTTAAATTCACTCCGTACAGCGGAACCTTTTGAAACTTGACACAAAAATAGACCATCACTCAAAGTTGTGCTCTTTGTTTTTAAAATTTTCAAAATGGCCACCAATATAAAAATTAAAAAAATTTAAATAAATTGTTAAAAATAAAAAAATTAAAAGATTTCAATGGAAATGGATATTTACAGGGAGTAAGACATGCTGTACCATATGGCGACCATTTTGAATACAAAATGGTTGCCAAAATACAAAAATCCTCCGATTTGGGCGAAATTTGGCTTCCAAGTAGATTATGATGTTGCGAATTGATATCCATCGTTTGGTTTGATATGGTTGCCATTTTGAATCCAAAAATCCTCTAATTTGGGCAAAATTTGGTTTCCACGTAGATTTTGCTCTTGCGACTTGATATCTGTCATCGTTTTTGGAATTGGGAGCCATTAATGATCCTTCAGATCATATCATTTCATGTTATATTCTTCTTATTATTATTATTATCCTTCTTCTTTCTTTCTTCCGTCAAAAGTTTGTCCGACACATTTCTCGGAGATGCCTTATCAAACTTTATGAAACCTTGTAGGAATATCATATGCCATGTGAAGTTGTGCTTTTAAGTGTTGATTTTTTCAAAATGGCTGCCGTTGCCATGGAAACGGTCAAAATGCTAAAAAATTTAAAAAACACAAAAATTATCATAGCAGGTTACTCGCCAAACAGAAATTGATGAAACTTGGTAGGAACAACATCCACATCTAGTGGAACGAGATAAGCCAAAAAAGTCGGAATCGGTTGGACAAGCTTTGCTGCAGTTGCCATGGAAACAAAAAAGGGGGGATTTAAAAAAAAATTTGGATTCCTTTCATCAAACTTCATGAAACTTTGTAGGAATATCCACCGTAGTGTGTGGCAGCTTTTGGGGTTGAACACATTCAAAATGGCGGCCGTTGCCATGGTAACCAAGGTGCAAAAAATGTTTAAGCGGAAACCGTACAGTGGATCCATTTGAAACTTGACACAAAAATAGATCATCACTCAAAGTTGTGCTCTTTGTTTTTAAAATGGCCACCAATATAAAAAAATAAAAATAAATTGTTAAAAATTCAAAAATGAAAAGATTTCAATGGAAATGGATATTTACAGGGAGTAAGACATGCTGCACCATATGGCGACCATTTTGGTTTGCTATGGCGGCCATTTTGATTCCAAAATTGTTGCCAAAATACAAAAATCCTCCGATTTGGGCAAAATTTGGTTTCCAAGTAGATTATGATGTTGCGAATTGTTTGGGAGCCATGTTATGATCCTTCAGATCATATCATATCTTGTTGTTTTACTTATCGTCTTTCTTTCAGCTATTGCTACATATATTGGTGGTCCTTATTCCATTGATGTCTTCTGGTTAGAAAACCAATCGTCAATAAGATTACAATAATGGCAACGTATAGTCGAAGAGGGAGCGAAAATTTGCACCGGATAATTCAATTTTATTCAAACCACACAATTTATTAAAATGAACAAAGAACATTTAGAGTGTCACTGCATGGGT
This sequence comes from Bathymodiolus brooksi, assembly GCA_963680875.1. Classification (NCBI taxonomy): domain Eukaryota; kingdom Metazoa; phylum Mollusca; class Bivalvia; order Mytilida; family Modiolidae; genus Bathymodiolus; species Bathymodiolus brooksi. The sequence goes on along the minus strand of OY804581.1, from coordinate 102,222,599 downwards.
AGATTGGTTTTAAATAGTCTTCCTGTACATATTGTGGTTAAGGTTAGGGTTATGGTGTTTAACACCACTTTTCAACAATATTTCAGTTATAACATGGCAGTCAGTTTTATTGGTGGAGAACCCGGAGAAAACCACAGACCTGCCGCTAGTCACTGACACACTTTACCACATAATGTTGTATCAAGTACACCTCACAATGAGGTGTATTCGAACTCACATTAGTGGTGAAAAGCACTGAATACATTGTTAGTTGTAAATCCAACTACCATACAATCACGACAACGATGGTATATTTTGGTATGAAACATTTAAAATAAATTAAAAAAAACAACAGTTAATATGTTTATTTATAAAATGGTCAATAGTGTGCTCATGAAATGTGACACAAAGTGCTATACATAATTATTACAAAATAAATACTATTTATATAGACAGGAGTACACAAATTAACTGTAAACAAGCTGTACCCTTCACTTTCAATAATAAGTAGTAAATATCCCATACACTTGATCTCTGTACACAATATGAATTTATTTTTAAAGTTTAAAGTGAAAGTCATTAATTCCACCAATATTAACAAAATGAACAATCACCTCTCATCTTAGCTGAACTCACTGAACACAAACAAATCATGACATCATGACATATGATGTTAGAAATCCAGGTCCTGGATTAGGACAGGCAATTAAAATGTTACGGTGATAAACCGGTTAATGGGGTCCCAACCCTGCCTTCTGTATGACTGGATCTTCAACTTCCTATACATTTATATAAAACAAGAGCACCGCCCACGAGTGCTGGATGCTCGACTTTATCGTATCTGATATTAAACTGCAATCAATTTACAAAGTTATACATACTTCTAACTTGTCAACAGATTGGGGTCAACATTTTCTACAAGTGTATTGAGTTTCAAGTTAATAGCTTTGATAGTTATTGAGAAATTTTAATTATACTAAAAAAATATCCCAAATTTCTATGAACTATGTCGAAACAAGGGCAGATAACTCTGGATATACAAAGCATAGGGTCACCTGCCTTGTTGTAATGGGTTCCCCATTTGATAGTGAACAGGTATGTTGAGTTTCATTTCAATGTCTATCATAATTATTGAGAAATTGTATTTTTAGCTCATTCTAAGTCAAACTAGAGGCTCAGCCCACTGAGCCTGTATCGCTCACCTGACAATAGAATGATACTGAAGCAAATTTCAAAGGGAGATAATCATTACCTTAAAAAACAACAGCCATCTTGAATGGAGGGTGGGGCTGTCGGACACAATTTTAAAAGGGACACACCCAGGGACCATCTATGCCAAGTTTGGCTCCATTTGGCCAAGCTGTTCCAGAGGAGAAGATTTTTTTAACATTAGCCAATCAGAAAAAAGAATTATTCTTGGCGGCCATGTTTATAGGCCAAATGGAACGAAATGGAGAAACTTTATAGAGGACCTTACATAGATGCTTACTGCCAAGTTTGGTTCCATTTGGCCAAGTTGTTTCAGAGGAGAAGATTAAAATATGAAAAATTTAACGGACGGACGACAGATGCCAAGTGATGGCAATACCTCACATGGCCCTTTGGGTCAGGTGAGCTAAAAAATGATGAAAAAAGGGCAATAACTTCAAGATGGGTAATCAGATTTACTTTAAAATTGTAGGCTAGGTTGATCTTGACATGCTGAACATGTTTGCTGTTTAAACTTAACATCTATCTCTTATAGTTTTTGAAATAAAGGACAAAAGGTATTAACATTTTGAAAATTTGACGAGAGAAAAAAAAGGGCAATAACTCCAAATTGGGTACTCAAATTACAGGGTAGGTAGATCTTAATATGCTGCACATGTTTGCAATTTAAACTTAACCTTTATCTCTAATAGTTTTTGAAATATCAGACAAAAATGTTTAAATTAAAAAAATTAAAAATGAAGAAACTTTATAGAGGACCTTATATAGATGCTTTCTGCCAAGTTTGGTTCCATTTGGTCCAGTTGTTTCAGAGGAGTAGATTAAAATATGAAAAGTTAACGGACGGACGACGGACGCCAAGTGATGGCAATACCTCACCTGACCCTTTGGGTCAGGTGAGCTAAAAAGTGGAATAACTCAAATAAAATGCTAGATGGAGTTGTCTTCTCTTGTCAACAGATTGGGGTCAACACTTTCTACAAGTGTATTGAGTTTCAAGTTAATAGCTTTGATAGTTATTGAGAAATTTTAATTATACTAAACAAATATCCCTAATTTCTATGTACTATGTCGAAACAATGGCAAATAACTCTGGATATACAAATCACAGGGTCATCTGCCTTGTTGTAATTGGTTCCTCTTTTGACAGTGAACAAGTATTCCAAGTTTCAAATGGATACCTTTGATAGTTTTTGAGAAATGGACTCTGACAAAAAACTTAACCCACCCAGATGCTGACGCTGACGACGTAGTGACGACAATAGCTCGACTTTTTTTCTTCGAAAAGTCGAGCTAAAAAACGATAAAAAATACCTGCACAGATTTGTTTTCACTCAAAAAGACTACATACTATCATATAAATGAATGACTTATTAAACATGGACAGTACAGTAGCAGGATCAATGAATGCTCGTAGTTGAGTGAATACTAACTAGGAAGGTAAAATCTGTTTGTTAAAGACGATTACTTTTTAGACAAAAAAAAATGATAACTGATGCTTCTAACAGATTTAATATCAATTAGTCATGAATATCCAAAGAAATTAATGGTCTTCATGGGAGACCAGAATGAATAGTTCAGCAACTTGTTGGAATAAAAAAAAACAGTAATATAATATGGAATGAAATATAAACGTCTATAATTTTTAGCAAAGTAAACCTGCCTCAAAGGATCAAGTTGCTAACCTTTATGAATAAGATTTTTCATGGATTTTACGGATCTAGATTTCACCATTGTCTTGTTTCAACAGAGATAGAAAAATCTAAAAACTAAAATACAAAATAATATCATTTTCAACCAATAAATAAATAATTCCTCATTACTTTCCTCATTAAACTATTCCCTCAACTCCATTATACTATACACCATACATGTAAAACATTCAAACCATTCCATGTTTACTATTGCACTCTTTACCATTTACAATTACACCATTCAGACATACATGTTAATTTGGCAATGTTGAACAATTCAATAACTGTATATTAGACTCATTAAATATGCATCACTGACGTACTTGTCCATTTAATTTAGCTTATAAATAACTTAAAAATATATTATAAATAAAACGATGAATAAAATTTTAATTTCATGAAGATAACAATAATTTTAATTTGTGTAGAACCTTTTTTTTCATTATTACAATTATTTCCTTTAAATTCATATTTCATATTTGTGACAGTGCATTTAATTAATAAATTATAAATTCACAGTTGTCATGGTAATGAAAGGATATCATATATCAATGATGAATGCAAACAGTCAAATATATCAGCAACCATACATTTTGTTTTGATCATGGATCAGTCACTGATCATTCAACAATCAGTCAAATAGCTATTGCTACTGTTCCAATGATTTTAAGACTATGGTTATTTCTTTACCTATTCTAATAATGTTATTTTGCACCAATGGCCATTTCTATCAGTTACTGAAATTGTTTTTGACTGTTGTGTATTAGAATCCAGTCAAAAACAATATGAATTTCTATTAACATTTTGAAACCTTATTCTTTTACACATTATTTACCAAAAATATTGAAATATTTCATGTGAAACATGACTGACTATTTTTTCTTAATGTCCAAGTTTAAATATTTTAAAAAATATTGAATAAATTTATTTATCTAAAATATTTAATAATTTTATTTACTTAAAATATTTAATAATTTTATTTACTTAAAATATTTAATAATTTTATAGTTAATATCTGCACATAGGGAATAGAAATCCCCCCCTCTAATAATGAAAAAAACATACAATCTTATTACATTTTTTATATATTGATGGTGACATTAAAGATAAGTGAAGGTATAAATCTCACTCATATTTATATAAAAAAAATATGATAAAAATTAATTAGAAAAATAAATACTTATAGAAAATGGTTTTTTTTTTCTTCACATTTTGGTTATATATTAAAAACATGCAATGCGTATGGAATTCATAACAGTATCTATAAATGATAGAAAGATTAATGAAGCAATACCAATATGAATTGAAAACATATCAGTAACAAAACAAAATAATCAACAATAATTACAAATAATATACATGACATAAATTTTATCATGCCAGATGTACCCCAAACAAATGCCCAGCTTTGAGCTGGTTCATTGTAAAATTTATGTATTTACATTACACTTGTAAATTAAATTTACAAGAAATATTTATGTGAAATTAGATGTCCCACTCCAAGAACACATAAATGTTGATAAGCTAACAATTAAATTAAAATTAGATCTCCTCATTTGTACCCTCTTTTTTTCTTTGTAACTGCATTAGACCTAACAACATCTATATATAGGAAACTTCATAATAATAATAAATGTAACATGAATGCATAACAAGGAAGTTTCTTAAAAATGGCTCAGATTCCAGAGAAATAGATTTTTTAAACATTTTTCTCATGCTTAACTTCCTCCTGTGGAGGTGGCCATCTTGGATTTCCATTCAAATATAATATTGTTAAGGCACCATCTGATAATACATCATACAAAGTTTGGGTTCATTCATGTTCATAGTTTCAAAGAAAATGTTTTTATTTACTTTACCATAGGGTCATGTGTAAAAAAAAATAAGTCCTGAGGTGGCGGACATCTTGGTTTTGTATTGACATAAATAAAGACCAAGGATAATTTACACCATATTAAATTTTAAACCACTGAATAGGTCTTGAACAAATAGTATTTAAGGCTAATCCAATCAAAATTTATTATTAGCTATGGTGGCCATATTGAATATTGGATCAGCACCAATACCATCACATAAGGATGAGGTCTGATAAAAAACCAAAACTGCAGAATTGGTCAACATTTGAACAAAGAGATCTATACAGAGAAAATGTTCATGTACAATGAAGATTGAAAAGATCTGACAACAATAAGAAATGACAATAGCTCACTTGATCGCTTGGACCAGATGAACTAAAAATAACAAAATTATAACTATTAATAATAAAAACAAAACAAATAAAATTACAATTAAAATTTGATTAAAATAATATAAGTGATTTTCCGACTGCATTTTTGGGGCCAAATATTGGCCCCCAGTCCCAATGTGAAAAAGGCTCTTTTTTCCCCAATTTCATGGGGGAAAATTCCCAATAGTGCGGTGATAAAATTATTCGTAAAAATCGTTAATGAAAACTTTTTCAAATGAAATTAAAAGTCAAACATTTTCAAGTTTATGACCTGGTTACTGTTTGTTTTGATTATGCAAGCGAAATTCTATGCACAAGATACCGGGAACTAGTGCAGTATATTGGGTCGCTTGATTTGTTGAAAGTGGCGTGTACCGGCCTGCAATAAAACTTCAGAAAAACGAAAGCGGAAATTGTAGTATTTGGAATAAATTTTATATTAAAGATGTTTATTGAAATAAATTTAATGTAAAAATGGTAAATATATCCTGTGATTTACGTTGCTTGATATTTTGTCAATTCATTGGGAATTAAAAGCGGAAAACAGTTGATGAAGCTGAATACGCAAATTATTGCCAATTGAGTTAAAAATAAAAATGTCTCGATGTTGCATAATTCTAAATAATACGCTAAAAAATTTACCAGTAATGATGGAAGCAAGTACAGGTAACTTGAATCTTGGATTAAAAACAAAGTTTTTACTGCCCGAGAGCAATGAGGTTGACGACGTTAAAAAAGCTAGTGAAACTGTTTGTGCTTCAAGTGAGTCCGACCCACTACCGGTCACCGACACTAGTACTGATACACCATGTCCCCAGAAGTTGAACGCCTTGTTACCACTGTCAGTGTCACTTCAGAAACAACAAATTCAAATTCTTTATTACATAACACAGCTTCAACTGACATCCAACAACATGTAAGTAGTGCAAATAGTGGCGATGTTGATAATGATTCGCAATCTGACTGTCACTCTGATTCGGACAGTTGTGCTCCAGAGGTCATGGTACCAGATGTCAGGGTGTTGAGTTCAATAAAGAATGAAAAAAAATACGGCCATGGCTATATGACAGTGTCGTACACCAAGAGTATTTATGTAAGTTTTGTGAACTGTTTTGTGGTCATTCTTCCTCATCACAAGAATCTGTTACTGTTGGCATTAATCTTGGTGCAGTATGATCGATATTCTATTACTGGGTATCCAAACTAATAAATTTATTGCTCTTCCCACATTTTCCCAATTCACATCATTTACACACTAATTTTCCCAATTATAAGGGACCTGGGTCCCAGATACAAATGAGTAGGAAAATCACTGGATAATTAAAATTTGATTGAAAATAAAATCTGAACATTTAACAGAACAATTAATTTATTAATACTATCATACCTCATTCATCTTTAATACTTTATTATAATACTGATGAGGCCCACAAAGAAAAATGACACCAACAATTGCTGCATGAAATTATAAATATATTATCTTAATGTTGAAATTGTAACAGAAATTCTTATTTTATATTTCTGAGAAATAAGTATTTTCAGTATGTTTTATAAACTTTTGTGTAAATTTGCATGAAAATGCATTATTTAATAATATATGTACATAAAAGTGTTATCTACTGGGTAGATGTTGTTCTTCCATTAAAAAAAACTTATATTAGATCCCGTTTACACTAGTGAGATCCATCTTGCGCCAGTGTAAAGTTTATTTCTAAATCGATTAAAATAAAGATTAATTCATTTTAAAGCAAGTGTTTACAAGGTCTTAGACCCAAAAAGTATTTTCTTCAATGTACTGTCATATCATAATGAGTTTTCTATCAATATTTGAACCATCCAAATCTGCTGAATATCTGTACACTAAATGTAAAAACCAGTCTAGAAAAATGTAAGTTTTGAAGAGTCCATAATGGCCTCACCAGTAAAGCTTCATTAATCATCTTGAGGTAAGTCTTCTTCACCTGTATCACCTAGAACGAAAATTATAATACATTTAAATAAATTTTGGCTTAAAAGTTGGCTTATGGTGTTTAACGCCACTTTCAACAATATTTCAGTTATATCGTGGCAGTCAGTTTTATTGGTGGAGGAAACCGGAGTACCCAGAGAAAACCACTGACCTGTCGCAAGCCACTGAAAAACTTTATCACATAACGTTGGATCGAAGTACACCTTGCCATGAACGGGGTTCAAACTCACAACTTTAGTGGTAATAGGCACTGATTGCACAGGTAGTTGTAAATCCAACTACCATACATTCACGACCACAACAGGCTTAAAGGAGCTACTGAACAGAACATATCCAAATTTTAACTAGAGGCTCACATGAGACTGTATCGCTTACCTGGTTAACTACATGTATTGCCAATTGAAGCCAACATGAAATCGTCGTTTGCAAGGAGTTGTCGGAACTTGAACCAAATAGACAGAGGGTTCAATCTTTATATCGTGCTTCATGCCAACTAATATTGAATTTCCATTACTGGTTTTTAAGGATATGATTTAATTTTGTTTTGTTTTGTCTCATTGGGGCCTACATGTATTTATAACTTTCAACAGGGACTGTCATGGTCATGATCATATGATAGTTGGATTTACAACTACCTATGCAATCAGTGCCTATCACCACTAACGTTGTGAGTTCAAATCCTGCTCATGGCGAGGTGTCCTCGATACAAAACCAGAGGCTCTCAAGAGCCTGTATCGTTCACCTGGTTATAAAAAAAAACAATTGGTCCTATGTAAAAACTATGTCCTGCAGTGGTAGTCATCTTGGAATTACGATCAACATAAAAAACACAGTTTGTAAAGGACCTTCCAATGATTGATGCATAGTTTAGGTTCAATCAGTGCAATAGCTTCAGAGAAGAATATATTTCTGTATTTTCCCCATATGGTCCTGTGTTAATACTATGACCTGTGGTGGCAGCCATCTTGGATTTCCGATCGGCATAAAAAACAGAAACTTTGTAGCGGACCTTCCAATGATCATTCCTGGGCAGTTTGGTTTCAACTGTCCAAGTGGTTTCAGAGAAGAAGCGTTTTGAAACATTTTTCCCATAGGGTCCAATGTTAAACTAAGTCCTGCCGTAGCCGCCATTTTGAATTTCATATCAGAACAAAAAACGTAAAGTTTGTAGAGGACCATCCAATGAACATTCATGTACAGTTTGGCTTTAATCATATTTGTATGTCCTGCGGTGGTGGCCATCTTGAATTTTCGATCAGCATAAAAAAACAGAAAATTTGTAGAGGACCTTCCAATGATCATTCCTGGGCAGTTTGGTTTCAATTGTCCAAGTGGTTTCAGAGAAGAAGCATTTTGAAACATTTTTCCCATAGGGTCCAATGTTAAACTAAGTCCTGCCGTAGCCGCCATTTTGAATTTCATATCGGAACAAAAAACCTAAAGTTTGTAGAGGACCATCTAATGAACATTCATGTACAGTTTGGCTTTAATCATATTTGTAGTTTCTGAGAAGAAGGCATTTGAATATTTTTCCATAGGGTCCAATGTTAATCTATGTCCTGCGGTGGTGGCCATCTTGGATTTCCAATCGGCATAAAAAACAGATAATTTGTAGAGGACCTTCCAATGATCATTCCTGGGCAGTTTGGTTTCAACTGTCCAAGTGGTTTCAGAGAAGAAGCATTTTGAAACATTTTTCCCATAGGGTCCAATGTTAAACTAAGTCCTGCCGTAGCCACCATTTTGAATTTCATACCGGAACAAAAAACCTAAAGTTTGTAGAGGGCCATCTAATGAACATTCATGTACAGTTTGGCTTTAATCATATTTGTAGTTTCTGAGAAGAAGGCATTTGAATATTTTTCCATAGGGTCCAATGTTAATCTATGTCCTGCGGTGGCGGCCATCTTGGATTTCCGATCGGCATAAAAAACAGAAACTTTGTAGAAGACCTTCCAATGATCATTCCTGGGCAGTTTGGTTCAACTGTCCAAGTGGTTTCAGAGAAGAAGCATTTTGAAACATTTTTCCCATAGGGTCCAATGTTAAACTAAGTCCTGCCGTAGCCGCCATTTTGAATTTCATACCGGAACAAAAAACGTAAAGTTTGTAGAGGGCCATCTAATGAACATTCATGTACAGTTTGGCTTTAATCATATTTGTAGTTTCTGAGAAGAAGGCATTTTAATATTTTCCCATAGGGTCCAATGTTAATCTATGTCCTGCGGTGGCGGCCATCTTGGATTTCCGATCGGCATAAAAAACAAAAAATTTGTAGAGGACCTTCCAATGATCATTCCTGGGCAGTTTGGTTTCAACTGTCCAAGTGGTTTCAGAGAAGAAGCATTTTGAAACATTTTTCCCATAGGGTCCAATGTTAAACTAAGTCCTGTCGTAGCCGCCATTTTGAATTTCATATCGGAACAAAAAACCTTAAGATTGTAGAGGACCATCCAATGAACATTCATGTACAGTTTGGCTTTAATCATATATGTAGTTTCTGAGAAGAAGGCATTTGAATATTTTCCCATAGGGTCCAATGTTAATCTATGTCCTGCGATGGCGGCCATCTTGGATTTCCGATCGGCATAAAAAACAGTAACTTGGTAAAGGACATTCCAATGATCATTCATGTACAGTTTGGGTTCAGTCAGTTCATTAGTTTCAGAGAAGAAGATCTTTGAAATTTCAGCCAATCAGAGCATATTATTGGCCTTGGCAGCCATATTGAATATCCGACTGGAACGAAAAACAGTAACTTTGTAGAGGACCATCCAAGGAACATTCCTGCTAAGTTTGGTTCCAATCGGCCCAGTGGTTTCGGAGAAGAAGCTTGAAATGTGAAAAGTTTACAGACGACGGACGCCAAGTGATGGCAATAGTTCACATGGACCTTTGGTCCAGGTGAACTAATTATATGATCAAGTTTGTCAGTGACTTGCGACAGCTCCGCAGTGGTTTTCTCCGGATACTCCGCTTTCCTCCACTACTCATCAATGATTTGTATATTTTTACTTTGATGTTTACAATTGATAATATACATTTATTTAATGGTATTGCAGGCAATAGATCAAACTGCTTTTCCTGAGGTACTGGGAAAGACTAAAGTGTTCTATTGCCCGAGGCTATTGGACAAGGATATAGAACACTTTGGTCTTTCCCAATATCGAGAGAAAAGTGGTTTATATAAAGTTGATAGCTTTAATTTTCTGTTAGTATATACATTGTTCTATTGTGACATGGTTAACTGTTTACTAATTTAATATGTCTTCTGATATTACAAATTTTCTGAATACCTGTACTACGTGGAAACTCCGTTGTCTCATTAACCTCATCTTCCCCTTCTTCTCCATTTTCTTCTGTCAGTTCTAAAAGGTCAACTGTAAAGAAAGGTATTTGATGCATCAGCTTTTAAAAGCATAAAGAAAAAAAAACCCATTAATGTCTTTAAAATTATGTCATTAAATTGATTTAAATGGTTCAAATTACACAAAAATAATAATATTCTAGGAAATCCAGCGAAAATGAAATACATTTTGTATATCATCTAAGGAGTGGATACTGAAGAAAAACATGCATAGTGTAGTTCCGTAAATGAGAAATCTTTTCTCCAATATTTCACTTACAATTAGGAATAGGAGATTGTCCTTCGCCAAACAGATCATCGTCGTTGGTCAAGGAACTGCTTGCCAGTCCCACCTTCAAAAAACAAACAATGATAAAATTATCTCAAAATAAACACTTTTATTTATATATATATCTGTATTTAATATTCCTGCTCATTAAAGATTTCAGAAGACACTGTTTATTAACATTACAAAATAACAAATAACTGCAAAAAGTCTATTATTTTCTCAAAATACATATATACATGTATCTTTATCTTATAATTAATCTTTTTGTGCCAAATTTATGTCTCTGAAATAACCCATATTACTGTAATAATGACCCACGTTTACTGTAAAATGAAGAACAGCAACAAAAGAATGCTTGATTTGCATGCTTAGAAAATACGGACATATCTAAAATCATAAGGCATTTTCCATCGTGTTTATTAACATTGATATTTTATTTTGTGAATTTTTACACAGAGCTGTCCTATAAGAAATAATCACTAGAGGCTCCCTAAGCCTGTACCACGGATCTGGTTTTAAATTAGACCACAATCAAAATTAAGTTTGTTTGCACTAATCCGACAGACCCTTGAAAAACCCGCTGATTCAAAAGTTTTCATTGACGTTTTTTCAGATTTATTTTTTACGCCCCGTCTGGTTCAATCTGTATCTGACATTTCGTATTGCTTGTTTATTTCCGGTATTAGGAACTGTCAGGCGATCAGGTATATTGTTGCGAAATTTCTTAACCTATCATAGTAAGTTCAGATAAAGTATCGACAGTATAAGAAGATAAAAAGTGTCATCTCAAACAGGCTACACATGTTTAAACACACGATAACCTGAAGAGAGGTGTTTGATGAAATAGTTGATCATGAAATCGAAATAAAAATAAATGAAATTCGTATTATTATTTTCTTATTTGTTTTGTTAGTCTGACACATTAAGTACTGGTCTCCTTAAGAATCATGGAAAATTAACATTCTTGAAAGCCTGCAAAAAATGATTTTTAATGTTTTGTGGAGTACTTTTTCCAAAACATGAATCTTTTTTTTTAAATCTTTTGGTTCAAGCTGTCTTACCATAGAAGATATTATATTTAAGACAGGTTTTACTGTATATATATATATAACATCTAACTATAGATTTAGAACACTCATCGCTTATTGGTCAGTTGAAAAAACGAAACCCGACATGACCCTATAGAGGATGATGCTAGATGCGAGTGTATCAACAAAGAAAAAAAAAGATATAGCAAATATCTAAATCTGATTACATTGCCAGCACACGAACAATACATCACATGAACCACTGACTGTTTTCATGGTTGCCCATGGTATTTTCATATCTACCGGTACTCTGTAACCTAGATTACACAATTATAAAAGTAGAGTGTTCCACAAATAAAGGCTTTTTACAACTTACACCGTAACTGCATACAAGTTAAACAACCTATTTTGTTATACATGCATTTCAATATGAGTTGAATATAACAAGTACCCCAAATATGATTCTAACCGATGCTTGTCTTTCATTCTTTTCTTCTGTGCACGTGGTAGTCAACAAGCTTCCCTGTGCTTGGTCTGAATTAAAAAGAAAGCAAATGTCGTACAACAATAGCAGATATTTTCTTAGGACAGAAGATTAGAAAGTATTGGACTTACTTAAGAAAAATTGCAGAGATTTTGACAGGAGATTTCATTTGGTTTATGTCTTACAACAATAGCTAAATATGTTCTTATATCAGAAGCTTAGAATGTCTTAGAACAAAAGCAGAGATTTTCAGAGAACAAGAGCAGAAATTTACGCTAAAAAATACATATAGCAGAGATTATCCTCTGGTCAATCAACGATTAGAAATACACTCTGGTACTTGAAAAGCAGTCATAGAACAGGAATTGAAAACTATCTCTGGTAAAGCAGTTGTGAAGCAGATATTTTGACAAGAGATTTTATTTGGTTTATGTTAACTTAATTGTAGGTTGGTACTGCATAGAGATAAAGAAAGATTGACCTACTTGAATAATTAAATACTGTTCAGTGTGGACAGGAGTACCCAGAGAACACCATTGACCTGCACACGTCACAGACAAACTTTATCACATAATGTTGTATCGGGTACACCTCGTCATTACAACGTTAGTGGTGATAGACACCGATTGCACAGGTAGTTGTAAATCTAACTACCATATGATCGCGACCACGACAGCTCCTGACAATAGTTCATCAACTTATGCAACTGAAACATATTTTGTAATGCAACTTGATATTCTGACAGAAATTGAAAGCATCCTAATTAATTTCTTCAACATTATTTGTTTTAATACACTAACCTTGACACATGATATTCCCGTTATGCTGAATCCTGTCAAAACTGCCATAATGATTACTGTTTCTATGGCAACAGTCATTACTTTCATCTGCTTTACATATGCTTTCTGTTGTGTCGTACTGAGCAGCTTGCTTTCCTTGCTCTTTCAGTGAGTCTCTGTTGATGTTACACATATCATGTGACAAGGATCTTGATGTCGACCTTTCCAACATCCTTGGTTGATCTCGAGGTCTTGGGCAAGAACTTGCTGTAGTTGTAGGGGTGGCTAGAGCTACTTGTTGATGAGAATTATCATCTGGTGCATTTTCAGCAGATCTTGATGTGTTTTCAGAGGATTGGACCTCTTTTCTCTGTGTACATGTACTTTCACGAAGAGAAACGGTAGAAGTATTTTCTCCACTTGAAAGTCTATTTTCTCTGACGGATATAGCACTAACAGGTATTGGACTTGATGGTGAAAAAATCTCAGATCCTCTAACAGTGGAATTTTGCTGTGCTTGTTGTCCTGCAAGATCTTGAGAACATATTGGAAACTGCTGATCGTTCCTTGAGCAACTTGCATGAGGATCTATATTATCAATGTTATCATCTGTATATCCATTGTTCTGTTCCTCTTCCGTGATTGGTCTATCAGTTTGTTGTCTGAGAGAAAATGAAAAAGATCTTGAAGCAGATGATCGTCTTTGCTCAGATTGATAACCTGATGAAATACCCAACGTAATTGAAAAATCATTTCGACCAATGGCAAGGTAGGATGTTAAAGACGATTCACTATGATCGTAGACCATAAGTGAATTAAATCCACTACTGGTATGGCTATCTACCAGTGAGGAGAGATTATTCCTATGCCTACGATACTGATTTAAATCAACAGGAATGGCATCATCTCTCTCGTAATTTAGATTTTCTCTTTCGGGCGGTTGATCAGCTTCCTGAACTAGGGCTCGGGTATTTCCTAATCGTATATGTTCCTCATCTGTCTCTGTCTGTATAATCATAGTAACAAGACTTATAAAACTTTCACAAAAGAAATGATTGGTTAAAAAATCCAACTCGATGAACTTACAAGGTCCATTTTCATAGATTTTAGTTTGAATTTTCACCTGGGTGCTAATTTCTTTCTGTTTCTTCGTATTTTCCTGAAAGTAACAAGCATTTGATATCTAGATGATTATACTGTTACAGAGGGGGGTAAAGACCTATTTTCGTTCAACGTGTTTGCCCTTTTATTTAACATGTTTTCGTGTTTTGGGACCATTATCACTGTGTTTCATGCACACAGACAAATATACTCTGTACAAGGATAAAAATTATTTTTCGTTCATTGTGAAATTCAGTTTTATTTCACGTTCTTCCGTGCTCATATCTGCTCTTTAACACCCTCGTTACAAAATAACAAACTTTGTTATCTTCCACAGTTACATGTAATGGTACTATATACATTGTATGTAACTCGTTTATGACAAAGTTTACCAGGAGCTTGTTGATTCTTAAGGAATAACGTCACCCTCCATCACTTAACCTGGTTTTACGGTGATAAAACTGTTGAACCGCATCGTGGTGTAATGGTTAGCGTGCTCCTCTGGAGTGTGATAGATCATGGGTTTGAGCCGTGATCGGGTCAAATCAAAGACTATAAAATTGGTGTCTGTTGCTTCTCCGCTAAGCACAGAGTATTAAGGAGGATCAGCAAAGACTAGTTGGCTCGGAAGCAGGATATTGTGTCCAAGTGGGGCGACATGCCTATCCGCAGACTGTTGTTTCAGTGAGCTAGCACTATACAAATCCAACTAAACGTGTTGGTCTAGTATAAAGCTGAATTCATCATCATCTCATTTAAAACTAGGAAGAACTGTTTTAGATACCTAAAACTTATGTCTCCCCTTAATGCGGCCATCTGTACAACAATAAGTTACACATTATGAGTTGAATGATACTATTTAAAAAACAATTATTTGACCTTGAGGTCAAAGGTCAAGGTCCCACGAAGGTTATTACGGTACGTGACATACCGCCTTATGGTCATGCACCCACATACCAAATATCATTTACCTATCTCGATAGACAAAAATGTTATGGCCCGGACAAGAAAATACTATTTAAAAAACAAGATATGATTACAATCTAACGATTATGAAGTCTCCCAAACCGACCACAGACAACCAGTTTAAAAAATAAATTAAAAACTACCTTTGAAATCGAACAATGTTGAATTTGTGCGGTATTGTGGCGGCCATTTTGAAAATGGTGACCAGTACAAATTTTTCGATGTCAGAAATCAAATCGGGACATCATAATCTACACATATGAAATGTCGTTGAAATCGGACAATGTTGAATTTGTGCGGTATTGTGGTGGCCATTTTGAATTTGGCGACCGGTAGAAATTTTTCAATGTTGGGAATCAATTCGGGACATCATTATCTACCCACATATCAAATTTTGATGATATCGGGCAATGTTGAATTTTTACCGCCCATTTTTTATACCGTGTTTTGGCAGCCATTTTGAAAATGGCAGACATCTCGAAAATTTTGAAAACACAGAATTGCTCCTCTAATGGTGACCTATCACTATGTCAAATTTTATGTCTCTATCATTATTAATTTAGAAGTTATCAACATTAATGTACGAAATTTAAACTTTCCCATAGGATTCTATAGTAACCCTCACCCCCTTTGAACCCCTCAAAATATGACTTTGACCCCCTTTACCACAAAGCTGAAAACTTTAGGACCAACTAGAAACATATATCTATAACTCCACCAAGTTTCATGAAATTCTGTCGAGTAGTTCCTGAGATCTGCTGTGGACAAGTTCATGGTCCGCAGAAAGAAAGGAGAAAGAGAAGAAAGAGAAGAATAATAATAATAATAATAATAATAAGAAACCGAGCAAAAACAATAAGTCTCCCAAACTTTGTTTGTTTGGGAGACTTAATTAATTATTTGACCTTGATGTTAAAGTCCCACAAAGGTCATTACGGTACGCGACACACCGCCTTATGGTCATGCACCCACATACCAAATATAATTGACCTATCTGGAAAGACAAAAAAGTTATGGTTCGGACAAGCTTCGCTGAGAAGAAGCAGAAGAAAAAATCAGACTAAAACAATATGTCTCCCTTCGTTCGAAGGGGAGACATAATTAACATGTTCTCGCCATGATATAGCTGAAACATTGCTGAGATGGCATTTAACAACAATCACTCACTCACTCATAAAATTTTTCGAGTTCGAAAAAGTAAGCCAATCAGAACATCATATCCAAAAAACTGTGTTTAGATTGGAAAATTTTGGAGTGCATGTATGAAACTCATACTCAACAGCTTTATGACAGCGAGTCATGATCTCAAGAATATACAATGTACTTTCACCTTGAAAAATTCTTGAAGGTCACATAAAGCAAACAATCAATTAATCAATATGTTTACCGTATGTCTCCATGGCAATATCTGCCTCACGTACAACACTTCCAACATTTCCTCGGTTATAATACAATGGGGATCAGTTTTGTATCAAAAAGGTGAAGCCCAATAAAACTATCGTCCTGATATACAAGAAGAGTTTGAAGATACCAAAGGGGTAATCAGAATCTGTATATCATTGCAATATGGTATTACATTTGAGTAAGTTATATCATCGGTATAATAATGCTCTGTTACATCTTCAAGCTTTATCTGATGTAGTTTGGCTCAATTTTTGTCTTTTTTTGTCTTTTATTAAAAAATAATAATTTGCTTTTTTCATAAATATATTTATTTAATAAGGCATTTAAAATACTTCGCAAATCTGCAGGTCCTCTATTAATGCCAATTTACAATAGGGTTAGGGTTATGTTGCTTAACGCCACTTTCAACAATATTTCAGTTATATCGTGGCGGTCAATTTTATTGGTGGAGAAAACTGGAGTACCCGGAGAAAATCACCAAACTGTCGCAAGTCACTGACAAACATTATCACATAATGTTGCATCGGGTACACCTCGCCTGAGCTGGATTCGATATCGCAACGTTAGTGATGATAGGCACTGATTGCATAGGTAGTTGTAAATTCACATCACCATGCTATCTCAATACTGAAGGGGTCATCAGAAGTCGTAAATGGAAGGACAGAAAAATCAATGGGCAACAAAAAAAGACAAACAATGGTCCACATTGAGCAACACGAACTACCATACGATCACGACTACCCCCTGTGAAATGACAATATATAAAGAAAATAATGTTTTGTTTATAATATATTATGAACCTGTCAAAAACTCTGTAATAAACGTGTCATGGTGAGTAAATTCACAATGACGATCATAAAGATTTTTGAGAGATCAGAATTTCTTTATTTAAACTTAAAGAGGCATTAGGTACGATTTTGACCAAAAAAAATTATATGTTTTGGAAATTGGTAAATAGCTTTAAAATGATGAAATAAAGGTAAATATTTCACATTAAACAGCTTATCGTACCACTTTTCGCCTTTTGAGAACGAAAATTACCATCGATTTATTATTTCCTTGAAAGCAAATAATTTGACCTCGCTTTCTCCATATGCAACTGACCTTACTAGTGACAGGTAAAAACGAATAATTTGTATTTTGTCGCTTATTAACTGCAAACTTGCATGGTTCTTTGTCCGTAATTAACACCGACTAAAAGCAGATTCACAGAAAATAAGAAATAAGTGCATTGTTGTACTGATTTAATGACGATTCGGCAAACCCCATAAACAATGTCGATAATTAATAAGATGGCATCCATTTCTTGATCAATCTCAAAACACGAGCAGTTGCACCTTTTTCCCCCGATGCACGTACATTTCATAACATTTATAAGTTACAGAAACACGTTTTATTAAGGCATCAATCATATCTGATAGTTTTTATGGGTAACAAAAATTTACGATTTTGGCAGATAATGCCCCTTTAAGTATTCTTGTGAAAGTAACATTATGCAAATCTTAATATTAGTATAACTAAAATATAAGATAACTACCTTTTGCTTATAGCTTTTTCTTTTTCTCAGCTGATAACCAATGTTTTCTAAGAAAAAAAAAGCAAACATAAAAAAAAATGACAATTAATATTAATTTTCTATCAATCTGTATCTCCTTATAGAATACATGTACAGGTACATGTATATACATTGGCAATGTCACAATACCAACCCAGGTTATCAAGTATAACAAATGTTGCTCTAGGCTGATCAGCCAATCAGCTTGCAGTATTCACAGCAAACATCATTTAACTATGGCCAAAGTATTTCTATTAGTTGAAACCAAAAAATATATATACATGACGTATATGTGCATCACAATCATATGAGCAACAAAAAAAGTACAAAATTAACATCAGACCTTATCATTTTATGTCAATTCAAAAATCAACAGTCTTTCCCAATTTATTCTAAAATTATACATTTTTATACCTTTGACTGCCAAAATGGTACCCGTTCTAGCAAGAACAATGGAAAGGAAAATGAATATGATTACATTTTACAATTTTCAGATTTTTTTTGCAGATATCTGAAACTTGTAAAAAATCAAAGGATAATTTTATGGCAAATTGAAATAGAAAATTCACAAAATTGCTACATCATTAAAATTTCCCCAACAGATTATGGGGGAAAAGGGGAATCTCTTGCCCGTCATTAAGGGGAATAACTCCAGTAAAAACTATAATTTTAGAAACAAAGACTGAATTCTGCAAATGGTCTATTAAAATATGTGTGATTACTATCGACAGACTGATCCGTCCTTTGAGATCGTTCCGACATCTCTGATTTAACATCAGAAAGAACACGACGGTAAACAGTGTTATCTTAAGAATACCCTCACTCATTTGTCATTCCTTACTTTCGATCTTAAAGTTAGAAATTTGTCATAACTCCCATGTAACTAATACATCTGAAAAATTATCAGTGATACACAGATGTTCATATCAAAACATGCCGATAGGAACATTTTGGTTTTTTTTAAGTACTTCAATGTCTGGTATTCTCTTTAGTTTTCCATTAGTTTGGGCTTAAGATTAATAAGAATATATGGATTAAATATATATTTTTGTATATTGGGTAACGGAGTACCTGGATAAAACTGCCAACCAGCCGCAAGTCACTGACAAACTTTATCACATAAAGTTGTATCAAGTACACCTCACCATGAACAGGGTTCAACCTCAGAACTTTAGTGGTGATAGGCACTGATTGCACTAGACATTTTAGAAGTAAAACTACTAGGCTATTATTTTTACCTTGGTTACCTCCATCAAAATGTTTATAACTATCATCAACTTTCACATAGATTTCATCTTTTCGTCTGAAACAAAAACAAAAAATACATTGTAGCATTGTTAAGCAAACATTGATGGATACTAAATTGTGTAAAAGGACCCTTTCCCAATGAAAAATATTCTCAAATCATACAAAATTCCCAAGATTTTCATTCTTACTCCCTTTTTTGATTCCCAAATGGCTAATTTGTCCATTAAAAATTTGAGCCAAAATGGAACCAAAAGTACCATTCCCAAAACACCTTGGTAACCCCTGGCTGAATGAATGAGACATTAATTAAACAAGATGTCCCATGACTAGTGATGAACATGAACAGTATACTGGTACCCTATTCTTGATATGAGCTCTCCTTTTCATTGTGGTACATGGGTACTGACATTTCCCCCCATATTACTTAAGAAAATTCTTTGTAAAAACAAAGACAAATCAAATTGTATCTCTTATATGGTTTGTGCATGCAAATACTCAAAAGATGCTTACGGTCAAACATGAATTAAGAGGTCACCTACATGTAGGCTTTGGGACATAGAAAAAGTGGTCTTATAAAATAGGTGACATGTCGTTCCACTCAGGCATATTATCCTGATTCCATTCCAAGTTGTATCCCTCCTTAATGAAGCATGCTTAGCAGAGAAGCAACAAGTACCAATGTGTGATAGTCTGTATTTTAATCATTTTATATGTTTTTGTATTTCTATTCTTTTTCAGTATTGTCATTGGTAATAAGTTAATTAAACGGAATTATTTAATTACTTTCTTTTATTATGGATTAATTACAAAGTGTAATTAATTATGTTGATATTATTTTGATTAATTGATTTTACTATAGACCTGTTTGACGGACATGATATAATCACGGACTGGTTCTACTATATTTCTATCCATGGTTCGTTGAACCGCACTATTACTTTATCTTCATCGGTCACTTCTAATTTTGGCGGTAAATTCCTTTGTCTATTGTCTTAAATTCTATATGACACCATATTGCTTTTGATGTATCTCTGTGCAACATTGAAATTTAGAGCTGGGATTCAGAAGTTGAAAATCTAAATATTTGGAGAACTTATTTCTTTTCTAAGGTCAGTTACTTTCTTTTCTAAACTCTAATGATACTAAATGTTCGTATTCATAATTTTATCCTGTATGAATGGATTATAGCATGACATTGTATAAATTTGAATACAAGTCATTTGAATGATAGTTGAAAGTGTAAAATAAATGATAAACTTGACTACAGATTAAACCTTTTAAATTTTGTAAATAATACTTATGTATATCAAAGTTGATAATTTAAATTAAAAAATGGACTGTTAATTAAATTTATTATCCTAACAAGTTTACACTTAAGAATGTCAGAGGAGTGAGAGCAGTTAAGATTTTAAAACAGGTAAATGGTAAACATAATTTATAAATACAGTCGTGTGTGTATTTTTGTTTATTAAAATGTCATGACTATATTAAACAGTCAGAGTAAAATAACTCTTTTGTTATACAGGTAAAATTGAATTGGTTTCACCACCGATCCACCTACGGAGGTCTAATAAAGAAATCCTTTACACCTCATGTGAGGTAAGAATCAGTGTATTCTATTTTACTGTTGCTTTTGTTTTGTTTTGTTTTGCTTTGTTTTTATTAATTAATTTAGTTAATAAGTTATTTAGCTTATTGCATTAATTGGTGTAAGAAGCTTATGCTAACTTTGCATATTATGATGCTTATTAGTTTTGTTCATTTGTAATATCATATTTTATTTACATTTATTGTATTCCGGAAAATAAGATGTACATGTATATGTACGTAAAGAAGTATTTGTATTTGCTTGCTTCATCACTAAACCTTTTGATGAGTTCATGACCCCCAGGTCACTTCTTTAATATAAATCGTGTAATCACATTGAGTTACCTTGTATTGTATTTTTTCTGTAAGTATGATAATATATAAGAAAGAGTTATCTTTCTTTTCATTGACTTTGTATTTATATTGTTTATTTTAATTGCAGGGATATTAGATTATATTATATACTATATATAAAATAATTGTGTCTAAATAAAAATAGAAGAACCCTACAGTAAATGTGTTATTTTCATTTTGAGGGAGAACGAAATAATACTATAAATGTTATACTCTTTCCTTTGATCCGACCAGGGCTTGCACCCACAATCTAACCACAATGGAGGCAGGCACACTAACCATTACACCATTATTGGTGAGGTTCATAAACTTAATTACAATTGGTGGCCATGATTTTTGCTATATATCAAGACTAACCATGGATGGCAAAAGTAATGGCATTCAGCTGGGTTAGTTCAAAAGGATAGAAAATTGATAGTTTTTAAAGTAGTTTTTTTCAAATCCATTAAAACAGAACTTGATTTCCAATGCCATGGGTATTTTTTGTGTTCACAGAGTTGATTATTCGCTTTGTTGATCTTGGTGGAATTGATTTAAGCATCACTGTGTTTTGTTCTTCCTTCTTTTCATAAGAATCTACATACATACAGCTTTGAGATACAAGATGGTTGGTTGGTTTATGGTTTATGGTTTAAAACAATATTTCAGCTACATTTTTGTATATTTTGGGGGTCAGTTTATTAGTGGTGGAAACCAGGGTACCAGGAGAAAACCACCGACCTGCCGCAAGTCACTGACAAACTTTATCACATAATGTTGTATCGAGTACGCCTCACCTGAACAGCATGCGACCTCACAACTTTAGTGATGATAGACACTAATTGCATAGGCAGTTGTCGATCCAACTACCATACGATCACGTCCAAGACGGCTCCATTGTGATGCAAGATAATATATACAATTTACATTGAGTACAGGTTGAAAAAAGAAAGATAAAGTCTGTTAAAGTTATTAAACTAAGTTTTTGTTAAATGCCTACACTAACAAAAGTAAAAGTTACACAGCCACAGCAAAACAGAATCTACTACATGTATCTAGTGGGGTGTAATATTATAATACACTAAGCATAGGTTGAAAAGGGACAGACTTCTAATAAAGTTATTAAACTAAGTTGGTTTGCTTAATTCCTCTGACAACAACAGAACCAAAGTGAGGCAGAATCTCGAGTTCGGGTTATGGTGTTTAACATCACTTTCAACAATATTTCAATTTTATTGTGGCGGTCAGTTTTATTGGAGTAGGAAACCATGGTACCAGCCACCAGGAGTAAACAACCGACCTGCCGCAAGTCACTGACAACCTTTATCACATAATGTTGCATCAAGTACACCTCGCCATGAGTTGGACTCGAACTTACAACTTTAGTGGTGACAGGCCCTGATTGCAAATAAAGGTAGAACTTGTAAATCCAACTACATGTACCATATGATCATGTGACAGCCCTAGAATTTATATACATGTACATACAGCTTTATGATACAATATTAATAGTACTACATATATATACAAATTACAAAGCATTGAACACAGGAGGAAAAGGGAAAGACAACTGATGATTAACAACACACAGCCAAAGTGATGCAGAATCTATATATATATTTCTATGATACAAGATTAAAACGTGAGGAAAAGTGATAACACCATAACGTGAGGAAAAGTGATAATAATAAAAGTGAGTTAAGTTAGTGATCGTTGTTTAACTCCAAATGAGCAAATGTTCAGCTTCATTGGTATTAAATTGGCACATGTTTTCAATCGCACATTAAACTTAAATTTAAACATATTTTTATGAATGTTTTGTTGTAACAATGTATCATGAGGATAAAACAACCAAGACCGAACATTTTGTTCTTATGTTGGACATAAGACAAATTTTATGCTTCAAATCTCGCCTCCTTTTAAAGAGCTCAACAAATCATGCAGACATTACTGATGACACATGACCATACATTTATATTCTGAATGATGTCTGTCATGACTTTGTCCTTTGGATACAAAATAATCAAACATCCAGAAATAATCTGAATTAGTCAACAATGATGTCTGACATCAGGAACATGTCTGACTTAGAGGCTAACTATCCAAAGAGGTGGATGACTTCATGCAGTTCGTGTAATATAAAACGTACAAATTATATGTAGAATGGCTTCTGTTGAATGGTCTATGAAGAATTAGTGTTTGGAGATGAGTACCCTTCTTGGTACATGTACCACATTGAAAATCCCTGTTTGGCTCTAGGAAACCCCACAAATTAATGTGATAAAAATGATAAATAGTTGAGTTGAGTGGTCTATGAAGAGTTGCCAATAAGCAAGAAGAGTTTGAAGATACCAAAGGGGTAATCGGAATCCATATATCAAAGAAGAACAGAAAACACAATGGCCAAAAGAAAAAGAACCAGAGGCTCTCATGAGCCTGTATCGTTCACCTGGTAGTAGTCATCTTGGAATTCCGATCAACATAGAAAACACGAAGTTTGTAAAGGACCTTCCAATGATTGATGCAGTTTAGGTTCAATTGGTGCAATAGCTTCAGAGAAGAAAATATTTCTGTATTTTCCCATATGGTCCTGTGTTAATACTATGACCTGTGGTGGCAGCCATCTTGGATTTCGGATCGGCATAGAATTTTTTTTTTTTAGAGGACCTTCAAATGATTATTTCTGGGCAGTTTGGTTTCAATTGTCCAAGTGGTTTCAGAGAAGAAGTGTTTGGAAACATTTTCCCCATAGGGTCCAATGTTAAACTAAGTCCTGCCGTAGCTGCCATTTTGAATTTCATAACGGAACAAAAAACCTAAAGTTTGTAGAGGACCATCCAATGAACATTCATGTACAGTTTGGCTTTAATCATATTTGTAGTT
This sequence comes from Bathymodiolus brooksi, assembly GCA_963680875.1. NCBI lineage: Eukaryota > Metazoa > Mollusca > Bivalvia > Mytilida > Modiolidae > Bathymodiolus > Bathymodiolus brooksi. The sequence continues at coordinate 102,198,518 of OY804581.1, read as the reverse complement.
TCTGAGTTGAAGGCATTTGAACATTTTCACTTAGGGTCCAATGTTAATCTATTTCCTGCAGTGGAGGCCATCTTGGATTTCCAATCGGCATAAAAAAAACCTAAATTTTGTAGAGGACCTTCAAATGATTATTCCTGGGCAGTTTGGTTTCAATTGTCCAAGTGGTTTAAGAGAAGAAGCGTTTTGAAACATTTTCCCCATAGGGTCCAATGTTAACCTAAGTCCTGCCGTAGCTGCCATTTTGAATTTCATATCGAAAAAAAACCCCTACAGTTTGTAGAGGACCATCCAATGAACATTCATGTACAGTTTGGCTTTAATCATATTTGTAGTTTCTGAGTTGAAGGCATTTGAACATTTTCCCATAGGGTCCAATGTTATTTCCTGCAGTGGCGGCCATCTTGGATTTCCGATCGGCATAAAAAACCTGAATTTTATAGAGGACCTTCCAATGATCATTCCTGGGCAGTTTGGTTTCAATTGTCCAAGTGGTTTCAGAGAAGAAGCGTTTTGAGACACTTTTCCCATCTATAGGTTCCAATGTTAAACTAAGTCCTGCTGTAGCCACCATCTTCTATTTTATATCGGAACAATAAACCCAAACTTTGTAGAGGACCATCCAATGAACATTCATGTCTAGTCGGATTCAGCCTGATTTGTAGTTTCTGAGAAGAAGGCATTTGAACATTTCCCCATAGGGTCCAATGTTAATATATGTCCTGCGTGGCGGCCATCTTGGATTACCGATTGGCATAAAAAACAGAAACTTTGTAGAGGACCTTCAAATGATCATTCCTGAGCAGTTTGGTTTCAATTGTCCAAGTGGTTTCAGAGAAGAAGCGTTTTGAAACATTTTTCCCATAGGGTCCAATGTTAAACTGAGTCCTGCCATAGCCGCCATTTTGGATTTCATATCAGAACAAAAAACCTAAAGTTTGTAGAGGACCATCCAATGAACATTCATGTACAGTTTGGCTTTAATCATATTTGTAGTTTCTGGGTTGAAGGCATTTGAACATGTTCTCATAGGATCCAATGTTAATCTATGTCCTGCGGTGGCGACCATCTTGGATTTTCGATCGGCATAAAAAACCGATACTTGGTAAAGGACATTCCAATGATCATTCATTTACAGTTTGGGTTCAGTCAATTCATTACTTTCAGAGAAGAAGATCTTTGAAATTTCAGCCAATCAGAGCATATTATTGGCCCTGGCAACCATGTTGAATATCCGACTGGAACGAAAAACAGAAAATTTGTAGAGGACCATCCAAGGAACATTCCTGCTAAGTTTGGTTCCAATTGACCCAGTGGTTTCGGAGAAGAAGCTTGAAATGTGAAAAGTTTACAGACGACGAACGCCAAGTGATGGCAATAGTTCACTTGGACCTTTGGTCCAGGTGAACTAACAAAAGGAGAAACAACGATCTACAAAACATACATATAAAACTAAAGATCGAGTAACACGAACCCCACATAAAACCGGGGGTGAACTCAGGTGCTCCGGAAGAATAGGCAGTTCCTGTTCCACTAGTTAGTGGCAATAAGAAATATGTACTTTAATAATCTTAAATACATAAGAAGCTCCTAAGCTAGCTACAGGAACCAGTATCTATCCGTTACCTGATTTGTCAATAGCTCCAAAGCAATCTAAATAAAATAACATGTAGATAAATTTGTTTTAACCTCTTACACATTATATGTTAGTGCATTACCAAAAAATAAATAAAATTTGTAAAAAAGATACATTTGTACAACAAGCATCAAAATGCAATAAGACAGGCTCCAATGCCATTGAATGGTGCTTATTTGAAAACTTTTTCACCTGCTTATGATCAAATGATGAATCTTAGAAGACATTATTACCAACATTTGTATGAAGTTACAAAACATTTGTTCTTGTATTTTAAGAGTAGATTTTATCTTAGAAATTAGAAAGCAATGTGTTTTGCCCAATTAAATTTATTTGAGGAATCTTTGTAGTGGACCTCACATTCATTTGTAAACCAGGACTGGGTTGCACAAACGTCAATTAAGTTAATAGTGAATTAAGATTTAATAGTCTATTAACTCGCTAATTGTAAATAAGTTAATAGTATGAGTTAATAGCATTGCTTGACCGTCAATTAGACTGTCTATTAAGTAATAGTAAATTAACCTTCAATTAAGTTAAAATCGATCCCATAATTAACTACGGCGTCACACATCCGTTAGCAACTTCTTTTAAATCTCTAGTTTTTTCTATGACAATAGCTGTAGAAATTATATGCACGTTTTTGAAGGGCGAAGTTCAATGATTTTTTAATATAAAGCTGCAAAAAAGCTGCGGAACCGTTGTGTGGTCACACAATACGATTTTCCATCCGATATTTCCTTGTGATATGCCTTCGGCAAAAATCTTAGTTATGATGTTAACACAAATGTCGAATAAAAAAATTGTTTCAAAATCGGTTGGCGTTCTATTTCAATCGACAGTCTGATGAGAATCGCATCAAGAGAACAGTACAAGAAATTTGATCTGATTTTAATTGAAGTATCAATTTAGTGAACATTTTAATGTTCACCTGTTCTCTGATTTTTAAATTCAGTTTTTGTCATTTTGTTTATGATGATAAGGTCCGCTAACGTGGGCGTTTTGTACTAGACCAACACTCTTAGTTGGATGTTTATAGTCTTAGCTCATTGAAACAACAGTATGCGGGTAGACATGTCGCTCCACTCGGACTCAGTATCTTGATTCCGAGCCAACCAGTCTTTGCTCTTACTCCTTAATGCTGCGTGCTTAGCGGAGAAGCAACAACCAGACCGAGGAGAAAAGCTCGTTCCTAATACATTTTTTGTACTTTCATAATGTTTGGGTTTTTTTTATTTACAGGATTAAATCCTGTTCATATTCATACCCTGACTTTTCAAGGACCTGATGATTGTTGAATATTTCTAAGATTTATACAAAAAAAATATCATATCAAAATCGAATGGAAAGTTTGATAGTGTCATTACTTGGCCATTGGACATACCTGTGTCATCTATTATGAAGTTTATTATCTTACATTGTTTTATTTTATTATATCTCTCCCAAATCTATATCAGGAAAAAGGTTCCCGTTCTTTCAAATCATTCACTGTAAGTTGTCTATAATGGTGATTGCTGGTAAGAAGTGAGCTTCAAGCGACATAAGTACATGTACTTGCATGGCATCCATTTTTAATTTACAATTAAGAATTTAATAGCGCTCGTTTGTACAATTAAATATATTCGAATGTTAATAGTCTATTAACGTTAACTGACATTTGTGCAACAAAAATAATTCACTATTAACTTTAATAGTACTTTTAATAGTAAATTAACTTTAATTGTGCTTTGTGCAACCCAGTCCAGGTTGGTTACAAATAAACGTGGCTTGTACTAGTAATTTCAAATTAGAAGATTTATTAGTTTTTTAGCCAATCAAAACCAAGAATTACCGATGAGCAGCCATGTTTTTTTCTGCCAAATCAAAATCAAATGAGGTGTCATACAAACATCATTTGGGTTAGGTGAAATAAAAATATGTCAAACATGCACAAAACTTACATTCTGGTATACGCAGACTAAATATAGCAAATGTATAATAACCATTTAGTTAAAATGTTATTTTAAAAAACTAGAGGCTCAGTGGGCTGGGCCTGTGTCGCTCAACTTTCATTCTGCTGTGAGGAAACTTAATACACAACCTTCCATACATGTAGATGCTTCCTACCAAGTTTCGGTTCATTTGGCTAGGCAGTTTCAGAGGAGAAGATTTTTTAGATATCGACCAATCAGAAACAAGAATTGCCTGTGATGGCCATGTTTGTTAACCGATCGAGATGAAATGAGCATCTTCATAGAGGACATTCCATAGATGCTTCCTGCCATGTTTCGGTTAATTTGGCCAAGCGGTTTCAGAGTAGATTTCTAAAAATTGGCCAATCAGAAACAAGAATTGCCTGTGGAGGGCCATGTTTGGTAATGGATCATAACAAAATGTGCACTCTTTAGAGAGGACCTTCCATAGATGCTTCCTACTCAGTTTCAGTTCATTTGGCTGATGGGTTTCAGAGGAGAGGCGCCTTTTGAGGCAGTTTTGACTGTATAATTTTTATATAGCGGTGCCCTTTGAGGCAGTTTTGACTGTATATTTTTTATATAGAGGTGCCCTTTGAGGCAGATTTGACTGTATTTTTTATATAGAGGTGCCCTTTGAGGCAGTTTTGACTATATTTTTTATATAGAGGTGCCCTTTGAGGCAGTTTTGACTATATTTTTTATATAGAGGTGCCCTTTGAGCAATTTTGACTATATTTTTTATATAGAGGTGCCCTTTGAGGCAGTTTTGACTGTATATTTTTTATATAGAGGTGCCCTTTGAGGCAGTTTTGACTATATTTTTTATATAGAGGTGCCCTTTGAGACAGTTTTGACTGTATATTTTTTATATAGAGGTGCACTTTGAGGCAGTTTTGACTGTATATTTTTTATATAGAGGTGCCCTTTGAGGCAGTTTTGACTGTATATTTTTTATAGAGGTGCTCTTTGAGGCAGTTTTGACTATATATGTTTTATATTGAGGTGCCCTTTGAGGCAGTTTTGACTGTATATTAAATCTCCACCAACCTATTTGTTCCAAGTCTTCCAACCTCACCATCTGAAACAACTCTTCCAGATATTCTTGTTAACATCATGACAGCGAAAACAAACAACAATATCAAACATAATCCCATAACAAGCATTAAGATATACCTGAAATTATAAATAATAGAATCGCATCAAAAAAGAAAATAATGAATATCAATAAGATATACCTGAAATTATATACAATAGAATCGTATCTAAAAAGAAAATAACATCGAGGGGTTATGGTATTTAACGCCACTTTCAACAATATTTCAGTTATATCGTGGCGGTCAATTTTATTGGTGGAGGAAACCACAGACCTAACCGCAAGTCACTGACACACTTTATCACATAATGCTATCTAGTACACCTTGATTCAGCGGGATTCAAACTCACAACGACCACGACGGCCCCTAAAATAACATCAAAAGTATGATCAGTAATTTAATAAAGACACATGTTTCCTACAGAAGTACATGTATCTTACAAGCATACAGTACAGAAAGGGACATACCGTGATTGATCACTCCGAGAGACATAATTTTTAATCCTTTAGACATATCATCACGGACATAAACCCACTGTGATAGACCTAAAAGGGACCATAAATCAAGGTGGTGGGGATTAAATTTGATGGCTCTCGGTCACTTGTGCGCCGATTGATATTTTACCGCCAATTAAGAGATTAGCGTTACCTGTTCTACCTGTTGACTTTTAATATCGTAAGCCGTAATTATTGCTACTGAAGGATGTATTTTTGACAATTAATTTTGTATCCTCTTGCTGTTAATATTTGACTGTTTGTTGCTTTTCATTGCCAAAGAATGTCTGTCTAGTTATCGTTTTCGTTTGTTTTAGAAAGTTCTACTTTATGACCTCGAGTTCTATATTAAGAATTTTGTTGAAACCGCAACTGAACTTTATCTTGTTTAATTTTAATTTCTCATTTTTTTTCTTCTGTTGGGTCGAATTCAGTATGTATTGAATTATTCGTAAATACGGGCTACTTCATAAATGTATTTTTTGTTTATAAGTTAAACCGCAGGCGCGGGGTTTTGAAGCACGGACTTTGCAAACGCGGGTTTTGTAGTGTTTAGTTGGTAAAGAGCAGACTTCAAATTGATGATTGGTTTATTTTGTGTTTTGGACTTTAACCTCTCGTATTGAAAAAAATTAACAATTCAAGTAAACTGTTTTACACACTTGGCTTGTTACGTAATTCCGTTATAGATGAAAATAATTTTCTTTAAAATTGCAAACAAAAACCTATAACTTTGAGGGTTTTTTGGCTGTATTTTGTCACAAATCTATTGGGTTGAAAGCCAATTAAGATTTGAATTTGAATAAATAAATAAACTGGTGACATTTGATTTTGGTCAGATACTGTGTAATGTCAAACATTTGTAGGGGTAAACTCATGATAAAGGTTAATTCTTTATTTCCTTTCACGTTTCTAAACTTTCTGCAGATTAGCCGCTAATTTCCAAAATATATCCGTAAATTTAGTGACTTTTGGACATGTAGTACTTCTTTGAACGATCTGTTTATAAATATTTGTTTCGTTAATTTTTAATCAAATTCTTCAATGACCGTATAAAAATTATTTAGTACGTATTTCTACAACCAAAAGGATTTTAACTGGGTTTTCTACGAAGATTAAAATAAAAAAAATTACTGAACGTATAAAAAATATTAGTGAACTAAAATGTAATATTGAACTGGAAATACGCTTTAAAACGTAACAAATCACGCATATCGCGCATGTGTTTATGAAACTTCATTTGTGCACAAGCCAGGTCACGTGTACGCGTGTCAATAAAATACTAGTTGTAGATACGCAATACACAGCCACGGTTAACAATCTTTGAAACAAATTTGCACAACCCATGATTTCACTGAATTGAAGTTGAATAATCATTTATTATTTACATTTTATTCATCAATTCAAATGAACTCTCCGTTCTCGTACTATTTTCTCGATCTCGGGATTGTATTCCCGGGATTACGTTGAAGGATGTTTTACGTTTTGAGGAAAGAAATAAAAATGTTTTTTTTAATTCTGAGGAGAATCTGAGACAGTATCTGAAAAAAAAATAGGCGATATAAAAACGTAATTTCACCTGTACATCTAGTCCGAGATTCCTCTGTCGTTTAACGGCTTTTATGGAGTTGCTGTAGCCGTTGAACGTCCGAGGGCAATATATACGGATTACAGCGGATTTGCCTCTCCAGGATTTGGGTCGGCACATTTCCACGTTTCGTGGCTATCGGATTTTATTTTCTATCATAAACCCTTATATAAATCGCTTCACCAATCATTTTTCTATTCATTCATAACCATCTTACCCTCAGAAAGTGGTGTTACACTCCATTACAGCACGATTTTGCCTTAGATCCTATTATTCCGCCATTTTACTTCCATTTTCGAATCTACAAACGTGATCTCGCGATACTAACTGAATGATAACAGAAACGCATTGCATGATGGGAGCTACTTAATTCAGCGCACCAAATTATTTGAACATTATTTGCATACGTAAACAACATTCAAATTACATGGAAGACCATACATTTAAGCGTATTCTGCAGGACAAACAGTCCATCTATAGATCAAAGCAGAGCAGAAGGAAATAATACAGAATGTGTTGGAAAGAAAAGATTCAATGGCAGAGTGTTGTCAATGGGCTTCGGAAAGAGCATGTGTTACGTCCCCCTTTGTTGTACTTCCAAAGAACATCAATTAAAACTTTTCACTAACCAGTTCAGTGGTCTTTCCAATCAACATACTTGTAATCTTGATAGAGAACCATGCATACATGTACATTTGTAGTTCTGGTTTAGAGCGGAGGTTAGGGTAAGGGTGGCAATTGAACCCCCCTCCCCCAACACTGTCCAGTCCATTCCTAAAACTATCGCCACCAAATCCCACCTCCCACTATCCGATCCACTCTGATACATCTGGGGACCATCGTGGCCGTGATCGAATGGTAGTTGGATTTACAACTACCTATGCATTCAGTGCCTATCACAACTGATGTGAATTCAAATCTCGATCAGGGCGAGGTGTACAACATAATGTGACAGGTCGGTGGTTTTCTCTGGGTCCTCCTGTTTCCTCCACCAATAAAACTGACCACCATGATGTAACTGAAATATTGTTGAAAGTGGCGTTAAACACCATCAAACAAACAAACAAACTGACACATCTGTAGGGTGGGTATTGCTTAACGCCAACTCTGCAATGTATCAGCTACATCATGGCGAGACCAAGTTAATTTTTTAATGAGATGATGATGAGTACTTTGTACTAGACCAGCACGCTTACTTAGATTTGTATAGTGCTAGCTCACTGAAACAACAATCCACAGATAGACATGTCGCCCCACTCTCACACATTATTTCCTGATTCCGAGCCAACCAGCCTTTGCTCTTTCTCCATGTATAAATGCAATGCTGCATACTTCGCCAAGATGGAAATGAACAACGACCACCAAAATATGACTGTTGATGAAGTATGGGACATATTCAAGAAGAAAGTACTGGATGCAGTAGACCAAACAGTACCATCCAAGATGATAAATAACAACAAGAAAAGACTTCCCTGGATAACTAAGGAAATAAAAGCACTAATTCGAAAACGCAACAAGCTTTATCAGAAGAAAAAGAGAAACAAGAACTACAAAGAAATACCATGAATGTAAACGGACACTACAAAAGAAGATGAGACAAGAGTACTGGAAATATCTGGAAGGAATAATATCATTTGACACAACAGATACCAACTTAGAGAGACCTCAGAAGCAGAAAAAGTTCTGGAGCTACATTAAAAATATGAAGAAAGACAACACAGGAGTAGTCTCATTAAGAAACAACAGACTCTTAATCAATGACTCCAAACAGAAGGCTGAAGTACAGAACACCCAATACCACTCGGTCTTTACACCGGAGGATGACACACCAATATCTGCATCTTTAGAGGATAACTACCCATCAATGCCGGAAATCAATGTCACCAATAACGGAGTAGAGAAATTTCTGAAAAACATCGATGCTAGCAAGGCCACTGGACCAGATGAAATCTCAGCAAGAATCCTGAAAGAATTTGCACCCGAGTTGAGCCTATTATTAACTAACATCTTTAATAAATCCATCCAAGAGGGCGAAGTACCAAAAGATTGGAGGCAGGCAAATGTCATCCCCATATTTAAAAAGGAGAAAAATACCTTGCCAGCAATTACAGACCTGTGTCACTGACATGTACCTGTATGTACAATGTATGCTGTAAGATCCTCAAGCATATAGTTGTGACAAGCATCCTGAACCACCTTGATGCACATAAGATCCTAGTAGACTGTCAACATGGATTTCGGGCCAAACGTAGCTGCGAGACACAGTTGTTGACTTTCTCACATGACCTGGCAGAAAATCTTCATAGTGTATCCAAACTGACCTCATCATATTGGATTTATCCAAGGCATTCAATAAAGTGCCTCATAATAAACTACTGATGAAAATGGAGAATTATGGAATAAGAGGTAACACCTGGAGATGGGTAAGATCCTTTCTGTCAGACAGAACTCAACAGGTTTTACTGGATGTTGAAAAGTCAAGTCAACTACCAGTAGTCAGTGGAGTACCACAAGGATCAGTATTGGGAACCCTTCTGTTTGGATATTCATCAATGACCATCCAGCATCAGTTTCATCTAAAACTCGACTTTTCGCAGATGACTGTATACTGTACAGGAACATATACACAAAGGATGACTTTAAAGTCCTGCAAGAAGACCTACATCGCCTTGAAAAGTGGGAGAAAGCATGGGGTATGGAAATCCATCCGGGGAAATGTAACTCGATGTCTAAATACAAGAGCAAGATCACCATTTGAACATCGTTACACTCTTAAAGGGCATATATTGGAAGACGTCAAAGAAGCAAAATATCTAGAACTCACGTTATCGAGCAATCTAACTTGGAACACCCATATAGGAAACATCACCAGTAAAGCAAATAAATTACTTGAATTTTTAAGAAGAAACTTGAAGATAAGAAACGAGTCAATGAAAGAAAATGCATATAAGGCAATAGTTAGATCAAACCTAGAATACTGCTCAACAGTCTGGGCACCACATACAAAAAAGAACAAAGATGAAATTGAAAAAGTCCAAAGGAGAGCAGCTCGTTTTGTCAGGGGAAGATATCACAATACTATAGACCGGTGACTAGAGACATCATTTCCAAAATTTAATCGTCATGAATACTATACGGCTGTGTCATATATCATTCGACTCGGCAATGTTCGTACTTTCAAAATAATTTGGTCGTCAAAAGAAAATATGGTGCAGTTTTTCAGAAATCAAGGTCAAAGGTTAAAAAAAGATTTTCACACAAAAATTCATTGAATACCAAATTTCAGTTAGAATCCCTTTTTCATTAAAGAAAGACGAAATATTGCATATTTGGTTTTCCTTATTAAATTTTCTATCTAAAACGTCGGATGTCATAAAAAAAATGATTGTTCTGTGCAACTGTATGTGTTTTCACAAACCTGGTAATTTTCCAAACTGTCGATAGTAAAGCCATTGAAACTTATCCAAGCGTAAAGAAAATATAGAAAAATATGTATTATACAAAATAAATATAAATAATAGCCAAATTATAATGAGGAATATAAGTTTTGTTAACATAGATTTGTGTTGGTACATGTCCAATTGTCAACATTAACCCATACAAAACATACTTATGTGTGGGTTAAAAGCAAAAACACAACTTCTTGTATGCAACAAAATGCATCAACAGAATATAAATCAGCAACAAATAAGGCACAAAAACTGTACAAGGCATTCTGAGTGACTGGAACTGCCTGTTTCATGTGGAAATTGGAGCTGTTCTACACAAGACTTAAGCGAAACAAGATCTTTGCAGAACAATGAAACAGTTCGTCAAAAAGATGTACATGATTATGTTGTTAACACATTAAACTCTTCTGCAAGGGTATATTAATGGACGTTTTTACATGATTCTGATCCTCGGCAAGAACATATGTCAGTACATGCAAGGTTCTGCTCTGCACAAACACAGGACTTTTCACATTGCGATTTTCCTTTGCATGAACACACTAGATCAAAGAGAAATTTTGCTGACATGTTTCCTTCAAAGTAGACTGGATGCAAAGAATCCTTGACAGTTCGGCATCCGTATTCCATTGGTGAAGGCAGAGGTGGCTTTGCCAGACAGGAAGCATGCCAAACTTTGGTCTGGAATGAGGCACGAAGAATATGCTGACGAAGCGCCGCTTCTGAAGGCGGTAATCTAACCAGACTTGCATCTCGACCTGTAGCAAGTTTTACTCGAAATTTGTTAATGTTTTGATGGGAGGATGCAAAAGACTTCTGATCATAAAGCCTAGCTACAAACCGCGAAGAGCATGAAATAGCAATATCTTTGTCTAAATCATGGAAATCTGATGCTGCATCTTTCAGTATTTTGTACACTAACTTTTTGCCATTTCCAAAGAAGGAAGAGGTAGTGTTACACCGAGAGAGAGCATGTGTTCCAGGAAGAACTCTACATGTGATTTCTGAGAGAGAAGAACATAGTTCATGAATAGGTAAAAACCTACGACCGTCCTTAACACTACTAACGTTTCCCATTTGAACCCACAGTTCACTGGTGTTTGTCATCTGTTTATCAAAATAAATACAGAGAACAATCACATCTGTATCAGAGGTTTTGATAATGATCCTGCCTTCTTTTCCCAATCCTTTGAGCCTTTTGTCAGCATGTAAAGCCTGGAGGATCATACGGGTGTCCGCCTCTTCTTGAGTGATGTACAAGTCAGGACAATCAAAGACTTCCTGGTCTGAAACAACTTTCACAATTTCCGGATTTCCAAATGAACCGGCAATGTAATACAGATTTCCAGGGGGCTCTAATGGGTTACTTTGATTGAATTTGACAATGAAGTCACCAAAAAAGTTGATGAGTGCCTGCTTGTTTTCTTTGACAGATAGAAATTTCTTCCAGTCAGGAATATTTCTGCCTTCTATGACTTGGAACACCTTTGTATGGGCAGTCGCTTTGGTACGACGCTCTCTTTCAGCCGACTTGATGGAGTTGTTTTTACGTCATACCGGTCAAATACATCTGCTACTTTATGTGCTTGTGCAAGCATGATGTCAAATGTCTGCAGTAGTCGGTAGCAAGGTCTCCAAAGGTTTTATGTTTCTTTGCATCCATGCACTGAACTAGTGCCATGCTATCTCTGATGTAAGTTGTCAACGAAGGGTCAACATCCGGCAACGACAGAACTGCTTCACTAGATCCGATTCATAAGATTTCCTCATTGTACCATCTTCATGGAACATGGACACCGGGATAGGCCCTACATGATGTGAAAGAATGTTGTCAATCGTGGCATCATCTCTGCTATTAGCCAAAACCAGAGCACGTCTGAAAACAATTTCTGGGTTGATATGACCGGTTATGATTTCACCAGATTTGCATTTCAGGGATGTTTTGGCATTCATGTGTTCAAATGTTTTCAATTTTGACTTTGAGATAGGGCTATAAAAACTCACAGACTGTCCTACAGAGAGAGCACTGTTAACAAAGTTTCTGCACTTTTTTTCACCTTCATTGACAGCAGACAGCAAAGAATCCTGTACTTCTCTAGTAGCATGTATGCCTGTAGAAATATTCATGAGACAAGGAGGGTGGACCTCTATATCAAAGGGGTCAGTCATGGTTTCGTTCAAATGGTTTACTATTGCTTGGACTTGTTCCTCATCTCGCTTCAAAGCTGTTTGCTTCATTTCTTCATGTGAGGTATTGCTGGTGCTTGTAATACCTGCCCTGTCGTTCATTGCACTACTAAATGATGCTAGGAAATGTCTAGTGAGTGTTCATCTAACAAGGGCATATTTCTGATTCGTTATTCCTACGATACCACCTCAGCCCTTCGAATCTTTTATGATGGTTTCGTCAGTGCCCATATCGCTCCAAATACCATTGAAGCTGCCGGATGTTTGTCTAATGGAAAACTCGCCTTTTTCAAAAGCTGATTTTATCTCGGCTGGAAGTTCGAGCATATCAAGTATATATACAGGCCTCCATCTATAGTAATTTGTATGGTTTGTAATGAAGAAATAGGGCAGCATTTTTTATGAAGACATCAGATGTGCCGACCAATCACCCTCCCGTTCTGCTCGTACATTTAACAACATAATTTGAATTGCCACCAGAAACATATCCCAGTATTTGAATGTAGGTGATGCATCGCATCCCCATTTTCTAAGCTTACCGATTAGAGGCTGTACATGGTCTTCAAACAATTCTTCAACTTTAGTTAGTAGTACTGATGTTTCAATCGTCTGATCACAGATACTTCCATGAAATTCAAACAGCGCATTCTAGAAAGCTGATGGTATTTGATCGATGTAGTCAAAGGTCCTACACCAGTGTATGAATGCCGCGATAAACAGAACTTGTAGGTCTTCAAATACAAGTGTGAACCCCCTGACATACCTGTTAAATTATTTGCCAACCAACATAAGCTCAGCTGTATTTCCAACATACACGCCAGAATCAACCAAAAGATCACGAAGACAGCCATCGGCCCAAAGTTTCCCTATCGAAGATAAGAAACAAGACAAACTGAAAACCACAAAGTCTAAGAATATGGCGATTGAAATAACTTACAACTCAATAACTAAATTTGCCTCTTAGAATGAACAAAAATGAAAAATAACTATCACCATAACCTCAAATTCGAACAAACAACATTTAAAAGTCAAAAGAACAAAGACTCATCAACAAATACAAAAGAAATCAATCCATATTTAACGTAAATTAATCGAACATAAGGTGCACTCGAAGTTCAAGATCAATATGGTGAACAAAGTATTCAGATCTATCGGGACCGGACACAATTTTCCGAAAAATTATGTAAGGTAAAGATTTGTTAGTCTATATTGTGGGTGGTATATAAAATCCCATTAAAGAAACTTAGATAAAAAAAAGGTGTGTCACTAAATAGGGTAATGATTATATTTTTAATTTCTACTAGTTACTTAACTATTTATCAACTGGCGCATTATTGTACAGAATTAAAATCTGGTGAAACTACAAAATGACCCCATTTACAATATTTGTTATTGTTTTTCAATAATAGGTTTATTGTGTTAGTTTTTTCGCTTAATGAATAAAAAATTATATGTAAACTTGGAATCCAATGCGAAAGAAATATATTTCTATACAGTTTTTAAATACCGGAGCAAAACTGTTAGTCACTCGAGGTCCAAATTTAAGTAAATTTTGCTAACTACACATAGAATTTTAGAAAACTGCACCATACAACTTTTTGACGACCAGTCTAAATTCAAAGTAAAATCATTTTCCTACAAGTATGCCAATTTTTAGCCGTATAGTATGAAGTGAAATTAAACTCCGTTAATATGCGACTTTTGCGTAGATGGTCACCGGGCTACTAGCAGTGTATCTTCCAAGATCGACCACCTAAACTGGGAAAGCCTTGAACAAAGACGTCAAATAGAAAAATGATTGGTGAAGCGATTTATATAAGGGTTTCTGATAGAAAATAAAATCCGATAGCCACGAAACGTGCTGACCCAGAGTTGGAGAAGCAAATCCGCTGTTTTCCGTATGCATAGCTCTCTGACGTCCCATGGCTCTAGCAGAAATATATAATGCCGTCGGGCGGCAGAGGAATCTCGGACTACTCCGGGCGCTGCTCCCATACGTTGAATGGGACCGATTCGTAACCCTCGCTGGGAGCAAAAGCGGACTGAGGGTTACGTTATCGTATCTAGTTTGACACCACTTTCAACATACACATGTATTTTATATTTCAGTTATCGTGGTAGTCCGAGATTCCTCTGTCGTTTAACGGCATTGATAATCTTGCTGTAGCCGTTCAACGACAGAGGGTGATACATACAGAAACCATCAAATTTGCCTCACAGCCATAGTATCGGCACATTTCCACGTTTCGTGGCTATCGGATTTTATTTTCTATCATAAACCTTATATAAATCGCTTCACCAATCATTTTTCTATTCATTCATAACCATCTTACCCTCAGAAAGTGGTGTTACACTCCATTACAGCACGATTTTGCCTTAGATCCTATTATTGCGCCATTTGACTTCCATTTTCGAATCTACACACGTGATCTCGCGATACTAACTGAATGATGACAGCAACGCATTGCATGATGGGAGCTAATTAATGCAGCGTGCCAAATTATTTGGAGCATTATTTGCATACGTAAACAACATTCAAATCACATGGAAGACGATACATTTAAGCGTATTCTGCAGGACAAACAGTCCATCTACAGATCAAAGAAGAGCAGAAGGAAATTATACAGAATGTGTTGGAAAGAAAAGATTCAATGGCAGAGTGTTACCAACGGGCTTCGGAAAGAGCATGTGTTACGTTCCCCCTTTTTGTTTTTGGACAAGGTACTACATTTTTTTTTTCTTATGGTTATCTGTAATTCACTAAATTTGCTGTTAAAATCATTACCAATCAATATAATCAACTGTATTAAATTTTATGTTAATTGTTCTGCCATAACAGGCGCCTATGATTGGCAATAAAAATATTTGTTTGTTTGTTTATATGCAAATTATCTCCCATGATACATTGCGGTAATCGTAGTTTTCTCGTAGTCACGTGACAAATGTTTGAAAAATGGAAGACAAATGTCGAAATCATAGGTTCTAAGGCAAAATCGTGCTGTAATGGAGTGTAACACCACTTTCTGAGGGTAAGATGTTTATGAATGAATAGAAAAATGATTGGTGAAGCGATTTATATAAGGTTTATGATAGAAAATAAAATCCGATAGCCACGAAACGTGGAAATGTGCTGACCCAGAGTTGGAGAAGCAAATCCGCTGTTTTCCGTATGTATCACCCTCTGTCGTTGAACGGCTACAGCAAGATTATCAATGCCGTTAAACGACAGAGGAATCTCGGACTATTATCGTGGCTGAAATGATTGCCAATTACTTTAGCCTCGGCTCGGGTCTCATGATATGGAAGTAGATAACGAAAAACAATACAGTAATTACTATAATAAAAAGAGCTGTCATAACTTACATAGTGACTGGCCAAGTAATCTTGATAACAACCACCAGTAATGGCAGTATCATATTTCGACTAGTAGTAGTACTAGTAGGCCTATCTGTCTCCCTTGCCCATACTGGCCATAGCAAAACGAAACTAAACTTCCTGTTTTTCATTGTTAAACTCGCTGTCATTAGACGCAATATTACTATTAATATGAAAATTCCAATTGAAGTTACGGTATTTTGTCCCAAATTTATCATGATATCTATTCTTGATGGTGTGTACATTGATCAATGTACATAGACGGCGAATCGGTTACTTCAGCGGGGAGATAACTCGAATCTAATAGGGAGGAGATAACTCGAATCTACTAGGGGGAGATAATTGAAAGGGGAGTTTACATTAGTCAAGAAAGTCTGAATATGTGATGAAATCAGCTTTGAGTGATTTGCATGTAATTAATAGTTTCTTTCCCTATCTCTAGATATACCAAAATAGCGATAAACACAAAGGTGAGAAAATATGCGTAAATTAATTAAGTTATGGTTGACTTTATCATTTAAAAAGTATTTCCCATCCTTTAACATTATTGGAATATGCTTTGAGCATGAGTATTAAGTTTATTTAGTCCAAAGATACATCAGTATTAGGTCGTAGTTTCTACTTTCGATTTAAGTTATTTATAGGTTGTTTATGTATTGCTATGGAAATTCATAATAGTCAGAATCGATATAGGACATTGATATACATGTAGTATACGGAATATTCCGATCCATATTCTTAGAGATCCAGTAACGTCCTTTCGATGCTTGTTAATACTTAACAATGTGCTTTACAAACATTTTGTTGATGAAGACTTTTGGTATCGCCCATAATACATAGACTCGTCCTAGTTGGAGTATAAAATCAAAGTTTCTCAGTCTTAAATCAGTCTATATATGTGACCCATTGCCGAAGGTGGCCCAAAGTGACAAGACCAAAGTTTCTAGGTAAGAAGCGAAATTCTCAATGAATAAGAATTGCAGTGGTTTTCCTGAATAAGGAGAAGCCGAGGTTATAAAGAGTTCAGCACACAGGTCCAGTTGCTGAGCAGTGGTAAAACGCACTGGCTAGTTGTGGAGTAAAAGTACATGAGAGAATACCAATAGTTGTCTTTTAGTAAGACGCACTGGCCTTGTGCACAAATACCCAAACTATCTAACTTCAATAGAACAAGTGTTGATAGCCAAAGCAGTGCACTGGTTTTAGGAGATAAGCACTGGCTTTAGAAAGTAAGCACTGGCTTCTAGGAAGTAAGTACTGGCTTTGTCACATTTTAGAGCGCACTGGCAACGTGCGGTGCTTTGTAATATATAAGAAGCCATTTCTGATTAAGAGATCCCTTTTTAAGTATTGCTTTGATCTTTGCATTATCCATTATTTAAGTTATTCATATTGGTACTTGTGCTTTTCTGTATCCAGAGAAATAACTCTGGTACGATCCCTAGTACAGTAAATAAAAAGTTACTGACGGAACGCTACAAATAGACCAGTTTTTATTTATTTATTTTGTAAATTGGCCACTTTATGTATAAAGTCAATATTTCAACAAATTGCCGCTAAGGACATACGTAGAAGTAGTTGCTTTTGTAAATATAATTTATTGTGTTGTATTTTGAAGAAAAAACATTTAAAGTAATATGAAATGTTAAAATCATTATTTTCAGTTTTCTAAAAATTTCTGATATATGTAAAGATTAAATATATAAAGAACGTAAACCATTCACTTTTTGAGAGCTACGATATATAATTCAGGAGAAAACGTCAATTTATTCTGTCTTCGATAATTCTTGCTACCCGGACAATAATGCAAATCTTTGAACTCATTCGGTAGAGATTGTGTGCATGCTCCGTTATAGTGTTGATGAAGAAAATGTCGGAGGCAAAGAAATTGAAGCCAGGTCCGAAGTGTAAATTGAGCGAATCTGCCAGAAAAAGAAACAAAAAAGCAGCGAATGCCAAGTTAAACAAAAACAAAATATATATTGGGGATGAATATGATCGTTGGATGGAAAAATA
Organism: Bathymodiolus brooksi; assembly: GCA_963680875.1. Classification (NCBI taxonomy): domain Eukaryota; kingdom Metazoa; phylum Mollusca; class Bivalvia; order Mytilida; family Modiolidae; genus Bathymodiolus; species Bathymodiolus brooksi. The sequence goes on along the minus strand of OY804581.1, from coordinate 102,180,730 downwards.
AGACCGCTCTTCGTCTGGAAACGAACTCTGAAGTTGCCAAGATTCTTCTTGACAGGTAACATCATTTTCGTTTCGATTTACATTCCATTATTTTCCATTCAATCCACGATTAAAAATAATTTTCCCTTAGCGAAACGTTAAACAAGGATCTCTTTACATGGAAAATAAATATATATCACCATCTATGATCTAAAGCGCCGTAAATGTCTTTTAACGCTATTATGTGTATAATTCAGCAAATTTCGCAGGGCCCAGTAAGGGGGCACTGCATACGCAACTTGTAATTATGTTAAAACATTGTTTTTTTTTAATTTAAAATGAATACTACTTTGTTTCAAATCTATTTAAAATTTATTTGGCCTAAGAGACAAGAATGTGAAAGAAAGCACACATTTTTTTTATCTCATAATAATATATAGGCAAATAATTTTCAGAAATAATTTGATTCTGAGGGGGCCTGGCAAGTTTAGTCAGGTAAGAATATTTGACAGAAAATTCATTCGGCACATAGTGCGGGCCAGATTTTTTTTCTTTATTTTCTGTGGAGCAAAGGCCCCTGCGGAATCAATTGGTTGTCCCCAAAATAAACCAGGAAATAAACGAACCAAGTTATGAAATGGTTGGTGTCAAAATAACGGTGACAATTTATGGACAAAATAATCGTATTTTTGGCATTCTTTTCCTTGTTGATTTTTTATTTTCTTCTCTCACAACTCCAAATGTTTTCATCGTAATGGTTTTGAAATGTACATACTAATAATAATTTACACAGTTTGTACATGCGATACTTTAGTTCCCGTGTCATTCATTATTACCGATTTCAATGTTTTTGTCCAGTTTTTCGAATAAACTGAATAAGTCAGAATGAAATTCATTGCAGTTGATAATCTTTAAGTAAAACATACATGAAATAATTGCTTTGCAAGGCAAGAAATGCAAGAAATTTATCTTCTTTCAAAACCAGAATGATACATGATAACATGTGCTCACCTCAGCATCCATCGTTGTTTACGTTGGCGATGAAATTTTATGATCGGCAATCATCGGAACGGTGCATCCGAAAGTTAATTAGCCGCCATTGTCTTGAAAAAACACGTAAGAGATGGAATGATTTTCTGTTCTTAATCACAGATGATCGCGATTTTCGTCCTCAAACATGCACGAATGGTTTAGTTTTTAGGGAATGTAAACATATCAAGAATATTTTTGAAGATGTTTATTTCACCAAAAACTCGTTTCATATTACTTTAAAGATCATTGATATTCCACGGCCGTAGGCCGGGTCTGAATAAAGTGAGGCAAAGGGGTGTTTGTCAATGGGGGTACAGCCCCCATTAGGAAAAGGGGGTCCGGGGGAAACCCCCGGAAGCTTACGCCTTATTGTAATTTTTAGACTAAATTCTAAATTGAAAATGCCTTTAAAAAGTCAGAAATATAACTGTTTACTGCATTCACAAAATCTCAGACTTCTAAAATAAATGGATTACCCCGTTATATTTGTTTTCTGTTTATTGTTTTTGCTGTTATGCCATATGTATAATGTATTGATTATTATTCCATCCCATGTGTGACAATTGAATATCTGGTCTAAAGCATGGGATCATAATAAAATTTCAATTCAAATTTTAAACGAGGTTAAAATATCGACTATCACACATCATTCAGTGAATAAATATGTTTCGATGTAATTTCTATTAATCCGATATATATATTTGTCACTTTGTTATGATAACAAAGTGACAGATATCGGAATATGCAAATCCACATTGATGCTTTGAAAGTTACCTTCATCTAATTTTCGTTTTAAAGACCCTGAAGAGACATGATGACTTTCCAACGTCTTCTGCAATGTTTTTCCGCGCGGGAGCAACTTCGGATATTCTCATCGTTCTTCATCTGAATTGATGACATACAGCTGCCGAATAACACTGTCACTGTCAACCGTTAATCGAATATTACGTCCAATGAATTTATAATCCGTGATATTATAACAATGGATTTATGGGTGAAATTAGACAAATTTTGAAGGAAAAAAAAGATTTTTATTTGTTTTCAAAGGTTATACTTGCGTTTCAAAAGTGAGGCATTTCCCTCCATTGCGTTACGACCATGATCTGACAGTATATCTATAGCAATGTGTTATACATGTATGTACGTTTCAGAAAATATATATGGTGTTGGAAAGGTTAAACTCTTCAAGGTATTTCATGTCGTTGAGTTTGGTAATTTTTTGAAAGTTTCCTTCATTTCCATCCAATGGTCATGTAGGTGGCATATGTTATTTTTTTTTTTACAATTCGCCAAAACTACTTTCCTGTTTCTTTTTCAAGCAGAATCAGTTAAAATTCTCGTACGACCGCGTGCAGACATTTTTGTTGACAGGAATTTATGTTCGAGATGGTTTTCATGAAAATAAAAGTGAATGGATGGATTTTTTACTTTAAATCTAGATTATTAGTGTTAATTTATGTTTTGAATGTACTCCTTGTAAAAAAATATCTGGACCAAAAAAATCACCAAAGTCAACAACATTATACCTTTCAAATAAAATGTACAAATTGACTAAAGCATAAATTTAGTAGAAAATCCTAAAGGAATTGATTAGTGATGAAGGATATTCCAGAAATGCGCTGTGCGGGCAGTATTCAGTAGTCAGTGTTTCTATCACTGGGTCGATACCTCTGCTGGTGAACTATTAGTCCCCGAGGGTACCAGTAGCCAGTACTTCTACCACATGGGTCGATACCTCTGCTGGTGAACTATTAGTCCCCGAGGGTACCATCCGCCCAGTAGCCAGTACTTCTACCACATGGGTCGATACCTCTGCTGGTGAACTATTAGTCCCCGAGGGTACCATCCGCCCAGTAGCCAGTACTTCTACCACATGGGTCGATACCTCTGCTGGTGAACTATTAGTCCCCGAGGGTACCATCCGCCCAGTAGCCAGTACTTCTACCACATGGGTCGATACCTCTGCTGGTGAACTATTAGTCCCCGAGGGTACCATCCGCCCAGTAGCCAGTACTTCTACCACATGGGTCGATACCTCTGCTGGTGAACTATTAGTCCCCGAGGGTACCATCCGCCCAGTCGTCAGTGGTTTATTAGATATATATTTATTGGAATTTACAGTTCCTAAATCACGTAATTATTATTAATACTAAGGTACTCCTTCCTAGTGCATAGGTGACCTTAGTCGATTTTGGCTATTCTGTTTAGATTCTTTGGTTTCCTTGCTCCCAAAGATTTTAAAATTATTTGGCTGTGAGCTTACCTGATGAAGGTTATTCTGAGCGTACCTGATGAAGGTTATTCTGAGCGTACCTGATGAAGGTTATTCTGAGCGTACCTGATGAAGGTTATTCCAGAAACACGTCATGCGCACAACATTTGATATCTACGTTATTATTTTACACCAATACCTGTAGCATTTCTGTATCAATACGAATGCAACTTTTGCAACCAATGTTCAATGTCCGTCATTATACCTATATATAAAATGAAAAACAATACCACACCGTCCGATCAGTTCTAAATCCAATATCAAAATCATAGAAAGAGGAAAATCGATACCCTTTACACACAAATACATGATCGCTCACTTTCCTGGCTTGGTACGGGTACTTCAATAAAAAGTGGTGGGATTTAACTTTTTTTGTTTGGCGGGGGGGTGGAGGGGCAAGGCTCTTTCTGGAATGATGGCATCAAAAATTGTTGTTTATTTTTAACTTTTAATCACCACAGAACCACGGTCCTTAAGGTGAAATATGCTAAAAATCCAAAACAATGATGTTTAATAAATGTTTTAGACATCATCCAAGAAACCAAATATCATATCAATCTAGGCTGTTCGATGATAAAAGGAGTTAGGGACTTAGGGTTAAAATATGGTGTTTAACTCCACTTTCAACAATATTTCAGTTATATCGTGGCGGTCAGTTTTATTGGTGGAGGAAACCTGAGTACCCGGAGAAAACCACCGATCTGTAGCAAGTCACTGAGAACCTTTATCACATAATGTTGTTTCGAGTATACCTCGCATGAGCGGGATTCGAATTCACAACATATTGGTGATTGGCAATGATTGTATAGGGATAATATAAGTGTGCTGGGATATATTGCATTCATTAAGTAAGAGTTTTCATCAAGCCCTGTATTATCTTTATAGATGAGGCCAAAAGGCTTTAATACTCAAACTCTAAAATGTATTTAAAATATGCTTTGTGATTATCCCAATTTTTGTTCTGTTTTTGATCACACATTTAAATAAGTTATCTTGTATGCTTTGGCAGCAGTTATAGGTATAATTGGACTTCGAAACTGTTAAACTCTCATGAACATATACACCTAAAATTAATTCCAGTATAAATCAAATTTGATATATTCTCATGAACATATACATCTAGAGCATATTCCAATATATATCTACAAGTGGACAACAAAACCCAAGCATCTTTGACCAGGATTACGCGGCGTATAGTAATCAATCGTAAATAAACTATTTTTATTTGGCATATATGAAATACAGAAATTTTGTATATGATTGATATAATATAATTAACTGTTCAAATTATATAAATATTAATCTTTACTGTTCAAAAATAATTAATTGATAAAGGCCAAACCGAAGGGCCAAACAAATACACAGATCAAATGATTATTTACACAAGTTAAAAAATCAAAGTTTTTACATTGGCAACTGAAGCCATGGTTCAAAGTACTAATAGTCTAAATGTGATCTATTAAAATACAAAGCCCCGCAAATAATGTGTTGTCAACCATATATACCATTTATAGTAAAATAAGCAACACAAAATGTATTATGCTAATCTTATACAGCATTAACACATAAACACAAATAATAAGTCAAATTCATACAAAATTCGTTACATCCACGTGTAAATGAATTAACACATGTTGTATTTACTACTATTACATACATATAAATACTGACCAAACTTAAGTCCAGGTCCTACTACGAGTGAATAAGTCTAGAAAAACCTTTACCCAAAGGCAAACTGATGAGACAAAAGTTCTCATAATTAGCAATGTGCAAGAACCTGAACAAGAAAATTTGTCAATTTTATATTACCCGTGTGATTTGGATGAAGACCACACAAAGGAGAAAATAATTCAAAAATTGGTTGACCATATTTAACGAACGGCTTGTAGGTAGATATGAAATCAGCACCTCTGTAAACTATTCACTGCAACGACAAATATTTTCGTTTGATTAAAATCCACAGGTCTTGGTAAAATAGCAGATAAAATTATCTTGGCATTCCTTTTTGTTAAAACATGTCACATTTGTGACCAACTGGTTATAATTATTTTCAAAATCCCTTAAATTATAATTCCATATATTGTTAGTTCCAACATGTATGATAATAATATCAAAATGCAACTTAATTATGCCCCTGTTAATTAAATCTATAACATCTATTATACCGACACCTGGAAATGCTTGCAAAGTACATTTCTTTAAATATATATGCTTGCCAATAGAATCTGTTATTAAAGTTGCTGTTTTTTTATCTGAAATTACAAGAAACTACGTTCTAACGTTCTTGACAAATAACAAAATTTTTAATTTTATTAGCAACTTTTAGTTTATCCGACAAATCATTAACAATATATTTCTTGTATGCATCATTTTTCCAATCTCCCATCAGTTGGATCATATTGGAGGGAATACCGGCATTTGCCAAAAGAGTGGCCCCACCCTAGCTGCAATAATGTAGCTCCTGTGACAAACTTGTGTCTCGGCAGAGCTACAACGCGGTCTCATTCGTCACAATGGAGCCAAAAAAAAGTTGCAGTTGAAACATAAAAACTCACTATTTACGCTTCAAGCATTTCATTATAACTATGACTGATGATCCCAGTCCTTGTTAAGTCGGTTTGGCTGAGAAATATATGCTTTTCAAAGGTAGCAACAACCTTGTTCAAATTTATCGATCGTTTTCCATAACCGGAAACTACGGAAGGCGGAGCTTTTCTAAATATGGTATTTCTTACTACACGCTGATGTAAACATTCACGCCTCAAATCGCCAAATATGGTATCGACATCCAAATAGTGAGGCCGGAAATTTTACGAAATTCAAAATGTTCAGAGAGAAGGATTTTTATTTTGTGGGAATTACATTCTAAAATACTGGTAGGTGATAAAAACTTGCTATAATAATGGACAAAAGGAAAGGTTATGTCTTATTATTGATAAATGCAGGCGTCAGAAACTCTGTAAGCGAGCGCAAAAAATCTCGGCGGCTGCTCCATTACGTGTAATGGCATCCCGTTATAACCCTTGCGAGTAAGCGAGCATTTAGGGTTTTATTATTAGAACTAGCCCCACCCCGTCTGAAACTTTGACTAGAAAACAAAAGTGGATTGAGTCCAATCAATGAAATTAATTGTTTTAACTTATTCTGAAATTGATGATATGCTAAAGGTATTAATTTTCCCTTTGATTCAATCAAAAAAGCAGGACTCTCGGTGGAAGCCGGATTAAATTCACACATACGTTTATACGCCGACACCGGACAAAATTTGGAAGAAGGAATAGCAACTAAGGTATACATGTATATACAAAAGCCGGTCTCCAAACTGGATTGTTTTAGTCTACTTAAATCTAACTAATAGATAAGATTTTTGAATTATTATATCTTTCATACAAAGCTGTTTAGTATTATCAAACTTACGAGAAGATATCGGCACTAAATTTGATTTTCTAGATAAAAGAAAAAATGCAAATAAAAATAAACACCAAAATGTCAAATCTTCCGATTTTTTTAAATTTAAATACTAAATGGATTTTTTCCAAAATCTCTAACGTAATAGGCAAAGCTTGTTTTTGGCAAATGCTGTAATACACGACTTAAACCCCTAAGTGTAAGTTTCAATTCAAAGGAAGAACACTTGTTAATTTCCATACCGTGCAACAAAAATAAAATTCGAACGCCGTTTAAATAATTTGTAATACTACAAATCGATTTAAATGATCTGATCAAAAACTGACAATAGCAACACAATACATTAATAGAAATTTTGAAAGGATGCAATTGGTAATATGCACAAAATAAGAGATAAGCTTTCCATTGAATTGATAAATTTGAAATCGTACCTTTCGCGAAAGCCACTTTTCTAGATTGTAACATCTCATCATGAAGAACTTTTAAATTAGAAACTTCTGAAACATTAAATTACCATACATGACTGAACAAAAATAATTTATCAGAAACGAAATCTTCAATCACTTCTAAATCAGTTTCTCCGAATTTTGTCATGTAAATCCCATCGGGACAACGTATCTGCGATTCTATTATCGCAGCCTGAAATATGTTGACTTTTGATATCGAAATTATTTAAAGCGGCAATATAGCGGGAATGACATGAGCTTAAAGCATGAAAAAATATTCTCATTAAACAACCAATGAAATAATTGGATTTAGAAAAACATGATACCAATCAGAGGCTCGTTATGGACATGTAAAAGTCCAAGATAACCTCATTTATTCGATACCCATCACGACTCGACCAAACAAAATGTTAACATTATTTGGCGCCAATTATTTATTTTTTAATAAAAAATACCACAATTTAGGTTATGTCACAGGATTGTTTACTAGTATCAGGGGCGTAGCTGGATGTAAAACTATGTGCAATCAAAGAATTTCGGCGAGGGGTCTGGGGGCTGCCTAAGGCCCTCATCGGGTCCAGGGCTGAAGCCCTGGTATTTCAGCCCTGGTAGGGGGACAAAGCCACCCTGGAAGGCCAGCGTTTCTAGCAATTAGAGAGGGCAATTCCTGTTGTTATGGGAATACGATACAGTAGGGATTCCCAATTGATTTTTTCATAAAAATTCGTGATTTGGTCAATTTCGACATGCTCTTTCCAAATATGCAAAGAAAAATATACCTTCGTGACTTAGTTTTCGAGATATTTACGATCGAATTTCGACCTTTTTTCGACAAATTTTTAAAATACAGATTTTTATAGCGGTAAAGAAAATATCACAATTTCAAAACGGTAAAAGATAATTGCATCCGGTTTTTTGCAATAGCTTCCTATGATAATTTCGTTCAAAGATGATGAGCATGTACATTGCCAATAATAGATTAAGTAGTCCAAAAATTCTATTTATTTGTGGAATATGGATTATTTAGTGGTTTCTTCATGAATAAATTTGCATGTAGAAAAAAAAGGACAATTGATATTTTCTTAATATTTTGTCATGATATTCTCGCAATGATTTTATTTAGAATTTTAACAAAAAGTAAGGGGGTACATGTGCTTGTTTTTTAGCTACAGAACAAAAACCGTGCATTTTTCATGACAAACCTAGACATCGTCAATTTCGATGCCAAATTACCCTATGTACATTGTATTTTAATAGGTAAAACGTCGTGGAGTCTTTACCGCCGTTTTCCTTGAATTGGATGAAAGGGTAACGCAACCGGAGAATGAAATAAATGAAAGAGAACGGCAATAGTCTGTATGACAAAAAATTATATAATATTCTCACCAATAAATGAATTCTATGAAACGTATGCAGGGGCGGATCCAGGATTTGTGGTTAGGGGGGGCGTGAGTAGGCGAGGGGTCTGGGGACCGCTTAAGGTCCCCAGCTGGTCCAGGGTAGAACTCTGGTAGGGGGCCCAGGGGGCAAAGCCCCCCTGAAGCTCTGGGGATTTTAAGAATTACAGACATTTATTTAAACGACAATTTTGAACCAACCACACCATTTTTATCAGACCAAAAAAACTTGATTTTGAGTCTTAATTTTGTCGGATAATTGTTAACAGTATATTTTTGTCAGATTATAAGAACCTAAAGTAAAACTTTTTTTGAACAATCGTGATGCGAATTGTTCAACTCATGACTGATCGATCACGATATTTTAACCCTTCAAAGAACTATTGGTTTAGTTTTAACGCATTCCTCTGTACTTTTGGTGCTTGTCCTTTCGGGTGGTTCTAGTTAATACTGCCCGTCCGGATGGAGCTTTTCTTTTCGTCGTTTGATTCATTCATTGAAAACATATGATTCGACCGTTCTTGTTTATAGACAAACAAAAGCGGAAATTGTCGGCGAATCCATATATGAATCAACGAACACACCCAACGTGTATTTAAAATGTGTAGGAATATTTTACTACAGGTCACGAGTTAACCATTCATGAAAAAGTTGTTTGTTGAACTGCTTAATTAACGTTGTATAACATATGCTTTGCGAATTTTAGGGGGGGGGGGCGCATGCCCCACACGCCCCCTCTAAATCCGCCCCTGGTATGTATACGCCTTTTAAAGATGCCTTTACGACCTTATAACGAAAAGAAATTTGAGGTTTATTATTTTCGAGGCGAAAGGAGAACAATCAGTAAATGTCCAATTTATTTTCATTGTCCTACAGTAACAAAAAAAACCCCGCAAATCTGTGGGATAAAAAGACGATAGCATTCATCATCCTTTCGTTAGACGAGGCGAGGCATATTTTTGTGACGAAAAGATGAAAATTGCAGGAAGTGATCGGAAGTATTGGTCCTCAGAGTATTGTGGTTGCTCAATGAGTTAGGTCGTTGGATCTAACAACTCATACAAGCCTATCACCAATACAGCGTGGGTTCGCGCCCGGTTTTGTAAATTACACAAAAAGGTGCACTCTACTCGCAGCCGGAAGTGATAAAGTTTACCAGTTGCTTGCCCATGGTCGGTGGTTCTCTCTGGGTATTCCGGCTTCCTCCACCACTAAAACTGGTTGCCATGATATAGCTGAAATATTGTTGAAAGTGGCGTTAAAACACCAAAAATCAAAAATCAATCAATCTTATAGTATTGTTTCGAGGCGGAAAACGGCAAAAACTAACCATCGTATGAAGCCCTACAGTAAATGTTTACAAAAGGGCAATGGTCATGATCGTAAAACACTTCCTTTACACGACATGTAAGTCAGTCCGTTGTTCTTATAATCCCGTTAGTCGAGTTTGATTTTACCAACTCCAGATTTTTGAAACTAACATGTGACTGTACTTTGGTAAATTTGGTGATATACTGTATAAACACATCTTTTCTTCCCTTGCCTCACGTTCAATCTAAAGCGGAACAGGGTAAAGGAAAATAGGTAGAAAGGGGTTTGAGAAAGGAGTTCATGGAGAGACAAAAAATGCCGGAGTAAGGATACAAAAAAGGGGGGGGGACATTTAGGAAAAAACCATGCCCCCCTCCTTCAAATTAAATGGTTGGTCCCTAATTATAATTTTGAATTTGTGGACACTACAGAGGGCGGAACATTCTACAATGGAACACGGAGAAGAATGTTCCGCGGAATGTAGTGTACAAAAATTCTAAATTGACCAATGAAAACATTCAAAATTATTAGATTGCACCGAATTCATAGTATCCCCACCGGTTTCGAGTATCCGAATACCCGGCGTTAATCAAGTCCTCTTTTCGGTTGTTTGTGCTTCACATCACTGTGTGTGTTTTTGTGTATTTATTTGGATATCCCTTAATTAAATCGCTCTTTTTTTACCATCACGTTTCATACAGAAAACATTCATCGGTTGACGGAACACTTCAGGAAGTTAATATATATGAACAAAGGAAATATGAGGTACAGAAAACATTCATCGGTTGACAGAACACTTCAGGAAGTTAATATATATGAACAAAGGAAATATGAGGTGCAACACAGGTTAAAAAAGAAATGCCTTGATTCCTGAAACCTGCGACTTGTTCCTATAAATTCAGTTTTATATATACCGTCCGCCTTGGTTATTAAATTTTTTTTTTAGAAAGCTAGCGAATCATCAATGTCTCTGTGCACATGCAGTACAGCTAAAGAAGTCAGGCATTGTTGTCCTCAAGTACGTCTTAAGGCGACGAAGAACAGAGAATGGTCTCTCCGTCGTAGCTGTGCTGGCAGGCATGGTGTAAAGTATCAACAAAACGGTGCTGATCGAAGGATAGAGCTCTTCGTTTGTGACGTTAAGGGTGTCCTTCAGATTCGATGGTTTAGCGGTTGTCAATGTTGCACAACCTTTTGATTTCGGCTTTAAAACATAACTATTTCGCAACGTAAATCGGTTTTGTATGTGTCACATATAACGTCTACGGTGTCTGGTGTTAGTCTAGGCAAGTTCATTGGTATCAAGTATTGTGCCTGGTATCTGCCGCCATTTTCAAGTAATCTCACGGTAAGCTCTGTTATGTAATAGTCCATAAACGGGTAGTACATAGACCGCTGCCAAAACTGGCTAGGGTTATCAGCGGGATGACCAGCTCGGTTGATCTGTCGGCCCGTTCTCCTTGGAATAGTTGGTATAATTTCAAACTGATCGGCAATAGAAACGGCCAAATTTAATAACGATCGGGTCCCACACAGTTTGGTCGTTTCGTTCCGAAGTTAACTGATTAATAACAACTTCCCTCTCTTTGACCGCTTCTACCAGATCGCATATAAAACACGTTATAATGATTATTAATTATACTGAAAAAGTGAGATTCTTCCCATGTCAGTAATAATATTTTTTAGTGCAAACAAAAACAATTTATTTTGTCGAAATGATGTGCAAGCAATTGATTTTTTGCGTAAAGGCAGCTACGCGCCTGAGTATAATGATATAAGAAGCAATTTCTGTAGAATTTAGGTTATTTCACATGGTCAGTGCATGATCAATTAATGTGCACTTCTGATTGTTCAACATCTATCTTAGCATACACATTAATTACCACATGTTCTTTTACAAGCACACTGCCGTCCAGTTCGGATGTTCTAAATTATATTGGAAATTTTTTAAATCCCTCCAACTTACCACCCAATTTTAATTTAGATCTTTATACCAGTCATTTTCAATAGTGCACTTTTTGGTCCCCACCTTTGCTATTTAATGTCATTTATTCATTTGATGACAGGTCTGGACATTAACGTTTGTCCGATACCAGTGAAAACTGATGTCGGACAAGTAGATCTTGTATTACGGTTGTCCGACGGGACAAGTGAAAAAATCAGATTCCCAAACGTGCCGGTACGACAGACAAATCTATTTCCACTGGTATAAAATACTGCATGGGTTTGCTTAGTTCGAGATTCCTCTGTCGTTTAACGGCATTGATAAAGTTGCTTGTAGCCGTTCAACGACAGAGGGTGCTATATACGGAAACCATCGAATTTGCCTCACGGCCATAGGATCGGCACATTTCCACGTTTCGTGGCTATCGGATTTTATTTTCTATCATAAACCTTATATAAATCGCTTCACCAATCATTTTTCTATTCATTCATAACCATCTTACCCTCAGAAAGTGGTGTTACACTCCATTACAGCTCGATTTTGCCTTAGATCCTATTATTCCGCCATTTGACTTCCATTTTCGAATCTACACAAGTGATCTCGCGATACTAACTGAATGATGACAGCAACGCATTGCATGATGGGAGCTAATTAATGCAGCGTGCCAAATTATTTGGAGCATTATTTGCATACGTAAACAACATTCAAATCACATGGAAGACGATACATTGAAGCGTATTCTGCAGGACAAACAGTCCATCTACAGATCAAAGCAGAGCAGAAGGAAATAATACAGAATGTGTTGGAAAGAAAAGATTCAATGGCAGAGTGTTACCAACGGGCTTCGGAAAGAGCATGTGTTGCGTTCCCCCTTTTTGTTTTTGGACAAGGTACTACATTTTTTTTTCTTATGGTTATCTGTAATTCACTAAATTTGCTGTTAAAATCATTACCAATCAATATAATCAACTGTATTAAATTTTATGTTAATTGTTCTGCCTTAACAGGAGCCTATGATTGGCAATAAAAATATTTGTTTGTTTGTTTATATGCAAATCATCTCCCATGATACATTGCGGTAATCGTAGTTTTCTCGTAGTCACGTGACAAATGTTTGAAAAATGGAAGACAAATGTCGAAATCATAGGATCTAAGGCAAAATCGTGCTGTAATGGAGTGTAACACCACTTTCTGAGGGTAAGATGTTTATGAATGAATGGAAAAATGATTGGTGAAGCGATTTATATAAGGTTTATGATAGAAAATAAAATCCGATAGCCACGAAACGTGGAAATGTGCTGACCCAGAGTTGGAGAAGCAAATCCGCTGTTTTCCGTATATAGCACCCTCTGTCGTTGAACGGCTACAAGCAACTTTATCAATGCCGTTAAACGACAGAGGAATCTCGGACTAGGGTTTGCTGTATAAAAGAGCCCTGTTTGATCTCCAATTTGTCCATGATTTATTTTGATTAAAACTAAAGTGAAATGCCAGATCAAAACGCTTTTATTGTATCATTTATCTTTCCTCCAGACATGCTTTGATGTAACTCGAATAATACTGCGCCCTCTATCGGCACTATCGCTGGATGAGTTAATGTAGCGACCAGCGGGAGCGTAATATAACGACTGGATTATTCGGGTTAGCTTTGATGAAGTTCAAGGACATTGACAAAATTAAAGTCGCAATCTCAGAAACGCTTTAATGAACTGAAATATCACTATTTGAAATATAAGAACAAGAATCACTCCGGAACGGACACGTACAAATTATCGGATACCAAATTTAAACTTGTCTTTTGTGCAAAATACGATAGAGGACTTGATTTAGGCTTTTGGGAAATATTGAAACCTTTGAAATGGACAAATATTACAAGCTTTTGCCTGATCTGGTTGAAAAGATCCACTAAAATTTTTATTTCTCTGTGAATGTAAATAAAATACTTTGTTTTATTTATATCACAGGCACTTGTTTCTGGTAAAAAAAATATACCTAGATACTGGTATATATAGTATCTAGGTATATTTTTCTCTACCAGAAACAAGGATTTATATAGCACAAATATGAATTATTACAATTTGTGTGGTATTGGATCACAACACAGTAATATTTCAAAAGGAAAGGGGGAGGGTACATATAAAAATCACTGGTATGCAAGACTCCCATCAAGGTAGACAGAAATAAAAATGTGACATTGAATATATGTCCTTAAGGTAGTTTTGAATAAATTAAAACCCAGAACAAATCAGTTCAGGCAGCTTTAACTATTTACTAAATTTGGGCAGGGTAACATCAGAGGGGTCGCGAAACAATGTTTTGATTAATCGCAATTGACTTCTCCCAGAAGTCTCCCCACTTCTCTCTGTTGTCTTCCACTTCTCCATGTGAGCTCTCTGAAAGTAGTGGGAGCCCTGGATAATTATTCTCTAGTTTTTGTAATTTTTATTAATTTAACAACTAAAAGATTGAGTCGGACAAGTACTTTTTTTAGTTAGCTGTCCGAAGGGACAAGTTGAAAAATATGTTAATGTTGAGGCCTGTATGTTATGTAATTATTATATAATTTCAGTCATGATTATGTTATATTATGTAACAATTTTATATATGCAATTTATTGCAGTTTATGATAATGATGAAATGACCTTTTCCACAAATCAGTGTTTGTTTAATTTAGCAAACTAGCTAGGACTGTGTTGTCAATACATTTTTGTATATTTATTCTATATTGGCTGTCATAAAAACTTTTCCTACTATCAGCTATTATTGCAATTTTATACACCTGTCTGTAGCAATGTCTCTGTGTTACAAAAACGATCAACCTGTCCTCGTTAGAGACTATATATACAGATACATAAGTTAAATCATAAATGTTGTATTTAATATTTGTGTATTCTAGATTTTTTGTAATTTTGCATAACCCTTTCTATAAAATATTCATGTACAATGTATATAGTAGAGTGGCATAATAACCTCATTAAACAACCTTATTAAGAAAAAAACTGCTGGGACGTGCTAATCTGGGTCACGGGTCACTGTAATCGGGCGGCTGTATCGAGAAACAGATACGGTGTTGAAAACTGTTGATACTCATAAAATATTGATAAATGCTATAAAATTTTATGTTTGTCTTCAAGAAATCTGATAGACAAAACCATGTGTGAAGTTTTATGACGAAATATCTCCGATTTCTATGTAAATTTACGAGTTGAAGTTGCGGCTGTATCGAGAAACAGATATGGTGTTGAAAAAACTGTTGATACTCATACAATATTGATAAATACAATAAAATTTTATGTTTGTCTTCAAGAAATATGATAGACAAAACCATGTGTGAAGTTTTATGACGAAATATCTCCGATTTCTATGTAAATTTACGAGTTGAAGTGGGGAAACACCCACAGGTAATTTTAGCGATGTATTTTTATCTTGGACAAGAATAATGAGCGTCCTGATTAGATGACCAATTTAAAACACACTGACACCGCATGGTAAAAAGATGCATGTAAAAGAAATCTATGTTATATTTATTCATTTGTTTGATTCTGGAATATTGTTGATCATTGATTTAAACAAGAAAAAAAAACGGGGGGTGAATTTTATTAGTGAATTTTACAGTTAAATAAATGTTATGTTTCGAAAAATAAAAAAATGTTGCGACTAAAGCTTAAATCAGCGTTAAAAATTGAACAAATATCAGTGGTTTTGTAAATGAGATTTATTTTAAATAGAAAATCTGAATTTATTATTTATTATTAATGATACAATTTTATATCCCTTGGGAGGGGGAGGGGAGGGGGGGCTATGATGAAAATTTGAAATAAAAACACAGGACCGGACTTTAAGCAAAAATAAAATCCAAGACCCCTATGTCCATGATTTTTTTTTTTTTTTAAAGTTAATAATATGAAATATTGACATCCACACTTCCCTTTAGGACAATACATTTCTGTGTCCACACTTGTTTCAATAACAAAAAACCATAGATATTTAATTTGGTATGCACAACATGTTTCTAGAATAACCTTCACCATGCAGGTCAATAGTTTTCAATAAATTGAAGAACACAAAATATCCCAGGAGAGTTAAAAAATCTAATCGATTGATTGATTGATTGATTGATTTGTGTTTATCGCCAATTTTAGCAGTATTTCAACTATATCGTGGTGTGAATAATAAATCTAATTGAAAAATCGTAAAAAGGAAAGGCAAATATTTTAAAAGTCTTTGGTCGCAAGTAAATCAAAGACTGTCAAAGATGTATTCCAAAGACATCTGTTTGTTAAGTTAATATTCATTGTGCCATCCTATTATTAAATGCTTGATTCATTCGTAGAGAAGTACAACTATTATAGTCAGGGCCGGATTATCCTATAGGCTAGTATAGGCGGCAGCCTATGGCCTCTCAAGCTTGGGGCCTCCTAGCTCGACAGGCCCTGCTTAAATATTTTCAAATATGATTTATTTTTTTAATGAATATATTTTAATGTTTTCATTTCTGAACAATTCATTTAACTTAAAATATTCCAGACGGGTGTGGGCGAGTTAGAGGGTGGCTCCATCTGAAGGGGTCATAATTTCATTAGAGTAGGGGCTCCAAAAGGTATATTCCGGCCCTGATGGTAGTGTTTTGGTTTTAATGATTTATTTTTTTATAATTAGGTCTTTTATGTTGTTGTCAAATAAATATTTATTCAAAATTTATATCAAAGTTTGTTTTTAATAATTTATATGCTATCAAGTGTACATAATGCAGTGAAAAATTATTGTAACATCATCATCACTTAAGGTTACCAGAGGTGTAGCTGCATATACGCTGTCACGCCATAGCGTGCACATCGGCAGGTTAAAAATAATTGGGAAATGAAATCTAAAAAAAAATAGTGCTACTTTTAACAGTCTAATTAAATCAGTATAATTAATATATCCGATATTAATTAGACTGTTAAAAGTAGCAATTTTTTTTGGATTTTATTTAGCGGCTCCTAGTAACTATGTATGGTAATATATAGACTAGCAAACGTTACGTTAAATCGGAAAACCGCTTCTATGCACAGCATCTATACTGCCACGTGTTGTAAACAAAATAACTAATGATCATGTTGCTGCAATATACGAGGCATACCAGGCTGACATTGATTTGTCATTAGAGGCAGTTTCGGGAGAGAAGTTGCCAGATTGCGAACCCGCTGGCCATTATAAAACGGAATGATTTGCCAACAACACTTTGTACCATACTTGATTCTGTAAATCCAGTTCTCTATCCTTCTACAGATACAATTGTATGTGTTTTGTTAATCATGCCAATAAAAAGCGATACTCCTGAAAGGTCATTTAGTGTACTGAGTCGTTTGAAAACTTATGTTAGGTCGACTATTAAGAATGACACGCTATCTTCCCTTGGATTGATGCATATTCACCGAGTTTTTGAAGTGGACTTGTACAAAGCAACGAAGGTGTTAGTATCAGCTATAAGACACGAAGGGCAGATTTTGAAAAAAATTAAGAAATGCTTGTCTATCAAAGTCATTTAAATTGTGCTTGATTCTATGTTATATGAAACCCTGAAAAGGCCTCAGATCGCATCTCTTCGAAAACAAATTTTCGGGGGGGGGGGGGGGGGGGGGAGGGGCGGGAAGACCCAGACCCACTCCCTTTCAAAAATTATGGCGTGCACACTATTAAGCCTCAGCTACGCCCCTGGTTACATCATTTAATTGAAAATAATATTACAATTGAATTAAACCACTGGCTCCTATCAGCTTATATTTGTAACCTGTTTCACACGTATCATCCTTATTTGGAGGCTCTTTCTACCTGGTCATGATGAAATGAGGAATTATGTGTAGCAACATTTCAGCAACAACTGCAAGTGGAGAATATATCTCAGTTTCCTGTCATGTGTTCATTGATAGAGGGTTGCTGCCAACAATGAAGCTACAGAACCAAGGGTCGTTAGACATAAAAATGAAGTCTTCACTTCAAAAGTTTTACTATCGCTATCATGACTTGGTCAACTGTCACGGAAAGTATATGTCACAAATGACCACGGATATATTGGTTGTAGAAGTGAAATCCTGTTCTTTTTTTTCTTTCATGGCTTATTGCCAGATTTTTGGAATGATCAACATGAAGTGTGCCGAAGGCCTTGTGCGTAACCCATATTTTAATGGGGTTCGTGTTGCTAGATCTTTAGTTTTTTGTGTAGTGTTTTGTAGGTTATTGTATTTCTTTTTCAGCTATCGCTACATATATATTCTTTCTTTCTGCGATTTACATCTTTGGTTAGAAAGACAATCATCAATAAGATTACAATAATGGCAACGTCTAGTCGAAGAGGGAGCGAAAATCGGCATCGGATAATTCAATTTTATTCAAACCACACAATTTATTAAAATGAACAAAGAACATTTGTAGGTCACTGCATGGGTAGATTGGTTTTCAAATCGTCTTCCTGTACATATTTTGGTTAGGGTTATGGTGTTTAACGCCACTTTCAACAATATTTCACTTATATCATGGCAGTCAGTTTTATTGGTGTACCTGTAGAAAACCACCAACCTGCCGCAAGTCACTGACAAACTTTACCACATAATGTATCAAGAACACTTCACCATGAGGTGGATTCGAACTCACGTTAGTTGTGAAAAACACTGAATACATTGTTAGTTGTAAATCCAACTACCATACCATCACGACAACGATGGTATATTTCGGTATGAAACATTTAATAAATTAAAAAACAACAGTTCATATCATGTTTATTGAGAAAATGGTCAATATTGTGCTCATGAAATGTGACACAAAGTTGCAAATCCTGTACAAAATAAATGTGTGCTTTACAGAATTATTACAAAATAAATACTCTGAAAAACTTAAATATATATAACCCTGTATGCAAACCATTTTATAGACAGGAGTACAAAAAACAACTGTAAGCAAGCTGTACCCTTCACTTTCAATAATAAGTAGTAAATATCCCATGCACTTGATCTCTATGCACATTATGAATTTTTTTTTAAAGTTTAAACAGTGAAAGTCATCAATTCCACCAATATCAACAAAACGAACAATCACCTCCCACCTTAGCTGAACTCACTGAATATAAAAAAGCATGACATATGACATTGAAATTCAAATTCTGGCTTGGGACAGGCACTAAAATGTTTTGGGGATAAAACGGTTAATGGGGTCCCAACTGATAACTGGATTGTCAGCTACAATACATATATATATATAAAATGATAAAAAAAAACCTGCACAGATTCGCTTCCACTCAAAAAGACTACATACTAATTACTATCATAAAAATGAATGACTTATTAAACATGGACAGTACAATAGCAGGATCAATGATTGCTCGTAGTTGAGTGACTACTAGCTAGGAAGGTAAAATATGTTGGTTAAAGACCATTACTTTTTAGACAAAAAAAATCATAACTGATGCTTTTAACAGATTTAATATCAATTAGTCATGCACATCCAAAGATATTAATGGTCTTCATGGGAGACCAGAATAAATAGGTCATCAAACGGTTGGAATAAAAAAAATAGTAATATTATGGAATGAAATATATATGTACTAATTTAATTGCTATTTGGACCTACTAGTTATACTAGCTGATTGTCTATATAAAGTAAACCTGCCTCAAAGTAAACCTGCCTCAAAC
This sequence comes from Bathymodiolus brooksi, assembly GCA_963680875.1. Lineage (NCBI taxonomy): Eukaryota > Metazoa > Mollusca > Bivalvia > Mytilida > Modiolidae > Bathymodiolus > Bathymodiolus brooksi. The sequence goes on along the minus strand of OY804581.1, from coordinate 102,161,273 downwards.
AATGAACTATAGTTGCTAAGTCATAACTTTTATGAATAAGATTTTTCATGGATTTTACAAGTTTAGATTTTACCATTGTCTTGTTTCAACAGAGATAGAAAAATCTAAAATACAAAATAATATCATTTTCAACCAATAAATAAATAATTTCTGATTATTTTTCCCAATAAACTATTCCCTCAAATCCATTACGCCTATGCACCATACATGCCAATCATTCCATGTTTATCATTGACCCATTTACCATTACAGCATTCACACATACATGTAAACCATTCATATCATTCCACATTTACCATTACAGCATTCACACATACATGTAAACCATTCAAATCATTCCATGTCTACCATTACAGCATTCATCCATTCATGTAAACCATTCAAATCATTCCACGTTTACCATTGACCCATTTACCATTACAGCATTCACACATACATGTAAACCATTCATAACATTCCACATTTACCAATACATGTAAACCATCCAAATCATTCCACGTTTAACATTGATCCATTTACTATTACAGCATTCACACATACATGTAAACCATTCATATCATTCCACATTTACCATTGACCCATTTACCACTACAGCATTCACACATACATGTAAACCATGCATATCATTCCACATTTACCATTACAGCATTCACACATACATGTAAACCATTCAAATCATTCCACATTTACCATTGACCCATTTACCATTACATCATTCACACATACATGTAAACCATTCATATCATTCCACATTTACCATTGACCCAATTACTATTACAGCATTCACACATACATGTAAACCATTCAAATCATTCCACATTTACCATTGACCCATTTACCATTACAGCATTCACACATACATGTAAACCATTCAAATCATTCCACATTTACCATTGACCCATTTACCATTACAGCATTCACACATACATGTAAACCATTCAAATCATTCCACATTTACCATTGACCCATTTACCATTACAGCATTCACACATATATGTAAACCATCCAAATCATTCCACATTTACCATTGACCCAATTACTATTACAGCATTCACACATACATGTAAACCATTCAAATCATTCCACATTTACCATTGATCCATTTACCATTACATCATTCACACATACATGTAAACCATTCATATCATTCCACATTTACCATTGGCCCATTTACCATTACAGCATTCACACATACATGTAAACCATTCATAACATTCCACATTTACCAATACATGTAAACCATCCAAATCATTCCACGTTTAACATTGATCCATTTACTATTACAGCATTCACACATACATGTAAACCATTCATATCATTCCACATTTATTATTGACCCATTTACCACTACAGCATTCACACATACATGTAAACCATTCATATCATTCCACATTTACCATTACAGCATTCACACATACATGTAAACCATTCAAATCATTCCACATTTACCATTGACCCATTTACCATTACATCATTCACACATACATGTAAACCATTCATATCATTCCACATTTACCATTGACCCAATTACTATTACAGCATTCACACATACATGTAAACCATTCAAATCATTCCACATTTACCATTACAGCATTCACACATACATGTAAACCATTCAAATCATTCCACATTTACCATTGACCCATTTACCATTACAGCATTCACACATACATGTAAACCATTCAAATCATTCCACATTTACCATTGACCCATTTACCATTACAGCATTCACACATACATGTAAACCATTCAAATCATTCCACATTTACCATTGACCCATTTACCATTACAGCATTCACACATATATGTAAACCATCCAAATCATTCCACATTTACCATTGACCCAATTACTATTACAGCATTCACACATACATGTAAACCATTCAAATCATTCCACATTTACCATTGATCCATTTACCATTACATCATTCACACATACATGTAAACCATTCATATCATTCCACATTTACCATTGGCCCATTTACCATTACAGCATTCACACATATATGTAAACCATTCATATCATTCCACATTTACCATTGACCCAATTACTATTACAGCATTTACACATACAAGTAACCCATTCAAATCATTCCACATTTACCATTGACCCATTTACCATTACAGCATTCACACATACATGTAAACCATTCAAATCATTCCACATTTACCATTACAGCATTCACACATACATGTAAACCATTCAAATCATTCCACATTTACCATTACAGCATTCACACATACATGTGAGCCATTCATATCATTCCACATCTACCATTACATAAGATGTTCATGTACAATGAAGATTGAAAAGATTAACAAAAAGGTAATGATAATAGTTCACTTGATCGTTTGGACCAGATGAACTAAAAATAGCAAAATTATAACAGTCTTCATGTTAACCCACTTACCTGAAGCCCAGGAGAAGTAAAACTGGATTCGAACAACTGAGAATTATGAAAGAATTTGTTTGAATAAATAGATTTTTTTTACTTAATTCGGCTTTCTTTTAAGTAGGTGAATACAATTAAGGCAGAGACTGTTCTAACTATTAATAATATAAAAATTAAATAAAAATTATAATTAAAATTTGATTGAAATAAAATCTGAACATTTAACAGAACAATTAATTTATTAATACTATCATACCTCATTCATCTTTAATACTTTATTATAATACTGAAGAGGCCCACAAAGAAAAATGGCACCAAAAATCGCTGCATCAAATTATAAATATATTATCTTAATGTTGAAATAGCAACAGAAATTCATATTTTATATTTCTGAGAAATAAGTATTCTCAGTAAGCTTTATAAACTTTTGTACAAATTTGCATTAAAATGGATTATTTAATAATATATGTACATAAAAGTGTTATCTACTGGGTAGATGTTGTCCTTCCATTAAAAAAAACTTGTATTTGATCCTGTTTACACTAGCAACTTTAGATTGATCTTTAGTGAAATCGATCTTCCGCCAGTGTAAAGTTTATGTGAATGCAAATTGATCTTTTCTAAATCGATTAAAATAAAGATTGATTCATTTTAAAGCAAGTGTATAAGAGGTCTTAGACCCAAAAAGTATATAAAGATTCTCTTCAATGTGCTCTTAGATCATAATGAGGTTTCTATAAATATTTGAACTGTCCATATTTCCTGAATATCTGTACACTAAATGTAAATATCAGTCCAGAAAAAAGTAAGTTTAGAAGAGTCCATTATGGCCTCATCAATAAAGGTTCATTATTCATCTTGAGGTAAGTCTTCTTCTCTTGTATCACCTAGATGGAAAATTATAATGCATTTAAATATAAATTAATCTTAGAGTCACATGTCATTTTATTCGTGTTTTGATTGGTTTAAAAAGTTGAGGTTATTTGTCAATGAACGGAATCTAAAAATAGACGTCGCTCTCATGACGTTGTGTGCCATTGTCATCAGGTGATTTTCTTTAAATGAGGCACCTTTGGGGTTATTTAAATTTATTTCCGATTATTTGTCTTATTTTGAAAAAAAATTAATATATTTTTCAATATTATAACAAAAAAAGTTTGAATTAATTTATAAGGATTGATCGAAATTATTTGTTTGGTTCATTCGAAATAACCTCAATCAGGTTGTACACACCCTTGCGTAACCCGCTACGCAGGTTATGCAGTGTGTACAACCTGATTGAGGTTATTTCTTCATGAACCGAACAAAAATTGTGATCAATCCTTAAAAATCTTATAGGAGTTATTGCCTATCACTACAAAAGTTGTGAGTTCGAATCTCGCTTACGGTGAGGTGTACTTGATACACCATTATGTGATAAAGTTTGTCAGTGACTTGCGACAGGTCGATGGTTTTCTCCGGATACTCCACTTTCCTCCACCAATAAATATAATATGAAATATTGTTGAAAGTGGTGTAAAACACCCTAACCCTAACCGTATCCCCCAACTTTTAACATCAAGGACTCTGACCTTTCTGAAACTGATTTGTTTATACATTGTATTTGAAATAAAATATCACACTGATCAGGCCTTTCAATAAGGGGCAGTACCAGGTACTTTTACCCGCCTAAAATGGTCTTTGGTACAATTTCGTACCTCCTGATTTTAAATAGTGTTGTACAAGATATTCAAGAAAACTGTTCAAATTTTAATAAAAATTACTGCTTGTAAATAGTGAAGTACTGGTAAACTTGAAAAATATTGAAAGCCCTGCATTGATGCTTCATGCCAAATACAATTAGGGGCCATTGTAGCTACATCTACAATCATATGGACGTTCAATTTACATTTACCTATGCAACCAAACCCAAGTCTTCACAAACACTGGGAGCTTTATGTGTACAAAAAACAACTTTATATGATTTAGTTTGTCAGTGTCTTGTGGCATGTTGGTGGTTTTGCACCAGGTACTCACTCCTGTTTCCTCCACCAAACAAAAAGACAATTATAAAAAAACTAAATTATTGTTGAGAGTGCTGTTAAGTAACAATAACCAATACTTATCAATGATTTGTAATTTTTTACTTTGATGTTTACATGCGATAATATACAGTTACCATATAACCGGTCATTTCTGCGGTTTTGGTCTAAAAAGAAGACATTTAATTTTTGCGGATTTTTTTTTCTGCGGATTGAAAATCTCGGCACCGAAAAAAAATTGTTTGTATTACAGGAAGCAACAACAGAAGCGATGCTACGATAAAAAAAATGGTGCACATTACAGTGATCCTTAGAAGTAAAAACATATTTAGTTCTTAGGTTACAGCTTCTGAATACGCATTTGGTTAACTTCAAATTTGTCTTTTCACCTTTTTCGCGATCTATTTTGTTGACAGGAAATACGAAGTCAACAGTTGGATTGATATCGGTATAATGTTTCATATTTCGGATATATATTTTTAATGTCAAACTTTCATACTTTATCATGTAACTTTTTTTTTTAAAAGAATTAGAATTAGTATAATGTAGACATAAAAAGTCGGATTAACTGGAATTCTACTACCAGTACATTTCTATTTGTTTGGTTTTTAGATGAATCCTGAGATCATGCAGTTTGATATTATTCAATCGAATTCGAAGCTATTACAGCAATTAAAACTAGAGGCTCAGGTGAGCCTGTATCACTCACCTGACATAAATAAGTCCTCTTAAGAATGTCTGCATGCTGAATACATCTAAGTTACTATTCAAATCCCATACTGCCATAGGGTTCTATGTTAAAACTATGTCTGCTCATGGCAGCCATCTTGGATGGAAGACGTGGTCACCGGACACAATTTTGAAAGTATACTACCCAAGGACCATCCATGCCATGTTTGCTTTAAATTGGCTGACTGGTTTCAGAAGAGAAGACTTTTAAACAATTTTCCCATAGGGTCCTATGTTAAAACTATGTCTGCTGACGGCGGCCATTTGAACCGAGATCGGGATCACTGAACACAATTTTGGAAGTTGACCACCTAAGGACCATCGATGACATGTTTGCTATATTGGCTTACTAGTTTCAGAGGAGAAGATTTTAAAACATTTTTTCCCATAGGGTTCTATGTTAAAACTACAGTATGTCTGCTGAAGGTGGCCACCTTGGATGGAGGTCAGGGTCACTGGACACAATTTTGAAAATTGACCACTTAAGGACCATCCATGCCATGTTTGCTTTAAATTGACTTACTGGTTTCAGAGAAGAAGATTTTTAAATATATTTCCCATAGGGTCCTATGTTAAAACTATGTTCGCTGATGGTTGCCATCTTGGATGGAGGTCGGGGTCACAGGACATAATTTTGAAAGTTGACCACCTAAGGACCATTCATCCCATGTTTGCTTTAAACTGACTTACTGGTTTCAGAGGAGAAGACTTTTAAACATTTTTTCCATAGGGTCCTATGTTAAAATTAAGTCGAGTCATGGTGGCCATCTTGAATTTCTGATCAGCAAATGATTCACAAGTTTAGTACAGGACCACCCAATGATCATTCATGCAAAGCCACAATTCAATTGGCTTAGTGGTTTCTAACAAGAAGATTTTTAAAATTTCGACCAATCAGAACACATTATAGGCCCTGGCAGCCATGTTGGATTTCCGATCAGCACCAAAAACACAAATCTTGTATATGACCATCCAATGAACATTTCTGCCAAGTTTGATTCAAATCTGTTTTGTGGTTTCAGAAAAAAAGATGAAAATGTGAAATTCCCATAGGGTCCAATGTTAAACTAAGTCGAGTCATGGCGGCCATCTTGAATTTCCGATTGGCAAACGATTCACAAGTTTAGTACAGGACCACCCAATGATCATTCCTGCAAAGTCACAATTCAATTGGCTTAGTGGTTTCTAACAAGAAGATTTTTTAAATTTCGACCAATCAGAACACATTATGGGCCCTGGCAGCCATGTTGGATTTCCGATCAGTGCCAAAAACAAAAATCTTGTATATGACCATCCAATGAACATTTCTGCCAAGTTTGATTCAAATCTGTTTTGTGGTTTCAGAAAAAAAGATGAAAATGTGAAATTCCCATAGGGTCCAATGTTAAACTAAGTCGAGTCATGGCGGCCATCTTGAATTTCCGATCGGCAAACGATTCACAATTTTAGTACAGGACCACCCAATGATCATTCCTGCAAAGTCACAATTCAATTGGCTTAGTGGTTTCTAACAAGAAGATTTTTAAAATTTCGACCAATCAGAACACACTATGGGCCCTGGCAGCCATGTTGGATTTCCGATCAGCGCCAAAAACAAAAATCTTGTATATGACCATCCAATGAACATTTCTGCCAAGTTTGGTTCAAATCTGTTTTGTGGTTTCAGAAAAAAAGATGAAAATGTGAAATTTCCATAGGGTCCAATGTTAAACTAAGTCGAGTCATGGCGGCCATCTTGAATTTCCGATCGGCAAACGATTCACAATTTTAGTACAGGACCACCCAATGATCATTCCTGCAAAGTCACAATTCAATTGACTTAGTGGTTTCTGACAAGAAGATTTTTAAAATTTCAGCCAATGAGAACACATTATGGACCCTGGCAGCCATGTTGGATTTCAAATCAGCACCAAAAACACAAATCTGGTAGAGGACCATCCAGTGAACATTTCTGGCAAGTTTGGCTGATTTCTGTTCAGCGGTTTCAGAGAAGAAGATTTAAATGTGAAAAACGGACGGACGGACGGACGCTTACCCATGACAAAAGCTCACATGGCCTATGGCCAGGTGAGCTAAAAACCAAAAAACACTAATGTTAATTTATGTAATAACAATTTTAAATATTGCTTTAATAAACTTTATTATGATTGTAAACATTTAATCATGTGATTGTTTCAATTATTATCGGTGTCAGCTTGGTACAATCATATTTCTTTATCTGGATTAATTGTAATTAACAGTTAAAAATCAACATGCCACAGCTAAATAACCGTTAATTGTTGTGTAAACATTTATATAGAACCAGTTTTTTTTATTATCTGGATATAGTAATTAGGACTAATTAAATATTTGACACCCACGGCGGAATTGGAGTTAGAGTTTGAAAAGGTATTTTGTACCGGACATTAAACATTTATTTTACATAATATTCTGCGGTCCGGAGTTAATCGCTGAATACAGATTGCCGCAGAAATTACCGGTTATACAGTATTTAATGGGAGTGTAGGCAATAGATCAAACTATTTTTTCTGGGGTACTGGGAAAGAACAAAGTGTTCTATTGCCCGAGGCCAACGGCCAAGGATATAGAACACTTTAGTCTTTCCCAATATCAAGAGAAAAGTTGTTTATATAAAGTTGATAGCTTTAATTTTCTGTTAGTATACATATAGTTCTATTGTAACATGGTTAACTGTTTACAAATTTATGTCTTTCTGATTTAAATATTTTTCTGAATACCTGTACTACATGGACACTCATTAATCACATCTTCCCCTTCATCTCCATTTTCTTCTCCAAGTCCAAAACTGTCAGCTGTAAAAAAACAACATGTATTTGATGCATCAGTTTTTGACAAGCATAAAAAAAACATTCATGTCTTGAAAATTATGTCATTAAATTGATTCCAATGGTTCAAATTAAAATAACCAAAAATAATATTCTAGGAAATCCAACGAAAATGAAAAATATCAGTTAAGGAGTGGATTCAGAAGAAATGTAAATTGTAGTTCACTATGAGCACATTGAAAAGAAATGAGGATTTGTAAACCATCCACGAGATCATTCCTGAAATGTTTTGGTACAGTTGCGTGAGTTAGACTAGGAGTCATATAATATATTCGATGTGAGATCAAAACAAAATACAGGATTTTTTTTTTATTTGATCCACATGCATATTACTTTTTTTATTAGACCCTGGACTTGACCTACAGAGCTGCACAGCATGTCCCTCGTGTGGCAGATAGGATGTGCTATCTCAAAGAGTCTTGTCATGCCACAATATGGTAAGCCTAACCTTGAACCCTAGTGTGTAACATGTCTGGAGAGTGCCATGCTCTACCATTATGCACTTTAAAACCTCTTTAATAGATTTCGAAAAAGAGTAAATGCATTGTAGCTGCTATAAAAGGCAAAATGTTTTGTCTCTTACTAAACTCTTCATACTTTACCAAAAGTCAAAAGTCCTTGCCTTACCACCCTCATTTCTATATATTGTTAAACTTGTTCTCATCCTGAATATAAATGAAATACTATTTGCTGGATGTTACGCAATAATCAATTAACACATACATTATTCCTATGAAGTATATTGTTTGTTTGTTTGATGGTGTTTAACGCCACTTTCAACAATATTTCAGTTATATCGTGGCGGTCAGTTTTATTGGTGGAGGAAACCAGAGGACCTGAAGAAAACCACTGACCAGTCGCAAGTCAACGACAAACTTTATCACATAATGTTGTACACCTTGCCCTGATCGAGATTCGAGCTCACAACATCAGAGGGGATAGGCACTGGTTGTATAGTTAGTTGTAAATCCAACTACTATACAATGACTGCCACGACGGCCCCTCCTATGAAGCATACATTCCATCAGTCTAACAATGACATGAATGTACTTTATCAGAGATAAAAATGCTCACTGATAAAAAAAAAAAAGGGGGGAAATTCCCCCATTCCTTTAAATTCTAGCTGATTGGACCATCATTGACACATTTTATTTCTAAATATTTTTCTAAAACATGACGGAATTTTCTGATCAGAAGTGAACTTTCATTTCTGTTTATATAATTTTTTTTTCTCCAACTTTTCACTTACAATTAGGAATAGGAGATTGTCCTTCGCCAAACAGATCATCGTCGTTGGTCAAGGAACTGCTTGCGTTCTTCAAAAAACAAACAATGATAACATTATCTCAAAATAAACACTTTTGTTATTTATATCTGTATTTAATATTTCTGCCCATCAAAGATGTCAAAATAACTAGTAACTGCAAAAAATCTATTATTTTTTCAAAATACATATATCTTCATCTTATTAATCTTCTTGTGCCAAATTTGTGTCTCTGAAATAACCCATATTACTGTAATTATGTCCCATGTTTAGTGTAAAATGAAGAACGGCAACAAAAGAAAACTTGATTTGCATGTTTAGAAAATGCATATCTAAAATCATAAGGCATTTTCCATTGTGTTTATTAACATTGATATTTCATGTTCTGAATTTTTACACAGAACAAACTAAAATTAAGTTTGTTTGTGCTAACCCGACCAACCCTTGAAAAACCTGCATTGACTTTTTTTCAGAATATTTTTTTTATGCCCGGTCCAGAATCAAGTTCGATCTATATCCGATATTTCATATTGCTTGTTTATTTTCGGTATTTGGAACTCTCAGGCGATCAGGTATATTGTAACGGAAAATCAGATCAGTATGGATGATATTTTCACCCTATCATTGTCAGTTCAGTAAAAGTATCAACAGTCTAACAAGATAAAAAGTGTCATTTCAAACTGGCTGTACAGGTTTAAACACACGACAACCTGAAGAGAGGTATTTGATGAAATAGTTGATCATGAAATCGAAATAAAAATAAAAAAACTTAGTATTATTATTTTCTTATTTGTTTTGTTAGTCTGACACATTAAGTACTGGTCTCTTAAGAATCATAGAAAATTTACATTCTGACATGGCTTGAAAACCTACAAAAATGATTTTTAATGCTATTTTGTTACATATGGGGTACTTTTATCCAAAACATGAATTTATTTTTAAATCTTTTGGTTCAAGCTGTCTTACCATAGAAGATATTTGACAATTAGTTTTAATGAAATGCATCTTGGATTTTAAAAAAACAAGTGATTTTCCATTGTATACAATTTATATCTTGCCTGGTATCATGGCATTGTTTATAAGTTTTATTGTTATGTGAAATATATATTCATGTTCTGGATATTGGTTTGATTGATTGATTTTTGGTGTTTAATGCCACTTTCAGCAATATTTCAGCTATATCATGGCGACCAGTTTTAGTGGTGGAAGAAGCCGGAGTACCTAGAGAGAACCACCGACCATGGGCAAGCAACTGGTAAACTTTATCACCTATGGCTGCAAGTCGAGTGCACCCATTTTTGTAATTTACAAAGCCGGGCGTGAACCCACACCGCATTGGTGATAGGCTTGTATGAGTTGTTAGGTAATCCAACTACCTATCTCATTGAGCCACCCAGGCCCCTACAAACAGTTGAAAAAACGAAACCTGACATGTCTCTATAGAGGATGATGTTATCTATGCGAGTGAATCAAAAAATACACCACATGAACCACTGAGACTGTTTTCATGGTTGCCCATGGTATTTTCATATCTACCGGTACTCTGAAACCTAGATTACACAATTATAAAAGAAGAGTGTTCCACTATTAAAGGATTTTTACAACTTACACCGTAACTGCATACAAGTTAAACAACCTATTTTGTTATACATGCAGTCTTCGAACTAAGCCACAAGCCCGACGGTCCTGGCCAGTAAAATCGGCCGCAGACTTCTAATATATTGCAAGTGAGAAGACCAACAGGCTTGTGCGAAAAGTAAGTCCAGAGATTCATAAAAAACATGCCGGTCCGACGGACAAATCTGGTAAAAATTAATTTGGTCTGGAAAAACATTGGTTTCCTGTCTAAAATACTGGGTTTGTTGTATAAAAGAGCCCTTTTGATCTCCAATTTGTCCATATTTTATTTTGATTAAAACTAAAGTGAAACGCCAGTTCAACTCTTTTATTGTATCATTTATCGTTCTTCCATGCTATGATGAAGTTCAAGGACATTGACAAAATTAAAGTCGCAATATCAATATCAATATTTGAAATATAAGAACAAGAATCACTCCGGACTGGACACGTAAAAATTATCGGATATCAATTGGCACCAAATTTAAACTTGCCTTTTGTGCAAAATACGATAGAAGACTTGATATAGGCTTTTGGGAAATATTGAAACCTTTGAAATGGACAAATATTACAAGCTTTTTCCTGATTAAGACAAATGGTTGAAAAGATTCACTAAAATTTTTCTGAATTTCTCTGTGAATTGAAATACAATACTTTGCTTTATTCATATAAAAAAAAATTCTACAAAATGTTAACTTTAAAGCAGACTTGTTTTAACAAACAATGTTCAGAAAAATATATATACAGTTAATTTGCGTTACTAAAACGAGAAATGGAATATTGGTAGCCCTTGGTTGAAAGCAACCACTGCAGGAAAAGCTTGATATTTTTGTGAGAGAATAGACAATTAGTTGCCAATTGATATAATAATAAACATGTGAAATTATTTTTGGTTTTATTCGGGCCAGTAAATTTGCATTCAGACTCCTGAATTCTACAACTCAAGAAGTCTGAATGGCTTGTGGGTCAAAAAGTTTTTCGTGAAGACTGTACATGGATTTCAATATGAGTTGAATATAACATGTACCTCAAATATGGTTCCAACCACCTCTGACACTTGTCTTTCAATCTGTTCTTCTGTAGTTGTCAACAAGCTTCCCTGACTGGATTTCTGTGCTTGGTCTGAATTAAAGAGACAGCAAATGTCTTACAACAATAAAAGATATTTTCTTAGAACAGAAGATTAGAATGTATTGGATTTACTTAAGAACAATTGCAGAGGTTTTGACAGGAGATTTCATTTGGTTTATGTCTTACAACAATAGCTAAATATGTTCTTATATCAGAAGTTTAGAATGTCTTAGAACAAGAGCAGAAATTTACTTTAAAAAATACATATAGCAGAGATTATCCTCTGGTCAATCAATGATTAGAAATACACTCTGGTACTAGAAAAAACAGTCATAGAACAGGAATTGAAAACTATCTCTGTTAAAGCAGTCGTGAAGCAGAGATTTCGACTAGAGATTTCATTTGGTTTACATTAACTTAATTGTAGGTTGGTACCGCATAGAGATAAAGAAAGATTGATCTACTTGAATAATTAAATACTGTTCAGTGTGGACAGGAGAACCCAGAGAAAACCATCGACCTGCGCAAGTCACAGACAAACTTTATCACATATTGTTGTATCAAGTACACCTCGCCATGAACAGGGTTCAAACTCACAATTTTAGTGGGGATATGCACTGATTGCACAGGTACATGTAGTTGTAATCCAACTTGTAACTAGGATGAACTGTTTTAGATACCTAAAACTTATGTCTCCCATTAATGCGGCCACCTGTACAACAACCCATCTCGAAAGACAAAAATGTTATGGCCCGGGCAAGAAAATACTATTTAAAAAACAATTATTTGACCTTGAGGTCAAAGGTCAAGGTCCCATGAAGGTCATTACGATACGTGACACACCACCTTATGGTCATGCACCCACTTACCAAATATCATTGACCTATCTCAAAAGACAAAAATGTTATGGCCCAGACAAGAAAATACAATTTAAACTAGAGGCTCCTAGGAGCCTGTATAGCTCACCTGGGTATAATAACATCAGTCAATAAAACTTGATAACTTCGGTAAAAAAAAATTAACAAATGTAGCCTTCGTCATTGCAGACCCCTTCTACAAAAAAATTTGGGCAGGGGTTCCCCCTTTAATGTAAGTTATCAAAATTGCTGTAAAAAAACATATATGTCAATGATTCTCAAAATTTAGCTTTTTGCTACATCACATTTTGTAATAGAGTTGCTTCCCTTTGATTATTTGAGTAACCAAAAGCAGTGAGTCAACAAAAAAAATGCATTTCAAGAAGAATAACTCTTCACACAGTTGTCGCACATTTTTAACTGTGGGAAATATTTGGTAGATCTTGACATGCTGAACAATTTTGCAGTTTAAACTTTCCCTCTATCTCTAATAGTTTTTGAGATATAAGATGATAGTATTAAAATTGAGAACATTTTGATGAAAAAAGGGCAATAACTCCAAAATGGGTAATGGGATTTACTTCAAAATTGCAGGATAGGAAAATCTTGACATGCTGCAAATTTTTGCAATTTAAACTTAACCTTTATCTCTTATAGTTTTTGAAATACAAGACGAAAAGTATTAATTTTTTTTTTTTTAATTTGATGAAAAAAGGGCAAGAACTCCAAGATGGGCAATCAGATTTACTTCAAAATTGCAGGGTAGGTAGATCTCGACATGGTGCACATTTTTGCAATTTAAACTTAACATCTACATTTGTATCTCTTATAGTTTTTTAAATATAACACGAAAAGTATTAAAATTAAAAAAAACAATTGATCAAAGGGCCGAACCGCCGGACACATTTTTGGAAGAGAACCATCCAATGACTATTTCATCAAAATTTTGTTCTTATTGAGCAAATGGTTTCAGACAAGAAGATTTTTATGGGAATTTCACATAGGGTCCTATGTTAAATTAAGTTCGGCTGTGGTGGCCATCTTGGTCGGTGTTCTGAAATGCCGGACACAATTTTGGAAGAGGACCACCCAAGAATCATTTCAGCAAAGTTTGGTTGAGATTGGCTCAGTAGATTCAGAGGAGAAGATTTTTTTTTAATTTCATCCCCCCTTTTTTCTAATTTGCATAATCGGTCAAAATAGGCAAAAGTTCAAAGTTCATAAAAAATCCTTTTATATATGTTAAAAAGCTCATCATTATGCTTATACAGTTCAAATTTGGGCACTTTCTGGCTTAAAATAGAGCAGTTTTGGCCATTTGAAGAAATTTCTATTTTTTAGTAATGGCGGCCATCTTGGATACAGGACGGCACTGACGGACACAATTTTGAAAGGGGACCACCCAAGGATCATTTCAGCAAAGTTTGGTTGAGATTGGCTCAGTACTTTCAGAGGAGAAGATTTTTTTTTAATTTCATCTCCCCTTTTTTCTATTTTTAGCTTGGCGGCCATCTTGGTTGGAAGTCGGGATCACTGGACACAATTTTGGAAGTGGACAATCCAAGGATCATTCCACAAAAGTTTGGTTGCAATTGGCCCAGTGGTTTCTGAGGAGAAGATTTTTATGTGAATTTCCCATAGGGTCCTATGTTAAGCTAAGTTCGGCTGTGGGGGCCACCTTGATCGAAGGGCCGGACACATTTTTGGAAGAGAACCATCCAATGACTATTTCATCAAAATTTTGTTCTTATTGAGCAAATGGTTTCAGACAAGAAGATTTTTATGGGAATTTCCCATAGGGTCCTATGTTAAATTAAGTTCGGCTGTGGCGGCCATCTTGGTCGGTGTTTTGAAATGCCGGACACAATTTTGGAAGAGGACCACCCAAGAATCATTTCAGCAAAGTTTGGTTGAGATTGGCTCAGTAGTTTCAGAGGAGAAGATTTTTTTTTAATTTCATCCCCCCTTTTTTCTAATTTGCATAATCGGTCAAAATAGGCAAAAGTTCAAAGTTCATAAAAAATCCTGTAATATATGTTAAAAAGCTCATCATTATGCTTATACAGTTCAAATTTGGGCACTTTCTGGCTTAAAATAGAGCAGTTTTGGCCATTTGAAGAAATTTCTATTTTTAGTAATGGTGGCCATCTTGGATACAGGACGGCACTGATGGACACATTTTTGAAAGGGGACCACCCAAGGATCATTTCAGCAAAGTTTGGTAGAAATTGGCTCAGTACTTTCAGAGGAGAAGATTTGTTTTTAATTTCATCTCCCCTTTTTTCTATTTTTAGCTTGGTGGCCATCTTGGTTGGAAGTCGGGATCACTGGACACAATTTTGGAAGTGGACAATCCAAGGATCATTCCACAAAAGTTTGGTTGCAATTGGCCCAGTGGTTTCTGAGGAGAAGATTTTTATGTGAATTTCCCATAGGGTCCTATGTTAAGCTAAGTTCGGCTGTGGGGGCCATCTTGATCGAAGGGCCGGACACATTTTTGGAAGAGAACCATCCAATGACTATTTCATCAAAATTTTGTTCTTATTGAGCAAATGGTTTCAGACAAGAAGATTTTTATGGGAATTTCCCATAGGGTCCTATGTTAAATTAAGTTCGGCTGTGGCGGCCATCTTGGTCGGTGTTTTGAAATGCCGAACACAATTTTGGAAGAGGACCACCCAAGAATCATTTCAGCAAAGTTTGGTTGAGATTGGCTCAGTAGATTCAGAGGAGAAGATTTTTTTTAAATTTCATCCCCCCTTTTTTCTAATTTGCATAATCGGTCAAAATAGGCAAAAGTTCAAAGTTCATAAAAAATCCTGTAATATATGTTAAAAAGCTCATCATTATGCTTATACAGTTCAAATTTGGGCACTTTCTGGCTAAAAATAGAGCAGTTTTGGCCATTTGAAGAAATTTCTATTTTTAGTAATGGCAGTCATCTTGGATACAGGACGGCACTGACGGACAAAATTTTGAAAGGGGACCACCTAAGGATCATTTCAGCAAAGTTTGGTTGAGATTGGCTCATTAGTTTCAGAGGAGAAGATTTTTTTTTAATTTCATCCCCCCTTTTTTCTAATTTGCATAATCAGTCAAAATGGGTAATGGGATTTACTTCAAAATTGCAGGGTAGGTAGATCTTGACATGCTTCACATTTTTTGCAATTTAAACTTAACATCTATCTCTAAATAGTTTTTGAAATATAAGACGAAAAGTATTAAAATTAAAAAAAAATTGATGAAAAAAGGGCAATAACTCCAAGATGGGTAATGAAATTTACTTCAAAATTGCAGGGTAGGTAGATCTTGACATGCTGAACATGTTTGCAGTTTCAACTTACCATCTGTCTCTTATAATTTTTGAAATAGAGGACGAAAAGTATTAAAATTTTGAAAATTTGATGAAAAAAGGGAAATAACTCCAAAATGGGTAATCAGATTTACTTCAAAATTGCAGGGTAGGTAGATTTTGATGTGCTGATCATTTTTACCCCATGTCAGATTTTTGATATTATTAACGGTTTTTGCGTTATTACCCAAATCCTGCAATTTTACCATATGTTCTATTTTTAGTAACAGCGCCCATGTTGGTTGGTGCACGGCATCACCGGACACAATTTTGAAACTAGAGACCCTAGTGATGATTCAGACCAAGTTTGGTTTCCATTGGTCTAGTACTTTCAGAGGAGAAGATTTTTGAAAAAGTTTACGACGGACGACGACGGACGCCAAGTGATGGCAATAGCTCACTTGACCCTTTTGGTCAGGTGAGCTAAAAACAATTTGACCTTGAGGTCAAAGGTCAAGGTTCCACGAAGGTCATTACGGTATGCAACACACTGCCTTATGGTCATGCACCCACATACCAAATACATACTATTTAAAAAACAATTATTTGACCTTGAGGTCAAAGGTCATTACGGTA
Organism: Bathymodiolus brooksi; assembly: GCA_963680875.1. Lineage (NCBI taxonomy): Eukaryota > Metazoa > Mollusca > Bivalvia > Mytilida > Modiolidae > Bathymodiolus > Bathymodiolus brooksi. The sequence continues at coordinate 102,144,547 of OY804581.1, read as the reverse complement.
TGCGACACACCACCTTATGGTCATGCACCCACATACCAAATATCATTGACTTATCTTGAGACAAAAATGTTATGGCCCAGACAAGAAAATACTATTTAAAAAACAATTATTTGACCTGGAGGTCAAAGGTCAAGGTCCCACAAAGGTGATTACGGTATGTGACACACCGCCTTATGGTCATGCACCCACATACCAAACAAATACTATTTAAAAAACAATTATTTGACCTTGAGGTCAAAGGTCAAGGTCCCACGAAGGTCATTACAGTACGTGACACACTGCCTTATGGTCATGCCATATCTGGAAAGACAAAAAAGTTATGATTCGGACAAGCTTCGCTGAGAAGAAGCAGAAGAAGAAGAAGCGGAAGAAAAAATCAGACTAAAACAATATGTCTCCCTTCGTTCGAAGGGGAGACATAATAACTTGAGATAAAATATATACAAGTTTCAAAATAAAACGTTGGACAATTTCTGCTAGAACATACACAAGTAGGCCTCATGATTTACATAATAATCTCTATTAATATAACAAAGGAAAATATGTTGTCTTGCTCACATGGTCACATAATTATGGTGGTTTGAGGCACATCAATATTTTAGAAATCTTTCTTTCTTGATATTGGAATTTACTGTCCAAATAATTTACTCTAAATGCATTTACATGTATAATGAACAGAAATATACTGTCTGGATGTTGCTCATCTTTTGATTTTTCTGTGTTGTGTTGTGCTTTTTGTTTTGTGATAGACACTGATTGTACAGGTAGTTGTAAATCTAACTACCATATGATCACTACCACGACGGCCCCTGACAATAGTTCATCTTCTTATGCAACTGAAACATATTTTGTAATGCAACTTGATATTCTGACAGAAATTGAAAGCATCCTAATTAATTTCTTCAACACTAATTTGATAATACACTGACCTTGCCATATGATATTCCCATTATGCTGAATCCTGTCAAAACTGCCATAATGATTACTGTTTCTATGGCAACAGTCATTACTTTCATCTGCTTTACATATACTTTCTGTTGTGTCGTACTGAGCAGCTTGTTTTCCTTGTTCTTTCAGTGAGTCTCTGTTGATGTTACACATCTCATGTGACAAGGATCTTGAGGACCATACAGGACATTTTTCTTTAGATCCATTGCTAGAACTGTCGTTGTTACATATAGCTGAACATGTCGACCTTTCCAACATCCTTGGTTGATCTCGAGGTCTTGGGCAAGAACTTGCTGTAGTTGTAGGGGTGGCTAGAGCTACTTGTTGACGAGAATTGTCATCTGGTGGATTTTCAGCAGATCTTGATGATGTTTTTTCAGAGGACTGGACCTCTTTTCTCTGTGTACATGTACTTTCATGAAGAGAAACGGTAGAAGTATGTTCTCCACTTGAAAGTCTATTTTCTCTAGTCTCATGTCTGACGGTTCTCAATACAGCACTCAGAGGTATTGGACTTGCTGTATATCCATTGTTCTGTTCTTCTTCCGTGATTGGTCTATCAGCTTGTAGTTGGTGAGAAAATGAAAAAGATCTTGAAGCAGCAGATGATCGTCTTTGCCCATATTGATAACCTGATGATGGTCTATCAGCTTGTAGTTGGTGAGAAATTGAAAAAGATCTTGAAGCAACAGATGATCGTCTTTGCCCATATTGATAACCTGATGAATGTATATTTTGTTGACCAGAATTTACCGACGTAATTGATAAATCATTTCGAACAATGACTGGGTAGGATGTTAAAGACGATTCACTATGATTGTATATCATGAGTGAATTAAATCCACTACTGGTATGGCTATCTACCAGTGAGGAGAGATTATTCCTTGTAGATTGCCTATGATAGGGATCAATGGCATTATCATCTCTCTCATAATTTTGGTGAGTTTGATTTCCAGTTGGTTGATCAGCTTCCTGAACTAGTGCAAAATGTGTATATTCCAGATAATCATCATCTGTTACTGGTATAGCCATAGTAACAAGACTCAAATAAAAACTATCACTAAAGAAATGATTGGTTAAATAGGAAATGTCTGCACCCGACTCAATGAACTGTTTTGTTTCTCCATGGTGATGTTCTATAAACTTACAAAGTCCATTTTCATAGATTTTGGTATGAGAATAAGAAGACATATTTTGGATTTTCACCGGGGTGGTAATTTCCCATCTTCTTTCTTTCTGTTTCTTCGTTTGGTCCTGAAAGTAACGAGTAATGTCTAATTTGATATCTGGACGATTATATTGCTATAGAAGGGGTAAAGACCTATTTTCGTTCAACGTGTTTGCCCTTTTATTTAACGTGTTTTCGTGTTTCAGGTCCGTTATTCACTGTGTTTCGTGCACACAGACAAATATACGCCATACAAGGAAAAAAATTATGTTTCGTTTTATTTCACGTTCTTCCATGCTCATACCCCCTCTTTACCACCCTTGTTACAAAATAACAAACTTTGTTATCTTCCACAGTTACATGTAACGGTACTATATACATTGTATGTCACTCGTGTATGACAAAGTTTACCAGGAGCTTGTTGATTCTTAAAGAATAACGTCTCCCTCCATCACTTAAACTGGTCTTAAGGTCATAAAACCTTTGAACTGCATCGTTGGTATAATGGTTAGCGTGTTTGCCTCGAGTGTGGTAGATTGTGAGTTCGAGCCATAATCGGGTCAAATCAAAGACTATAAAATTGGTATTTGTTGCTTCTCTGCTATTCAACTAAGCATGCAGCTTTAAGGAGAAAGAGCAAAGACTGGTTGGCTCGGAACCAAGATAATGTGTCTGGGTGGGGCGATATGTCTATCTGTGGACTGTTGTTTCAGTGAACTAGCACTATCAAAATCCAACTAAACGTGTTGGTCTAGTATAAAGCGGATTTCATCATCATCTCATTGAAAATGAACTTATGCTCGCCATGATATAGCTGAAACATCACTCACTCACTCATAAAACTTTTTGAGTACAAGGTTTGTACTCCTACTCGAAAAAAAGTAGCCAATCAGAACATCATATCCAATAAACAGTGCTCATATATATTGGAAAATTTTGGAGTACATGTATGAAACTCATACTCAACAGCTTTATGACAGCGAGTCATGATCTCAAGAATATACAATGTACTGTGCACCTTGACAATTTCTTGAAGGTGACACAAAGCACACAATCAATTAATCAATATTTTACCAAAGGTCTCCATGGCAATATCTGCCTCACGAACAACACTTCCAACATTTCCTCGATTTATGTAATGGGGGTTAGTTTTATATCAACAGGCTTAAGGTGAACCCCGATAAAACTATTGCCCTGAGGTCCATTGGTGAACTTATGATTAAGTTAATCATATGATTAGCCCTAATTACATTTTTAATTCCTAATCACATAATTAGCTAACGCAATGATTATATATGATTAGTTAATACATTTAATAAAAACAGTTCAGCAACAGAATTTAATCATTGCATTAGCTAAGTATGTGATTAGGATGAATTAAAAATGTAATTAGGGCCAATCATAAATATATAATCACAAGTTCAACAACGGACCCCTGATATACAACCATTGCAGTATGGTATTATATTTGGACTAGGGGGGACTACTAGATTTATAGTGTTTAATGCCACTTTAAACAATATTTCAGTTGTATCGTGGTGGTCAGTTTTATTGGTGGAGGTAACCGGAGTACCCTGAAGAAAACCACAGATCTGCCGCAAAGCAGACAAACTTTATCACATAATGTTGTACACTTCGCCCTGATCGAGATTCAATATTGAAAAAAAATGTTGAATCGAGAACACCTCACCTTACCAGGGTTCGAACTCACAACATTAGTGGTGAAAGGCACTGATTATTATATTTGAGTAAATTACATCATCAGTATAATAATGCTCTGTTACATTTAGAGCAAGAATCTCCCGTCTTCAAGCTTTATCTGATGTAATTTGGTTCACTTTTTGTAATTTTTTGTTTCTTTTAAATAATAATAAAAAAATATTTTATATATTTATTTAATAACTCATTTAAAATACTTCGGAAATCTGCAGTTCCTATATAAATGTCAATTTACAATAGAAATTCATAAAATGCAAACGAGTGGGGGTGATAGTTATGGTATTTAATGCCACTTTCAACAATATTTCGGCTATATCGTGGTGGTCAGTTTATGGGTGGAGGAAACCGGAGTACCCGGAGAAAACCACAGGCCTGCCGCAAGTCACTGTCAAACTTTATCACACAATGTTGTATCAGGTACACCTCGCCTGAGTGGGATTTGAACTCACAATTTTAGTGGTGATAGGCACTGATTGCATAGGTAGTTGTAAATCCAACTACCATGCGATCTCAATACTGAAAGGGGTAATCAGATGTCATAAATGGAACAGAAAAAGACAAACAATAGTCCACATTGAGCAACACGAACTACCATACGATCATGACCAGGACGGCCCCCTGTATCTGCTTGTGAAATGACAATATATAAAGAAAATAATGTATATATTATATTAGGAACCTGCTAAAAACCATTGGTCCATTGGTGAACTTATGATTAGCCCTAATTACATTTTTAATTCCTAATCACATAATTAGCTAATGCAATGATTAAATATGATTAGTTAATACATTGATTAAAAACAGTTCAGCAACAGAATTTAATAATTGCATTAGCTAGTAAGTATGTGATTAGAAATTAAAAATAGTGTAATTAGGGCTAATCATATGATTAGTTTAATCACAAGTTCAACAACGGACCCCAGCCACTCTGTAATAATGGTGTCATGATGAGTAAATTCATGTTGATGATCATAGAGATTTTTGAGAGATCAGACTTTCTTTAAATCAAAATCAAATCAAATCAAATTTTTTTATTTAAAGTCGGTACATTTTATAACAGTACAACATAAGCTCTCAAGAGCTTTTCAAACCGACATGCATAATAAATTACATAAATTAAATAATAAAACATGTCATGCAATACAAAATTAATACATATCCAAATAATATTTATGCATACATTTCTGTGTTTTGACTTCTGGACCCCTACAGCCAGTGCGCATGTGGCAAGTGGCTCTCTGTGCACTTATTGTCATAGGACCAGAAGTCAAAACACAAAATAGATGCCGACATTTATAGCACCCATTACACATACTAGTACATTCATGCAAATTATAAGCAGTCTATAATTAAGCAAATAAGCAAATTAACTCAAACACATATAAAATATTCATGTACTTTTAAAACATATTCTAAAAGTATTCCAAAAATATTCTAAAAGCATTTAAAAAATATTCATACATAAATAGCCAAGCACTAAAATAAAGCACAAGTTAAACTGAAAAGCATACAAAGTAAAACATTCATGTACTTCCAAAACATATTCTAAAACATATCTTAAAAATATTCAAAAAATATTTCAAAAATATTCTAAAAATATTTTAAAAATATTCATGCAGAAATAGCCAAGCACTAAAAATAAAAAAAAATAAAATAAAGCACAAGTTAAACTGAAAAGCATACAAAAGCAAGAAGGCAGCAGTAAGGCAAATTTCATGCAATGACTATTCTAGAAAAAATTAATACTAGCAACAAGCATTGCAGCAGCACGAGTTGCCATTCCATGAGTTTATTAAATTTTTGAATTGATTAAAAGATGTTTGTGTTCTAAAATGGTTTGGCAACTCGTTCCACAGTTTAGCTGCTCAGCATATCAAAAGGATTTTAGACCATACCTTGTTGTTCGTACTGAAGGAATTTCTGTAATGTTGTCGTACCTAAATCAATATTTAATATCTTTAATTTTGATCAAGTCATGCAAATATGAAGGACTTTCTTGATGTAAAATTTTATAAACCTCAATGGCCATAGTTCTCAGTCTTCTCACTTTTAATGTTGGAAGCTTAGATACTATTAACAAGTTTTCATATGTACTATTATAATCATTATAAATAAATCTTAGTGCTCGCTCCTGAATTTTTACTATTTTATTTGTATTGGCTTCACTACAAAAGTGCCATGAAAGTGGACAGAAGTTAAAGTTAGACAATATGAATGAAGGATATATGGTTAATTTACCCAACTTATTTAAATATTTACCTAGCCTTTTTAACACATTTAACTGCCTAGATGCTTTTTTACAAATGTTTGAAATATGAGAATTAAATTTAAGTTCAAAATCAATTGTAACCCCTAGTAATTTTACTTCTTTTTCGCATTTAATTTTATTTCCTGCTAAATCAAGAACAATATTTTTATCCATTGATTTTTTGCCAATAGCTAGGGCCTGAAATTTATCAGGATTTGCCTTCATCTGGTTACATGAAAACCATTCTATTAATGCCAAACTGTCTTTTTCTAAATGTTCAACAACTTTATCAATATCATCATCTGCATGTGCGAGAGTGTTGTCGTCTGCATAGTTATAAAGTGTGCTGCTTGTGGTAAAATGAAAAATGTCATTTAAAAAGATGTTGAATAGTACAGGCACTAGTATTGACCCTTGTGGTACGCCTTTGTAGATGTCTTGCCAGTTACTTAGTGTGGTACCAACTTTGACGCATTGTTTCCTGTTAGTAAGGTAGTTTTCAATTAACTGTAATGCAGATTTTGACATGCCATATATGCTTCAAGTCTGAGTAATAATAATTTGTGTGGTAGGCAATCAAAGGCCTTGGACAGATCCATTAGTACTGCTGCAATGTATTTATTTTGGTCTAGTGCCCGTTTCCAATCTTCTATAATTTTTAGTAGTGTAGTATTGCAACCGTAGCCCGATCTGAAAGCTGACAGCAATAGATGGAAGAGATTGTTAAAATATTCTGTTAACTGTTCGTAAATGGCCCATTCAAAGAATTTTGAAATAACAGGTAGTATGCTTACCGGTCTATAGTTACTTTTGTCTAGTGCATTGTTCTTCTTGTGTAGTGCAACAACTTGTGCTTGTTTTAGTTGGTCTGGAAACACAGAATCTGTTATTGTTTTATTTATCATTTTTGTTATTGGTTTTGCAATTACCGGTACAGGTTTAGCTAGTTTTAATAATTTAGCTGATATACCATCTCTACCTGTTGCTTTTTTAACACTGGTCTTATTTATCTGTTTAAACTTAAGTATCCTTGTGAAAGTAACATTATGCAATTCTTAAAATAATTAAAATCTAAGATCATTACCTTTTGCTTATAGCAACTTCCTTTTCTAGGCTGATAACCAATTTTTTCTAAAAATAAAACATAAAAAATATCAGCAATTAATAATAATTTTCTATCTATCTGTATCTCCTTATATATACAGTAATTTAATCTATCGACAAAATTTAATCAATGATTCCTGGATTTTAATTTCGACTATTTGAATTAGTCGTTTGCGAATTATTACATTGGTGACGTCACAATACCAACCCAAGTTATCAAGTACAACCAATGTTACTCCAGGCAGATCAGCCAATCAGATTGCAGAATTCACAGCAAATTAAATCATTTAACTATGGCCAATGTAATTCTATTAGTTGAAACTAAAAAAAAAATATCTATATATATGCATCACAATCATTGGTGATAGGCACTGATTGCATAGGTAGTTGTAATTCCAACTACCATATGATCACCACCATTATGACCCCTTAAAAAATCAGACGATAACATTATATCAAACATGTTAAAAGTAAAACTACTAGGTTACTATTTTAAAATTTTATACATTAAAATATCAATTCGCAACATCATAATCTACTTGGAAACCAAATTTTGCCCAAATCGGAGGATTTTTGTATTTTGGTGACCATTTTGGATTCAAAATGGCCACCATAGCAAACCAAAATGGTCGCCATATGGTGCAGCATGTCTTACTCCCTGTAAATATCCATTTCCATTGAAATTTTTTCATTTTTGAATTTTTAACAATTTATTTTTATATTGGTGGCCATTTTGAAAATTTTAAAAACAAAGAGCACAACTTTAAGTGATGATCTATTTGTGTGTCAAGTTTCAAATGGATCTGCTGTACGGTTTCCGTTTAACATTTTTTGCACCTTGGTTACCATGACAACAACCGCCATTTTGAATTTTTTTCAACCCCACAAAAGCTGCCACACACTATGGTGGATATATATTCCTACAAAGTTTCATGAAGCTTGATGAAAGGAATCCAAATTTTTTTTAAATCCCCCCTTTTTTGCTTCCATGGCAACTGCAGTAAAGTTTGTGCAACCAATTTGTTTGGCTTATCTCATTCCACTAGATGTGGATGTTGTTCCTATCAAGTTTCATCAATTTCTGTTCGGCGAGTAACTAGCTGCAATAATGTAGCTCCTGTGACAAACTTTTGTCTCGGCAGAGCTACAATGCGGTCCCATTCGTCACAATGGAGCAAAATAAAAGTTACAGTTGAAACATAAAAACTCACTATTTATGCTTCAAACATTTCATTATAACTATTACTGATGATCCCAGTCCTTGTTAAATCGGTTTGGCTGAGAAATATATGCTTTTCAAAGGTAGCAACAACCTTGTTCAAATTTATCGATCGTTTTCCATAACCGGAAACTACGGAAGGCAGAGCTTTTCTAAATATGGTATCGACATCCAAATAGTGAGGCCGAAAATGACGAAATTCAAAATGTTCAGAGACATGGATTTTTATTTTGTGGGAATTACATTCTAAAATACTGGTAGGTGATAAAAACTTGTTATAATAATGGACAAAAGGAAAGGTTATGTCTTATTATTGATAAATGCAGGCGTCAGAAACTCTGTAAGTGAGCGCAAAAAATCTTGGTGGCTGCTCCATTACGTGTATTGGCATCCCGTTATAACCCTTGCGAGTAAACGAGCATTTAGGGTTTTATTATTAGAACTAGCGAGTAACCTGCTATGATCATTTTTGTGTTTTTTAATTTTTTTTAGCATTTTGGCCATTTCCATGGTAACAGCAGCCATTTTGAAAAAATCAACACTTAATAGTACAACTTCACATGGCATATGATATTCCTACAAGGTTTCATAAAGTTTGATCAAGGCATCTCCGAAAAATGTGTCGGACAAACTTTTGACGGAAGAAAGAAAGAAGAAGAAGAATAATAAGAACAAGATATGATATGATCTGAAGGATCATAACATGGCTCCCAATTCCAAAAACAATGACGGATATCAATTCGCAAGAACAAAATAGCAAACCAACGATGGATATCAATTCGCAACATCATAATCTATTTGAAAACCAATTTCATCCAAATCGGAGGATTTTTGTATTTTGGCGGCCATTTTGGATTCAAAATGGCCACCATAGCAAACCAACGATGGATATCAATTCGCAACATCATAATCTACTTGGAAACCAAATTTCGTCCAAATCGGAGGATTTTTGTATTTTGGCGGCTATTTTGGATTCAAAATGGCAGCCATAGCAAACCAACAATGGATATCAATTCGCAACATCATAATCTACTTGGAAACCAAATTGGGAGATTTTTGTATTTTGGTGGCTATTTTGGATTCAAAATGGCCGCCATAGCAAACCAAACGATGGATATCAATTCGCAACATCATAATCTACTTGGAAACCAAATTTCGTCCAAATCAGAGGATTTTTTGTATTTTGGTGGTCATTTTGGATTCAAAATGGCCGCCATAGCAAAGCAAAATGGTCGCCATATGGTGCAGCATGTCTTACTTCCTGTAAATATCCATTTCCATTAAAAACGTTTCATTTTTGAATTTTTAACGATTTTTTTAATTTTAATATTGGCGGCCATTTTGAAAATTTTAAAAACAAGGTGCAAAACTTTGAGTGATGCTCTATTTTTGTGTCAAGTTTCAAAAGGATCCGCAGTACGGTTTCCGAGAAACGGTCCGGACAAAATTGATGCGGAAGAAAAAAGTGGAATAATAAGAATAACTAGATTTGCCATTGCAAAGCAATAGCGGACATCACCCCACCCCATTATTTTGGTACCTCGGTTTCCATGGTAATGTCATTTTGAATTTTATCAACATGCCAAAAGCTTCCACACACTACAGTGAATAGTCCTACAATGTTTCATGAAGTTTGATGAAAGAAATCAAAAAAATTTTAAAATCCCCCCTTTTTTTATTTCCATGGCAACTGCGGCAAAGTTTGTCTTACCGATTCCAATTTTTTTAGCTTATCTCATTCCACTAGATGTGGATGTGACAGGAAACATTACTGCAAAACTTTGTGAAGTTTGGAGTGAATTTAACATTTTTTGCACCTTGGTTACCATGACAACGGCTGCCATTTTGAATTTTTTCAACCCCCCCAAAAGCTACAAAGTTTCATGAAGTTTGATGATCATCATTTTTGTGTTTTTCAATTTTTTAGCATTTTGGCCATTTCGATGGCAACGGCAGCCATTTTGAAAAAATCAACCCTTAAAAGCACAACTTCACATGCCATATGATATTCCTACAAGGTTTCATAAAGTTTGATCAAGGCATCTCCGAGAAATCGAGTGGACAAAAATGTGTGGAAGAATAAGAATAATAAGAATAAGAGTGAAAAAGAAACGTAGAATAGCAATACATCACCCGACAACAGTCGGGGTGATGTAATAATTAGGTTTGATTGTATTTGGATGCAAATACAGAAGTTCCCAAACGACCCCCATATTAGTATTCGGGCATGTGGATCCAAGTTTCATCATTACCAACCGATTCCTCACTTCAAAATACTCTTAGATATCAATTTTCATTGAAATCGGAGACCATTAACAATTTGAAGATTTTGTTGGTGGCCATTTTGGAAACGGTGGCATCGTAAAAATGACCCTGAGTGCAATTTTCATCATTACCAATCAATTCCTCTCTTTAAAATAACCCTAGATATCAATTTTCATTGAAATTAGAGAACATTGAAATTTTGCAGATTTTATCGGCAGCCATTTTGAAAATAAAAACGACCCTGAATGCAATTTTCATCATTACCAATCAATTCCTCACTTCAAAATAACCCTAGATATCAATTTCATTGAAATCAGAGGACATTGAAATTTGCCGATTTTGTTGGCTGCCATTTTGAAAATAAAAATGACCCTGAATGCAATTTTCATCATTACTAATCAATTCCTCACTTCAAAATAACCCTAGAAATAAATTTTTATTGAAATCAGAGAAGATTGAAATTTTGCCGATTTTGTCGGTGGCCATTTGCTCACGATTTTTTTGAGTCAGAATATTCTACTAACCCTCCTTAATATATATGCCAAGTCTTGTGGAAATCCCTTTGACGGTTTCCGATATAATTGAGGTCAACGATTTTGACATACGTTATCGGTTTCCATGGCAACGGTGGCTATTTTGAAAATTCCAAGACCTGAATGCATCTCTTGAGATGGGGATCCACCTTCCTGTGAAGTTTAGTAAAGATAGGATCATCAGTCTCTGAGAATTTGGTCGGACAAGTTCATTCGGAGAAGAAGAAGAGGAAGAATAATAATAATAATAATAATAATAATAATAATAAGAAACGGTACAAAAACAATAAGTTACCAAACTTCATTTGGGAACTTAATAATAATAAGAAACGGTGCAAAAACAAAAAGTTACCAAACTTCGATTGGGAACTTAATAACTAGGTTTGATTGTGTTTGGATGCAAACACAGAAGTCCCCAAACGACCCCCATATCAGAATTCAGGGCACCAACCAATTCTTCACTTCAAAATACTCCTAGATATCAATTTTCATTGAAATCGGAAACCATTGACAATTTGAAGATTTTGTTGACAGCCATTTTGAAAATGGTGGCCTCGTAAAAATGACCATGAATGCAAATTTCATCATTACCAACGAATTCCTCACTTCAAAATACTCCTAGATATCAATTTTCATTGAAATCGGAGACCATTAACAATTTGAAGATTTTGTTGGTGGCCATTTTGGAAACCGTGGCATCGTAAAAATGACCCTGAATGCAATTTTGATCATTACCAATCAATTCCTCACTTCAAAATAACCCTAGATATCAATTTGAAATTTTGCCGATTTTGTTGGCGGCCATTTTGAAAATAAAAATGACCCTGAATGCAATTTTTATCATTACCAATCAATTCATCACTTCAAAATAACCCTAGATATCAATTTTCTTTGAAATCAGAGAACATTGAAATTTTGCAGATTTTGTCGGTGGCCATTTTCAAAATGGCCGCCATTCGAATGCAATTTTCATCATTACCAATCAATTCCTCACTTCAAAATAACCCTAGAGAACATTGAAATTTTGCCGATTTTGTCGGCGGCCATTCGCTCGCGATTTTTTTTTGTCAGAATATTCCACCAACCCTACTTAATATATATGCCAAGTCTTGTGGAAATCCCTTTGGCGGTTTCCGATATAAGTGAGGTCAAAGATTTTGACATACGTTATCGGTTTCCATGGCAATGGCAGCCATTTTGAAAATTCAAAGACCTGAATGCACCTCTTGAGATGGGGATCCACCTTCCTGTGAAGTTTAGTAAAGATCGGATCATCAGTCTCTGAGAATTTGGTCGGACAAATTGGCTTCGGAGAAGAAGAGGAGGAAGAATAATAATAATAAGAAACGGTGCAAAAACAATAAGTCTCCAAACTTTGTTTGGACTTAATAATAATAATAATAATAATAATAAGAAACAGAGCAAAAACAGTATGTCTCACAAACTTCGTTTGGGAGCCATAATAATAATAAGAAACGGAGCAAACACAATATGTCTGTCAAACTTTGTTTGGGAGCCATAATTACCTTCGTTACTTCCATCAACATGTTTATAGCTATCATCAACTTTCATGATAATTTCCTCTTTTCGTCTGAAACTAAAACCAAAAGTACATTGTAGCATTGTTTTTTTTTTTTTTTTTATTTAGTTTTTTTTTTTTTTTGAGAAAGAAAAAGTTTTTTAATTTGCTTTGATGAATAGGTAATTTTAGCATTCATAAAAACAAAAGGCTATTTCTTTTCTATCATGTTATATACAGAATGAATATTTGTATAAATCTTTATATCTAATTAAAACAATAAAGTGAAAGCATTCCATATCTGGTTGAAAAAAATCCATTTTTTTATTTTTTTTTTAATAGCAATAGATTTCTCAATGTTGTATAGTGACTGTATTTTCCTCTGCATTGTGACCAATGATAATTTTATCTGAAAATATTTACAGTTAAAAATATACTGCTTTATTTGTAATAAAATGAGGTTGATAGCATCTCCTCGAGACGATTTTGAAGTATCACCAAAAAGAAAAAATTGCATAGTAAATGGAATACTAACACCATTTGACAATAACCAAGAATCAATTTCATCAATAAAAGCTTGTACAATCTCACAGTTCCAAAATAAATGTTCTATAGTTTCCTCATCTTCCTGACAAAAAGTACAAAAGGCATTGTCTTTTCCTTAAATTTATACAGCAATTTATTTGTTCCTAGGGTACGTTGGTTAATTCTGTACTGTAACCATTGTAGTTTGGTATTTTGTGTGACTATAAAAGGTAGTTTGAATATTTCTCTCCATTTCGTTTCATCTAAACCTAAGGCTAAAATTTCCTCCCACTTTTTCTGACCATTTGACACTATGTTATTCCTTATTAGTAACAAATACATATCTTTAGTTCCCCTTTTACTCTTCAAAATGGTCTTAACAAACGAAGGAATAAATGGGGTAAGTAGCTTATAACTATTATACACATTTTGTTTTCCAGCATGTTTTACAGCTGAAATTATACTATTAAATTTCATAATATTTTTTTAAATGTTAAATTTTTCCTCTAATTGATCAATGGAGAGAAATTTTCCATCTTCTGACATAATATCATTAACAAAACAAATACCTTTTCTGAACCAGTCTTCATAGAATACTGGTTTGTTTTCTATTTTTATAGTTTTGTTCATCCACAGTGGAGAAGACAAAAAATATTCCCATGTAAAGTTTTCTTCTTTATCAATAAAGGTGTTCCAAGCATGGAACACATCTTTCCAAAATTTATTTTTTACAACATTTTCTTTTATGTAAGAAATATAACCATTACCAAAATTGAATAATTTTTCCTGATTTATTGTCGAAAATAAGATATTATCCCATTTACATTCAGTTCGAAATAGCTTTCTTACCCAGGTTGTTTTTAGGGCTAAAATAAATAAATTTAGATTAATCATTTTTAATCCTCCTTCACATAAGTCTTTTTGTAACAATTCCTTTTTAACTCTGTGCACAGGTGAACTCCATATAAAGGTAAAAATAAACTCGTTCACCTTCTTTAAGATGTCTTGAGTAGGATTAGGCAATGTAATGATTAGGTGATTTAAGACAGGTAAAATCAGAGTTTTCACAACAGTAATCTTTCCAATGACAGTAAGATTCCTTTTTGACCATATCTTTATTAGTTTTTTTATTTGCAAAATTCTCTCATTATAATTAATATTTACAATTTTATCCAAATCAACATCAAAATTAATACCCAATAGCGTGTAGGATGTTTTACCCCAGGATAAGTTTCTGTGTTGACCTAAAGTGTCATTACTGTATTTTTTACTCCCAATCCATACTACTTGTGTCTTGGTAAAATTAATGTTTAGCCCAGAGAGTTTTGCATACCAATCTAATTCAAGTAAAGCTTCATTTAGAGACTTTTCACTGCCATCTAAAATTAATGATGTGTCATCTGCAAACTGTGATAACTTATGTTCAATCCTTGTCACATTTATACCACCAATATTTGTATTACCCCGTATCTTAATGGCTAAAATTTCTGCACATAAAATAAAAAGATATGGCGATAACGGATCACCTTGTCTACAACCACGGCCTATTTGAAAAAATTCTGAAAGATTACCACCCTGAATGACTGCTGATGATATATTATTATAAAATACTTTAACCCAGTTTATAATAGATTCCCCAAAGTTGAAAAATTTTAATATAGATAAAAGAAAGTCCCAAGATATAGAATCAAATGCCTTTTCAAAGTCTATCAAAAGTAACAAACCAGGTATGTCGTTTTCTTCTGTAAATTGTAGCATATCATAGATTAATCTAATGTTATCTCCAATGTATCTTCCACTAATAAAACCTGTTTGATCTAAATCAATCAACTTTTCCAGAACTCTCTTCAATCTACTAGCAATAACACCAGAACCAATTTTGTATACAGTATTCAGTAGTGATATTGGTCTCCAATTTTTGAGAAAGTGTCTTGGTTTGTTATCTTTTGGTAAACATGTAATGATTCCCTGTTTTTGAGTTACTGATAGCTCACCTAAAAGTGACCCAAAATTTATAGAATTTACAACAAATGACTTCAAATCTATCCAGAAAAATTTGAAAAATTCTGTTGAAAAACCGTCCGACCCGGGTGATTTATTATTATTCATTTTTTGTAAAACCTTACTTGCTTCATTTACATTTATTTCCCCTTCTAAACTTAATTGTTCATCTAAAGACAATTTATTAAAGTTTAAGTCTTTTAAATCTCTTTCTAAATCACTCACTTTACACCCATTTCCTTCTCTAAATTTATATAGTTCTTCATAAAATACCTTTGTTTCTTTCAAGATATCAAATTGTTTAGTTATAGTTTTGCCATCATCCCTTTCTATTTTGGGAATTATTTTACTAGTAAAATTTTTTGATTCTAGCCCACAAAAATATTTTGTAGGTTTTTCCCCCTCTTCAATCCACTGCACTCTAGAACGTATTATTTTACCCTTTATTTTTTCTTTTCTTATATTTTCTAAATCTTGCTTCTTATTCTCTAAAAGTTGTATGAAGGTTTAGTTTACATTACATTCTAAAGTGTCAATATCTTTCAATAAATCTCTTTCTATTTTGTCTCTTTCTTTTCTCTTGTAGCTTGAATAAGAAATAGTTTTGCCTCTAATTTCCATCAACAGTGTTTCTAGAAACAATTGACTATTAATAGTGAAATGAAGATCATCGTTAGAAATTTCATGTATATTCTCAAAGTTATAAACCAAGGCACCATACTGTTTTTTAACCTCTAAAATCTTTTTTTTTACAATATTACTATATTCCAAATCATAAAGTAATGAATTGTTGAACTTCCATAGTCCTTTACCACGCATAAAAGGTATAAACTCTAATTCTAAAATTACCATGGAGTGATCTGAACGATAACTTGGTTCAATTTTACAGTTTACTAAATTTGTCAACATACTATCAGGAAAAAGAAAAAAATCAAGTCGAGCTTGTTTAAAAGGTGTCTTTTTTCTCCAAGTATATCGTTGTAAATCTGGAAAAAGTTCTCTAAAGGGGTCCACTAGGGAGCATTGATCTACTATTTCAATAAGTTTATCTCTAGCATTGGGGTTATTAACATGTAAATAGTTGTAACAATCAATATGTGGGCAAAGTACCAAATTAAAATCACCACAAAGTAAATAACGTTCATTTCCAAAATCTTCAATGATATTCATAATCTGGTCATAAAAATCAGGATTGTCCATATTGGGTCCATAAAGTGACAGAAGTGTAAGTTTCTGTTTATCAATTACAACATCTAATGCTAAATAATTACCATTCAGATCCCTTTTCTCTTTCAGGACTTCATATTCAAAATTGTTATTAAACAGAATTGATACCCCCCTGGAATTTGAAGAAAAAAATACAACTAAAACTGTATCTCTTATATGGTTTGTGCATGCAAATGGTTCAAAAGATACAATCAAACCTGAATTAAGAGGTTACCTAGGCTTTGTGACAGAAAAGGAGATAATAAAACAAGGGACATGTTGCTCCACTCAGGCACATTATCCTGATTCCAGTCTCCTTAATGCAGCATGCTTACCAGAGAAGCAACAAATATCAATTTTACAGTCTTTCGTTTGATCCAACCAGGGCTTGCACCCACAATCTACTGCATTGGAGGCGAGCACACTAACCATTACACCACTGATGTGGTTCATATATAAATAATTAATTTACTAACATGGCCGAGTTAAAAATCATTTAGACCATTTGAAATTCTTTCTGCAAAGAAAAGTTTTCTCCAGTCAGAAACAAGAATTACAATTGGTGGCCATGATATTTGCTATATATCAAGACTAACCATGAATGGCAAAAGCAATAGCATTCAGCTGGGTTAGCTCAAAAGGATAGAAAATTGATAGTCTTTAAAGTTGTTTTATTTCAAATTTGCAGAGGCGATTATTCGCTTTGTTGAACTTGGTGGAATTGATTTAAGCATCATTGTTCTTTTTTTTCTTTTTCTTTCCATAAGAATCTACATACATACAGTTTTGAGATACAAGATGGTTGGTTGGTTGATTTATGGTTTAACGCCACTTTCAAACAATATTTCAATTATATTGTGGCGGTCAGTTTTATTGGAGTAGGAAACCATGGTACCAGCCACCAGGAGAAAACAACCGACCTGCCGCAAGTCACTGACAACCTTTATCACATAATGTTGCATCAAGTACACCTCGCCATGAGTTGGACTCGAACTCACAACTTTAGTGGTGACAGGCCCTGATTGCAAATAAAGGTAGAACTTGTAAATTCAACTACCATATGATCATGACAGCCCTAGAATTTATATACATGTACATACAGCTTTATGATACAATATTAATAGTACTACATGTATATATAAATTACAAAGCATTGAACACAGGAGGAAAAGGGAAAGACAACTGATGATTAACAACACACAGCCAAAGTGATGCAGAATCTATATATATATATTTCTATGATACAAATGCAACATTCAATACACAGAACACTAAGCTTAAAACATGAGGAAAATGATAACACCATAATGTGAGGAAAAGTGATAAAAACAAAATATAAGGAAAAGTGATAACAATAAAAGTGAGTTAAGTTAGTGATTGTTGTTGAACTCCTAATGAGCAAATGTTCAGCTTCATTGGTATTAAATTGGCACATGTTTTCAATCGCACATTAAACTTAAATTTAAACATATTTTTATAAATGTTTTGTTGTAACAATGTATCATGAGGATAAAACAACCAAGACCGACTGTTGGACATAAGACAAATTTTATGCTTCAAATCTCGCCTCCTTTTCAGGTGCACAACAAATCATGCAGACATTACTGATGACACATGACCATACATTTATATTCTGAATGATGTCTGTCATGACTTTGTCCTTTGGATACAAAATAATCAAACATCCAGAAATAATCTGAATCAGTCAGCAATGATGTCCGACATCAGGAACATGTCTGACTTAGAGGCTAACTATCCAAACAGGTGGATGACTTCATGCAGTTCGTGTAATATAAAACGTGCAAATTACATGTAGAATGGCTTCTGTTGAATGGTATATGAAGAATAAGTGTTTGGAGATGTGTATCTGTCTTGGTACATGTACCACATTGAAAATCCCTGTTTGGCTCTAGGAAACCCCACAAATTAATGTGATAAAAACAATAAATAGTTGAGTTGAGTGGTCTATGAAGAGTTGCCAATAAGCAAGAAGAGTTTGAAGATACCAAAGGGGTAATCAGAATCCATATATCAAAGAAGAACAGAAAACACAATGACCAAGAGAAAAAGAACAAAAGGAGAAACAACGATCTACAAGTAACACGAACCCCACTTAAAACCGGGGGTGAACTCAGGTGCTCCGCAAGGGTAGGCAGTTCCTGCTCCACTAGTGGCAATAAGAAATATGTACTTTAATAATTTTAAATACATAAGAAGCTGCTAAGCTAGCTTCAGGAACTAGTATCTATCCATTACCTGGTTTGTCAATAGCTCCAAAACCTCAATAAAATTAGATACATTTGTTTTGACTTCTTACACATTATATGTTAGTGCATTACCAAAAAATAAATAAAATTTGTAAAAAGATACATTTGTACAACAAGCATCAAAATTTCATAAGACAGGCTCCAATAGTGCTTATTTGAAAACTTGTTCCCCTGCTTATGTTCAAATGATGAATCTTTGTAGAAGACATTATTACCAACATTTGTACGAAGCTACAAAACATTTGTTCTTGTATTTTAAGAGTAGATTTTATTTTAGAAATCAATGTGTTTTGCCCAATTAAATTAATTTGAGGAATCTTTGTAGTGGACCTCACATTCATTTGTAAACCAGGACTGGGCTGCACAAACGTCAATTAAGTTAATAGTGAATTAAGATTTAATAGTCTAGTAACTCGCTAATTGTAAATAAGTTAATAGTATGAGTTAATAGCATTGCTTGACCGTCAATTAGACTGTCTATTAGTTAATAGTAAATTAACCTTCAATTAAGTTAAAATTGATCCCATAATTCACTACGGCGTCACGCATCCGTTAGCAACTTCTTTTAAATCTCTAGTTTTTTTTATGACAATAGCTGTAGAAATTATATGCACGTTTTTTAAGGGAAAAGTTCAATGATTTTTTAATATGACAGGTTGCTGCAAAAAAAGCTGCGGAACTGTCGTGCAGTCACACGATACGATTTTCCATCTGATATTTCCTTGCAATATGCTTTCGGCAAAAATCTTATGATGTTAACACAAGTCGAATAAAAAAAATTGTTTCAAAATCGGTTGGCATTCTATTTCAATCGAGTCTGATGAGAATCGTATCATGAGAACAGTAAAAGAAATTCGACCTGATTTTAATTGAAATATCAATTTAGTGAACATTTTAATGTTCACCTGTTCTCTGATTTTTAAATTCAGTTTTTGTCATTTTGTTTATTTCCTACTTTCCCCACTGTTCCGTTTCGGCTTTTGCAACATTTCAAAAGAATACAAAAACAAACCCATAATATTTTATATGTCTTCTGTAATAAGTATTCTGCTGAGCTCATGCGTGACGCA
Source organism: Bathymodiolus brooksi (assembly GCA_963680875.1). NCBI lineage: Eukaryota > Metazoa > Mollusca > Bivalvia > Mytilida > Modiolidae > Bathymodiolus > Bathymodiolus brooksi. The sequence goes on along the minus strand of OY804581.1, from coordinate 102,124,755 downwards.
GATCTATCTATCTTAACTAATATTCAATTAATTGAAAAATAATCATCAGTTCCCAATTTTAACAAGGATGACACTACAAGATCCGATGATTTTGCATGTACATCCACAATTTTCAATTAAATATGCCACTCCGTAATCCTATATAAAATGTAAGAAAAATCAATTAAATAGTTATTGTATATTAACAAGTTGACGAGAAAGACTACATTTTAATTTTTTCCTGAAATGTCTCTTTGAACATCCAGGGCCATCCTTAAAAATATTTCAGTTTGCCCAAACCCGACCCATGACTTTTGGGTATGGATAGGTAGGTAGGCAAATTCTTTTTTTTTTCTTTTTTTTTTTGAGCACCAGATTTGAGAAACTATTAAAACGCGTTTAAAAACCCAAAAGCAAGGGATGTCTTTCCAAGGAATTTGAAAGAAATGTACTTTTTGTGTTGATAATCATTGAATATAATAAATCAAGGTTACTGAATTTTAATAGTTGACTAGAACACAACAACAGTTTGACTCAGGCACTCCACTAATACAATTGGTATTTGTTGCTAATCTCCTCTAAGTATGTAGCATTAAGGAGTAATGGCAAAGGCTGGCTGGGTCGGATTTGTCAGTGATAATGTGTCCGAGTGGAGCATCATGTCTACCTGTGGGATATATCAGTGAGCTAGAGCCATAGAAATGTTGATCTATTGGTATTAATCAAATCATTTTGTTTGTTTAGTATAAGATCATGTCCATTCTTGTCCTCATTGCTTTGATCTTAAAAAGGTATAAAGGAACAATATGGGGTGGGTGCACAGGCACTTGTTTCTGGTAAAAAAATATATACCTAGATACTAATAATACCACAAGGTACGTAACCGTTCATTTGTAAAAAATTCTAGGTCATTGCGATTTTCGCATTTTTTCAACTCGACGGACGCCACCATGGAGGAATGGCCTACATCATCTGAAACTACGATAATTTATCTACAAAATGATGTATAAAACACCTACCTTTGCTGAACCTCAACAATACAACAGACCTTTTTCCACCGGTCAGTTATCAACTTTCATCATTCAGACGGGAAACTGGGATGTTGCTACCCCGCAGTGGAAAGTTGTAATACAAATGCTATAGAAAATACTGAGATGTTAGAAAAATATATTATATTGCATTCCAATCAAAAAATAATAAAAGTGTTTTAATTTCTTAGAATAAAAGTGTAATTTGAATGCAAATCTGTTGCTATTTTTAGAATTCATAATTTGTGAACTTTCTATACAACCTCGAGATTTTTCCCTGAAGTATACCAACAGGACTGAAAGTCTTATAGGCAGGAAAATTAAAACCTGGGAGAAGCTAGAAAAATTATAAAAATAGCAACAGATTTAGCATTCAAACTACACTTTTATTCTAAGAAATTAAAACACTTTTATAATTTTTTTGATTGGAATGCAATATATATATTTTTCTAACATCTCAGTATTTTTTATAGCATTTTTATTACAACTTTTCTTATTTTTTCTTTCACTGCAGGTAGCAACATCCCAGTTTCCCATCTGAATGATGAAAGCTGACAACTGACCTGTGGAAAAAGGTCTGTTGTATTGTTGAGGTTCAGCAAAGGTAGGTGTTATATATTTATGCATCATTTTGTAGATAAATTATCGTAGTTTCAGATGATGTTGGCCATTCCTCCGTCCGTCGAGTTGAAAAAACGCGAAAATCGTGATGACCTAGATCTTTTACAAATGAACGGTTACGTACCTTGTGGTATATATAGTATCTAGGTATATTTTTTTTACCAGAAACAAGTGTCTGTGGGTGGGTGGGTTTATGGTGATCCGTCTTTTTCAAGTCCACTTCTTCGGGGTCTGTCACCTCGTCGAAGACGTCATTCCATGTTTTGTTGTTGTTAAATCTGTAGAGTCTGTTTGATACAATCGGTTTCACTTTATTGTCAGTTTTGACTACAACAGATGAAGACAGTGTAAAATAACTGTCTGCCATTTCCGATTTCACGTGGTTTCAATATATAATGATAAATGCTGTATCACTTAAGCGCTTCCCGGCAAGTATTTTGCAGTGTTGTTGTAAGTGCGAAAGTGATTTAACCTGTAAAACTAATATTTTATACAGAACCCGCGGATAAGTTGAAAATCCGGAAATAAAAAAAAAATCGAAATTTTACAGCAAAAAAAGATTTTGACTCGGCAGGATTTTTTTGGGTCGGTCGCGTTTGGGCAAATAAACTATATTTTTATTTTGGCCCAGAATATATATGTTTATTTATTTAGAAGGAAAATATAACTCTTTATAAGGAAATTTCATGATTTTAGGCACCATATAATGGTCATAGGTGCACATTTGAAAAATGACAACTGTGTCAATAATATGGGGAAAAAAATACACTTTCGCTTTACACATGAAAAGGGGTGGTTTTAAAATTAAAACAGTATTGATAATTGTGTATTTCATTGGAAATCTTTTTTTTTTTATAATTTGTACACTTTTTTGTCACCTACATGTATCTTCCGATCCTTTTACATTTGTATGTAATCTACACTGCAAGATACTAAAATATATCCAATTTCAAGGATAGTGAATCAAAAACAAATTATTTATTTCAGCTGTGAAACAGTTATGATGCCAGGATTCCAGACCAAGGAGTGAGTGAGTGATTGTTGCTTAGTGCCAACTCAGCAATTTTTCAGCTATATCATGGCAAGAACAAGTTAATTTTTAATGAAATGATGATAAGGTCCGCTTTGTACTAGACCAACACGCTTAGTTGGATGTTTATAGTGCTAGCTCACTGAAACAACAGTACGCGGGTAGACATGTCGCTCCACTCGGACTCAGTATCTTGATTCCGAGCCAACCAGTCTTTGCTCTTTCTCCTTAGTGCTGCGTGCTTAGCGGAGAAGCAACAACCAGACCAAGGAGAAAAGCTCGTTCCTAATACATTTTTTTGTACTTTCATAATGTTTGGGGTTTTTTTATTTACAGGATTAAATCCTGTTCATATTCATACCCCGACTTGTTTTCAAGGAGCTGATGATTGTTGAATATTTCTACAATTTATACAAAAAAAATATAGTATCAAAATCGAATGGAAAGTTTGATAGTGTCATTACTTGGCCATTGGACATACCTGTGTCATCTATTATGAAGTTTATTATCTTACATTGTTTTAATTTATTATATTTCTCCCAAATCTACTGTACATCAGGAAAAAGGTTCCCGTTCTTTCAAATCATTCACTGTAAGTTGTCTATAATGGTGATTGTTGGTAAGAAGCGAGTTTCAAGCGACATAAGTACATGTACTTGCATAGCATCCATTTTTAATTTACAATTAAGAATTTAATAGTGCTCATTTGTACAATTAAATATATTCAAAAGTTAATAGTCTATTAACGTTAATTGGCATTTGTGCAACAGAAATAATTCACTATTAACTTTAATAGTACTTTTAATAGTAAATTAACTTTAATTGTGCTTTGTGCAACCCAGTCCAGGTTGGTTACAAATAAATGTGACTTGTACTAGTAATTTCAGATTTTGGGTCAGGTGAACTAAAAATATTTCAAACATGCACAAAACTTACATTCTGGAATATGCAGACTAAAAATAGCAAATGTATAATAACCATTTAGTTAACATGTTATTTTAAAAAACTAGAGGCTCAGTGGGCTGAGCCTGTGTCGCTCAACTTTCATTCTGCTTTGAGGAAAATTAATACACAACCTTCCATACATGTAGATGCTTCCTACCAAGTTTCGGTTCATTTGGTTAGGCAGTTTCAGAGGAGAAGATTTTTTTAGATATCGACCAATCAGAAACAAGAATTGCCTGTGATGGCCATGTTTGTTAACCGATCGAGACGAAATGAGCATTCTTCATAGAGGACATTCCATAGATGCTTCCTGCCATGTTTCGGTTAATTTGGCCAAGTGGTTTCAGAGGACATTTTTAAAAATTGGCCAATCAGAAACAAGAATTGCCTGTGTCGGGCCATGTTTGGTAATGGATCATAACAAAATGTGCACTCTTAAGAGAGGACCTTCCATAGATGCTTCCTACTAAGTTTCAGTTCATTTGGCTGATGGGTTTCAGAGGAGAGGTGCCCTTTGAGGCAGTTTTGACTATATTTTTTATATAGCGGTGCCCTTTGGGGCAGTTTTGACTGTATATTTTGTATATAGAGGTGCCCTTTGAGGCAGTTTCGACTGTATATTTTTTATATAAAGGTGCCCTTTGAGGCAGTTTTGACTATATTTTTTATATAAAGGTGCCCTTTGAGGCAGTTTTGACTGTATATTTTTTATATAGAGGTGCCCTTTGAGGCAGTTTCGACTGTATATTTTTTATATAGAGGTGCCCTTTGAGGCAGTTTTGACTGTATATTTTTTATATTGAGGTGCCCTTTGAGGCAGTTTTGACTGTATATTAAATCTCCACCAACCTATTTGTTCCAAGTCTTCCAACCTCGCCATCTGAAACAACTCTTCCAGGTATTCTTGTTAACATCACGACAGCACCAACAAGCAACACCAAACATAATTCCATTACAAGGATTAAGGTATACCTGAAATTAAAAATAATAGAATCGTATCAAAAAAGAAAATAATGAATACCAATAAGATATACCTGAAATTATAAACAATAGAATTGTATCTAAAAAGAAAATAACATCGAGGGGTTATGGTATTTAATGCCACTTCCAACAATATTTCAGTTTTATCGTGGCGGTCAATTTTATTGGTGGAGGAAACCACAGACCTACCGCAAGTCACTGACACACTTTATCACATAATGCTATCTAGTACACCTTGATTCAGCGGGATTCAAACTCACAACGACCACGACGGCCCCTAAAATAACATCAAAAAGTATGATCAGTAATTTAATAAAGACACATGTTTCCTACAGAACTTAGAAGTACATGTATTTTACAAGCATACTTCCAAAGAACATCAATTAAAACTTTTCACTAACCAGTTCAGTGGTCTTTCCAATCAACATACTTGTAATCTTGATAGAGAATCATGCATACATTTGTAATTCTGGTTTAGAGCCGAGATTAGGGCAAGGGTGGCAATTGAACCCCCCTCCCCCAACACTGTCCAGTCCATTCCTAAAACTCTCACCACCAAATGCCCCCTCCCACTATCCGATCCACTCTGACACATCTGGGGGCCATTGTGGCCATGATCGAATGGTAGTTGGATTTACAACTACCTATGCATTCAGTGCCTATCACAACTGATGTTGTGAATTCAAATCTCGATCAGGGCGAGGTGTACAACATAATGTGACAGGTCAGTGGTTTTCTCTGGGTTCTCCTGTTTCCTCCACCAATAAAACTGACTGCCATGATGTAACTGAAATATTGTTGAAAGTGGCATTAAACACCATCAAACAAACAAACAAACTGACACATCTGTAGGGTGGGTATTGCTTAACGCCAACTCTGCAATCTTTCAGCTACATCATGGCGAGACCAAGTTAATTTTTTAATGAGATGATGATGAGGTCCGCTTTGTACTAGACCAGCATGCTTACTTAAGATTTTCATAGTGCTACATGTAGCTCACTGAAACAACAATCCATGGATAGACATGTCGCCCCACTCTCACACATTATATCCTGATTCCGAACCAACCAGTCTTTGCTCTTTCTCCATATACAAATGCAATGCTGCATGCTTAGCCAAGATCGAAATGAACAACGACCACCAAAATATGACTGTTGATGAAGTATGGGACATATTCAAGAAGAAAGTATTGGATGCAGTAGACCAAACAGTACCATCCAAGATGATAAATAACAACAGGAAAAGACTTCCCTGGATAACTAAGGAAACTAGAGGCTCAGGTGAGCCTGTATCGCTCACCTGACATAAATAAGTCCTCTTAAGAATGTCTGCATGCCGAATACATCTAAGTTACTATTCAAATCCCATACTGCCATAGGGTTTTATGTTAAAACTATGTCTGCTCATGGCAGCCATCTTGGATGGAGGTCGTGGTCACTGGACACAATTTTGAAAGTATACTACCCAAGGACCATCAATGCCATGTTTGCTTTAAATTGGCTGATTGGTTTCAGAAGAGAAGACTTTTAAACAATTTCGATAGGGTCCTATGTTAAAACTATGTCCGCTAACGGCGGCCATTTTGAACCGAGATCGGGATCACTGAACACAATTTTGGAAGTTGACCACCTCAGGACCATCGATGACATGTTTGCTATATTGGCTTACTGGTTTCAGAGGAGAAGATTTTAAAACATTTTTTCCCATAGGGTCCTATGTTAAAACTACAGTATATCCGTTGAAGGTGGCCATCTTGGATGGAGGTCAGGGTCACTGGACACAATTTTGAAAATTGACCACTTAAGGACCATCCATGTCATGTTTGCTTTAAATTGGCTTACTGGTTTCAGAGGAGAAGATTTTTAAACATATTTCCCATAGGGTTCTATGTTAAAACTATGTCTGCTGATGGTGGCCATCTTGGATGGAGGTTTGGGTCACTGGATATAATTTTGAAAGTTGACCATTTAAGGACCATTCATGCCATGTTTGCTTTAAATTGGCTTACTGGTTTCCGAGAAAAAAATGTTTAAACATTTTTCCCATAGGGTCCTATGTTAAAACTATGTCCGCTGATGGTGGCCATCTTGGATGGAGGTTTGGGTCACTGGATATATTTTGAAAGTTGACCATTTAAGGACCATTCATGCCAAGTTTGCTTTAAATTGACTTACTGGTTTCAGAGGAGAAGACTTTTAAACATTTTTTCCATATGGTCCTATGTTAAAATTAAGTCGAGTCATGGTGGCCATCTTGAATTTCCAATCAGCAAACGATTCACAAGTTTAGTACAGGACAACCCAATGATCATTCCTGCAAAGTCACAATTCAATTGGCTTAGTGGTTTCTAACAAAAAGATTTTTTTAAATTTCGACCAATCAGAACACATTATGGGCCCTGGCAGCCATGTTGGATTTCCGATCAGCGCCAAAAACAAAAATCTTGTATATGACCATCCAATAAACATTTCTGCCAAATTTAGTTCAAATCTGTTTTGTGGTTTCAGAAAAAAAAGATGAAAATGTGAAATTCCCATAGGGTCCAATGTTAAACTAAGTCGAGTCATGGTGGCCATCTTGAATTTCCGATCGGCAAACGATTCACAAGTTTAGTACAGGACCACCCAATGATCATTCCTGCAAAGTCACAATTCAATTAGCTTAGTGGTTTCTGACAAGAAGATTTTTAAAATTTCGACCAATCAGAACACATTATGGACCCTGGCAGCCATGTTGGATTTCCGATCAGCACCAAAAACAAAAATCTTGTATATGACCATCCAATGAACATTTCTGCCAAGTTTGGTTCAAATCTGTTTTGTGGTTTCAGAAAAATAGATGAAAATGTGAAATTCCCATAGGGTCCAATGTTAAACTAAGTAGAGTCATGGCGGCCATCTTGAATTTCCGATCGGCAAACGATTCACAAGTTTAGTACAGGACCACCCAATGATCATTCCTGCAAAGTCACAATTCAATTGGCTTGGTGGTTTCTGGCAAGAAGATTTTTAAAATTTCAGCCAATGAGAACACATTATGGACCCTGGCAGCCATGTTGGATTTCAAATCAGCACCAAAAACACAAATCTGGTAGAGGACCATCCAATGAACATTTCTGGCATGTTTGGTTGAAATCTGTTCAGCGGTTTCAGAGAAGAAGATTTAAATGTGAAAAGCTAACGGACGGACGACAGACGCTTACCCATGACAAAAGCTCACATGGCCTATGGCCAGGTGAGCTAATAAAAGCACTAATTCGAAAACGCAACAAGCTTTATCAGAAGAAAAAGAGAAACAAGTGCACAAGAACTACAAAGAAATACCATGAATGTAAACGGACACTACAAAAGAAGATGAGACAAGAGTACTGGAAATATCTGGAAGGAATAATATCATTTGACACAACAGATACCAACTCAGAAGCAGAAATAGTTCTGGATCTACATTAAAAATATGAAGAAAAACAACACAGGAGTAGCCCCATTAAGAAACAACGGACTCTTAATCAATGACTCCAAACAGAAGGCTGAAGTACTGAACACCCAATACCACTCGGTCTTTACACTGGAGGATGACACACCAATATCTGCATCTTTAAAGGATAACTACCCATCAATGCCAGAAATAAATGTCACCAATAACGGAGTAGAGAAACTTCTGAAAAACATCGATGCTAGCAAGGCCACTGGACCAGATGAAATCTCAGCACGAATCCTGAAAGAATTTGCACCCGAGTTGAGCCCATTATTAACTAACATCTTTAATAAATCCATCCAAGAGGGCGAAGTACCAAAAGATTGGAGGCAGGCAAATGTCATCCCCGTATTTTAAAAAGGAGAAAAATACCTTGCCGGCAATTACAGACCTGTGTCACTGACATGTACCTGTATATATGCTGTAAGATCCTCGAGCATATAGTTGTGACAAGCATCTTGAACCACCTTGATGCACACAAGATCCTAGTAGACTGTCAACATGGATTTCGGTCCAAACGTAGCTGCGAGACACATTTGTTGACTCTCACATGATGAACTGGCAGAAAATCTTCATAGGGTATCCAAACTGACCTCATCATATTGGATTTATCCAAGGCATTCAATAAAGTGCCTCATAATAAACTACTGATGAAAATGGAGAATTATGGAATAAGAGGCAACACCTGGAGATGGGTAAGATCCTTCCTGTCAGACAGAACTCAACAGGTTTTACTGGATGGTGAAAAGTCAAGTTAACTACCAGTAGTCAGTGGAGTACCACAAGGATCAGTATTGGGAACCCTTCTGTTTGGATATTCATCAATGACCTTCCAGCATCAGTTTCATCTAAAACTCGACTTTTCGAAGATGACTATATACTGTACAGGAACATATACACAAAGGATGACTGTAAAGTCCTGCAAGAAGACCTACAGGTACATCGCCTTGAAAAGTGGGAGAAAACATGGGGGATGGAATTCCATCCGGGGAAATGTAATTCGATGTCTAAATACAAGAGTAAGATCACCATTTGAACATCGTTACACTCTTAAAGGCCATATATTGGAAGACGTCAAAGAAGCAAAATATCTAGAAGTAGAACTCACGTTTTGAAGATTCTGAGAATATTTTCTAAGTAAGTGTAACGGGCCTGGCATGTATTAGGGTGGTCAAGCCAAAAATTGAAATGCTAATAAATCATCCAATTATAGTTTAATATGACAGTACATACAAAATGGGAAATTTTGGTACAAAAATTATTAAAATCGGTTGAGCTGTTCAAAAGTTATGGCCTTTTCGGTGAGCCAAAAGTGGTCGATTTTCTGTTTTTTGGAAAAATGTTAAAAAAAATGACATTTTTGGACCAAAATATATTATTTTCACTACCTAATAGGTTATCATGCTTTCTTCTATAGTAATGTATCCTCCTTATGCTTCAAAAAGAGGTATTATACACACCTGTTGGTGTTATATGAAAAAAATGTCACAGAATTTAAAACATTGAAAATAGCCTTTGGACTTAGTTTTTTTAATTTATGTGTCAGCTGTCTGCTTGTTCAAACTACCAGGTTTGTGGTCAAATATCTTCAAAAACCTTTAACTTGCAAGGCTGAAACATGCAGCTCTGTCCACAAAGTGCCCAGTCTCTAGGTAAAAATATCAAGAATATCATTTATTCAATTAATATATATATTTTTTTAATATTATTTCCTTTGCGCAGGCCTCCATAATTTTAACGTCAAATTTTATTCGAAAAAACAAGTTTTAGGTCATAAAAAATCTGAAAAAAGTACTAGAATTTTTCTGAATACTGATTTTGGTAGGGAAAAGAACCCTCTAACAGGGAACACCTATATTTATCAGCAAAAAAAATTCTCAAAGTCTGTAGTGCCAGAATTATATACGCCGCAGCTTAATATTTTGAGCTCCGTAAAGTGTAAAAATAAGCTATTTTAGGGAATTAATTATATTTTGTATGCTCAAATTGATATTTTTATGGTAAACAACCTCAATATCCATACATCAATGAAGTTATTATTACAGTTTGTGTAAAAACTGCCATTTTCTCCATTGAAAAGGTCAATTTTCTTCGTTCAATCAAAATTTCAGATAATTCCCAAAATTGATACAATTTCAATAATTGTTGAATATTATAATATTAAATGTTCAAGTGTTTGGTATTATTTTGATCCTATAACTGTATACTACAAGGTGAAAACTATCAGCAACCCCAATTCTGACACTGGTATGAACTATGTCCTGGTTCATTAGCCCTCTACCTGGAAATTTAGTATAAATAATATTTCAATTATGGCCCCGTATTCCATGAAAAGTCTTATTTGGATTATCAGATATGTTCTCTGTACAATTTATAAGCCAGCCTTGAAGTTATTTTATCTTTTAAACATTTAATTAGCACATTTTATACATTATTTTCATTTTTTTGTCTGAGAAAAACCTCAAATTTGACAATTTTAGCTGATTTAAGCTAACAGTTCATGCGATTAGAAAGTCCCAAATTTTCAAAGTTATCATTTTTATTGTCACAAATCAATAAACTGTTATCTTCTACTATTATCTTAATTCATAACAGTCTTCAATGTCACTCTCTTTTCCTTTATATACTATAATTTTACATTTGACGACTACAAATAGTGCTGTGTCCCAGTTCATGACCAACTTATTCCAAATGAAATCTTTGTGATTTCTTTAAATTGTGTGTTTTGTGATCCTATGCATATCCAATGCATATTTGATTAACTGAATCATAATCAACAGCATCAACTTTCAGAAGTGTCATTTTAATGATTTAAAACTCTTAATGATCTACTGAGATGCCACGATCACACCTGTAAAATAAAAATAAACATTTAAAATATGTTATACAGAATAAAAATATAGAATTAAAAATAATTTATCTTTTCCAGAAATAGTTTATCATACATGTACAAATGAAAAAAAGCTTTAATACAATGCACTCTTCCGACTAAATTATCTTTATGCATATATGCTTGGTGGCAAATAGATTCTATATGAAAAATAGCATTATTCCAGAAATGTTTGCTGCATGCATCATAAATGTTCTGTCATACCAAACAAGTTTGCATACAGTAATGGTGTAATGAAAAAAATGTAATTAATTAAACTTAGCATATCACATGCACTGCCACTGATTACATTGTATATAGCCAGAATGTTAATACATTCACATACTGTAATGTATGCATTAAGCATATATTTCATAAAGCTTCCCTAATAGCACTGAAACATAATAATTATGTTTTATAACAATTTAAATAAATTGTTCAAAAATGTTGAATGGAAATTCATGTTACTATTTTAGTATTTAAAAACAATTGTCCTATGTATTGCTACAATATACACTAGGAACTTGATGAGAAATGCATAAAAAGTTTTCATGTAGACAAATTTCATTTAAAACCAAAAAATATAAAAAATCTTGAACATTTCACAAAAGATCCCCCCTTTTCTAAAAATATCAAAGAATACCGGAACAACTCCTTTATATAGATGTATTAATAAATCCCGATAATTTCCGAACAGCCATGATTACGTCACCAAAGCTCTGATTGGATAAAGTTATTTATAGATTGGGAGAATTTGACAACTTTATATTGATGCTTGCCGTTTTCGCCATTTTTCGAGTAAAATAATAAATTCGTGAATTAAATCCCATATCTTTTTCATTTATCGAAGCAAAGATATATATTTATTCAGTTCGTGTAAAGTTTCTGTGCGATTTTTGTGCATCTTTTGTTTTCAAAATTAACCCCCATTTGATCCGGTTGAAAACGATATTTCTTTTGAGAATAAAACTATATTTTAGAAGAAGTTTTGTTACTTACCGTGCATGATTGACCTCCGTGGTCTGAATACATCAATGCTAGATAATTATTGTATCAATTGGTAGAACAATACGTCGGTAAATTCCATTTTTCTTTGGTACAACTCTGAAATTGTCCTGGCCAAGATGGCGGAAGACATAAATTTCGGTCATGCGCCACACAACGTCCGATAACTCTTCCCGCTCAACTCTGATTGCAAAGTCGGAAAATATGGACTGAACATCCAATGATTTCCGGGAGCTATTACTGCTTATCCATTGAAACCTTGGCGGCATATCTTTAGAGGAAGGTTCAGATTATTGATATCTGACTGTTAACTTTTTGCGGAAAAGCGGTAAACGAGTTTAAAACAATGTTTGTAAACTTTTATATTTTACGTTACGATTTTGACTTTTAAAAAATTCTTAACAATCGGATTGGTAAAATTGAAGACTTTCTCCAAATTTTAAGCCATGCATGAAGAATATTGGCCCAGGGATAGCTCTCAGAATTATTTTTGAAAATGGGCTGTTCGTTGACACATAAATCAAGATGGCGTCCGATTTTCTCGAAACGACTTCACTTTGGACGTTCAGTAGTAGTACCCAATCATATTTTTAATGCTTATAACTACCAAATTAATAAAGTTCTAGTTTTCAAGTTTTATCTGATATATTTTTTATCACGAAATAATAAATTTTAGGTGTTTTTCTAATGAAATGAAAAAGGTGAAAATTCGGGTTTTTCTACTCCGACAGAAAATAATAACGCTATCGACGACTACGTTTGTCCTCCCTACATGTATTGAAAATGATATGATAAAGTAAATTAAAATAAATAGGAAAATAAACTGTAAGAAAGGGTTCGTATCTAAGTTACTTCTTATGGTTTGAGATTTAATGTGTAAAATGAAAAGAACCTCTCCAAAATTGTATTATTCTAAAAATAGTAGAGAATTTTATATCTCAATTTTTCTCAGTAAACTACAACTACAACTATAAATAGAATGTTGGCTCGCTTTGAGCTATTCAACGATCAATCGTTTTATCAGAATAACAGGCAAGACTTATGCAGTCACCATCTTCTTCTTCTTCCCGTCTGCTATTCTTTAAACCCTGATGTCTTGTTTTAGCTCAGTTCAGCTCAATATACCTATTTAATCTTTCTAATCTTTCTACATTCACTTCACAAATGGCACAAAACGAATGCAACGATCCGCGGCATTTTGACCGCATTATATACTCTAAAATTTACTCGGGATCCTCTAATTAATCGATCACTTCTATGTAAAAACCCCAGAATTCTACAAGGGGATTTCCAACTTTATAAATACAACATCATTTCACTACATAAGTTAAGTTCAGGGTTTCCAGTTGAAAGTTCAGAATCACAACGGATCCATTCTTAAACACTAACAGCACCAACCATTCAGGGTCTGCCACATCTCAGGATTTAAATGTATGCAAAATGTTTAATCTCTTGATCTAACTTCTTCTAAGACATTTGAGGGTTAGGGGTTCGTGTTTAACACCACTTTCAACATATTATTATTAATAAGTAGATAACGAAAAACAATACAGTAATTACTATAACAATTTTAAAAAAGAGCTGTCATAACTTACTTAGTGACTGACCAAGTCATCTTGATAACAATCGCTTCTGGCAAAACGAAACTAAACCTCGCTGCATCAATGTTTACAAACGGAAGTAAAGGAAAACACTAATGCGCATACTGCTAATATTTGACATTTGATTGGTCGGCTGATTACCATTAAGAGTAACCCGAATAATCCAGTCGTTATATTACGCTACGGCTGGTCGCTACCTGACCATATTGTTACATAATAAGAATAAGAATTAGATAAGAAATTAAAATTGATAGAAGGCAAGGATTTATATAATTAACACATTAAGTCACATTTCATTTATTTAGGCTAACTTGGGTCAGTTATCAATTAAAGACAAAAATGGTTTTAAAAAAAATCAGTCTAATAAGTATTTACCTAAATAACGATATTGTGATGGGTATTTCTTAATAAATTGTATTAAAAATCATTTTATTTATTTTCAATAAAATTTCTTTATTATTTCATCCCATTTTCCTTAATTTAACTTGTGTATATCCATATTTATAAAGGACGAAGTCCTTATAACGGTAGGCTGTCCGATTTTTCCTTCTATATTGATAGCCAAATATCTGTTCACCGGAAGTTTAAAAAATAGATCAATTGATAATTTAGAAACGCAAAAGAAATATATTTCAATGAAAAATTCCCAATTCTTTAATTATTTACTCTATGCAAAATCGAAATAAATTTGAAATACAATTCATTTAAATGAAACGGCCATAACAAATCGGCTACAAAATTCATTCAAAATAAAAGATAATAACTTGTACAGATCATCGTATTATTGAAATTTAAGGACTTCGTCCTTCAAACAGGTTGCCTGTCTCATATTACAATCTTATGTTAACGGCAAGTTACGTGTGTCGACCCTATTATCCACAATAAATTCACTTTCATTGTACCACGTACACTACAAAAATACATGTTAGATGTGTATTGTGACATTTTAGCAAATTTAGATTAAAACATAAAAACTTCAAAAAATGATTAAACGGTGTTTTATTTTTTTAAATCTTTAAAGATTTGTGAATCTATGGCAATTTAAATGTTTGTGTTGTCAATATTTACAAACGGAAGTAAAGGGAGTCACTAATGCGCATACGCGGTAATATCTGACAATTGATTGGTCGGTTGAACCAGACAGCAGCTGACGGATTTTACCATTAAGAGCGTTCAAGCCCTCATCCAGCGATAGTGCCGATAAAGGGCGCAGTATTATTCGAGTTACATTAAGAGCGTTCAAGCCCTCATCCAGCGATAGTGCCGATAGAGGGCGCATTATTATTCGAGTTAACATTGACGTAACACGAATAATACTACGCCCTCTATCGCAACTATCGCTGGATGAGGTTAATGTAGCGACCAGCGAGAGCGTAATATAACGACTGGATTATTCGGGTTAACATTGACGGCGAATCGGTTGCTTCAGCGGGGAGATATATAGGATCTAACACCGGTAAGAGGGCAAGACGGAAAAATCTCAGACACCCAAGGGAAAGATTTCTGGTCTCCAACGATGCTCCGCCGAGTTGGATATCAATAGAAATCTTTCCCGCGGGTGTCTGAGATTTTTCCGTCTTGCCCTCTTAACGGTGTTTGATTCTTTTTCTCACTAATTTTACAAAATAATTCCACATTTTTTCTTTACATTGTTTAATAAAGGACGAAGTCCTTCTAATGGTAAGCTGTCCGATTTTTCCTTCTATATTGATAGCCAAAAATCTGCTCACCGGAAGTTTAAAAAATAGATCAATTGATAATTTAGAAACGCAAAAGAAATCTATTTCAATGAAAAATTCCCAATTCTTTGATTATTTACTCTATGCAAAACCGAAATAAACTTGAAATAAAATTCTATTAAAAAAATCTCTTTCTACGAAACTCCCGATGGAAGAGCGGCGTCAATCGTAACTACTCGGCCATTCTCGCTACCCTGCAAATAACTAGTCGTACGTACATAGTAGAAATTCTTCTTAAATTGTTTGCCGGAAGATAAGTTAAGTTAAGCTGCACAAAAATATAGTCCACGAAAATCCAATATGGAAGACATACTAAGTAAAATCTAATGATGCAAAACTAATTAAAACTTTAATTGAAATATAGAAAATTGCTTAAAATATAACTTGATCAAACTTTCATGTAACTGACATGTGAAAAGTAGTGCGATTTATACGCCTAATGCATACGAGGTTATTTGCAGGGTAGCGAGAATGGCCGAGTAGTTACGATTGAGAGCGGCGTAGCCATAACAAATCGGCTACACCATTCATTCAAAATAAAAGATAATAGCCTCACCGGACGCAATTACGAACGGACACAATTACGAACGAAATAAAAAGTATGTCCCCTAATTGTTCCTTCAAAACATGAATTAAAAAAATGCTTTTATAAATAGATACCCGCTAAATTACTCGTGTTTTGGGAGAAAATTATTCATGCGCAGTTGTTGAATGTTGCAGACGACGGGTTTTCATATTTGTAAACAGAAAACGATCGACAATTGCACTTGGAATCTATCGCTAAAATTCATTGAGGTACGCATATTTTGTTATCTTATGCCTGTAATTGGAAAGAATATGATCTCCTGGTTCTATGCATGTGTAGAACACATTGAAATTAAAACAAAAACAGTCAATACATTTTCCTTACCTTGATCTATCCCAAAATGTCAAAATCCGTGATGTACCTTATTCATTGAAGAGTCCAAGGAATTCCGAATGCAAACTGGCACACATTTATGTTATGAATAAAGGAAAGGTTTTTATGTCATGTGTATTATATACAAATGGATATGTGAACGTAAATGAATGAATGATCTTTCAATTTTAACAGTTGTCATTAAATAATTTACACTAGAAAGGTTATTATGATGTCGTTCGAAATTGTGTCCGGATCTAGGTCACAGAGTGACTAGAACGGGGTCATGAAAATCTGTTTAAAACCCGTAACAATGCATTGAATAATATATGGGCTATGATTCAAAAGGAATATTGGTGTTTAATCTGAAATATGAACATGCAATCAGCTTCATCAATTTGGTCAAATTTATTATCAAATGCCACGGTCAATATCATCGAAATTGTTCGTAATTGCGTCCGGTGGCGGTGAGGCTAACGTGTACGGATCATCGTATTATTGAAATTTTAGGACTTCGATCGTCCTTCAAACAGGTTGCCTGTCTCGTATTAATAATAATAGAGTGCTCTCCCTTGTTAGTAACTAAGGTAAAGACAGAAATTATCCCCCTTTGACCAAATTCAAATACATTTTTTACAGGTATTTATCGCTGTTGTAGTAGCATTTATAATATGTATTTTTATTATGAAATACATTTCAAATATTGCCAAGACACGGATGTATATATCGATAAAACGACTATTTACTTCAGCAACATGGAAAACAATTTCGCGGGAAAACGCTCGATGGAATGTAAACAAAACAAAGCATTTGTAAGCGTGTGTGTTTTTGATGTGTACCGCATAATCTGATGCGAAAGGGATGCATGTTTCTGTTGTAACCTAATTTTCAGGGGCAATTGATAAGTGGTTGACTATAGATAAATACACAAAACGTAAATATTTAAACGATTTTTATTGATACAATGACATTTTGCGAAACGTAACATTTTTACGGGAAAAGTAGCGTGAAATTCTTTTCTCACTTTTGAGACAGACCAATTCCTATTTTTAACGATGTGAGATTTTCTTATCCTGCACTAGTGTAAGACAAAAAAATCACGTGCGTTTGCATGCTGTACCGTTTATGTCAACTGCCCCCCAATTCTCCATGCTTTTCCTTTTTAAAATAAACAATTAACCACGATTCTACTACATAAGTATTTTTAAATTCATTTATGTATTATATTCTGCTAGCTAACGTGCACCTTTCACGGTGTTGGATTCTTTTTTCAGGCTCTCTTCCAGTCAATGTTTGTTTACTTTGAGTAAATAATAGAGTGCTCTCCCTTGTTAGTAACTAACGTAAAGAAAGAAATTACCTCCCTTTGACCAAATTCCAATATTTTTTTACAGGTATTTATCTCTGTTGTAGTAACATTGATAATATGAAATACATTTGAAATACTGCCGAGATACGGTTGCATATGGATAAATCGAATATTTACTTCAGCAATGGAAAAATAAATTGCGGGAAAATGCTCGATGGAATGTAAACAAAAACAATTAGGTGTTTAGTGAGAAATAAAATCAAACACCGGAAAAAGTACAAGATATGGAATCTCCGACACCCTTGGGTAAGATTACAATCATTCTCAAACTCGGCAAGACTCGTAAAGAGAACGATTGAAATCTTACCCTCGGGTGTCGGAGATTTCCCTATCTTGTACTCTCCCCGGTGTTAGATTCTATATATCTCACCCACGGGTTGAGACATCACGGAAACGGAATCACTTTTGTCCACATGCTGTAAAGTCAATATTTCAACAAATTGCCGCTAAGGACATACGTTTAAGGTGTCAAACCACTAATTAATTTCTTTAAGGTTTTCTACTAAATTTGTGTTTTTTCGAGCCTACCTGGTCACTTTATCTTATGTTTAACCTTTCCAAGACCATATATTTTCTGAAACGTACATGATTCCTCTACGTTCTGTCAAAATATGAGGGCATGTTTAAAATCGTGCAGTGAAATGCCATGCTACGGAAAACACCTACTCTAAAAATAGCTCGGTCATCCCCAAGAAATTCAGTATTTATAGGTCATGCATCAAATCCTCCATAGAGGTATTAAAATACAACTAAATCCATCAAATTTGGGCTCAAAATAATCCTTATTTATTTAACTTCAATTATCAATTTTAATTAGTCCATTCCATTCAGTCGTTTTCACAATACTACAAAGTGAAAGGAACTTTTTTCTTGAAAATGGACTACTTTCTATGTTCCAAGCTCTGATTGGTGAATTAGTGGTTTGACACCAAAGTAGTTACTTTTGTAAATAAAATCTATTTTGTTGTATTTTGAAGAAAAAAACAATTAAAGTAATATGAACATGATGAAATGCCAAAATCATTATTTTCAGTTTTCTAAAAATTTCTGATATATGTAAAGATTAAATACATAAAGAACGTAAACCATTCACTTTTTGAGAGCTACGATGTATAATTCAGGAGAAAACGTCATTTTATTCTGTCTTCGATAATTCTTGCTACCCAGACAATAATGCAAATCATATCATGCTATTGACCTCAGATTTGAACTCATTCGGTAGAGATTGTGCGCATGCTCCGTTATAGTGTTGATGAAGAAAATGTCGGAGGCAAAGAAATTGAAGCCAGGTCCGAAGTGTAAATTGAGCGATTCTGCCAGAAAAAGAAACAAAAAAGCAGCGAATGCTAAGTTAAACAAAAACAGAATATATATTGGAGATGAATATGATCATTGGATGGAAATAAAGACCGCTCTTCGTCTGGAAACGAACTCTGAAGTGGCCAAGATTCTTCTTGTGACTTGACAGGTAACATCATTTTCGTTTCGATTTACAATCCATTATTTTCCATTCAATCCACGATTAAAAATAATTTTGCCTTAGCGAAACGTTAAACAAGGATCTCTTTACATGGAAAATAAATATATATCACCATCTATGATCTAAAGCGCGGCCGTAAATGTCTTTTAACGCTTTTATGTGTATAATTCAGCAAATTTCGCGGGGCCCAGTAAGGGGGCACTGCATACGCAACTTGTTTTTATGTTAAAACATTGTTTTTTTTTTATTTAAAATGAATACTACTTTGTTTCAAATCTATTTAAAGTTTATTTGGCCTAAGAGACAAGAATGTGAAAGAAAGCACACATTTTTTTTTATCTCATAATAATATACATTTTGTATAGGCAAATAATTTTCAGAAATAATTTGATTCTGAGGGGGCCTGGCAAGTTTAGTCAGGTTAGAATATTTGACAGAAAATTAATTCGGCACATAGTGTAGGGCAGGTTATAGCATTGTTTACTCAGTTCAGGCCGGATTATTATTTTTATTTTCTATGGAGCAAAGGCCAGAATTTTTTTCCAACTTTGGGTGGCCAGATTATTTATTTTATTTTATTTACAAACACTGCGAATTCTGAGATTTCTTGGTTCTGTTTCGATTTCCCCAAATGGGGCCCCGTGTCATTCATTATTACCGATTTCAGTGTGTTTGTCCAGTTTTTCGAATAAACTGAATAAGTCAGAATGAAATTCATTGCAGTTGATAATCTTTAAGGTAAAACATACATGAAATAATTTCTTTGCAATGCAAGAAATTTAACTTATTTCAAAACCAGAATGATACATGTGCTCACCTCAGCATCCATCGTTGTTTACGTTGGTGATGAAATTTTATGATCGGCAATCATCGGAACGGTGCATCCGAAAGTTAATTAGCCTTGTCTTGAAAAAAACACATACGAGATGGAATGATTTTCTTTTTAATCACAGATGATCGCGATTTTCGTACTCAAACATGCACGAATGGTTTAGTTTTTAGAGAATGTAAACATATCAAGAATATTTTTGAAGATGTTTATTTCACCAAAAACTCGTTTCATATTACTTTAAAAATCATTGATATTCCACAGCCGTAGGCCGAGTCTGAATAAAGAGAGGCAAAGGGGGGTTTGGGGCAGAGCCCCCATTAGGTAAAAGGGGTCCGGGGGAAGCCCCCGGAAGCTGACGCCTTTTTGTAATTTCTAGACTAAATTCTAAAATGAAAATGCCTTTTAAAAGTCAGAAATATAACTGTTTACTGCATTTACAAAATCTCAGACTTCTAAAATAAATGGATTACCCCGTTATATTTGTTTTCTGTTTATTGTTTTTGCTGTTATGCCATGTGTATAATGTATTGATTATTATTCCATCCCATGTGTGACAATTGAATATCTGGTCTAAAGCATGGGATCATAATACAATTTCAATTCAAATTTTAAACGAGGTTAAAATATCACACATCATTCAGTGAATAAATATGTTTCGATGTAATTTCTATTAATCCGATATCTGTCACTTTGTTATGATAACAAATTGACAGATATCGGAATATGCAATTCACATTGATGCTTTGAAAGTTACCCTCATCTAATTTTCGTTTTAAAGACCCTGAAATGACATGATGACTTTCCAACGTCTTCTGCAATGTTTTTTCGCGGGAGCAACTTCGGATATTCTCATCGTTTTTCATCTGAATTGATGACATACAGCTGCCGAATAACACTGTCACTTTTTAGCAACAGTTAATCGAATATTACGTCCAATGAATTAATAATCCGTGATATTATAACAATGGATTTATGGCACAGGCACTCGGGTATACTTTGTGATTTTCGTTATTTTCATTAAAATTAAATATTTTCGTTTTAGTGCCTCTATTTTATCATTCTCTGCGCAGAATCGCCTAATTTTGAAGTATTTTACAAATTTTGATACAACTCATTTTTTCTATACTGTTGATATTATAGTATAGAAAAAATGGGTTGTATCAAAATTTATAAAATACTTCAAAATTAGGTGATTCTGCGTAGAGAACGTTAAAATAGAGGCACTAAAAGGGAAAATATTTAATTTGAATGAAAATAACGAAAATCACAAAGTGTACCCGAGTGCCTGTGATTTATGGGTGAAATTAGACAAATTTTGAAGAAAGAAAAAAGATTTGTATTTGTTTTCAAAGGTTATACTTGCCGTTTCAAAAGTGAGGCATTTGCCTCCATTGCGCTACGGCCATGTTCTGACAGTATATCCATAGCAATGTGTTATACATGTATGTATCGTCACGGTATGTGTTTTCGTATGTCATGTCTTTTCGTATCATCCATTTTATTTTGATTTCCACAGCACACGCATTATTTTTGACGTGTCCTCCGGTTTCTGTTTATGGAACGTAAACAGGACTACAACGTGACATCTGTAAAACATGTTAAAATTTGCTTTTAAAGACGTAAGTACCAAAAACAGTGAACCTACCTACTGAACCATACTTTTTGTAATGCTAAATATTTACTTCATTTATAAAGTAGCTGGAAAAAAATCCAGAAGAGCTATATAAAATTTAACTATGTCGTCTACCTCTCAGACACCGGCTCTTCCTGTCATGTAACTGTCATGGGGCCACTGATCGTACTTGTAAGCAAAAGAGCTGACTGAAATGTGCCTGTTTCTTATATAAAATGCATGTCACTTTGCAGTGCATTGTGGTTTCAGCACTAAAAAAAACCATCTAAAGTAAACACAATTTTGAAAGTGGTAATTTTCAAACATTCTGTTATTTTATTTAGATGTAGTATGATTTGGTAGATGGCCAGAACCATGAAATTTTAAAACCAGCCATTTCCGGATTATATATTCGTTTCTATCCCGTATATCGGCCTTGTTTTTACTTCACACGAAAACAGATGACGCCATTTTACTGACAACATAAGTTGCCAGATAATCCAGAGTATATTAAAATACAAGAATGACTTTAAAAACAATCTTATGTACAAAGAAATATTTAACTAGCCATTCTTTGAAAATTCCAATCGTCATATGAATGAAGGGTTAACACTGTTAATCGCTATATCGGAAAATCGATAATAGCACGAAAACCGATAACACGATGCTACGTTTCAGAAAATATATATGGTGTTGGAAAGGTTAAACTCTTCAAGGTATATAATGTCGTTGAGTTTGGTAATTTTTTGGAAGTTTCCTTCAGTTCCATCCAATGGTCATGTAGGTGGCATTTGTTAATTCTTTTTTTTATTATAATTCGCCAAAACTACTTTCCTGTTTCTTTTTTTAACAGAATCAGTTAAAATTCTCGTACGACCGCGTACAGGCATTTTTGTTGACAGGAATTTATGTTCGAGATGGTTTTCATGAAAATAAGTGAATGGATGGACTTGTATTACTATAAATCTAGATTATTAGTGTTAATTTATGTTTTGAATGTACTCCCTGTAAAAAAAATATCTGGACCAAAAAAATCACCAAAGTCAACAACATTATACCTTTCAAATAAAATGTACAAATTGACTAAAACATAAATTTAGTAGAAAATCCTAAAGGAATTGATTAGTGATGAAGGTTATTCCAGAAATGCGTTGTGCGGGCAAAATATGATATCTACGTTTTTATTGCTACCACATGGGTCGATACCTCTGCTGGTGAACTATTATTCCCCGAGGGTACCATCCGCCCAGAAGTCAGTACTTCTACCACATGGGTCGATACCTCTGCTGGTGAACTATTAGTCCCAGAGGGTACCAGCCGCCCAGTAGCCAGTACTTCTACCACATGGGTCGATACCTCTGCTGGTGAACTATTAGTCCCCTAGGGTACCATCCGCCTAGTAGTCAGTGTTTCTATCACTGGGTCGATACCTCTGCTGGTGAACTATTAGTCCCCTAGGGTACCAGCCGCCCAGTAGCCAGTACTTCTACCACATGGGTCGATACCTCTGCTGGTGAATTATTAGTCCCCGAGGGTACCATCCGCCCAGTAGCCAGTACTTCTACCACATGAGTCGATACCTCTGCTGGTGAACTATTAGTCCCCGAGGGTACCATCCGCCCAGTAGCCAGTACTTCTACCACATGGGTCGATACCTCTGCTGGTGAACTATTAGTCCCCTAGGGTACCATCCGCCTAGTAGTCAGTGTTTCTATCACTGGGTCGATACCTCTGCTGGTGAACTATTAGTCCCCTAGGGTACCAGCCGCCCAGTAGGCAGTACTTCTATCACATGGGTCGATACCTCTGCTGGTGAACTATTAGTCCCCTAGGGTACCATCCGCCCAGTAGTCAGTACTTCTATCACATGGGTCGATACCTCTGCTGGTGAACTATTAGTCCCCGAGGGTACCATCTGCCCAGTAGCCAGTACTTCTATCACATGGGTCGATACCTCTGCTGGTGAACTATTAGTCCCAGAGGGTACCATCCGCCCAGTAGCCAGTACTTCTACCACATGGGTCGATACCTCTGCTGGTGAACTATTAGTCCCCGAGGGTACCATCCGCCCAGTAGCCAGTACTTCTACCACATGGGTCGATACCTCTGCTGGTGAACTATTAGTCCCCGAGGGTACCATCCGCCCAGTAGTCAGTACTTCTACCACATGGGTCGATACCTCTGCTGGTGAACTATTAGTCCCCGAGGGTACCATCCGCCCAGTAGCCAGTACTTCTACCACATGGGTCGATACCTCTGCTGGTGAACTATTAGTCCCCTAGGGTACCATCCGCCTAGTAGTCAGTGTTTCTATCACTGGGTTGATACCTCTGCTGGTGAACTATTAGTCCCTAGGGTACCAGCCGCCCAGTAGCCAGTACTTCTATCACATGGGTCGATACCTCTGCTGGTGAACTATTAGTCCCAGAGGGTACCAGCCGCCCAGTAGCCAGTACTTCTACCACATGGGTCGATACCTCTGCTGGTGAACTATTAGTCCCCTAGGGTACCATCCGCCTAGTAGTCAGTGTTTCTATCACTGGGTCGATACCTCTGCTGGTGAACTATTAGTCCCCTAGGGTACCAGCCGCCCAGTAGCCAGTACTTCTACCACATGGGTCGATACCTCTGCTGGTGAATTATTAGTCCCAGAGGGTACCATCCGCCCAGTAGCCAGTACTTCTACCACATGGGTCGATACCTCTGCTGGTGAACTATTAGTCCCCGAGGGTACCATCCGCCCAGTAGCCAGTACTTCTACCACATGGGTCGATACCTCTGCTGGTGAACTATTAGTCCCCTAGGGTACCATCCGCCTAGTAGTCAGTGTTTCTATCACTGGGTCGATACCTCTGCTGGTGAACTATTAGTCCCCTAGGGTACCAGCCGCCCAGTAGGCAGTACTTCTATCACATGGGTCGATACCTCTGCTGGTGAACTATTAGTCCCCTAGGGTACCATCCGCCCAGTAGTCAGTACTTCTATCACATGGGTCGATACCTCTGCTGGTGAACTATTAGTCCCCGAGGGTACCATCTGCCCAGTAGCCAGTACTTCTATCACATGGGTCGATACCTCTGCTGGTGAACTATTAGTCCCAGAGGGTACCATCCGCCCAGTAGCCAGTACTTCTACCACATGGGTCGATACCTCTGCTGGTGAACTATTAGTCCCCGAGGGTACCATCCGCCCAGTAGTCAGTACTTCTACCACATGGGTCGATACCTCTGCTGGTGAACTATTAGTCCCCTAGGGTACCATCCGCCCAGTAGCCAGTACTTCTACCACATGGGTCGATACCTCTGCTGGTGAACTATTAGTCCCCTAGGGTACCATCCGCCTAGTAGTCAGTGTTTCTATCACTGGGTTGATACCTCTGCTGGTGAATTATTAGTCCCCTAGGGTACCAGTAGCCAGTACTTCTATCACATGGGTCGATACCTCTGCTGGTGAACTATTAGTCCCCTAGGGTACCATCCGCCCAGTAGTCAGTACTTCTATCACATGGGTCGATACCTCTGCTGGTGAACTATTAGTCCCCGAGGGTACCATCTGCCCAGTAGCCAGTACTTCTATCACATGGGTCGATACCTCTGCTGGTGAACTATTAGTCCCAGAGGGTACCAGCCGCCCAGTAGCCAGTACTTCTACCACATGGGTCGATACCTCTGCTGGTGAACTATTAGTCCCCGAGGGTACCATCCGCCCAGTAGCCAGTACTTCTACCACATGGGTCGATACCTCTGCTGGTGAACTATTAGTCCCCGAGGGTACCATCCGCCCAGTAGCCAGTACTTCTACCACATGGGTCGATACCTCTGCTGGTGAACTATTAGTCCCCGAGAGTACCATCCGCCCAGTAGCCAGTACTTCTACCACATGGGTCGATACCTCTGCTGGTGAACTATTAGTCCTCGAAGGTACCATCCGCCCAGTAGCCAGTACTTCTACCACATGGGTCGATACCTCTGCTGGTGAACTATTAGTCCCCGAGGGTACCATCCGCCCAGTAGCCAGTACTTCTACCACATGGGTCGATACCTCTGCTGGTGAACTATTAGTCCCCTAGAGTACCATCCGCCTAGTAGTCAGTGTTTCTATCACTGGGTCGATACCTCTGCTGGTGAACTATTAGTCCCAGAGGGTACCAGCCGCCCAGTAGCCAGTACTTCTACCACATGGGTCGATACCTCTGCTGGTGAACTATTAGTCCCCGAGGGTACCATCCGCCCAGTAGCCAGTACTTCTACCACATGGGTCGATACCTCTGCTGGTGAACTATTAGTCCCCGAGGGTACCATCCGCCCAGTAGCCAGTACTTCTACCACATGGGTCGATACCTCTGCTGGTGAACTATTAGTCCCCGAGGGTACCATCCGCCCAGTAGTCAGTGTTTCTATCACTGGGTCGATACCTCTGCTGGTGAACTATTAGTCCCCGAGGGTACCATCCGCCCAGTAGCCAGTACTTCTATCACATGGGTCGATACCTCTGCTGATGAACTATTAGTCCCCGAGGGTACCATCCGCCCAGTAGTCAGTGTTTCTACCACATGGGTCGATACCTCTGCTGGTGAACTATTAGTCCCCGAGGGTACCATCCGCCCAGTAGTCAGTACTTCTACCACATGGGTCGATACCTCTGCTGGTGAACTATTAGTCCCCTAGGGTACTATCCGCCCAGTAGCCAGTACTTCTACCACATGGGTCGATACCTCTGCTGGTGAACTATTAGTCCCCGAGGGTACCATCGGCCCAGTAGCCAGTACTTCTACCACATGGGTCGATACCTCTGCTGGTGAACTATTAGTCCCCGAGGGTACCATCCGCCCAGTAGCCAGTACTTCTACCACATGGGTCGATACCTCTGCTGGTGAACTATTAGTCCCCGAGGGTACCATCCGCCCAGTAGTCAGTGTTTCTACCACATGGGTCGATACCTCTGCTGGTGAACTATTAGTCCCCGAGGATACCATCCGCCCAGTAGTCAGTACTTCTACCACATGGGTCGATACCTCTGCTGGTGAACTATTAGTCCCCGAGGGTACCATCCGCCCAGTAGCCAGTACTTCTACCACATGGGTCGATACCTCTGCTGGTGAACTATTAGTCCCCGAGGGTATCATCCGCCCAGTAGTCAGTGTTTCTACCACATGGGTCGATACCTCTGCTGGTGAACTATTAGTCCCCGAGGATACCATCCGCCCAGTAGTCAGTACTTCTACCACATGGGTCGATACCTCTGCTGGTGAACTATTAGTGCCCGAGGGTACCATCCGCCCAGTAGCCAGTACTTCTACCACATGGGTCGATACCTCTGCTGGTGAACTATTAGTCCCCGAGGGTACCATCCGCCCAGTAGCCAGTACTTCTACCACATGCGTCGATACCTCTGCTGGTGAACTATTAGTCCCCGAGGGTACCATCCGCCCAGTCGTCAGTGGTTTATTAGATATATTTTTATTGGAATTTACAGTTCTTAAATCACGTAATTATTATTAATACTAAGGTACTCCTTCCTAGTGCATAGGTGACCTTAGCTGATTTTGGCTATTCTGTTTAGACCCTTTGGTTTCCTTGCTCCCAAAGATTTTAAAATTATTTGGCTGTGAGCGTACCTGATGAAGGTTATTCTGAGCGTACCTGATGAAGGTTATTCTGAGCGTACCTGATGAAGGTTATTCTGAGCGTACCTGATGAAGGTTATTCCAGAAACACGTCATGCGCACAACATTTAATATCTACGTTATTATTTTACACCAATACCTGTAGCATTTCTGTATCAATACGAATGCAACTTTTGCAACCAATGTTCAATGTCCGTCATTATACCTATATATAAAATGAAAAACAATACCACACCGTCCGATCAGTTCTAAATCCAATATCAAAATCATAGAAAGAGGAAAATCGATACCCTTTACACACAAATACATGATCGCTCACTTTCCTGGCTTGGTACGGGTACTTCAATAAAAAGTGGTGGGATTTAACTTATTTTGGTGGGGGGGGGGGGGGGGGGGGGGGGGAGGGGCAAGACTCTTTCTGGAATGATGACATCAAAATTTGTTGTTTATTTTTAACTTTTAATCACCACAGAACCACGGTCCTTAAGGTGAAATATGCTAAAAATCCAAAACAATGATGTTTAATAAATGTTTTAGACATCATCCAAGAAACCAAATATCAATCTAGGCTGTTCGATGTTAAAAGGAGTTAGGGCCTTAGGGTTAAAATATGGTGTTTATCTCCACTTTCAACAATATTTCAGTTATATCGTGGCGGTCAGTTTTATTGGTGGAGGAAACCGGAGTACCCGGAGAAAACCACCGATCTGTAGCAAGTCACTGAGAAACTTTATCACATAATGTTGTTTCGAGTATACCTCGCATGAGCGGGATTCGAATTCACAACATAGTGGTGATTGGCAATGATTGTATAGGGATAATATAAGTGTGCTGGGATATATTGCATTCATTAAGTAAGAGTTTTCATCAAGCCCTGTATTATCTTTATAGAAGAGGCCAAAATGCTTTAATACTCAAACTCTAAAATGTATTTAAAATATGCATTGTGAAATACTGATTATCCCAAAAAAAATTTCAGTTTTTGATCACACATTTAAATAAGTTATCTTGTATGCTTTGGCAGCAGTTATAGGTATGTTCAATAATTCTGGTAATAAAATTAATTCCCATATCCTAGATAGTAGATATTGGCAATTTATTCAAAGGCAGTCCACTGGAAAGCACAGTCTTATACGGTTCTGAACAACATATAGTAGTCATATTAAGTGCATATAGAAACAGGAAGAGGGTCAACACTATTTCGAGGCGGTCAGTTTTCTTGGTGGAGAAAACTTAGAGTACCCGGAGAAAATCCCCGACCTGCCAAAGGTCACTGACAAACTTTATCACATAACGTTGTATCGAGTACACCTCGCCTGAGCGGGATTCGAACTTACGTTAGTGTTGATAGACACTGATTGCATAGGTAGTTGTAAATCCAAATGCCATACGACCACTACCATGACTACCCCTGAATCAGGAAGAAATACAAACCCGAAAATTCCAATACATGAACGACTTTGTACAAATTGCAACAAAAAGAATTAGCTAGTATGTTGTCTAATTCTTATTAGTGATATTTGTCTATTGTGTCTATTCATATTTTGTCTATTTTTTCCATATCATTTTGCTAGTTATTTGCGTTTTCTTTTGCTTGTCTTTGTTCTGTGTCTTGTGCCCAACGTCATCCGTGTCCCTTGAGTTCGCCCCCCCCCCCCCCCCCCCGATTTTAAGTTGTTGGGTTCGCGATGTACATTTTCCCTCTTTATGTGTCTTTATGTTCTAAGTTCCGTGTTGTGATGTCCATAACGATTTCCGATTTTCGGTTCGTCTTTACCTCCAGTTGTTTGCAGGATGGCTCATGTTATAGTGTTTGTTTGTGTATAGTGGTGTCCAATACGTCTTGACTATATGAGTAACACGACGGGTGTCTTATAAGAAGCAGGAACTGTTTTGTCTTCGCGAGCACCTAGATTCACCCCCGATTTCTGGTGCTTATCTTTTTAGTTTTACGAGATACTTTGTACAAGATCAACCAGTTTGATTGGGTATGCATAGTGATAACTCACTGAAACAACAGTCTGCGAAGAGACATGTCTCCCCACTCGGACACATTATCCGGATTCCTAGCCAACCAGTCTTTGTTCTTACTCCTTAAGGTTGCGTGCTTAGCAGAAATGCAGTAAATATCCGTTTCACTGTCTTTGATATGACTAACCGGGCTGTAACCCACGATCTTGCACACTCGAGTAGAACATGCTAACATGTGCAATCACACAACCTTCAATTAATGACCAATCTATTGTTTATTGTATATACATATACATGATCATTAGTGAGTTGACTAGACGTATCATATAGTTAAACAATATCTACAGTTACCAATAACGCAAGGCGCCAAAAAGCAACAACAAGGTATGCTAGCACATACCCACATTTGAAATTTACAAATATTAAAGTCAATACATGGGAAAATAAGGAGAGTGAGTGAGTGATTATTGCTTAACACCAAATGAGAAATTTTTCAGCCATATCATGGCGAGAACAAGTTGCATTTAATGAAATGATGGTGATATCCACTTTGTACTAGACCAACACTCTGAGTTGGATTTGTATAGTGCTAGCTCACTGAAACAACAGTCCGCGGATAGACATGTCGCTCCACTCGGACACATTATTCTGATTCCGAGCCAACCAGACTTTGCTCTTGCTCTTTAATGCTGCGTGTTAAGCGGAGAAGCAACAAATCCCAATTGTATAGTCTTTGATTTGACCCGACCGGGACTAGAACCCATGATCTACCACAGGCTAACCATTACACCACCGATGTGGTTAAAAATAGGGAGAGAGTTGAATGTATAAATCGATATAAATTATTGTAGGTATATTAGAAACTTTATTCTATCTGGGGTTAAAGCTTAATTTTAATTTTATTTTTATTCACAAAGATTCCTTTACCTTCCTGTAGGTTCCACCGCCATGCATTTGTTCAATACATATTACTGTAATATAATACCTTTGTAATCTTTTGCAATAAACTGATTATCAAACTATTGGAATTGTAGTTCTTATATATACATATTGTATGGAGAAACTGATGTAATACACTTCTTCTTGTGACAATAGAATATTTTAAAGCTAATCTAAACTGAAGCGATATTAAAACAGAATTACATAGCGCTTCAAAGTTACATTTTACAAAGAATTGTATTTATACTAATAGCACATTCCGGATTTGATATAAACAAAATATGTTTTTATAAGTTTTTAGCTCACCTGGTCGAAGATCATTCCGATCCGTTTACAAATATGGCGACCATTTGCAATTCTTGTTTCTGGTTGGTAAATTTCTAAAAATAATTCTCCTCTGAAACCGCTGAGTAAAACAGAATTGTGGTAGGAAGCATCTATGGAAGGTCCTCTAATAAAATTGCTCATTTGGTTCCTATCTGATAACAAACATGGCCGCCATATGCAATTCTTGTATCTGGCTGTTCTAAAAATCTTCCCCTCTGAAACCGCTTGGCCAAATGAGCTGAAGCTTGGCAGGAAGCCCCCTGTCAAGAACCCACCTCAACAACACTGAAATAACACTGAAATAATTTCACTCTAGACAGCAATACGATGGATGGAAAAATGTATCCTGTTTCACTGTAAATAATGAATTGCATAAATACACAGATTTCAGTATTGTAAATAGAAGTACAAACTTATTTTGTAAGTTATCTAAAGGAGATATCAAATCTAATAAACGCATAATATCCGCCATCTTGCTACAATGTGTATTAGTGTTGTTTGAATTTAGTTCAGCATTTCATATAAAATGGCATTGGTGGATCCGCGGGTTCAGCTTTGATATTTGACTGTGCCAGAGAACATGTCCCCTCCGCTCTATAATCGAATCCCAAACATCCTTCTGTCTGTTGACAAAGACGTGCACATTGTACTACAGATACGGAAGTATTGTGGATTATCATATAGTTAGCGTTTTTGTTGTTGGTAGATTTGCAAAACTGATCTGTAAATAATTTTTTAAAGATTATCAAAACATGCAAAAAAAGTCGCTTATGTCAATGACAATATTGATAGATGTAGTTGCATCGTTGATAAGCCTTAGCCTTAGTGATTTTATTTTAACCCCGCCACATTTGACTTAAGTGCCTGTATCAAGCCATGAAAGTTAACAATCATATTTGTGTTTTAAGGGTATAGATTTTGCCTCTTTCTATGATTTTGCTATTCAAATTTGAAAATGTTCAGACAGTTTGTAGTTTTTGTTTTTCAAAATCGGAATTTCACCGTTTCTAAACATTTGTTTCCCATGGTGGGAGATCATATTCTTCACTCTGAATGCTTCCTATTGATATATATATATAATGTACTATCTGCACATACATGACAATACGTTTAAGATGTATAAGAAGAGCTTAAAGATACAAAAGGGATAATCAGAATCCGTAAATAGAAGGACAGGCAACACAATGGCCAACAGGACAAAAGAATAAACAACGATCTACAAAACATTACATATAAAACTAAAGATCGAGTAACACGAACCCCACTAAAAACCGGGGGTGAACTCGGGTGCTCTGGAAAGATAGTGGCTCCCGCCGTGTTATTCTAGTTACAAACCTGTGATAAGTCATGAATGAGGAAAGGACCGGAAAGTGTTTACGACAAGTGGAAGATATCCGTGGTCACGTGTGATACAGACATTCCGTAACGATTAACCACCTCGTGGTGGCGATAAAACCATAATACCTACTCTGTCTCGTATTTCCTTTCATTCCTGTCGTATATATTTCAACTTCACAAAAGCTCAATGCTTTGCCTGCAGAAGACGGTAGAGGATCGATTTCGACTATTTTTACATACTGGGCCTGAATGTTCTTTTGTGAGGCGATGGTTATCTGCAGTGGTGAAATCCCATCGTGATAATAGAAGAGTTCACCTGGATCGACATCATAGTCGTTCCATGTTGCATTACTAGGAACGTAAGTATATATGTAATAATTCGACAAGCGTTCCCCTGAAAAGAGACAATTCAAAAATTCAATTGTATTGACGATGGACAGCAAATGAAGCAGTTTGACAACAGACGACAAATGATGAGAATTCCATCTTTCCCCGCATAAGAGAGTTCGGTAAATCTTTCATCGGCGGCAGTTTGAATACTGGGAACGTAAGTATATATGTAATAATTCGACAAGCGTTCCCCTGAAACGAGATAATTCACAAATCCAATGGTATTTTATTCAACAAAATGATGGTTTTTGACATAAACTCAATCATAAGTGTGACATATCTGAAGCCTGACCATTGGAATGGTTTTTATGTTTGAGCTTATTTTATTTTCAAACAAATATACATATGCCTGTCAACATTTAACTAAAAAAAAATGTCATATCTTAGCAAATTATTTAAACACATTGGTGCTAAACAGATGATCGTAATTTAAGTTAACATCGTCCCGAGATGTCGGACGCTAACTTAGAGAAATTGTTTTTTTCCTCATTTTTCTCCATTTACAGAAAGTTTTGTTAAATGCAAAAACGGCGAAAAAGGTGTTTCAACAATCGTGAACTTTCCTCATATTAAGTTAATATTATATGCTTCAGTATTATCGAGAAAACAGATATCGAAAAAATGACGAAGATGTTCGTAACTGAAAAGTTTAATGTAGAAAGATGATCTATAGTCATTCTCACCTAAGTCTACCATATTCAAAATGCGTATGTCGCCAGTTGTTTCCGTAAAAACTGATAAAGAAGAATAAGATTTCCAATGTTATTTTTCACATGCTCCAATATACAAGCAAAATCATCAAAAAAATTGCATTCCTACTATACTGTTTATTTTTTCCTTTTCAATTTTCATCTCCAAAATGACTGCAATACGGTTGTTTCGAATCATGTCAATTCCAACCACGTTCCGTCTTGTTCGTGTATTGACGTCTGAACTAAACGGCATGCGACTTCCGGTGTTTACGCTATTACTGTGACAACGTCAGCATATCATAGTCGTAGATGCGGTAGATTATAAGTAATTGTAATATGGAGACGCCAAGGAAACGGCTGAATAAATACCTGTGTTCGGTACCCCACTATCTGTCTGATATCAGAAATATATTCATAAAGGCAGATCGTTTTCCTTTCATGATGCTGACAGCCGCAAATAAAGTGAGACTGCGCATGCTCAAGTTGTGAATACATGCATAAAATTGTCTCGGCAAAAATGAAAAAAAAATGCAGTTTTAAGAATTTTCCGAAGGATTTACTGTGGATTTTTGAAATGATGAAATAGATACTATTCTAATTGTGGAAGATTTGGACAATTATGACTTTGTAATTAATATGTTATTGATATTGGTAAATTCAACAAAGTGATTGGAGTTCACCTGTATTGACCTGTATTGACTCGGACATGTACGATAATTACATGGTTCACCTGGTTTGTAAATAAATGTAAACAAACACCGCCATTAAATATAGACTTGATGTTTACACATACACCAATCACAAGATCTCGTTGCCTTAGTAAACCTTCCCCACCTGAAAGAGAAGCAGTCCACATAAAAAAGCCAAATATGTCGACCTCGCCATCAGACTCATAATCCAACTCTGCCTCCCCACAATTCCATCCAACATCTTTGGACCCACGTCTAGACCCTCACTTCCAACAGGCTACTAGTCCACGCATTCAATCAGTCATTAATTCATCAGAACCTGCTAGTTTTGCATTACAACCCTCGGACATACATAATATTGTAATGCAGCTTGAAACAATGCTCAGTGACGAGATTCAATCTACTATCCAGATAGTTTTTAAAACAGAATTAGAAAATGCCGTAAAAGGGTCTATCCAAGGTTTTATAGATGAAATAGATGCCTTAAAAAAGAAAACGCTCAATTGTGAGATGAGGTTGATTCCCTAGAACAGTACGGGAGGCGCGAATTGATGCGTTTTAGCGGTATCGTGGAAAACAGAATGGAAAACACAACAATTGTAACGGACATTGTCAATTCAATCGACAAAGATTATCAGGATGGAGACGTAATAAGATCTCACCGTGTAGGCAATCCTAACAGAAGTGACAGAAATGGACACAAACTCGGTCCGCGTCAGATAATAGTTAGAGTGAAGGACCCCATAATAAAGCGACGCATACTGAAATGTACTAAACTACTAAAGGAGTCAGAATACACACACGTCAGAGCGAGCGAAGAATTAACAAAGCGTCGCAATGCTATTGCTTACAAAGCTCGGCAACTAAAGAAAGCCAATTGTATCGCCAATACCTGGATAATGGACGGTAAAATATTCATAAAAAACAATCAAGATCGTATTTCAACTATAAATACCGAACTCGATCTCCAGATTTACGTGCTTCGGAATTGCCCAACAGCTATGCACTTGGTTTATCCAGACTTTACATCCGTTAAATCATATGCGGATCGTGCAGTTGCCATACCTGCTATCAACGGTTAATTAAAGGTTGTCGCAAGAACTATCTAGCTTATAATACAATTAACTTCCTAAATTAACATAAAAGTGACTCAAAATTTTGTTATTATACATTGTTTTATTTTACCAATTTATATATCTTTTTCTCATCCATCCTAGTAACTGACCACATGTCGTCAATCGTAACTACTCGGCCATTCTCGCTACCCTGCAAATAACCAGTCGTACGTACATAGTAGAAATTCTTCTTAAATTGTTTGCCAGAAGTTAAGTTAAGTTAAGCCGCACAAAAATATAGTCCACGAAAATCCAATATGGAAGACATACTAAGTAAAATCTAATCATGCAAAACTAATTAAAACTTTAATTGAAATATAGAAAATTGCTTAAAATATAACTTTATCAAACTTTCATGTAACTGACATGTGAAAAGTAGTGCGATTTATACGCCTAATGCATACGAGTTTATTTGCAGGGTAGCGAGAATGGCCGAGTAGTTACAATTGCACATGTCGTGCCATTCTCTATCCAGAGTTGTCGTTCCTGCTACGCTTACACAACATCTCTGTTGATGAAGCGCTCATTTTGCAGGATTTTTGTAAAGTTTAGAAACGGTGAAAGGGATGTGCTTGGGATTGTATTGATTATTGTAAATATCAGTAGTGATGGGGATGAGTCACTCATTTCAGATCAATTCACTCTTAAAAATGATTTTTCCCCATTTCTTGGAGAACTATTTTGCGGAGGTAAAAATTAAAAAGTTAAAAACGATCACAAATCATTTTTAAGAGAGAATTGATTTGAAATGAGTGATTTGTTTTCGTCTTTGTTGATATTTACAATAATTGGAACAATTTTAGGTGCATTTTTTTTGCTGTTTCTAAGTTTTACAGGGATCTTGTGGTGGACGTTGACAGAGATGGAGTGTAGCGTGGCAGGAGCGACAACTCTGAATAGAGAATGCATGTCGTACATGTATAAGATAAGAATAAGAAAACTTTTTTTTGATTCGGCACATAATAAAACAGTACAACATAAGCTCTAAGGAGCTTTTTACCGTAGCTATATAGTATATACAAATACCGAGTTGTAAACACAACTACTTATAAACAATAAATCTATTCTGTTTACCATAAAATATACTATCTTACTACAGCCCAAGCGCTAATAGTATTCCTGTCTACTCTTGCGTACACATTTCATAACTTTATTTATATTATGTCATGTGACATTCTTGCCTTGAATTGTCCTGTTGTAACAAAACAAAGTGTCACGTGACCAATCCATCTTCTCAAACAAATCAATTTCTTTCAGTTTTAGTTGTCCTAAGTACATATCAAAATATCGCCTCAAATAGTTAAAATGTGTGTATTAAATCAAATATATCGGTGTTGTAAAACAATTCTGTAAGCCGGGAAACTTTCGCTCCGTCTTTTCTTTTCGCGCATTGCTATACGAAATTTTAGCTTAGCGACTCTATTTCCGCGCTTCTTTGCATTTTATTGTGAAATCTGTATGATTGGGAAACATTCGCGACCGTTTTGTTTTCACTATTCCTGGACTAATGTGATAGTCGCGGATTAGAACTGCCACGAATGTTTCCCGTCATGCAGTAAGTACATATGTTATATTTCTAAACTGTGCGTATTGTTTTCCCTGAGTGTATACAAGTTATACTACTTGAAAAAAAACACCTGTATGCATTGCAAACATCATCTCTCTTCATAAATTACCCCTAAAGAATGTTATATATATTTTTTTTCTTTTCTTTATACAAACCCTATTCAAAAAAGTAATAC
The DNA here is from genome assembly GCA_963680875.1 of Bathymodiolus brooksi. Classification (NCBI taxonomy): domain Eukaryota; kingdom Metazoa; phylum Mollusca; class Bivalvia; order Mytilida; family Modiolidae; genus Bathymodiolus; species Bathymodiolus brooksi. Next base: position 102,088,463 of record OY804581.1, on the reverse strand, counting down.
TTGGTTACAAGCTCGAGTTGTTTTACATAATTTTCAAGAGACTATAATAATCTATGGTGTCTATTGAATCCTTTATATCTTCCAAAAAAAAAGTAAACCCTTACATGTTTACTAATTTACCTAGTGTTGTGTATGTTATATTCTTTTTTTCTTTATTTAGTCCGTTTTTGTGTGAGTTCTAGACATTATCTTATTTTGTCTGTTTTTGTATGAGTACTGGATATTTTTATTTTGACTTTTTTGTATGTGTATTGAATATTTTCATTTTTTTGTGTACTTTTTGTATGAGTGTTATACATTTTCATTATTTTGCGTTTTTTTGTATGAGTATTACGGTATACTTTCCTTATTTTGTCTACTTCTGCATGTATATTGGAAATTGTTCAGCACATTTTCTGTTCTTCAATGTTGTATACACTTCTACGCTCTCCTCTATTCTATACTTTTATTATTACATCATCAAGGGAAAAGGTGAAATGTTCTGTAAAATACATGTATTCTATGGCCACTCTCATTGCATGTGTGATCAATCAGGCGTAACTTAATGTGTATCGGAATTGAACAATACTGCATGATAGTTGGCCTTTTTAAGCACTATCTAAAAAATCGACATGTGCTCACTTATACAGACCTTTTCTGTATCAACCTCATTATTTTTGCTCGAAACAAATCTTCCGCTGTTGGAATAGCAATATTTATCAATTTTGTTTTTATCAACTTGTCCCCCCAGGTGAATCAATCAAAATCCGAAACGGTTTGTCAAAATATAAAAGTGAATTGATCTGACGTCGTACTCGATAGAATATCATACTTAGCTGTGTTTATACTTTTTTCGACGAAGTCGTATACGATCGCTTTTTACCTACTTTTGTTATGGACGCTGTTGCCTAGCAATTTTAAAGATGAAAATATTTTCTATCTTTTTGATTGGACAATAATACAAATTTGGTAGGAGTTCGGAGAACGGAGTTAAAATGCTTGCAGTGTCTTATTTTGGGCCGAATATCGACCCCAATCCCAATGTGAAAAAAGTTTTTTCCCCAATTTCATGGGGGAAAATTCCCAATAGCGTGGTGATAAAATTATTCGTAAACACTGGTTAATAAAAGCGTTTTCAAATGACATTTTCACGCTTATGACCGGGTTTTTATTTGTTTTGATTAACCAAGCGAAATACTACGCAGAAGATACCGGGAACCAGTACAATATATTGGGTCGCTTGATTTGTTTACCGGACTGCAATTGACTGCGATAAAACTTCAGAAAACGAAAGCATAAATCTGTAGTATTTGGAATAAATGTTTATTTAAATAAACTTAATATAAAATTTTAATAAAAAATAGTAAATATGTCATGTGATTGGTTAAAAATAAAAATGTCACGATGTTGCATAATTTGTTAAGAAATTGACCAGTAATGATGGAAGCAAGTACATATAGCTAAACAATAGTGTTTACTTCCCCCAGGAGAAAAATGAGGTTGATGACGTTAATAAAGCTAGTGAAACTGTTTGTGCTTTGAAGTGAGTCCGACCCACTACTGTACCGGTGATGTCGTCTATCTAATCCCATTAAAAAAAACTATTCCAGGTATTCCAATAGATGTTGTTGCAGTTAATTATACTGTTTTTGCAATTAGTATCTAATTATTTATTACCTGTGATGTACCTGTATTTTATGTCAAATATTGCAGAAAAAGGGAAAATATTTGAGTGAAGTAAGTGTTATTAATAAAAATTAGAAATTGGAATGAAACATTTTTTTCATATGGAGTGAAATCAAGTATGACATAAATAGTAAAATATCTTTTAAAAAATATTTGTACCTTTGAAAAAAAACATGAATCATAAGAATTTCATTACAAATGAATAGTAACAAACATAAGCTAAGACATGCTTGTTTATTATTTCATGTAGCTTAAAAAATAAATAATAAGTTCTATGGATGTTGAAATATAAATGTCTTGATAGAGATATCACTTATTCATGTATGTATCTATGTTTTTTTATTAGAATAAAAAATGATAAATTAATATATATTAGTTCTCCATTCTCTAATCAAGGTTTACCTGCAGTTAATGAGTTTTTGTTTATACACCCTAAGCCTCAATGTTTGCACATTGTTTATACAATAATTACAGCTATTACCACTTGAAATTTGAGATTTCTTTAATGAATTTAAAAAAAATGTGGGATTAGATGGAGTCAACCCTACCGGTCACCGACACTAAGTACTGATACACTATGCCCAGAAGCTGAACGCCTTGTTACCACTGCGAATGTCACTCCAAAAACAACCAATTCAAATTCCTTATTACCTAACACAGCTTCAAATGACATCCAACAACATGTAAATAGTGCAAGTAGTGGTGATGTTGATATTCGCAATCTGATTCGGACAGTTGTGCTCCAGAGGGCATGGTGCCAGGGTGTTCAGTTCAATGAAAAATGAACAACAATACTCATGACAACTGCGCATGCCCGAAAAGATCACTGGCAATTTTAAAACCAGCGCAAATTTTCTAAGAAAATATGAAAATTCTGGATAACTAAAGAACTTGAAATCACTGTGCTTGATGAGGAAACGTGTAGAAACGACTTATTATCTATGCAAATTGTGTGAAAACATTTTAATCGTTAATTATTTGAGTTTTATTTTTTACGTATGCAGTTCGAAACTTTAAATACTGACTTACGATACTTCCGGTGTTGATGTAAACACATTATCAGCTGTTCAGAATGCTGTTTTATCGAGTGTTTGTTTTACTACTGTCTGGCAATTTTTATCAACAATATGAACAGATCAGAAATCCAAATTTGTTTATAGTGTCAACGCATAATTACAGTCGAGATTTCACACTTAACAAGCTGTCTGTAAGTGCATATGAGGTAACATTTGCCAATGACCTATATATTGACATTTTTACCACACTTTTCCACCACCTAAAGCACAGCAGGATAGTTCCACTCTCAATCCCTGTTGAGTTTAAGCAAAGACACCATAGACTTTTACTTATCTTGATACTCAGTGGTGACATTTCGGTAAATCCTGGACCAACCAAACATCCATGCGGCTATTGCTTTAAGCCAGTTGCGAAAAATCATCGTGCTGTATTGTGCGAGGCCTGCAACTACTGGAGCCACATCAAATGTGCTAAGGTTTCACCAACCGAGTATATATCGTTGAGTAATTCTGATGAGCCATGGCTATGCGGTGAATGCAACTCCTTCAAATTCACTGATTCATTTTTTGACAATTCGTTACAAAATGCAGATATAAGCTCTCTGTCGTTATCTTCAGAAGGTTCAAATATTAACATTTTCACCGAACTAATAGATGCCAGAAAGAAACATACGAAAAACTTTCTAATTTGTCACCTGAATATAAACAGTCTGAGATACAAATATGATGAAATCAAAGATATTTTATTAGATAAAGTTGTTGACTGTCTCATAATATCAGAAACTAAATTAGATTCATCTTTTAAAGATTCCATATTTGAGGTTGGTGGCTACAAACTTCAGCGGAGAGACCGTACTGACCACGGAGGGGGCATAGCTACTTTCATGCGTGCCGACATACCAGCACGGAGACGTTTTGACATTGAATGTAAGACTCTTGAAAATATTGTGTATGAAGTTACTCTTGATAAAACCAAATGGTTAATATATGCTATTTATAGACCTCCATCAATGGCTAATGATATTTTCACTAACCATATGAACATTTTATTAGATAAAGGTTCTAAATTTATAGAAAATTACATGGTTATTGGTGATCTTAACTATGATATTTTGACTCCTGATAAATCGCAGGTACTTGATGATTTATGTGATATTTTTGATTTAACAAATATTGTTAAAAATCCTACATGTTTTATGAAAGGATGTGAACCATCATTAGTAGATGTTATACTTACTAATAAAAACAATCTTTGTTTTAAGACACTTAATTTTAATACTGGAGTCAGTGATTGTCATCATATGATATCGACATTTATTAAAGGTAATACACCAAATTGTGTAAACAGCAAGATACAATATAGAAGTTTTAAAGATTTTGATGTTAATAAATATATTAGTGATCTAGATAATACTGTTTATTTACATGATTCTAGTGAGTGTGTAGATGATATAAACACTATGTATAATGATTTTTGAAACTAAAGTCTCGCAGGTCATTGATCATCATGCACCCATAAAGTATAGATACCCTCGAAAAAACTCAGTACCGTATATGAACAGAGAGCTGAGAAAAGCCATATACAAAAAACAAATGCTACGATCGAAATTTGAGAAATACAAAACAGCTAAAACCTGGGAAGCATACAGAAAACAAAGAAATCTTGTTACTAAACTAAAAAGAAAATCTATTAACACATATTTTCAAGAAAGATGTACTGGTGGACAAAAATCTAAACATTTTTACACCACAGTCAAACCATTTCTATCAAAAAAATCTACAGGTAGTCAACAGAAAAATGTACTAGTAGAAAATGATAAGATTGTGAACAACACTAAAGATATATGTGATACCTTTAACACCTTTTTTGTAAATGTTGCAAATGACATTGGCAAAGATGTTATTTTTGATGGAAATAGTCACCCTAGTATATTGAAAATTAAGAACAATACACAACATAATACACTGTTTGATTTTAAACCTACAGATGTTGACACTATAAACAAACTGGTTAGCAAAATAAACATCAAGAAAGCTACTGGTGTAGATCAGATCTCATCTAAACTTTTACGTGCTGGTGCACCTGTACTTAACAAGCATATAACAACACTTGTTAATAACACTATCAAAACCAGTGTTTTTCCAACCAGGTTAAAAGAAGCTCAGGTTGTTCCACTACATAAAAAAAAATGACCCTTTAGACAAAAAGAACTACCGGCCAGTTAGCATCTTACCTACAATTTCTAAAGTTTATGAAATGGTTTTATCTGACCAACTAACTGATTTATTTGAAAATATTTTTCATACTTTTTTATGCGCTTTTAGAAAGGGTCATGGTTGTCAGACAACTTTGCTGAGACTCCTTGAAGAATGGAAAACAGCTCTAGATAAAAATCAGTATGTGGCAGCAATTCTTATGGATCTTTCGAAGGCTTTTGACTGTCTGCCACATGACATTCTCCTTTGTAAGCTGTCTGCATATGGCCTATCTCCAAAATCTGTGGAATTACTTAGAAATTATTTAACTGGTCGTAAACAACAAATCAAACTTCAGGGAGATCTCAGCAGTTGGGCTGATATACAAAAAGGGGTACCTCAAGCTCTATACTTGGCCCCTTGTTATTTAAAATTTTTATTAACGACATCTTTTATTTTATTGAATATGGTACATTGTATAATTATGCTGACGATAACACCTTGTCTTATGTAAATGATAATTATGAGAAATTAATTGATATACTTGAAAAAGAAAGCTCAGTATTGATAGACTGGTTCAATTTCAATTGTATGCAGGCTAATCCAGATAAGTTTCAAGCCATTGCAGTTGGCAATAAGACACATGCCAAGACACCAGTATTTAAAATAGAGTCAGCTGAAATTACTTGTGATGAAGTGGTAAAATTACTAGGAATAGATATTGATTACCAACTTAATTTCAATTATCATATTAAAAATATATGTCGTAAAGCTTCTCAACAGTTGAATGTTTTAAAGCGCATTGGTTGTTTTCTTTCTAAATTAAATAAATTAACAATTTTTCATACTTTCATTTTGTCTAATTTTAATTTTTGTCCTTTGGCGTGGCATTTTTGCAATAAAAGTAATACCTCTAAATTAGAAAAAATCCATGCGAGGGCTTTACGATTTATATACGAGGACTATGAGAGCACATCTGATGAGTTATTAGAAAAAGCTAAAGTTCCATCTCTGAAAGTTAGAAGAATGCGTACCATGACTATTGAATGTTTTGAGATTTTAAACAAACTTTCACCATCTTGTTTACATGATCTAGTTGTTTTTAAAGATTGTAAATATAATTTTAGATATTCCAATATTGTAGATATACCTAGGGTGCGAACATCTACCTACGGTAAGAATAGTTTTAAATATGCAGCAGCTGTTTTATGGAATGACCTACCTGATGATTTTAGAAAAATTTCCAATTTTAATCAGTTTAAAAATATTTTAAAATCTTGGAATGGAAATGTATGTAAATGTTCAGTTTGTGCTGACTTTTAAATTTTGTTTAAATTTCTACCATGTAGGTCATATCCAGTTTTTATTTATTGTGCTTATAAAAATTGTTATGCTTTGCTCATAATATCAGCTTTTAGTTGTTCATAGTTTGTTACATTAGCTCTTGGTATGCTTAACTTATAACATCAGCTTTTAATCTGCTTTTTGCTTATCTTGTAACTGTTAGTATTTTACATGTAGTGCTTACTTAGTCTTGTATTTTAGCTGTATGTTGCATGCTTGTTATTTGTTATTTATTATGTGTCTGTGTATGTCGGTTAAAAGCTCAACAGAGCTTATGTTGTATGTTGTTTTAACCATGCCGACTCTAAATAAAGCTTATTTATTTATTTATTTATTTATGGCTATATGACAGTGGGGTACACCAAGGGTATCTATGTAAGTTTTGTGAACTGTTTTGTGGTCATTCTTCCTCATCACAAGAATGTGTTACTGTTGACATTAACCTTGGTACAGTATGATTGCTATTCTATTCCAAACTAATAAATGTATTGCTCTCCAAGTTGGATTTAAGGCACTTGTAATAAGCAAGTCATTTAATAGTTTGCTGATTGGTTGCGTCCGTCGTCCTACGCCCCGTACAGACAAAGGGAGTTCGAGTATAACTGATAATATGATTACATTTAATGGTATATCTGTATACAATATATTAAACTTTATATTTAAGCGACATTCTCTTTAACCAAAGTATTATATGTCGCAACGTTTTATTTTCAATCTATTATGTAATCTTCAGGTGATCGACTGGGGGTATTAAATTCTGAGAAAGTGCCATTTCATCTATTACATATTAAGAAGTTATTGTTGAAGCCATGATTTTTTTTAGATTTTATCACGGATAGGAAATAATATGCACCCCCCTTTTTTTTAGCTCACCTTACCCAAAGGGTCATATGAGCCTTTGTCATCACTTTGGGTTGGTCGTCCGTTCGTACACAATTACTAAAAATATTCTCCTCTGAAACCACTTGGCCACTTGAGACCAAACTTTGGTGGAACGGTCGGTGGGTGATCTCCTTCCAAAATTGTGTCCGGCAGTCCCGACCTCCAACCAACATGGTTACTAAAAATAAAAAAGGGGGATGATATTTAAAATATCTTCATCTCTGAAACTACTGGGCCAATTGGAACTAAACTTTGCTTAGTCCATTGATGACCCCCTTTCAAAATTGTGTCCGGCAATCCAGACATCCAAACAACTGTTGCTAAAAACAGAAAAGGTGGATGAAATTTTATTATTTTTCTTCTTAAACTACTGGACCAATTGGATTAAAGCTTTGCTAGAATAATCCTTTGGTGATCCCCTTTCAACATTGTGTCTGGCAGTCCTGTCCTCGGGCCAAGATGGACGCTATTACTATTTATTAACGATTCCTTGCACATTAAGTAGGATGTAAGGGTTTACATGTCTTATCAAATCCTATAAAACCAATATGTTTAGGTTATTTCAGTGAAATACTGTTCGTAGGAGAATATAATATTTGTGCTTCGTCGTACATCTTTTTTTTCTAAAGATAATTCTTGTTGTTATTCAGATGTTATTAATAATATCAGGATTGGAAACTAACCCTGGCACGGAAGATGATTCAGATATTAGTATAGGGTCTTTAAATTCAATAGATGTTTCAAGCTTCTGTGACAAGTTCTCATCATCGGTTTCATTCCTTCACTTAAATATTCAAAGTATAATTCCTAAATTAGACCTCATTGCTGCTGAATACGAAGACTTCGACATCTTATCATTTTCAGAAGCCTGGTTGAACAGTAAGTTGAATAGTGAAAAGATATGGAAAATACAGACGAAAAGTAAGTTGAATAGTGAAAAGATATGGAAATTATAGAAGAAAAGTAAGTTGAATATGGAAATTGAACCAATGAGATGACAGAATCCAGCATCCAGAGCAGCAACAACAGCCATATACCTTACCTCAGAGCAGCAGCAGCAGCAGCGTCAGCAGCAACCATAGCATTGGAATTCCACACAAAACACGTTACAAACACAAACAAAGCGAAACACATTATGAAAATATCACACATTAACGTAAACATCTATGACAAAACTGCAACAAGTCAACAAAATAGTGATTAAGATGTTGAAAACACGAAAATCAGAGGAAAGAATCCAGAAACGTCGTTATAGGTAGAAAGTTCACGAAAAAAACATAGCAAAAGTGAACAATTAATGAATAAAACGTTAAAAGATCTCTAAAAATGTAACAAAAAATCCAACGCGGACGTGATAGGCTACTTGGAGTACTACACAACATATCTGAAAACAACAAAATTTTGTAAGAAATGAAATTATAGAAGGTGCTCCCAGTGAAAATGGCGGGAAGATAACCAGTGAAAGGGGTAGAAAACGATGTGTAGTTACTTGTTAAACATGTGCTATGAAAAAAAAAAAAAAATGGAAATAAAATGGAAATAAAATGAAGGAAAAAAAAAGAAAAAAAGAAAAAGAAATATAAAAAAACTAAAAAACAATTGTTTTTTTCTCAAAAAGTACGAAAAAAAAGTACGGTAACACCCCCCCCCCCCCCCAACATCCGGTTGCGCATGGGCACACCCGAGGGAACCCCCTATGGGTAACGTAATTTCCGGTCAAAATACCCGAAAAAACAGCGGGAAACTCCAATTTCCGGTTGCGCATGCGCGCACCCAGGGGAATCCCTTCAGGGTCACGTCACTTCCGGTAGCCCTATCGGTCATGCACAATGGTACTACTGCTATAGTAGTAGTACGAAATATACCGGTTGCGCATGCACACGCGATCACTTCCGGTAGCTCCACCTCGCTCCACCTCCACAAATGATAAATGAGCTGTACCTATATACTACTCAGATGTTTTGTGATATTTTCTGTGCTTAAATTTACTATTTCCCCACCGAAAGTCATATTAAATTACATATTGCCATATCATTCCAGTACGACACAGTTCATGAAACGGTGCACATAGTAAAAACGCTTTTGTAAAGTAACGTAGGAAACTGTTTCTTACGTTATTGTTTTTCTTTTGGAAAAAATGAACATTATGGAGGAAACAATCATGAATTGATTTATTTTACACTTTCATTTCAATGTGATTCGTGTTATATTTTGACTTTATCTACATGAATTATCCAAATTTCAGAAGACTGTTATTTTATTTCATAAAAATAACATTATATGAAAACTATAACTTTTTCCGTTTTTCAGCTTTCTCGTGCTATTTTCTCTCGCCGCTTATACTTTCTATCGATTTCAAAATACCCTGTAGTACATCTGTCGGACCATCTAATCGTTTGTGCTGGAATTATTCGTTTTCCGAATCACATTAGTTCATCATGGTTATTAATGGAGTTCATGATGCACGCACTTCTATATTTTTTTCCGTTTCAAGCGTTGTGCTATTTTTCTTGATCATATTTTTATTTAAAAATAATATTAAATACTTAATAGGTATTGCATGCAAAATGATATTCTTACTTTTTCATTTTTGTTTTAATATCAGGAGTAGTCTTCATAAGTTGGTTTGTCCGATCCCTTCGCAAATAAATTGGCAAGGGTGATGGAGAAATAAACATTACATTTATGAAAAATATGAACACAAAAGGGAATGACTCAGGTTTGAAATACAGATGGCCAAGGAATACAGACCAGCTTTGTTTGGGTAAAGGAAGGAGATATTGTGTGCATTGTCCCAGATCCAATCGCTACAGGATCAAGCAAAAGAGTTTTTCAAATCAGCGCTCAGGAAGTAAACCGCATTAAGGAAAAAATAGCTCAAAGAAAATAAAAACAGTTTACGTTACCTTTATTAGTGACTGAATATCTTAATTAGACTTGACTTATAATGACTTTGGTGCATATTATTTGATAAAAAATAATTATGACCAACTACAATTTGGAGAAAATATTATTTAAGTATCATGTTTTCGAAGATTTGATGACCATTTGACATTTCTTTGTATACTGAGAGTGTTTCCTACGTTTCTAAGCCTTAAGTCAGTTTATGTATTAACTTGTGTATATTTACTACGTTACTAAGCTTTAAGTCAGTTTATGTATTAACTTGTGTACATTTACTACGTTACTAAGCCTTAAGTCAGTTTATGTATTAACTTGTGTACATTTACTACGTTACTAAGCTTTAAGTCAGTTGATGTATTAACTTGTGTACATTTACTACGTTACTAAGCTTTAAGTCAGTTTATGTATTAACTTGTGTACATTTACTACGTTACTAAGCTTTAAGTCAGTTGATGTATTAACTTGTGTACATTTACTACGTTACTAAGCTTTAAGTCAGTTTATGTATTAACTTGTGTACATTTACTAGAAATCGTATCAGATAACTTTATTTCTGTGTCGAAATTATTAACTAAGCTTCTTCCAAAATTGAAATTCGACGAAGAAATCAAAATGGGTTTGCATTCAATGGTGTTTCCTACGATATCAACTGGTTATAATTTGAATGAGAAACCAAAGTCAATAATTTCCCCTGATAAGAATTCCAGGTGGCAGCACAACATATCACGGTCCTACACTGATTTCCTGTTGATAAGCAATTCACCAGATAACATAGAAGAAATATAGACAATGCCATCAACTTGCTGTTCTGTACCTCATTGTTCCAATAGAGGAGGCCATATATTTCCAAAAGATGAAAAATTGAAAAAGAAATGGATTAAGGCAATCAAAAGAAACATGGATAGAAATATATACCAGCTTTGGAACCCAACAAAAACAAGTGTTGTGTGTAAACTTCATTTCCTTCCATCAGATTACATATCTGAAACTACATGTGGTAAGTAACTTTTATCTATCAAGATTATATTGTGTATACCCTGCTGAGTGTAGTATTACCTAATTAGATTAACTCATCGGTACAATGTTACACATAATTACTTAATCCATGAAGAAAAAAAACATCAAGTATGTCAAAATATGTAAACAAAGAGGTTCCTGCTAAATTAAGTTGTAATACCAAGAAAATGTAAAGAAACGTTTTAATTTTTGTATGAAGTATTAATTATGCTAATACAGATACACCACCTTCCTTAACAATTAAATGAAATATAGAACAAATCAAGTTTTTTTTTAAATTTTCATTTTATTCATTTATTATTGTTTTAAAGGAATAAACGTCCATGCCTGTATGTCTAGTAATAATGTTTTTATAATAACCTGTGAAATCTTCATTGTATGATTTGCTTTTAAAAATTACAATTTTTCGCTTTAACAGGTACTGTTGCACTTGTCAAATGAGTTGAAAAGGGATGCTATTCCCAGTATCTTCCCTTGGGTTAGCACTTCTAATTCAAATGAAAGAGCTAAGCGACAGGCCAAACGCAATGAAGCCAAAGAATGGTTGGACTCTGACAGTAGTTCTGAAAGCAGTAGTGGCAATATGCCATTGAGCTTACCATTTGATGATGATAATGTTGGCAATGAAATAATCTATACTGCGGAACCATGTGAAAATGTGGAAATGAATGAATGTAAAGTAAATGTAAATGTTTCATCTGTGGATAGTACATGCACACAAACTTCGACTTGGCCATCACTTTGTGTAGAAAAGTTTATATATGATCCGCCAGGGATTATGTTTTATACAGGACTGCAAACATATGAAGTATTTATATTTGTTCTAGCAACCTTAGGAAATGCTGTCTATGAATTGAATTACCTGTATTACAGAAGTGAGCAGCTTTCAGTGGAAAACCAGTTTTTTTTAACACTGATCAAAATTCGGCAACACAAGACAAACTTTGAGCTCAGCCGCTTGCTTAACATTTCAGAAACAGCAGTTGTCAATATATGGGTAACTTGGGTAAATTTTATGGCAAAACAATGGCGTGAAGTGAACATGTTCCCTGACCGAGATATTGTAAGATTTTTCAGTCCTCTTGGTTTTAAAGCCAAAGTTCCGTCAACAAGAATAATAATTGATGGGACTGAATGCCCTGTGATGAAGCCAAAATCTCCTATAGCTCAACAGGCCACATTTTCAACATATAAGAACAGGAATACTATCAAACTGTTAGTTGGTGCAACTCCTGGTGGATTAGTAAATTATGTTTCTCCAGCATATGGTGGTTCTACAAGTGACAGACAAATATTTGAACGAAGTAATTTACTCACTCTATGTGATAAAGGAGACACAATAATGGCAGACAAGGGATTCAATGTCCAAGATTTATTTGCACCATATGATGTAATAATTAATATACCAACTTTTTTTCGGAAAAAAATAGAATGACTGGCAAAACTGTTTTAAAAGATCGTGCAATTTCAAGTAAAAGAGTTCATATAGAAAGAATAATAGGACTGGCAAAAACATACAAAATCCTAAAAGAACCTTTAAATGTTACCGAAGCAAAATTAGCGAGTGAAATCACATTTGTCTGTTTTATGTTATGCAATTTTAAACCTTGCATCATTCCAGAAACAGCATAAGTATATATGAAAATTACTTGAAACATTTATATGATTACAGATTTATTATTATTTTAAACCACATTTAATATATATTTAATCCAACAGGTTTATTCAAATGAATATTTGCTATACTCCTTGTAAAACAATCTTTGCAGAACAGCACTTTTAAAATATTTTTCATAAAATTCTTGTAATTTTTTTACCATGTTGTTAATAAATATGTCATCACGTTTTACATGAATACATTTGAAATCCTTAAAGGTGTATATCACAAAGTTACAACTAGTGGCACCAGTACAGAATACTTGTCCCTGTATTTGATAGAAATAGTCATGGTTGTTGTCAAGAAATATGTGTCCGTCCTCCTCTTTTAAGAATGATACTGTTTTTGTATGTATCATCTGATTTCTCACAACAAAAGGACATTTAATTTCAAGGACAGTTTCACCATCTATGATTGCATCTGGGGATGCCCCAATAAATGGGTGACTTTTACTGACAAAAATGCCACATTGTCTGGTTCCACGACCATGTTCCGACTCGTACTTGGCAAGTGCAATGGATTCATATTTTTGTCCATGCAATATTGCAGGTGTTTTAATTTCCTTGAAAACAGTTAATGCATCTGCTAAATTGCTGAAGTTTGTTCTCTCTGTTGCTTTACGCCCAAAATTTGAAGCCTGAAGTCTTTTACATCTCTCCTGTTTCCACATTTTATTTTTTGATTGACCGGTTGTTGAAGATTCAATATATTTTATTTCGTCTTCAGATATGTGTGAAATGTTGGCATCTTTTAACCACCTTTCTGCTGGGTGCCCTTGGAGGTAGTCATGATCTGAAGCTACTGCATACATATTTGCAGGTGGATACAGTTGAAATATTGGAAACTTTGAAACACCTTTGTGATTTAAACAAATGTTGCGGAAATAGTCATTGTAACTTGCACTGTTTCTATATTTTGCTGGACGTGGGTCAAATCGAACGTCACTTCCCTTCTTAACTGTTAAAGGAAGACTGTTGGCCTTAATCGGTGAGCCTTTATAAGGTTTACTATGGTGGAAAGTCTGTAACCTCTGTGTACATGTTTCCTCTGTAATTATTTCACCATTGATTGAAAAATTGTGAAGGGCCAAAAGAAGACAGCACACATGCTTGCAATGTGCATTTGGTCCCATCCCCACAGCACATTCACATTGACATTCATCTATGCTCCCATGTTCGTCAATGGCAATGTCTACTTTATATGTAACTGCCCTCTTCATCTGAGCTCGACATTCAGTTTTCACATAAAAATCATTGTTAAATTTAGCTAGGCGAATATATTTTAAAAACATTTCTTTGTATAAGTTTTTGCATCAGAGTCTATGGTCTTTTCCATTGGCTTTAAGTATACTTCAATATTTTCCATTTTAAGGTCAACAAAATCTGTTTCACTGTTGAAATCCTTATAAAGAGAAGAAGCTGGTAGTACCATTGAGTATTCCTCTCCAACTTCATCCTGATTTCCAAAGTCTTGGTTCCTATCATATGCTTCTAATCTGAAAAATAAATTATTTAAAAATTAGTTAAAAAATGTGCATAAAGATAAATATATAATTTATGTAATTTTAATTTGTCACAATAAAAATTAAGATTAAGATGTTAAAGCATAGTTCATTTTAAAAGTAATAAATAATTATTAAAAATATAAGATATAAATGACCCCAAAAAATTAACTTATATTTTTAACAAATAATTTCAAAATAGTACAATTTATAAATATTTACCTTTCTATCAACTCATGTTTTCGTCCAGATATTCTTGCTTTTCTTTTCCTCAATTCGTCTTTTAATTGTGGAAGACTCCATGATCCATAATTAGACATTGTCATAAAAATTAAATTAAATTATTTCTTTTGTGAATTTGAGATAGTTGTGTACATGTACTTGCAGACTGGTTGAATGTTAATGTAATTAATAATATGTGTGCAGACTAACAATAATCTACTGTAAACATTTGTTTGGGATTACCAGCTGATGCTGATAAGGACCGTGTTAATTTGTGCGCCACCTGGATTGATGTGGAGATAATTCTGATTTTGGTTTTTCTATAATGTAAAGTTGAATTTTTAAAATACCGGTATTTGAGTGTTATATCGACAATGGACTTGCAATGTTTGAATTTCTGTTTTTTTAATTGTATTTCTAATTTTAAATTTAATATTAAATAATTCTTCGATTCATAATTTCTTCATCTTAATTATTCATATTTTATTCGTCTGAAATATCCATGGCACATGATAACTTAAGTAATTATGTTTCTAACACATATTATACACTTTTACTCTGTTTGAACAGATTTTGTGTTCCATGTCAAAATTTGTTTCTACCATGTTTCCTACGTTACATTTACATAGATTTTTTAAAAACTTATTCTATATATCATAAAAGCCTGACTCAGTTAATGTCCCTTTGTTTAACAGTTCATATAGTTGCTTCAAACTGTAAAAGATAGTTGGGTTTGATAACAACCTTTTTCAGGCAATTATGGTGAATTCAAAATGGCATTTATTTTGAAAGAATAAATTTGACAATTTTATAAAAAAAAAAAATACATGAATTTGGTGAAGGAAGTAACGATTTTCGTTTAGTTATTCCTGAAAGCTTTCATGATACCTTAAATGGCATTACTTGTTGCGATTTGTTCTGAAATGATGTTGTTAATATAAGCTATAACATGTGTTTTATAAGTTAAAAAGGAAACATCACGTAAGAAACATGGCAGGTATATTTATTGTTTACCTACCTTTGTTTACAAAACTGTATCTCACTCCTATGTTACAGAAACTTTCAAATAATTTAGTGTTGATAGTCAACAATTTGAAAAAATAGTTTGTTTTATGATCGGACAACTTTTATTTTTACGGTATGACCATTTTGAATTGGTAAACTTAACTGAGAATGACAACGTTTTTGTTAGATGGTCGTATCTTAGCCAGGATGTTCGTAGCTTTGAATATCCTTCTGGCGACTTGAACACCATTAAGATGAAAGTAGTATTAACTAAATATTAACTTTCTTCACGGTGATGTTTAATATCTGTGGCTGGTCTGTACCGCAGTTATTGGTATCCAGATTTGAATCTACTCAAGTCTTCTTTGAAAAGTAAAAAAATATTGTTTGTTCTTGTTAAAAATCCTGATATATATTCGCAATATAATCAGTTCATGAAGTTATTATAAATTTACCTTCACTCAACTCATATATATGCATGCTTAATAAATTCCCTGTTCACATAACAGATCAAGAGGATGGAAGTGGATAAGGCACACACTGAGAAAGGCAAATAACAAAATCACAAAACAGGCCTTATAATGGAACCCTCAAGGAAAAAGAAAGAGAGGTAGACCAAAGAACTCATGGCACAGAGGTGTTATCTCAGAGCTGGAGGCCATAAATACAACATGAGGAGAGACAAGGAGGAAAGCTCAAGACAGGACGAGGTGGAAAGAAACTGTTGTGTCCCTATTTCCCCCATGGGATGAAGTGGAATAAGTCACATAACATATATGGAAACACAATAAGTAATATTTATACCTCTTTCAACAATATTTCAGTTATATTGTGGCGATCAGTTTTATTGGTGGAGGAAACCAGGGTACGCGGAAGAAAACCATCGACCTACCGTAAGTCACTGACAAACTTTATCACATACATTTGTATCGAGTACACCTCGCCATGAGCGAATTTGAATTTGAATGTTGGTGTTTAACGCCACTTTTAGCAATATTTCAGCTATATCATGGCGACCAGTTTTAGTGGTGGAGGAAGCCGAAGTACTCGGAGAGAACCCCCTACCCTGGGCTAGCAATTGGTAAGCTTTATCACTTGCGGCTGCGAGTCGAGTGCACCATTTTTGTAATTTACAAAGCTGGGCGCGAACCCACGCCGTATTGGTGATAGGCTTGTATGAGTTGTTAGATCCAACGACCTAACTCATTGAGTCACCCGGGCCCCCACCTCGCCATGAGCGGGATTCGAACTCACAACGTTGGTGGTGATAGGCACTGATTCCATAGCTAGTTGTAAATCCAACAACTATACGATCACGACCACGACGGCCCCTTAATATATATGTAAATAGATATATACGCACTACAACAATCTCCTCTGCTATAAATGGTTATATAGTCAATTGTATACGTCTTTCCAAGATTGACTGTCCACCAGTACGGTTGTTGGTCTATTACAGTAGTAACACAAGTGGCCGCCAAACTCATGTCATTGCTAGTATCACCGTCTACTGCTGTTTGTGGTCCATATCTCCAATCAACATCATGATAAAGAGAACTCTGTTGACAGTCCTTGTTCAACGCTATGTTAACGTTGGCTGGAATATAAAATTATGTAAAACATTTAATGTTTGTTTCTTTGATGGTGTTTAACGCCACTTTCAACTATATTTCAGGTATATAGTGGCGGTCAGTGTTATTGGTGGAGGAAATCGGAAACCATCGACCTCTCACAAGTATCTGAAAAACTTTATGACATAATGTTGTACACCTCGCCCTGATCGAGATTCGAACTCACAACATCAATGATGATGTGCACCGATTGCATAGGTAGTTGTCAATCCAACTACCTCACGATCACGGCCACGACGACGCTTAAAACCATACCTTCACGTGTCAAAAGTTTTCTCTATTTGTTTCATATAAGTAGAGTTCGTTCATAGCGAAGTCCAGGGAACTCTCGATCTTAGTTCGTTATAGGCATCGTTCATTATAAGAGAAACAATGTAGAATTACCTCCCCTTTTGAAAATCGTACAGTATAACTTCCCTGGCTCGAACTCGAAGGGACTGTCAAAATATGCTCTAGCTATCGGTAGTTCGAGCCACAGAGGTCGCGTAATTTTAGAGAGAAACAAATCTGGTTCTGACCCGGGCAGTTTCATTACTGGAGTTTCAACACTCGTAGAAGCAAGAGTTCACTCCATATCTCCATATAGGTGTTAAAATACAACTAAATCCATCAAATTTGGGCTCAAAATAATCCTGATATATTTTACTTCAATTATCAATTTTAATTTTCCATTCCATTCAGTATTTCTCACAATACTACAAAGTGAAAGGAACTATTTTCTTTAAAAAGGACTATTATGTTCTAAGCTCCAATTGGTTGAATTAGTGGTTTGACACCTAATGTAGATAATTCGGATATATATTTTTAATGGCTAATTGTAAGATTGTAGCCATTTTCCTTTTTTTTTTATTTGAATTTGAAGAATAATTGTTTCTTTACACATAAAAACTCAGGTTAATCGAAATTTCAGAACGAGTACATTTCTTTTGTTTTTAGTATTTAGATGAACCTTGAGACCACGCAGTTTGTTGCTTAATAAATGATAAATAATAATAATAATAAATTTATTTATTTGAGTGTCACATATTGATTGTCATAAAAATTTACATAATATATAATATTTACATATAAAACAATCAATATCCAGTAAAAAAAATCTGACTTATGAGACACTAACAATATAAAACTTTATACATTAATTAGCATAGTTAAAAATCTATTTAAATAAAATAAAAAACAAAGTCATGTGTGAGATTAATTCATTCCTATTGGATAAAAATTTACTGTGAAAATAATTTTCTACGAAAGTAAAAATTTATTTAATATTTTGCAAAAATAGTGCTGGATATCATGACAAGTCATCAGTTTCACAAATTTGGTATCAATGTCAAGTGTATGAAAATTGTCAACAATTAAAGAGTCTATCATCAAAGAAAAAATATACAATAGGAATGAATTAATCTCACACATGACTTTGTTTTTAATTTTATTAGCTTGTGCATCCATTCATTAAAATTTAAATTACGCTTTATTAATTTTTAATGCAATAAATTAGCGCGTGTGTTATTAATTGACAACTTGTTAATCTCATCATTAATACCCATTTTATTGTTTGAATATTTTAAAGAAAAGTCTTGATTGACATCATTAACAACATCAAAGGTGGGATTATTGATTTTTCAATTATCAATAACGGAAGTGTCAAGTGCACTTGACCATTCTAATATGTGATCGTCCGTGCGTAACGGAAGACAGGTAAACGATTTGTTTGTTCAGCAATTTTCTTTGTTATATCATGTCAATTTTGAGTAATAAAAACGTTGTTTGGGTTTAAAATTCTCTTCGTTATAAGCCTGATTTCGTTATAAAAAATTCGTAATAGGCTTTCACAAATACATTGTTTAAATAGCGATGGGACCGGGGATTTATAATTACTTCGCTATAAGCCTGATTTCGTTACAAGCCTGTTCGTTATAAACGAACTCTACTGTATTTTCAAACTATTCATCTGAAGTTTATTTTAGTATTTCAATTTAAGTTTTTTTTAAATTTAATTAACAAATATTTTTCATTTAAACACAATCACGTCACAGTCTTCCATGACTATATATATAGTAAGACGTGGTGAAAACATTAAAATGCGTGTAATATTTTAAGGAAAAGTAAAAATAAAAATATATGAAAATGTTAAGAAGTTTTTAATGCTGAAAATGTCATGAAAAACTGAGTAAGACATGATTTGAAAATATTTTTTTAATCATGGTTTTATATGAAACATATAGTGAAATGTTTGAAACATTGCAGAAAGACTTTTGACCCTTACTGCGCATGCCAGAGGTAACAAGATGGCGACAAGTTGAACTCACCGTTTTGGGGCTAGTGAAAAATGGCCTAAATAACTGTTTTATCTATAATGTGATTCCGAAAAAATCGACATGTATGATTTGTGTGATAAATTATATCATTGTTACAACTTTTAGAATGAGGAATTTAATCAGAACTTTATAATTGCAAAGGTTTTTCAATTAGATGTATTGTGAATGTGAGTACTGCTCACTGGATATTATTCGCATAAACAAACCGTATGTATCGTAATTGTTTACATAAACTTTTTCTTCTTGTAAAGTAATCAATATGGGTAATCAAAGACATGGCCGTAAATCCAGAGCTGCATCACCCAAGCGTAAGCGGGGAGAAAGTACTGATCAAAGTGAATTAAGCGACCTTAATGACATATTAAAAAGTATCTCAAAAAACTCCGATAAAATTGAATCAGCGGTAAATGTTATTCTTAAACATGAGGCTCTGCGCCACTTGATAATCAAAACCATCAAATCAGAACTATCATCTGAACTTACTCCACTTCAAAATCAGATAGATTATCTCAAGATTAAACTAGACGACCAAGAACAATACTCACGAAGAACCAATCTCAAAATCTCTGGGATAAAAGAGCAAGGTCGTGAGGAAAATACAGACGATCTAGTTTTAGATGTCATCAACAATCTTATATTAAAGCATCAAGGAGTATCACTAAACTACTCTCACATAGGGCGCACACATAGAGTAGGACCACCACCAACTACCTCCAAAAAAAATCGGCCTCGTGACATCATCATAAGGTTTATAAGTTACCGTGATAGAGACCTTGTTTTCAGGAACAAGAAAAACCTTAAATCTTTTAATCAACGTCAATCACCCGACCGTAGACTTTACGTAAATGAAGCTCTGACACAACGACGGGCATCCTTGTATAAGAAAACCAGAGATCTCTTCAGGAATAAAAAAATTAAAAACTGTTGGACACATGACGGCAAAATCCTAGTGAAATCCTTAGCTGAAAAGACCGTCCAGATAACAGATGAAAAAGATCTGGAACAATTCCTGAAGATCACAGTGGTACAGGACCCGACTACGTCCTACGTCAAACCTTCGTACAAAGATGCGCTTTCTAACGACAATTCTGTACTCAATGCGACGGCGTCTACATTTGTTTCACACGAAACTCGTGATAAATTTATTACCTCGACACCAATGCAGACTACAAACCAGAGCAAGGACATCCATTCTTAACTTTATAAATATTACTATTATTATTATTCAATGTTGTCAACTGTATTATAGTATATACTTACTCAAATTTATTTTGCTAATAACATATTTATAATTCTCAAGTAAATTCCTTTCCGGATATTACCCATAACCGGCTGGGTGATTATCACCTTGTTTATTAGTTTTGATCAGAGTCAGTTACACGTTTTCCATCATATATCAGTAACTAATAATCGTTTGGTTGCTATTTTACCTTGAGTAAAAATGTTCCATGTGATTCTCTATGTTGACATCCTATAGAGTTTGTGAAATCCCCTGTGTTTGTCTAGTCAAACCAAGTCCAATGTTCATTTAACAAATGTAAGTTCACTAGCTCCATCATCAATTATGTAATTCTACTAACACTGATGATGTTTCTAACATATCTGTATCATATCATGTATTCTGACATGAGACTCCCCTTATATATGTACATAATACTAGTCATGCATATTTACGTGCATATGTTTCATAATGTTTTCCTTATGTTTAACTTTATTTTTTATTTGTGTGTATATTTCTTCTTGGAGCTAAATGTTGTATTCTCTTGCATATTGTCATGTACCATATTTCACCGGAGTCATGTGTGTATTTTCTCATTCCATGTTCTCATGGGGACACTTAAAATTTTAAATGTGTCGTTGTTTATACATTTTGATAATGGATAAAAAAATAACTATTTTAATTTGTCCCCATGTCGTCAATCAAACTATATTATCCTTAGCATATTCTTATTTATCAGTTATCTCATTGTTATTACTATTGTGTAATGATATTCACCCTAACCCAGGGCCATTGTCAAATAATTCCAGATGCGAACTACGCAATATTTCCATAGTTAATATGAATGTCAATTCTCTTCGTAACAAAACAGAGTTGATAAGTACTGAGCTTGGTGATCACGATATTATCTGTATAACTGAATCTAGGTTAAACAATACTGTAAGTTCCTCTGATATTACCATTGATAATTTTATAAATCCAGAGGCTTTCCGTAAAGATAGGCTGACTGACAGTGGTGGTGGTATACTTATTTATATTCGTAATACATTACTAGGCAGGCGTAGACTTGATCTAGAAGTACCCGAAGTTGAATCTGTTTGTTTAGAAATTTTTGCTGATAATAGAAAATTTTTATTAGTGTGCTTATATAGACCGCCAAATGCAAGAGTGTCATCATGGGATTATATTGATAATTTATTTGACAAATGTGTTGATTCAGATATAAGTAATTGTGTTTTTCTTGGTGATATCAATGTTGACCTTTTTACAATTGGCAATAACCACAAGTTTACACGTTCTTGTCAAAGGTTAGGCCTAGAAAATGTGATACATGAACCTACTAGAATTACTAGTTCGTCTTCCACTCTAATTGATCCTATACTGGTCAATAATTATGATATAGTTAGAGATAGCTATGTACTTCCAAACTTCTGTAGTGACCATTGTCCCTCCATTATTGAGATTAATTTTTCTGTTACTAGAGAAAAGTCTTATTTAAAGACAATATGGGATTATGATAATGCAAATTATATTGCCATCAACCAGCACTTGCAAAATACTGATTGGGATATGAAATTTGGAGATTCAGATAATGTTAATACCATAAATGAAGTTATTAACTTGGAGCTTAACTCTGCTATGAATACTTACATTCCAAAAAAGATAATACGTGTTCGACCTCGGGATAAACCTTGGATAAATAGTGAAACTAAGTGTAAAATTAGAAAAAGGAACCGGGTGCATAAAAAGGCAAAATTTCGAAATCTAGCAAGTGACTGGGAAAATTTTCGCAGAATACGCAATGAGATAATTGATATGATTAGGGAAGCCAAAAAACAATATATTATAAAATTACAAAATTCACTGATTGACAAGTCTATTCCACCTGGTAAATGGTGGCGAATTGCAAAGAGTGTCTCAAAATTTAAAAGTACTAATACTACAAATACTCCTATTAAGGTAAATGGTGATATTTTTTTCCATCCTGTAGACAAAGCCAATTCTATTAATAACTATTTTACATCAGTATCTAACATAGATTCTGAACCTGATCTTCCTGATGTACCCCCACTTGCACCTTGTGAGCTGTCTGGTATTGTCATTAATGAACAAGAGGTATATGATCAGTTTCAAATTTTAAATATTTCTAAGCCGGCTGGTCCTGATAACCTTCCGCCTAAATTTTTGAAAGCTGTTTTCCAGTCATTAGTTAAACCACTGACTATTTTATTTCAAAAAAGCTTAAATTTTGGTGTGGGGCCTGGTGACTGGAAACTAGCCAATGTTTCCCCTATTTACAAAGGTAAAGGTGGTAGTGATAATGTAGCTAATTATAGACCAATATCTGTTACTAATTGTTTTATTAAGATATTGGAAAAAATTATATTTAAACACCTTCACAACTACTTGTTAAGATATAATATACTATCGGATGATCAGTCTGGATTTAGACATAGGGATTCCACTATAAACCAGTTATTGGTAATTTATGATGTCATTATGAAAAATTTAGATATTGGCAAAGATGTTAGGTTTATTTTTTGTGACATATCAAAAGCATTTGATCGTGTCTGGCATCGTGGTCTATTGTACAAACTTAGAAAATATGGAATTAAGGGTAACTTATTGACTTGGTTTGGTAGTTATCTTTCTGACCGTAAGCAGCGAGTCTGCATGAATGGATACTACTCTACTTGGAATTCCATTAATGCTGGCGTTCCTCAAGGCTCCATACTGGGTCCTCTTTTATTTTTATTATTTATTAATGATATTGTTGATGTCGTTTCCAATAGCATGAAACTATTTGCTGACGATACATCCCTTTATTGTATTGTTGATGATCAGAATGAAACTGCTGAATCTCTGAATTCTGATTTGAATAGCCTTAGTACTTGGGCATCTGATTGGTGTGTTAATTTCAATGCCTCAAAAACTAAGCCTATGCTGTTTACTAGAAAACATGATGTTAATATTCCCCCTTTATATATGAATGATGATGTCCTTGAAGATGTACTTAAACATAAACATCTTGGCATACATTTTTGTCCTAATGGCACCTGGAAAGATCATATAAATGAAATTTATAAAAAAGCTTGCTCTCGTCTTAATATTTTGCGCATGATGAAACATAATCTTGATAGGAACTCACTAGAAAAGCTTTATTTTGGTTTTATAAGACCTATACTAGAATACGGAAGTGTAGTTTGGGATAATTGCACAAGAGAACAGTCTGATCTTATTGAATCAGTGCAATACGAATCAGCCAGAATTGTTACAGGTCTTCGAAAGGGTACCTCTAGGGTTAAGTTGTATGGCGAATTAGGGTGGGACTCCTTGCAAAACAGACGTAAGAAGCAAAAACTTATTCTAATGTTCAAAGCTCTGGAAGGAGAGCTACCCAACTATATAACAAATAATGTTATTTCTTATATTAATATTGAACCTAACTACATGGTTAGAAACCCCAGATTATTCACCCCTCCCCAATGCCGCACCAAGTCATATAAGGATAGTTTTTTTCCAACTGTTCTGGATTTATGGAACAAACTAGATAATGATATTAGGAACATTCAGTCATTATCTTCATTCAAGATTAAACTTAATAAAGATGTTGATAAATCTCCTAGCTTCTACTCTATTGGTTCTCGCAGCTTAAATATTTGGCATTGCCAACTTCGAAATGAAGCAAGCAGCTTAAATCACCACTTGTTTCAGTCTCATCTGTCCGACAGCTCCCAGTGTGCCTGTGGGGATGCAATTGAAAATAATTTCCATTATTTTTATGTTTGTCCATTGTTCATAAGACACAGAATACAACTGTTTAATTCTCTAAGAAAGTTTCAAGATGTTCTAAATTTGGATATATTATTGAAAGGCTCACCAATCCTTACTGTAGAGGAGAATACTGAGATATTCGATGCTGTTCACCATTTCATTATTGGTAGTAGAAGATTCACATGATTCAATAAATTTTCCTTTTCTTTGTATCTGGTCATATAACATTGAAAAGTCTTCCTATATATACATGTAGCTCCAAATCTTTAAATTTTTCAGCTTAATTAATAGTTGTAAATCTTTCAATTATACAGGTCTCTCTTCCCCCTCCCCCCTTTTACTCAATCACAATCACTATTTTGTTTAGATATTTCCCCCCTTATTTACTTATTTGTCTCTTCTTCCTCCATCTCTCCCAAATTCCCTTTATTCAATCATAAATATATATACTGAAAAAGAGTTAATTCATATTGATATGGTGGACCTCACATAATTAGTGATTTTGATTTCATAATTTCAGTTTACATGTTGTATATATTGTGTATTAAATGTAAGTTCAGTCTATCCATCATTCTATGCCAATTCATCATCATTAATATAATAAATAATAATAGCTTAAATATAAAGCCATAATTTGGCTATTCCAAATTATATCATACCTATTAAAAAAAGAAGAAAAAATTTTTTTTTTTTTTTTTTGTATGATCCTGCTATTAATATACATATTATATCATACCTATTAACAAAAAACAAAAAAAAAAGAAAGGGAAAAATCTTTTTTGATTTGTTTGTATGATTCTGCTATTAATATACATGTGTTTATGCTTGGTAATTAAGATGAATTGCATGTATACATGATGGGTAGATTGATCTATGTCTTATGTAAATTGTGTTCAAATTGTTCCATCTTGTTGTTGGAGAGGATTTGTATAGGCATAGCCTGTTATCCAATCCTATTGATTTATCAATAAAATATTTGAAATGAAAAAAAAAAAAAAAAAGAAGAATACACGGACATTGATGTTGATTCACAAATTCAAATTTTATTTTAAAATTTTAAAATGTTTCGGGATAGATCATGTCTTTAGGGCACGACCATTTAACTTTAGGGGGGTTGGGGGTCCTACATTTTATTTTACTGTTTTGTGTTTTGTCGCTAAATGTTATAGATAAATATATCTTGACCTGAAAGATGCATGATTAACTAATCTGACCCTCCAGGTTTTTTTTTGGTGGTGTTCGTGTTGCTCAAACTTTAATTTTCTGTGTAATGTTTTCTAGGTCATTGTTTGTCCTTTTTTCTTTTGACAATTGCATTGTCTGTCCTTTGATTTACGGCTTCTTTTTACCCACATTGACAGTACATTTGTTGTATCTTCAAACTGTTCTTTTTTCTTTAACAAGAAACTCTGCTAAAATTTAAAGAAAAATTGCTGATTTGTTATATCTAATAAAAAATAATTAAATTTATTCTGACTGCAAGAATAAATTGGATTATTTTAGTGATCGACATTTAATTTTCTGTCAGATTACGGTCGTGTTTAGTGTAATACAAAAGAGTTATCCCGCTTGTTTGGATTCCGAATCACCTGGGTTGCGTTCAATATCGTAGCAGCTAGCCTAGCTGCTAGGTAAACTAGCATTGACGTTATTGAACGATTAGCTACGTAGCAGTGCTAACAAATATGGCGCCAATCATATAGAATAATTTCTTGGAACATTTTAGCTAATCGTATTTGTCTAGTTACCTTAATAAATTATCATCCATATTAAAAGCGTTGCCACTTCCTGCAATGCCACTATTTTTACCTTACGAAATTAAATTTAGTTTTAGTCGCCATCTTGGATTCAAAAGCTAGCAGACATTTTTTAAGCTAGCTAGAGCTATGTAGCGGCTAGGCTAGCTTTCCGTTCAATAGGATTTTTCTACGTAGCTCAACCTAGCAGCTACGATGTTGAACGCACCCCTGATTTTAGCAACGTCACAAAGTAAGTGACGTTGCACATTCTTTTTGGAAAAACCACCGTTGAGGAAGGCAGGATAAAATTTCAGTGGAGTATAAATTACCAATGCATCACGTTATATATTTGCAGAAATTAATTTTGGAAGTTTAATTTTAAGCATAATTGTAGTAATGTTGACTACAATATTCAAAAAGTGGTTGCATCAGATTTTCAGCACGACCGCTTGACTGTCACACACATAAAATGGGAAGGACGCATCGGGTTTCTAACAGTCCGTACGCTAGGCCTAGAGTGAACCGCAGGAAGGACTCTCCAACTTCAAAGGCAAGGGAGCGGCAGACCCCTCATTCCTCTGGTGTAGTGAGTCGGGATGATTTGAGGAGTCACGAGGTCCCCCAGAATGATGCTACATCTTCTCAGGATACCCAAGGCTTGGATCATGCAGCTTTAGCAAGTTCAGTGGCACAACAGATAGTACCAGAGTTACGTGACTACATTTCCCAGGGTATCTCGGCCCTCGGGAGGTCTCCAGGTGTTATGGCTACCCCAGACACTGATACAGGTAGTAATCAGATTGCTAACCAACAATCTAATATTTTAGATGAACACTCCAATAATGTAATAAGTAATATAGAACTTAATGAAAACCATTCACCTGTTGCAAGTGTATGTGACAATATTGGTCTGCACGTTTCAAAACAAATAAAAGGAAAAATAATAAAGGAAGAATATGTGGAGTTAGAAAAGAAAACTTATTACCTGTTTCTTTGTCAGATTCAAACATGAAAAACACTAGGTCAAGACACATTGTTATGGGCCAAGAAGGCCATCTTGAACTGCAGTCAAAAAATGTCAAAAAGATAAATGATATAAGTACTTGGTTAGATGCTTTTATAACATACTGTAGCATTTACGTAACCGCACATTCAAATTGTGCTCAAGAATGTAAGATTAGCATCAAGTATGTCAAAGGGACTGGGTTGGAAAAACTATGACCAGCAGTTTAGGATGAAAAAATCGCAAAACTCCTCTATGTCATGGGGAAATGTGGACATGGAGCTGTGGGTATTATGCATGTCTCACTCTCAAATTCAAATTTCTTTCAATGAAACACAGACGCAGTATGGAAAGTGTTATGATTTCAATAACAAAGGTAGATGTACACGGGTGTCATGTAGATACTTGCACAGATGTATAAAGTGTAGTGGACTTCATTCAGCCGTGGTCTGTATAGCATCAAGGCCACCACAACCTGCAAATTTTCTCGCAGGTACTAGAAATGGTCAATTTTATAATAACCAGCTAGGTGGTTTCCGTTCTCAAGGCCGAGGGCATGGATTTCGATTCCCAAATCCGGCGTCAAACCGCCAGTCTGGACCAGTTAATTCAGCTAGGCAGAACACCCGTTAAAATCGAAATGTTGTCCGAATTTTTGAAACTTTATCCAAATAGGAAAGTTGCACAAATTTTATTACATGGATTTTTGAATGGTTTTAAGGTTAATTATGACGGCCCACGTGTCTCAAACGATTGCAATAATTTAATCTCAGCAAGGGACCATGAATCTTAATTAGAAGAAACAAAATTAAAAGAAGTAGTTGCTGGTCGCATTGCGGGACCATTTAATCATAAACCTTTCGTTAACCTTCGGTTGTCTCCGATAGGCCTTGTTCCCAAAAAGATGGGAGGTGGCGTATGATATGACACTTGTCGTATCCCCAGGGTGACAGCATCAATACATTTATTGATTCAGAATTTTCGACAGTTCAGTACACATCGTTCGATAAAGTTCTGTCTACCATTAGTGATATTGGAAAAGGTGCTTTATTAGCGCGTATGGACGTTAAATCCGCCTTTCGGTTGTTAATTCTTAATCCGGACGAATTCGATTTGTTTGGTTTCAAATTTAAAGGACAGTTCTTTCTTGACAAATGTTTTCCGATGGGTTGTTTCGCATCCTGTGCTTTGTTTGAAAAATTTCCTTCATTTCTTGAATGAACAATTAAATTTATAAGCGGAAAAGAGTCAATCGAACACTATTTAGACGACTTCTTGTTCGTAGGTCGACCTTGCACAACCGAATGTACGGAATTAATGTCAACTTTTCGTTCTCTTTGTGATTATATGGGGGTTCCCTTAGCAGAAGAAAAAACCATAGGGCCAGCGTGTATAATAATCTTTCTTAGGCCTAGAAATTGATACTTTGGAAATGGTTATAAGAATCCCACAAGAAAAACTTGTTGAAGTACGGCACAAGTTGCATATGGTTTTAAGCAAAAAGAAGGTAACTTTTAAAGAGCTACAGTCACTTGTTGGGTTGTGAAATGTTTGCGCAAGAGCCATTCCATCTGTACGTGCATTTAACAGGCGTTTTTATGACGCAATGCGCGGGATTTGTAGACCAGGACATTTTATTCGTGTGTCAGTAGAAATGAAGGAGAACATATTAATGTGGCTATCTTTTATTGAAAGAGTCAATGGCTCTTGTTCTTTTGGGAAAAATATATGGTTATCCAATAGAGAAATAACACTTTACACCGATAGTGCGGGTAATCCAGAATTGGTTTGTGGAGAGTATTTTTCAGGTCGATGGACGTTTTTTCAGTGGCTTCAGATTGGCGTTATTCTGAGATTATGGCATACATTACTTTTCTAGAACTGATTCCCATTGTATTGCCAGTTTTTATCTTTAAAGAGGTTCTGAGCATGAAACAAATTCTATTTTACACTGACAACGAAGCTTTGGTTGCAATTTTGAATTAAAACAAACGTCAAAATCAAAGCGACTGATGCAGTTGATTCGTCCTTTCGTTTTATTTACAATGCATTATGGTATGCAATTCTAAAGTCTTCATATCGAGGGCCGAATTAACTGCATCGCCGATTCTCTTTCGAGAAAGGAATTATGGAAGCTGAAAGAGTTAGACCCGGATTTACAAGAACTACCACAAACCATCCCACAGGAATTTTTGGACCTGATCTCGGGACTGAAGTTGGCAGGTGAATAAATGCTTCGTTTGCTCAAAATACTTTAGATACATATCGAACAGGTCTACGGTGCTTTGAGAACTTTCGCGCAAAACACAGACTTCCATTATTGTGGCCACCTCCGGTACCTTATGTTACGTTGTTCATTGCTTTCTTGTCATTAAATAATAAATCGTCAAAAACTGCTGCTTGTTATATCACAGCAATCAATCTTCGCTGTAAATTTTATCAAAATGTCGATATTTCACAGAACTTTATCGTAAAGAAAATGTTTCAAGGCATGAAGTGTTCAAAACGTTGAAAAGATGTTAGACTGCCAATAACATTTTAAATATTAAATAAAATATTAAAGAGGTTATCGGTGGTGTGCTCTTCACCTTACGAAGCATTACTGTTTGCAGCTGCTTTTTCAATGGCTTATCACGGATTCATAAGAGTTGGTGAAATTGCTTTCACTAAGCTTGGTCAAGAGCATAACATATTAGGTGTAAATGATGTTAAGATAAGGACACTAAACAATTGTAGGGTTATTGATGTGCACATAGCTTTTTCAAAAACTGACCAAGGAGGAAAAGGGACGTTGATTTGCATACAGGGGAACAACACAGCTGCATGTCTGGTGTTGCTTCTCCAACGATTTTTGCTACAAAAGCCTAATGTGACTGGGGTTCTTTTTTGCCATGCAAATGGAAAGCCAATCACACGATATCAGTTTTCAGCCGTTTTACGCAAGGCATTAATTTCTGCTGGCATACAGTCTGATAACTTTAAATCGCATTCATTTAGAATGAGGGCAGCTTCAGAAGCATCTGTCAGTGGCATTAGTGATAGTAAAATAATGGAACATGGGCGCTGGAAATCACAGGCGGTAAAAAATTACCGGTGGCTTTGAACAGTGCTAACGGATATTGTGTGCACCCTACGCCAAAATAAAGTTAGATTGTTCATGTATTATTTATTCTCATTTAGACCAGAGAAAATGTAAATAATCACTTGGCGTCCGTCGTCGTCCGTCATCACTTTGCGTCGTTTGCCTTACTAGCCTTTTCTTAGCTGTTTTGTTCAGTCTTGGTTGTATAATCTTTCACATTAATGCGATTTTATTTTGGTCGGAGAGAATCTTTAAATAATCGGAATTTTGTTTCATTTGACAAAAAAATGTTCTGGCTCAGGGGAAAGCATAGCCCTCCTTCTAAAAGTTAAATGATCGTTCCCTTTCTTGTTTACTAAACACTATTATTCTATTATTTCATATCAGTTCTAAATTCGACTTGTTCGTTGGTGTAGACATGGTCATGTGTCATGCATTAATCAGTTTTAAAGAAATCCATCAGTCATTATCACGGCAATGCGCACGGGCAATATCATGTTAATGACCGCTCGAGGTTTGAGAATTGCGTCCCTTTTTTAAAGTGCAACGGAGATCGTGCAGTTGTCGATGCAAAGCAACATGGCGGAGGGTACATCTGCTGCTGTCGATGGAAAAATGAACAACATTATTTAGAAAGTCTTATTTCCTTCAATGAAATAAAAATAACAGTTACTTATCAGGACTTTATCATAATAAATAGACTGCCCAAGGGACACGGAGTAGTATTGACTTCAACACTGATAATGCCCTCGCCTGCGGCTCAGGCATTATCAATGTTTCAGTCAATACTACTGTCCCTTGGGAAATTTATACTAGTCAACAAAAGAAGCGATACAAACAATTGTCTGTTATCATTTACGTCAATGTTAGCGTGAAGCGCGTTTATCCTCACAAAGCAAACAATAACATCCTGTTCCGTTACGGAAAAATTCCGGAAAGTCAATTTTCCGTCCCATGATCAAGTTTGCGATGATCGAATTAGGCATTTAAATCACCCGCGGCCATTAATTGTGCTGTCAACAAAAGTAAGCAATTTGCCATTCTGAAAATTTGAATTTTCACAAGAACTTTGATGCCACGGCTCCGTCAAAATGACCGTGAGTGAGCAGTGGGTTTGGTTCAGGCTGGAATGACTCACCATGCCGTTGCAGACCACTTTAATGTGTCTAGAATAACCATTTCAAGGCTAATGATTCGTCTTCGACAAACAGGTAGGACGAATGACAGACCCGGTAACTTGGGCAGGACGCGTGTGATGTAACAACGTCAAGTCTAACATTTACGCCTTATTCACCTCCGGAACCGTATGATAACGGCCGAGGACACTGCCCGTGGAACACCTGGTCTAGCAAACGTCAGAATTTAGGGTCAGACTGTTCGCAGAAGACTACGTGAATCTGGACTCCGTGCTTGGCCTCCGGTGGTAGGAGCAATCGATCCTTTAACAACGCCATAGGACCGCGAGAATAGCCTGGGCTCGTGCACGCTATCTTTGTAGGCTTCACACCTGGCAACACTTCCTTTTTTAGTTTTTAGTGATGAATCCCGATTTTCAGTTCGTTTTAGCGATGGACGTTATCGTTGTACCACAGGAGTGGGGAACGTTTTACGGACCAGTGTGTGTACCGACCGTTTTGGAGACGGAAGTGTTATGGTCAGGGCTGGAATTTGTCATGATGGTCGGACTCAGCTCAAAATTGTTCAACGAACATTGAATGCCATCAAATACAGAGACGATATTCTTGATCCTACCGTTCTGTTCTTTCTGCAACAGCGAAATTTGATCACGTCTTTCTACACGACAATGCAAAATGTCACGTGGCTCGTGTTTGTTTTAGTTTAATAATATTTTATTGTACATAAACAATAGGATTGGACAGCAAGTTATACCAACTTATATGAAGTCCTCTCCTTACAAAGTATACACATTAATTAATGACAGCAAGACAAAACACTAACAATAGATATTTATAATTTTTACACTGATAAGAAGAAAAGTACAGGTGAAAATCGTTTAGATTGGTTTGTAAAAGTTCGAACTTTTCCAAACATTTTGGAGTTGACGGCATAACTATCGTCGTCGTTCCCAAAGAGTAAAATTTCAATATTGATATTGATATTGTCACAATCACTAAGAAGTGTTCTTCTTTCGTTTAGGTATAAAGGACATTCAAGAAAATAATGTATAGCATCTTCAAATTGCATTAAAACAAAATTTTGCCCAGAGTATGACAATGAAGTATCGTCACCAAACAGTCTCGCCAAATTTCCTAGGTTATCTGTAATGTCATTAATATATAATAAAAACAATAAAGGTCAAGTACAGATCCTTGAGGTAGACCTGCTTAGACAAGACCAAAATCTGATAGTTCATCATTTACAAACACAAATTGCCTTCTATCACTTAAGTAATTTTTAAACCAGATCAAAAGGTCGCCCGATATTCCATACGATGTTAGTATTTTAATAAGCCCCTCATGCCAAACTCTGTCAAAAGCTTTTGAAATGTCACAAAATATTAGAATAGTTGACAATCGTTCGTCCAAATTTTTACATACACTATGATACATTTCTAATAATTGGTATACAGTAGAATGACCATGAATGAATCCTGATTGGTAGGCATATAGAAGAGAATGCTAAAAAATTAAATCAATGTATACTTATACACAGCACGTTCCATCACTTTCCCTATGCAACTTAATAAAGACATGGGTCTATAATTTGAAGGACTGCCTTTGTCGTCCTTTTTAAAAGTTGGCATAACTCGCGCAATTTTCCAGGTTGATGGGAATTTACCTTTCTGCCACGAAAAGCTAAAAATAATAGTTAAAGGTATACAAATGGTTTTAGAAGTACTCTTTAACATATGATGGGTGATGCCGTCATCACCACAAGCTTTACCTATTTTCAATGCTTGTAAAATATCTTTGACGTCCTGTTAAGTAATATGTATATTAGATAATAATGCATCAGTTCTTGGTGGTACATCTGGGGAAACATGATTAGTATCATAAACAAATGAAATAGAACAAAATTATCTATTCAACAGATTTGCCTTAATCTTGTCATCATGCATGTATATCAATTCATTTGAATCATTATCATACAAAGGCGGAATACAATAATTTTGGGACGTTCTTTTCATTATTTTCGAATCAGTGACCAATAAGATTTCGAATCATTTCTTTGGAGTGAGTCTATCAATTCATTTGCACTTAAACAGAACTGCTCACGGGCATAATTGATCATATAATTTGACTTATTACGATGAGATTTGTATTTATGTATAGCGATCGACGACTTTTTTGTTCTTTCATTTTTTTTCAATCGGTCGCGAATACGGATTTCCCTTTTGATATCGGAATTGAACCATGGCTTATCAGAAGGTCTTAATTGAATCATTTTTGAGGGGATAATTCTCGAGATTATCTCATGGTATTTCTGTGTAAAGCTTGATGACATGATATCAATATCAGTGCATTCTTTGAGATACGGTTCCCATTGAAATTCTGATATTTCATTATTAAGTTTTAAAAGGTCAGCGTGTTTGTATTGCCAAACTTTACGCATAATATGTTTTTTTGATTGAGTATGGGATTTTGATATTAATCAGTGTTGCATTAATATTATATTGTGATCACTTATACTTCTATCAACCCCTATTACTTCAGAATCAACAACTATATCTATATTTGAAACTATAACTGGATCCAATATTGCATCCATCCTTGTTGGCTCATTTATAACATTAGTTAAATCATACAGTGTCAAGATTTCGTTCAACCTATGATTAGTTTGAGTAAGTAAATCAACATTCACCAGTAATAATTATGTTTTCAATAAAATGTAATGCTTGTTCAAGCGAGTAATCAAAATTATCCCAAAATGATGCAGTAGTTCCTGGTGGTCGATAAACAACACATACAAGTAGTTTAAAATTTGGAATAAGTACTTCATTCCACACCATTTCAACACCATCACAATTTAAATCGTGTCTTTCTTTCACACAAATACCTTGAGAAGTATACACGAGAACGCCACCCCCAAAACTGTTCCTAACTTTTCTGAATATTTTGTCGGAAAAACCATCAATAATAATATCATTATCCAATATATTTCCGTCCAAATGGCTTTCTGTTACACAATAAGGGCAATAACAAAATTACCGAACTCCGAACAATCTTACAAAGGGAAAGTCAAAACTCATAAGTATATAAACAGACAAAATCAGTCAACAACCGGAAAACTGTGAAAATCGTCATGACCCTGACTTGATACAGGTATTTCTAAAGAAATGGTGGGTTGAATCAGATTTTAAAGCGCCAAACCTCCCGCTTTCATTACAGCTCAAAGGTTCCGGCTATCACTATAACAGTATTTACAACAATACTTGAACAAAACAGGTAAAATAGTTGTCAAAGCAGTACCAAATTCAGTGAAGTAAATGTCAAAAACACTTACGTCACACATTGATAAAAAAATATCCTTGACATTTTTGTTGACTTCCTTATCTTTATACATTTTCACTATATGAAAATGCATCGTTTATTATCGTCTCTACAGAGACGGAATATATTTCCACAAGATCTTGGTATCGGAATATAAACTTTTTAAGAGATCGAATAAGGCGAATCTTTTCATAGCCCTGGTCCAGTAGTCTGTTTCTCAGATGAAGATGACGTTTCAGGAAATCAGAATAATTGCTACTGGCCCTTGCATAACGAATCAATTGCGAGATGTAAACACCATATGCAGGAGAAGCTGGTATATTGCTGCACATATTTGAACAATTTATGATCTTAAAATTGAAGTCGTCCCGTTTATCATAAATTTTAGTACTGATTTGACCACTGTCGTCAAATTCGAGGTATAAGTCCAAAAATGATGCGGACGAAGCGGTATCTGTGGTCTCTTTAACTTCCAGCTCTGGAGGATATATCAATGGAAGAAATTCTGCAAATCTAGAATTATTGATAGATAAAACGTCATCAATATACCTGTATGTGAAATTAAAGGCTCTAGCCTCATGAATCTTCTTATCTTTTACAAGCTTTTGAAGAAACTCCGACTCATATGAATATAAAAATAAATCGGCTAGAAGAGGGGCACAATTCGTACCCATTGGTATGCCGACGACCTGTTGAAACAGTATCCCTCCAAAGGAGACAAATATGTTATCGATGAGGAACTCCAGCATACTGACCACTTGTTCCTCGGAGTAGCATGTTTTACCTTTTTGAATTTTGCTTCAAAAATATGTGGAATTGTAGCCTAACACAAAACATTTTGAGCCATAGTTTCTATGACTGAAAGCTTTGTGAATTATTTCTTTTAAGCGGGTTTTTAATTTGTCATGCGGTAGGGTGATATATAGAGTTGAAAAATCAAAAGTTTTGATGGAGGATACCCGAGAGAAAGATCTTGATTTAAGGTTATCCAAAAGATCTTTAGAGTTTTTCAAAATCCACATGTGATTTATGCCACTACGCGAGTAAACAGTTTCACAATATTTCTGTTAGAATCGTCTCGTTTTAATGATTTTATGTTGCTTCCTTTATATGTTATTTCTTTGCCTAATCTTTTTATCTTTTATTGACAACAATACATTTGTCTGTTTACTTAACACTAAACCATTGCAGTAAAGGCGATATCTAGTATCACACCGTTTGTCATATTTCTATGTATATACGTGTAGTAGTTATTAAATTTGATGTAGTACAATGCATTTCAGTATTACAATGACAAACAAAAAAAATGCAGACAGTCGAACAGTTCAACATTCCAATAGATTAGTTGTGGTAAGAGGCAAAATCGATACAGGTACCCCTAGCACGCATTATACATGATCATGATCGTTCACTTTTCTGGCTTCGTACAGGCACTTCAATAACACAGATGTGGTTAAGCTAGTTTTATGAGCACATATCTCAATTAATAGTGAAAGTATGGAGTTATGCAAGTGCTTTCCATGTGGGAGTAAAATTCAAACCCTCACACATAACCGTATTATTTAATTACATTGTTCTGAAATAAATTTCAATTAATTTGTTTCATTATATTGTATGTACAATAGCCGGTGATCAGTATGTATGATCATGCTGTGTTTATACTGGATGGTTATTTTTGATTGGTCTTCAATAATAAAGTCATTTATAATAGTACAAATTCTTCCACCAATAAAACTGACCACTACGATATAAGTGAAGTATTGTTGAAAGTGGCGTTAAACACAACATCCCTTTAAATAACATATGTTCCCCAAATTGACAAAATGTCCTATTTTCAATATAAAAAAATCAAACTCAGTAGAAAAAGTCGTAGATAAAGACAAAATTGATACCCCTAAAACACAAATACATCACCATTCACTGTCCTGGCTTGACACAGGGACTCCAATTGGAGTTTAGGCTAGTGGTTCAATACAATATATTTATATTATTAAAAGTAAAAACTGTTTTAGTATCTGTATGATCGCAATCTTTAAGTATGGCTTCTGAATATCGTTGTATTACTACATTTCACGTTTATTTGTTTAACACGAGAAGACGAGGATAGATATCAAACATACAAGAAATCAGTCCGAATCAAAATTTCAAAAGGAAGCTATGCGGTTTTTTTTTCAATTTCATGTCGTTCTGATTTGTCTTGTACATATACAGTATATTTAAGTTGTACTTTTATGATAGCCTTGGGATTTTTTTCTAGTGCTCCAGTCATCCGTGTCTGTCTTATCGGTCGTGTATCTTGTCTTATTATATAGCTGCACGCTATAAGTTTCTTCAGATTTACTAATGACATGCATCTTACCGGAATTTTTAGTCTATTAAATGTGCCATTAATATATCAAGCTTTAGAAAATCATTTTCGTTTCTCCTTGTTCTATAATGTTTCATTATACTTCGCATACTACATGTAGTATGTGAAAGCTTAAAGAATGTCAACAGTTTTTCAACAGTTTTGATAGGTGGTCCAAATTAACTACATTTTGTATATGGTCGCCCTATTGTCATGTAGAAATCCTATATACTTTGACTATACAGTTTTGCATTTTCATTTCAAGGAAGGGCAGCGTAGTGGTGATCGTATATTAGTTGGATTTATAACTACCTCTGCAATCAGTGCCTATCACCACTAAAGTTGTGAGTTCGGACCCCTTTCATGGCGAGGTGTACTCGATACAACATTATGTGATGAAGTTTGTCAGTGACTTGCGACAGATCGGTGGTTTTCCCCGGGTACTCCGGTTTCCTCCACCAATAAAACTGACCGCCATGATATAACTGAAATATTGTTGAACGTGGCGTTAAGCACTATAGCCCAAACTAAGCCATCCATTTTAAGAACATCCCACGAATAAAAGGTATTTTTATGTACTGCCTTAATTCGAGGAAAAGTTCACTATGATAATTGATAAATCAGAAGAACTGAGTTACAAGGGAAACACGGGTACTGCTTGTGTAGCAGGTATGCATAGCCTTCAGGAGAACCATGAGTTCACCTCCGATTTTAGTGAGATCCGTTTTTATCAATCCGTAGAAGTGCTTTGTAGATCATTAGTTTTTTGTTTGTTTGTTTTTTTGTTCCTTTTCTTGCTCGTTGTGTGGTCTGTCCTTCTTAGATTTACGGCCTCTGAATACCCTTTTGGTATCTTCAATGAAATGTAGATATAAAATTTAGTGCGGACGACGCGTTTTTGGAAGGGCATGCATCATGTACGCTCAAAATCAAAAGATGGGGAAACAAAACGATATTAAAGTCGTTGTGAACAAGAACACCAAAAGGCCTAAGCAGGATAGCCAAAATCGGCAAAGGTCACACAAAGGTCACACATGCCTGAGGGGGGGACTTTAGCTTTAATAATAATTACATGATTTAGGAACTGTAGATTTCAATAATTTTATTTAAATTTTATTTCTTTACAAAGTGATGGTCATCAATTCCACCAATGTTAGCAAAACG
The DNA here is from genome assembly GCA_963680875.1 of Bathymodiolus brooksi. Classification (NCBI taxonomy): domain Eukaryota; kingdom Metazoa; phylum Mollusca; class Bivalvia; order Mytilida; family Modiolidae; genus Bathymodiolus; species Bathymodiolus brooksi. The sequence goes on along the minus strand of OY804581.1, from coordinate 102,050,329 downwards.
AACAATTACCTCTCATGTCAATGGACTGACTAACAAATAAAACCATATGACGTTGAACATACAGATCTTAGCTTGGGACAGGCACAACACTGTGGTGGGGTCGTATGTAATATGATTTGGAAACATGAATATATGCAGATATATGATTTACATATGAATTAGCCTGTGTTAATTATATGGTAATATTTTGCGGACATCTTGTTTACATACGACACCAATCTGGTTTCATAAAGTTTCTTACAATTAACTTAGAATTCTAATTTAGTAATATTCAATGCCGTATTTTAAAGACTTTGAATGTTTTGTTTCTTATTGTAGACATATATATGTTTTCATTTATTTATATGTTCAGTAAATGATATCATTTCAGTATAACCAGGGCCGGATCATGACATTTTAGTGAACATATATATTTAAACGACATTTTCATAGCTTAAAAAATATATGTATTATAATTTTTTTTAGCACGGCCGCTCAAGCTTGATGGGCCCTAGGCTGCAGTCTATACTAACATATAGGATAATTCGGCCATGAGTATAATCCATATTAAGGCATTACAAGAACGTTACTGAAGTACATGGCACAAACAGTTAAATATACATTTGTATTTAACAATAGTTTGATTTCTATTTGTTTTAATTGAATCTGATTACTTATGCATATATAAGTATAATAATGTATATAAAATAACACATACCTGATATACACAGTCCAATGTGAAAAATTACCAAGAAAATCACGTAATGATTTGAGATTTTCTTCATTCTTGAAATATATTTTCCAATTTAGTTAATCCGGATCCGTTGACTTAGTTATATAGCTTGCCAGTAATCCCTGTTCTTATTTATTTCCGATAGACTGTATGTGAACTCATTCTGTCTTACGATTGGATAATAGTCATATGTGACAAATGCATGTTCCGGGTATCGATTTTGATTGTGAATCTGCTTCTACGGTTTTCCTGCTAGATTTTGGAAATGTTCCGAATGTATGGTATCCTTTTGTTCTTCGTATTTACATTATGTCTCTGGTTCTACGGTTTTTCTGTTAGATTTTGGAAATGTTCCGAGTGTATGGTATCCTTTTGTTCTTCGTATTTACATTATGTCTCTGGTTCTACGGTTTTTCTGTTAGATTTTGGAAATGTTCCGAATGTATGGTATCCTTTGTTCTTCGTAAACAAATGCTTCGTGTATGAACAATGACATGACAATTTGGAAAAATGTCTTTAAACATGCTATATCAAATGCATATGCACCAAATGCTTATAAAAATAATATTCTTCTGTAAAACAGCACAGACAATTTGAACCCAACTTAGCAGGAATAGTCCACGGATGGTGCCATTCGAAATCATAGACGAATCGTCGGATCTCCATCCAATATGGTTTGGGTTATTAGGGTTATGGAATTAAGGCCACCTTCAACAATAGTTCAGTTATATCGTTTCGGTCAGTTTTATTGGTGGAGGAAACCGGAGAAAACCACAGACCTGTCACCCGTCACTGACAAACTTTATTACATAATGTTGTTTTGAATACACCTCGCCATGAACGGGATTCGAACTCACAACTTTAGTGGTGATATGCACTGATTGCACAGGTAGTGGTAAATCCAACTACAATACGATTACGACCACGACGACCCTTCCATCCAATATGGTCTTTATCACTACAAATATGAATTATTGACTGGACCAAACCAATTTTGATTGAAGTGGATTAATTATTAGCTTTTCGACCTATATTCCAGAGCTAGTTATCCCCCACTTTACCGACTTTAGTCTCCTATTTTGTATAATAAAGATGTTCATGTGCATAGCTTTTATTTATTTGGAATAAAGCAATACCTTTCATATTTGTTGCATAACATTTCATTATCAATTGTATTAACATAAATGTGGAATGAACGTGAAAGAAAACATTCATGAATAAAGCTGAAATACGGTACACTTGTCACTGAACAATGATCAAGTAATCAATTAATCCGCTTTCATCCATATATGATCTTATTTTACAGCAGTATAATAGTTCAAGTAGAATGTTGTTAAAAGTTAGCGTGCAATATTCCCTGATAATGACTTTGATTAGAATAACGAAAAATCAAAATATCTTTTAAACTATAGATTTTTGAACAGTAAAATAAACGAGAGTTTTATTTAGAATTAGGAGTGCTAACTAAAAATGTTACAGTAATGCTTCTTATTGTTTTGGCAGAGGCTGCACTCAGATAAATTTTGTATTTTGGTCCTATTTTGTTGTCATTTTTCGGGTGGGAGTAGATGTACTTTATAGAAGAGCCATCCGTACGTCAGGTATCTTACATATAAAATCTTTCTCTCAGCCACGTGTACTTTAGACGAACCTGACAAGCATTTCTCTCATAAATTATTGTTATATTTTGCATTTTTTGTAAAATGGGTAAACAGTCTGACTTATTTCCGGAATGCCAAAAGTTTGTAAAAAAGTTGTTTTTTTAGTAAGGAAAATGCAACGAAGAAGCCAATTGTCTCATTTGATAGGGTATATCAAAAGACATCTAAAGCTTTGGGTGTGTCTTACACTTCAGTGCACCGTATTACATGTATGAATAGTAAGAGGCCTTGTAAGTCAAATAGACCCAAAGAAAGAGCTAACATTTTGGACGACTTTGATCATTGTGTTATTAAAAGAACAATCCACGGTTTATATTCACGGAAAATTGCTCCGACCGTCTCAATAATACATAAGCCTGATAAGGAAATAAAAGATTCTATTAAAATATCAAAGTCTAAACTTACTCTAACTCTCATTGATCTTGGATATACTTATAAAAAAATAGGTGATAATCGAAGAGTTCTGTACGATCAAGTGTCTATTATCAATGACAGTTGTAATTATCTGAGAAAGATCAAATCTTTTAGGGAAGCAGGGTATGATATCGTGTACATGGATGAAACATGGGTTAACCAAAATCACTGCGCAGATTATATGTGGCTTCCGAATAATGGGTCTGATGCCCCAAAAATACCATCGGGTAAAGGCAAACGTTTGATTGTTTTGCATGCAGGTACGCGAAGTGAGGGTTTGATTGACGGCTGCGATTTAGTGTTTCTGACCAAATCAAAGGATGGTGACTATCACCAGGAGATGAATAGTGTTGTCTTTCTTGAGTGGTTTGGAAATCAATTGATGCCTGCTCTGAAAAATCCTAGCTTGGTTGTGTTAGATAATGCAAGTTATCACAATGTTAAAACAGAAGATACGGTGAGCCTAAATTTTAGTCAGAAAAAAGCTGTTCTCCAAAACTATCTTACACAACACAACATTCCTTTTTCTGCTACTGATACCAAAAAAGTATTATATGAAAAAATAAAACAATAGTTTATAAAACAGATAAAATTGCTAATTTACACGGACATGAAGTAATAAGAACCCCCGTTCGACACTGTGAACTTAACCCGATATAATTAATATGGGTGCAAGTCAAAGGTTTCGTGGCTAAAAACAATACCACCTTCCGATTAAAAGATGTGAAAGAACTTACGTACGCCGCTTTCGGAAAAATTACAAAAGATGTGTGGACAAAAGCAGGAGAACATGTGGTCAAAATTGAAAAAGAATACTGCAAAGAAAACTGTATAGATAGAAGTGTCATAGAACCTATTATCATTGTTTTTTGTGATGATGACTCGGATGACGACACGGGTTGAAGTATAATCATATTAAGTATAATAGAGAGAGAAAAAATGTAAAAATCGAATAAATGTCACGTTAAAGCCAATGCCGAAAATATTTGGAGCATGTGTCTGCCAATTCATTAATGTTTAAGAACAGTACTGTTGTAACTATTGAAACTATCTGGGGTCAGATGAATTATTTAACTGAAATTGATTATAACACATAAATAATATACAAAACAACTTGACACAAAAACAAAACAAAAAGATAAACAGGGACAGTTTATAATCCATCACAAAACGGGCCTCGTATTCATGAAAAGTCAAAACAAACAAACACAAAGGTCGAAACTTCGGATTCCTGTTTTGGATAAGCATTTCGAAGTGGAATAGATTAAATATATATTTCGAAACGTTTAGCTCACGTTTGAGTTGAAAGATATAACTTGGTTTAGTAGAATAGTTACGTAAAACAATTGCAAGTATCAATGATTCATCAATAATTGTTGCAGTTTTTAGGTATTTTTTTACCAATGTTAAGTTGAAGGTTTGGTAAAAAAATAGCTCAAAAAATGACAGTGCTCAATGTCATATTATTATGCTTTCTGTAAATTTCTTCTGTAATATAGCTTCATACGATATTTTGGTATATATTACAAAGAATTATATAGCGTTGATATACTATGCGAAAATAGTATATATCTACTATGCCAGTTTCACGCGGGGAAGGTTGGGTTTTCAGCTGTCTGTCAAGCTATATATAGCTAGTCCACGTGCAAGGGGGCGGTTCCAATCTGTCAATCTATCACAGTCGCCACCAACATTATTATTCGTGCTACTGTTTTTTAATACTTGTTATTGTTGTTAATTAAATTTCAAACTTCAAAAATCTTTATATCTATAAAGCCTTAAATGAAACAAAGAATATTCTCACACTTTCAAGACTATCTAATCCAATATATTAGTCACTAATATCAGGACCTCCTTTATTGTAATATTTCTCAATATATTGTGTCTACATATAACAGTCAGCATAATAATAATAATAATGTTGTGTTAGCAATGACTATGCCATATAGTGGTCAGGGTTGAAGACATAGTGCACTCCCCCCCAAAAAAATAAATCCTCCAATTGATCTCTGAGGTTCTATAATTTAAACATGCACTAATTTTACGAGCATTTTTTAACTAGGAAGTTGCACAATCTCAAAACTCATTTTTCGTTCCGTTTCTTACATGTATATATGTGTAAATTAAAAATGTCATACAGAATCGAACAAAACGACAATGATATATTCTTCATATTATATGATATATGAAGACTTCATTTTTTCACTATTAAACACAGAAGTGCTATATATTTAGTGAACAAATAAAAATAATGAAAAATGTCCCAGTCCAAGCAATTTTTACAGGTAAAAATCAATGAACTCAATAGTGAGTGTAGGAGATGGTGACGGGCTCTACGGAGAACAATGGAATCTTTCGGGTGACCGTCGAGTGTCTATTGTCCTCAGGGATATAAACCCACGGCCACAGGCTGTTCTCTTTTATAGACTTATTCCCTCCGTATTTCATAAAACTTTGTCAAAATATACACCCAAAAACTCCTTTAAAATGCGATTTTTTTATATGAACAGGGCCAAATACGTTCACTTTCTGGTCTGTAAATTTCCAAATTAAATTAGCACCCTTGATTTTCTACACAACTCTCGTTTACACTTCTACTTTAAAATCTACAGTTTAAAAGATATTTAAAATGTTCGTTATTCTAATCAAAACATTATTACTTTAGTGTAATCATTAATTTATTGTTAAATAATTATAGGTAGTACATTTAATAGGTGTCAAACCATTATTAATAAAATAATCAACAATTGGATTCGGAAACAAGCAACCAGGGGTCCGTTATTGAACTTGTGATTAAGCTAATCAAATGATTAGCCCTAATTACAAGCTTCATTCCTAATCACATAATTAGCTAATTCAATGATTAAATATGATTATCTGTATCTGTATTTATACGTCGTAGAATCCCTGCTGGGCTATGCAACGACGGGGGAGAGAGCGCAATTAGTCGCATATGGGGCTGCTACATGTAGCTAGTAGCCCTTTGAACTCCTCTGTGGTTTTTGCTGTTACGAGACTGTTTTCTAGGTGATTCCAGTCAATGGCTGTTCTTATGAATAAAGAGTTTTTATATTGTTCAGTGTTGGGATGTTCGACTGCTACGGCACGTATGTTGTTTCTGACTTGTGAATTTACAATGTTCGTGGTTTCACAGTCATGGAATGTTCTAGTTCTGATGCATCGCTTAGGTTTTTGGTGGCTTATATATTCATGAGGAGGAATCGCTGGTATCTGCCCCTCAACCACTTTTGTGAAAGAATATCAGTCGCTGGTGTTGTCTCCTGGTTTGTAACAGTGGTAGATCTAAGTCTCCTAGCATTTTAGTCATGCTTCCTTCTTCTCGTGACTTGTAATCTTTAGTAATGAAACGAACACCCCTCCGTTGTAGATTTTCCAATTTGTTAATATCAGTTTTGTTATATGGGTCTCAGATGATAGCTCCGCATTCCAGTATTGACCAGACCAGTGCGACGTAGGCTGTTTCTCTACATTCTCTCGGACAGTGTTGTAAATTCCTTCTTAGGAAGCCCAAGGTGGAACTGGCTTTTATAGTAACGTTGTTAATGTGTTCCTTCCATTTAATATCTTCTTGTATTTGTACTCCTAACTCCTAAGTAAGGGTTGGATGGTACCTGTTCGAGAGTATGGCCATCTAGTTTGTATGAACCTTGTATTTTCTTTCTGAGACTTAGCATATAACAATTTTTAGCATTAAATCTCATTCCCCAATTTGTAGCCCATTTTTCCAGGTTTTGTAGATCTTTCTGCAGGGTGTTTTGATCGTTTTCATTGTTTATTTCCCGGTAGAGTAGGCAGTCGTCTGCGAAAAGTTGTATTTTGGAGGATACTGCATTTGGGAGATCATTAATGTGACAAAGGAAGAGTATGGTTCCTAGCACTGTCCCTTGTGGTACTCCTGATTCCACTGTAGCTTCATTTGAGAATTTCTCCTCTAGGGCTACACGCATTTTCCGCTTTGTTAAGAATGTAGTTAGCCATGAGTGTAGAGGGCCTCTGATGCCGTAATTGTTCAGCTTATGTAGGATTCTGTCATGGGGGACTGTATCAAATGCCTTAGAGAAATCTAGGATGACTATATCAAATTGTTTCTTTCTGTCGAACGATTGTAGCATATCGTGTATTGTCACTGCTAGTTGGGTTTCACATGAGTAACCCGATCTAAAGCCATGGTTTAACGATGTTAGTATGTTATGTTTTTCTAGGTGGTTCATCATGTTTCTACATATGATATGCTCTAGGAGTTTACATGGTACTGATGTAAGCGAGACGGGTCTGTAGTTTTCTGCCGAGTGTTTATCTCCTTTTTTGTAGATGCTGGATATATTCGCATTTAGCCAGTCTTTTGGGAGGACTCCAGTGTCGATGGAACTCTGGAATATGATGGCTAGTGATGGTGCTAGTTGTTTTGCACATTGTTTTAGTATCCTGTTTGGGATGTTGTCTGGACCCAATGCTTTAGACGGATTGATGCTTCTTAGTAGTTTTTCCACTCCTTCTGTTTTTATTTTTATCGATGATATTGTCGATTTCAGGTTTATGTGAATTTCTGGTATGTTATCAACGCTTCCTCTTGTAAATACTGAAGAAAATTGCTTTATTAATATTTGTGCTTTTTCTTTGCTATGGCTTACTAGTTTCCCTTTTTCCTTTAGAGGTGCCACTCCGATATTATCTTGTTTACGGGATTTTACATATTTCCAGAATGGTTTGCTGTTATTATTCTTCATTCTCTCTGTGATGGCATTATTTATGTAGATCCATTTTTCTTTCCGTATTTGTCTTCTGCATTCTTTTTGGAAAAATCTGTAGTTTGACCACTTTTTTGTTCTTTTGTCCTGATTATAGAGGCTTTGTTCTTTCTTTAACATTCTCTTTATCTTTTTGTTGAACCATGGTAGTTTATTGTTTGATCTTATTTGTTTGGATGGTATGTTTTTATCCATGCTCTGTTGTAAACTGTCTTTGAATGTTATCCATAGTTCCTCTGTATTGAGTTGCTTCTTTGTTTTTTTTATTTCGTCAGCCAGATGTTCTAGATCTTCTTCTATTTTTTGCCAATTTGCTTTTCTCCATATGTAGTTTTTTCATGGGAAAGTTTGTTGGTAGTATAGTTTTGTGTCCATGTCTGTTACTATTATGGCATGATCTGATATGCCAGGTATGTCGAGGATTTTTTTAGCGTTGCGTTTGATGTAAATACCAGATCCAGGAGGTTTTTTTCTCTTGTGGGTTCCTCATGTATTTGGGCGAGTCCTGCTTGAGCTGTAATTTCAGTCAGTGATTTCTGAATTTCGTTATCATTGGCATGTATTTTGGTATTGAAATCGCCAGCTAGTATGATATTTTTTGTCGTTTTCCATTGTGATGGTATCAAGTGATTTTTGCAATTCGGTTAGGTCATTGATGTTTCTATGTGGCATGTAGAATGCACCTATTGGCAGGTCTTTTGCATCTTTTAATTTGATTTTGATCCATTCAATTTCACATTTGGTTATGTACTGGACTTGTTCTGATTAGTTAATGCATTGATTAAAAAAGAGTACAGCAACAAAATTTAATCATGCATTAGATAAGCATGAGATTAGGAATTAATTATGTAATCAGGGCTAATCATTAGTTTAATCACAAGTTCAACAACGGACAACAGCTTATATAATATCCGTCTACAGGACTGCACTTGTCTATTATCCAATCGTAAGATCGACTCGATTCTTTTACGAACAGCTTTTCGGAAGTGAATGAGGACAGGTATTACAAACAAGTTAAATAACACACTTGGACGGACTGACTTCAATTCAATAATGATATTTCTAAGAATGAAGAACATTTCAAAACATTACGTGGTATACCAGGTACGTAGATATATTTATTGTATATGATAAGGTGATCAGATTCAATTTTAACAAATAAAAATAAAACTATTATAAAATATATTCAACTGTTTACGTAATGTACACCAGTTACGTTCTTGCAATATGCTGTTTTGCATTTCCGAAGATCAGTATAGGTAAAGACTTTTTTAAATTACCGAAAGACTTTTCTTTTTTTTTTATCCCAATTTTAATCTGCAAACTTCCAAATTAGTAACCTGGATTCTCTACACAACTCTCGTTTACACTTCTACTTTATAATCTACAGTTTAAAAGATATTTCAAATTTTCGTTATTCTAATAAAAATATTATTACTTTTAACAAATGCATGTTCGTGGTATCGATTTTACCCCCTCCTTTTACGATTTTCCAATTATATTTTCGAACTGTTCTTATGATATGGTATTTTTACTGCATATTTTAATTTTTGCTAAAAAATACCTCAGACATGAATATTTGCATTTGGGCCAAAGAAGTAATACTTGCTATGGTAGCTGTCTATTACCCCGTCGACTCTTAGATTATAACATTATTATCTATAATTGATGATGATGTAGAAATAAATTGCCTAAAACTGATTTAATATTTTCCTCATCTGAAATATCTCATATCAACTGTTTTACGCAAGAACAATTAGGGTGAGTGAGTGATTGTTGTTTAACACCAACTCCAATTTTTCAGCTATATCATGACGAGAACAAGTTAATTTTCAGTGTGAACAATTAGAAGAAACACAAGTTCTTGTCACACTTGTCAGATAGTTCGAGGTGTCCCTGTGGGGATGATGTTTGAAGACAACTTCCACTACTTTTATGTCTATCCACTTTTCATTTGCCAAAGAATTTTGCTGTTTACTCAACTGAGAGAGTTAGCCGACTTCCTAAGCATTGATGTACTATTAAAGGGATCACCTGACCTTTCTTTTGATGATAATGTACTTATTATGAACTCTGACCACACCTTTATTTGTGGAACCAAGAGACTTGACTACATGTTTTAACATTTTTCAATTTGATTTTGTATTATTTGCTTTGAATCTTTTCTTAAATTGTTGCTCAAGATGGTTAAGCAAATATATATCTATATTGATGTGTATATGTATGCATATGTATGAATATGCCTTTTTATGTGCTTATATATACATGTACATATGCATCCTTAATATACAGAAGAATATATTAATTACTAGTTAACTTATTCACGCTCTAAATTGGCAAATTTCACAATTATAATGAATAAATGGACAGTTTTAAAATCATTACAAAATTTTGAATTTCTCCTAAGTAAAAATTATGTACACTAATTATATGTAAATTAATTATTTATTCTTATTATTATACTTGATGTCCTTAGTTATTGAGGGAGATCACTTACATAGGCTATGCCTGATGTGCAATCCCATTGGATATTGTATAATTAAATTTATGCATTTTATTCAATAAAATATTTGAATTGAAATTGAAATTAGAAGAAACGTGTTTAAAAGATATTATCTACAACTCATTTTACTTTAAAAATGGTAGGTAACAATACAATGTTATAGTTTTGGATCACGAATTATTACTTATTCTAACATGGCGTCCTTCTTTCGCTTTGCAAACAAACAAGCGATCAACGACAGAAAAGTCAGTCGTATTGATGGAGCATTATTTGAAAATTTCATGGCATCAATTGTGAATTTAATTGTCACAACTATCCGTTTACTGGCTCCGCTAGCGCGTCGCCAGGAAACTCAATTTGTGACCATCAAATCTCCAATTGATGGCGTGAAATTTTCAAATACAATACAGCTATCTCCTAATTCACGTGAAATGTGTTCAGTTTAGTATGTAAATGCATGCTTCACCACGGTTTTGTTTTCAATATGTGAGTTGGGCTCTCACTAGACAAGTTCACTTACAACGTTTTTAATCTGAATGTACCACAACAACCACGAATGTCTATTTTTCGAGACACAACACATTGTGTTTCGACAGTTCAGAAGGTGGGACTGATATAGAAAAAAAAGAAAAAAAAATATTGTCTGATAGGTGACTAAATGAAATTTCAGATGTGTCATCAGAGGCCATGACCTTAATTTTAAATCATCACAACAATGCAATCGTAACTACTCGGCCATTCTCGCTACACTGCAAATAACCTCGTACGTACATAGTAGAAATTCTTCTTAAATTGTTTGCCGGAAGTTAAGTTAAGTTAAGCCGCACAAAAATATAGTCCACGAAAATCCAATATGGAAGACATACTAAGTAAAATCTAATGATGCAAAACTAATTAAAACTTTAATTGAAATATAGAAAATTGCTTAAAATATAACTTGATCAAACTTTCATGTAACTGACATGTGAAAAGTAGTGCGATTTATACGCCTAATGCATACGAGGTTATTTGCAGGGTAGCGAGAATGGCCGAGTAGTTACGATTGCACAACAATGGTCAGCTGCATTACCTCCCTTTCTCGTTCTTTCTACGCCTGAACGATTAACTTTGATGCCATCGTGGCCGTGATCGTATGGTAGTTGGATTTAAAACTTACATGTGCAATCAGTGCCTATCACCACTAACGTTGTGAGTTCGAATCTCGATCAGGGCTAGGTGTACAACATTATGTGATAAAGTTTGTCAGTTATTTGCGACAGGTCGGTGGTTTTCACCAGGTCCTCCGGTTTCCTCCACCAATAAAGCTGACCGCCACGATATAACTGAAATATTGTTGAAAGTGGCGTTAAACACCATCAAACAAACAATTAATTTTCGAAAAAAGAGTCTTGCTGTAAAAGTTTCTGGGGTATTAATGATATTTTTTTTATAAGCGTAGAATTGTTTATTGTTTTTTAAATTGATTTTTGGACAAAACTTACAAATCGTGTAAATAATTTGGGTAAATATGGAGTTTAAAGGTCAGAAACCATCGTCAGTTATTTTATCTTTAGCATATACAATCTGTTTTAAGAGAAAAGTATCAACAGATTATAATTACCAAGAGGAGAGGGTTGGGATCCACAAACAGTGTAGCCCCTCCTTATTTGCTGTGACTACCCCAAGCCAAGGACGCTAGATTCCAACAACACATATCATGGTATTTTCTATGGCCAATGATCTGAGGTCAGAGGTGATTGTTCGATTTGTTGATGTTGGTAGAATTGTTGACCATCTCCTATGTAAACTTTCTTTTGATATAAGATTGGTGGAAATTACATAGAAGTAGTGCGTTTCTATTTACATTATGTATGTTATAACAATATCTACGAGCAGCTAGCCAACATCTAATGATGCAAAAAATCGTCATGTGTACTGCATGTGCGCTTGCATGCTTAATGTTGTGATAATTCATTTTAGAGTTAATTTAAAAGGGGTATTCTATGACACCCTAAATGGTAGCTACTACGAACAGCTAGCCACGTCTGATTATGCAACAACAACAAAATCGCTATATTTACTGGATGTGCGTTATCATGGTGATGATATATTTTAGAATCAATTTAAAAGGGGTAGACTATGTCACCCTCAATGGTACTTCTCTATTACACCTATTTTTTTAAATTCAAAAAGACAATATATTATTTAGATATTGACTTCAATTCATCGACCGACATTGATTCATTGTTCCAATACGTAGACTCCGGATTAACCTAGTACAGTTAACGCAAATATATGTTTTGCTCCTGTCTGAACCGGAAAAAACCAAATGAAACTCGACCGCATTATTCTTCTTTCGGAATTAATTAAATAAGAAGAAAAAAATGGAAAATATTTTCACTATGCCATGCGATTTATTAGTGATATTGGTTCTTTTAACTCATATTTCGAGATCATTTTTAACATCAACTATGCCAGAAATTAATGTAACGGTATGTCAGACAAATCCTAATGTAATGTCATGGAGAGTGGAAGATTTTCCGAATCCACAAACAGATATTTCTGCTGATTATTGTGGAAGAGGATGTAGGAAATCACGGATATGTGATCCTGGTCATATCCTTACAACTAATCAAGGTAAGAAAGAACATTTAAAACAAATCATTTTGTAACTCGATATTTTATTATAAATAGATTTTTTCCTCGGAATGATAGAACTCGCGTGGGACCCGAGTGTAGTGTTTCTGGAAAACATTTATTTCCATCAATGCCTGATTTACCATTCTGCTTAGGGGGGTCCATCTTCCTGCCGAAAAAATGTTTTACGATGGATTTTTGCTTATGTGGTGCAATTTTAATATTTTAACTATTCCTAAATTTCCAGAGCATGTATGCCTGGCTGCCTGTGTAGGCCTACCGAATCTACCTCCTTCAGGGCCCAAGTAAGTGGCCTCATAATTTAACTAGCACAGGGCCTCATTTGTCCTAAATCCGGCACTGTCCAAAATATGGTACTTTTAATAAGCACATTCGGCCTTACCCTTTTGCATTGAAAATCCATTGTTTATCAATCCTACCGTCATCCCCAAAGTAAATAACAAATTATCACAAGCAGAGTCTGATAAAATATAGATTAAAGCGAATTCAATGTAATATGGCCAAAAAATAGAGCAGCTTACTTCCAGAAATCTTACATTTTTGAGTGAAAGCGGATTTGTGCAAGGTTTTTTTTATCGTTTATTTATATATAAATTAATTTTAGAGTCGCACGTCATTGTATACGTGTTTTGATTGGTTTAAAAAGTTGAGGTTATTTTCATATGTACTGCATCTGAAAATAGACGTCGTTCTCAAGGCGTCGCGTGCCGTTGTCATCAGGTGATTTTCTTTAAATGATGCACCTTTGGCAGTCGGAAAGCAAACCCATGATTTGACCGTTACAGCTAGTGATTCTAAAACCACGCAGTCAGGGGGCGATAACCGCAAAAAATTCCCGCTAGGTGCCGCTTTACAAGTCCCGCAAAATTTTTCATTCGCGCCGTTGTAGGATAAACGTGAAATAAAGTATTAAATAGACAAAATTGTGATAGAAACGTGATTTCTATAAAATAAATAAAAAAATTTTGCAATGACTGGCTATATCAGACAAGCGACCGAGGTTTATATTAGTCAAAAACGTGTTTCGAATCGTGCATTCTAGAATGTGTAAAAACACGAGATTCGGTTTGTATACATTTTTCGGCCAATGAAAAAGCTGACACAATTCTATATTAGGACATGGAATTGATGATACAGGAGTGATATAGCATCATCAACCAATAGTAAATGCCCTTTCAACTGGAAATTCCGTCACCCTGAATGGAAATCATTCCTGAAAGAAAATTCGACGAGGCATATTTTTTTTAATTTTCGCCTTGTTTTAGTGTAAAATTTGCCCATTTTGGTGAACATTTCTCCCCCAAAACACCCATGTAGTCTGTATATGTCTGCCTTTTATTAGATTTATTAATATCTTTATATTTTAACCGAAAGTTTACAAGAAAACTGCATTGTTTACATCAGATTATGCCCCCCTTTTCCCCCGTCTCGTCAATACACTTTGTTTAGACTCCTTTCCCGTTTGCTGTCAGTTAATCTTGTACATATCTAATGTGGCGATTATTTCAAAGGCAATTAGTTTATCAAATATATTTAGGAATGCTGATTTAAGTTTTACCTGATTTTCTTCTGCAAATGAATTATGAATTTATGTGTAACAGGTATACAATGATTGAATGAATGTGACTGAAAACAAAAACCAGCCAGTGTGTGTGTTATAAATAGAAAGTAGGCTAAATTTGTTATCTGTATGTAACTGCATATATGATATTTAATTGATGAAACAACTGTATTTTGCAAGACTGTGATTTTACCATAGTTGACTAGTAGTAGTAATGCCCAAAAAAAACTTAACTGTTCTGAAGCCCAAAGTGGCAGGGACCCTCGGCCCTGTGTTCATTGTCTGCAGGCAAAGCCATTTTATGCCTTACATGTTATAAAAATTTTAACAAATTTGTGAGGTCTGATGATTCTCTAAATGAACTTTCAAAAACTGATGACTACCAGTTAACTAAATGTTTTCACAGTTTGATCAGGTGGAATATTGCAATGTAGACTCTGACAATCTTGACCGTTACTGTTTTAGAATTTGTAGTCAGTGACTTTTTATCCAACAAAGCTTTATTGTTGCCAGATTTGTACAAAAAATTTGAAGATTTAGTTGACAAAATAGCTTTAATTAAATCACTGAAAGAACCAGAAGACAAAATTGGTGAACCCTCTCCCATTAGAGGCAATAAATTCTCCCATTTAAGTTTGGAAGATTTCAAGGAAACGGGTGATGAAACCTTTGCATGGGAAAGTTTCGAGAAGAAATTGTCAGCTTACAGTTTTCTGAAATATTTGGTACAGGAAAATGATATACATGTAGATCTCCCAAGTCTTAACACTTTTCTTTCATTTTCTGAAACTGACACTGAAAAATCTGAGTTTTGTTCAATTGAAGTTTTAGATGAGACAGCAGATTCAAAAGCCACAGTTTTGAAAACTTTGAATATTCTTCACAAAAAGTTTCAGATTGGGATAAAGCTTCAGTATCAAGTTGTTGTTGGGGATGGGAAATCTTATGACCATTTAATAAAATTAAAATCAGAATATGGAGGTTCATTAAGCTGGGTTTTGCCATATCATGGAGACTGGCACATACTTTTTTTAATCTCATTTTCTATTAAATTAATAATTCATTGTACTTAGGATTTGTTCAACTTTCATAAAAAAATATGGACTTTTTACTCTGTTAATAGTTTATGGAAAAGAAATACACTTGAAAACTAATATGTACAGTCATCTGTCAAAAGTATTGCGAAATGTAAAAAATATCCCTATATAATCAACCAAAACCATATTTTTTTCAAAAAAATATTGTGAAATCATTTCTGGATAGATTGTAACAAATTTTACACCAAGACATTCGGAATTGTCTATATTTTGTTTGTTTATTTGCTCAAATCTTTATACCAGTGGTTTTTATTTGTACATAATTTTTCCATGATTGTTAATTTTTAGGATTTATTTTTAGTTGAAATGTATAGGAAAATCAAAATCAATTTTTATTTGTCGTGTTTAAATTATGTACAAATAAAAATAACTCATAACAACATAATGAGTAAATAAACAATCAAAACATTGACAATTCTGAATGTTTTGGTGTAAAATTTGTTAAAATCTATCCAGAAATAACTTCACAATATTTTTTTGAAAAAATATGGTTTTGGTTGATTATATAGGGATTTTTTTTACATTTCCCAATACTTTTGACAGATGACTATATACATTTTCTTTAAATATTTATACATTTTTTTTTTTATCTTTATATTGAATTTTATTTTCATGCCTAGAAAAAAATTACACGAGTTCTGTTCATGATTCATCAAAAGGATATAGAAATGTTTTTTCTTGAATTGCTAGAATAAAACCGGTGGACCTGTACATTTCAGTCGCCTATCCTTTCTTTTGGGGATAGGAGACCATATATAAATGTTTGTATATTCCAAAATTTGTTGTTAATTATATGCATATGCTATTAAAATAGCAGCCTGCATTAACATTTGTGCACAGCGTGTTTTTAAGTCATTAGGTTAGTTCTAAATTTATTTTTAGAAATACGGAAATTCATACGGAGTTATCTTTCTTGGCTGACAATTTTTCTGAATCTGAATAATTTTCGGCACTAAAAGCTGACAGAAACTCTTATTAATGAATAAAAAGGTGTACCAGAGAAACATTTCGTTA
Source organism: Bathymodiolus brooksi (assembly GCA_963680875.1). Classification (NCBI taxonomy): domain Eukaryota; kingdom Metazoa; phylum Mollusca; class Bivalvia; order Mytilida; family Modiolidae; genus Bathymodiolus; species Bathymodiolus brooksi. The sequence goes on along the minus strand of OY804581.1, from coordinate 102,033,961 downwards.
AATACATATATAACCTAGCGCAGTGTGAAGTTTGGGAATGTTATTCTATTGCAAACTTAATATATTTGCATTTTATTTCAATGCGACGGTACGGAGTTATCTTTCTTGGCTGACAATTTTTCGGCACTAAAAGCTGACACAATTTTTTATTAATGAATAAAAACGTGTACCAGAGAAACATTTCGTTAAATAAATATATAACCTAGCGCAGTGTGAAGTTTGGGAATGTCACTATACTGCAAACTTAATATATTTGCATTTTATTCCAATGCGATGGCGACATTCCATCGAGGGAGTCACCCTCTAAATCATCAAAATTTTAATAATAATCTCCCGTTTTAACTCAAATCGTGGAAGTAATTATTGCTGAAAAGAAAACAATATAAGACGTTTCGATAATTTCTACGGTATAAATAAACGAGGTCTTAGTTCTACAATTTTCCATGATTTTCATGACCGACGAAAATGTCAACATTTTCAAATGAGAATCACGTGACCCGTGGTTTTACCAGCGACGCCATTAATGAGTTTGCTTTCCGACTGTTGGGGTTATATAAATTTATTTCCGATTATTTGCCTTATTTTGAAAAAATAAATATATTTTTCAATATCATAACAAAAAAAAGTTTGAATTAATTTATAAAGATTGATCGAAATTATTTGTTCGGTTCATTCGAAATAACCTCAATCAGGTTGTACACACCCTTGCGTAAACCGCGGGTTACACGGTGTGTACAACCTGATTGAGGTTATTTCTTCATGAACCGAACAAAAATTGCGATCAATCCTTAAATGTATTGCCTTTGGAGATCCAGTTATCTAGAAGGAAGGGTTGCATGTGATCCCATTAACTGGTTTAACCCCACCACATTGTTGTGCCTGTCCCAAGACAGGACCTGGAATTCCACGATCATATGTCGAGGTCTTTTTTTCTGTGTTCAGTGAGCGAGGGTTAAAGGTCATTGTTCGTTTTGTTGGCATTGGCGAAATTATTGACCATCGCAGTTTAAGTTCTCCTTTAATAATATATTTATACAATACGTTGCACTACACATTTAATACCATGTCCCTAATGATATATTTATTGAATATCTGAGCAATCAAAATCATGCAATCATGCAAAATTTAGAGGTTCAATTGTATGATACAACATCCACACACAAATTACTATTACTGCACAGAAAGTATTGTTTGGAGGATTACCATATATTATGAGGGGCCGTCGTGGTCGTGATCTTGTGGTTCCAACTACCTGTGCAATCAGTCCCTATCTGCACTAATTTTGTGAGTTCAAACCCCCGCTCAGGTGAAGTGTACTCGATGTAACAGCATGTGATAAAGTTTGTGAGTGACTTGCGACAGGTCGGTGGTTTTCTCTGGGTACTCCGGTTTTCTCTGGGTACTCCGGTTTCCTCAACAAACAAAACTGACCGCCACGATATAACTTAAATACTGTTGAAAGTGACGTTAAACCCCATAAACAAACAAACAAATAAACATATTTTGTGAAAATAACAACTTTTCATTTGGACATCAACAATACACACACGAGGTATCAATAGGTTCAAGACTGGACAAAAACTATATACCTCATATACGGGAAAATGGGACGAACAATTGGTACCGCGTAAACAAAACAAAAAAGCTTTACCCCTACACAAGACTTAGAGATAATTGTTTTGGTATTTCTTTCTTTCTTAAGGCGCAAGTCGAGCACACCCGCGATGAGCTTGGTACGAACCAGTACCTACTTGTTGAATTTGTTGTAGAAATATGCATTGGCATTTTAATCTGCTTTAGTAAATATAAATAAAGCTGTCCAATAAAACACAGGCTATATACTGCTACTAGCATAATATTACTTTATTATGTTTTGCATGTTTTGGCAATCGAACTGTGGTAATACCAATGTGGTAATCATAAATCCAAGAAGGACCATCAATGCAATGGATAATTGTAAATTTTCACATTACATATAAAATCTACAGATTATTGTGATCTCTGTAGGAAAAACACAATAACTCCGTGTCTTAAGATATAAAGTTTATCTTTATTCGAAATAAAATTGGGGAGATGGTCCATAAATCTCACCTTTGTCCGGTTTTTAATCCTCAAACACATCAATCTTTTTAAATTATTTTTAAGACACTGTACGCTTAGCAATACCACGACGGGTGTCATTAGAGAAGCTGCTAACCCTTCCAGAGCATCTGAGTTCACCACCGGTTTTTATTGGGGTTCGTGTTACTCAATCTGTAGTTTTCTTTGCAGTGTTTTAGTACATATATCATTTTTTCTTTTGGTCATTACATTGTATATCCTTTGATTTACTGCTTCTAATTTCCATTTGATATCTTCAAACTTGTCCTGTATATTTATTCAGCTGATGCTTTGGACAGACAGATTGATGAAATACGATCATTTAGTTCTTGTAGATGTCCCACGTGTAATTCTGGTAGTGACGGGTTAATTATATCTATAGCACTAGTACCGACAATAAACATGGAAGCTGGGTGAGTGTTCATCTGCAAGTATATAATCACTATAGAGAGGATGGTTAGGGTTATGGTGTTAAACGCCACTTTCAACAATATTTCAGTTTTATCATGGCGGTCAGTTTTATTGGTGGAGGAAACCGGAGTACCCGGACAAAGCCACCGATCTGTCGCAAGTCATAAACAAACTTGATCACATAATGTTGTATCGAGTACACTTCGCCATTAACGGGGTTTGAACTCACAACTTTAGTGGTGATAGGCACCGATTGCACAGGTAGTTGTAAATCCAACTACCATACGATCACGCCCACGACGGCCCCTCGAATGTGTTTTATGATTATCAAATAAACTCGTTGAGTAGATAAAATGTTTAAAAAAACCATGCACGAATAATGTGTTTGTTTTTATTACATAGCAAAATGCGACATGTGCATTTCTTTCTCTTTTTTTATTTGACGAATTCTCCACTTCTCTCCTCATTTCGTAATTTCTTAATTTCTTCCTTATACAATAAGTAGGTTAGTGGAATATGAACTTTTTAAGCGGTAATCAATAAGCATTGCAACAGTCATTTTTATCCTGCAAGTCTTTAATAGGATTATTGCAAGGATCCTCGAAGGATTAAAAAATCAATAGCAGCACATGAAATTAACAACTAATTTACATGTGAATGATTGCTTGGCACAATGTTTACAATTATTGTAAACACCTGATCAGCTTTTTTGTCCCTATGGATTTAAAAAAGTATCCATTATTTATAAACGTATTAAGCCGTCTGAAGCGTAAAGACGTTTTAATATGTATCTTCCTTGTTCTATCACATTGTATTTTGATGGTATATATGGCATCTCCACAAAAAAAACATGAATGCTTTTCCTATGAATTAGCAAGAAGTGATATGGATGTAAATGAACATAGCACAGATGAAACTCAGGACCACTGAGGGATGAATTTTATTGGAAGAAGAAGAACATGGGAGACTATCCAACATTACACTTAGACATAAATCAAAGTAAAGGAACAGTTCCAAAACCAAATGCCAAAATCACAAATACGATACTCCTAGCACACTAAATTACACGACCGCTCACTTTCCAGGCTTGATACATGCATTTTAATAAAAGGTGACGGGGTAAATTAGGGAAATTATACCAAAAAAATATAAAAGAATGAAATAACACCACAAGCTCTGATACAAGATTCGATGATTGCGATAATACATACCCTACGTGAAGTCTCCGTTCTAAACATGGAACGTACATTACGTCATTACGTTATATTGACGAAGTACAAATTATCAAAATGCGTCTGTAGTACATGGAAAATGTTGGTATATAAATGATAATAATATGAAGAAAACAAATACCACATTTTCGCAACAATTCCAAAATCACATTCACTACTTTAACCATATATCGTCTAGTACAGATACTTCATGTTTATATTTATTTTTAAGCAATGGAACACACACCCTGAAAAGGAAAGCAAGGGATTTTGCAAATTATTTGAAAGACACAACATGGAATTATAGTCGTTGTGAGAATGATATTGTGATTTTTCTATCAAAAGAACAAAAACTGGTAATTTAGAAATACTTTTTTTTTCTTTTTTATTAAAACTCATACAAATAAAAACTGAAGGAACACGCTTTATTGTTGTTCTTCATCTAGGTTTAGGTTTATGGTGTTTAACACCACTTTCACCAATATTTCAGTTATACCTTGGCGTCAGTTTTTATTGGTGGAGGAAACCGGAGTATCGGAAGAAAACCACCGACCTGCCGCAAGTCACTGACCAACTTTATCACATAATGTTGTATCGAGTACACCTCACCATCGAGTATCGAGTTGTTGTTCATCTGAAGCTTACAAAATGCTCTTCTTTGATGTGAAATTTTATCTACTATGTTGATTAACGATACTAGTCTTAAACCTCAGTTTCTAAAAGGATATCTGAAAAAATAACAAGTAATGCAGTATGATTTAATGCAGGGATGTTTTAATTTGGTTTGCGTCTCTTACATATGATACATTTAAAGGGATAAGGTTAGGGTTATTGTGTTTAACGACACTTTCAACAATATTTCAATTATATTGTGACGGTCAGTTTTATTGGTGGAGGAAACGGGAGTACCTGGAGAAAACGACCGACCTGTGGCAAGTCACAGACAAACTGCATCACAAACATTTTATTTTAGTATTTTAAACACATATGGTATCAAAAATATGTTGTATATATTTATATGTTTAACTGAAGTTTTTGTAATATGTAAGACTATAAAGTAAGTCATTTATACATATTATTAGATACAAATTGTGACGGGAAATACAACAAAAGAAACACTGGATGAGAGATGCTTAGCAAAAATTCAAGACAAAACAGAAATACTATTATCAGAAAGCAACGTTTCTCGTACATTAGATTATTTGTTAACGAGACTTGGGTGAGTAATTCACTGTGTGCTAATGCCGTTATTTTAAAATAATGTATTACTATAGAATATATCAACATTTGAATTAATAGAATAATAATAGACAGGGTTGTTTATTAATATACATTAGAATACCAACGGGGCAATCAAAATTGGACAATCCAGAGACACTAGCAACATAGGGTACACAAGACGAAGACAAACAAAACAAAAACAAAACAATATATGTGTTGGACACCACTATACGCAAAAAAAACAAATAGCGCAATTAATACATGAGGCCTCCTACAAACAACTTTATTAATTAATATTCTGGGTTTTATTTTATTAATATTTTGTTTGGGTACATTTTTGTTGAGCCAAATTCACACAATAATTCAATAAATGCTTTGCATACGATATTCGTAATGTATGTAAGAAAGGTTTGAAGATACCAAGTGGTAACCAGAAGACGTAAATCTAAGATACCAAGTGGTAACCAGAAGACGTAAATCTAAGATACCAAGGGGTAACCAGAAGACGTAAATCTAAGATACCAAGGGGTAACCAGAAGACGTAAATCTAAGATACCAAGTGGTAACCAGAAGACGTAAATCTAAGATACCAAGTGGTAACCAGAAGACGTAAATCTAAGATACCAAGGGGTAACCAGAAGACGTAAATCTAAGATACCAAGGAGTAACCAGAAGACGTAAATCTAAGATACCAAGGGGTAACCAGAAGACGTAAATCTAAGATACCAAGGGGTAGCCAGAAGACGAAAATCTTAAGATACCAAGGGTAACCAGAGGACGTAAATCTAAGATACCAAGTGGTAACCAGAAGACGTAAATCTAAGATACCAAGGGGTAACCAGAAGAAGTAAATCTAAGATACCAAAGGGTAACCAGAAGACGTAAATCTAAGATACCAAGTGGTAGCCAGAAGACGTAAATCTAAGATACCAAGAGGTAACCAGAAGACGTAAATCTAAGATACCAAAGGGTAACCAGAAGACGCAAATCTAAGATGCCAAGTGGTAACCAGAAGACGTAAATCTAAGATACCAAGTGGCAGCCAGAAGACGTAAATCTAAGATACCAAGGGGTAACCAGAAGACGTAAATCTAAGATACCAAGGGGTAACAAGAAGACGTAAATCTAAGATATCAAGTGGTAACCAGAAGAAGTAAATCTTAGATACTAAGGGGTAACCAGAAGACGTAAATCTAAGATACCAAGGGGTAACCAGAAGACGTAAATCTAAGATACCAAGGGGTAACCAGAAGACGTAAATCTAAGATACCAAGGGGTAACCAGAAGTTGTAAATCTAAGATACCAAGTGATAACCAGAAGACGTAAATCTAAGATACCAAGTGGTAACCAGAAGACGTAAATCTAAGATACCAAGTGGTAACCAGAAGACGTAAATCTAAGATACCAAGTGTTAACCAGAAGACGTAAATCTAAGACATCAAGTGGTAACCAGAAGATACTAAGGGGTAACCAGAAGAAGTAAATCTAAGATACCAAGTGGTAACCAGAAGACGTAAATCTAAGATACCTACGGGTAACCAGAAGACGTAAATCTAAGATACCAAGGGGTAACCAGAAGACGTAAATCTAAGATACCAAGGGGTAACCAGAAGACGTAAATCTAAGATACCAAGTGGTAACCAGAAGACGTAGATCTAAGATACCAGAAGACGTAAATCTAAGGTACCAAGTGGTAACCAGAAGACGTAAATCTAAGATACCAATAGATAACCAGAAGACGTAAATCTAAGATACCAAAGGGGTAACCAGAAGAGGTAAATCTAAGATACCAAGTGGTAACCAGAAGACGTAACTCTAAGATACCAAAGTGGTAACCAGAAGCTGTAAACTAAGATACCAAGGGGTAACCAGAAGCTGTAAATCTAAGATACCAAGTGGTAACCAGAAGACGTAAATCTAAGATACCAAGTGGCAACCAGAAGACGTAAATCTAAGATACCAAGTGGTAACCAGAAGATGTAAATCTAAGATACCAAGTGGTAACCAGAAGACGTAAATCTAAGATACCAAGTGGTAACCAGAAGCTGTAAATCTAAGATACCAAAGGGGTAACCAGAAGCTGTAAATCTAAGATACCAAGTGGTAACCAGAGAACGTAAATCTAAGATACCAAGAGGTAACCAGAAGACGTAAATCTAAGATACCAAAGGAGTAACCAGAAGACGTTAATCTAAGATACCAAAGGGGTAACCAGAAGACGTAAATCTAAGATACCAAGTGGTAACCATAAGACGTAACTCTAAGATACCAATATGGTAACTAGAAGCTGTAAATCTAAGATACCAAGGGGTAACCAGAAGCTGTAAATCTAAGATACCAAGTGGTAAACAGAGGACGTAAATCTAAGATACCAAGTGGTATCCAGAAGACACTAAATCTAAGATACCAAGTGGTAACCAGAAGAAGTAAATCTAAGATACCAAGTGGTAACCAGAAGACGTAAATCTAAGATACCAAGTGGTAACCAGAAGACGTAAATCTAAGATACCAAGTGGTAACCAGAAGACGTAAATCTAAGATACCAAGTGGTAACCAGAAGACGTAAATCTAAGATACCAAGTGGTATCCAGAAGACACTAAATCTAAGATACCAAGTGGTAACCAGAAGAAGTAAATCTAAGATACCAAGTGGTAACCAGAAGACGTAAATCTAAGATACCAAGTGGTAACCAGAAGACGTAAATCTAAGATACCAAGTGGTAACCAGAAGACGTAAATCTAAGATACCAAGTGGTAACCAGAAGACGTAAATCTAAGATACCAAAGTGGTAACCAGAAGACGTAAATCTAAGATGCCAAGGGGTAACCAGAAGACGTAAATCTACGATACCAAGTGGTAACCAGAAACGTAAATCTAAGATTCCAAGGGGTAACCAGAAGTTGTAAATCTAAGATACCAAGGGGTAACCAGAAGACGTAAATCGAAGAAGGACATACAATACAACGGTAAAAAAAAGGGCAAAAGGACAAACAACGATATACAAAATTAAGGATCGAGCAACACGAACCCCACTCTAAAACTGAGTGTATATAATAAAATAATACAACGCTGTTGGGGGGTTAAAATTATGCGATAGAAATTTACTCCGCCACCACTATTATTCGACATTCCTTGATATATCACGTTCGTCTACAATTATATTAGTATTTATCAAAATTAAGTTTAAACATTGGTGTTCAACCATTCCACCAATATGAACAAAACGTACAACAAACCTGTCACCTCAAACCCCTGACCAAAACAAAACACCTCGACATAAAAAGGGTTGGAAATCATCCCCGTCCTGGGTTGGGACAGGCAGACATACATTTTATTGTATGTGGTGGATTAGATCGGTTAATGGGATTCCAATCGTTCCCTTCTTGATAACTTGATCTCCGACGGCAATACATAAACAATTAATAACAAATCTACACAGAAAATGAACACACACTATCACAAAAATGACTGAGAGCATTAACATGGACACTACAACAGGATCAGCGAATGCTAGTAGTAAACTGACTATTGGCTAAGATGTACAATCTTAAAAAGCAAAGACTATGAAATTGGTATTTGTTGCTTCTCCGCTAAACACGCAGCATTAAGGAGAAAGACCAAAGACTGGTTGGCTCGGAATCAGGATAATGTGTCTGACTGAGCCGACATGTCTATCCGCGGACTGTCGTTTCAGTGAGCCAGCACTATGCAAAAAATCCAACTAAGCGTTTTGGTCTAGTACAAAGCGGACCTCATCATTATCTCATTGAAAATTAACTTGTTCTCGCCATGATATAGCTGAAAAATTGCTGAGTTGGCGTTAAACAACTATCACTCACTAACTTACGCCCATACTGATAATGCAAGTTACAAAACACTTGATGTGTAAAACGTTAATAAAACATTTTTAATGTATTTACAGGGAAGTTTTCAAGCATCAGACCTGTGATCCACCTCAACCAGCCAGCTCAGTAAACACCAGCATAATAGCTATTGCAGTAACATTAGGTGTGTTGGTTCTTGTAATGGTTGTCTCCATGTTCCTCCATCGACAGGGAAAATGTGAAAAGGAACAAACATATGGTATTGATCTTCCACCAATTACCGTAAATGTACGAAAACCCCATAAACATCACCAGAAAAAGAGCAACAGGAAATCATCCAACGGCTCTAATGACGAATTAACTCCCGTGAATCTCGATCATGAAAATGGAGCTAAATAAGAAAAAAAAATGTAATGTATATATCGTTACTGCTACATTCCACTGTTTTGGGGAGGAATGTAATTTGTGGGACACATTCAGTAGAGAATAATAGACAACGATAAGAGAGTGTCCGAAAAGAACACAACGAATTAGTATAATAAACCATACATGCATTGAATGATTGCTCAAAATGACATCTATGCAATATATAAAAAGGAACTAAATTTTGTATCAATTAATAGATGTATATGAATATGACTTTTTTGTGACTGATGTATCTTATAATGGTCAACTTCATGCCTACATCTCGCTTGGTATGGTAATAATATGCATGTTAAATTTCGCACAATTAAGGACAAGGTGCAGTAAGAGCCGATTGTGGCCCCCACTCAGATCTTTGTACTTTTTATGTATATTGTATCCTTATAACTTTATTTTGTCTTAACACAAAAATTGGAATGATCCATTGATGCACGTGGCTGCAAACGGGGTGCAAAAAGGGAGATAATTTGCCAATTGTTGGGAATTTTTATTTTTTCGCGTTTAGCCCGATTGTGTTCCCTTTTATTATATATCTGCTTCTAGTGACTACTGAATCAATATTTACTAAACTTCAAGTGGTGTATGTCACAACATGAGTTTTAATTTTCTTTTTCATTCCAAAATGATAACTGTAACTATGGTAACGAGAAACTGAGAGACAGTACAAATACATATACAAAAAAATGTAAATACACATGTATATACATTTAACGAATATTTGAAATTGTTGAACATGTTATACGATGTAACCTGGTTTGGGTAAGTTTACGCTTAATAAACCGCGAAGCAACAAAATTTAATGATTCCTCGATTTAAATTACGAATAATTACATTACTTCCGTTTTTCATTGAAATGTTACAATATGATTGTTTATGAAGTGGTCACATGATTATAAAAGATATGTTTCACATCCCAATGAAACTCATATCCGAACTTGCACGTGCCTCCATGACGACGTCAGATGTAAACAATCAATGGCGTAGTAATTTCCAACAGCAAATAATCTAACACAAATAAAATTCACAACGAAAAATTCTACTATATTAAATTTTGGGGTGATTTAAATATAATTATAAGAATTGAATGCATTCTTTTGAAGTTTCATTGGGGTATGGAAGCGTTGATCGAACTACATTTTCAACATGAAGCGCGGTAGCTTCATTGGAAATGTACTTCGGTCAACGCTTTCATACCCCAAATGAAACTTCAAAAGAATGCATTCAATTCTTAATTATTTCGTGTGACTATTTGAATTTGTCGTTGGCGGATGAACACGTTGGTGACGTCACAATACCAACCCAGGTTATCGAGTATAACTAAAATTTTCTCCAGGCGGATTAGCCAATCAGATTGCAGTATTCAAATCAAATTAAATTATTTGAAGATTTTCATGAAAGATTTTTTAATATGGTTGGATAGTAAATGGATATATGTTTGATTACATTAAATGCTGAATTTGTACAATGATGACTGTCTCCATGGAAACTAGATTAATAAAAGTTGTTGTAATATTTTGTTGTTCATAATACACAAAGTAATGACCTTCATTGATTCTGTGCCAACCTTAAATTGCCTGCAAACAATTATATAATAAGCCACTGATTGCTAAAATATTCTAAACAGCAGCTAACTTTATTTAATAACTTAACATATTTAAGTAGACCAGTACTCCAATAACATTAGATACTCACTTGGCTATCATTGTGAAGTGCGATTTTGTTTAACGCCATATATGCAAGTCAACATTTTTTCATATATCATGGCGTCGGCAATTTAAATACACCCATATACTTTATTGTTGAATTTTTACAGTGCTAGCAATAACACTCGGGAATATAATGTTGTCTCCGATCCAACAATTATTTTTTCTTTCTGCACCAATAAAACTGACCGCCACGATATACTAGTAACTGAAATATTGTTGAAAGTGGCGTTAAACACTATAAACCAACCAACCATCTATATAAAGATGGACGACTATTATGTTAAATGGTTAGCTACCTAGTCTAGGCGATCGCGGAGAATAATTGATAGTGGAATGGGGAATTTATTTTATCGTCAAAATTCTGTTCCGCTTCTGGCGGATTCGTCCTTGAATCCCCTTGTCTCACCTTTAAAATACATGAGCTACGGCCTTGTCATAATACTGAGATTCTTTCATTCAAGCTATAAAAGTTGTGCGTATATGAAACTGTATGAAAATGACCATGGATATAATTATAAGGTACATATATCTATCAGTTGATTGGATATTCCAGAGCTTGTGGTTCCTATCAGGATTTCCTTGATTGAAGGTCGTTGTTAACAAGGAAGCTACAAAACCAGGAATTCCTAGTGGTTAAGTACAATAACACAACGCTAATTACTCCACGTCATTGCCATTTCAAATTTCCAAACAACATAAAAACATAAAACATGGGACAGGGGACAGGACTATTTCCTATTAGAATTTAAGATTTGTGGTACCTTTCGTTTGATTGTTGTTTTAATGCCAAGTGACCTTTTTTTTAGCTATAAGGGGATTATGTTATTTAACGCCATTTTCAACATTTTCAGTTATATGGTGGCTGTCAGTATTATTGGTGGAGGAAACAGGAGTACCTGGGAAAAAAAACACCGACCTGCTGCCAGTAACAGACAAACTTTATCACACAAAAAAATGTATCGAGTACATCTCGCCAGGAACGATTTCGAATTCCCAATTTTAGTGGTGATAGGCACTGATTGCATACGTAGTTGTAAATCCCATGCGATTACGACCACGACGGCCCCTTCAGATATGAATATTGTATACATTTGTATTTCCATAATATGTGTCAACATTGAATCGGTTGCAAACATCAACACTCGAAAACAAATCTTACTTACAAGTACTATCTCTCATTTTATATATTGCATGGAGTAGATAATGGTGTAATCTTAGTAAAATATGATTACCAAATAGTTCGTGTAAAGATAGATAACTCTTATCAAATAACATTTCAGAGAATGTCGAGTTTCTTGTGTCTTTAAATTTTGTGTCTAGAATTTATGAATTGGAAACAAGTTAATAAATATTATAAATATATATTTGAAAATATATGGAAAGAAATGTAAAGAGAGGAAATTAACATTATATAGTGGAAAAAACTTAGGTATCTTATTTTGTGCTGGAGCACGACGTGCTTCTGGAAAGGCCTACAACGCTCAAAGTCAAAATATTGGAAAGGCAAATAATTAACGAGCAAGTAAGCCAAAAGGCACACACATGATATCCAAAATCGGCTAAGGTTGCTTATGCCTGAGGGAGATGAACCTTTATTCCAATAATGACGATAATCGTCTAGTCCGGTGAAAATCTAGTCGGTGATAGAGAACAAAACGCTACGTAGTTCAGGAAATAGACACATTGCCATTGGCGAAATTGATATTTTGTCAAACATTTCGTGATACCATATTATTATATATCCCCTTTATTGAAAAATAATGTACATATACAATGTAGTACTCTGCTACGTACTTTTGGTCCTTTTCATGAAGCTTTATGATCATACTTGCCGTCTTTTGTGTCAGGGGCGCTCCTGTCGAAGAGTGGCTTCATAGAGAAAGAAGAAGAAAGAGGAGAAGCTCAGATTTATTTCAGACATTATTACGGTTGAATATATTTATACAAATATTTTTCTATAATATTGCATCATATAAGTCATGTTAAAATTGGGTGTTGCATGTACGTAATTATAAACTAGTATATATAATATTTTATCACTGAAATACTGCATACGGACGAGATAGATATTAAGAGCTTGATGAAACGCTTTAGACACACGCAAGAACCCAATTTGGTTCTTATCTAGTGCCGGATTTAAATAAAGAGATGCATAGGCTATTTCACATGTGAGACAACTCCCTTACGACTAGAGGAAGATGGAAGAGTGTTTTAAAGAATATGAATTTGTTACACATGCGGTCATGGCATCATATGTAAGAAAGGCCTATAACTGTGTTAAAAATATTTTACACCATGGCCGGGTGCTCCATAGATTTTTGGGCCCTAGACTTCAGCATGCCAAGCCTATAGGTATATCCGGCACTGCCCTTATAAATAGCTATATTCACTTAACGTCAAACAATGGATTTGGGCGTTTGTCTAGCTTCAGATAATTTTTCTATGTGTTCACTCTCTGTTTTTTCCAACAGTAAGTTTCTTACAAAAACTTACAAATGTGATTGATAGCGAAACCCTGATTTGTTATTTCTTCTTACACAGGAAAATCCTTCACCTCAGTGCATCCCAATTATAATACCTTACTTTCAGTCACAGAAATTGCAGCGGACCTCACACCACGGAACATAAAACGTGAAGACATGTAATAGACGACATGAACAAAGCGAATACCACATAGACCTGGGGTTAAACTCAGTACTCCACATGGCGAAGCAGTTCGTGCTCCACTAGTGTCACCCATTCTGTTACTCTTGGTGGTTCTTGGTGGTTGCTAGTGGTTAAGCTAAGAAATGACAGGATTATGATTACGACAACGGGAACATATATGTGGTCATTTATGAAACAGATATTTCGTAACGATTAACCAAGTCATGGTGGCGACCGTAAGACTTTCCAAATGATGATCTCAATTTAGCCACTAGGACCAATTCCTTAAGCAGCAGGAACTCTTTTATTAGGAAATTAATGATATGAACCACAAGCCATCGAATATTCTTTTATACGAGATATACATACTCCATATGTAGGGGTTGTTGGAATGTTGCTACAAATAAATGGAAAGTTCACTATGGGAACATTGAAATCCTCGCTTCGTTCTTAGTCAGCCCTTATTGTCAATTTCTAGATGTCGGTCAATGTATGAATCAGACCTTGTTGAGTCAGTGATATCCTCTATTTCAAGCTCAACGTGACACATGCCATCAACATAATAACAAATTCTGGAATTATTTAGGGCAATAGTATCATTTATATTAATTACGCGTTATATACAATATACATTTTCAATTGAGAAGAGGAAATGAATACTTAAACATATTATTTTAGTAATAGATATACTTATAAATACTAAAAACATCACTTAATATGGGCTATTTTTTTCATAGTATTATTTGTAATATCTCATCGAATTCAGAGATATATATAAATCGTTATTTGGAATATAGTATTTTTATTTAATATCTCATCGAATTCAGAGATGTATATAGATCGCTTTATTATTTTGAGTGCGCTCTTCTTGATTTTGCAAGATTTTGGACAAAGTTGTGAACTGTGCAGTTTTGGTCATTGGTTGCCATGGAGAAGCTGTTCTAAGACTTGCGGTGGCGGTGAAAGAAAACGCCAACGTGTCGTCTGCTGTTCAAATAGATTAAGCTACGCCAATTGCATTAAGACTAGATGCCGTGTACCGGATGGTGATATTTGGCAGACTTCACCTTGTAACCAAATATGTCAAAATGGTGGAATATTTGAAAATGCCCGATGCAATTGTTCAGATGGATGGAACGGACCATGTTGTAATACTGGTAATAAATGTATACTGTAACATTATGTTTCCTCTTGTAGTTGCTGTCACTTTCGCTTGTGTACTTTCAGATGTAAGAATGTATATCCCTTATCAAAAATATTGTTGAGAAAAATACCACCACCGAATACTAGTTAAGCCATTGCTTATTTTTATGTCATTTTATTTAGACTATTGCACCGAAAAGCATATACCACGCCCAAATAGTAACATATCACGAATCCATTAAGAACAGGTCAAAGTGTGTTTTTTCTTCTTCTTTTTCTTGTTGGAAGTAGATTTGTTGTAATTCAGGCGTTTAAGGTTATAATCTACAAATAAGCCATATTGGTTTTTTTTGTTTTCTATTTTAACATGTGTACTTGTAATTTTAATTTTTAGTTTCTTTTTTTGTTTGTTACGGTTTGTTTGTTTTTTCTTCGGCTAATGATAGTGGGATGTTTATGTAGAAAATAACGCATGCTCTGTATACAACTTAAAGAAAAGTTTGAAGATATCAAAGATGTAGTTAAAAGCTGTGAGAAGAGTTTGAAGATGCCAAATCAAAATCGGTAAATCGAAGAAGGGCAGACAACACAATGAACAAAAGAAAAACAACAAAAGGACAAACAATGATATGCAAAATACTACATAGAAAATTTAATGTTTATATTTATAGAGAAAATAAGTATTGTAAATGTTGTTTCTTATTTCAAAAGCTTGTAGCCATGGATACTTTGGAGATGACTGTAACCAAAGATGTATGTGTGACAATGGCGATTGTGATCACGTGACCGGAAATTGTACTTGTTGGTCGGGTTGGGTCGGACAAACTTGCAACAGAAGTATGAATTAATATTTTTATTTGAATCTCCTTATTAATCTCTGATTAATCCAAATTATATTCGTTGTATTTGACACAAATTTTCACAACCATTTTTCTTCTATGTGTATACCAATTTTAATGCGCACTATCAATAAACGGTAATAACAAGCATGTTCATTCAACAACGCCTTACAAAATCGAAGTATTTCATAAGTTACAAAAGTGCTCCTCTTACTTATTTGGACTTTGTAATATATTATAAATGGCATTTTAATTATATTCATTTCTTTATTTTGCAGACAGTATATTCAGTCTCTCATTATAGTATGCTTGATCCATTCATTGTATCCCTCCTTATTGAAATTCCATTGTCTTGTCTTAAGGTGCACGTGGTGGTTAACTGTTCAATATGTTATTGTTTGTTTTCTTCCTACATGTATTTAAAAACCGATTGAAATATCTATATTTCTGTTTCTATTAGTTGCTACACATTTACATAATTGAGTCACAGAGAACTAATTCCAGATTTTTAATTTTACGAGTGTAAAAATGGATATTACGGTTTTGACTGTCAACACCAATGTAGATGCCAAAATGGCGACTGCAATCATGAGACAGGAAATTGCTCTTGTTGGCATGGTTGGTCTGGTATATATTGTATTTGGTGATTTCATTGAGATTGGTTGTATTGACACGTCTTGTTAAATGTGTTCTTTGTTAAATGAGTTCGTTGTGGTAATTAATACATCCCCGGTTTTTAGTGGGGTTCGTGTTGCTCGATCTTTAGTTTTCTGTGTAATGTTTTATTGATTTGTTTGTCCTTCTCGTCCTTTTTATTTTGGCCATTGTGCTGTCTGTTCTTCTGCGATTTAGGGCTTCTGGTTATCCCGTTGGTATCTTTATACTTTTGTTGTATAGAGATACGTGTCATCGAATGTTTTCGTTGTATTCATTAATACATGGTCACACATTATCCACAAAATTAGTTTTGGCACTATGAACATGACTAGTTTTCGGATTGTAAAATGATTTTCAATGGCGAATTATTGAAAATATAATAGTCTCCAAGCATGATCTTCAAAGTAAAACAATGTCAAGGGATCAAGGGAATTTCAGGAATATAAATCGTTGATTTCACGATATCTCCTGATAGTAGCCTGTGCGTTGGTGGAATTCCGATTTCAATTAAGTGAAAACACAATAAATAATGTAATTATGCTTACACGCCACAGTGCAATTACAATATGATCTATTCTTACATAGATGTCCGTGAACAACTTTTATATTGTTTTTCTGTTTTGTAGCTTGTTTGATTGGAGAATTTGACCAAAATTGTGATAGATATTGTCAATGCCAAAACGGAAAATGTGATCACGTGACAAGAAATTGTACATGCTATTTAGGGTGGACTGGTGCTACCTGTAATAACTTCAGTAAGTCTGAAATTAAATTAACCTTCGCGTTTTTAATTTATTTATGTACCTCTTCTAGTGTCATTAATATTGAAAACACAGTCTGTGGTGGTCATACAAATATAATTTTTTTAAAAGTGGTTACAATGCAAATATATATTCCAAGATAGCAAACAGAAGTTGAGACAACTTTGGTTTTTATTTGTATGTACGATGTTCTGCCAACATTGGAATATGACGTTGGTCCAACGTAATTTTGCTCATCGGTCCAACGTAATCACCAACGGTTCAAGGTCAATTTTGTTTCAGTTTGAAAGTCACTCTTGAATACTTTATATTTACAATTATTCGCCATTGAAATCATTTTGCTGCCAAATGACGGTTGGTAATGTAGCAATGTAGTAGAGCCAACGCAAACCATATGCCAACGTAGTCACCCTTTAGTAAACGTTGGTCCAACACATGTCTGTTATCTGGGATTTCAATGCCAAATAACTAATACAGTGGCGTTAATGAAAATGTATTATCAGTGGTGATAAAACAAGTAGGACATGTCAGTTTTAATGGAAACTATATTATTGCTATTGGTAATGCAAAGTAAAAATTTTCAGTGGTGTTAATGCAAAAATAGCTAATGCAGAGGTGTTAATGAAAGCTTATCATTAGTGGTGATATACCATATCAGTTGTAGTGGAAACTATATCATCGTTATTGGTGATGCAAAGTAAAGCTTTTCAGTGATGTTAAAGCAAATACAGTCAAACCTGCCATAAAGGGCACCTCTATATAGCAAATCAGTCTATAAAGGGCAGCTCATATTTCCCATTGATGAATAGTGTCTATAATTTTAACCTGTATATAAAGGGCACCTGCTTATAAAGGCCACATTTTCAGGTTCCCTTGAGTGCCCTTTATACACAGGTTTGACTGTATACAAATATAGGTTTTCAGTGATGTTAATGTAAATATACAAATATAGGTTATCAGTGATGTTAATGTAAATATACAAATATAGGTTATCAGTGATGTTAATGTAAATATACAAATATAGGTTATCAGTGATGTTAATGTAAATATACAAATATAGGTTATCAGTGATGTTAATGTAAATATACAAATATAGGTTATCTGTGATGTTAATGTAAATATACAAATATAGGTTATCAGTGATGTTAATGTAAATATACAAATATAGGTTATCAGTGATGTTAATGTAAATATACAAATATAGGTTATCAGTGATGTTAATGTAAATATACAAATATAGGTTATCTGTGATGTTAATGTAAATATACAAATATAGGTTATCAGTGATGTTAATGTAAATATACAAATATAGGTTATCTGTGATGTTAATGTAAATATACAAATATAGGTTATCTGTGATGTTAATGTAAATATACAAATATAGGTTATCAGTGATGTTAATGTAAATATACAAATATAGGTTATCTGTGATGTTAATGTAAATATACAAATATAGGTTATCAGTGATGTTAATGTAAATATACAAATATAGGTTATCAGTGATGTTAATGCATAGTAACAAATAGTTTACAGTGGTGGTGATAGAAATTAAGTCACCAGTGGTGTTAAAACAAGTATAAGTCTTCAATTAACGTGTTTAATTAGCTCCTTGTACATAATTATAAAACTATTGAACAAGTCAGTAAAATCATGTAAACCAGAGAATAAAGTCACGTGGTGTTACCGTAATGCATGTAAATTCTGTTGTAATTAAATTTTATTTTGTTGTTAGTATATAGTTTCAGTTATGCTTGATGTAGCTTTTTAGAACAATACCCAACTCAAGTGTGGATGCTTCAAGACACATACCAATGAACGGGGGTACATCGACCAGTTCCTTATACCTGTCAGAGTCTGATAGTCACGAGAGTGACTATAAACGTGAACAGCCCTACTAAAACCGTGGTAACCGAAATAGATAATACATAAACGTTAGAGAATACCGAAGGGGCAATCAACAATGGACGATTCAAAGTAACTGGGAACACAGAGTACACAAGCCACAGGACGAAGACAAACAAAGCCGTGGTAACCGAAATAGATAATACATAAACGTTAGAGAATACCGAAGGGGCAATCAACAATGGACGATTCAAAGTAACTGGGAACACAGAGTACACAAGCCACAGGACGAAGACAAACAAAGCCGTGGTAACCGAAATAGATAATACATAAACGTTAGAGAATACCGAAGGGGCAATCAACAATGGACGATTCAAAGTAACTGGGAACACAGAGTACACAAGCCACAGGACGAAGACAAACAAAGCCGTGGTAACCGAAATAGATAATACATAAACGTTAGAGAATACCGAAGGGGCAATCAACAATGGACGATTCAAAGTAACTGGGAACACAGAGTACACAAGCCACAGGACGAAGACAAACAAAGCCGTGGTAACCGAAATAGATAATACATAAACGTTAGAGAATACCGAAGGGGCAATCAACAATGGACGATTCAAAGTAACTGGGAACACAGAGTACACAAGCCACAGGACGAAGACAAACAAAGAAAGAAAACCAACACAATAACTAACATACATTGTCATATTTCAAACACCACGATATAGCTGAAATATTGTTGAAAGTGGCGTTAAACACCATAAACCAACCAAACCATATTTCAAATAGTGTTTTATTGTCTTCTTTTATAGGATTGATGTCTTTGGGTTTTTGGAAGTCAACTGGACAATCGGTTATCTGGATTACTGTTAGTAGTGTAGTATTAGTTGGAACAATAGCATTCATAATTAAACTAAGATGTCATTGCAACACACACTTAAGACAAAATATTGAGAATCAAGAACAAGTTGTCACGTCTAACACAACAAGCAACTACGTAGGCAATCGTTATCACGGGTGCATCGAAATAAGAGGGCAACAGATTGACACTCAAGACAACACATTAACCCATTATGAAGGTCTACAATATTCTGGAGACAATACAGAAATGTCACACTATCTGACCATAACCCATGGTAATTTTGCACATACAGAGTCGGTGGATAATTTGTGTAATGGATATGAATCTCTTCAAAGAGAAATTTCTGATATTCACCATGTGTACTCTGGGATTAAAACTGATGTACGTTAATAATTTACAAATTTTGGCATATACAAGTGGCCAGCTTTTAAATTATAAGGATTTTTTTGTATGTTAAGGGTGTAGGCCTGGGTAACCGTAAGATTTTTCCATAGTTCAATATTTTTAAAATTTGCATCATTGAATAGTTATGTCTAAATGCATTATCTGCCAAAGTTGTAAGAAATTTCACCGTGCCGTTTTCTCCATAGCACATCCTAAATATAGCAATTTTGGGGGAATTATTGACGCCAGATGGTAATATTAGATTCGGAAGCTTCTATTAGATATACACATTTATTTCTGATTGAAAGGGGATATTTTGGCTTTAATACACTTGAGAGTGTTATTGTTGAATAATTATGAAATATCTAGCATATATGAATATCCTCTTTGGTGATAATCGCGTGCAAAACAGTTGCAATTGGAAAAAGGGGGGGATGCCCCGAGATACCACCCTGGTATTAAAAATCTGATTAAAAAAAATCCTGTCGATTAATTTCCACCAAAAAATGTCACAATAAAGAATATACATATAGACATCATTCCACCAAACTTTACAAACTTTTACCGTCGGATTTTTAAAATATTTAAAATTATGTTTTTCATGGATGGCACCCAGAAAAAATGAAATTGTCAAGGAAATTTATTACACACTCATTCTTTGCTGTTTCTTTATTTGTGAGATAAAAATAACTAGCTACCAATAGCAAAAACTTTTGAATTCTTATATTTGGCAAAGTGGAAGTCCAAATTACCAAATTACTGCATTTTTCTTTTTTATTTTCAGGTTGGTTGGGGAGGGGGAGGGGGGATTGAGGTTGACTCTACTTGATTAATTCATTACAAAAAAAAACAGACAGCCACCCAGCTGTATTGTCAAATTCCTTCAAATTCTGTGCTCCAGTTGTATTCATTTGATTCTGGTTGTTTTCGGTAAAGATATTGTGAGTGGGGGAGGGGAGAGAGGCTCAGATAATTCCACTGTTGCATATAATGCTCAATTTCCTTGGTCAACATTATACCAGCTGAATTTGTTATGACCACAATGTAAACATATCTTGTTTACCCTCCTGACATTGTTGGGTCACCTAATAATTATGTGAAGGTCAGGGCGGTGCAAACATGTTCATGGGGCAATGAAAATGTTTTTCATGAAACATACATCATACAGTTTCAAGATCAGTTCTAAAAACACTACATTTATTCCAACTTGACACTTTCTTTTCAATATATTGATAATTTTCATTCCAATATATTAAAGGACGAAGTCCTTCTAACGGTGAGCTGTCCGATTTTTCCTTCTATATTGATAGCCAAAAATCTGCTCACCGGAAGTTTAAAAAATAGATCAATTGATAATTTAGAAACGCAAAAGAAATCTATTTCGATGAAAAATTCCCAATTCTTTGATTATTTAGTAGTGTACTCTATGCAAAACCGAAATAAACTTGAAATAAAATTCTAATAAAAAAAGAATGAATAGTCTTACGGGAGTGTCAACAGTCATGGGCTTTGGGCATGCGCCAACACTAACAACCCTTACAAAGTCGGTGACGGGTCTATGTTTATTCCGGATATTCCCCGCTTCCGTTATGGATGATGATATGCATGTTTTAATAAAATAAAATGCAGGTGCGGATCCAAAAGTTCGATCCAAAAATATTTCGTGTTCAATTCGTTCTCGTGAAAAATTGCAATGAATCAGTTTGCGATGTTTCATGTCCAAATAAATCTTGATCCCCGCTATTCTCATTAAGGCCAGGAGCTAGCTTTTTCCCATCGACACTCAGTATGTAACTGTTTTCTTTTGATTTCAGTTCCAAAGTACTGGTAATTATGCCCATAGATGTGTAATTTATAATGGTGTGAGTATTTGGTACTGCAAAGTTAATGTTCGTTTCTTGTGGATCATAGTTTCCAATACTAGTATGTGATGAGTCACAGAGGACTTGCCCCACCGATTTAGTCCCGGACATAAATCTTAGAGCCTTGTCATGGAACATGCGATAGAGAACCTTCGAGAATTTCATAGTTTCCTCCGAGTAAAACATTTAAGTTGTTGTTTGAAGTGAATACCACCTTGAAACCTCCAGCAACAGAAGAAAACTAATGTTATTTAATGGAAATTTGTCTCAGAAACGTAACAAAATCGGCAAGCATTTCTTCTTTTCGGAGTCGTGTTACAATATTTGGTATAATCTTGAGCAGTTCATCAACAACGTTTCCCGTTTCACAATTATCGAACAACTTTTTTTACCAGCAACCACGATTTTTTTCGGTTTTTTCTTAGGCGCTTCCAGTAATGTCGGGCTAGATACGTTTTTTTTGCAGTCGATATTGACGTCTTGACATCATTTTTAATACTTCTTTGAGTTGTGTAGTATTTCCCTATCTTTTTTGGTCGATTTAACCATAAATTTAATTTTCTTCTTTTCCAAAACAAATTCAAATTAATTATCAAAAATTATCCTTTGCCAATTATATCATAAATGATTCCGGTGCCGATAAAAACGTCAATCATAAATTGGCTGTTGCTTATAATTTTTTTCGGGTGCTAGTATTTTGATAATCTAATGATGACAAGGAGCACCATTTGTTAAACTTCAAATATTTATTTAGTACAATTAAAAGTACAATTTGAATTGCAGCTCTAAGAGCTTTTTAGTATTTATTTAGGACAAAAGAAAAAAGTGTTCTCCGAGACTGTCATTTTTAATGCGAAAAAAAAGTTGATTATGTTTAATATTTGAAAAAAGTAGTTCTAAACAAAATCTTTGATAATCCTTTCATTTCGTGAAAAAGATTAAAATGAATATAAACCTGTTCGTCTTGCTTAAATCTTCGATTTCCCGATCGTCATCCATCTCTACGCCCTGTTTTTATCTGAAAAGGTCCGTTGTTTTATCATAAATGTGCCGTTTCTCCCGAAAGTGTCCGTAACGACTTAACCACCGTGTATTTGTTGCTTCTCCTCTAATCACGAATCATTAAGGAGAAAGAACAATGACTGGTTGGCTCGGAATCAGGATAATGTGTCCCAGTGGGGCGACCTGTCTGTCCGCGGACTGTTGTTTCAGTGAGCTAGCACTATAAAAATCCAACTAGTCTAGTACAAAATGGAACCCATCATCTCATTGAAAATTAACTTGTTCTCGCCATGATATAGCTGAAAAATTGCCGAGTTGGCGTTAAACAACAATCACGCCAAAGATAATATGGTGTGGTGAGTACCCTAATCCTGCATTTACAGACTGATTAGTCAAACAATAATACTTGATAGAAAAGCAAACCTGTTATTGCTGTTTTTGTTGACATAGGAGAACAATATTTCCCATCTGATTTTTCACATGCTCCAAGACAATGATGGATATGGATATCTTGGGGTATATAAAGTTGACGACAAACTTCTGCCATACAAACCGATGTGAATTCAGTTCCACGGTTACTAATTATTGTGTTGCATACTCTATGTTTTGTAAATATCTGTGTAAGACCAGAAGTTACTGTTATTGTATCTTTGTTAGCTAAGGGGATTGAAATTAAATACTTGCTAGGTATATCAACAGCAGTAAGAGCATAGCTGAATCCCTCTGGTGATATTGGCAATGATCTAACTAAATCCACTTGCCATACTTCAAATGGGGCACATGGTGTGCTATATGCTGTTGTATGATGATTGGTAGGTTTACGTTTTTGGCAATCTGGACATAAACGTACATATTCTATAATAATAGGATCCATTCTCTTAAAGGGCCCGGGTGGCTCAATGAGTTAGGTAGTTGGGTAAACCTAACAACTCATACAAGCCTAGGGGGTCCGGGTGGCTCAATGAGTTAGGTCGTTGGATCTAACAACTCATACAAGCATATCACCAATACGGCGTGGGTTGGCGCCCAGTTTTGTACATTACAAAAGAGGGTGCACTCGACTCGCAGCCGCAAGTGATAAAGTTTACCAATTGTTTGCTCATGGCCGGTGGTTCTCTCCGGGTACTCTGGCTTTTTCCACCACTAAAACTGGTCGCCATGATATAACAGACATATTGCTGAACGTGACGTTAAACACCAACATTCAAAAATCAATTAAAATCAAAAACCATTCTCTTAAATAAACAATGTTCACTCATTCTATACAACGTTGCATGAATTCCAACATGACCTGCCATTGGTGAATCACGATACAGTTGATGTAAAGTTTCAACCATTACTTCTGGAATAACCAGTTGGTAATTATCAAGACTTTTTAAACTCTTTCTCATTTCTTCACCCTATAATGTAGTAGTAACCAATTTATCAAAAGATAGTCATTTGACTCTATCTAAATTCTCCTGGCTAATTTCTGAATTTTTAATGGTAACTCATTGGACTCTAGGTAGTTGATTAGATAAGGTAAAGTCTTGTCATTTCCTTGCAAAGTTTAAAAATTTTCTGGGCTAAAATCAAAATGTTCAAATAAATCTATGCTCACTTCTTTGATTTGTGATTCATCTGACGAGACAGGACAATACAACTCTTTTATTTCACGCTGTGTTTTTAGTTTTTTGCTTAATCACGTTGTGTTTCCTTGACATATGAGGTGTTACTGTATCACCATCATAATCTGATTCCTGGTGTGTTACTATATCATTGTTATGTGATACATGCTTAAAAACAGATACAGTCACTAGACTTATTAATTAATTCTTGTAAAGAGAACCCGTTGTGTGATGTTATTTCACCTGTATGTCCTGAGACATATGGAAAACAAGGGTATGTTTCATTTCGACTTTAAACTGCAGGATCACTTCTAGTATTAGGTTGACATCTTGACAATGGGGGGGGGGGGGAGTGTCGAGGTCGTGATCTTATAGTAGTTGGATTTACAACTACCTATGCAATCAGTGTCTAACACCACTAACGTTGTGAGTTCGAACCCCTTTCATGGCGAGATGTATTCGATACAACATTATGTGATACAGTTCGTCACTTACTTGCGACAGGTAGGTGGTTTTCCCCGGTACTCCGATTTCCTCCACCAATAAAACTGACCGCCACGATATAACTGAAATATTGTTGAAAGTGGCGTTAAACACCATAAACCCAAACCCTCTTGACAATGAATCAGGTACTATCAGTTGTTCAGCAGGTTTATATTGAATCTCAAAATTAAATTCCATCTTTCATCAATTGCTCTGATTAAACCAATACCTTTACTTGACGTTTCCACAGCTAGGTAAAAAGGTAAAAAGGTAAATCGTATTTGGGATGTTTCTTTTTCTATATAAATTTCACACCTTTACGTAGAAGTTTGTATCAACAATTTGCTTTGACTCTCTAATCACGAATATATCTCTGGAACCAGTTCATTAATCTAAAATATCGCTCTTGATCTGGTGGTCTTATCCTTTCTTTTGATATTTCGTGTCCTAAAAAATGCAATTCCTTTGTGCAAACTTACATTTCTGTGGCGATAGCCTCAATCCAGCTGAATAAAATCGTCAAAAAACTCCTGTAAATCTTTCAAAGGCTGTTAAAAATGTTCAGAACCCCTCCTCCCGACATCATCCATGTAACACAATGTGTTTCGAAAAGATAAACCATTAAATACTTTATTCTTAAGAAGCTGAAAACTATTTGGTGATGCTTTCAAACCCATATGTAACCCATTAACCTTAAATGTACCAAAACAAGTATTGAAGGCAGTATACTAGTACTTGGTAGACTCTGGCGAAATGCGCATTTGAAAAAACCTGATCTGAAGTCAATGGAAGATATGAAATTTGGAATATGCCGTGTAAATGATCCCGTTAATTCATCCACATTCGGAATTGTATATAGAAAAGCTTGTGTATTGGAATTCAGATATAAAAAATCTACACAAAACCTAGTCTTCCCTCATTTGAACCTATTTCCAACCCCGAGTTTGGTCGATTTCTTCTTGAAACTAAAACAATGAGACTTGATATGGGTATATGTTCTTTTTCATTTACCGGTGCAATTATTCCTTGACTTAAAAGTTCATCAATCTGCAGTCAAATTCTTGAGCATATTATCTACAGTAACATCATGAACCATCTTTCACAAAACAACTTATTATCGGACAACCACCATGGATTTAGAGCCCGTCGATCTTGTGAAACCCAACTCATAACAACTGTACAAGAGCTAGCATAGAACATGTCTAGTGGAAAACAGATAGATGCCATCCTCCTTGACCTTTCGAAAGCCTTTGACAGGGTTCCACATAGACGACTACTAATGAAACTTGACCACTATGGCATTCGTGGTACAACACTGAAATGGATACAAGACTTTCTTATAGGACGTACTCAACAGGTGCTACTAGACGGCACACACTCTTCCACCTGTGATGTAGACTCTGGGGTGCCCCAGGGCACGGTACTCGGACCAGTTGTTCCTCATATTCATCAATGACTTGCCCGAATATGTCACATCAAATGCACGACTATTCGCTGTTGATTGCCTCCTCTATCGTGTGATTAACAACAATGACCAGCATCAATTACAAAACGACCTACAACAACTAGAAATATTGGAGAAAAAATGGCAGATGCAGTTAAATGCAGATAAATGTTTCACCATCCACTTAACCAAAAAGAGGAAAACAGCTGAATTCAACTACACTCTACACAACCACATACTAGAGGTTACCAAAGACCGCAAATACCTTGGAGTTACATTCAGCTCAGACTTAAGCTGGAACAACCACATTAGCAACATATCAGCAAAAGCCAACCGCACCATTGGTTTCCTAAGGCGCAATATACATTCCTGCCCAAAAGAAGTGAAAGCAACCGCATACACAACTTTGGTACGACCATCTATTGAATATGCAAGCTCAGTGTGGGACCCTTATACCCGGAACAACATACACCAACTAGAGGCAATACAAAGGAGAGCTGCAAGATTTGTATATAACAACTTTTATGATAGAGTAGTAACATCAATGATCTCCAGGTTACAATGGGAGTCACTAGAACAACGAAGAGCCAAAGCAAGAGCAACATTCATGTACAAAATAGTTAACAACTTAGTTGATTGTCCATGCGGAACACATTCTCACACCATCAGACAACAGAACCAGAGGTAATGCAGCCTACAGAACACTATACAAATGCTGATGTATATCGATATTCTTTCTTCCCGCGTACCATCATCACCTGGAACACCATACCACAGACTCTACGCCAAGTCAACACCATTGACCAGTTCCAGGCAGGGTTAGGGCCCATCACCCTACCAGTGCTATCCCAGATGTAAATACGTTAATTCCGTTTTTAACTGTATATACGATTTGCTTTTAGCTGTACAGAAGGGAAATGCGCGGAGAGTCAACACTCAATATAGAGTATTCTCCTGACGGGAAGAAGAAGAAGTTGATGACGCAAAACGTCCCTCTTGTGAGGTGGCAGTTTATATGGTCTTTGGTGCTTAGAAACTGCATCAGGCTTCAAATGTATCTGGTGTTCTACCAGATTAGTCAAGCCTAACTTTGGGTTTTCTTTAGTGACAAATAATTCTTTGTTTTTAATCAGAAGCTCATTTAATTGTGACTGTTGGGACGATAGCAAATCATTGGCTTCCATATCGAAATAAGACAAACATATTTTTAAAAGCTAACATCAATTTTATATAATACAGCACAAACATTAAGTACATTAGGTGACATATGAAGCAAGTTAGCCTTACAATCAAATATTAATAAAATGTCAATGAGTATATTTTTTAATAAAAACAGGAAATTCTGCATTAAAAACTAGAGAAAAACCTTATTATGGGAAAAACTCTAGAAAAGCATTAGTTTCCTCAATTCCATTAAACATTATGGAGCATGTAATCGCTGACCTGGTTTTCATTTTCAGACTTCAAAATTTTACACAAGAAATCGAAATATATTATATAGGCAGTGTATTGGTTGTCCCTTCCCTATTTGAAATTGAATAATGATGTGGAACAATTTTGTACTTGTGTGAATAAAATAAAACAAACTATCATAAATTTATTCTTAATAGTGGCAGTGATTTTGGATGGAAGGGTTGGGCTTTCATACGCCATATCTTGAGAGTGAAGCAATGCAAGTTCATTTGAGGAACATTTGAATCAATGGTTTCTGGGGAGATTTTAATGTGATTTTGCATAATCAATATAAATCGAGGGAAAGAAAATATAAATAGAATAACCAAGAAGAGATGTTGAAGTTGAACTACTCATTATCATCTCACACTAAACCCGGAATACACGTGTCATAGAACTGATGTTCAAATTTGAGCTCATTATAACTTAAAATAAGGTAGTAATGGACAATTGAAAAAAATAAGATTTTTACAAATGGTGGTCATGGAAAGTGGTGTATGTCTTGTAAGTACCGTATCAACCAAGTTTTATTTAATTTGGTTCAGTGGCATTGGTAGAGAAAATTAAATTATTATAAAACATTATACAAAACATATGCTGAACACTGGGAAGATTTATTTACACAAAATACTAGGAAATACTTATGTTGAACACCGTGGGAAGATTTATTTACATAAAATACTTGGGAATATGTTATGTTGAACATTGTGGGAAGATTGATTAAATAAACAAGCTACTTTGAATACTTTATGTTGAACACTGTGGGAAGATTTATTTACACAACATACTGAGAGAATACTTCATGTTGAACACTGGGAAGATTTCTTTCCACATATTACTGGGGAATACTGCATGTTGAACACTGTGGGAAGATTTATTTACACACAATACTGGGAAATACGTTATGTTGAGCACTGTGGGAAGATTTATTTACACAAAATACCGAGGAATATTGTATGTTGAGCATTGTGGGAAGATTTATTTACACAAAATACTGAGGAATATTGTATGTTGAGCACTGTGGGAAGATTATTTACACAAAATACTGGGGATTACTTTATGTTGAACACTGTGGGAAGATTTATTTACACAAAATACTGAGGAATACTCTATGTTGAACACTGAGGAGATTTATTTACACAAAATACTGAGGAATACTTTATGTTGAACACTGTGGGGAGATTTATTTACACAAAATACTGAGGAATAACTTTATGTTGAACACTGTGGGGAGATTTATTTACACAAAATACTGAGGAATAACTTTATGTTGAACACTGTGGGGAGATTTATTTATACAAAATACTGAGGAATACTTTATGTTGAACACTGTGGGGAGATTTATTTACACAAAATACTGAGGAATACTTTATGTTGAACACTGTGGGGAGATTTATTTACACAAAATACTGAGGAATACTTTATGTTGAACACTGTGGGGAGATTTATTTACACAAAATACTGAGGAATAACTTTATGTTGAACACTGTGGGGAGATTTATTTACACAAAATACTGAGGAATAACTTTATGTTGAACACTGTGGGAAGATTTATTTACACAAAATACTGAGGAATACTTTATGTTGAACACTGTGGGAAGATTTATTTACACAAAATACTGAGGAATACTTTATGTTGAACACTGTGGGAAGATTTATTTACACAAAATACTGAGGAATAACTTTATGTTGAACACTGTGGGGAGATTTATTTACACAAAATACTGAGGAATAACTTTATGTTGAACACTGTGGGGAGATTTATTTACACAAAATACTGAGGAATAACTTTATGTTGAACACTGTGGGGAGATTTATTTATACAAAATACTGAGGAATAACTTTATGTTGAACACTGTGGGGAGATTTATTTACACAAAATACTGAGGAATAACTTCTTGTTGAACACTGTGGGAATATTTATTTACATAAAAGACTTGGAAATACGTTGTGTTGAACACTGTGAGCAGATTTATTTACACAAAATACTGGGAAATACTTTATGTTGAGCACTGAGGGAATATGTATTTACACAAAATACTGGGAATTACTTTATGTTGAACACTGTGGGAAGATTATTTACACAAATATTTGGTAATACTTTATCTTGAACACTGTGGGAAGATTTATTTACACAATATATTGGGAAATATTTTATGTTGAACACTGTGGGAATATTTATTTACATAAAATACTGGGAAATACGTTATGTTGAACACTGTGGGAATATTTATTTACACACAATACTGGGAAATACATTATGCTGAGCACTGTGGGAAGATTTATTTACACAAAATACCGAGAAATATTGTATGTTGAACATTGTGGGAAGATTTATTTACACAAAATACTGAGGAATATTGTATGTTGAGCACTGTGGGAAGATTATTTACACAAAAGACTGGGGATTACTTTATGTTGAACACTGTGGGAAGATTTATTTATACACAATGCTGAGGAATACTTTATGTTGAACACTGTGGGGAGATTTATTTATACAAAATACTGAGGAATACTTCTTGTTGAACACTGTGGGAATATTTATTTACATAAAAGACTTGGAAATACGTTGTGTTGAAAACTGTGAGCAGATTTATTTACACAAAATACTGGGAAATACATTATGTTGAGCACTGTGGGAATATGCATTCACACAAAATACTGGGAATTACTTTATGTTGAACATTGGGAAGATGTATTTACACAAAATACCAAGGAATACTGTATGTTGAGCACTATGGGAAGATATATTTACAAAAAATATTGGGGATTACTTTATGTTGAACACTATGGGAAGATTTATTTACACAAAATACTGAGGAATACTGTATGTTGAACACTGTGGGACGATTTATTTACACAAAATACTGAGGAATACTTTATGTTGAACACTGGGAATATTTATTTATACAAAATACTGGGGATTACTATATGCTGAGCACTGTTGAAAAAATTATTTACACAAAATTCTGGGGATTACTTTATGTTGAACACGGTGGGAAGATTATTTACACAAAATATTTGGTAATACTTTATGTTGAACACTGGGAAGATTTATTTACATAAAATTCTGGGAAATACTTTATGTTGAACACTGTGGAACGATTTATTTACACCAAATACTGAGGAATACTTTATGTTGAACACTGGGAATATTTATTTAAACAAAATACTGGGGATTACCTTATGTTGAGCACTGTGGAAAAAATTATTTACACAAAATACTGGGGATTACTTTATGTTGAACACTGTGGGAAGATTTATTTACACAAAATACTTGGAAATACTTTATGTTGAACACTGGGAAAATTTATTTACACAAAATACTGAGGAATAATGTATGTTTTAGCACTGAGAAGATTTATCTACACAAAATATTGAGGAATACTGTATGTTGAACACTGTGGGAAGATTTATTTACACAAAATATTGAGGAATACTTTATGTTGAACACTGTGGGAAGATTTATTTATACAAAATACTCAGGAATACTGTGTGTTGGGCACTGTAGGAAGCTTTATTTACATACAATATCTGGAAATACTTTATGTTGAGCACTGTGGGAATATTTATTTACACAAAATACTGGGGATTACTTTATGGTGCACACTGTGGGAAGATTTATTTACACAAAATACTGGTGATTACCTTAAGTTGAACACTGTGGGAATGTTAACATAAACTACGGATTGACACCTTGTGCTTAAAACTGTGAGAGGGGCTGTTACCATAACCTACTGATGGTCACCTTATGCTTAAAACCGTGTGAAGTCCTGCTAACATAAACTACTGATTAACACCCTGATGCTTTAAGCTGTGAGGGGCTGTTAACATAAACTACTGATGGACACCTTATGTCTAAAACTGTGAGAGAGGATGCCAACATAAACTACTGATGGACACCTTATGCTTAAAACTGACAGGTCCTGTTAACATAAACTATTGGTGGATACATTATGCTTACAACTGTGAGAGGAACTGTTAACATTAACTACTGGTGGATACCTTATGTTTGATACTGTGAAAGGGCTGTTAACATAAACTACTGGTGGTCACCTTATGTGTAAAACTGTGAGAGGGGCCACTAACATAAACTACTGGTGGATACCTTATGCTTAAAACTGTGAGAGGGGCTGTTAATATAAACTACTGGTGGATACCTGATGGTAAAACGTTGATGGGAGCTGTTAACATAAACTACTGGTGGATACCTTATGTTTAAAACTGAAACTGTGAGAGGGGCTGTTAACATAAAATACTGGTGGATATCTAATGTTTAAAACTGTGAGGGGAGCTATTTAAAAACCAGTGATTCACAGAATCCAATAATCATGTAATTGCTCATTTTCAGACCTTAAAAGTTGTGACTTGAAATGAGGCAGTGATGAACATTTGAAAAAAGTAGATAGACAACGGACGACAAGTGATTGCAAAATTGAAATTGTTACTAGATTTGACACAGATTATTTCTTCTTAGAATCTTTTAAGAAACAATAAACAGTTTAATTACAATACAAATTTTCACAATACAAACAAAAACTTGTTCTTAAAATATCTAGCAACAAAAACAATTGAGAGCAAATAAATTACCCTTTTATTGTATTACATGAAATACTGGTGGATACCATATAATGTAGTAAACTGTGAATATAGAAAACATATTGTGTTAAAAATTAGCATCTGTTTTATATATGACAATTTTGTGTGCAAACATTGAGAACATTAGTTGACATGTGTAGCAAGTTAATCTTTATAATCAACATTAATCAAATATACAAGACTATGTCTTTTATTAAAAACCGTGGAAACTCTGCGTTAAAAGCTAGAGATAAAAACCCAGCATTGGAAAAAAAACCTCTAGAAAACCATTAGTTTCCATAATTTCATTATACATATACCATTACATTTGTAATAACTATTTAAGATACAATTAAGTAACCATGGATACTTAAAACCAGAGTCTCACAGCATCCAATGAGCATGTAATCACCTCACCTGCATTTCATTTTCAGACTTCAAATTTTACACAAAAGATCGAAATATGTAAATTAAAACAGGTGAAAATTCAAACTGCATCTGAATTCCTAGTTTGGTTTCATTTGAATCAATTGTGTGCTTTTATATATATAAATCAAAATTAGCATAATTTGCTCAATTTGTACTTTAGTTAAATGGGCATTCCTCCGACGGAAAACCTAGAATATATGTATCACAGAGCTGATATTCAATTTTGAGCCCATTGTGACTTGAAATGAAGTAGTGATGGACTTTTGAAAAAAGTAAAGCTCATTGTGACTTGAAATGAGGCAGTGATGGATATTTGAAAAAAGTAAAGACAGACAACGGACGACAAGTGATTGCAAAATTGAAATTGTTGCTAGATTTGACACAGATTATTTCTTCCTAGAATCTTTTAGGAAACAATAAAAAGTTTAATTGTAATACAAATAACAACTTGTTCTTAAAATATCTAGCAACAAAAACAATTGAGAGCAAATAAATTACCCTTTAAGTGTATTACACAAAATACTGGTGAATACCTCATTTTACAACTGTGGGAGAGTTGATTTTAAAATATACTGGAGAATACAATGCATATTTTGCATCTGTGGTAAACTGTATGAGTAGTTATAAATTATACAGAAATCTAGAAACATCTTGAGCACTACTAGTATATGAGATACCTAGCTCCAATGTAATAATTCTGTGAAAGCCTAAGATTTTGTATTTAAAATAATAAGATTTACAGAAAATATGTATCTTCTAATGAAAATGTGACTAAAATGAAAATTTCAACCAAAAAAAAAATAAATAAAAAATAGTCTTGAATGTCTCTGAGAATTGAGGTGCACAACATTATTATGTATAAATGTGGTCTTTAAAGTTTCAGGGAAATATAACACAAAATAAGCACACTCTGCTGAAGATGACAAAGATTCAAAAGATGGAAAAATTAGAGAAAAATTCTTAAAACTTCTGTAATATACCATGAATAACTTCAATATGTATGTAATTATTTTGTAGCTTCATGGAAGTTGGACCAGTGCCATAGGAACAATAGTTGATTACACAGAATAAGTACATCTTTTCCCTACTCACATTTTACCATACAATAGTATGCATCCTGGCAAAAATGTAACATTCACAACTGTACATTTATCTTTAGATTATTAGTTTGTTTTAATCAACCATTCTATTTCTGTATAATTTATAATGAACAGTTTAAACATATTTCATTGTCCAAAAACATGACAATAGGATCAGATACAAGTTTTACAACTTAGAACATCTTCTCCTTTATATAAACAATATATATATATATATATATATAGTTGAACATATATACAAAAAAGCTACAATTACAAAGACATGAAATGTACCAGTGAAACAAGATTTGCTATTTGCCCAATGACAAATCAAACCCATCTTAACTATAATTGGACCTTATACAACACTGAAGAATAAAGAAAAAGCAATAACTTTGAACCAGATAAATAGTGCTGTAAAGTTAGGGTCTCTTAGAATTCAGTTACAAAACATACAAGTCTGAAGTTATATATTAAATAAAATGTTGGTACTTCTAATCCTACATTAGATAAATATTGCATTTCATATAAATATTCTGAATAGCACATCATGGAGATGAATGTCATTATCTATTCTTATGCTAAAATGATGTTATTGAAATGGAGAGAAAGAGGTATATTCCACAGTATTGTGTTCAAAATTCATCATTAATAAAACTGAAAGGAATGATGTCATTTTGAAACAAATAAATATTAAATAGCTATCCATTTTTCTGACAAATATTGTGAAACTATTATAATATCATTAATATTTTCTTCATTATATTTCCATATGATATATAATATTATATATTGTACATGTATATTCACAACTGCTGCATTTAATTATATGTCTTGCACATTTTGAAAGTCATTATCTAATTGTATTCTCATGTGACAGTTTATTATATCTTGAGTAAAATAAAGTCTTGAAATTTTGTTCATAATTTAAACAAATTACTTCTGAATAGAGAACTAATCAATTAGATATACTAAGGAATAATGAAAAAGTTGTATATCTAATATGCAAACTTGTACAATTATTATAATGATCCAACATTATGCTAATTAAAAACAATCAATCAAATGTCAACTGACATTCAAGCATGTCAAATTTTAATATATCATGTTATTAGTCATCATAAGTTCAAACCAGATATAGAAAATACATACATAACCACAATCTTAGAACACAAAGTCATACAACAAGGAGTTTGGCAATCAGATTCCATATCAATGAACAAATCTTGTGGTAAGAACAATCTCAACCAAAATACACTATGAATCATACATGTATTATTTGTGGTTTTCTGAACAGTTAGCTGTTAACTGGTAACAGGTATATTGTGAAAAGGGATATGTACAGCTCAGTGACATTAGCTGAAGTGTTGAGCCATAGTGTTAGTAACCATACATGTTTAGTGTTTTAATAAGTGAAATGGGGAATGTAAAGCTGTGAGTTATATAGTGTTGAGCAATACATTTTTAATATAGGAGGTTTTTAATCAGTGAAATTTGGAAAGTACAGCTCAGTGACATTAGCTGAAGTGTCGAGCCATAGTGTTAGTAACCATACATGTTTAGTTTTTTAATAAGTGAAATGGGGAATGTAAAGCTGTGAGTTATATAGTGTTGAGCAATACATTTTTAGTATAGGAGGTTTTTAATCAGTGAAATTTGGAAAGTACAGCTCAGTGACATTAGCTGAAGTGTTGAGCCATAGTGTTAGTAACCATACATGTTTAGTTTTTTAATAAGTGAAATGGGGAATGTAAAGCTGTGAGTTATATAGTGTTGAGCAATACATTTTTAGTATAGGAGGTTTTTAATCAGTGAAATTTGGAAAGTACAGCTCAGTGACATTAGCTGAAGTGTTGAGCCATAGTGTTAGTAACCATACATGTTTAGTTTTTTAATAAGTGAAATGGGGAATGTAAAGCTGTGAGTTATATAGTGTTGAGCAATACATTTTTAGTATAGGAGGTTTTTAATCAGTGCAATTTGGAAAGTACAGCTCAGTGACATTAGCTGAAGTGTTGAGCCATAGTGTTAGTAACCATACATGTTTAGTTTTTTAATAAGTGAAATGGGGAATGTAAAGCTGTGAATTATATAGTGTGAGCAATACATTTTTAGTATAGGAGGTTTTTAATCAGTGCAATTTGGAAAGTACAGCTCAGTGATATTAACTGAAGTGTTGAGCCATAGTGTTAGTACGGGGGTGGTGTGTGTAATTAAGTGAAGCATGTGTTAGTATGGGGGGGGGGGGGGGGGGGCTGTAATTAAGTGAAGCATGTGTTAGTACGGAGGTGGTGTGTGTAATTAAGTGAAGCATGTGTTAGTACAGGGGTGGTGTGTGTAATTAAGTGAAGCATGTGTTAGTACGGAGGTGGTGTGTGTAATTAAGTGAAGCATGTGTTAGTACGGGGGTGTTGTGTGTAATTAAGTGAAGCATGTGTTAGTACGGGGGTGGTGTGTGTAATTAAGTGAAGCATGTGTTAGTACAGGGGTGGTGTGTGTAATTAAGTGAAGCATGTGTTAGTACAGGGGTGGTGTGTGTAATTAAGTGAAGCATGTGTTAGTACGGGGTGGTGTGTATAACTAAGTGAAGCATAGTATATAGAAAACCATAACAAAGCATGTCTGATACATTTTTTTCAAAGTAGACTTTCTGACCACATTTATCTGTTCATTATATGGCCATCTGATAATAGTGCACAAACTCGCTATGAAAAGAACTTTGTGCCCTAATACCGTAGCCAGTATATATTTTTACCATAATTAGTAGTCAAACCTGCCTTAAAGGGCACCTCTATATAACAAATCAATGTATATAAAGGACAATCTCATTCTCTCCCATTAATGAATAGTGCATATAATTTTAACCTCTATATAAAGGGAAACTGCTCATAAAGGCCACATTATCAGGTTCCCTTAAGTGGCCTTATATACAGGTTTGACTGTACATATAAAAAATGTCACTATTTTTCATATCAACTCCATCAATTAAAAAAAATCAATTAATTCAACCCAAATGAGACAAACATTTTATAGATTTAAAAAGTTGAAATGTGATCTTCATAATTAAAAAGAAGATCCATTATTAATTTTGTTATTTTGTACTCCTAGTAAAAAGTCAGAATTTGTTGCAGAAATTTTGCTTGCCTCAACCTGTATTTAAAAATTTGATGTGTGCCAAGTTTCTCATTCAAATATTGAACTTCATTTTTTACTATAATAATTCTCAAAGGTTTGAACATGTTTACAAAACATACATCAGAGTAATAATATATCACAAATAACTGATACATTCACAAAAATAGTTCTTTATCATGGGATCTTTTATCATTACATCTTATGTTTTACCATAACATCTATCCATGTATAGCTAACTGTTAATCATGTAAATGTATACCATATCCTCTGTCTATGTATAACTAACTGTTGATCCAGTACATGTATACCATTACATCTGTCTATGTATAACTAACTGTTGATCCAGTACATGTATACCATTACATCTGTCTATGTATAACTAACTGTTGATCCAATACAAGTATACCATTACATCTGTCTATGTATAACTAACTGTTGATCCAGTACATGTATACCATTACATCTGTCTATGTATAACTAACTGTTGATCCAGTACATATATACCATTACATCTGTATGTATAACTAACTGTTGATCCAGTACATGTGTACCATAACATCTGTCTATGTATAACTAACTGTGGATCCAGTACATGTATAACATTACATCTGTCTGTATAACTAACTGTTGATCCAGTACATGTATACCATTACATCTGTCTATGTATAACTAACTGTTGATCCAGTACATGTATACCATAACATCTGTCTATGTATAACTAACTGTTGATCCAGTACATGTATAACATTACATCTGTCTGTATAACTAACTGTTGATCCAGTACATGTATACCATTACATCTGTCTATGTATAACTAACTGTTGATCCAGTACATGTATACCACAACATCTGTATATGTATAACTAACTGTTGATCTAGTACATGTATACCATTACATCTGTCTATGTATAACTAACTGTTGATCCAGTACATGTATACCATAACATCTGTCTATTTATAACTAACTGTTGATCCAGTACATGTATACCATTACATCTGTCTATGTATAACTAACTGTTGATCCAGTACATGTATACCATTACATCTGTCTATGTATAACTAACTGTTGATCCAGTACATGTATACCATTACATCTGTATGTATAACTAACTGTTGATCCAGTACATGTGTACCATAACATCTGTCTATGTATAACTAACTGTTGATCCAGTACATGTATACCATTACATCTGTTTATGTATAACTAACTGTTGATCTAGTACATGTATACCATAACATCTGTCTATGTATAACTAACTGTTGATCCAGTACATGTATACCACAACATCTGTCTATGTATAACTAACTGTTGATCCATTACATGTATACCATTACATCTGTCTATGTATAACTAACTGTTGATCCAGTACATGTATACCATAACATCTGTCTATGTATAACTAACTGTTGATCCAGTACATGTATACCATAACATCTGTCTATGTATAACTAACTGTTGATCCAGTACATGTATACCATAACATCTGTCTATGTATAACTAACTGTTGATCCATTACATGTATACCATTACATCTGTCTATGTATAACTAACTGTTGATCCAGTACATGTATACCATTACATCGGTCTCTGTATAACTAACTGTTGATCCAGTACATGTATACCATTACATCTGTCTATGTATAGCTCACTGTTGATTCAGTACATGTATACCATTACATCTGTCTATGTATAACTAACTGTTGATCCAGTACATGCATACCATAACATCTGTCTATGTATAACTAACTGTTGATCCAGTACATGTATACCATAACATCAGTCTATGTATAACTAACTGTTGATCCAGTACATGTATACCATTACATCTGTATGTATAACTAATTGTTGATCCAGTACATGTATACCATAACATCTGTCTATGTATAACTAACTGTTGATCCAGTACATGTATACCACAACATCTGTCTATGTATAACTAACTGTTGATCCAGTACATGTATACCATTACATCTGTCTATGTATAACTAACTGTTGATCCAGTACATGTATACCATAACATCTGTCTATGTATAACTAACTGTTGATCCAGTACATGTATACCACAACATCTGTCTATGTATAACTAACTGTTGATCTAGTACATGTATACCATAACATCTGTCTATGTATAACTAACTGTTGATCCAGTACATGTATACCATTACATCTGTCTATGTATAACTAACTGTTGATCCAGTACATGTATACCATAACATCTGTCTATGTATAACTAAATGTTGATCCAGTACATGTATACCATAACATCTGTCTATGCATAACTAACTGTTGATCCAGTACATGTATACCATTACATCTGTCTATGTATAACTAACTGTTGATCCAGTACATGCATACCATAACATCTGTCTATGTATAACTAACTGTTGATCCAGTACATGTATACCATTACATCTGTCTATGTATAACTAACTGTTGATCCAGTACATGTATACCACAACATCTGTCTATGTATAACTAACTGTTGATCCAGTACATGTATACCATAACATCTGTCTATGTATAACTAACTGTTGATCCAGTACATGTATACCATTACATCTGTCTATGTATAACTAACTGTTGATCCAGTACATGCATACCATAACATCTGTCTATGTATAACTAACTGTTGATCCAGTACATGTATACCATAACATCAGTCTATGTATAACTAACTGTTGATCCAGTACATGTATACCATAACATGTGTCTATGTATAACTAACTGTTGATCCAGTACATGTATACCATAACATCTGTCTATGTATAACTAACTGTTGATCCAGTACATGTATACCATAACATCTATCTATGTATAACTAACTGTTGATCCAGTACATGTATATCATTACATCTGTATATGTATAACTAACTGTTGATCCAGTACATGTATACCATTACATCTGTCTATGTATAACTAACTGTTGATCCAGTACATGTATACCACAACATCTGTCTATGTATAACTAACTGTTGATCCAGTACATGTATACCATTACATCTGTCTATGTATAACTAAATGTTGATCCAGTACATGTATACCATAACATCTGTCTATGCATAACTAACTGTTGATCCAGTACATGTATACCATTACATCTGTCTATGTATAACTAACTGTTGATCCAGTACATGTATACCATAACATCTGTCTATGTATAACTAACTGTTGATCCAGTACATGTATACCATAACATCTGTCTATGTATAACTAACTGTTGATCCAGTACATGTATACCATTACATCTGTCTATGTATAACTAACTGTTGATCCAGTACATGTATACCACAACATCTGTCTATGTATAACTAACTGTTGATCCAGTACATGTATACCATTACATCTGTCTATGTATAACTAACTGTTGATCCAGTACATGTATACCATTACATCGGTCTCTGCATAACTAACTGTTGATCCAGTACATGTATACCATTACATCTGTCTATGTATAGCTAACTGTTGATTCAGTACATGTATACCTTTACATCTGTCTATGTATAACTAACTGTTGATCCAGTACATGCATACCATAACATCTGTCTATGTATAACTAACTGTTGATCCAGTACATGTATACCATAACATCAGTCTATGTATAACTAACTGTTGATCCAGTACATGTATACCATTACATCTGTATGTATAACTAACTGTTGATCCAGTACATGTATACCATAACATGTGTCTATGTATAACTAACTGTTGATCCAGTACATGTATACCATAACATCTGTCTATGTATAACTAACTGTTGATCCAGTACATGTATACCATAACATCTATCTATGTATAACTAACTGTTGATCCAGTACATGTATACCATAACATCTGTCTATGTAT
The DNA here is from genome assembly GCA_963680875.1 of Bathymodiolus brooksi. Taxonomy (NCBI): domain Eukaryota; kingdom Metazoa; phylum Mollusca; class Bivalvia; order Mytilida; family Modiolidae; genus Bathymodiolus; species Bathymodiolus brooksi. Next base: position 101,993,011 of record OY804581.1, on the reverse strand, counting down.
AACTAAATGTTGATCCAGTACATGTATACCATAACATCTGTCTATGTATAACTAACTGTTGATCCAGTACATGTATACCATTACATCTGTCTATGTATAACTAACTGTTGATCCAGTACATGTATACCATAACATCTGTCTATGTATAACTAAATGTTGATCCAGTACATGTATACCATAACATCTGTCTATGCATAACTAACTGTTGATCCAGTACATGTATACCATTACATCTGTCTATGTAAAACTAACTGTTGATCCAGTACATGTATACCATAACATCTGTCTATGTATAACTAACTGTTGATCCAGTACATGTATACCATAACATCTGTCTATGTATAACTAACTGTTGATCCAGTACATGCATACCATTACACCTGTCTATGTATAACTAACTGTTGATCCAGTACATGTATACCACAACATCTGTCTATGTATAACTAACTGTTGATCCAGTACATGTATACCATAACATCTGTCTATGTATAACTAACTGTTGATCCAGTACATGTATACCATTACATCTGTCTATGTATAACTAACTGTTGATCCAGTACATGTATACCATAACATCAGTCTATGTATAACTAACTGTTGATCCAGTACATGTATACCATAACATGTGTCTATGTATAACTAACTGTTGATCCAGTACATGTATACCATAACATCTGTCTATGTATAACTAACTGTTGATCCAGTACATGTATACCATAACATCTATCTATGTATAACTAACTGTTGATCCAGTACATGTATATCATTACATCTGTATATGTATAACTAACTGTTGATCCAGTACATGTATACCATTACATCTGTCTATGTATAACTAACTGTTGATCCAGTACATGTATACCACAACATCTGTCTATGTATAACTAACTGTTGATCCAGTACATGTATACCATTACATCTGTCTATGTATAACTAAATGTTGATCCAGTACATGTATACCATAACATCTGTCTATGCATAACTAACTGTTGATCCAGTACATGTATACCATTATATCTGTCTATGTATAACTAACTGTTGATCCAGTACATGTATACCATAACATCTGTCTATGTATAACTAACTGTTGATCCAGTACATGTATACCATAACATCTGTCTATGTATAACTAACTGTTGATCCAGTACATGTATACCATTACATCTGTCAATGTATAACTAACTGTTGATCCAGTACATGTATACCACAACATCTGTCTATGTATAACTAACTGTTGATCCAGTACATGTATACCATTACATCTGTCTATGTATAACTAACTGTTGATCCAGTACATGTATACCATTACATCGGTCTCTGCATAACTAACTGTTGATCCAGTACATGTATACCATTACATCTGTCTATGTATAGCTAACTGTTGATTCAGTACATGTATACCTTTACATCTGTCTATGTATAACTAACTGTTGATCCAGTACATGCATACCATAACATCTGTCTATGTATAACTAACTGTTGATCCAGTACATGTATACCATAACATCAGTCTATGTATAACTAACTGTTGATCCAGTACATGTATACCATTACATCTGTATGTATAACTAACTGTTGATCCAGTACATGTATACCATAACATGTGTCTATGTATAACTAACTGTTGATCCAGTACATGTATACCATAACATCTGTCTATGTATAACTAACTGTTGATCCAGTACATGTATACCATAACATCTATCTATGTATAACTAACTGTTGATCCAGTACATGTATATCATTACATCTGTATATGTATAACTAACTGTTGATCCAGTACATGTATACCATTACATCTGTCTATGTATAACTAACTGTTGATCCAGTACATGTATACCACAACATCTGTCTATGTATAACTAACTGTTGATCCAGTACATGTATACCATTACATCTGTCTATGTATAACTAACTGTTGATCCAGTACATGTATGCCATTACATATGTCTATGTATAACTAACTGTTGATCCAGTACATGTATACCACAACATCTGTCTATGTATAACTAACTGTTGATCCAGTACATGTATACCATTACATCTGTCTATGTATAACTAACTGTTGATCCAGTACATGTATACCATAACATCTGTCTATGTATAACTAACTGTTGATCCAGTACATGTATACCATTACATCGGTCTATGCATAACTAACTGTTGATCCAGTACATGTATACCATTGCATCGGTCTCTGTATAACTAACTGTTGATCCAGTACATGTATACCATTACATCTGTCTATGTATAACTAACTGTTGATCCAGTACATGTATACCATTACATCTGTCTATGTATAACTAACTGTTGATCCAGTACATGAATACCATTACATCTGTCTATGTATAACTAACTGTTGATCCAGTACATGTATACCATTACATCTGTCTAGGTATAACTAACTGTTGATCCAGTACATGTATACCACAACATCTGTCTATGTATAACTAACTGTTGATCCAGTACATGTATACCATTACATCTGTCTATGTATAACTAAATGTTGATCCAGTACATGTATACCATAACATCTGTCTATGCATAACTAACTGTTGATCCAGTACATGTATACCATTACATCTGTCTATGTATAACTAACTGTTGATCCAGTACATGTATACCATAACATCTGTCTATGTATAACTAACTGTTGATCCAGTACATGTATACCATAACATCTGTCTATGTATAACTAACTGTTGATCCAGTACATGTATACCATTACATCTGTCTATGTATAACTAACTGTTGATCCAGTACATGTATACCACAACATCTGTCTATGTATAACTAACTGTTGATCCAGTACATGTATACCATTACATCTGTCTATGTATAACTAACTGTTGATCCAGTACATGTATACCATTACATCGGTCTCTGCATAACTAACTGTTGATCCAGTACATGTATACCATTACATCTGTCTATGTATAGCTAACTGTTGATTCAGTACATGTATACCTTTACATCTGTCTATGTATAACTAACTGTTGATCCAGTACATGCATACCATAACATCTGTCTATGTATAACTAACTGTTGATCCAGTACATGTATACCATAACATCAGTCTATGTATAACTAACTGTTGATCCAGTACATGTATACCATTACATCTGTATGTATAACTAACTGTTGATCCAGTACATGTATACCATAACATCAGTCTATGTATAACTAACTGTTGATCCAGTACATGTATACCATTACATCTGTATGTATAACTAACTGTTGATCCAGTACATGTATACCATAACATGTGTCTATGTATAACTAACTGTTGATCCAGTACATGTATACCATAACATCTGTCTATGTATAACTAACTGTTGATCCAGTACATGTATACCATAACATCTATCTATGTATAACTAACTGTTGATCCAGTACATGTATATCATTACATCTGTATATGTATAACTAACTGTTGATCCAGTACATGTATACCATTACATCTGTCTATGTATAACTAACTGTTGATCCAGTACATGTATACCACAACATCTGTCTATGTATAACTAACTGTTGATCCAGTACATGTATACCATAACATCTATCTATGTATAACTAACTGTAGATCCAGTACATGTATATCATTACATCTGTATATGTATAACTAACTGTTGATCCAGTACATGTATACCATTACATCTGTCTATGTATAACTAACTGTTGATCCAGTACATGTATGCCATTACATCTGTCTATGTATAACTAACTGTTGATCCAGTACATGTATACCACAACATCTGTCTATGTATAACTAACTGTTGATCCAGTACATGTATACCATTACATCTGTCTATGTATAACTAACTGTTGATCCAGTACATGTATACCATAACATCTGTCTATGTATAACTAACTGTTGATCCAGTACATGTATACCATTACATCGGTCTATGCATAACTAACTGTTGATCCAGTACATGTATACCATTGCATCGGTCTCTGTATAACTAACTGTTGATCCAGTACATGTATACCATTACATCTGTCTATGTATAACTAACTGTTGATCCAGTACATGTATACCATTACATCTGTCTATGTATAACTAACTGTTGATCCAGTACATGAATACCATTACATCTGTCTATGTATAACTAACTGTTGATCCAGTACATGTATACCATTACATCTGTCTAGGTATAACTAACTGTTGATCCAGTACATGTATACCATTACATCTGTATGTATGTTTTCTGTCTGTTGACTGTTCGTATGTCTGGGTCAACTTATGTAGGCCTATAACATTTCATATTATCCATGTTGAAAGAGGGCTGGTCTCTCTTAGCTGTTGGTCCTGAAAAATAATGAAGAATGTTAAAAATAATATCTTGAAGACATTTTCAGAGCAATTCTACAATGATGTAATGTAACATACTGATACGGATACGGATTTATATAAGTTTAATAACTTGTTTTCGGATCCTCTTAATTAATTCATAGTCATTACTATTGTTGTATTTAAATTGTTGTACTATATTCATATGTATTGATTAATAAAATATGTTTACACTAACATACTGTATGATTTCACTTTTCTTGTATTTTACCTCTTTTCACATATGATCGGTCCTACACAAATTATGTCATGCAGTGGCAGCCATCTTGACATTCTGAAGCATAGGAAAAATTATAATGACACTGTAAGGGGCCATCCAATGCTTATTCATGTACAGTTTTGGGTCAATCAAGAGTTTTGTTTTTGAAATTTATTCATTTTTAAGTAGGGCTCTATGCTGAGCAAAGTCCTGTGATGTTGGCCATCTTTGATTTCCGATCAACACAAACATATCTGTTGAGAACCATCCAAGGGATGTTTCGTCCATGTATTATTTCAAATGGTTAAGTGGTTTCTCAGAATAATTAAATTATTTCTCCTCGCATTATTCCCCTTTGATTATCTAATTAAATAGGTTGTAGATTCAATGATTATAGTCCGTTTGACTTCTATAAATCTCCAGAAATAAAATCTTAAAAATTCATTTTTTAAATCAACAATTTTTTTGCAGTTGTATGTACATATATGATATCTATAAAGTATGATAATTAATTTCTAAATGTTTGGCCAATTAATAAAAAGTTTGTCCATTAAGTCTCCATAGAAAAAAAAACAGCAGCAGACAATCTAAGGAACATTCCAAACCAACCAAGTTTTATTTCAATGGTAGAGTGGTTTTGGACATGGACAATTTTTTTTAAATATTTTTCTCATTGACATGCAGAACAGACATTTTCTGTTCCAACTTGCTCTATTTGTTTCTTTATATCTGTACTAGGATCCTATGAATTGGTATAAATTCCTGACTGAAACAAATAAAATACATAATGATGAGAGACCACCTGATTGATTACCCATGTTTCAATTGGTATTGAGAGAGCAGGGTCCGTTGTTCAAAACAGTGGATAAAGTTATCTGCTGGATAAATCATCTATCCAGTGGACAACTTCTGTTGCTCAAAAGTTGTCCACTGGACAAATGTGCTTTATCCTGGACAACTTTTGTCAAGTTTAATTGGGTACGGATAAAGCTTTATCCAGTGGATAAAATAAATACATTTTTTGTATGATCGCCAATTGAAATTACATTCGATTTTATTTTTTTATTTAATTTCAAAAATAGCATTTCCCTTTTTTTTTTGGAAATAGACTACACTACACATAACAGGAACTAAGATAAATAGATAGATTTTAAATACAAATGTAAATAAATAAATGTTATACAATATAAATAATAAATTGAGGAGAAAAAAAACCACACACACCATCAGAACTGATTTCGGATTTAATTTGTTGTCAGTGCGAGTAAATTAAAGAGAGGTGTAATTGATGGGACTGGTTGGTTATTTTAGTCTTCCGTGATCTTGTATTTTTCTTCCAAAATATTTTCTGTTGGGTTTTTTGTGCCGTGAATCGTTATGAGAACATTTTCCGTGAATCGTTTTCAGTCAAATTTATTTTACATTCTTCATGATATACGCCTCTCGTCTACGTTTTTTGTGAACCTTTTTTCAATGTGGTCTTCTGTGTTTGTTCTTTGTTGGTTTTTTCCTCTCAAAGATGTTGTCAATATTACATGAATTACTGGACACATCGACAGTTCAATTGCCGACAAAATAAACCGACTAGCGAGGATGTATAAATGGTAAAAAAATACCTTTTCAATTACATTGGGTTACATTTTTTTTAATATGAACAGAAGAATTTATTTACCGTGCCTTCAATTGACCAGTAAAAAATACTTTTGATGAATAGTGACGAGGACCCCCCTTTTCTTTAGTTCAAAAGTGGAAGAATGGCTTATGATGATATTAGTGATGGGCAATTGTTTACTAGATCTGTTTGCTGTTTTTGATTTAGATTTGGAACCGATTTGAGTTGATAATTCTTGTTGTTTTTGTTTGTTTTGTTTTTTTGTCTCTCAACAGTTGGAGTTAAATATGTTTTTCATTTTTGGTCTGGATTGCTTTAAGAGAGGAAGTGCAAAAAGAGCATGGGAGTTGTCCACAGGACAAAATTTTATCCAGTGAATAGCTATCCAATCATTGTCTTTGCTTTTGATCAACCAATTTTAACCACTGGCTAGCTATCCACTGGATAAGTAGTTGTCCAGTGGACACCTTATCCAGTGGATAACTTTATCCAGTATTTTGAACAACCGGGCCCAGTTTGACAAACTGGAAAAGGAATTGATCCATTGTTTGAATACAATTGCCTTTGTTTACATGTGAATCCAATTGTTGGACATTTAAACTCATTGATGTATATTGGAAGAGAAGTCAATCACTTATTGATTAAAACTCCCATAAAAATTCAACTCATCTGGTAAAGGATTTTGATCTTCTTTGATGTTAAAAAAAAAGTTTACTTCCGATATATATAAAAATTATGTAAATAAACCAGAGGCTCCCAGGAGCCTGTAATCGCTCACCTGGATCAAAGCTGATTTCAATAACAACGCAACTGCACTGTGGTGGCAATCTTGGTGGGAGAGCGTGACTGCCGGATACAGTTTTGGAAGAGGACAATCCAATGACTATTCCATCAAAGTTTGGTTCTAATTGAGCTACTGGTTCCAGACAAGATGGTTTTTATGTGAATTTCCCATAGGGTTCTATGTTAAACTAAGTTCAGCTGTGCAGCCATCTTGGTCAGAGGGCGGGACCACCAGACACAATTTTGGAAGAGGACCATCCAATGACCATTTCATCAAAATTTAGTTCTTATTGAGCAAATGGTTTCAGACAAGAAGATTTTTATGGGAATTTCCCATAGGGTCCTATGTTAAATTAATTGCGGCTGTGGTGGCCATCTTGGTTGGAGGTCTGAAATGCCGGACACAATTTTGGAAGGGGACCACCCAAGGATCATTTCAGCAAAGTTTGGTTGAGATTGGCTCAGTAGTTTCAGAGGAGAAGATTTTCTTTTAAATTCATCCCCCCTTTTTCTATTTTTAGCTTGGTGGCCATCTTGGTTGGAAGTCGGGATCATCGGACACAATTTTGGAAGGGGGCCATCCAAGGACCATACCACCAAAGATTGGTTGCAATTGGCTCAGTGGTTTCTGAGGAGAAGATTTTTATGTGAATTTCCCATAGGGTCCTATGTTAAGCTAAGTTCGGCTGTGGGGGCCATCTTGGTCGAAGGGCCGAACCGCCGGACATATTTTTGGAAGAGAACCATCCAATGACTATTTCATCAACATTTAGTTCTTATTAAGCAAATGGTTTCAGACAAGAAGATTTTTATGGGAATTTCCCATAGGGTCCTATGTTAAATTAAGTTCGGTTGTGGCTGCCATCTTGGTCGGAGGTCTGAAATGCCAGACACAATTTTGGAAGGGGACCACACAAGGATCATTTCAGCAAAGTTTGGTTGAGATTGGCTCAGTAGTTTCAGAGAAGATTTTTTTTAAATTTCATCCCCCCTTTTTTCTATTTTTAGCTTGGTGGCCATCTTGGTTGGAAGTCGGGATCACCGGACACAATTTTGGAAGGGGGCCATCCAAGAACCATTCCACCAAAGTTTGGTTCTAATTGAGCTACTGGTTCCAGACGATGGTTTTTATGTGAATTTTCCATAGGGTTCTATGTTAAACTAAGTTCAGCTGTGCAGCCATCTTGGTCAGAGGGTGGGACCACCAGACACAATTTTGGAAGAGGACCATCCAATGACTATTTTATCAAAGGTTGGTTCCAATTGAGCAACTGGTTCCAGACAAGAAGATTTTTATGTGAATTTCCCATAGGGTCCTATGTTCAGCTAAGTTCGGCTGTTTGGGCCATCTTGGTCGAAGGGCCTAACCGCCAGACATATTTTTGGAAGAGAACCATCCAATGACTATTTCATCAAAATTTAGTTCTTATTGAGCAAATGGTTTCAGATGAAGATTTTTTATGGGAATTTCCCATAGGGTCCTATGTTAAGCTAAGTTCGGCTGTTTGGGCCATCTTGGTTGAAGGGCCTAACCGCCAGACATATTTTTGGAAGAGAACCATCCAATGACTATTTCATCAAAATTTAGTTCTTATTGAGCAAATGGTTTCAGATGAAGATTTTTTATGGGAATTTCCCATAGGGTCCTATGTTAAATTAAGTTCGGCTGTGGCGGCCATCTTGGTCGGAGGTCTGAAATGCCAAACACAATTTTGGAAGGGGACCACCCAAGAATCATCTCAGCAAAGTTTGGTTGAGATTGGCTCAATAGTTTCAGAGGAGATGATTTTTTTTTTATTTCATCCCCCCTTTTTTTCTGATTTACATAATCGATCAAAATCGACAAAAGTTCAAAGTTCATAAAAAATCCCGTAATATATGTTAAAAAGCTCATCATTATGCTTATACAGTTCAAATTCCGGCACATTCTGGCTTAAAATAAAGCAGTTTTGGCCATTTGAAGTAATTTCTATTTTAAGTAATGGCAGCCATCTTGGATACAGGACGCCACTGATGGACACAATTTTGAAAGGGGACGGAGTGGTTTCTAACAAGAAGATTTGTAAATGATTTTTTGCTTATTTATGCCTAATTTGCATAATCGGTCAAAATTGGCAAAAGTTCAAAGTTCATAAAACATCACATAATATATGTTAAAAAGCTAATCATTATGCTTATACAGCTCAAATTTGAGCACATTCTGACTTAAAATAAAGCAGTTTTGGCCATTTGAAGAGGGTGATTCAGGCCAAGTTTGGTTTAAATTGGCCCAGTGGTTTTAGAGGTGAAGATTTTTTAAAAAGTTTACAGACGGACGCCAAGTAATGGCAATAGCTCACACAAGTGAGCTAAAAGGTTTACGACGCACGACGGACGGACGGACGCCAAGTGATGGTGAAAGCTAACTAGAGGCTCCCAGGAGCCTGTATAGCTCACCTGGGTATAATAACAACATCAGTCAATAAAACTTGACAACTTCGGAAAAAAAAATTAACAAATGTAGCCTTCATCATTGCAGACCCCTTCTACAAAAAAATGTGGGCAGGGGTTCCCCCTTTAATGTAAGTTATCAAAATTGCTGTAAAAAAACAGATATGTCAATGATTCTCAAAATTTAGCTTTTCCTACTTCACATTTTGTAATAGAGTTGCTTCCGTTTTATTATTTGAGTAACCAAAAGCAGTGAGTCAACAAAAAATGCATTTCAAGAGGAATAACTCTTCACAGTTATCGCACATTTTTAACTGTGGGAAATTTTTTGTAGATCTTGACATGCTGAACATTTTTGCAGTTTAAACTTTCCCTCTATCTCTAATAGTTTTTGAGATATAAGATGATAGTATTAAAATTGAGAACATTTTGATGAAAAAGGGCAATAACTCCAAAATGGGTAATTGGATTTACTTCAAAATTGCAGGATAGGAAGATCTTGACATGCTGCAAATTTTTGCAATTTAAACTTATCTCTTATAGTTTTTGAAATATAAGACGAAAAGTATTAATTTTTTTTTATAAATCTGATGAAAAAAGGGCAAGAACTCCAAGATGGGTAATCAGATTTACTTCAAAATTGCAGGTAAAAAAAAAAAATTGATCGCAGGGTCAAACCGCCAGACACATTTTTGGAAGAGAACCATCCAATGACTATTTCATCAAAATTTTGTTCTTATTGAGCAAATGGTTTCAGACAAAAAGATTTTTATGGGAATTTCCCATAGGGTCCTATGTTAAATTAAGTTCGGCTGTGGCGGCCATCTTGGTCGGTGTTCTGAAATGACGGACACAATTTTGGAAGAGGACCACCCAAGAATCATTTCAGCAAAGTTTGGTTGAGATTGGCTCAGTAGTTTCAGAGGAGAAGATTTTTTTAAAATTTCATCCCCCCCTTTTTTCTAATTTGCATAATCTGTCAAAATCGGCAAAAGTTCAAAGTTCATAAAAAATCCTGTAATCTATGTTAAAAAGCTCATCATTATGCTTATAGAGTTCAAATTTGGGCACTTTCTGGCTTAAAATAGAGCAGTTTTGGCCATTTGAAAAAAATTCTATTTTTAGTAATGGCGGCCATCTTGGATACAGGACGGCGCTGACGGACACAATTTTGAAAGGGGACCACATAAGGATCATTTCAGCAAAGTTTGGTTGAGATTGGCTCAGTAGTTTCAGAGGAGAAGATTTTTTTTTAATTTCATCCCACCTTTTTTCTGATTTGCATAATCGGTCAAAATCTGCAAAAGTTCAAAGTTCATAAAAAATCCTATAATACATGTTAAAAAGCTCATCATTATGCTTATACAGTTCAAATTTGGGCAGTTTCTGGCTTAAAATAGAGCAGTTTTGGCCATTTGAAGAAATTTCTATTTTTAGTAATGGCGGCCATCTTGGATACAGGACGGCGCTGACAGACACAACTTTGAAAGGGGACCACCTAAGGATCATTTCAGCAAAGTTTGGTTGAGATTGGCTCAGTAGTTTCAGAGGAGAAGATTTTTTTTTAATTTCATTCCCCCCTTTTTTCTAATTTGCATAATCGGTCAAAATCGGTAAAAGTTCAAAGTTCATAAAAAATCCCGTAATATATGTTAAAAAGCTCATCATTATGCTTATACAGTTCAAATTTGGGCACTTTCTGGCTTAAAATAGAGCAGTTTTGGCCATTTGAAGAAATTTCTATTTTTAGTAATGGCGGCCATCTTGGATACAGGACGGCGTTGACGGACACAATTTTGAAAGGGGACCACCTAAGAATCATTTCAGCAAAGTTTGGTTGAGATTGGCTCTGTAGTTTCAGAGGAGAAGATTTTTTTTAACTTCATCCCCCCTTTTTTCTAATTTGCATAATCGGTCAAAATCAGTAAAAGTTCAAAGTTCATAAAAAATCCCGTAATATATGTTAAAATGCTCATCATTTTGCTTATACAGTTCAAATTTGGGCACTTTCTGTCTTAAAATAGAGCAGTTTTGACCATTTGAAGAAATTTCTATTTTTAGTAATGGCGGCCATCTTGGATACAGGACGCCGCTGACGGACACAATTTTGAAAGGGGACCACCTAAGGATCATCTCAGCAAAGTTTGGTTGAGATTGTCTCAGTAGTTTCAGAGGAGAAGATTTTTTTTAATTTCATCCCACCTTTTTTCTAATTTGCATAATCTGTCAAAATCTGCAAAAGTTCAAAGTTCATAAAAAATCCTGTAATATATGTTAAAAAGCTCATCATTATGCTTATACAGTTCAAATTTGGGCACTTTCTGGCTTAAAATAGAGCAGTCTTGGCCATTTGAAGAAATTTCTATTTTTAGTAATGGCGGCCATCTTGGATACAGGACGGCGCTGAGGGACACGACTTTGAAAGGGAACCACCTAAGGATCATTTCAACAAAGTGTGGTTGAGATTGGCTCAATAGTTTCAGAGAAGATTTTTTTTTAAATTTCATCCTCCCTTTTTTCTAATTTGCATAATCGGTCAAAATGGGTAATGGGATTTACTTCAAAATTGCAGGGTAGGTAGATCTTGATATGCTGCACATTTTTGCAATAAACTTAACATCTATCTCTAAATAGTTTTTGAAATATAAGACGAAAAGTATTAAAATTTTTAAAAAAAATTATGAAAAAAGGGCAATAACTCCAAGATGGATAATCAAGTTAACCTTTATCTCTTATAGTTTTTGAAATATAAGACGAAAAGTATTAAAATTTTACAAATTTGATGAAAAAAGGGCAATAACTCCAAGATGGGTAATCAGATTTACTTCAAAATTGCAGGGTAGGTAGATCTTGATGTGCTGATAATTTTTACCCCATGTCAGATTTTTGATATTATTAACGGTTTTTGAGTTATTACCCAAAACCTGCAATTTTACCATATGTTCAATTTTTAGTAAAAGTGGCCATGTTGGTTGGTACACGGCATCACTGAACACAATTTTGAAACTAGACACCCTAGTGATGATTCAGACCAAGTTTGGTTTCCATTGGTCTAGTACTTTCAGAGGAGAAGATTTTTGAAAAAGTTTACGACGTACGACGGACAGACGACGACAAGTGATGGCAATAGCTCACCTGACCCTTTGGATCAGGTGAGCTAAAAATGATACCCTCCCATCCCCCCCCCCCCCCCCCCAAATAAAAGAATAAAAAAACACAAAAGAAAACAAAATCATAGAGATTTTACTTTCAAAGTACAAATAAAATTTCAACATTTGTTTTATGGAAACAGTAAACCAGATAATGTATTATGTATTTTATTTGTTACTTGCCATAAATCCACAATAGTGATGCAGGATTTTTATTTTTTATTTCAAATACAGGACTAACCCCTCATAGAATAGATTATCATGGGGGGAAATTAGACATCCTTTATCACAAACGTTAAGTACCCATTCAATATTAAGAGGTGGCTGACTTTTTTCTTACATTTTCTTGCCGATTGATTTTGATTTTTGGTGTTTTAACACCACTTTCAGCAATATTTCAGCTATATCATGGCGACCAGTTTTAGTGGTGGAAGAAGCCGAAGTACCCAGAGAGAACCGCCAACCATGGGAAAACAACTGGTAAACTTTATCACTTGCAGTTGCAAGTCGAGTGCACCCTTTTTTGTAATTTACAAAGCCGGGTGCGAACCCACGCCATATCAGCTTGTATGAGTTGTTAAGTAATCCAACTACCTAACTCATTGAGCCACCTGGGCCCTCTACATTTTCATCTAAACAAATCCTATTTTCCTATATAATGTTTGACTAGTATCAATATTTGTGATGTTTTTTTATATTTGTACCTACTATATTTCTTTGTGCACTTGTAAGTTGATCTCTTAATTCATTATGGGTGGAATCTACCCCAAATATCCTAAAATTATCAAAAATGCTAGTAATTTTCACTATTTTTTTAAGTCTTTTTTTCCCCAATTGTTTTCATTATTGATATACTCTGCATCCCATTCTTCTATGATTTAATTGCCACTGATAAGTAGCTATGAAGATAACAATTAAGAATCTCAGTCCTCACATTGGCTGTAACAAAACTCATATAATGTCTTACTATCTATATGAAGAATCTAGATATTTTAACGAGGGGCACCTGTTTAACGACTGTCATTCCTGCTAAGTAATGTATTTTGGATTTCAAACCCTCGCCCCCTTTTTCCCCTTTACACTTTTAAACCTGGAAATATTCCTCCAAATAATGAAAGAATAACAAAGCTGCATGATAAAAGTGACTGTGACAACCCAATATATACAAGACTTACCAAGAAAAAACATAGTTTAGGTTGTAGACAATACATACCTTCATTCTGAAGAGAAATCCCATAGAGTTCTCTGTTACGTTCTAGGACAACTGTTGAGTATGTTGCACCCCAATCCAAGAATCTGTACAAAGTAAAAGGTTAAGATATCATAAACATACATAGAGATCAAATATGAATGAAATAAACAATTATTCTATACTGCAATTGAAAACTGAGTTGTTTTCCCCTCTCAAATTTAATTTATAATAAAGTGATTTCTTGTGTAAAATACCATTTTTTCTATTCAATATTTGCCATTTTAAGTGGAGATAAAAAAAAAATAAATTACATGCTCAAAATATTTAATTCAAAGTTTAAAATACTGTAATATAATAAAAACAGATACAAATCCATCTTTAAGACTCCAAATTCATGAGTAAAAAATCTGCACTAGTCAATGGGACGTAACTCTATTGTTTTTTGGTCAAATAAATTGCCATTTCAAGGGTAATTTAGTGACTATTTTTTTTCAATTTCAGAACCGATTAAAATTTACATTGGACAGTTTGCATAAAGAGAGGAGATAGATGTGGAATTACATATTCTATGAGCACAGGCAAGCCGATCGATTTAGACAATAAAGAAAAACGTGGTTGGGGGAGTAGACAAAAAGTAAAATGCAACAAATATAGGTACATATCTCAGCTGTATACTCTATAAAAAGAGCTAGAGGAAGGAAAACCAGGACATAAACCCTAAAAAATAAATACCATTGCTCATGTTGGCCTGAGTTATTCACTAATAGAATACACAGGTTTCAGGAAAATACTTCTCGGCTGCCATATTCCTGCTCTTAATGTATCAAGTCTACAAAAATTAAGAGCAGATAATTTGTGAAATACAAAACATTTTATGAAAAGAATATGTCTCCCCTCCTTTTTAATTTTTTTTGTCAACATTGTCTCCCCTCCTTTTTAGTTTTTTTTGTCAACATTGTCTCCCCTCCTTTTTAGTTTTTTTTGTCAACATTGTCTCCCCTCCTTATATATTTTTTTTGGGTCAACATTGTCTCTCCCCTCCTTATATAGTTTTTTTTGTCAACATTGTCTCCCCTCCTTATATAGTTTTTGTTGGTCTACATTGTCTCCCCTCCTTACATAGTTTTTTTTTGGTCAACATTGTCTCCCCTCCTTATATAGTTTTTTTTGGTCTACATTGTCTCCCCTCTTTATATAGTTTTTTTTGTCAACATTGTCTCCCCTCCTTAGTCTTTTAAATACATAAAATTAACAAATAGAACATTTTACAACTTACAGGATTACTAAATTTTGTAAACATGAATGAATTATAAATATAATAGTGATTTCTAGTTTTAATTTCTGTGATTAGTCAGAAACAGAATGAATTGTTTTTTCAGTAAATATGTAGATATAGCCTGGAAGACCATTCTGTGACTGAGAAATGTAGAGAAGATCAATGCTTTACTTGTGTCTCAAGTGTAGTGTTTGATAGTCTCTTATGATCACTTACATCCATGTCCTTTCTAACTAGTAATATTTTTATTCAAATAATTCTTATGAAAATTAGTTATCATTCTTTGTCTAAAAAATATCTCAGGAAAATTGCATCAAATATTGATATGAATATAGTTCATGCTTATCCTACAAAATGAGAAATTTTTATCGAGTTTCTCACCTTTAACAAATTATTTGGATCGTTATGTAGCTTCAAAGACTGGCAAATATAAAAGGTATCCCAAAAGAGAATTTTTACTTACCACTCTCTTCCCGATGCAATTTCTTTTTAATCTTTGACATCTTCCCCACCCTGCCCCTCCCCCCAAGTGACCCAAGTGTAGCTCCTGACACTTCAGTCATTATCTCCCTTGTCGAACTACGCCAGCATTGTAGTTCAACTTAGGAGATCACGACACCCCCAAAATAGGACCCCGGTGTAGCTGCTGACACCTGTTCCTCCCCACCGCCTCCTAGTCGAGGTACACAGAGCATAGTACCCAAGAGACGTGGCCTCCCCCCAAGTGACCCAAGTGTAGCTCCTGACACTTCAGTCATTATCTCCCTTGTCGAACTACGCCAGCATTGTAGTTCAACTTAGGAGATCACGACACCCCCAAAATAGGACCCCGGTGTAGCTGCTGACACCTGTTCCTCCCCACCGCCTCCTAGTCGAGGTACACAGAGCATAGTACCCAAGAGACGTGGCCTCCAAATGCAACTCCTGTCATTTGGATATTGCCTAAATGCACTCGGACCTGGGCATTTAAGCATAGGGGGACGTTCATAGATGTGAACCCCAAACACACCAGGCTTAACTTTTATGCTTTAGTTTGTCCAAGGTCCAAGAACAAATAGTTCCACCTACCTCTTCCCAAGATCAGGTTGTCCTCTGAATAGAGGTGGGTGCATCAAATAAAACAGGTTCCAACTGTTCCTTGGTTACAGGTAGTTGTCCTCAGAAAAGGTCATTGCATTTGAACATGTCCTCTGAACAGAGGTGGTTGCATCAGAACAAGTCAAATTGTTCCCTTGATCGAGGCAATTGTCGGGTCTGGTTATGTACAGTAGAGATAATTGCAGGAATATTTTAATATGTTCTTGTTTGCAAATCAATGTGAATCTGGCCAATTTTTTAAAGTTTATATTGGTTTTTCTGCCAGATATCTAGTTATAAATAGACGAGGGTCATTAAATACCAATCCTTCCTAATTGTACCCATCACAAGCCAGGAGATACAATTTCCTTCAGCCTTTCATGTGTTTTTTGCACTTAGTGTTTGAGATTTGCAGGTAGTTGTGTGTTGTTATGGCTATTTGTAAACAACCATTAGCGTTTGATGTGGTTTTTATGTTGTCATGGTTACTAATGTTGATAACCATTAGCGTTTTATTTTCAATGTATCCTGAACTTAAAATAAAAAACTGCAAAAAGAAATCTTCAACTTATGTATTTTATTTTTATTCACCTTCATATTATTCAATACATTATCTACAGATTATTATTGCCATATTTCAGATTTTCAAACCCTGATATTAAAACTGAACAAGAAATGAATAATACATAAATAAAACTTGTATCTGTCTGCATCAATGGATTTAAACAACATTCAATAAATCATTCATAAGTCAAAATACAAATATGATTAAAGTTTTCCATCAAATAAACTTCATTGAAATTCCTTTAGATTACAGGGATTTCTTCTATTTTTCTTGGCATTCTTCCAAGCAACAAATGATTATCTTCCTGGCAGACTTTAGGAAATAAATGATGGTGGCAATCTTCCAGACTTTAGGCAGCAGATGATACTGGCAATCTTCCAGACTTTAAAGACATCAGTATTTTCTATAAAACAAAACAAAAATATATTTATAGTTATCTAAATAACATCCTTTCATGTACATTAAATTGGAAACATTAGATTAGTGGTAAAACATGAAACAAGTGTAGACAGATCTATGTCTCACCTGCCCCCTACAAATTGTTTGTGCGAAATATTTTTTTAGAAAATGAATTAATGTACTGTACCAGGTCCATCATCAAAGTACAATAAAACCTGTATTAAGAGGTCACCTTTGTTTCAAAGAAAAAGTGGCCTTATAAGAAAGGTGACCTCTTAGAAGAGGTTAGATTCATATGAAATTTTCTATGACATGACAAGAAAAAGGTGACCTTTTAATACAGGTGACTGCATGGGCAGGTTTGACGGGTAGACCAAATATGGTGAACCTAGGTTAGAAAAACTTGCCTAATCAGCAAAACTTAACATAAATTTAACAAGGTCAGCAGACTGTGAAAATGAGGTGAAGAACATGGTGAACCTAGGTGGTATGGTACATGTAGTGGAGAAACTGACCTAATCATGTTTAACAACACCGGTAGACTGTGAAAATGAGGTCAAAGATAGGCGACACATGCAAGTCTGACAGGTACCCTCCATGATAAATGTGTGGACCAAACATGGTGAACCTATGTTGTAGGTGGTGGAGAAAATAATGAAAACTTGATGTAAATTTGATAAAATCTGTAGACCATGAAAATGAGGTCAATGTTAGGTGACATATGCCTGACTGACATGTACACACCATGATAAATATGTGGATCAAGTACAAAATGTATGATGAACCTACATTGTATCGTAGTGGAGAAAGTGACCTAAACATGAAAAATTGATGCAAATTTAACAAAGCCAGTAGACTGTGAAAGTGAGGTCAAGGTCAGGTGGCACAAGCCTGGTGAACCTAGGTTGTATGGTAATGGCAAAAATGACCTAATCACAAAAATTTGGCACAAATTTAATAAAGTAAGTAGACCATGAAAATGTGGTCAAGGTTTAGACTAAGAAATTATATTCAGTTGTAACCCATTAAAGTAGTGTTAGGGGTTATGGTAGTAAATGCCACTTTCAACAATATTTCAGCTATATCGTGGCAGTCAGTTTTACTGGTGGAGGAAACCTGAGTCCCAGTACCAGGAGAAAACCACCAACCTAGCACAAGTCACTGACAAACTTCATCACAAAAAGTTGCATCAAGTGCACCTCGAGATTTGAACTCACAACTTTAGTGGTGATAGGCACTGATAGCACAGGTAGTTGAAAATCCAACTACCATATCAACACAACCATGACCACCCCAAATTAACGTAGGACTTCCAATTTTTTTTTAAATGAGCAATGACAGGAAATCTGTTGACATACTACCGAAAGCGCTCGACACAATCCATTCAGAATTTGGGCCCCTATTAGACCCCTTTCTGAAATAAACAATTTTTTTTATGACCCACTAACAGCCCATTAATATAAACACTTCACAAAAATTGCATTGAAATTCGATGAAAAATAAAAACTTTCAAATTTTGGAAATTAGCACATTTCTTTGTATTGTGTGTTCTGTGTTGCCAGTTTCTCTGGATTGTCTGTTTTTGATTGGCCCTTCAGTATATCATTTATTTAGCCTCAGGATATCTCTAGCAAATCCATCGACATATTATCGAAAGCTCTCAACACAACCCATTCAACAACAAAAAACAATTGGATGAAGAAAAAAAAATTGTATGCACCTTTAAAATATGCAACATTTCAAAATTTTAACCCCTTTTTCAAATAAAATAGCCAAAAACAAGATGAACTGTGAGCTAATGCTCACCTATGATATCCCCGCTCTTTGGCAAACAGGAAGTAGGAATCTGACGGGTCAAAAAACGCTTCCCACAACATGGGGTACCTATATGAAGCTTGTGACCAAATATCAGATTTCTGCCATCAATAGTTGCTGAGAAAAATGCGACGAAAAATGAGCATATATGTTCAATGTGTAGAAAAATCAACAAAGTCGGCAAACAGGAAGTAGGAATCTGATGGGTCCAAAAACGCTTCCCACGATATGGGGTGCCTATATGAAACTTGTGACCAAATATCATATCTCTGCCATCAATAGTTGCTGAGAAAAATGTGACAAAAAATGTGCATATATGTTCAATGTGTATAGAAACCAACTAAGTCGGCAAACAGGAAGTAGGAATGTGACGGGTCCAAAAACGCTTCCCACAATATGGCATACCTATATGAAGCTTGTGACTAAATATCAGATTCCTGTCATCAATAGTTGCTGAGAAAAATGTGCATATTTGTTCAATGTGTATAAAAACCAACTAAGTCGGCAAACAGGAAGTAGGAATCTGATGGGTCCAAAAAACGCTACCCACAATATGGTATACCTATATGATGCTTGTGACCAAATATCAGATCTCTGCCATCAATAGTTGCTGAGAAAAATGTGACAAAAAATGTGCATATATGTTCAATGTGTATAGAAACCAACTAAGTCGGCAAACAGGAAGTAGGAATGTGACGGGTCCAAAAACGCTTCCCACAATATGGCATACCTATATGAAGCTTGTGACTAAATATCAGATTCCTGTCATCAATAGTTGCTGAGAAAAATGTGCATATATGTTCAATGTGTATAAAAACCAACTAAGTCGGCAAACAGGAAGTAGGAATCTGATGGGTCAAAAAACGCTACCCACAATATGGTATACCTATATGATGCTTGTGACCAAATATCAGATTTCTGCCATCAACAGTTACTGAGAAAAATGCGACGAAAAATATTTTGGACGGACGGACAGAGGTAAAACAGTATACACCCCTCCCCCTTCGGGGAGCAGGGGTATAAAAATGTATGGCCAAATTTTGCACATAAATGACCATATTAAATATGAGAACTACGAGTTCATTTCACAGAAATGAGAATAAATACATCAAAAGTTCGTTTGGTTAAAAGTAGCTTCGGTGGATTGCGAAATCCTATTGATCGCGCCATTTAAAAAAAAAATTTAGTTTCTTCAAAGGACGTGTATTCCTTGGTTTCTTTAATCAAAGTTATGACTTTTCAAGAAAATCACTTTCAAAATACTTAATGGATACGATAGATTTCAATAAACATGATATCGACATTTTCATAAATTTGGCAAAAATAGTTCGTTATGGCAAACATTGAGACGAATCATGCAATGATTACTATTAATTATATATTTTGACGGCAACTTTCCCAATGCGAAATTGCACCCATATGACGATTACAAAAATGTCCACTTTAAATACATACTGTGGGATTTTGAGTACATGTCATAACTATAAAAAAATTATTATCGTTGATTGAATTCTTTGTCAGGTAAATCAAGCCAGGTGAGATCAAAGATTATGCAAATCAAAACAAAAATTCTATAATCCATTGATTGGCTTGTAACATGTAATAAAATTGTCATTGTAGTGACTTATTAGTTTTAATCAGCAAATGAAGAAGAATGGATTGTTACAATCATTTTTCTCAATTTTTTGAAAATTCAAGTGACGAATTGGGTACGGGAAATACTCGTCAATGACGAAAGTGATGAGCGCTAGCTAAATCACTGTGACCCTTTGGGTCAGGTGAGCTAAATATTCTCTGCATTAAATGTATAATAATTTAATGTGATTTGAATACTGCAATCTGATTGGCTGATCTGCTTGGAGAAAATGTTGGCTATACTTGATAGCCTGGGTATTGTAGCGTCACCAACATATTCATTTGCCAACGACAAATTCAAATAGTCACATGAAATAATCGTAATTAAAATCGAGAAATCATTAAATTTTGTTGCAAAAATAAAATTATAAGGAATATTTGAAATGTTTGAACAGGTTATTTAACCTGGCTTGGAACAGATTACGCTTTTCATAAGCCACTTCAGTTTATTTATTAAACCGTAACCCGCCCCAAACCAGGTTATATTGTATAACTTGTTCAAAAATTTTAAAAATTCCTTAAATACACAACAATGAAAACAGATTATCTACCTGTCAAAGTTTCTGTAAACAGCTTGATGTTGGAGGCAGTATATGTCTGTTATCACATTAGAACTTGATACAACTGCAAAGAAATAAAATATATTAGTTTTGCTGTAAACCTTCACATCTTAAATCCATTTATGTGTATCCTGTAGTACTCAGAATTTGTATAAGATGGCACCATATAATGTACAAGAACAAGGGGAGATAATAAGCACAAATGTATGAACAATAAACAAAAATGAAAAATAAGCAATTTGTACAACATGATAAAAATGCATTTTTGTTAAATGAATGTTTAATTATTAAACAACCTTATTAATAAAAAAAACTGCTGAGATGTGCTAATCTGGGTCATGGGTCACTGTAATCGGGCAGCTGTATCGAGAAACAGATACGGTGTTGAAAAAACTGTTGATACTCATAAAATATTGATAAATGGTATAAAATTTTATGTTTGTCTTCAAGAAATATGATAGACAAAACCATGTGTGAAGTTTTATGACGAAATATCTCTGATTTCTATGTAAATTTACGAGTTGAAGTTGCGGCTGTATCGAGAAACAGATACGGTGTTGAAAAAACTGAAGTGGGGAAACACCCACAGGTATTGATTTGAGTTTGGACGGCGACTTTCTCACAGGTAATTTTAGCGATGTATTTTTATCTTGGACAAGAATAACGAGCGTCCTGATTGGATGACCAATTTAAAACACACTGACACCGCATGGTAAAAAGATGCATGTAAAAGAAATCTATGTTATATTTATTCATTTGTTTGATTCTGGAATATTGTTGATCATTGATTTAAACAAGAAAAAAAAGGGGGGTGAATTTTATTAGTGAATTTTACAGTTAAATAAATGTTATGTTTCGACAGTTTAAAGAGAAAAATAAAAAATTGTTGCGACTAAAGCTTAAATCAGCGTTAAAAATTGAACAAATATCAGTGGTTTTGTAAATGAGATTTATTTTAAATAGAAAATCTGAATTTATTATTTATTAATTTATTATTAATGATACAATTTTATATCCCTTGGGAGGGGGAGAGGGAGGGGGGCTATGATGAAAATTTGAAATAAAAACACAGGACCGGACTTTAAGCAAAAATAATAATCCAGGATTAATTTTTTATTAAAAAAATCCAGGACCCCTGTGACCATGAATTTCTTTTTTTAAAGTTAATAATATGAAATATTGACATCCACACTTGCCTTTAGGACAATACAATTCTGTGTCCATATTAAAAATAAATTAAAAAAATATAAGTCTTATTTATATTAAGTACTTGTTGCACTGTGAGTGTAAACGAATATAAACAGAGTTAATTGTTTTGCTTGCTTGTACATGTATGTATACATTTCATAAACATACTCTGGTATCAAAAATATAGGGATTTGTGTAAACCTTGACAGTTACACATAAAAAATAGTTAACAATAATAACACAAGCGATAGCAAAGCAGATTATAAATAAGCATTAACACATGAATAAGTATTAGTATGCAAATAAACATTAATTATAAGCAAATAACCAGAGGCTCTCAAGAGCCTGTATCGTTCACCTGGTTATAAAAAGAACCAATTGGTCCTATGTAAAAACTATGTCCTGCAGTGGTAGTAATCTTGGAATTCCGATCAACTTTTGCGTCTTGAAACATTTTTCCCATAGGGTCAAATGTTAAACTAAGTCCTGCTGTAGCCACCATCTTGGATTTCATATCAGAACAAAAAACCTAAACTTTGTAGAAGACTATCCAGTGAACAACATTCCTGTGTAGTTTGGATTGAGTCTGATTTATAGTTTCTGAGAAGAAGGCATTTCTAATACAATTTGACTTTGGGGTTGTTGTCTCATTGACATTTACCCCATATCTCATTATATTCATATTTGAACATTTTCCCATATGGTTCAATGTTAATCAATGTCCTGCGGTGGCAACCATCTTGGATTTCGGATCAGCATAAAAAACCCAAACTTTTTAGAGGACCTTCAAATGATTATTCCTGGGCAGTTTGGTTTCAATTGTCCAAGTGGTTTAAGAGAAGAAGCGTTTTGAAACATTTTTCCCATAGGGTCCAATGTTACACTAAGTCCTGCTGTAGCCACCATTTTGAATTTCATATCAGAACAAAAAACCTAAAGTTTGTAGAGAACCATCCAAGGAACATTCATGTACAGTTTGGCTTTAATCATATTTGTAGTTTCTGAGAAGAAGTCATTTGTACATTTTCCCTTAGGGTCCAATGTTAATCTATTTCCTGCAGTGGTGGCCATCTTAGATTTCCGATCGGCATAAAAAACCTAATTTTGTAGAGGACCATCCAATGATCATTCCTGTGCAGTTTGGTTTAAATTGTCCATGTGGTTTCAGAGAGGAAGCGTTTTGAGACACTTTTCAAATAGGATCCAATGTTACATTTGTAAACTAAGTCCTGCTGTAGCCGCCATCTTCCATTTTATATCGGAACAAAAAACCTAAAGTTTGTAGAGGACCATCCAAGGAACATTCCTGCTAAGTTTGATTCCAATTGGTTCTTAATAACATTTTAAAATTTTTCAATTTTGGGGAATCTATTCAAAAATGGGTTAAAACGTTTTATAACAACATTAAATCTGCAGTCAATCAGGGAGGGAATTTATCTGAGTTTTTTCGTATAGAGAGAGGCTGTAGGCAAGGGGATCCATTGTCCCCTTATTTATTCATACTATGTGCTGAAATAATGGCTATAAAAATAAGAGAAAACCCTAAAATAAAAGGAATTAAAGTCTTGCACTCAGAACATGAAATTTCTCAATTCGCTGATGATACATCAGTAATTTTGGATGGATCAGAAGAATCATTAAATGAAACACTTTTGGAATTGGAATGGTTCAAAAAGATATCAGGCCTTAAAATAAATTTTTCAAAAACACAAGTTATTTGGATAGGAAGCAAAAAATACAGCAGTGAAAACTGGAATCTCTCCTGGGGAAAAACTACGTTTACTGTTCTGGGAATAAATTTCGATGTTGATATTTCTACAATTACAAAGATCAATTATGAACAATATTTAAAAAAAATGAAAGGACTCTTTAAACAGTGGAACAAAAGAAATTTAACTCCTATAGGTAAGATTACTGTGGTTAAATCACTAATTCTGCCAGTACTTAACCATCTTTTTATTGCACTTCCAAACCCTAGTATAGAAATTATTAAAGATATTGAAGCTATGTTATATACATTTATTTGGAAATCATCTGTTAATAGAGTGAAAAAGGATATCATGCAAAAGAAGTATCAAGAGACTTAAGATGATTAATATACATTCTTTTATTTTGGCTTTGAAGTCCACATGGATCAGGAGACTCTTTTTCAACAATTGTAAATGGCAGAATATTTTTATGTCATCAATTGATATAAATAAACTATCATGTGGCAGTAGTGGATATATAGAACAAGTAATAGAAAGTGTAAAAAAATCAATTTTGGAAGGATGTATTATATGCTTGGAAATCTGTTATTGAAAAAGACGAAAACAAAGATTGGACAAACTTTCTTGCCAATACAGTTTGGTTGAATAAACAGGTAAAAATTGACAAAAGAACTATCTTTTATCCAGAGTGGTTCAACAGGGGTGTAAAGTTTGTTAACGATTTTGTCAATGATGATGGTTCTTTTCTGACTTTAGATCAGTTTTCAAACAAATTTGGACTTTGTGTAAATTTTCTGCAATATAATGGGGTTATTAGTTCTTTACGACAAATGCTAAAATTATATCCATATGGAGACAAATCATCTAATTTACAGACTCCTTTTGTCCCATCATCTCTACAAAATATTTTTCGAAGTTCTAAAGGTTCAAAAGATATGTACACAATTCTAAATAAAAATAGTAGTGTTCCTACAGCTCAAAGAAAATGGAATACAGTTTTCGATATTAATTCAAATGAGTGGAAACAAATTTATATACTCCCATTTAAAGCTACAGCATGTACAAAATTACATTGGTTTCAATTTAGAATAAACCACAATATTCTGGCTACTAATTATTTCCTGAAAAAAATTAAAATTATTGATGATGCAAATTGTAATTTTTGCCAAAAGGAAAATGAAACCATTGAACATATTTTTTGGGGTTGTGAAAATGTACAAAATCTTCTAGGGCAAGTAAATTCTTGGTTCGGTGACAAAGACATAAACCAAACATTTTTAAAGAAGACTCTAATTTTTGTGGATGTTGATAAAGTATATAAAGATGATGTCTACAATGCCATTTTACTAAACATAAAATACTATATATATACAAACAGATGTCTGAAGAAAAAATTATCCTTTCATTCGCTTAAAGCCTGTTTGATAAATTTATATAAAACTGAAAAAATTATTGCTGTCCGAAATCAAAGAATTGCAGAATTTCAATTACATTGGAGTACTTTTGAAAAACTGTTTGAGGATTGTTGACATAGTTTTTATTCTTATGTAAATTCCCTTTCCATAGAGACACCACTAAATACTAACTGATATAGTCTATCTAAATATACTTTTCTTGTTTATATTTACTATACTATAGTATACTTTATAGTATACTCATTACGGGATAATTAAGACAATATGAATGTTTGATCCATCCAAATAATACTTTTGTATATCTGGTACAGTGTTATAGTCCAATTGATTGTTTGCACCAGGCCAGACCATAAAAGTTTTATGTATAAATGCCAATATAAAGTACAATCTCATCTTCTCAATGTCTTCTTTTTAAAAATACACTAAAATTCTTATCTACTTTTTTTCCTAATTATTCAAAAAAATATTTATCACATATATCAATAGTAAACAATTTTAAACTCTGCAAAATACCTCTTTTCTCATCTTTCATATTCTAAAAAAAAAAAAAACCTCCACTGCAATATACATATGATTATATATTGGAAAAGATTGTAAGAAGATTTAATTGTACTTTACTATATAGATTGTATGATGTTTTATATGTTATTATATTATTGTACTCTATTCTGTATTGATGTATTTTGCAGTTGAGAAAAAAAAAAAAAATAAAAAAAAAGTTTGGTTCCAATTGGCCTAGTGTTTTATCTAAAGAAAAATAGAATGGCGCTGCGCCATGCCCCTTTTTATAAAAAAAACGTGGTGCCATGTATTGCCGATGTGCCCTTTCTCATTTCTTCAAACGATCCGTAAGATCCCTTGGTCGAAGTGCGACAACTCTAGCGAACTATCAAATTTTGACGCCATTGTGAAAATAAAAAAAAATGCCGACTGCTGACCGAAGCAGCCTCATGCCGAAACCTAATGAAATTCTTCAGCAGGTATATAAAATGTTTCACCAGCCGTAAAATTGTGTGAACTTGTAATGAAGTGTCAATTTTTAATCAACATTCATCGGCGGTGACCCACCCCACATGTACCTGTGTCATGTGTGTATGAATAAGGCCAGAAAAAAATATATCTCTGTTCAAGGTTTCCCTACAGTACCATCTCTATTTTTTCTGCCTACCCTAGCACATTGTATTGGTATCTTTTGTAAAACACTGCTAAGTCATCACATTTTGGTTAAGCACTGTTAAAGTCAAGAAATCAAAATAATTTTGAAAAATAAAATGGTTTTACCTACCTACCTACCCTATTTTTTCTATGTGCCCTTTTTGGTAAATTCTACACACAAAGTGCCCTTTTAAAAAAAAATATATATCATGCCCCTTTTCAGTCCTAGATAAAACACTATGGCCCAGTGGTTTCGGAGAAGAAGCTTGAAATGTGAAAAGTTTACAGACGACAGACGCCAAGTGATGGCAATAGTTCCCATGGTCCTTTGGTCCAGGTGAACTAATGAATAACATAAAAAGAACACAATTCTATGCTTACCTCACACAAGGTACGAAGGTCCTCGGTGATCTGATGATCTGATCTATATGTTGTACATTATTGCCAATACTAATTCTGGACACAACCTGAATAACACAATTTAGAACTCATTACTATGTGTCTTAAATTAATTAATAAATTTATCTGCAACTATAATATTAATATTGACACACACAAAAAAAAGGTAAAACGTCACTCACTCTTAGGTAAACATTTTTACTGTTTATTACACAAGATTATCATTTAAACTGTTTATATCATGAAAAAATATCTTTTATTCTCAAAGGGCACATGGCTCAATGAGTTAGGTAGTTGGATTACCTAACAATTCATACAAACCTATCACCAATACGGCTTGGGTTCGCGACCGGCTTTGTAAATTACAAATAAGGTTGCACTCGACTTGCACCCGCAAGTGACAAAGTTTACCAGTTGCTTGTCCATGGTTGGTGGTTCTCTCTGGGTATTCCGGCTTCTTCCACCACTAAAACTGGTCGCCATGATATAACTGAAATATTGCTGAAAGTGGCGTTAAACACCAAAAATCAATCAATCAGTCAATCTTTTATTCTCAATAAACCATCATTATTAAATACTGGTATAGGGTTAGGCTTATGGTGTTTAATGCCACTTTCAAGGATATTTCAGTTATATCGTTGATTAAACATAAATAAAAGGTTTTAGGTGAAAATAAGGAATTTTGAGAATGTACTTGTTTTAAGCAATAACTAGAATATAAATTATTTGTTTTAAAAACTATTTAGCATAGAACTTTCAAATACAACGGTCTCAGATGAAAGAGATCTTCTAAATTATTTTTGTGGAAAATCTTAGTTTTTATTGAAATTACATGGATTTTGAGAATTAGATCTTACTGATGCAATAAAACATATTTTTTGGTATGATATGAATTGATATGAGCAGCATTTTTGGTGAAAATTCTAGTTTTTTTTTTTAAAACAAGAATTTTGAGAATTAAAGGTATGTCTTATTTACACAATAATCTTCTGCAATAAGCATTGAAGTTCACGAGAATCTGTATCACTCACCAGATTGTATCACAAATTGGAATTAGTGGAGAATGTAAATATCATTTTCCGTGTCTGTCCTTAACCATATTGTAGCAGGGCTTCGATGTGTCAGTGATAAGTCCAGCTTGGGTTCGATACTTTTATTGGAATATAACAGTAATAGTAACAGTAACCCTACAAATAACAAACATAAATACATGACAAGACAGATCACATAAGATAATACACAATCAAAGGGAGATAATTCTCTATGATTTATCAAAGAAATATAAAATAAAACACTTTTATAGAGTTATCTTCTATGAGAAAAATACCACAATATAGCTTACTCTTCTAATAAGTATACAATAAAGTAAATTATTCTGTCTTTGGTAAATAACCAAATAATTGCAACTTCAAGACAATTGCATCACCTCAGAATTAGTTTCAGCATAGTTTATACACTCAAAAAAATAAATCTCTATGTGAGAGAATATATGACACAAATAAAAATGACAAACACTAATACACTCAGTAAGCACAATTCAATGAATACACAAACCTATAAACATGCAAATAAATAAACAATCAAATACACAAAGCTTACCCTATATATGGCACAAGGGCACCAGAAGAATGGATCACTCTAGGATCTTTGTAAGTCTACATCTGAATAAAATAAAAGGGGCATTGATAAGTCAAAATGACTTCAGAACATATTAAATATAACAAAAGCATCATCTTGAATAAATTAATCAGATGTATATAAATTGTATATCAAAGTTTACAGAAATTCAACACTTGTAAAAATATAAAAGAATAACCATGATAACATTCCTCTCATTCTAATTTTAAATGAACTTATAAAACAATTATACTCAAGATTCATACTTCAATCCACAGGCTCTTGTTTCTGGTAAAAACAAGATTGAAGTGCCTGTGCTTCAATCTCAATATGTGCATTCCCACTATTTCATACTAATATAATGTATTCATAATTATATATGTTTACTGATTTAATATCATGTTAATGTGGGGAGGACATCATTCAATGTTTGAATTGATTGATTTTTCCAGGGGATGTCATAGGGAAAGGGGATGAAATCAGCAAATAATGATGCTAGAAAATGGCCGATTTTAACATTCGATGTATCTCGGGATTTTATAATAAATAAGGTAATTCTCGTCTAGTTCTTGTATATCAAGAAACTTTTCATTGGATAATTTTTTGACGTATTTTAAGTGTCTATGCAAATTTATAATCGAAAGAAATAAATCGGAAAATACCGAAGTATAATTGTAATATACGGAAAATATCGAAGGAAATTCGGCAATATATTTATAATAAAGTGGGCATTGATTATATAAATAAATCAAAAGTTCTTCAAGGTAGGTATATTTAATTTAATTAATTGCAACTATAATATTCATATAAATATGAACATAAAAAAAAAAATATATTGTTTAATATTGATAACAATTTCAAAATATAACAATTAAATGCAAAAAGTTGAATTAACAATAATTATTGGGGAAAATGCTTTTTTAAGGAATATAATAGTATTATAAAATTACTACTGCAAAACTTGTTGTAAAAAAATTTTGAACCAATAGTGATTAACACAGTTTGTCTATAAGCTTATATTTAAAAAAAAATGAAATAAATATTTTACAATACTGTCTGTACTCCTGTAGGAGTGTGAAGCCCATCTATGATCTAAATTGATCCTCTGTTTTTAATAACAATTTATATTCATAAAATACAATAATCAAAATGCATATATGTATGCTAAATAAAATTTGGATTAAGTGTTAATTATGTTAGATACAATGTAAAGTATCTACGTACCATTAGTTGTTTACAAAATACACTTATATATATAATTATTGTTTGTAAACAAACATCTGCTTTGCATATCATAAATCCTCGGATTTACCATATTCTAAGAAAACACGTGTTTTTTTTAATTAATTTATTTCATAAAAATATATAACCTATATTTTCTATTTTTATATATAATTATTAAGGTAAAAATACCTTACAAAAGAACAAAAAGCCATTCAGAAAAATTTGTCAAACTAAAAATCTTCCTGATTCTGATCTTACCAGCAGCTGGCTGGTACCATTTGGCCCAAATTTTGATTGTATTTCACTTCACATCCAAAATTTTACATGAAGACGTATGTTGAATGTAAAATAATACAAACCTCCTTGGGAAATATATATTTCAAACAATTACATCCATATTTTGTCACAATATATCCATAAATAAATGTCTGGCAAACTCATTTACCTAACACGATACAATCGTAACTACTCGGCCATTCTCGCTACTCTGCGAATAACCTCGTACGTACATAGTAGAAATTCTTCTTAAATTGTTTGCCGGAAGTTAAGTTAAGTTAAGCCGCACAAAAATATAGTCCACGAAAATCCAATATGGAAGACATACTAAGTAAAATCTAATCATGCAAAACTAATTAAACTTTAATTGAAATATAGAAAATTGCTTAAAATATAACTTTATCAAACTTTCATGTAACTGACATGTGAAAAGTAGTGCGATTTATACGCCTAATGCATACGAGGTTATTAACAGGGTAGCGAGAATGGCCGAGTAGTTACGATTGAACACGATACACACATTAGCACCCCCCTTTTGGTTGTAATGGCTGAGTATATAGCCAAGGGAGATAATCGTTTCCGTAGCCTGATTTTTCTTATTAATAAAAACTTGAAACTATACTAAGGTGAAAATTAGAAATAGTAAGATGAGTAAACAGAATGATAACTGACCTTTAGAAAACAAATAGAATAGTAGTACATGTGGTCCAAATTAATTTCCAGTTTGAAAATGTTTGAGTAAACAACATGTTTGAGTAAACCAAAATGTCTGACTTTAGTTTCTGTTGTGCTCTATCACAGGTGTGAGGAAAAGATAATCTACCAATAGAAAGTCTGTATTTTCCCTCCAAAATTAATGTGTAATGAACCATGTAATTTACTGTACTGTGCGTATATAGTTTTATTTTGTAATTTTAATTTCAAAAATATTATAAACCTTAAAAACATGAGTAAATAATATCATTATAGCATATAATGATGTTCAGTAATTATATAAAATTAAGACTACCACACATATGATGAAGACTTAGATTACGGTCAAATGAACTCGTATAGTATCCAAGTTTTTATATAGACTATTGTAAAAAAAAAAAAATTAGTTTATACCTTTCTGAGAATACCAAAACGATTGGATTGCAAATTCTCAAAGTTCAGAATTGTTTTATAGACAACAACGACAAGAACCCGAAAGAAGCAATACAATAATGAAGCTTTTGCATATATCTTTTATTTCACAATAAACTAGAATTCCTTACCAAGAACTTGTTTGCTGATGAAATTTAAGATTTGTTTGTTGTTTAATGTTACTGTCAACTCAACAGTATTTCAATTATATCATGGTAACCAGTTTTAGAATATCCCAACTCAATCCAGTATTAGTATAGTGCAGTGTAGTTTAGAAAGAAAACTAAGCTAAAGGCTCCAGTCATTTTTTTTATTTATTGAAAATTTAATGTTTGATTTGTAGGATTCCCTTTGATAAAATGTCTGATAGATATTTGCTGAATTTGGTTGGTTTGGTTTATTTTCAATTAAAAAAAAATGACTGGAGCCTTTAGCACAATAGTTCTGGAAGCTCCAGGGCAACTATCGCTTTATCCTGGACAACTTTTGTCCAGTCTAATCGCAGGCGCTTGTGTAGAGTCAAAAATATGCTCGCTATGTACCTAAAATACCTGTTACTTGTTAAAACGGCAGCTGGACCTAGAAACAAAAGTTAGTAGAACGAGAGAGTTGTAACACGAAATGTTGTAAAATATGGATAAATGGCTCAAAAATATACTTCCAGACAAAGATCCATACCATAATCGCGGGAGGGACCAAATGAGAAAAAAGGGGGTCCAGAATTCGAGTGCCTGTGCTTCTTCCCGATAACAAAGAACGAAGAAGTGTCAAGATTATCAAAATTTATATAATGTTTAGTTATGTTTTATTTCATGAACATTTTATTCTAAATGAAAAATTATATAAAATTATATAATAACTTTTATGTTTTTTTAATGAACAAAAATAATTCAAGAATCTAAATATAGTACACGCCCATGTCATCTATTTTCTTCATTTCGAGTTTTTTTTAGCAGTTTACCTATCTTACGTATTTCATCCATAACTCTTCAACAAAATCACATAAAACTTTTTTTGAGGTAAAATACATCAAAACCAACATTATAATAAGCATTTTTAAAAACGCATATAATGCAAAAAAAATCAGCTTCTTGGGGTCCATGAACAGGCACTTATCTTTGTAAAATAAATTGGTACACATTTTTTTTTACAGAGACAAGTGCCTGTGGGTCCATGTCATCATCTCTTGTCTTCATTTTGATTTTTTTTTTAGCATTTTGCCGATCCATAACTCTTCACAAAATCACATAAAACGTTTTTAGAAGGTAAAATACATTAAAACCAACATGCTATTACAGTATATAAACATTTAAACGCATATAATGCAAAAAATATGCTTCTTGACGTCTCTTTCCTTCAATTTCCTTCTTTTGACTTCTCTTGTCTTCATTTCGAGGTACCTTACCTTACCGTACCGTTGAGTCTTTAACCGTCCTTCAGGACAACCTCACTATGAGTGTAGTATATAACCATAACCAGTCACCATAATCCCTATCATCTGTCCTCCACCATTGAGTGATCAGTACCATTTTCATGCATATTTTAACTATGTACATCCTTTGAATCCATCATCGTGAACATATGTGTACATATCTATCTACATTCATGGAAATGTCATTCACACTATATATTTCTAATAACACTGAGTCAATATTCTCCCCTCTCTCCCTGTCCCCGGCCATGATTTTATATCACCCTCTTGTCTGACTTTCTCCTGTGGCAAGTGATTGACCTTGATCTTATGCAGTGCAAAGCATAACACATTATTCTTGAATTCTGTTCCATTTGTTGCTCTGCAATATCATTAAGTTCAAACCTCGAATTTCGAAATTTTGTACAATCTATAATCATTTGTATTTTTGTTACTGAGTCGAGGCTGTCAAAACTAGTATCTATATGATCCTCAAGTATGTCATTTATCTTAGAGAGATGTTGTAATCGAGGAGCATGCAAAACTTTGCATTTAAGTAGGAAATGATCCAGATTTTCAACATCTTCATCACATAACTCACAGAGTGGTGATACGCATGTATATTTCGCACGAACTTCCTGTAGAAAATAGGTGCCAGTCACCAATCTGATCTTTATTCCAACGGTCATTGCTGCTTTTGGTGGATTTAAATCTCTAGAGATGTCGAGAATAGGATGATATAGTTTGGGTTTATATATTTCGCTGTTTAGACGCTCCAATGACGGATACCATGTTGCTATTTCGCGGATCTTCTTGGCCCAATAGCGTTCTACTGCTTTCATGATGAGTGATTTCCATATGGATTTCTTCGGAGGTTTTGCTACTAACTCATTGATGTTCGAAAAGTCGTATTTAATTAATGTTTTCTTGAGAATCGTAAACCAGCTCTTACTCTCAGTAGTTTTGATGTTGAGTTGACGGGTCACAAGTTGTTTTTCTATTACGTCATCATGTTGTCTACATATGTTGTTAAACAGAGTCATATATTTGATATCTAATATAGCTTCGATGGGTAGTAAGCCTGATATGATGTATATTGCTGGATCTGGAGCATTAGTAGGAAGAGACAGTATCTGTTTAAGTATGTTTTTTGGAATACCTCTAGTTTCTTTAGATTAGTTTGCTTTGGTTGAACTATTTCTAGTCCATACATCAATACTGGTTGAACATATGTTTTGTACAAAGATATTGAAGTAATTGGGTCAAGCCCATTTTTTCCATAAAATCCAGTTGACAGAACACTATATGCTGTTCGTCTAGCCTTCGTTATATTCTGCTCTATTTGTGAATTTTCTGTTTTTGGTTCGATTTAGATCTAAGTATTCCAAGATGTGCGGATTTTTCAACTGTAGGCATGTCATCTTGATTGATCTTAAGTGGCAGGTTTTTGTCTTGTTGATTTCTTCCTTTTTTATTTATTTCAATAACTACGCTTTTTTGAGGTTGAAGCTTGTATCGATGAGTTATGCTATATTGTACAGCTTGATTAACAAGAATTTGCAGATCACGTGGATTGTCACTAACTACTGAAAGCAATGTCATCAGCACATGCAACAGCGTTGATAGTTATTGTTCCAATACGACATCCTATTTTTGAGTTCTCGTACGAAGTAGATCTTCAATGTATAATTTGTATAATTCAGCACTTAATAATCCTCCCTGTTTCACCCCTTGTTGGCAATCAAACGAGTCTGATACTTGTTGCTTCCACTTAATGCAAGTTCTTGTGTCATGATGTAGATTATCAATAGTTTTCCATGTTGATGGTTGTATGTCCAACAGATGTAATTTTCTCATTAAGATGGCTATGTCCACTACATCAAACGCAGATTTAGCGTCTAGTAATGCTATGTAAAATGGAGCTTTTTTATCTGAATATTCCCTATACACCTCTTCGATTATGATGGCAGCATTTAATGGAGAGCTGTTTGTAGTAAAGCCTCGTTGGAGTGGAGACTGTTTCTCAGTTAATATAGTGCGGAAGTTGGTTCTTGCTATGTGCTCTAGTAGTTTACATATTATTGGCAATACAACTATTCCCCTATAGTTCTTGGAGTCATTTTTGTCTCCCTTGTTCTTGTATATTGGAGACAAAAGTCCAACTTTAACTAATTCTGGAATTGAATCTTGTGCAGTAATGTTATTGATTAAGTCTAGTAGGTGATGTAGAAATTCCTCTCCTGCAAATATTATATTTTCAATTGATAAAGCATAGATATCCTCGGATTTACCAGTATTAATTGCCTTGATTGCTTCTTTCAATTCATCCATGGTAACCACTTTTGGAATAATTTTATCATAGATTGATTTTATAGTGATGTAATCCTGTTGACATTGTTGTTTGAATTGAGTGTCAAAATCTGGATTGTCAGAGGGCTGTGCCAAATTATGACTGTGTTCGTGCCAGCCTTTGAATATATTGTCGCCTTCATATAGAGTATTACCAACATATAGATCTTCCACAATGATGTTTTTGTTGTTTCTTTGTTTTCTGATCATTTGGTAAAATATTTTCTTGTTATAAGACTGTGCATTGATTATTTTGTCCCTTTCTTCATGTTTTCGTTTAGATTCTTCTTTTCTAATTTCAGTACGATAGATTTTCCTGGTCTCAACTTTACGCAAAAGGAGTGGATGTTCTGGACACTTTGGTTTTCCCGCTTCTTTCCACTGTTTATGAGCTAATTTGTTTTGTTTTATGGCTATTTTAATGTCATTGTTCCAGATATTCAGTTTAAGTTTGTTTTTCCATACTTTCTTTGGTTAGAGCATTGTTTGGCCGAATCATTAAGTATTTCCATTTTTCTATAGTTTGAGTTAATGAGTAATTTTCATTAATTGAGTCATTTTTCAGTTTTGAAATCTTTGTGATAACCTTAGATTCATATTTGGGAGTGTTCATCTTATCCCATCTAGTTCTGGTTTGCTGGTTTAGCTCGACTTGCTTCCACTTTAACGTACAGATAAGCTTAAGTTTAATTGGATGATGATGAGATACATGTGTATCATCTATTTTTTTCTGTAAGTACTTGCGCTGTTGTCTTATATAAAAAATAGTCAATCTCTGAAACTTCCACTCCTTTTGCATTTATAAATGTAGGACCATGAAAATTGATTTGAAGTTCGCAATCAGCAATAAGTTCTTTTAATTTACTGGCTCTTCTGGAGTTATTGTTCTTAGATATATCCTCGTTAAAATCACCACCAATTACTATTTCATGCGAGTTCTGGTACTTCTGTATAATTTCGAAAATTTGATCAATACATTCTGAGTACTCTTCATAACGATCATTCTCCACTTTTGTTGGTAAATAGGTTGAGATGCATAAGATTTCCAAGTTGAAATTTCTTGTCTTTTCAGCATTTAAAAAAACATATCTTTCCAGTCAACATATAATTATTTTCTAATCATTATTTTTCTCAATTTTTCAACATTTTCATTAGATTTTTACTGATATTTTACGATAAATTTTAACATATAACATATTATTAGTCTTTATTAAGTTATGAATAAAAACACACCGTTTTTCCATTCCATATTCCGTACTAGATAATCCCAATTAAATATGGCTTCCGGTCAACAGCTTGCACGACTTTTCCAGCGATCGTGCTTATTATTTAATCAAAATGCCTCGAAATTGAGTGCAGGTAGGCAGTCATGGTATAATGAAACTATTTATTCGACATGTGTGAAAACGTAGTCATATTGCTGTCCGTATATATTCCACAAGCACTGTTTGAAAAGACCCTCCCCCTTTTTGTATTCTTTAAATTTTATTTTTAGTATTAAATTTTCACTTCAAATGCGTTACTTAATCGTCAGATGTCACTATCAATTAGTTAACCGTACGTCCAAATATTTTTTACCACACATTGTAAAGGGGGAAGGATTGGAATCTTCCCAGTTTGCATTTTACTCGCCTCTCCTTGGAAATCTCAATACAATTTCCTTGAACTTGAAGATTAAATCTGCCGTGGCTTATTCTAGACCTTCAACAATTGATTTTTGATATCCTGTCTTACTATTCGTATCCAAATTTTGTGCTAAAGTCCTGTATAATTTGCCTTCACCGATTTCTAGTTTACAGTTCCACTTCAAATTATACTATTCTCTGTGTCACCCAGTTTCAAGTCAGTCGAAATGATCGGAAATACTAAATTGGAACTGCAAATATTTTTTTTCCACATCTTAAATTCCACAATGAGGTCTCCTTCATAAGAATCGCTTTGAATGTACTGTCTTGGCACCGGTGTTCGCGCATCCGGTGAGTTCGAGCATACTTACAGTACACTCCAAGTGTATCAACGCTCATACTCTCAGGTCGGACATATTCCTCCCAAAATGTCCGACTCACTCCAGAGAAATGTCCGACAAATCTGAGAGTCAACATTCTAACTCCGACTATTTGGTCAGACGTGAGAGTGGATAATTAAAGATTTTTTTTACATTTCTGGAGGTGAACATGTCAAACATTTTGTGATCGATGCGTATTTGTAAGCGTACTTTCTTTCCGGTGTGTAGAATGTCCTGGTACGTAAATACCCTAGTGTATTTCTACCTTGCACCATATTCGTGCCAGGAAAGGTAGCTCAAAGGTCAATATATAACTGAAATATTGTTGAAAAGTGATGTTTAAACACCCATATAAATTATTGCAATAAAATATCGATTAAGTAACGAAATCGATATAAATTATTTTCCAGTATATTTAGTATAAAAAGCTTGTTCTACACGTTTACTGTGAGATGTATTGCAACTGCCATTTTTTACTACAACCACGTGTGCATGCTCATGTTTGATGGTAAAGCTATAGCTATATTTAGATATTTTGTGATAATAATTTTATATTGTAAATCGATCCACCCTGTGATTTTTTTCAACAAGATACATTTTTTATAGTATATATTTTATTATAAAATACAATATTGAACTGATCTTCGCTAACACTTCAATCATTGAATATTGATTTTTTTCGGATGTTGAATATTTTTTCCCCAGAATTGCACCCCCTGTTAGTATACTTTTATTGCTTTATTTAAAAAAAAAAATAACACCAAGAACATCGATGATACAAGTCTTCTTATTCAGAAATAAACCTACAGCAAAATAAAGGTTTACTGTAAACAAAATCGTCATTTTTATCTAGATTTATAGTCCGAAAAATACGGTACTCCTCTACTACACTAATTTGGATTAGGTGATGGGAATTAGGTGCCATCATCAAAATAAAGATTAAAAAAAATTATTTTATGACAATGATGGCTGATTAAAATTGTTTGTCATGCATTAGCTGTCATTTGTAATGAATTGGTCCCAGAGTGCCGAATACCATATTGCCGATTCCATTTTGCCGAATCCCATATTGCCGACTTTTGTTAAAAATGACAAAATTTCATTAAATTATTTTTCATTTAAACAAAAATATTGATGATGTGTACATATTTTATTGAAAGCAGTAATTTTTCGTGCAATTTTAATTAGAAAAACCATAATCAAATGCATACTGATTGTTGAATAGGAGATGCCGATACTCCTTACTCGAACAATTGAAGAACAATGGAAAAAAACTACAAATAAGTAAATGTTTTTTTAGGGTTTTACTAAGTGAGAAAGAAAAAAAATTCCAAAAATTGTCGTTGAATAGCTAATTATTTAGAACTGATTGATGATTTCGGTAATCTAAAAATGAACTAGTACTATACCCACAATATCCAGGCTAGGTGATTGTGGTAGATTTTAATAAATGATCGGCAATTATTTAACTCCAAACAAATTTGGGGCATATTTACAAAACAAAAAATGTGTACTCTCATTATTCACAGAGCATATGTTTTGAAAATATTTCTTGGCATCATTCATCTTGACAGAAATCATGGTTGTCTGCAGGACTAATCCACAGTATATCCTTTTGAGCTCGAATGCTATAATCTAAACTCCCTGGTATGTCGGACCATTTCAAAAGATATATTTATTTAATTATTTACAATTTTCCTTCATAAATTAGAAGCATTATTCTACTTGCAATAACAATATTTTTCATATGTCGGCAATTTGGGAATCGGCTAATTGGACTCAGCAATTTGGGATTTGGCCAACTGGGAACCGGCAATTTGGGATGCTACCGTTGTAATATACAGGATATAACCAATATACAGGAAGAGCCCCTACTGTGAAGCCATCTATTTTGAGATGCCATTCAATGAAAATAATAACCTGACCATATTGTTAAATAAGAATAAGAATTAGATAAGAAATTAAAATTTATAGAAGGCAAGGATTTATATAATTAACACATTAAAGGGAAACTTCGCAAAAAAAATATTTTTTTATATGTTTTTCCTGATGTATAAATATGGATGTTTATATGTATATTAGCGTTTTATTATGTTGGATAAGGGAATGAAATCGATTTTAAAAATCTGTCAACGATACATGGAAGTCGCCATTTTGATAGCATCTCAATACCAAGTATCACGTGACGTCTAAATACCACCACGCCCCAAAACAAGCGTGACAAACCAGGGTCCTCATTCATTGTCGATATTGCTTGTCAGGCGTACGGTTGTTTAACTTGATGGTAATTCTTTTTATTTTTTTTATTATTCTAAATATAGGAATTTATTACACAATCACTTTTTGCAGATTTACGTTTTGCTTCTATAGATTATGGCAAAACAAATGAATCGGGGGAGAAAGGTTCGTCTTTAATGAGTCACATTTACAAAAGATTTTTTTCCAAAATTGAAGAACTACGAAATTAAGTTAAAAAAAGAACGGACATCGGAACAATGCCCTGAATTCGTTAAAAAAAGAATCCAAAAAGGCCTATACTACGGGGCAAAATTGTTTTAATGACATTATTCAGTAAGATCGCACTTTGTAATCGATCATGCATGCACTACAATAAAGATACACATAAGCTAAAAGCACAGAAAGTTACAGGGTAGGAAGCCATACAATTGAGAGGATTATGTAAACATATAATTTGTAATAGTTTTCATTTGACAATTACAGACGATGAGTATTATAAATACTTTTAAAGTTTATTACCGGTATACAAAACTTCAGGGTACATCTCTTACGTAATATAATAATTTGTTTATGGTAATATAATATTCGTATTCGCCAACAGTAAAAAGATTAATCTGTTTTCATAACGATTATTTCTGATTTGAACAAAGCGTAACATATAATATGTCTCTGCGTAAAGAAAGCAGTTTTTGTTTTTTTTAATTATGTCTTTCGAACTGGCGGACCCTTCTGATTAATCTCAGAATAGTCATAAAAAATTTAGTTGTTGTTTTTATAAGGAAAAACTGCATACGAATGTTGTTGTTTTTTCTATTTTGCAAGAAGAATTTCTACCCTGCCCTGTTCACCCTGCTTTACTTAATAAGTTTGGTTGTTGCTACATCATTCTGATGGGGCACAAAAAAATCAAGATAAAAATGAACAATTCAATATAACTTACGATCAATGGTAATCTTAAGATTTTTTGTGAAAATAGCCCATGAATCATTGCTGCATCAGACGTGGATCCAGCAGTTTTGAAAACGGGGTGCCAGGCTCTTGTTTGCCAATTTTTACCCAATTTATACACGAATTTTACTAAATTGTCGAACACCTCCTTGATCCGGCAGTGTGCATTGATATGCACCCATTCCTAATGTATATATCAACTTGATCAGGGTCGTGTATTTTGATCACCTATTAGAACCTTTAAAATGTGTATTGCATCTGCTATTCTAGTCACGGGTAGCGTAATTTGTTTTCATTTTATTTGTCTGTTCTTACTATGTTTTTGTCTATTTGACTTATGTACGTTGTTTGTATATATTCCTTGTACATGCCTTCAACCCTTAGGTGTAAGTTAAGTTAGTTAACAGGTCACAAAATGTGTATTCAGCGTTTCTGATTATTGCCAAAGATTGTGACACATGTATTCAGGCATTCGGTCAGAGTCCTGTCGACCGGATGTAAATTGACACTTGTATATTCTGCCTGGCGATTTCCTGTGTGAATCTAAACTCATTACGCAATATTAGGTACCCTGCTGAGTGAACCTGTGTGAATGTACCTGTCGTTTTCAGAATGAAAATAAAAATAAGTAAATCCCACCTTTCACTTCTTACTTCAGGAATTATTTGCCTTAATTTATTGAAGAATAAAATATTTAAGATTAAAATATGGTCTCTCGCTTCTGAAAATACATGAAAAATATCAGAATTATATTTTCCGCATAATATTTTACGTTTCGCTCATCAAAAATGACCCCAAAACAAAAGGACAAGAAATTAACATTTAGCACTAAATCAGAAGAACAAGAAGTAAATCTGGTGTGGCCTAATCTCTGTATATTTTGACTGCCCTTCATCTGTTTATACCGCTCATGATCATGATCTCTTCCGAACTTTGTCTGAATGAATATCAGTAGATATCAAAATTATAGATCAAGTTTGCTTACCGGGTTCCGAGCTGAAAAAATCATATATTTAGGTTTTGTGCCTTCTGGGGGTAACTGAGCAAAGACTTGTTTTCTATAAACACTACCTTTGTAAACTCAGTTGCCACCCCATCTCCGGTCCATACATTTACCCAAGAATACCACAGAATACCCCAGAATACCCCCATAATACCCAAGATTACCCTCAGAGGACCTGTGAATATCCCTGAAAGACCGAGAAACAAATAGAATTTTTAATATTTCCCCGAAACAACAAAAAACTACCAAAATCTTATTAAAATGATAACGATGAAAATTAATGGCACAATTTCCCGACATAATAGCTCTTACATGTTCAAAATAGAAAAATGCGCACAAAAACAACAAATAATCATTGCATGGCTTGGTATAGGGAAGCTCGCGGAAGTAATGAAGACCAATCTCGGGTGATCAATATAATTAATTATTTCTCAAAATATTAAACAACAAAAGTATTGTTTTTACATTAGGCAAACAAAATTTTAGAGAAAAAAAAATTCTAACAATTTCACGATCAAAGAAATGACGGAAAATACGACGATTTCCCGACGTTGGGCACTCGCTGCCTCTTCCATTTGTCTGAGTTCTTCTTCCGTATATTCTGGTTCAAGTTGGTAAACAAACACCCCATAGTCATCGAAATCTACATCACTTGAGGCGCTAGTCACTTTCCGTATCTGAGCTCGACATATTTAAGCTATAACTAAAACGTTAATTTTGGGGCTTTATATAGAAATGTTCCCAAACAAACAACAAGAAAAGTAAAGAAATATTGATTGAGTAAAATCATAATCATTTGATTAAATTAAATTAATTAAAACATCTTTTATGAACACCGACTGTTAAAATAATGATTGAGTAAAATCATAATCCTTTGATT
Organism: Bathymodiolus brooksi; assembly: GCA_963680875.1. Classification (NCBI taxonomy): domain Eukaryota; kingdom Metazoa; phylum Mollusca; class Bivalvia; order Mytilida; family Modiolidae; genus Bathymodiolus; species Bathymodiolus brooksi. The sequence continues at coordinate 101,951,023 of OY804581.1, read as the reverse complement.
AAAATTAAATTAATTAAAGCATCTTTTATGAACACCGACTGTTAAAATATTGATTGAGTAAAATCATAATCATTTTTTTTTATTGTTAAAAAGAAAAATTCATTTCTAAATGTTTAGGCCTAAATCATTTTATTTAATATTAAAATTAAAACATCTTTTATGAACATCGATCGTTAAATTATTATGATGAGACAGCTATATATAGTTAGGCCAATTTGGCGCCTCTCATAATGAAAACTTATAATTTCAAGGATGGTGTATACTTTTTTATCATCTAAAACATAAATTGTTCCTGTTATTTCAACATTATATTTATTCTAATGTTTTAAGAATATTTTATCTTTAATAGATAATAAACGATCTACCAACTCGTCTTGGAAAGCAAATAGTGTGTATTCAAATTCCCATTTTATTAATGCGGTCACCTTGAATTTTACACCTGTATAATTTTACCCTCCGGCTAGAAAACACACAAGCGGACATCTACATGCGGAGATCAAAATAACAGTAAACAGCATGCCGAATAATGATTATAAAAAAGGGATTAAAACAGAATCTAGAAATCAATACACAAGTTACGCGTTGTCAAAATTATCCATTATATTTTTCAGCACATTAGCAGTAAAACAAAATGAACATAATTGTAAAAGGGATCCGATATATAGATATATAGCGAATATAGGTGACTGTTATAAAACACTCTTTCCGTTGTAAATATAAAGGAAATGAAACATTTTGTTCATTTAAAATAGTTGTTTGTCAAAAAGGTACGTAGCTGTTCACTTCAGTATTTAATTTTCCAACGGTTATTAGATTTAAATTACAGTCCTCTGAGTGCTTTAAATGAAGCGAATTTAACATCAGCGACCCAGACTTTAAATTTCAATCCCACAATGCATTTTTAGTTTAAAACGTCACAAACTAGTTTAAAAATTAGAAATTAAAATTACAAATTTGCGATTTGCTTCGTTATTTGTGGAAATATGTCGATAAAACTTTGTGAATATGTATTTTATATCACCAGGAACATATTTAGCTAACATGTAAAAAATCGCGAAGTTTCCCTTTAAGTCACATTTCATTTATTTAGCTTGGGTCAGTTATCAATTAAAAAGACAAAAATGGTTTAAAAAAAATCTGTCTTATAAGTATTTACCTAAATAACGATATCATGACGTATAATAATTTCTCACCGTAAATTTATTTATTTTATTAAGATATTTATACACACATATAAGAAAAAAGATGTAAATTTATTTTTCAAGTACAAATAAATTGGAAGACGGCTTGAAAAGCTAAAATAGTTATCTATGTTTATAAGTCTTAGTAAAAGGAGTCTTGAGCAACATTTTTTTTCCACACTTGTGATAGGTGTATTTGTATATCATGAATGCACGATGCGACGACATGCTGAGATGGATGATGTTTTGACAGGTAAACTGTAAAAAAAACCGTAGAATACACTAATAAAATATTATTTCACCTACAGGGTATATCAGGACTCTGCAGACTGCCAATTTTCAAGAAAAAAAACCCGGGATTTACGGATTTATGACCCATTCGCCATAAACAAAATAAAACTTAAATTTTACAAATTAATTTTAATCCAAATTTGCCTTTAAAGAAATAAATGTATAAATTAGAATTATTTACCCGGGTTCGTTCGCCCTACATTTGGCAAACACGTAAAAGAGCAAACGCACCAGATATCGTAAACCGGCAACTGTCTGCAGCAAGTGAAAAGGCCTTGGCATCGATTGTCGCGAGTACATAGGGACATATTAATATTCACTTTTAGTGCACTTAAAACATGGGTACTACATTTTATTCATGGATATTATTGTATATATCGCCCGTAACAGCCGTTAACATATCTATGCTTTCCGTACTGTATATCACTCATTTACTTCAGCTTTACTAAGATACGCATGTTTCTTTATGCACGAAATTTATTGGTTAGCAAAATTTGGGGACGTTTCCTGTTTAGTTTAACTATCTGAGAGTGGAGACTCTCATTCTCACTCCGACCTGGGATGATTTTGTCGAATCCTAGACATCTCGGTACCTGGACAACTCGGTACCTGGACATTTCGGTACTGGACATTTCGGTACTGACCTGGACATCTCGGTACTGGACAGTTCGGGACTTGGATGAGACAATATTTGGTACTTACCACAATTGTTTGGTACTTATTAATTGTCAATATTTTTGTTCTAGTAGTTCTTTAATATATGACCCAAAAGTGGATCGATATGTGTTTTTGATAATGCCAGTGTAGATCGATCCCGGAGATCGTTGTTTTTGTATATTGATTTTTATTTATATTTTCATTATTTTGACCTCCATTTATTATTTACAAAAGTAATTATGCAAATTATGAAATTCAGCGTGTTTGTTAAGAAAGCCCCAGGAACTTTCATTTCATTAAAACGGACTGATTTATTGCTTTTCCCCACAAAAATTCTTCACACTTTGTAGTGGCGTTACCAATTATGCTACATGTATGTGAGTAACTGAGGAAATTGACAGTGCTTTCAATATACGACATTTCTTGATTTTCTGTTTATAATTTGGGGGGTTAAATAATATACAAAAACGATACAATTAGATAAAAATGTCTTACCAGTGTTGCATAATCTGTGTTGCCACTGTGAATACTGGTCACATTGTAAAGCCTCCTGTCTGGGACGGACATTGCTGCCACAATCTATACACGGATACTCGTTCATTTTGCATTTTGAATCTCAAATTAGGGTAACCCTCCATTATATATCGGCTTGGCAAATATTTCTCAAATAAAATTCAGCTTATATCGTCTTTTGAAGTCAAACAAAAGATTAAAGCATTGATCTTGGTAATTAAAGCTATCTAATTAAAACAGTTATGTAATCAAAACAGAAATGAAAATAATCATCCCGTTAAGTTTATCTGTGATTTATTGATAAAGGGACTTAGTTATCAAAACAAAAGTTATTTACAAATATTAATGAATTGCCTCTTTGATGTCCATTTAATTAAAGATGATTAAAAAAACCCACATAAAAATATGTATAAACAACGTCTACATGTAAAAAAATTTTTAAAAAAGTTTTTAAATTCAATCAAATTATTTTTATTATTCAGTACCGAAATTTCCAGTACCGAGTACAGAGATGTCGCATATGTTCAGTACCGAGATGTCCAGGTCCCGAGATGTCCTGATACCATTTTGTCTGACAATTTTAAGAGTGACACTCTCTTCAAGTCCGACGAAACTCTTGTGTCCGACCTACAGTAAGAGTATGATCGTTAATACACTTGGAGGGATCTGTATTGTACATGTCAAAATTGCAAAATCATTGGAAAAGTTAAGATGGAGACTACTTGTATGTGAGGATTGACTCTAATTATATTAAAAGATATCAAATGTTTTCAAATTTGAGCTTATTTCGAAGGAATAGGTATAAACTTCAATTTCGAAAACTTTCAAAATAAAATCTTTCCTTTATTCATTTTAAGAACCATCCAAAGTATGCATGTGCGATATTACCGGACGTTGCAACATTTGCCAAAAATCGAGGGTTGGTTTGTTTACACTTCGTTTTCACTGAAATGTTAACAATTGTAGCGGAATCCGGATAAAGACCATAAAGATAATACTTCAATGTATTTGAGGATGATTTGAATTAATTCAATAAAATTTTGGTAAGCTGTGAAATTAACCACTGAACCCTTAGGTGCGCGAACACACCGGACGGCTCTGTACATATTCGCATGGCATAGAAGATTTAACATGGAGCTTTCTGTCTTTGTTTATACTGGAAGTGTATCCTGGGTGCATTTGGTCAGATGTCCTTGGAATTCTTCTTAATATCAATCTGTTGGTAAATGGAAACCCAAGATTGGTCGACAATGTAAGACGACCATGACAACATTGTTTTACACTACATTCAACGCACAAACAAACCTCAGATTAGGCCTCACCACACTTAGTAAAAACAGGATGACATGACTTCTCTCTCAGTTGACATAAGAGTGATTTTGAAAAATTATTGTCGATTATCATTGAAATTCAAATAAACGACCGATTTTCGATCCTAATCAATGATTGGAACACCACTAATATCATCAGAATAAGCAACAACTCTCACCTCAAACCATTGAACACAAAAAGGTCAAAATATATGCTGAATGATCCAGGTCCTGGGACAGACACGAAAATGTGCTGGGGTTAAACCGGTCAGTGGGATCCCAGCCATCTCCTTGATAATTGGATCTGCAATGTCAATACAGATGTAAGCAAACTAAAACAAACCTGCACAGATTCATTTCCACTCAAAAAGACCTCACATTATAACAAAAATGAATGACAACATTAACATGGACAGTACAACAATGGTAGGGCCATTCCTTGTCATAATTCCCATAGGCGGATACCACTTTTGGAGCTTAGTTAAAGACTGGTAAAAGCGTGTTTTAACAGAATATCTCCAATTTCGTCCTTGTCATTTTTCTTTTTACCATGGTTTGTAATTTTCGTTTTGAATGACGCCTCTGTATCTTTCTTAAAAACAAATTGTTTTGAAATCCTATTTTTTTTCTAAGTAAAACAGGCCCCCCCTTGTCTGGATATGCCTCCGATTCCTGCCATGATCTTAAGTTTTAATCATGTCTCCTTTTAAACACCTATACATTGTACACCAATATTGGTATCTTTAATTTTGTTCAGCCTATCTGAGTGAATATTCAAAGTTCTTTAATCTTTAATAATGAGATTTAAGTTTTGACATCTTTGATATTTAGACATTTCATAAAGGTAGTTACGCTACAGTGAAACCGTCCTCACGATGAGCACCGGTCCTCTGACCCAAGACCAGTAAAACTTTGTTTGGACCAGTACATTTTTCGGTTTTTATTTCGATGTATATATATGTGGATGTGGTCGAGTGGTCTAGGGTGCTGGACGTAAGGCTAATCGAATGGTGGTGCAGTGTATCAATGGTGTGGGTTCAAATCCTGTCGAGGGAAGAACAAAAATTTGACAGCTCTAAAATCTAATTCTAACACTGTTTGGTTTAATTTTCAGACGTATATATATATATATGGAGCAGATGTGGTCAAGTGGTCAAGGGCACTGGACATAAGGCTAAGCGATTGGTGCTGCAGTGTATTAATGGTGTGGGTTCAAATCCTGTCGAGGGAAGAACAAAAATTTGACAGCTCAAAAATCTAATTCTAACACTGTTTGGTTTAATTTTCAGACTTACATTTGTATATATATATACATGTACATGTATACTAGATTCAAGAATTTGATTCAGACCAGTAAATTAAAATTTTGATTTCGAGGACTTGAATTACTGAATAAAACAGAATCATATAATCCAAACTTGAAATAAATGCCCAATGTAGGAAATCTGTATTAATTTTACTTGAATAAACCAAACACGTCCTGTCCGAACACAAAAGCAGGTCACACAGAAGTTCAGTTTAGTACATGTTTCACTGTCGACATTTGATTGTGATCTATATCAACCAATGGACAATGTAAGATTTAATGATGTTGTTATTTTAGGCATAACTTGCCAGTGTAGTGTAAGCAGCAAAAAGTACAGACTGGATCATTTAGTGTTAATAGATATCTTCATTCCTCATTGAGCCAGTTACCAAACACGCCATTCAAGACAGCAGTATTTAACGTGAACAGACATCTACACACCTCTGTCTGCCAGTCACAGAACAAGTCAGTAGTACATTTATTATGGTTTTTTTTTTATCAAAAGCCAAGTGAGCTTTTGGTTTCACTTGGTGTCCGTCTGTCTGTCATCGCTAGCTTTATCACATTTTGATATTCTCCAGCAAAGCTTCTTTTAAAACTACATTGTAAATGGAACCTAGCATGTCAGTGATGATTTTTAGGAAGAGCAGATTTAGATTTATATGAATGAAGTTGACCTCTATGGGGTGGGGCTAGTAATGAACCTAAAAACGGGAAATTTGATAAATATTTTTAAAAATATATTCTCAAGAAGCAGCATTAGAAATGCTGCAATATTTGTTGTACATATTCATTCCATCATTGCATTGTGATATAGCTTTACCTTAATACTGGTATACCAATGAAGGTGCCAGGGTCTAACTAAAATTTTATAGAATCTTTATAGAGTATTACTATGTCAATAAGAAACACCTATAAATGTAATATACATTAAACTGCATCAGTGGTTACCACGCTCACCTTGAGTGTGGTACATTGTGGGTTCAAGCCAGGTCACGTCAAACCAAATACTATAAAATTTGTATTTATTACTTCTCCGCTAAGCACACATCATTAAGGAGGAAGGAAAAAGGCCTGAATCAGGATAATGTGTCAGCGTGGAGTGACATGTCTGTCCACAAACTTTTGCTGAACATGAGCTACATGTAGCACTATAAAAATCCAACAAAGCATGTTGGTCTAGTACAAAGCAGACATCGTTAATTCATTATCATCTCATTGAGTGTAACTTGTTCTTTTCAGGATATAACTGAAAAATTGTTCATTTGGCGTTAAACAACAATGTAACATATTTTTTTTTTTTTTTTCCCTATGTGCATATTTTTTTATTATGGCTTGTGTATAGTACAGTACTGGCGACAATGGCCTCAGTACTGATGAATGATGTAAGTTAAATACCTCGGTTGAGTCTTAAGTAAACACTTGGGGACAAGGGCCTCAGTGTTTAAAAATATAGTAATTTTGTCATTATGCGGTTTATTGATTACAAACATTCTCCTGTGTTAAATAGTTTATGTTAAAATAAATCTTGTATGCAATGCACATTTTCAGTTTAATGAAAGTGTTGTGGATGGGGTATATTGTTTCTTTCACAATATGTCTATTGAGCAAAATTACATATTGCTCAAGGCACTATAATGTGGCGGTTTTACCCCCATCTTTGACGGTTTTTTAGTTTCTAGTAAATATCTAGAACTTTGTCTTGAAAATGTTTTTTATATGATTCATATAATATCTGGTTATTATGTGTAGTTATTTTTTGTGTAGTTTACTGCAATTTTAATTATGTGTAGTTTTGTAGTTTAGTGCATTTTTAATTATGTCATTTAATAATAAATGACCATTTTCAATTTCAACAATTGTTTTCTTATCGAGTTATACCGTCAAACAAAGCACAACACTATGGGATGGGGCCATAAAGGCATTTTATATCTTATAAATATTTTTATGGCACATCCCATTAAAATTATCTAAATTACTTCCCTTTGAAAAGTAAAATTTTTCAGAGTTCATTAATGGTTTAACTATTTGCGCATGCCCTAGAAACAACTGGTCATTCTCGCTAGCCATCATTACACAGTTCACATCATCATCAATTTCATGTTTTGAAACTTCATTTTACAAACCCCTCCCACCCTCCCTATTTTGTGAAAATGTATCTTTGATGTTGGCGGTTTTACCCCCATCTTTGACGGTTTTTTAGTTTCTAGTAAATATCTAGAACTTTGTCTTGAAAATGTTTTTTATATGATTCATATAATATCTGGTTATTATGTGTAGTTATTTTTGTGTAGTTTACTGCAATTTTAATTATGTGTAGTTTTGTAGTTTAGTGCATTTTTAATTATGTCATTTAATTGGTTACTGAGTTGTACCTAAAGTAGTGGGTTGTTTGATTATGGGTATATGTGTAATTGATTTATGGAAACTAATGCTTTTCTAGAGTTTTTCTCCTCCTAGGTTTTTATCTCTAGTTTTTAATGCAGGGTTTCCTCAGCTTTGATATATGATATATGATATAGATTTTTATATTGTATTAATATGTTTTTTAGTTTCTAGTAAATATCTAGAACTTTGTCTTGGCGGTTTTACCCCCATCTTTGACGTTTTTTTAGTTTCTAGTAAATATCTAGAACTTTGTCTTGAAAATGGCGGCGGTTTTACCCCCATCTTTGACGGTTTTTTAGTTTCTAGTAAATATCTAGAACTTTGTCTTGAAAATGTTTTTTATATGATTCATATAATATCTGGTTATTATGTGTAGTTATTTTTTGTGTAGTTTACTGCAATTTTAATTATGTGTAGTTTTGTAGTTTAGTGCATTTTTAATTATGTCATTTAATAATAAATGACCATTTTCAATTTCAACAATTGTTTTCTTATTGAGTTATACCGTCAAACAAAGCACAACAATATGGGATGGGGCCATAAAAAAATGTTATCATAAACATGTAACTATGATGATTTAGATGTGTTTGAGATAAACATTTGTAAATACATACATAACACAGAAGTTTGATCTTATTTTGTAGTAAACAACACTTAAGTACAGCAGCACCATTACAGGGACAGAAGGATGAAGGGTCAGAAAGCAAAGGTATAAATCAGGAATATTACTACTTATGTTTGTACAGTGAAACCTGAGTAAACCGCAATCCTGTCCATTCCGATCTAAATTTCAAGTTCCCAGTTTTTTCTTTAATAATCTTTGTTAAAAATCATTGAATAAACCGGACACTGCACATTCCGAATTCCGGCCTTGACTTGCGGTCCCAATACATTAATTACTGTTATTATTTATATCTGTAAACCGGTCATGATCAGATCAATCAACCGTGTGTTTACATATGTGAATATCGATCGGTAGTAATTGAAGGGGTGCCCGAAGAGAAACGTATTGAAAGTTTTTATCAAAGTGTGTATATTAACACACCTGTAATTAGTGATCACTGATAACTCATGTGGTTAATGTTTAAATCTTCATTAAATGTTAAACAAACATGGAATCAACACCTAAAAAGCGAAAGCTTAATCAAGATGAAATTTTGAATACACCGTCGACTAAAAGGTCTCGGAAGGAATTGACTTTAAAACAAAAATATGATCTTGTTCAAGTAGCAGAAAAAAAGCTAAACCGACACAAAAAGAGCTTGGAATTAAATTCGGAATAGGAAAGACAACGGTCTTGGATATTCTTAAAAGAAAAAGCGAATACACGCAACTGTTCGAAGAAAATACCACATCTCAGCAAAAACAACACAATAGTGGAAGTAAATACGGTGAATTAAATGACTTAGTGTTTAAATGGTTCAAACAAGCTAGAGCTAACAATATTCCTTTAAACAGACCAATTATTCAGGAAAAGGCAATGGAATTTGTCACTGATATTAAATTTATGGATTTTAAAGCTTCCAACGGATGGCTGGAAAGTTGGAGGTCCCGATTTTCAATAGGATTTTTTAAAGTTTGTGGTGAAAGTGCAGACGTAGATGACAATGTAGTGGATGATTTCCGATCGAAAATTGGGAAAATCGTTGAAGGTTACAAAGCAGAAGATATTTTTAACGCCGATGAAACTGGCTTATTTTTCAAAGCATTGCCAGATAAGACACTTGCACCTAAAGGTGAAGCATGTAAAGGAGGGAAGCTCGCAAAGGAACGTATCACGGTAATGCTTGCAAGCAGTAGCACAGGGGAAAAACTGAAACCCTTAGTTATAGGAAAAGCCAAACAACCGAGATGTTTTAAAAACATAAACATTGACAATCTCCCTGTATTTTGCAATAAAAAAAAAAAAGTATTGATGACCACGTACATTTTCACTGAATGGATTACAAAAATAAATAAAATTATGAAACTGAAAAAAAGAAAAGTTTTGCTATTCCTTGACAATGCCACATCACATACCGAACCATTAGCTCTCAGCAATGTAACGTTAAAATTCCTGCCGCCTAACACCACTTCCAAGCTTCAACCTCTTGATCTATGAATAATCCGTGCTTTTAAAGCTCGATACAGAAAACATATGCTCAAGCACTTAATTACCAAAATAGACTTGTGTTCGGACAACGTTTCATTGACAAAAGGGATAACCGTGTTGGATGCAGTTCTTTGGATTGACTTTTCATGGAAAGAGACAAAGGACAGCACGATAATAAGTTGTTTTCGAATTGCTGGATTCCCTGTAGTTCTAATAATAAAACCCTAAATGCTCGCTTACTCGCAAGGGTTATAACGGGATGCCATTACACGTAATGGAGCAGCCGCCGAGATTTTTGGCGCTTGCTTACAGAGTTTCTGACGCCTGCATTTATCAATAATAAGACATAACCTTTCCTTTTGTCCATTATTATAACAAGTTTTTATCACCTACCTGTATTTTAGAATGTAATTCCCACAAAATAAAAATCCATGTTTACTTTTACTTAACGTTTTGAATTTCGTCATTTCCGGCCTCACTATTTGGATGTCGATACCATATTTGGCGATTAAGGCGTGAATGATTACATCAGCCGTCGTAAGCATCGTAGTAAGAAATACCATATTTAGAAAAGCTCCACCTTCCGTAGTTTCCGGTTATGGAAAACGATCGATAAATTTGAACAAGGTTGTTGCTACCTTTGAAAAGCATATATTTCTCAGCCAAACCGATTTAACAAGGACTGGGATCATCAGTAATAGTTATAATGAAATGTTTGAAGCGTAAATAGTGAGTTTTTATGTTTCAACTGCAACTTTTTTTTTGCTCCATTGTGATGAATGGGACCGCGTTGTAGCTCTGCCGAGACACAAGTTTGTCACAGGAGCTACATTATTGCAGCTAGATTCCCTGTATCGGCTCTCAGTCAGTGTGAAGAAGTTGAAGATGACCCGGATGATGACATACCACTTGCTCAGTTATGTAATATGGTACGTCAGGGATCTGAATTAATCTATGATCAGATGGATGAAATTGAATCATCTCTTCCAACTGAAGAAACCTACGATGGTGATTGGCAAAAGTCTCTTTTAAACAAATTTAAAAGTAGAAACGTTTCTGATGACGAGGAATCAAACGGTGAAGTGGAACTGGAAGAGGAAGCAGTAGATTTAATTGGATCGGAATTTAGTTACGAGGATATTCTCGAGCGTACAAATCACATGATCAACTTTTCAAACTCGAAAGACGATCGCTTTTTGACATTTCTGCAACCAATGAAAGCTATGGCGGAAGATGCAATAATTCATAAGAAAAAAGGCCAAAAAACAAGTAACACTTGAACAAAACGGTGACTCGATAAAATAATTTTTTTCTGAATTCATTATTTGTTATTTTTGCTGTAATAAATATTGATACCATCTATGTCTATTTATTTAAGACAAAACCAAAAACTAACGTAATCAATCATTAACAGTCTCCTAATTGACAGGTGACATTCCATCTTAACTTTCATTTCCGGTCATATAATAGACACTGTATAAACTGGCCCACTGTCAATACCGGCCGTGAAACATGGTCCCAATGGTGGCCAGTTTACACAGGTTTCACTGTATATAGCAAGGCTATGAAAAAAGATTTCATCTGCGTGGGGGGAAGAGGTTGTATTACCTCAGTGTCATAGATAGAGAGAGAGTTGTTACATTTCCAGAAGCAGTGGAGGTGAAATCATCAATAATTGTTCAGTTTTATTTAATTGATGGCCTTTATTGTAATTTAAAAAAAAAATTAAAAAATTTGAAAATCACTCATATTAGGATGATTATGGTATACACTTGCAAGGCCAAAGAAAAAATACTTATGTTTCCACCAATCCTACCGACCCTAATTTTTAGTGCCTTCTCTATATTACCATTTTTGAACAAGCACTATTAGAGGCAGATCCTTGTCCTGTATTACTTAGGTAAATATTGAAAGAAATTTTTTTTTCACCTACCTACCTACACACATTTTTTCAAGAATGTTAGCGAGGGCCCAGGTGGCGCAATGAGTTAGGTAGTTGGATTACCTAACAACTCATACAAGCCTATCACCAATACGGCGTGGGTTCACGTCCGGCTTTGTAAATTACAAAAAAGGGTGCACTTGACTTGAGTCGCAAGTGATAAAGTTGATCAGTTGCTTGCCCATGGTCGGTGATTCTCCACCACATTGCTGAAAGTGGCATTAAACACCAAAAACAAATCAAATCAAATCAAGAATGATGGCACAAACAAATGAATTTTTTTTAAGCATACAGCCACTACTTTTGATATGGAGTAGGAATACCCGGATATAATGATTGTCAACTATTGTATTTCAAAGAGGATTTATAATGAAGTAAGGGTACCGTAGTGGTTAACTGAATTCCATCAGTTAAATTTAATATTCAATATCCATAATTTACAAAAATTTGCTTGAGGGTAAATAAAACTTCACTTCTGCTCAAGTAAAATGGTGGTTGTTTTTACAGAGTTAGTTGTGCAAAAAGTGAATGAAACACTACACAGGGAAGACCTTGGTAGACTGTTTGCTGTGATACATATCCAAAGTAAACAGAGAAAAGTAACAACTGAAGATCTTCTAGTGGTTGAAGGCTATTTTTACCCGAATGTTGGAGACAAGATCAGGTTGGAGAAGGTAAAAGAATAATGAATTACCATGTTTTTTAATACCGGTAATCTCATTCTTGTTTAATATTCCACATTCAATTCTCTACCAAATATTTATGATTTTAAGATCAGAAATTCAAGATAGCTGCCATTAGACGTGCTAGAGGACAATTAAGTTTTTCTAATTTTTAAATATATTATTTACAACTTGGTTTCCTTGCATGTAAATTACTATTGGAAAACCTTTTTTAAAGTTGTTTTATTTCTGTCCACCATATTATATGATATAACAAGCTTGTGTTACACATATATACAACATTGTATATGATCATTTAATAGGTATTACTTGTCAGTGGTGCAGATTTTACGTTAGCAGGTAGACCATTACTCAGGTGAGTCTGTTTTTAGCTCACCTTGCCAAAGGCAATGTTAGCTTTTGCCATCACTTGGCGTCCGTCGTCTGTTGACTGCCGTCCATTAGCTTTTCACATTTTAATCTTCTCCTCTGAAACCTCTCAGCCAAATGAAGTGAAACTTGGATGGAAGCATCTATGGAAGGTCCTCTCTAAAGATTGTTCATGTTGTCCCGATCCATTAACAAACATGGCCACCATAGGCAATTCTTGTTTCTGATTGGCCGATTTTTTTAAAATTTTCTCCTCTGAAACCGCTTGGCCAAATGAGCCGAAACTTGGTAGGAAGCATCTATATCATGTCCTCTATAAAGATTGCTCATTTCGTCCCGATCCGTTAACCGATATCTTCTTCTCTGTAACTGCTTAGCCAAATGACCAAAACTTGGTGGGAAGCAGCTATGGGAGGTTCTGTATTAAGTTTCCTCAAAGCAGAATGAAAGGTGAGCGACACTGAGCCTCTAGTTTAATATTTTTATTGTTGATAAAATCTTTGTACAATTGAAAAAAGTTAGTAATCTTGATGATACCAAAGACAGAATTGTTTCTTAAATACTCATGGATTTGTGTTTGCCAATTTTGTCAGATCTTTGGACACACTAATAACAGACAGAACTAGATACTGAATTTTCTTATATGTTACATTTTTTTGGTACAGAACTTAGTTTTCTAAAGGTTAAAAAAGTTTTTCAAATTGATTTATGACGAGATATTTCCATCATGAAGTCATTTTTGTAATTAAATACAGTTGACTCTCATTGTCTCGAATTTCTGGTTGAGTCGAATTTTAATCGAAGTCCGGAACTTCGTTGTGTATAAATATATATAATTTGACTCCTGTTGAGTTGAATTCGGATGAGTTGAAATTTCGGTTGTCTCGAATAAAAGTTTTGGTCCCGAGATGTAGAAAGCCATATTATTTACATTCGTTAAGTCGAATTTACCTGTCAAAACATGTGTATTACCTTGGGATTAAAATCAGATGCAGGTGAAACATCCAGTCATTGACTGACATTTTTACCTTAGGCTATTTCACATGTTTATTTCACAATCTGTCAAATTAATTAGTGATAATTTTTGAATTGGCTTGGTATTATGACACAGGTTAGATGTGTACAATCAAAAATTATCGATTCATAATAAGTGCGCTTGGGTCGGCATACATCAATGATTATGAAAAGTACACAAAGGAAGCATTTTATCTATTGAATTATTTGTCGGAAATTAATTTTGATTAAAGAAGAATAGTTTTCTTCTACACTTTATTGAATAATAAAAACACACAATTTATTGTAAATAAATAGTATTGCACAAAGAAAAATATGTCATGATGGGTGAAGTTTAATGACAATGCAACAGCTGAAAAACATAAACAAAACAGATAAACATATTCATACACACAAAAAAAGATATCTAGAAGTTATCAGTCGTTTCACAAGATTCAAAGAATTTAACAGAGAGAAAAAAACAGCAACAAAAACATCGAATATGTTTAAAATCGTTCAGAGAATAGGGACATGCGATGCTGGTTTTAGCTCTTCAAAATTTTGCTCGAGTTGTCTCCCTTTCGTGGTTAAACAAACTACACTTCTGGTATTTTCGTAGCTCCACTTGAGTCGAATTACGGTTGACTCGAATTTTTTCCATGGTCCCATCGAATTCGAGATGACAAGAGTTAACTGTATTTAAATTTCAACTTTTTGGATTATTTTAGGTTTATGGTGTTTAATGCCAATTTCAACAATATTTCAGCTATATTCTGGCAGCTAATTTTATTGATGGAGGAAATCGGAGTACCTGGAGAAAACCACCACCCTGCCGCAAGTCACTGACAAACTTTTTCACATAGTATTGCATCGAGTACACATCGCCATGGACAGGGTTCAAACTCACAACTTTAGTGGTGATAGGCACTGATTGCACAGGTAGTTGGTTACTCCGTTTCTTCCGCCAATAAAACTGGCCGCCACGATATATCTGAAATATTGCTGAAAGGAGCGTTAAATACCATAACCCTAACCCATAACTCTAACCACCGTTGTGTGTAATCTGTGCATGTTACCCATGGTAAAGTTTCCTATTACTAACCAAGTTTGTATTGCAGTTTCCTGGACGAAAAACAATCTGCAAAGATATGTTAGAATATTGTTAATATAATGTAATTTGGGGGTTATGTTATACTAGCAGGAACATAAAATTACGGGCAAAATCAAAGTTTGATGATTTTAAGAATTTTGATGATCTAAATGTGTATGTACTGGGCATTATTTAATTTGTTCAAAGAATCTTATGTGATTTGCATGTAAAATTTGTCCTATTTGACTAAAATCAATTTTTATTTCAGTCGAAATCAAGTTAAAGTAGAAGCAACAGTAATTGAAAAAACATTGTCACATTTTCATGTGAGATTTGACTACAGACCTCGGAGAGACAAAATCAAATGATTTAACAGTAAGTACCATATATTGTGTCTTTATTATGTTCCCAGGAAATTGGGGTGGGGGGGGGGGGATATATAGAATCTGTTTCTATCCGTTTTTCTCTCCATCCATCCAAAGCAAATCGTTTCTAGGAGAAAGAATGAGTTCTGTTGAACGTACATATAGAATAACATCAGTTTTGAAGGTTGAGACAGACATTATCACTAGTATTGCAGCAAGTTCGATAGGGTAATCTGTGATCATGTAAGTTGAGACCTTCAAAACTAACATTATTGTTGTTATCTATGATGTCAAAATGTGTCTTTACATCACACTGACCAATAATGTTCAATATCAGAGTCAATAATAATGACAATATCACTCGGATAGAAGGAAAAAATGTCTAAATTACCAATAGATTATACTTATTTGGTATGATTATTTATTATAGCAATTAACAGTTCAAGTTTGATTTTTCCCATGATGTGTTTATTGTTTTAGAGTTATGCTTCTTGAAAATTTTAAAAATACCAAATATATTTTTGTGGATTACATATGATGCACTTCATTTTTATTTGGGACAAATGTTGGATTTGAAAAAGAAATTTGAATTGAGTTCACAAGATTACAATGATTATGTAGTAGAAGATTTAAAATGAAAAACAAAAAATATCACACTGTCAGAACAATTCCAAAATTGAATACTAAAACCTATTAAACAGAGGCACAATCCATATCCATATACAATAAGAAGTGGCAGCATTAAACTAGTTTGTGGGATCAAATCTCATGGAGTAAATGGGTAAACGGTCACAGTAACTTCAACTTTCCTTTTAGCAAGAATGAAAACAAATTGAAACTCCATAATATAATGCAACTTTTTTGCCTAAATTGTTTTATATTTTGATCTCAAATCATATCACACTCAGTTTATTAATAGTAATAGATGCACAGACATAATGTATTTTTGACCAAGGCTATAATTATATTTAACTTTATTTATTTTACAGTAAATAGAAACAACCAGACCATCCTTGTGATCAACTCTATAGAAGTCTACCCTGTGGCAGAGACATAGATCTTGTAACATGTTGTAGATAAATTGTATCAAGTGTGAACATTTAATAGAAATTTATGAATAAAATTGTGTATTTTATATTTGTGTATTTACAAGTAATACTGATGTTGTTAGAGATCTGCATAGATGGTGTAATGGTTAGTGTGCTCCCCTTGAGTGCAGTATCATAGGTTCGAGCCCTGACTAGAAAATTGGTATTTGCTGCTTACCTGCGAAGAATGCAGCATTAAGGAGTAAGAGCAAAAAGACTGGTTGGCGTGGAAACAGGATAATGTGTTCGAGTGGGGCGACATGTTTACCCGCAGACTGTTGTGTCAGTGAACAAGCACTATATAAATCCAGTTAAATGTGTTGGATTTAGTCAAAAGCAGACATCATCATCACTTCATGGAAATGTAACATGTTCTTGCTATGATATAGCTGAAAATTGTCCATTTGATCTTAAACAACAATCACTCGCTCACTGATGTTGGTAGATACACATTTCTCATTAATTTATGCTAAGCAGATTTTTAGCTCACCTTGCCTAAGGCAATGTGAGCTTTTGGCATCCGTCGTCCATTAACTTTTCGCATTTTAATCTTCTCCTCTGAACCCTCTCAGCCAAATGAACTGAAACTTGGTAGGACGTATCTATGGAAGGTCCTCTCTAAAGATTGCTCATTTTGTCCCGATCTATTAACAAACATGGCCGCCACAGGCAATTCTTGTTTCTGATTGGCCAATTTTAAAAATCTTCTCCGAAACCGCTTGGCCAAATGAACCGAAACTTGGTAGGAAGCGCCTATGGAAAGTCCTCTATAAAGATTGCTCATGTCATCCCGCTCCGTTAACAAACATGGCCACCACAGGCAATTCTTGTTTCTGCTTGGCCGATTTTTAAAAATCATCTCCTATGAAACCGCTTGGCCAAATGAACCAAACTTGGTAGGAAGCATCTATGGAAGGTTCTCGATAAAGATTGCTCATTTCATCCCGATCCGTTAACAAACATGGCTACCACAGGCAATTCTTGTTTCCGATTGGTTCATTTCTAAAATAAAACTTCTCCATTGTAATAAACTGTTAAAAGGGAGATAACTCTTGCATTAAACTGTTAAAAGAAAGATAACTCTTGCCATTATCTCCCTTAGAAATGAACTAATGCTGATATAGTGTAACATGTTTATACTATACATTACATGTAGGTATTCACATTTTAATATTCTTTTTAGCTCACCTTGCCAAAGGCAACGTGGGCTTTTGGCATCCGTCGTTTGTTGTCTGTCATCTGTTAACTTTTCACATTTTAATCTTCTCTGAAACCCATCAGCCAAATGAACTGAAACTTAGTAGGAAGCATCTATGGAAGGTCCTCTCTAAAGAGTGCACATTTTGTTATGATCCATTACCAAACATGGCCCTCCACAGGCAATTCTTGTTTCTGATTGGCCAATGTTTAAAAATCTCCTCTAAAACTGCTTGGCCAAATTAACCGAAACATGGCAGGAAGCATCTATGGAATGTCCTCTATGAAGATTGCTCATTTCGTCCCGATCGGTTAACAATCATGGCCACCACAGGCACTTTTTGTTTCTGATTGTTCGATAACTAAAAAAATCTTCTCCTCTGAAACTGCCTAGCCAAATGAACCGAAACTTGGTAGGAAGCATCTACATGTATGGAAGGTTGTGTATTAAGTTTCCTCAAAGCAGAATGAAAGGTGAACGGCACAGGCCCACTGAGCCTCTAGTTCTATCTTACCCAGGCTCCTGGGTAAGAAAAGATACACACGCTTTTCCCTGAAAAATTGTTTTCCCTTGTTGAAGTAAATTGTCGATTCATCGATACTCATCCGTGTCTTGGCAGTATTTAAATGTATTTCATAATACCATATATAGACAGCTGTATCTTTAAATGCTACCACAACATTGATAAATACTTATATAAAAAGTTATTTGACGTTGGTTAAAGGGAGGCAATTTTTTTTCTATTTACATTAGTTACTAACAAGGGAGAGCACTCTATATTTTCTCAAAGTAAACAAACATTGACACAATAGAAAGGGGTGAGAAAAGGAGTCAAACACTGAAAGGTACAAGATTGTTAAATCTGAGACACCCTCGGGTGTCACAGATTTTACTATCGTGTACCTCTCCCGGTGTTAGACCCTATATCTCTTTAAATGCTATAATACATGTACAGCATAATGTTTTATCTCTTGGATAATTTATTATTGAAAGAAAGTAGAGGGTCAGTCATCGCTATGAATTTACATCTACATATGCTATCAGTTCTTATCACCACAAAAGTTATGAGTTCGACTCCCGCCCAAGGTGAGATGTGTTCGATACAACCTTATGTGATTAAGTTTATCAGTGACTTGCTGCAGTATTGCCAATTGGAAGTTTTTGCGAGGAAAGTTATTAGCAATGTCAATGTCTAAATTTCAAGGTTAATTAATATACCTCTATCTATTTGGGATTTTATTTTGAGGTTTGTGGGTATTTCACTGTCTAGTAGGGAATTTATGACGAGGTTAGTGGGTAAGGTCTTTTTTGATTTTATTATGAAGTTGGTAGGTCCCTCGACTGTCCATTAGAGTTTTAATTATCAGGTAGGTGGGTTTGTCAGTCTATTTTGGAACCCCCTGCAATGTATGGTGCTGTCTGGCAATTTATTTCGAGGTTAATTTGATCTTGTACTTTGAAAATAGTGGCCAAGTCATTGTGTATTTGAGATATTTTGACATATTGATCCATGTTTTGGTTATTTTTAGATATTTGACCCATTGTTCCACAGATTGTCAGTTTTTGTTGAACAATCCATTGAGGTTTTAAGTCTAGTTACTCCTCAATGTTGGATTCCATATAGCTATTTACTGTTGCAATTCCAAAGCAATTGTGGGTCAGAAGCTTTTTAGCTCGACTGGCCAAATTCTTAGTTAGCTTTCATTATGACTTTGGTGTCTATCAATTCATCATATTTTCCCAGCTTCCTCTAGGTTGTGACATATAGGCTGGTGTGATCATTTTGTATATCTAACAGAATGGGGTACCAGACAAGTCGGCCCGTAAGTGAGGACAAGTCGGCCCGTAAGCGAGGACTAGTCAACTATGTTAAGACAACTCAGACCATCAACAATTATTGTTGTCTTACTTATTTTTTTAATAAAATTGACGGAAATCATAAAGATACAGTCTGACATCTGTCAAAAGTATTGGGAAATGTAAAAAAAAATCCCTATATTATATGTGTATAATTATAAATGTACAAAACTATATTTTTTTCAAAAAATTATTGTGAAGTCATTTCTGGATAGATTTTTACAAATGTTACACCAAAACATTTGGAATTGTCTATATTTTGATTGGTTATTTACTCATTATGTTGTTATGAGTGATTTTTATTTGTACATAATTTTTGTGTTTCCTGTCTGTGTATAATTGAGCAAGTGGCCATCTGGTCATTGCTATTTGTCAACAAATATACCCCATTAGTAGGTGTGTATTAAATTGGAAATAAAACATTCATGAGTTAATTGTAATGACAATAGCTAATGTTTCAACTGATGATCTGTTCGATGGAACTTTCCAACAAAAAATCCTAGATGTGGATAAAATGATTTTCAAAACAAAAATAAAATTAGAAAATGAATGAACCGAATTTTAAATAAATAATTAAAAATATCTTAATACTTCAGCAACTAAAAATAATTTGACAGGCATGTATTTAAAAGAAATTATGTAGCCGCGAAAATACAATGTATAAAAAATTAAACTTTGAATTAATGGACAACAAAACCCAATTTTGACAAAATCCTGTAAACAGTTTAATCTTTTTTTTATTTATCAAAGACAACTTGAAATTATCATTTAATAAATAATTCTTTTTTCACTAAAAGATAATAATTGTCTTTTAAATAAGTAAATAATTATACACATATAAATATTGAACAAAATTATAAAACAATAATACGGTCCGAGTTGTCTTAACATACGGGCCGACTTGTCTGGCATTCCTGTGGACCCCCACTATCTCTTTACATAGTCGTATCCCAACAGGATGGGATACATTCCAGGAAGGAAGAGAGGACTGTGTCAGGTGCCGAAAGATTCTCATTTAGTGGTAATAAAATTAAATGAAAAAAAAAAATACGACTATCAGAACAGTTCCAAAATCTAATCGAAAAATAGTAAAAACAGAGAAAATTGATACCCCAACATACATACTTACCTGGCATGGTACAGGCACTTCAATAAAAAGTGTCAGTTAAACTAGTCAAAGTTTATGGGTGCCAATGTAGTGTATTCCTTAAATGAAATCAAAAATCGTGTTCTTATAAGAACATTAATCATTAATAGGAAGTTTTACTATCCAAATGATTAAAATTTAGGTTGGTGCTGGCTGTTTTTCGATATGTTTTGATTCCATAAAAACTACTAATCAATTTTTCAAAACGGTGTATCACTGCAACTACTGAGTGCTCATACCTTTTGTCCATAGATTCAACAGTTGAAATTTACACGGGGATTTGATTTATGATTTGCGAGAAAATGTTGGTGGACTCAAAGACTTCTTTGAAAGAATAAATATAGTATAACTAATTGTAGATTTTGAATATCAAAATAAGACCATGAGTGACCAAAGTATGCATAAGGATTAAACGAGTGGGCGGAACTTGTTCCGTCCACGAGTTTAATTATTAATGCGTATTCGGTCACGAGTGGTCTTATTTTGATATTCAAAATGTTTGATTTAGCTATACTGTTCATTACCGGTATATAGACTTTCAAAATTTCTTATATATTATTTTTTTCATTTGTATATTTCATTCCACGCGTATAAATCTACGAGCAATGATACTAAGGAGTTCAGCTGGAAGGATCTGCCATCTTGAAAATGTGAAATCCTACATGTCATATTTACAACAATGCACAAAAATAATTAAAATGCTTACCTTGAAAATGTATTTTAGTGAAATTTGATCAAAATTGAAGCGTACACAAGCCAAATAATATCTTTACGTTTCAAACTGGAAGTCTTCATATGACGTCATGTTGGTGATGTGTGCCAAAGTCGTCGATAACATTTCGTGGAATTTTTTCAGTTTACAATCGTACATGTATGTGTATTCACCGTAACACAACAAGGGACGTAACCACCACACTTATAGTTGTGTAAAAGTAGTTCCGGTGGGAAAAAACTGATATTTCACATGTGAAATATCGGAATTTATTTCATGGATAAATCTCCGCAATTCACACCTATCTATATAATAAATATTTAATAGTGTTATTTAAGAATGACAGAAATGTTTGATGATAGCAAAGGGGTAATTAGAAGCTGTAAATCGAAGGACAGACAATCCAACGGTCAAAAGAAAAAGGACAAACAACGATCTATGAAACATTACACAGAAAACTAAAGATTGAGCAACACAAACCCCACTTAAAACCAGAATTGAACTCGGGTGCTCCAGAAGGGTAAGCATTTAAATGTGGAATGTGTTATTTTCTATTTTTATACAAGTCTAAAAGAGTTATTTCTTGTTCTGCTACAAATATTTAGGAATTAATGCTAAATGGCATTATGTAATCTTCCTGGGGCATAGAAAAAACTTGTAAAAAAACATTTCTAGGTCGTTTATCCTATTCAACAAGTCCCTTCAGTTTTCTCTAACGTTTATATTATATCCCCCTCCCCAACACAGGGGCCGCCGTTGTTGTTATCCTATAGTAGTTGGATTTACAACTACCTATCACCACTAACTTGTGAGTTCGAATCCCACTCAGGTGAAGTGTACTCGATATAACATTATGGGATAAAGTTTGCCAGTGATTTGCGAGAGGTCGGTGGTTTTCTCCACCAATAAATTAAAACTGACCATCATGATATAATTGAAATATTGCTGAAAGTGGTGTTAAACACCATTACCATAACTCATAACCCTTTATATTACATGCCTCTCCCCAACACAGAAGTTATATGTCTTAAAACTGCAAACATCTTCATCTAAAATATTCTTTATTGCACTATGCATTTCATAATAAATATACATATAAGAAAACTTTAAAATTGTGGGAAAAAGTCAGATTCTGAGTCTACATCCTATTATTGTAATTAGATTGATTGATTGATAGTGTTTAATGCCAACTTTAGTAGTATTTCAGAAACATTGTGGCATATTGTAATTAAAATAATACATCAAGTTGACATGTAATAATAAATTTGGAGTAAACTTTTTCCACAAATGACAGTATATTTATAATTAATACATTTTCAGTCATTATGTGACATCTTCATAAACCGTCTTCTCTCTATTTGAGTAAGGTGCCCCTAAAATGGAAAGAAAATTAACAGATAAAAGTTAATTGCTTTTTAATTAGCATTTAAAAACATGTGATTTCATTAAGAAAAAAATGATAGAACATTGTAATATTATATAAGATTTTGATATGAAAACTGGACATTATCAATGCAACTCAGGCCGTCGTGGTCGTGATTGTATGGTAGTTGGATTTACAACTACCTATGCAATCAGTGCCTATCACCATTAACATTGTGAGTTCCAATCTCGCTGAGGCGATATGTTGTGAGTTCCAATCTCACTGAGGCGATGCATACTCAATACAACATTTGATTATGTGTTAAAGTTAGTCAGTGATTTGCGAGAGGTCAGTGGTTTTCTCTGGGTACTCTGGTTACCTCAACCAATAAAACTGACCGCTACATACGATATAACTGAAATATTGTTGAAAGTGGCATTAAACACCATAACCCACCCTCACCCAATCCAATTTGTTTTCAGTAGCAGATATATACAGGGCTGTGTCATTGGTTACAAGAAATGCATAAGACTTATTTGATTCCCTCTGATCAAAATCAATGAATTTGATAGTACTGGGGTATTCTGGATTTAAAATTTCAATTCTTTTTTTAAGCCTTCCAAAACAAAATATCATTATATAATTATATTGGAAACTCATAAATATAATGTACACACATACATGCATACATTGAAATCACAACATGCATACCCACAATCCTGTTCTAGCCACACACACATGCAATGTTTAATAATAAAACTAAACAATCACATTATTTTGTCATTTTGTGAAACCAGGGTATCTTCTTTTAGAATAATTGATAATTTGAGGAACAAAATAGGATCCCTCAATAAACAAAATAAACAAAGGAAAAAAGGGAGGTCAGCTTGTCCGATCTGTTACTGCCAGTCTAATTTGGATTCAGACAAATAAAATTTTTGAAACTACAAATGGTAAAAAATACAAATTAGGTGCTATTTTTTTTTATTGACCAGACAAGCATTGTTTGCCTTCAAACAAGTCAAAATTCGAACAATTTTCCTCACTGACAAGTCGACAAAAAAGTTGTTGTAGAGACTTGATCACTAACATCAAGTGATATGTGTCCTCTACATTTTGTCATGTCTCTGCAACCACATGTACAGGATCAGGACCTTAAAGACGTAACATTATAAGTATGAAAATTTAGAAATCTAATTTTATGTGTTTGATGTTGTGTTTATATATTCACGTAAGAGTCCTCATCCATGTCATTGTGCTTATGTTTACCATTATCAGCTGTTGTTTATCAGCAACTCCCAGCCCACTTTACTGTAAATAATCACATTTTAATGTGCATGTCTCCCAATCAGGCTGATCGGATGTTTTTGGTTTAAAATATCAATCACTTGCCATTCAGACCACTTAAGTTTAAAAAAAAAATGCTGTGGCCATTATGGTCTTGATAGAATGGTAGACAGTTTTAAGACTACCTATGTAATCAGTAAAAGTTGTATGTTCGAATCCCGCTCATGGTGGGGTGTACTCAATACAACATTACGTGATAAAGTTTGTCAGTGACTTGCAGCCACGATATAACTGAAATATTGCTGAAAGTGGCATTGAACACCATAACCCTAACTCCCTATTTGTTTTTACAGAAACAGTTTGACAGTTACATGCTATTGATTACAACAATAAAGTTCCTAATTAAGTATACATGTATATTGTTGTTGTATATGGCCAGAAGCTCCAAGGGGTCTGTTATCGTTCACCTGTTATAAACTGATTTCAAACTGGCTAATGGATTAAACGTTTATATAATATACCAGTGATTTGCATCATCAAATAAACTGTGTAAAACATTTATGTAATATGAATGTTTTAGAAGATGAATATCACTTTGATTTAGTATGTCCAGCATATAGATCTATGTGAACAACAATGCAAAATATTATCCAAATTGACCTACTGAAACTGAAAGTTTAATTTGCTTTAACCAAGGCTATTCCATCATAAAATGTAAATGTTTTAGCCATTTGATTTTTTTTAATTTTTAGTAATGACAGTCATGTTGGAAAGAGGACTGTTTTGAAATCAATCCTCTAAAATCTCATCCAGGCAAAATTTTTACCCAATTTTTGTTTAACATGCTGAAGGTTTGATCATTTGAAGAATTTTCATTTTTTAAGAATGGGGGCCATCTTGGATGCAATACAAGGTTATACATTGATTGTACAACATCACACTGGAAGAGTTTTCCAATACCAATTCATGTCAAACTTGATTTCAATGCACTAGTGGTTCTCTTTCAAGCTTTTGGTTAAAACAAAGCTAATTGGCAAAAACAAAATTAGTAAATAATACATTTTGTCAGGATTCGACACTAAAGCTAGTCCTGTCGCCCGAGGCTAGTTAACTCCTTTACCTCGGTAGTCCACTGGGTGAGCAAAAAGTTGACTGACTGTTGAAACATACTTTTTTCAACTCTGCAGAAGAAGGACTACATCATTCTTAGTAGGACCAGAAATTTTCTTTTTATACTAGTGGACTAGTATGCCTTGAAAGTTAGTGTCAAACCCAGTTTGTATACATAAAAATGACATATTTTTGGATGAATGAACTATGATAAATTAAAGGAATTTCCCCTGTGGAATATTAAGGCAGGATATAAATTAAGAAAATCTTACAATGTTATCTTCTAGCTAGGAATAAAACAAAAATACACAACACACAAAATGCAAGCTCTCCTGTTTCATACAACAATTACATGTAAGTGGTTTAACTGTCATTATTGTAAAGGTTTTCTTAAACTTTTAGTTATCAACTATTTCATAGTGGGACAGATTAAATAAAAAATATGTGTATTACACTGATCAAATAAATAATAGGAAAATAATATTTGATTGTTAAGTTTATTTGAGGAAGGCAAAACTTCTCAGTCTCCACTGATAAAATGGTTGATAACTTGCAATTCTGTCTTTGTAGGAAAGTAAAATTCTCCAGGGGCCGTCGTGGTTGTGATCGCATGGTAGTTGGAATTAAAATTACCTATGCAATCAGTGCCTATCACCACTAACATTGTGAGTTCGAATCCAGCTCAGGCAAGGTGTACTCGATACAACAATTACATTATGTGATAAAGTTTGTCAGTGAATTGTGACAGGTCGGTGGTTTTTTTCTGGGTACTCTGGTTTTCTCCACCAATAAAACTTACTGCCACGATATAACTGAAATATTGTTAGTGGCTTTAAACACCAGAACACAGTATTTTTTTTCTTCTTTGGTAATACCCTAACATCTAACGACATCCCGTTCAGTCAGAGTTTTTATTTTCAGTCTACCTAAATCATTAGATATCAAAACCGATTTGTCAATATATTTTACTGGCTTTATGATTGGATGGTCAAAGATAAATGAAAGGTCACATGATATGACCCTAAACAGGATGTTGTTAGATGTATCACCAAAGAAAAAAACATACAACAAATGTCTAATTTCAATTAGATTGATACCATAGAAAAGTACTGAAAATTCCACAACAAATTTCTAAAGTGACAATTTTGAAATCAGTCATGCATGTCACAGTCTAAACAACAATTAAAATGTCAGTCATGCATGTCACAGTCTCAACATCAACTAAAAGGTCAGTCATGCATGTCAGTCTAAACATCAATTAAAATGTCAGTCATGCATGTCAATCTAAACATCAATTAAGAAGTCAGTCACGCATGTCACAGTCTAAACATCAATTAAGAGGTCAGTCATCCGTCAGTCTAAACATCAATTAAAAGGTCAGTCATGCATGTCACAGTCTAAGCATCAATTAAAAGGTAATCATGCATGTCCCAGTCTAAACATCAATTAAAAGGTCAGTCATGCATGTCACAGTCTAAACATCAATTAGGAAGAACTGTTTTAGATACCTAAAACTTATGTCTCCCCTTAATGTGGCCATCTGTACAACAATAAGTTACACATTATGATTTGAACGATCCTATTTCAAAAACAACAAGATATGATTATAATCTAACGATTATGAAGTCTCCCAAACCGTGCACTGACAACCGGTTTAAAAAATAAATTAAAAGCTACCTTTGAAATCGAACAATGTTGAATTTGTGCAGTATTGTAGAAATTTTTCGATGTCAGGAATCATTTCGGGACATCATAATCTACCCACATATGAAATGTCGTTGAAATCGGACAATGTTGAATTTGTGCAGTATTGTGGCAGCCATTTTGAAAATGGCGACCGGTAGAAATTTTTCAATGTCGGGAATCAATTCGGGACATCATTATCTACCCACATATCAAATTTTGATGATATCGGACAATGTTTAATTTTTGCGGTATTGTGGCGGCCATTTTGAAAATGGTGATCGGTAGAAATTTTTCAATGTCAGGAATCAATATCTACCCACATATCAAATTGTGATGATATCGGACAATGTTTAATTTTTGCGGTGGCCATTTTGAAAATGGTGATCGGTAGAAATTTTTCAATGTCAGGAATCAATTGGGGACATCATTATCTACCCACATATCAAATTTTGATGATATCGGACAATGTTGAATTTTTACCCCCCATTTTTAATGCTGTGTTTTGGCAGCCATTTTGAAAATGGCAGACATCTTGAAAATTTTTAAAATGTAGAATTGCTCCTTTAATGGTGACCTATCACTATGTCAAATTTTATGTCTCTATCATTATCCAGTTAGAAGTTATCAACATTAATGTACGAAATTTCAAGTTTCCCATAGGATTCTATAGTAACCCCCACCCCCTTTGAACCCCCAAAAATATGACTTTGACCCCCTTTACCACAAATCTGAAAACTTTAGGATCAACTAGAAACATATATCTATAACTCCACCAAGTTTCATGAAATTCTGTCCTGTAGTTCCTGAGATCTGCCGTGGACAAGTTCATGCTTCGCGGAAAGAAAGAATAATAAATAAAAATAATAATAAGAAACGGAGAAAAAACAATAAGTCCCCCAAACTTTGTTTGGGAGACTTAATTATTTGACCTTGAGGTCAAAGGTTAAGGTCCCACGAAGGTCATTATGGTACGCGACACACCACCTTATGGTCATGCACCCACATACCAAATATCATTGACCTATCTCGAAAGACAAAAATGTTATGGCCCGGACAAGAAAATACTATTTAAAAAACAATTATTTGACCTTGAGGTCAAAGGTCAAGGTCCCACTAAGGTCATTACGGTATGTGACACACCGCCTTATGGTCATGCACCCACATACCAAATATAATTGACCTATCTGGAAAGACAAAACAGTTATGGTCCGGACAAGCTTCGCTGAGAAGAAGCAGAAGCGGAAGCGAAAGAAAAAATCAGACTAAAACAATATGTCTCCCTTCGTTCACTCTAAACATCAATTAAAAGGTCAGTCATGCATGTCCCAGTCTGAACATCAATTAAAAGGTCAGTCATGCATGTCACAGTCTAAACATCAATTAAAAGGTCAGTCATGCATGTCACAGTTTAAACATCAAGTAAAAGGTCAGTCATGCATGTCAGAGTCTACACATCAATTAAAAGGTCAGGCATGCATGTCAGAATCTACACATCAATTAAAAGGTTTACATTCTAGACTAATGACAGTTAAACCACTAGACTACTAGAACTGAATTTGTACTTACTCTTGGTAACATTGTTATACTGTAAAAATAATGTCTAGCATTGTATAGGATCATATCTGCTTAGGTCGATTACATACAAAAAAGGGAAGAGGGTTACAAGGAATGTTATATAAATTTATATCTGTAGTGTTATATGATTCATTAAATTCAAAAAATATAGGTTAAATATCCTAAAAGTAATATTAAATTTATTTATATTAATCAACTCCTGTATTTAGAATCCTCATTTTTAATGATGTTCAATCTGATATTCCAAATATTAAAATATGACAAAACTCAGTTTTACCTAATCTTGATTCGCTACGGTGATACATTGACTGACATTATTTGACCGCAAGTGTGTCAAGTACGAAGCAGTATATTTTAATGATAAATGGCAAAGCCAGTTCTTTAGTTGTTTGATCTTTACTGAAGATCCTTACTTCACCTCCAGGTGACCTTTAGATGAAATTAATTAAAACACTACTGGAAAAACTGTGCCAAAATGTAGAAAAGACAAATTCTCAGAGAGTACTAGCCGCTCACCCTCTTCTTCCAATATTATCGAACTTGGATGAAAGGTTATAGTTGTGTCAGGTGCTACCGTTAATATAGTGTAGTGCATTTAGCATACATTGTATGATATTAAACAGATTCAATGAAATTTTGATTAAAACAGTGGAACATGTCTAAAATGACCCCTGAATAAACCGAAATCCTCCTATATAAACCTAACTTTAATTACAGTCCAAATGTAGGAAATCTTTGTAAATTTAACCTTTATAAACCAAACATAACAGTTGGTCACAAAGGGTTTCGGTATAGACAGTCTTCGAAATTAAGCGGTAGTCTGAAGCCTGATGCATGTAAAATTGTACACGGGCGTATAAAATGAGTAGTTCCACAAGCCCGATGGGCTGGTGAAAAAAAAAGTCATATAGTTTCAAAAGTTGATTTCATAAGATATTGTGTGTAGATATTAAGCTTATTATTCTCCGTTTTCAGTTGCTGCCGAGGCAGTGCAAAAAATGGGTAGGCAAACAAGTCCTTTTAAGATTTTCCAATGTTCAAAATAGTAATCCATTTCGGTTTAAAGAAACTTTAATTTCGTTCAATATCAAATAAAAATGGCACCAGGAGAAACGGGGCACAATCAGGCACTGTGCTACGGGAAATGTTGATCAAAGCTACTTTTAACCAAACAAACTTTTGATTTATTTTTTCTCAATCCTGTGATATAAAATCCGAGTTCTCATATATAATATGTTCATATTTGCAAAGGTTGGTCATTCAAAATTCGTTGAAGTGAGATTTTTATTGATCCGATCGATATTTTTATCTAAAATTGCGATCTATTTATAGAAGTGTTGACAGACCTGTGTCAACGTTAATACCTCTGCAGTTAAAAAATAGACTTTTAACTACAGCAGTTTTGCTCCATTGTTGCACTCTGATTTGAGGTCTGACAAATAATAATTACAGCCTTTACTTGCTTCAGTTTATGACTGTCAGTGTCAATATACAATGTTAGTTCGTGCTATATTTGCATTCCCCAGCTATCTATATATACAGTAAAACCCCGCTTTATTGCCCCTCGATTCACCGCCAAACTCGTGTATCACCAAGAATTTCTGCAGTTCCGTTTTCCATATGTAGTAATAACCCCGTTAAAATGCCAAACTCACATACCGCCATCCGCCACGGTAATTAAAGATCAAACGATCAATTTACTGTTATTTAAACCTTGATCATAATGCCAATCAATAATGTCACACCTCGTTGATTTTAGAAGTGCTTGTCAATCAAGGTAAGTAAACAAGCAGTCAAGGCAAATAGATATCGCTGTGAAAACAGTTAATTGTTTTCTTTACAATAAAATTGTACAACCCTGAACTGATTACTTTTCATTCTGAATAAAAAAAAAACTTAATAAATTTGTTTGTGTGTTCTTTTCATTTGTGTTCGCGGCCGTTAAAAAAATGTGGAAATTAAATTCAACGGAAAATTCCCAGAACATAATAAGAGATATATATGTATTTCTAACCCTAACATGGCAATTTAATTGACAGATGTATGTTACGGTTGAATGGGCTTACTGCAAGGTGTGATAAATGTCAGATTACCAACGGAAAATTGTTTACTTAAAGGGGCATTATCTGCCAAAATCGTTTTGTTACCCATAAAAACTATCAGATATGATTGATGCCTTAATAAAACGTGTTTCTGTAACTTATAAATGTTATGAAATGTACGCGCATCTGGGAAAAAAGGTGCAACTGCTCGTGTTTTGAGATCGATCAAGAAATGGACGTCATCTTATTAATTATCGATATTGTTTACGGAGTTTGCCGATTCGTCATTAAATCAGTACAACAATGCACTTATTTCTTATTTTCTTTGAATCTGCTTTTAGTCGGCGTTAATTACGGACAAAGTACAAATTATTTGTTTTTACCTGTCACTAGTAAGGTCGGTTGCATATGGAGAAAGCGAGGTCAAATTATTTGCTTGCAAGGAAATAATAAACAGATGGTAATTTTCGTTCTCAAAAGGCGAAAAGTGGTACGATAAGCTGTTTAATGTGAAATATTTACCTTTATTTCATCATTTTAAAGCTATTTACCAATTTCCAAAAGATAGAATTTTTTTGGTCAAAATCATAGCTAATGCCTCTTTAACAATTACAGGTAGAGGGATAAACTTGTCATCATTTGTGTTAATTAGTCATTAAATTCAAATTTTCTATTTCTAGTGATAACATTTAACAGTGTAATGTATTCTTTAAAAAAAGGAGTAAATGACATGTAAATATACAATGTATTTGTTTATTTAATTATCTTTATACATTGCATAACAGATGAAAATTACACAAAGAAACATCATAAAAAAGTTTTAAATAAACAAAACAAAATAAACAATGAACGACGCAACAAATTGTAAGTGATAATACTCATTTCCAGTAAACTTGTCAAAATCAAATCGTCAGTCATTCCAAATTTAAAATCAAACTGTTGATTTCCGGTTTTCTGTACTTAATCAGTTTATCGCCAAACTCGTTATAACGCCAAAATCTGGCTGGACAGATGGTGGCGGTTTAACGAAGTTATACTGTAGTTGGACCGTTGAGCAAACTGGTATAGACATATTTCTTCTGCAGAAGGCTACACAAATATGACTTTTTACATTTTGTGTGGTATTAATTAAAAGCATAGTGATATTTAAAAAAAAAAAAGGGGGGGTACATATTAAAAATTATCACCAAATTATATTTCACACGCAATGATGACACCACAAGTTTTTGCTACAAGAGTCTTATAACAATATTGGTTGTGATGATGATGAGTAGGAGGAGGATGAGATGGACAGTGATGATAATATGGAATATACTCATTACTGAGGATGCTAATGACAATATGATTTTAGAATTTTCAAGAGATTAATATAAACATGGACCCAAAATAAAGTGTCTTTGTTTTTTTACTTGCTTTCTGGTCTTCCCTAATGCATAATTGACATATGCATGTCCACATAATATTTGGTACATCATCATGTTTTGAGCTTTGGTGGTTTGAACTAATGGTCATTAATGCAGTTTTCAAATTTGGGCCTATAGAATTGATGGTGGGCCTGTAAATATTTGAACAGTTAAGCGTGAAGACTATAGACAGGTATCACTGTTGTTCCATAACACCAAAAATAAAATAATTTCTACTAAAACTCATACCTGGTTCTGTCCTACTTGATGACTGTAATATCTTCTCTCTGTCACCTGAAATACAGTTTGTTATTCTCATGCTTTATTACCTCATATAAATTGTATATATTACTTGTTTTGTACTATGTCAACTTGTGGAGATGGATTTTTATAGCTCACTGAAACAACAGTCCACATGTATTTATGTCAATTCACTCTGACATATTCAGTCCACAAGTATTTATGTCAATTCACTCTGACATATTCAGTCCACAAGTATTTATGTCAATTCACTCTGACATATTCAGTCATTACCAGAACTAAGAGCCAACCAGTCTTTCCTCTAATTCCTTAATACTGTGTGCTTAAAAATAGCAGAGAAGAAACAAATACCATTTTTTTATTGTTTGCTTTGATCCAATCTCAATCAAACCCACGTTATTCAGTACTCAAGAGGGCAGCACAAGACCATTACATCACCGAAATGGTCTATATTATTTCTAGAATATGTATGTCTTTAAAGGAACTAACATTATTCTCAGAAAAAAATGCATCTCCTTATTAAAACTTCTGCTTGTATATCATTGTAAAACATAAGAAACTGAATATTACCCAATTGTTCTATAGCTTTAGACAAATGTTCTTAATGGAATCTTCATATCTTGTTGTTGGCTGGTTGGTTTATGGTGTTTAATGCCACTTTCAACAATATTTCAGTTATATCTTGGCGGTCAGTTTTATTGCAAGTCACTGACAAACTTTATCACATAATGTTGTATTGAGTACACCTAGCCATGAACAGGGTTCGAACTCACAATGTTAGTTGTGATAGGCACTGATAGCTCATGACCACGACAGCCCCCCATATCTTTTGTCATATTAAAATCTTTTAATTTTCATTTAGATCATAATACTATTTCCTTACTGAAATAACATTGTTATATTTGCATGGTAAACATAATTTGCTTAACAACTTTTCCATGAGGTATCTCCCCTGTGCATTTCTTGTAAATATATTAATAATTCATAATAACAAAGCAACTGTCTTGCATCTATGTGCCTTCCAAATTAGACATCAATACCAATTAATAACAAGGACTTAACTACAGACCTTATCAAAGAATTTGGACAGTTTTACAGCATTAGTTGTTCCTGGTGACAAACATTTACAATCATTACAGTCCTGAAACAGAATATCTATTTGTACTACAGCAGTCCTCACAATGAGCACAGGTCCTCCAGCCCAAGACCAGTAAAACTTTGCTTGCACCAGTAAATTTTTCAAGTTTTAATTTAGAACTTTATAAAAATAAATTCAAGAATTTCATTTGGACCAGTAAATTCAAATTAAAACATTTGTGGGTTATGGTGTTTAATGCCACTTTCAACAATATTCCAGCTATATCGTAGCGGTTAGTTTTATTAGTGGAGGAAACAGTAGTACCCAGAGAAAACTGCAGACATGCCACAAGTCACTGACAAACTTTATCACATAATGTTGTATTGAGTACATCTTGCCATGAGCAGGATTTGAACTCACAACGCTAGTGGTAATAGGTACTGATTGCACAGGTAGTTGTAAATCCAATTACCATACGATCACGACCACAATAGCCCCTAGAATGAATAAGAACAAAAGTGAACATAAAAGTAAATATATCTGTAACTATGGTAACTATGGTCAATATCAAGAGTAAAAGTACAGGATTTTATCTTACTAAATTCATTTAATCAGCTCCACATTCCTCGGCTATTGAAGATGACCTTGATATGACCTTTTCCCTGAGAGTTTTTGCAAGATCAGCTTTGGTACCAACTACCAGTATTGGCATCTGGTTACCAGCAAACTGTTCTGGGTCGTAGTCATACCTACAACAAAAGGTCATACAGCAGTCCCTTTCTTATAATATAAGACTACCCCTTCTGCTACGAAAACTGATCTTTAATAGATCTATAATGTAGAAAAAATTATATCTTAACAAGAATGTGCCAGTTATGGTGTTTAACTCCATTTTCAACAATATTTCAGTTATATCATGGCAGTCAGTTTTATTGGTGAAGGAAACCAGATTACCCAAAGAAAACCACTGACCTGTCACAACTTTGTCTTTAAAACAGGAGTGGCCTGACTCAAGGGGAACAATTTAATGTATCTGAAATTTGGCCTGATAACAGGGATGGCCTCTGGTAAGAGTGGCTTGATAAGAGGAAACTAATGTACCCCATCATAGATGAAATGTGTTGTTGTTGCATTAATAAATTTGATATGTTCATGCTATTATTCTAATATTATATTTATTTATATACATATAAATTAATTTTAGAGTCACATGTCATTTTTTACGTGCTTTGATATGATTAAAAAGTTGAGGTTATTTTCCAATGTACGGAATCTGAAAATAGACGTCGTTCTCAAGGCATCGCGTGCCATTGTCATCAGGTGATTTTCTTTAAATGAGGCACCTCTGGGGTTACACGGTGTATACAACCTGATTGAGGTTATTTCTTCATGAACCGAACAAAAAAATTGCCATCAATAGTTAAACAAGGGCAACGCAAAGCGTGGCGTATCCCCTCGCCTAACAATTTGACCCTGACCTTTGACCTTGAAAATCAATAGTGTTCCAGATTCTCTTAAGAACTATGTATGTACCAAGTTTGGTCAAAATCCATTGAAAGATGTTGATTCTAGAGTGTTCACAAGGATGTTATGCGGTAAAAATTTGACCCTTGACCTTTGACCTTGAAAATCAATAGGGTTCCAGACTCTCATAAGGACTAAGTATGTACCAAGTTTGGTGAAAATCCATTGAATGATGTTGATTCTAGTGTTCACAAGGATGTCACATGGTAAAAATTTGACCTGGTGACCTTGACCTTTAACCTATGACCTCGAAAATCGATAGGATTCCAGATTCTCTTAAGGACTAAGTATGTACCAAGTTTGGTCAAAATCCATTGAAGGATGTTGATTCTAGAGTGTTCACAAGGATGTCACATGGTAAACATTTGACCCGGTGACCTTGACCTTTGACCTTGCAAATCAATAGGGTTCCAGATTCTCTTAAGGACTAAGTATGTACCAAGTTTGGTCAAAATCCATTGAAGGATGTTGATTTTAGAGTGTTCACAAGGATGTTACGGAAGGACGGACAGACGGTAGCGTTACTATACCCCTTCGCAACTTCGTTGGCGAGGGGATAATAAAAACATGAACCGATATTAAACTTGTTTATGTACATGTATACTCAGGTCAATCATAAATAATATATTGGTACAGGGAGAACTTGGTGTTTTTTCCTAAAACCAGGTGATTAGATTTTGTCACTTGCCATGTTAAATTTTGACACTTCACCTATTCCTATATTTTATTTTAGTGCTTACTTTTTCTACCAATATTAAAACACATTACTGAAACATATGGAAAAGAATGAATGAACCACAATATAAATATTTAATACAATGCTTCCTGATGTGTACCAAGGACAGGAAATACCTACCCTTCCGGAGTACTTGTTCCAATTCCTGATTTTTGTGTTCGTTTCTGTTGTACAAACTTTGGTAATTGTAGGCCCTTCTATCTCTAATGTGATACAGCTAAAACTCGACATTTGAGGGGGTTAGGGTTATATTTAAGTTATATCATGGCAGTCAGTTTTATTGTTGGAGGAAACCAGAGTACCTGGAGAAAACCACCTCCTGCCACAAGACACTGACAAACTTTATCACATAATGTTGTATCGAGCGCATCTCACCTGTGCGAGATTCGAACTCACAACGTTAGTGGTGATAGGCACTGATTGCATATGTAATTGTATATCCAACTACCATACGATCACGACCACAACAGCCCCTCAACATTTGAAATCTGACAAACCTCAAAACCATAATCATCTACTGGTAAAACTTATAAAGGCAGTCAAAAAGTACCAACACCATTGTATACAGACAAACAATATGAACATAGTAGTAAAATGTAACTGCAAAATAATGTTATCATTTAAAATGGGAGGAAAACAATGATTTTTAAAATATTCAATTTTTATTGTTACCCAACAACAGTATTTTCGTCATACCCATTATTTGAATCTTTTGCATCATTCCTATTTAAAACTTCAGCCAACCATCTATGTAGGTTCTGGTGAGACTTTCTGTTGGTCAAGTCATGGACTAAAATAACACCTGAATTTTAAATATAAAAATATAATAAAAGCATCAGAGATGAGCCAGCCGAGTTCCTTTATATCATTAAAATTCTTCATGATTTTTTTTTTTAACTGCGAGATATTCTTGATTCACAGTTTGTTAATAAATTTGGCTTGAATCTGTTCAGGATCTATTTTTGAACATACTAAATTGAACATTTTCACACAAGGGGCATAACTTTTAAAATTTTTGAACACAAATTATGGTTTTTCGAACTAGACTAGAGATATTGTCGATATATATTATTGTGTATAAATTTGGTTTGAATCTGTTCATGAATAAACATGGACGAAATACCAGTTATGATAAAATATTGATATGAGCGTCAACTCTGATTTAAAAGTAAAATACTGTCAAATTTGCCAATGCAGTCACTTCTGTTAAGCAGTCACCTGTATTAAGAGGTTACTTTTTTCTTGCCCTTTCACAGAAAATTTCAACTTAAATGATCCTCTTTTAAAAGGTCACCTCTCTTATATAACCACTTTTTCTTTGTCCCAAGGGTGACCTCTTAAAACAGGTTTGACTGTAATAAATAATCAAGACTAATAGGTTCTAGACAGTATAGAGACATGATCCGGGTAGCTGGATTACGACTTCTGCAGTCCTATGACAGTATAGAAACATTATCTGTGTAGCTGGATTATGACTTCTGTCGTCAAATGACAGTATAGACATGATCCGGATAGCTGGATTATGATTCTGCAGTCATATGACCGTATATAGACAACATCTGGATGGCTGGATTATGACTTTTGCAGCGAGTCATAATTTTATAGAGGCATTATCTGGGTGGCTGGATTAGGACTTCTGTCGTCATATGACAGTGTAGACATTATCTTGGTATCAATCATGCCTTGTGTCCAACTTTGTATATAGTTTTCTCTCATGAACATCCATATACAATGTACATACTCTTGCCGAAAAAGAAAGTTGTTGTTAAATTAATAATATATTTTATTATCATAAAAGTTCATTAAAGTGAGTACTAATTTTATTGAAAATCCCCGAGACCTTCTTGGCGTCAGTAATTTAGAAAAGAAAAGCCATGACAGTAAACTGGCTATATATAAATATTGGATCAATGTAGCATACTCGTGGAGTTTACAGGCAATTTAAATAAAAAATCTATAATGTTAATTTTAAAGAGAATATCAAATTGCAAATCTGAAAAGATTTTACCAATTGTAAATCTATAAACTGTTTACACAGAGATGTGTCTTGCCAAATGATGTCGCCAAGAAAGTTTCGACCCATTTTATACATGATCCATGTTTGAGGGGTTTTTCTTTGTTTTTCTGCATTTAAAGAAAATGTTATTGAAGGAGATGGTCCTAAAAATCAAACCCAATCAAAAATGGACTTGTATGAAACCACAGTTAATGCTGTCTTGGTTAACTGATTATAACCAGAGGCTACGTGGGGTTGCAATTGCTGTCATGCCAAGTACACCCCACTCATGAAAAACAGAAATCGTAGTCTATTGGATATAATTAAAGAACACTATTTTTGCATGTTTATTTACTACCACTGGGTTAATACCACTGTTGGTGGATTTGTTAGTTCTGAAGTTTTCCCATAGGGTCCTATGTAAACTATGTCCTGTGGCGGTGGCCATCTTGAATTTCCGATAGACAAAAAACCCACAAAACTTTGTAGAGGTCTATCCCCTCATCATTCTCACCAAATTTCAGTTCAATTGGTCAAGTGGTTTCAGAGGAGTTCTTTGAAATTTCAGCCAATCAGAACACATAATTGGCCCTGGCGGCCATGTTTTAAATTTGATCCGCCAAATATAAAAACTTTGTAGAGATCCACACAAGGAATATTCCTGCCAAGTTTGGTTCCAAATGGCCCAATGGTTTCAGAGGAGAAGATTGAAATGTTTATGACGGACGCCAAGTGATGGCAATAGCTCACATGACCCTTCTGGTCAGGTGAGCTAAAAAGTAAGTGGATCCAATGAAAATGTTAACTGATAGAATTAAATATATACAAAAAATTCTTGTACTTTTTATCTGTCACTCTATGATTTAAAGAGAAATTGAATAATTAAGACAGCATTAAATGTGAGAAGTTCCTACCAGGGTGCTCATCAGTCAGGGGGTAGGAACTTCATAAATAAAAAATGGAATCGAATACAATTAATAAACAGATATAGAATGTAGCATAATACACTATAAAATCAAACATCAACAATATATTACAACCAATACACAATGTAATCAAGTATAAACATATAATAAACAAGGGCAACGCCTAAAAACTGGTCGCCATGATATAGGTGAAATATTGCTGAAAGTGGCATAAAACACCAAAAATTCAAATTCAAATTACAACAAAAAATACACAATGTACCTGTAATCAAGAATAAACAATATATAATAATACACAATGTAATCAAGCAAAAACATACAACAAAAAAAGGTCCCGGGTGGTTCAAT
Organism: Bathymodiolus brooksi; assembly: GCA_963680875.1. Lineage (NCBI taxonomy): Eukaryota > Metazoa > Mollusca > Bivalvia > Mytilida > Modiolidae > Bathymodiolus > Bathymodiolus brooksi. The sequence continues at coordinate 101,912,506 of OY804581.1, read as the reverse complement.
GAGTTAGGTCCTTGGATCTAACAGCTCATACAAGCCTATCACCAATATGGCGTGGGTTCGCACCCGGCTTTGTAAATTGGTCGCCATGATATTGCTGAAAGTGGCATAAAACACCAAAAATTTAAATTACAACAAAAAATACACAATGTACCTGTAATCAAGAATAAACAATATATAATAATACACAATGTAATCAAACAAAAACATACAGTTTCTATACTGAATTATGACAGGAGAAGTCATCATCCAGCTACCCGGATAATGTTTCTATACTGTCATATGAGGAGAAGTCATCATCCAGCTACCCTGATACTGTCATATGACAGGAGACATCATCATCCAGCTACCCGGATACTGTCATATGACAGGAGAAGTCATCATCCAGCTACCCAGATAATGTTTCTATACTGTCATATGACAGGAGAAGTCATCATCCAGCTACCCGGAGATAATGTTTCTATACTGAATTATGACAGGAGAAGTCATCATCCAGCTACCCAGATGTTTCTATACTGAATTATGACAGGAGAAGTCATCATCCAGCTACCCGGATAATGTTTCTATACTGTCATATGAGAGGAGAAGTCATCATCCAGCTACCCCGATAATGTTTCTATACTGACATATGACAGGAGAACACTAGGAAATAGAAAATAAATGTGTTTACAATATGTCAGTCTTATTGCATCTGAAAAAAATTCTTTTTTCTTGATTAAGACATATAAATTTTATTATCAAATGACTAATAGACCATTTGCCAATTCCAATTCCGAACTAAAACTGGATTTGCTTTGCATTTAGATTTGTACTGGTATTATGAAAGGTAACCGGACAACAATTGGATGTTATCATTCAAATTAAAGTACATGCAAATTATTCGAATCCTACATACATTTAAATTCTTTTAACTACGTTTTCTATTTTTTGATACAATTTCATTAAACAGGAACCAGGTATTAAACATCAGCTGCATCTCATTAATATGTAACCAATGATCTGTTGTTGATTGCTCTCTATAAATCATGTGACATATCAGACCAGTACGTACCAGTTTGTAACTGGTTCAAAATATGAAACATTACCCCTAAAAACACACAGTAACCAACAATTGGCAAATCGACTATTAGAAAGCAAGAACTGTTTTAACATAACAATAGTTTAAACATCTTTACTTACCACACATAACTCTTATTAAAAATCTTGAACTTCAAATCATGCGAAATCATGCAAGTAAACATACTAAAATATTAAATAGCTAAAAACAAACAAACAAAGGAGTAGGTATGATAAGGGTCGATTTTGGCCCAATCTCAGAAACTGTTTATATAGATATCATATTAAACACAATCATTGAAAGGCAAGAAAAATAATTTTTTGGATGATTTCACTTTGTCCTTTGTTGCTTAGCAACGTAAATGGAGGAGGGTCCAATTAATCATTGGAAATTCAAATATGGTGGTTTTATTTTACGTACCTTGCAGTCTTTTCGACAAAATGTTATATTCTGTGTATGTACACTCTAAAAATAATATTCCAATTCTCTATGGTAGCATATAGTATTTTTGCATAGTTATGTCACCCTAGCAACGGTTTTGTAAATTAAAAATTAGCCTGTATTATTGCAATTAAAGGTTGAATTTTGACATCTGCGATCTTTTGACTTGTTATTTGGCTAAGCAGTACTTTTTGTCAAGTTATACACTCTACAAATGTCATTTCAGATTTCATATTTCAAAAGTACATTTTGATATTTTTATTCATAGCTATGCCTCGTCCTTAGCAACAGGTTCCCTGTGCATATTATTTTGCTGTAGATCTCATGGACCTTTTATTCAATCAAGATGAAATTTTCTACAACGACATTTTAGCAGAAAAATCTTATCATTTACTAACCAGTATATGTTATAAGTATTCCTTAAACTTTACAATGTCCCTAGTAACCAAATATTATCCATAGCAACCACAGAAACTCGTCAATTCCGAGCTCTGTAAATTGCTTTTTTTTTAAATCTTTTTATAACCGAATTTTGATCTTTTAAATGTTTAAATCACGAGAGGAAATAATTTTCAGTAAATATAATCCCAAAAGGAACGAAGTCAGCTGCATAAAATGGTAAATCTGAGCTGCAGCGGCAGGTAAGAACATGATCCATGTTGAATTTAAACAAATTTAAAATGTGGACACGGATGCCATACCCCTCTAACTGAAAAACTCCAAAATCGAATTGATCTGTCAATGGTTGCTAGAAACAACATATCCATATATCAAATCAATCGGTTGAGGCTTTAAACGTTATGGCACTGAAATATCGTCCTGACGGACGTACGTCGCGTACATACTTTCGTCCGAATGAGTTAGCACTTATACATCAAACAGAAGAGAGGAAAAATAACAAATTAACATACTAGTAGACCTTTAGATGTAAAATCTTCGGTCCTGGTGGTTGTACGTTCATCATGATGAGAAGCTGTGTTTCTTTTTTGTAAAATAAAATTCAGTTAAAAACATATATGCATTAATGAGTTAGAAATAGCCAAACATTTGAACAGGGGGACAAAATCAGTAGAAGGTAGGAGGTGGAATATATAGGGCACATATATAGATCGCCAAACAATATGTTTATTTATAAACAAAATATCATGATACATGTACATAGTTAATTTTATTTTAAATACAAACATTAAAAAGCAAAGACACAATAATAATCAAATAAATCATGAAAACCTAACCCATCACTGCATGACTACCATATATCATTAATGGACTAATGTGACTCTACCATATATCATTAATGGACTAATGTGACTCTACCAAATATCATTAATGGACTAATGTGACTCTACCAAATATCATTAATGGACTAATGTGACCATACCATATATCATTAATGGACTAACGTGACTATACCATATATCATTAATGGACTAATGTGACCATACCATATATCATTAATGGACTAACGTGACTCTACCATATCTCATTAATGGACTAATGTGACTCTACCAAATATCATTAATGGACTAACGTGACTCTACCATATATCATTAATGGACTAACGTGACCATACCAAATATCATTAATGGACTAATGTGACCATACCAAATATCATTAATGGACTAATGTGACCATACCAAATATCATTAATGGACTAACGTGACTCTACCAAATATCATTAATGGACTAACGTGACTCTACCATATATCATTAATGGACTAATGTGAATCTACCATATATCATTAATGGACTAACGTGACTCTACCATATATCATTAATGGACTAACGTGACTCATTAATGGACTAATGTGACCATACCATATATCATTAATGGACTAACGTGACTCTACCATATATCATTAATGGACTAACGTGACTCTACCATATATCATTAATGGATTAATTGAACAGGGGGACAAAATCAGTAGAAGGTAGTCAAAAATGAAGCTTTTATTTTCCAATTTCTTTGCATGTATATTGTATACTTTTGTTTTATTGAAACTGTATTACATAGTTCGGAGCCGTCGTGATCGAATGGTAGTTGGATTTGCAACTAACTATGCAATCAGTGCCTATCCCCATTACAGTTGTGAGTTGAAATCCCACTCAAGAAAGGTGTTCTCAATACAACGTTTGCAAGGGACTTGCGATAAGTCGGTAGTTTTCTCCGAAACTCCGGTTTCCTCCACCAATAAAACTGAAATATTTTTAAAAGTGGCTGTAAACACTATAAAACTGAAACATGGTTAAAAGTGGCTTTAAACACCATGACCATAAACCCCTCTCCCCTGTATATTTTCTGAGTTCCGGAGGTGGAATATATAGGGCACATATATAGATCGCCAAACAATATGTTTATTTATAAACAAAATATCATGATACATGTACATAGTTAATTTTATTTTAAATACAAACATTAAAAACCAAAGACACAATAATAATCAAATAAATCATGAAAACCTAACCCATCACTGCATGACTCTACCATATCTCATTAATGGACTAATGTGACTCTACCATATATCATTAATGGACTAACGTGACTCTACCATATATCATTAATGGACTAACGTGACTCATTAATGGACTAATGTGACCATACCATATATCATTAATGGACTAACGTGACTCTACCATATATCATTAATGGACTAACGTGATTCTACCAAATATCATTAATGGACTAACGTGACTCATTAATGGACTAATGTGACCATACCATATATCATTAATGGACTAACGTGACTTATTAATGGACAAATGTGACCATACCATATATCATTAATGGACTAACGTGACTCTACCATATATCATTAATGGACTAACGTGACTCTACCATATATCATTAATGGACTAATGTGACCATACCATATATCATTAATGGACTAACGTGACTCATTATTGGACTAATGTGACTATACCATATATCATTAATGGACTAACGTGACTCATTAATGGACTAACGTGACTCTACCATATATCATTAATGGACTGACGTGACTACTATATATCATTAATGGACTAACGTGACTCTACCATATATCATTAATGAACTAACGTGACTCTACCAAATATCATTAATGGACTAACGTGACTCTACCATATCTCATTAATGGACTAATGTGACTCTACCATATATCATTAATGGACTAATGTGACTCATTAATGGACTAATGTGACCATACCATATATCATTAATGGACTAACGTGACTCTACCATATATCATTAATGGACTAACGCGACTCTACCATATATCATTAATGGACTGACGTGATTACTATATATCATTAATGGACTAACGTGACTCTACCATATATCATTAATGGACTAACGTGACTCTACCAAATATCATTAATGGACTAATTGAACAGGGGGACAAAATCAGTAGAAGGTAGTCAAAAATGAAGCTTTTATTTTCCAATTTCTTTGCATGTATATTGTATACTTTTGTTTTATTGAAACTGTATTACATAGTTTCGGAGCCGTCGTGATCGAATGGTAGTTGGATTTGCAACTAACTATGCAATCAGTGCCTATCCCCATTACAGTTGTCAGTTGAATTCCCGCTCAAGAAAGGTGTTCTCAATACAACGTTTGCAAGGGACTTGCGAAAAGTCGGTAGTTTTCTACGAAACTCCGGTTTCCTCCACCAATAAAACTGAAATATTTTTAAAAGTGGCTGTAAACACTATAAAACTGAAACATGGTTAAAAGTGGCTTTAAACACCATGACCATAAACCCCTCTCCCCTGTATATTTTCTGAGTTCCGGAGGTGGAATATATAGGGCACATATATAGATCGCCAAACAATATGTTTATTTTAAATACAAACATTAAAAAGCAAAGACACAATAATAATCAAATAAATCATGAAAACCTAACCCATCACTGCATGACTCTACCATATATCATTAATGGACTAATGTGACTCTACCATATATCATTAATGGACTAACGTAACTCTACCAAATATCATTAATGGACTAATGTAACCCATTAATGGACTAATGTGACCATACCATATATCATTAATGGACTAACGTGACTCTACCATATATCATTAATGGACTAACATGACTCTACCAAATATCATTAATGGACTAACGTGACTCTACTATATCTCATTAATGGACTAATGTGACTCTACCATATATCATTAATGGACTAATGTGACCATACCATATATCATTAATGGACTAACGTGACTCATTATTGGACTAATGTGACTATAACATATATCATTAATGGACTAACGTGACTCTACCATATATCATTAATGGACTGACGTGACTACTATATATCATTAATGGACTAACATGACTCTACCATATATCATTAATGGACTAATGTGACTCTACCATATATCATTAATGGACTAACGTGACTCTACCATATACCATTAATGGACTAATGTGACCATACCATATATCATTAATGGACTAACGTGACTCTACCATATATCATTAATGGACTAACGCGACTCTACCATATATCATTAATGGACTGACGTGATTACTATATATCATTAATGGACTAACGTGACTCTACCATATATCATTAATGGACTAACGTGACTCTACCATATATCATTAATGGACTAATTGAACAGGGGGACAAAATCAGTAGAAGGTAGTCAAAAATGAAGCTTTTATTTTCCAATTTCTTTGCATGTATATTGTATACTTTTGTTTTATTGAAACTGTATTACATAGTTTCGGAGCCGTCGTGATCGAATGGTAGTTGGATTTGCAACTAACTATGCAATCAGTGCCTATCCCCATTACAGTTGTCAGTTGAATTCCCGCTCAAGAAAGGTGTTCTCAATACAACGTTTGCAAGGGACTTGCGAAAAGTCGGTAGTTTTCTCCGAAACTCTGGTTTCCTCCACCAATAAAACTGAAATATTTTTAAAAGTGGCTGTAAACACTATAAAACTGAAACATGGTTAAAAGTGGCTTTAAACACCATGACCATAAACCCCTCTCCCCTGTATATTTTCTGAGTTCCGGAGGTGGAATATATAGGGCACATATATAGATCGCCAAACAATATGTTTATTTTAAATACAAACATTAAAAAGCAAAGACACAATAATAATCAAATAAATCATGAAAACCTAACCCATCACTGCATGACTCTACCATATATCATTAATGGACTAATGTGACTCTACCATATATCATTAATGGACTAACGTAACTCTACCAAATATCATTAATGGACTAATGTAACCCATTAATGGACTAATGTGACCATACCATATATCATTAATGGACTAACGTGACTCATTAATGGACTAACGTGACTCTACCATATATCATTAATGGACTAACATGACTCTACCAAATATCATTAATGGACTAACGTGACTCTACTATATCTCATTAATGGACTAATGTGACTCTACCATATATCATTAATGGACTAATGTGACCATACCATATATCATTAATGGACTAACGTGACTCATTATTGGACTAATGTGACTATAAAATATATCATTAATGGACTAACGTGACTCTACCATATATCATTAATGGACTGACGTGACTACTATATATCATTAATGGACTAACGCGACTCTACCATATATCATTAATGGACTAACGTGACTCTACCAAATATCATTAATGGACTAACGTAACTCTACCATATATCATTAATGGACTGACGTGACTACTATATATCATTAATGGACTAACGTGACTCTACCATATATCATTAATGGACTAACGTGACTCTACCACATATCATTAATGGACTAACGTGACTCTACCATATCTCATTAATGGACTAATGTGACTCTACCATATATCATTAATGGACTAATGTGACTCATTAATGGACTAATGTGACCATACCATATATCATTAATGGACTAATGTGACTCATTAATGGACTAACGTGACTTTACTATATATCATTAATGGATTAACGTGACTCTACCATATATCATTAATGGACTAATGTGACTCTACCATATATCATTAATGGACTAACGTGACTCTACCATATATCATTAATGGACTAACGTGACTCTACCATATATCATTAATGGACTAATTGAACAGGGGGACAAAATCAGTAGAAGGTAGTCAAAAATGAAGCTTTTATTTTCCAATTTCTTTGCATGTATATTGTATACTTTTGTTTTATTGAAACTGTATTACATAGTTTCGGAGCCGTCGTGATCGAATGGTAGTTGGATTTGCAACTAACTATGCAATCAAAGCCTATCCCCATTACAGTTGTCAGTTGAAATCCCACTCAAGAAAGGTGTTCTCAATACAACGTTTGCAAGGGACTTGCGATAAGTCGGTAGTTTTCTCCGAAACTCTGGTTTCCTCCACCAATAAAACTGAAATATTTTTAAAAGTGGCTGTAAACACTATAAAACTGAAACATGGTTAAAAGTGGCTTTAAACACCATGACCATAAACCCCTCTCCCCTGTATATTTTCTGAGTTCCGGAGGTGGAATATATAGGGCACATATATAGATCGCCAAACAATATGTTTATTTATAAACAAAATATCATGATACATGTACATAGTTAATTTTATTTTAAATACAAACATTAAAAAGCAGAGACACAATAATAATCAAATAAATCATGAAAACCTAACCCATCACTGCATGACTCTACCATATATCATTAATGGACTAATGTGACTCTACCATATATCATTAATGGACTAACGTGACTCATTAATGGACTAATGTGACCATACCATATATCATTAATGGACTAACGTGACTCTACCATATACCATTAATGGACTAATGTGACCATACCATGTATCATTAATGGACTAACGTGACTATACCATATATCATTAATGGACTAATGTGACCATACCATATATCATTAATGGACTAACGTGACTCTACCATATCTCATTAATGGACTAATGTGACTCTACCAAATATCATTAATGGACTAATGTTACTCTACCATATATCATTAATGGACTAACGTGACTCTACCATATATCATTAATGGACTAACGTGACTCTACCAAATATCATTAATGGACTAACATGACTCTACCATATATCATTAATGGACTAATGTGACTCTACCATATATCATTAATGGACTAACGTGACTCTACCATATACCATTAATGGACTAATGTGACCATACCATATATCATTAATGGACTAACGTGACTCTACCATATATCATTAATGGACTAACGTGACTCTACCAAATATCATTAATGGACTAATGTGACTCTACCATATATCATTAATGGACTAACGTGACTCTACCATATATCATTAATGGACTAATGTGACCATACCATATATCTTTAATGGACTAACGTGACTTTACCATATATCATTAATGGACTAACGTGACTCTACCATATATCATTAATGGACTAACGTGACTCTACCATATATCATTAATGGACTAATGTGACTCTACCAAATATCATTAATGGACTAATGTGACCATACCATATATCATTAATGGACTAACGTGACTCTACCATATATCATTAATGGACTAACGTGACTCTACCATATATCATTAATGGACTAATGTGACTCTACCATATATCATTAATGAATTAACGTGACTCATTAATGGACTAATGTGACCATACCATATATCATTAATGGACTAATGTGACTCATTAATGGACTAACGTGACTTTACTATATATCATTAATGGACTAACGTGACTCTACCATATATCATTAATGGACTAATGTGACTCTACCATATATCATTAATGGACTAACGTGACTCTACCATATATCATTAATGGACTAACGTGACTCTACCATATATCATTAATGGACTAACGTGACTCTACCATATATCATTAATGGACTAATTGAACAGGGGGACAAAATCAGTAGAAGGTAGTCAAAAATGAAGCTTTTATTTTCCAATTTCTTTGCATGTATATTGTATACTTTTGTTTTATTGAAACTGTATTACATAGTTTCGGAGCCGTCGTGATCGAATGGTAGTTGGATTTGCAACTAACTATGCAATCAGTGCCTATCCCCATTACAGTTGTCAGTTGAAATCCCACTCAAGAAAGGTGTTCTCAATACATCGTTTGCAAGGGACTTGCGATAAGTCGGTAGTTTTCTCCGAAACTCCGGTTTCCTCCACCAATAAAACTGAAATATTTTTAAAAGTGGCTGTAAACACTATAAAATTGAAACATGGTTAAAAGTGGCTTTAAACACCATGACCATAAACCCCTCTCCCCTGTATATTTTCTGAGTTCCGGAGGTGGAATATATAGGGCACATATATAGATCGCCAAACAATATGTTTATTTATAAACAAAATATCATGATACATGTACATAGTTAATTTTATTTTAAATACAAACATTAAAAAGCAAAGACACAATAATAATCAAATAAATCATGAAAACCTAACCCATCACTGCATGACTCTACCATATATCATTAATGGACTAACGTGACTCATTAATGGACTAATGTGACCATACCATATATCATTAATGGACTAACGTGACTCTACCAAATATCATTAATGGACTAACGTGACTCATTAATGGACTAATGTGACTCTACCATATATCATTAATGGACTAACGTGACTCTACCATATATCATTAATGGACTAACGTGACTCTACCATATATCATTAATGGACTAATTGAACAGGGGGACAAAATCAGTAGAAGGTAGTCAAAAATGAAGCTTTCATTTTCCAATTTCTTTGCATGTATATTGTATACTTTTGTTTTATTGAAACTGTATTACATAGTTTCGGAGCCGTCGTGATCGAATGGTAGTTGGATTTGCAACTAACTATGCAATCAGTGCCTATCCCCATTACAGTTGTCAGTTGAATTCCTGCTCAAGAAATGTGTTCTCAATACAACGTTTGCAAGGGACTTGCGAAAAGTCGGTAGTTTTCTCCGAAACTCTGGTTTCCTCCACCAATAAAACTGAAATATTTTTAAAAGTGGCTGTAAACACTATAAAACTGAAACATGGTTAAAAGTGGCTTTAAACACCATGACCATAAACCCCTCTCCCCTGTATATTTTCTGAGTTCCGGAGGTGGAATATATAGGGCACATATATAGATCGCCAAACAATATGTTTATTTTAAATACAAACATTAAAAAGCAAAGACACAATAATAATCAAATAAATCATGAAAACCTAACCCATCACTGGATGACTCTACCATATATCATTAATGGACTAATGTGACTCTACCATATATCATTAATGGACTAACGTGACTCTACCATATACCATTAATGGACTAATGTGACCATACCATATATCATTAATGAACTAACGTGACTCTACCATATATCATTAATGGACTAACATGACTCTACCAAATATCATTAATGGACTAACGTGACTCTACTATATCTCATTAATGGACTAATGTGACTCTACCATATATCATTAATGGACTAATGTGACTATAACATATATCATTAATGGACTAACGTGACTCTACCATATATCATTAATGGACTGACGTGACTACTATATATCATTAATGGACTAACGTGACTCTACCATATATCATTAATGGACTAACGTGACTCTACCAAATATAATTAATGGACTAACGTGACTCTACCATATATCATTAATGGACTGACGTGACTACTATATATCATTAATGGACTAACGTGACTCTACCATATATCATTAATGGACTAACGTGACTCTACCACATATCATTAATGGACTAACGTGACTCATTAATGGACTAATGTGACCATACCATATATCATTAATGGACTAACGTGACTCTACCATATCTCATTAATGGACTAATGTGACTCTACCATATATCATTAATGGACTAATGTGACTCATTAATGGACTAATGTGACCATACCATATATCATTAATGGACTAATGTGACTCATTAATGGACTAACGTGACTTTACTATATATCATTAATGGACTAATGTGACTCTACCATATATCATTAATGGACTAACGTGACTCTACCATATATCATTAATGGACTAACGTGACTCTACCATATATCATTAATGGACTAATTGAACAGGGGGACAAAATCAGTAGAAGGTAGTCAAAAATGAAGCTTTCATTTTCCAATTTCTTTGCATGTATATTGTATACTTTTGTTTTATTGAAACTGTATTACATAGTTTCGGAGCCGTCGTGATCGAATGGTAGTTGGATTTGCAACTAACTATGCAATCAGTGCCTATCCCCATTACAGTTGCCAGTTGAAATCCCGCTCAAGAAAGGTGTTCTCAATACAACGTTTGCAAGGGACTTGCGATAAGTCGGTAGTTTTCTCCGAAACTCCGGTTTCCTCCACCAATAAAACTGAAATATTTTTAAAAGTGGCTGTAAACACTATAAAACTGAAACATGGTTAAAAGTGGCTTTAAACACCATGACCATAAACCCCTCTCCCCTGTATATTTTCTGAGTTCCGGAGGTGGAATATATAGGGCACATATATAGATCGCCAAACAATATGTTTATTTTAAATACAAACATTAAAAAGCAAAGACACAATAATAATCAAATAAATCATGAAAACCTAACCCATCACTGGATGACTCTACCATATATCATTAATGGACTAATGTGACTCTACCATATATCATTAATGGAATAACGTGACTCTACCATATATCATTAATGGACTAACGTGACTTTACTATATATCATTAATGGACTAACGTGACTCTACCATATATCATTAATGGACTAATGTGACACTACCATATATCATTAATGGACTAACGTGACTCTACCATATATCATTAATGGACTAACGTGACTCATTAATGGACTAATGTGACCATACCATATATCATTAATAGACTAACGTGACTCTACCATATATCATTAATGGACTAATGTGACTCTACCATATATCATTAATGGACTAACGTGACTTTACTATATATCATTAATGGACTAACGTGACTCTACCATATATCATTAATGGACTAACGTGACTCTACCATATATCATTAATGGACTAATGTGACTCTACCATATACCATTAATGGACTAATGTGACCATACCATATATCATTAATGGACTAACGTGACCATACCATATATCATTAATGGACTAACGTGACTCTACCAAATATCATTAATGGACTAATGTGACCATACCATATATCATTAATGGACTAACGTGACCATACCATATATCATTAATGGACTAACGTGACTATATCATATATCATTAATGGACTAACGTGACTCTACCAAATATCATTAATGGACTAATGTGACTCTACCATATATCATTAATGGACTAACGTGACTCTACCATATATCATTAATGGACTAACGTGACTCTACCAAATATCATTAATGGACTAACATGACCCTACCATATATCATTAATGGACTAATGTGACTCTACCATATATCATTAATGGACTAACGTGACTCTACCATATATCATTAATGGACTAACGTGACTCTACCATATATCATTAATGGACTAATGTGACTCTACCATATACCATTAATGGACTAATGTGACCATACCATATATCATTAATGGACTAACGTGACCATACCATATATCATTAATGGACTAACGTGACTCTACCATATATCATTAATGGACTAACGTGACTCTACCAAATATCATTAATGGACTAACATGACCCTACCATATATCATTAATGGACTAACGTGACCCTACCATATATCATTAATGGACTAACGTGACTCTACCATATATCATTAATGGACTAACGTGACTCTACCATATACCATTAATGGACTAATGTGACCATACCATATATCATTAATGGACTAACGTGACTCTACCATATATCATTAATGGACTAACGTGACTCTACCAAATATCATTAATGGACTAATGTGACTCTACCAAATATCATTAATGGACTAACTTGACTCTACCATATATCATTAATGGACTAACGTGACTCATTAATGGACTAATGTGACCATACCATATATCATTAATGGACTAACGTGACTCTACCAAATATCATTAATGGACTAATGTGACTCTACCATATATCATTAATGGACTAACGTGACTCATTAATGGACTAATGTGACCATACCATATATCTTTAATGGACTAACGTGACTTTACTATATATCATTAATGGACTAACGTGACTCTACCATATATCATTAATGGACTAACGTGACTCTACCATATATCATTAATGGACTAATTGAACAGGGGGACAAAATCAGTAGAAGGTAGTCAAAAATGAAGCTTTTATTTTCCAATTTCTTTGCATGTATATTGTATACTTTTGTTTTATTGAAACTGTATTACATAGTTTCGGAGCCGTCGTGATCGAATGGTAGTTGGATTTGCAACTAACTATGCAATCAGTGCCTATCCCCATTACAGTTGTCAGTTGAAATCCCACTCAAGAAAGGTGTTCTCAATACATCGTTTGCAAGGGACTTGCGATAAGTCGGTAGTTTTCTCCGAAACTCCGGTTTCCTCCACCAATAAAACTGAAATATTTTTAAAAGTGGCTGTAAACACTATAAAATTGAAACATGGTTAAAAGTGGCTTTAAACACCATGACCATAAACCCCTCTCCCCTGTATATTTTCTGAGTTCCGGAGGTGGAATATATAGGGCACATATATAGATCGCCAAACAATATGTTTATTTATAAACAAAATATCATGATACATGTACATAGTTAATTTTATTTTAAATACAAACATTAAAAAGCAAAGACACAATAATAATCAAATAAATCATGAAAACCTAACCCATCACTGCATGACTCTACCATATATCATTAATGGACTAACGTGACTCATTAATGGACTAATGTGACCATACCATATATCATTAATGGACTAACGTGACTCTACCAAATATCATTAATGGACTAACGTGACTCATTAATGGACTAATGTGACTCTACCATATATCATTAATGGACTAACGTGACTCTACCATATATCATTAATGGACTAACGTGACTCTACCATATATCATTAATGGACTAATTGAACAGGGGGACAAAATCAGTAGAAGGTAGTCAAAAATGAAGCTTTCATTTTCCAATTTCTTTGCATGTATATTGTATACTTTTGTTTTATTGAAACTGTATTACATAGTTTCGGAGCCGTCGTGATCGAATGGTAGTTGGATTTGCAACTAACTATGCAATCAGTGCCTATCCCCATTACAGTTGTCAGTTGAATTCCCGCTCAAGAAAGGTGTTCTCAATACAACGTTTGCAAGGGACTTGCGAAAAGTCGGTAGTTTTCTCCGAAACTCTGGTTTCCTCCACCAATAAAACTGAAATATTTTTAAAAGTGGCTGTAAACACTATAAAACTGAAACATGGTTAAAAGTGGCTTTAAACACCATGACCATAAACCCCTCTCCCCTGTATATTTTCTGAGTTCCGGAGGTGGAATATATAGGGCACATATATAGATCGCCAAACAATATGTTTATTTTAAATACAAACATTAAAAAGCAAAGACACAATAATAATCAAATAAATCATGAAAACCTAACCCATCACTGCATGACTCTACCATATATCATTAATGGACTAATGTGACTCTACCATATATCATTAATGGACTAACGTAACTCTATCAAATATCATTAATGGACTAATGTAACCCATTAATGGACTAATGTGACCATACCATATATCATTAATGGACTAACGTGACTCATTAATGGACTAACGTGACTCTACCATATATCATTAATGGACTAACATGACTCTACCAAATATCATTAATGGACTAACGTGACTCTACTATATCTCATTAATGGACTAATGTGACTCTACCATATATCATCAATGGACTAATGTGACCATACCATATATCATTAATGGACTAACGTGACTCATTAATGGACTAATGTGACCATACCATATATCATTAATGGACTAACGTGACTCTACCAAATATCATTAATGGACTAATGTGACTCTACCATATATCATTAATGGACTAACGTGACTCATTAATGGACTAATGTGACCATACCATATATCTTTAATGGACTAACGTGACTTTACTATATATCATTAATGGACTAACGTGACTCTACCATATATCATTAATGGACTAACGTTACTCTACCATATATCATTAATGGACTAATTGAACAGGGGGACAAAATCAGTAGAAGGTAGTCAAAAATGAAGCTTTTATTTTCCAATTTCTTTGCATGTATATTGTATACTTTTGTTTTATTGAAACTGTATTACATAGTTTCGGAGCCGCCGTGATCGAATGGTAGTTGGATTTGCAACTAACTATGCAATCAGTGCCTATCCCCATTACAGTTGTCAGTTGAAATCCCGCTCAAGAAAGGTGTTCTCAATTCAACGTTTGCAAGGGACTTGCGATAAGTCGGTAGTTTTATCCGAAACTCTGGTTTCCTCCACCAATAAAACTGTAATATTTTTAAAAGTGGCTGTAAACACTATAAAACTGAAACATGGTTAAAAGTGGCTTTAAACACCATGACCATAAACCCCTCTCCCCTGTATATTTTCTGAGTTCCGGAGGTGGAATATATAGGGCACATATATAGATCGCCAAACAATATGTTTATTTATAAACAAAATATCATGATACATGTACATAGTTAATTTTATTTTAAATACAAACATTAAAAAGCAAAGACACAATAATAATCAAATAAATCATGAAAACCTAACCCATCACTGCATGACTCTACCATATATCATTAATGGACTAATGTGACTCTACCATATATCATTAATGGACTAACGTGACTCTACCATATATCATTAATGGACTAACGTGACTCTACCATATATCATTAATGGACTAATTGAACAGGGGGACAAAATCAGTAGAAGGTAGTCAAAAATGAAGCTTTTATTTTCCAATTTCTTTGCATGTATATTGTATACTTTTGTTTTATTGAAACTGTATTACATAGTTTCGGAGCCGTCATGATCGAATGGTAGTTGGATTTGCAACTAACTATGCAATCAGTGCCTATCCCCATTAGTTGTCAGTTGAAATCCCGCTCAAGAAAGGTGTTCTCAATACAACGTTTGCAAGGGACTTGCGATAAGTCGGTAGTTTTCTCCGAAACTCCGGTTTCCTCCACCAATAAAACTGAAATATTTTTAAAAGTGGCTGTAAACACTATAAAACTGAAACATGGTTAAAAGTGGCTTTAAACACCATGACCATAAACCCCTCTCCCCTGTATATTTTCTGAGTTCCGGAGGTGGAATATATAGGGCACATATATAGATCGCCAAACAATATGTTTATTTTAAATACAAACATTAAAAAGCAAAGACACAATAATAATCAAATAAATCATGAAAACCTAACCCATCACTGGATGACTCTACCATATATCATTAATGGACTAATGTGACTCTACCATATATCATTAATGGACTAACGTGACTCTACCATATACCATTAATGGACTAATGTGACCATACCATATATCATTAATGGACTAACGTGACTTTACTATATATCATTAATGGACTAACGTGACTCTACCATATATCATTAATGGACTAATGTGACACTACCATATATCATTAATGGAGTAACGTGACTCTACCATATATCATTAATGGACTAACGTGACTCATTAATGGACTAATGTGACCATACCATATATCATTAATGGACTAACGTGACTTTACCATATATCATTAATGGACTAACGTGACTCTACCATATATCATTAATGGACTAACGTGACTCTACCATATATCATTAATGGACTAATGTGACTCTACCATATATCATTAATGGACTAACGTGACTCTACCATATACCATTAATGGACTAATGTGACCATACCATATATCATTAATGGACTAACGTGACTCTACCAAATATCATTAATGGACTAATGTGACCATACCATATATCATTAATGGACTAACGTGACTATACCATATATCATTAATGGACTAATGTGACCATATCATATATCATTAATGGACTAACGTGACTCTACCAAATATCATTAATGGACTAATGTGACTCTACCATTTATCATTAATGGACTAACGTGACTCTACCATATATCATTAATGGACTAACGTGACTCTACCAAACATCATTAATGGACTAACATGACTCTACCATATATCATTAATGGACTAATGTGACTCTACCATATATCATTAATGGACTAACGTGACTCTACCATATACCATTAATGGACTAATGTGACCATACCATATATCATTAATGGACTAACGTGACTCTACCATATATCATTAATGGACTAACGTGACTCTACCAAATATCATTAATGGACTAATGTGACTCTACCATATATCATTAATGGACTAACTTGACTCTACCATATATCATTAATGGACTAACGTGACTCATTAATGGACTAATGTGACCATACCATATATCATTAATGGACTAACGTGACTCTACCAAATATCATTAATGGACTAATGTGACTCTACCATATATCATTAATGGACTAACGTGACTCATTAATGGACTAATGTGACCATACCATATATCTTTAATGGACTAACGTGACTTTACTATATATCATTAATGGACTAACGTGACTCTACCATATATCATTAATGGACTAACGTGACTCTACCATATATCATTAATGGACTAATTGAACAGGGGGACAAAATCAGTAGAAGGTAGTCAAAAATGAAGCTTTTATTTTCCAATTTCTTTGCATGTATATTGTATACTTTTGTTTTATTGAAACTGTATTACATAGTTTCGGAGCCGCCGTGATCGAATGGTAGTTGGATTTGCAACTAACTATGCAATCAGTGCCTATCCCCATTACAGTTGTCAGTTGAAATCCCGCTCAAGAAAGGTGTTCTCAATTCAACGTTTGCAAGGGACTTGCGATAAGTCGGTAGTTTTCTCCGAAACTCCGGTTTCCTCCACCAATAAAACTGTAATATTTTTAAAAGTGGCTGTAAACACTATAAAACTGAAACATGGTTAAAAGTGGCTTTAAACACCATGACCATAAACCCCTCTCCCCTGTATATTTTCTGAGTTCCGGAGGTGGAATATATAGGGCACATATATAGATCGCCAAACAATATGTTTATTTTAAATACAAACATTAAAAAGCAAAGACACAATAATAATCAAATAAATCATGAAAACCTAACCCATCACTGCATGACTCTACCATATATCATTAATGGACTAATGTGACTCTACCATATATCATTAATGGACTAACGTGACTCTACCATATACCATTAATGGACTAATGTGACCATACCATATATCATTAATGGACTAACGTGACTTTACTATATATCATTAATGGACTAACGTGACTCTACCATATATCATTAATGGACTAATGTGACTCTACCATATATCATTAATGGACTAACGTGACTCTACCATATATCATTAATGGACTAACGTGACTCATTAATGGACTAATGTGACCATACCATATATCATTAATGGACTAACGTGACTTTACTATATATCATTAATGGACTAACGTGACTCTACCATATATCATTAATGGACTAATTGAACAGGGGGACAAAATCAGTAGAAGGTAGTCAAAAATGAAGCTTTCATTTTCCAATTTCTTTGCATGTATATTGTATACTTTTGTTTTATTGAAACTGTATTACATAGTTTCGGAGCCGTCGTGATCGAATGGTAGTTGGATTTGCAACTAACTATGCAATCAGTGCCTATCCCCATTACAGTTGTGAGTTGAAATCCCACTCAAGAAAGGTGTTCTCAATACAACGTTTGCAAGGGACTTGCGATAAGTCGGTAGTTTTCTCCGAAACTCCGGTTTCCTCCACCAATAAAACTGAAATATTTTTAAAAGTGGCTGTAAACACTATAAAACAGAAACATGGTTAAAAGTGGCTTTAAACACCATGACCATAAACCCCTCTCCCCTGTATATTTTCTGAGTTCCGGAGGTGGAATATATAGGGCACATATATAGATCGCCAAACAATATGTTTATTTATAAACAAAATATCATGATACATGTACATAGTTAATTTTATTTTAAATACAAACATTAAAAAGCAAAGACACAATAATAATCAAATAAATCATGAAAACCTAACCCATCACTGCATGACTCTACCATATATCATTAATGGACTAATGTGACTCTACCATATATCATTAATGGACTAACATGACTCTACCATATACCATTAATGGACTAATGTGACCATACCATATATCATTAATGGACTAACGTGACTTTACTATATATCATTAATGGACTAACGTGACTCTACCATATATCATTAATGGACTAATGTGACTCTACCATATATCATTAATGGACTAACGTGACTCTACCATATATCATTAATGGACTAACGTGACTCTACCATATATCATTAATGTACTAATTGAACAGGGGGACAAAATCAGTAGAAGGTAGTCAAAAATGAAGCTTTTATTTTCCAATTTCTTTGCATGTATATTGTATACTTTTGTTTTATTGAAACTGTATTACATAGTTTCGGAGCCGTCGTGATCGAATGGTAGTTGGATTTGCAACTAACTATGCAATCAGTGCCTATCCCCATTACAGTTGCGAGTTGAAATCCCACTCAAGAAAGGTGTTCTCAATACAAGGTTTGCAAGGGACTTGCGATAAGTCGGTAGTTTTCTCCGAAACTCCGGTTTCCTCCACCAATAAAACTGAAATATTTTTAAAAGTGGCTGTAAACACTATAAAACTGAAACATGGTTAAAAGTGGCTTTAAACACCATGACCATAAACCCCTCTCCCCTGTATATTTTCTGAGTTCCGGAGGTGGAATATATAGGGCACATATATAGATCGCCAAACAATATGTTTATTTTAAATACAAACATTAAAAAGCAAAGACACAATAATAATCAAATAAATCATGAAAACCTAACCCATCACTGGATGACTCTACCATATATCATTAATGGACTAATGTGACTCTACCATATATCATTAATGGACTAACGTGACTCTACCATATACCATTAATGGACTAATGTGACCATACCATATATCATTAATGGACTAACGTGACTTTACTATATATCATTAATGGACTAACGTGACTCTACCATATATCATTAATGGACTAATGTGACACTACCATATATCATTAATGGACTAACGTGACTCTACCATATATCATTAATGGACTAACGTGACTCATTAATGGACTAATGTGACCATACCATATATCATTAATGGACTAACGTGACTTTACTATATATCATTAATGGACTAACGTGACTCTACCATATATCATTAATGGACTAATGTGACTCTACCATATATCATTAATGGACTAACGTGACTCTACCATATATCATTAATGGACTAACGTGACTCATTAATGGACTAATGTGACCATACCATATATCATTAATGGACTAACGTGACTTTACTATATATCATTAATGGATTAACGTGACTCTACCATATATCATTAATGGACTAACATGACTCATTAATGGACTAATGTGACTACCATATATCATTAATGGACTAACGTGACTCTACCATATATCATTACTGGACTAATGTGACTCTACCATATATCATTAATGGACTAACGTGACTCTACCATATATCATTAATGGACTAATGTGACCATACCATATATCATTAATGGACTAATGTGACTCTACCAAATATCATTAATGGACTAATGTGACCATACCATATATCATTAATGGACTAACGTGACTCTACCATATATCATTAATGGACTAACGTGACTCTACCATATATCATTAATGGACTAACGTGACTCTACCATATATCATTAATGGTCTAACGTGACTCTACTATATATCATCAATGGACTAATGTGACTCTACCATATATCATTAATGCATTGTATGGACATCCTTAATACAAATACAAATGTATTAAAATAATCACTGAAATGACAGATACATGTACATAGAAAAAAATGGAAATCTAAATATCAATATCGAAGTTTAATATCAAGCACATTTTTTGTATTTCATGTTAGCTTAATGTAGTTAACATGTCAGACAACTTCTTTGTTTATGAAATATAAAAACGGAAAGGGGCCGCCATGGTCGTGATCGTATGGTAGTTTGATTTACAACTATCTATGTAATCAGTGACTATCACTACTAACGTTGTGTGTTCGAATTCCGCTCAATCGAGGTGTACTCGATACAACATTTTGTGATAAAGTTTGTCAGTGCCTTGACCTGTTCTAATATGATCACATGACTGCGAAGATTGCTCTGCCAGTTGACCCATCGGGGTAAATAGAAGCCGTAAATCTTCTTAGCAAAATAGCCCTAGTTGTCATATGTATAATATTAGTTCTAAAAAGAAGAGTCAATGGCCTTAAATTAGATTAGCTTTGAATGAAGGGGGCCGTCATGGTTGTGATCGTATGGTAGTTGGATTTACAACTACCTATGCAATCAGTGCCTATCACCATTGAAGTTTTTCGAATCCAGCTCATGGCGAGGTGCATTCGATAAAACATTATGTGATAAAGTTGGTCAGTGACTCGTTACAGGTAGGTGGTTATCTCTGGGTACTCCCCGTTTTCTCCACCAATAAAACTGACCACCACGATATAACTGAAATAGTGTCGAAAGTGGTGTTAATCACTATAACTATCAAGTAGAACACATAAGCTTTGGATTGACTGGAGTGCATATCTCACCGACGCAATATATTGGACCGGCTTGCTGACAAAGACAAATAGTGTAAAAAGGACGTAAAGTATAATATTAATGATTATTTGGTATTATATTGGCCAAATATTTCCAACATTTTAACTTGCCATTAAGTGATTCCACTACCCAGAGAATCTTGGTCACTAATCTAGAGGAATTACTTTCCTCCACAGTGTGCTGTTTTTGCCCCCTTTTCAGAAAGACCGGCATCTCTGTCTTGATTCCGAGGTCATTTAAAAATTCAAAGGAATCCCTAAAACCCCTATCAACAACGACAATATCACCTTCTCTGAGCCAGTTAGACATGTCTTCTGCATTTGTCTTTAGACCATGTATAAGAATATTGGCATCATTGTTTTTTCCATCACTGAAATATGGACCTAAGGAACTGATTATATGACCAGTAGTAGAAACTACCATCATGGTTTTTATGGAGATTGTAACATTTCCGTTGAAAATGAAACTGAACTTTTCTGAATATAAAAGTATGTGCCGTCCAGAACGAGAATGGCTGGGTCTTCATGACCCCCAAATAAGGTTTTAGCTAACTGTCGAGTATGGTGTTGAATTATTTCATCTCTTGTTATGTGATTAAACCCAATATAATTAGGTGTGAAATGTTTCATCAGTGCATTTCTTGCAGTAGATATAGACCTTTGCGTGGCCGCAACACTCATGTTGAACATTGTTGACAGTAAAGCGCTAGACATCCTGATCTTAGTTTTGTAAGTAATATACCTATGCATGTTCTTATGGACCGGACCTTTGTTTCTTGGACTTCTTTAACATGATCACAAAGATCATCAAACGAATCTCGATCTATCCCTGTTAAATTCAAATAATCTGTGTCTGACAAAATTGACACCTTTATTTTTGTTCTTGTTGGCAATATCTCTTATATTTTGAATTAAATTGTAGATTTCTGTTTTATTAAATAAAGTTTCAGTATTTAAATCTGTTATGTTGTGGACAGCTTCTTCATTGAAATTATCGTCATATATATGCCCAGGACAACATCGTGCTCCAGGAGAAATTACAATGTTATTCTCAATTAAAGTATTGTACCTTACTATTGATGGAACGACAATAAACTTGTACCCTCTACGTTTACATATACAACACTGTGAGTGACTATTTGAACCCTTGACTGAAGACAAAGGTAGAGGAATCTGCTTTGGCTCTTTTGCTTTTTTAGTAGGGGGTTGGTAATCTTTATCGTCGGAAACAACGTAATGCTCACAGGTGGCTTGCCTATCAGAACATGGTCTACATTTATAATGCCTTAGTCTACATGCACCGCAAATAACATCTCCCTCTTTTACCTTTATCATGAAGTTTTTAAATAAGTATATTTTACCTTTATCATGAAGTTTTTAAATAAGTATTTACGAATATGTTTGTTATTGTCTCCATCTAACTTTCTCCGTTCTTTTGGTTTTGTCCTCTTTGTGCAGAAAACGCAAGGATATAAATAGTGTGAATCTTTTCCCCTGTAAATGAGAAAGTGAAATCACAAAAAAAAAAGATAAAAGTACACCATGTTTTGAGAAGCATGCTATTGGACCAAGACAATATGAAAATGCCTTTCATGCGGTTCCGTAAAAGTAAAAAAAATAAACATGATGTTTTTGGAAAAGTAATGACACCTTCATATAATGTCCTGTGCAAAACTGTAATACCTTAATGTTTCCTTCCAGTGTTTATAATACTATTATATGCGGTATGTATAAGCTGATTCAACCGACCATTTCATTTAAAATACTTGTACAAAATCAGGATACATTTAGTATACTTGAAATATTGCTTAAAGTGTCCTTAAAACACCATAAGCCTAAGCCTAGCCAAATACATTGTACATTTTTCAAAGTAAAGCTCGGACTCAGAATTAATTAAACACCACAACATCCCCACACTCCGCTCACACGAGGTGTACTCGATACAACATTATAGGGTAAAAAAAATTCTGTGAATTGTGGCAGGTCAGTTGGTTTTTCCAGGTACTCCAGTTTCCTCCACCAATAAAACTGACCGCCTCGATTTAACTAAAATAGTGTTAAAGTGGCGTTATACGCCATAACCCTAACCCTGATTTATGGAAGATGCCATTTCGACTGACCTACTGTACTATTCGGTAATTTTGTTTTTACCTTCGTTTTGAACAACGAGAAAAGGAGTTCACTGTGAGAAGAAATAGAGAAAGAAGAATACAAGATACTGATGATTGAATCGATATATATTTTTCTAACATTAGAATGCTTACATTGCAATTAATTGTCTTTAATCACAAACATAGTACCAAGGTCATTTTAAGTTTCACTGGCGATTCCTGTAAAAATATATAAATTCTAGCTTATACTTATTGATAAACAATCGAAGCTAAAGTTAAGCAAAAGAATCATCTGGCAACAACAAAAAAATGTGTGCCTTATAAGAACGAAAATTATTAAGTTCATTGTTTACTTGCAATAATCCAGCTAGATTAAACTTACCTATTTAATTTCCCGAAATTCAATATCCATTCATCAGAGCATTAGAAAGTATATGTATTGAAATGGTAAGAACCTGGAAAATGAAGAAAAACAAAATCAATAATCACTCAGTTCTCAAAACTTGAACATGTGAATTCCATTTTTTGTCGGAATAAACTTTGAAATATCAGTTATTTAAATTGTCTTGTTTAAATACTGTTTGTTTACTTTGAGTAGGAAAAGCCAGCACATTAAAAAATATCTTATGATGCATAATAATTTTGTCAGAAAAAGATAGAAAAAAATCTGGGATTTGAACTCACTACGTTGGTATCGGAAGTCTACAACGTTAACTATTACGCTACTGCAACGCACCTACTAAACTTTAAAATTAAGTCATATATATAGCTACTTTTTTTTTTTACAAAGACAGTTACCAAAGAATAAATGGTTTTTAAACTTTTTCTATTGGAATTCACTTGACGAAGGAGCTAACTGTGAATCGTTTAACTTATATTTGTCAAAAAAACATTGTCATAATAATTAAAATGTAAAGGACTACTATATTAGCCTATAAATTATAATAAGTTTCAAGAATCGCTATGTCGTCTGCACGTTCAATGATTAATGAATTAATTTCTAAGATCTACAATCTGCTGTACGGTACGTGATTTTTCTTTTCGTTTGTTTGTTTGGTTTTTTTCTGTTTTTATTTTGTGGGTGATAAAATAAAGTATAATAATACCTGAAATTCCACTGAGCTCTGTTCAACACTGTTGAGTTGGGAAAAAACCCAGTCGGCAGTAAATCTCCTCCAAAAAGTTTATTAATTCTTATAAAGTCAACATTCTTGCATTTGTTGTTCAAGTAAAATTATTCCCATAGCAAAACAATATAAATTTTATTTTGGATTAGGTTAAAAATCGATGTACATTTTATCCAATTACATTGAACACGATCACTAAAATATGGCTGTTCACGAGAAATCGACCTCAAAATTATTTTTTAATTGCAGATTTCATACTCTCCACACTCGGGTACCAACACAAAAATTAAATGAGATATGTGTTTATGTATAATAAACATCATACTAAAATATGCCGTTGGTACCTACTTGTGGTTATACTGAAAATTGACATTAAATACACATTTCTTGTCAGATTTCATATATTTTCACGAAACGATAGACTTTTCATTGACTAGTGTGACGTCATCGCACGCGCAAATATGGAATTTTTTTTTACCAAAATAGTAGTTGGGGTTAAGGTCTTATAAAATCAAGAAACAACGAAAGCTATACGTTTCATTTATAATTTGTCTATTTTTTAGGCCAATTTCTGCCCTTATCATACCTACTCCTTTAAATCAAACAAAATGAAAAAGAATACAATATATCTGGTAGTTTATGGAAAGTCACCTATACACAATTAAAAAAAACAAGCAAATTTAAACATCTTCTATACACAACCAAAATTATATTTACATCTTTTTGTCTTAGATACAAAATTAAACATTTTTTTTTTAAACTGTTACTATTTCTCAAAGGTCTTGATCTGTCCTAAGTCATGTTTTTGGAAAACTTAAGCTTATTTATGCAACAAAGTTGTTTATTTTCTTATAATACTGTTATATTAATTTATTTAATTTCAAAAATAAATGAACAATGGCATTAATATAATTGGACAATTATTGAACAAGATTATAAATAGCATGCATATACATTGTGAATATAAATACTGTATAAATATAAAAGTAAAAAAATAAAACATGCACATACATATGATATTTTTCATTAAGCCTATAAATACAAGTCAAATAATGCATGCATCCTTTGCATTACTGATTATATACAGGAACATCATATAACCAAAATTCCAGAATGACTTACAATAATAAATATATAAAGAAATATATAAATGATTTATTTTTCAAATTTTTTACTGACCAACTTTGTTGAAGAGCTGAAACAATAAAAAAAAAACACCAATGTTTTATTTCCAGTCAGGCTATTGTTTTGGCAATAAACAATAAGAAATTATAGGTACATAAACATGTAGCTATGCTAAAATAACTATCAAAATGACATGTAATTGTCAAATTTAAAATGGGTCTCACCTCAACATGCAGTAATATTGAAATGTAAGAAAAAATATGGGTAAGTTTGCCTCTCCCCCCCCCCTCCCCCCAAAAAAAAACCCATGACAATTTATATCTTATTTTATTTATAAACTTTGAAATCTGGAAACTTTATGATATGTCTTATTCTTAGCTTTGCTTGACAATCTTTCTTTTTAGTTGGTTGAACTAGTCTCCTTTTTCTCGTGAAGTCATGAACTCCCTATAACGAAAGTTGAAACAAGGCAAAAATAAAACAATTCTTTGAATTGGATTATTTCTCAACATATTACGACGTTAGAATATATTATTACTTCATACATGTTGTAATTTTCCTTAAAAAAATAAGTACCTATAGGAAAACCACCTGAGGGCGTTAGCCCAAAGGGGTTTTCCTATTTATCCCATGTGACACAAAGACATCATAAATGGGTTCCTTATAATATTTAAGGGGGACATGCCTCACAGATTTGACCGTTATGCAAGCATTCCAGAGATAAATCCAGGTATCGGATTACAAAACAACATAACATGGGATAATACTAATTAATACATGCTATTATATATATATAAATTCCTTATTTTTTATTTATAATTTTACTTTTTTCTGCTTCTCATTCCTGCGTTTTTTCTTTGCGATGGCCATCCCTGTCAATACCCTGGTGGCATTCTAACAGCTTCCTTCCTACCACTACAAAAGGAATTCCATCACAGGGAATTATTGGAAAAGAATCTGGTTGAGGATCTCGAAACCGTACCTTCTTGACTAGAACAGACAAATCTACAAAACAAAATAAAAAACATTCAATACATCTACAGATGTCACAGATGACACGTTTTATTTGTATAAATTATAATGTGACAAATTGGAAGAAACAGCAATAAAAATCCTTCGACCTTGTAGTCAAAGGGTACAATTTTAACATATACGTATATGTAGAAGTGTTGTTTGAACACCCACTATCCAAGTTCAGTTGACCCCAATTTTAGACATACTGATCGACATTTTTTTTCAGGTACCACCTGACTCATATTAAAGTAAGCAAAGTTTTATTTAAAGTCGGATATGAAAATAACAATAAAACATATTTGATTAGTTAAAAATCACAGATTTAAAGGGGGAGGGAGGAGACTACACTGCCTTTTTTGAAGATGACACAATAAATGTCCATTGGTAATTCGTTAATCTTAATCTTCTTCTTCTGCAAGTGTACGACTCATACTGAGCATATTCAATCACACTGCTGTGACACAATAAAGCTGCCTCCCTCTCTAGTCTACGTACACATAAAATGAGTATTTACAATTAAAAACAGGAGACCTCCAGGGGTTTTGTGTCTGTGAAACTTAAATTGCACAAGGGTAGTATAAGTCATGTTTATTAATATAAATGCGAGACAACAAAAGAAGTCTAGACTTAAAAGTTAAATTTAGTCGCACAGATCCAGGTATGCAAATGTATTTATATAAGTATTTAAAGATGTTTGACCCGCCCTGGGCTAGTAGATTCCCATCTGGTGCTAGTAGGGGCATACTAGTGGAAAGCCCTGGGCTAGTGTGGTAGATTATTTCAACCCCTGAATGTTACTCGTTATATCTGGATGTGCACGCACCTTTTCCATCATTTCCGAAATTTACGTCCTTTTTAACTACTCTGAACTTGGAATTATTCTCAATTTCATAGTTCTGTATGATTCCGTGTACATCAGATACAGATTTAGCTGATATTTCTGTTATCTTTCCGTATTCTTTGGGTTTTTAATCAAATGGATAAATCTACCGACCGATCTATTTGGTTTTTCCCGCCGAGAGAACTAAAATAAATTTCAAATATTAGAGAGTTCCACAAAACTAATAAAAGTATCGTAACTTTGGCCGAGTTAAATATATGATACACAAGTTACTACAGTCCTATTGTTAAACCTACCAAAATAAGCACTATCGCTCCCTTTAATACGTCTAATCTCCGCACTCTGTCTTGTCGTCAATCTTCTCTCTGCTTACTTTCTTCCCGCTAAAACCTCCTGACCTCTAGGTTCATCCCAATCGTAACTACTCGGCCATTCTCGCTACCCTGCAAATAACCTCGTATGCATTAGGCGTATAAATCGCACTACTTTTCACATGTCAGTTACATGAAAGTTTGATAAAGTTATATTTTAAACAATTTTCTATATTTCAATTAAAGTTTTAATTAGTTTTGCATGATTAGATTTTACTTAGTATGTCTTCCATATTGGATTTTCGTGGACTATATTTTTGTGCGGCTTAACTTAACTTAACTTCCGGCAAACAATTTAAGAAGAATTTCTACTATGTACGTACGAGGTTATTTGCAGGGTAGCGAGAATGACCGAGTAGTTACGATTGGGTTCATCCGCCTTAGTCTCTGACCTTTTCCATCGGATCTCTCGGGTTTCATCGTTCTCCCAAATACCAATAGATATTTCGTCCCTTATTCCGAACATACTACACTCTTCCCCCCTTTCCAAATAGGAAGAGTGCTTATATCAGGGTGGAACTGGATTGGTTTGAGCTGTCTTCCAAAAGCATTTATTTATTTGGCCTCCAACACTGCCGATGGTTTATCTGCATTCTTTAGAGTATTCTTATATCTTCAAATCTGTTTTCATAATTTCTCTGTCAACCATATGTATTAAATTTTAAGTACATGTACATCTTTAATTTTGTCAAATGCAACTTTCACAAGATAAAGATTTTTAGTACATTTATTTTACATGTTTTTTAATCTGATATATTCATTATTACCCGACATATTTATATTTGTATAATAATTACATCTAGATTATGATGGGAAGAGTCTGAGAGTAGAAAGAGTGGTTCATCATCTGTAAAAATTGCAATAATTTGGATTAATAAATGTTTAGAACTTTATATTTTATTAATTAACTCAAAAAAATTAAGAACATGGGATGGAAATAAGAATACACAAAAAATAATGTAGTTGGTAGTTGCATGGTGTAACGGTCTTAATGTGATTATAGTTAGCCTACTATCCTAATTAGATTGTCACAATGCTTTGACAAGGTATAGTAATTTGGCTATAAAAGTCCTTTTAGGGTTGTACATTAGTTGTAGTTGTATAACTATAATGAAATGGTTGTAGTTGCGTCGTCAAAAGGTCTTTAGGTGGTCGTAGTTACGTTGTGTAAAGGTCCCTAGGTGGTCGTAGTTACGTTGTGTAAAGGTCCCTAGGTGGTCGTAGTTACGTTGTCTAAATGACCCTATGTGGTTGTAATTACGTCATGTAAAGGTCCTTTGGTGGTTGTAATTACGTCGTATAAAGGTCCTATGATGGTTGGTAGTTACGTTGTGTAAACGTCCTTAATTAGTTGTAATTACCTCGTATAAAGGTCCTGTGATGGTTGGTAGTTACGTTGTGTAAACGTCCTTAATTAGTTGTATTTACCTCGTATAAAGGTCCTGTGATGGTTGGTGGTTACGTTGTGTAAACGTCTTTACATGGTCATGGTTGTCGTTTGGTTGTAGAAAGGTCTTTTACTACGTAGTACCACAACGTGGTATTTACGTCTAGGGGAGTCTACAAATCGGCGTAGTTAATACCCATTCTCTGTAAGGACTTCAATTGACAGGAAATGCAAAGTCTCAGAATCCAACTAATGTTATCTATTTGTTTAAAGTGTCAAAAGAAATGATGGAAAATGTTGCAAAATATTTGTAACAAATGCTGGTTTCCATGGCAACCAGCTCAAATATTCCGAGTCTGAAAATTGGTAAAAAAAATCACATCCCTCTAAAAGAAAGTTCGGCTGTTAAAACTATTCTTAATCCAAACACCCATTCTTCTTAAAAACATTTTATATGGTTTATAGGTAAAAAATTGTCAGAGTGCCAAATGTGTAACTTGTACCAAACATTGGTAGGGTGGTCAAGCCAAAAATTGAAATGCTAATAAATCATCCAATTATAGATTAATATGACAGTACATACAAAATGGGAAATTTTGGTACAAAAATTATTAAAATCGGTTGAGCTGTTCAAAAGTTATGGCCTTTTCGGTGAGCCAAAAGTGGTCGATTTTCTGTTTTTTGGAAAAATGTAAAAAAAAATGACATTTTTGGACCAAAATATATTATTTTCACTACCTAATAGGTTATCATGCTTTCTTCTATAGTAATGTATCCTCCTTGTGCTTCAAAAAGAGGTATTATACACACCTGTAGGTGTTATATGAAAAAAATGTCACAGAATTTAAAACATTGAAAATAGCCTTTGGACTTAGTTTTTTTAATTTATGTGTCAGCCGTCTGCTTGTTCAAACTACCAGGTTTGTGGTCAAATATCTTCAAAAACCTTTAACTTGCAAGGCTGAAACTTGCAGCACTGTCCACAAAGTGCCCAGTCTCTAGGTAAAAATATCAAGAATATCATTTATTCAATTAATATATATATTTTTTTAATATTATTTCCTTTGCGCAGGCCTCCATAATTTTAACGTCAAATTTTATTCGAAAAATCAAGTTTTTGGTCATAAAAAATCTGAAAAAAGTACTAGAATTTTCTGAATACTGATTTTGGTAGGGAAAAGAACCCTCTAACAGGGAACACCTATATTTATCAGCAAAACAAATTCTCAAAGTCTGTAGCGCCAGAATTATAAACTCCCCAGATTAATATTTTGAGCTCCGTAAAGTGTAAAAATAAGTTATTTTAGGGAATTAATTATATTTTGTATGTTCAAATTGATATTTTTATGGTAAACAACCTCAATATCCATACATCAATGAAGTTATTATTACAGTTTGTGTAAAAACTGCCATTGGTTCCATTGAAAAGGTCAATTTTCTTTGTTCAATAAAAATTTCAGATAATTCCCGAAATTGATACAATTTCAATAATTGTCGAATATTATAATATTAAATGTTCAAGTGTTTGGTATTATTTTGATCCTATAACTGTATACTACAAGGAGAAAACTATCAGCAACCCCAATTCTGACACTGGTATGAACTATGTCCTGGTTCATTAGCCCTCTACCTGGAAATTTAGTAAAAATAATATTTCAATTATGGCCCCATATTCCATGAAAAATCTTATTTGGATTATCAGATATGTTCTCTGTACAATTTATAAGCCAACCTTGAAGTTATTTTATCTTTTAAACATTTAATTAGCACATTTTATACATGATTTTCATTTTTTTGTCTGGGAAAAACCTCAAATTTGACAATTTTAGCTGATTTAACAGTTCATGCGATTAGAAAGTCCCAAATTTTCAAAGTTATCATTTTTATTGTCACAAATCAATAAACTGTTATCTTCTACTATTATTTATAATTTTAATTCATAACAGTCCTCAATGTCACTCTCTTTTCCATTATATACTATAATTTTACATTTGACGACTACAAATAGTGCTGTGTCCCAGTTCATGACCAACTTATTCCAAATGAAATCTTTGTGATTTCTTTAAATTGTGTGTTTTGTGATCCTATGCATATCCTATGCATATTTGATTAACTGAATCATAATCAACAGCATCAACTTTCAGAAGTGTCATTTTAATGATTTAAAACTCTTAATG
The DNA here is from genome assembly GCA_963680875.1 of Bathymodiolus brooksi. Lineage (NCBI taxonomy): Eukaryota > Metazoa > Mollusca > Bivalvia > Mytilida > Modiolidae > Bathymodiolus > Bathymodiolus brooksi. The sequence goes on along the minus strand of OY804581.1, from coordinate 101,880,143 downwards.
ATCTACTGAGATGCCACAATCACACCTGTAAAATAAAGATAAACATTTAAAATATGTTATACAGAATAAAAATAAAGAGCTAAAAATAATTGATCTTTTCCAGAAAGTACAAATGAAAAAAGCTTTAACCCAGTCCGCAAAGTGACGTTGGTCCAACGTCGGTTAACGGTCGTCTCTGACGTTGGTTTGACGTCGAATGCCAACGTTGGCCCGTCGTTATTTTGCTCATCGGGTCGACGTTGGCGCGACTAATTGGCTCGACGTTGGCCCGACGTTGCAATGTCTTATTTCCAATGGTTTCCCGACCAATATCCAACGTTCAAATACTGTGCATTGGTCGGCAACACGTCTGCCCCGACGGTATGTTTGATCGTTGGGCCGACGTCAAATCAGTATAATCCAACATCTTTCTTGTATAACCACAAAGCAAACCATCACCTTATTTGTAACATTTAGTGTACACACAAACGTTAGGGTGTATTAGTCTTGTATGCCTTTCTGATTCGTGTAGTACTTAGCTTGTTCAATACTTATTGAATAACGGTACACTGCCGTCACTTTACTCCAAAAATTAGAACAATTTTGATGTCGTTTGTCTTACTTAATCTTTTTAGGAGGTTAATACTCCTTTTAATCATTTATAAACGTTAAGTTATTACTAGGGGGCCCGGGTGGCTCAATCAGTTAGGTCGTTGGTTTCTAACAACTCATACAAGCCTATCACCAATACGGAGTAGGTTCGCGCCCGGCTTTGTAAATTACAAAAAGGGTGCATTCGACTCGCAGCCGCAAGTGATAAAGTTTACCAGTTGCTTGCCCATGGTCGGTGGTTCTCTCTGGGTACTCCGGCTTCCTCCACCACTAAATTTGGTCGCCATGATATAGCTGAAATATTGTTGAAAGTGGCGTTAAAACACCAAAAATCAAATCAAATCATAAATTGTTAATATCAATTCGGAAACCCTTTATAATTAATGTGCCATTAAATGAGAAGAAAGCACAGTTATGCATTTTTATTTACATGTTCTTGCCTTCCGGCCGCCGTTTCAGCCAGTTTTGTTATTACACCTTCAATTCTGTCATCCGTTTCGTTTTTAGTTGTGTTGTTCTTTCGTACTGCAGCTGTAAAATAAGAAAATAGGATTTAGAAAAGATATCAAATGTATCTGTTAAACTAGCGATGGTTAAACTCGATAAATTAATGTAAAATGAAATGAAACATGATTTAAAAAAAAAAGGTTAGGGATTTTTAACTTTGAACACTGCTCTTGGAAAGCAAATTCAAACAGATTTAGTTTTTAAATCAGCAAGGCTTCCATTGACGAAAACATTCTTTAAATAGCGCAGGTTTTATTAGATTTTTGACACTTCTAGCTATTGTCTCCACGCTGATCAAGTCGACCTTGCATGTTTTGTAAAGGTGTAAAGATTCAAAAAGTAACAAACTGGTTAGGGAATTATTTTTACCTTTTACGATGCTGCATACACGTAGTGCCTCGAATGATTTTTTAACCCCTTTCCAGTTCAGGGTGATGGCAACATCTGTGGTCATCAGGGCGTTCAGAATCCGTCTCCCACAATCTCTTACATTGTCTCCACCAACTCTACCCAAATAGCTTATCTACAAAGTACCATAATTGTTACTAGGATATTATCAGAAAATGATTTAAAAAGATACAGTTGCAGTATTGATACAAATTTGTTCTGATTTGTTTTTCTAAAAATGTTCAATGACATTGCATGTTCAAATAAAATGAAAGGGGCATTAGCTACGATTTTGACCCAAAAAAAATAAATGTTTTGGAAATTGGTAAATAGCTTTACAATGATGAAATAAAGGTAACTATTTCACATTAAGCAGCTTATCGTATCACTTTTCGCCTTTTGAGAACGAAAATTACCATCGATTTATTCCTTGCAAGCAAATAATTTGAAGTCGCTTTCTCTGTATGCAACTGACCTTAATAGTGACAGGTCAAAACGAATAATTTGTATTCTGTCGCTTATTATAAATTATAAGACATTCATCTACGAGAATAAAAATAAATTTGAGTTAAAATATCATAACTATTATGTGTGCAGCCTCACTACATGGCCAATACTTTTAAACCGTTTACCACGAATTACGTTTACATGAGTAATCATTAATCACTTTAATATATTCCCACAAGTATATTTTATATTTGATACACAACATCTGGGGATTTCGTGTAAAGCAAGATCAACATCTGTTCGTTTTGGGATAAAGTAATAAGTTGTAATGTAATACCGCATCTACTATTTCACTTTAGTGCTGCATTTGTCTTATAGTTGTCACAGGTGCTCACAAACACCTGTCATAGTTTGTGTCTTATTTACATAGTTACACATACAAATATATACACGACATACACATTGACTATAATATAAATGCTTAGACAGCATCCAATTGACCTCTTAAATATTAAATTGCATTAATTCCCCGAGATTCCTTCATAAATATGTTTGCTATGGCAACCTTTTATGTATCTGACCTCTTCCCTTAGTATTAAACAATATATTCTATCAGCTAAACTGTCTTGATCATTACACACACGTAATAAAACTAGCATTAAATTTCATGCTTGACCTTTGAGACGGTTACATTTATATAGCAATAAACTTTGAAGAATGTGACCCACCAGATTTATATTTTAGTAAATTGTAACTGCATAATTGCTCTCTGAATAATTTCAATTTCATAAACAAATTTGAAAAATAACGTATCAAATTCAAAATATCCCTAAAAGTTTTATAAAAAACTCTCGATTTAAACTTCTATTTAAAGTTTTATTCAGAAGGGGGAAGTGTTGCAAATTAACTTCGCCTTTCTTAATATATTACTTAAATTTTGACAAAATTAGGCTATAATTAACCCATTTTTTTCAGTCACTACTTGCAGGATCTATCATCACTCCTATATTTAAAATAGCTGGATCACCACAAGCTAAATAAATCAAAAGCCATTTTGGTTATATAAAAATCTTACTCAGCCTTTTGTTTAAAAAAAAAAGTAGTCTTAATAAATTGTTGCTAACAAAATTCCATATAAATCAGTTACACGTATGACTTAAAGCATAAATAAAATTAAGAGATAACTTACACGAGTTTCTGCTAGCCGCGAGTCTCAAAATGAAAATGGCGTATGCGGTTTAATTGGTCGCGCGGGAAAACCACAGGAATCACTATGGATGTTGTTAATGATGATAAATGAAATCCCCACGTACTAGATTTCATTTCATGGCCGTAACGCAATGGAGGCAAATGAGGCAAATGCCTCACTTTTGAAACGGCAAGTGTAACCTTTTGAAAGCAAATAAATTCTTTTTTTTTTCTTCAAAATGTGTCTAAATTCACCCCTTTTGCCTTACTTTATTCAGACCCGGCCTACGGCCGTGCATTTACAATCATTGTTTTGTGTGTGTGTGTTTTAAATACGGGTTTTAAATCTAGAATTAAGATATAAACAAACATACGTCAAATATTCAAACCAAGCGTCGGCAAATAACCTAATGCCGACCGTCGTTTTGTCAAAGTTAACCCAACGTTGGTGAAAAGACGAGAACCCAACCGTTGGTCTGTCAAATCTAACTCGACGTTGGCGAGGAACCGAGAACCCGACCGTCGTTATGCCATATCTAGCCCAACGTCGGCTGAAGAACGGAAACTCGACTGTCGCTTTGCCTACACTAATCCTACGTTGGTTCAATGTCGTCAAGCCGACGCCGACCTACAGCCGACCATTACGACCTTTTCATAGCCAGAAATCATGGGTGATTTTGCTCATGAATATTCATAAACCAAATCGCGTCATGTATGACGTCAGCAAATAAACGTTTAACCATATTTGGATAACGCTGATGAAATATATGTAAATAAAAAATATATTGTGCATTTTTTTTCAATTTCTGCCTCACATTTATAAGTATTAGTATGTCATTGAAATCGTTTAGTATAGGACATATATTGTTAAATTTTTTGAAATTTATATATCAGCAGTATGTACTTGTTCTGTTGTTTTGTCGAAATAAAAAAATACCCTTGTGGAGCCTTTTTTTAATTGTTTATTTACATTTACAATGGAATGCGGTGCTTACTCAAATAATGCTATGTCTAGCAGAAGCAGTTTTACGAAATAGTAGATTTTTTTGCGTGAACCCCTATTGAATCTCTACTAGAAAGGTAACAAAAAACTTGTGAAGCCCTCTTTTAAATTATCGTGGGAACCTTTAATTTGTCAGCAACATTTTTATCGAAGAAAGATTCCTCAACAATGTTACCGGAACTGACGGAATTTGCCCCGGCAATTAGAATGGGGATTGTAAGAAAAGTGCTTTTAGGTCTTGAAAACCGTGCAGGATGCATTTTTTCACTTCTTCTCAATGCTTTTGAATGGCGCTTACGCTTCAAATTTGAAACTGGGTGGGAACCTTGAGTTTTCATGGTACAGCTGTAATATTTTGAGATATTGTTCAAACCGGTGCATAGTTTGATTTTTTATCCCGGCAAATTGTCCGGCCCAAGCTAACAGAAAGTTTCCCATTCAACTATATGTTAAAATCCAAATTCTCTTTGAGCCGCCATTTTGAATATGCAAATGAGCAAATCACCTATCATTTCTGGCTATGTTACCGACGTTGGTTAGACGTCACCCTGCAGACTGGGAATACAATGCACTCTTCGACTAAAAATTATCTTTATGCATATATGCTAGGTGGCAAATAGATTCTATATGAAAAATAGCATTATTCCAGAAATGTTTGCTGCATGCATCATAAATGTTCTGTCATACCAAACAAGTTTGCACACAGTAATGGTGTAATGAAAAAAATGTAATTAATTAAACTTAGCATATCACATGCACTGCCACTGATTACATTGTATATAGCCAGAATGTTAATACATTCACATACTGTAATGTATGCATTAAGCATATATTTCATAAAGCTTCCCTAATAGCACTGAAACATAATAATTATGTTTTATAACAATTTAAATAAATTGTTTCAAAAATGTTGCATGGAAATTCATGTTACTATTTAAAAACAATTGTCCTATGTATTGCTACAATATACACTAGGAACTTAATGAGAAATGCATAAAAGTTTTCATGTAGACAAATTTCATTTAAAACCAAAAAATATAAAAAATCTTGAACATTTCACAAAAGATCCCCCCTTTTCTAAAAATATCAAAGAATACCGGAACAACTCCTTTATATAGATGTATTAATAAATCCCGATAATTTCCGAACAGGCATGATTACGTCACCAAAGCTCTGCTTGGATAAAGTTATTTATAGATTGGGAGAATTTGACAACTTTATATTGATGCTTGCCGTTTTCTCCATTTTTCGAGTAAAATAATAAAATCGTGAATTAAATCCCATCTCTTTTTCATTTATCGAAGCAAAGATATATATTTATTCAGTTTGTGTAAAGTTTCTGTGCGTTTTTTGTGCATCTTTTGTTTTCAAAATTAACCCCCATTGTTTTTTATCACGAAATAATAAATTTTAGGTGTTTTTCTAATGAAATGAAAAAGGTGAAAATTCGGGTTTTTCTACTCCGACAGAAAATAATAACGCTATCGACGACTACGTTTGTCCTCCCTAACATTGGCTATTGTCTGTCAAAATGTGATTATGACAAAGAAAGGGACAGGAATAACCTTTTCTTGAGTATAAAAAAAATGAGGTTGCCATGCTTATAATTTACTTATACTAAGTTGAATCAATAGTTCCAATAATATAGAATTGTATTCAATAAACAAAATAATGGGGGCTTCTCTTATATGTGATTACTGAGAGTCATAGCCAGAAATGATGGGTACTTTGCTCATTTGCATATCTAAGATGGCGACGCCGGAACGTCTGCAATTTTCATATGATCTATATAGACGATATCATTCATAATTGCATGTGTGTCATTTTCTGAACTAGAAAATGATACATTGAATCAAGCTGAATTGAATGAAATAAAAATTAATGAAAACAATTAAATATTCGCGGTTCCTGGACTAAATGAAAATCCGAGGCGACGAACCCTTCTTTGGCCTTAAGAGTCTATGTAAAAATGTCTGAAATACATGAAACTGGTGGCGTGTGACACAAAATTTAACAATGAATGACATTTGGCGACATATTTTCTGAAATTAATTTAGATTCCTCAATAATATATGTAATTATATGCGAGCTTAAGCGAGCTCTTTATGGTATAAAATGTATACTTAGGATTTTTTAACAAACATGGCTGAACATATTGTCGAAGAAAAAAAATTTCTACGTTTTGTATTTGTTATTCGAGTTATCGTTCCTTACGTTTTGTAAACACCGGTTTCCGGGTAACACACTAACACACTCAACTAATGGAGATCTTCTTAACATAAAGCGCTAAGGTGATCCTGAAGTCTCGTACCCTCTCTCGTAAGGAACGATAACTCGAATAAAGGAACGACAGCTCGATTGAATGAGACTAGATTCGGCCCTAAAAAAATTCGTCCCCAATATATCTCGGCCCAAAAAATCTCGACACTTTTGATGAAATTGCCAGATAATTTTCAGATGCGCGAGCATTTAAGGCCGTGCCGGTTTCATATTATTAACTAACCTTATATTTCTAGCTTCTAAACTCATGGTTCCCACATTAAATATAATATGATCATTTTTGCATGATCGTGATATCAAAGACATGTCTAAAATCGTTACAAAACAAAAATATTTGAATTTTGACAGAAGAAAAACTTTGCGGAAATAAACAATAACTTTTAATTTTCGAATCATTGACGGACACATTGAATTTCCGTACTATAGGCTATTTTTTGACAAATCTAATAAACGATCCATCAAGCTTGAAACTGCAGTCACGTGATCAAAATCTAATTTAAATATGATGAATATTTATGAGGAAAGTACCCTCAATTTCTGGATATGTTGGAATTTCCCTATTGGAGCCCTTCTTATTCAGGTAAGGATTATCTCCCTTCATTAACTCTCCTTTGTGGAATCAAATATAGCACATGTAAACAAATTGGCGGGCTAAACTCAATCGTAACTACTCGGCCATTCTCGCTACCCTGCAAATAACCTCGTATGCATTAGGCGTATAAATCGCACTACTTTTCACATGTCAGTTACATGAAAGTTTGATAAAGTTATATTTTTAAAAAAAATCTATATTTCAATTAAAGTTTTAATTAGTTTTGCATGATTAGATTTTACTTAGTATGTCTTCCATATTGGATTTTCGTGGACTATATTTTTGTGCGGCTTAACTTAACTTAACTTCTGACAAACAATTTAAGAAGAATTTCTACTATGTACGTACGAGGTTATTTGCAGGGTAGCGAGAATGGCCGAGTAGTTACGATTGGGGCTAAACTAGCAACTGGCATGATTTATTAATATTTGTTCACTTTAATTCTTTGTACAACAACTGAGTAAGTGAAAAAAAAATAAAGATTTGAAGTTAACTACCTTTCTAAAACCAAGATATGGGTTCATATTCATAGGTTGCCGTTGATAGACACCTTTTTTTTTCTTGGAAAAATTTTATTTTAGGAAAAAAATAACCCAACTGTTTTTTTTACCTTTTCTTTTTATTTAATATTCAAAAACAACATACCAAAAGCATCATTTACATGTTAACATTCAGAAGTTGAAAAAATAGGGCATATTTTCAATATAATTTTTTTTATAGGTCTTTAAATAGAGGTACACTCGTACGTTTTTCATGAAAAAATACAGTGAAAAGAACAATACGTTTTTTCACAATTTTCAATATTTTTTTATCTTCGAAATATAAATAGACAATCATGTGTTATTACCTCAATAATTATGATAATTTAAATGGGTGGTTATTACATTCTGTTTACATCTTCATGAAAAATGTGCAAAAAAATGTATTCCTTATTTGAGTGGTCAATTTTCAAAACTGTGAAGCAATAAAATAAAGTCACTATCATTTCAAAGCATACCCTTATCCAAACATCCTTATTTCCTTAGCTAACTGGACAATATATGTTTCCATACTAAAGTAACAAAACAGTTTTTTTTTTTCTAAATTTAATGCGAAAAAGGGGGGGGGGGGGTAAATTAGTTTTGCCACTCTCAACTTTTCAAAGTGGGGAGGGTGATTGTCCCCAGCTCCTTTTCCCATGAAGTGGCATTAGTGAAGTTCGAACTGCTGACTCATATAGAGCATCTGAGTTCATGTTGGTCTGGAGTTTTAGTGATATTTGTGTTGCTCAATCTTCAGTTTTCTGTGTATTCGTAATTTTTTGTCAGCCATTAAATATTTGTCTTTTTGTTTTGTTATACCTGTATATTACACTTTACGTTTTTATTTTCCCTATTTGTCTTTGTTAGCGCAGCCGGTCACTATTTTCGTATATGAACCGGCCAGGTACCTGCATTATTTTAGATAAAAAGTATAATATAGCAAATAATTCATGTCACTTCCGGTCATATGGCAGTATATGGACCAGTCCGTCACCAAAAAAATATTATATGGACCTCAGAAGCTTCGGTCCATATAATATTGTTTTGATGACGGACCGGTCCATATACTGCCATATGACCCTCAGTGCCATGAACTATTTGCTATATATTTATATCATATATTGTTAATGAAGTAATATATTGACCCTTTAAGATTAATTACCAATAAATGTAACTCTCAATCTGTAGTGTAAATAATCAAAGATGCTAAAATCGGAAGTTAGAGTATGTAATTTTTCCACCTAATTATCTCCCTTTGATGTCAACACGCATTTAATTTTGTGAAATAAATTATGTCAACGGGGGGAAATGATAGAAATAACTTTTATTATATGTTAAAATAAGTTGAAATTTGCTAAAAAAAATAAACATTGATTGAGCGTTTATGACCTAAATCATATTTTTAAAATTAAATTTCCACTTCAAATTATGTTTTCATGAAGAAAATGCGTCTCTAATTTTATTTAATGCCCATAAACGCTTGATTTAATCATCCCTACAAAATAATTTGCACATATTCGAAGCATTTGTACACGGGTCTCTGTATATAGCCCCTTAATACACCGTGGTAAGTCGTTACGGACACTTTCCGGAGAAACGGAACATTTATGATAAAACAACGGACCTTTTCAGATAAAAACATGGCGTAAAGATGGATGACGATCGGGAAATCGAAGTTTTAAGCAAGACGAACAGGTTTATATTAATTTTAATCTTTTTCACGGAATGAAAGGATTATCAAAGATTTTTTTTAGAATTACTTTTTTTCAAATATTCAACATAATCAACCTTGTTTTTCGCATTAAAAATGACAGTCTCGGAGAACATTTTTTTCTTTTGTCCTAAAAAATACTAAAAAGCCCTTAGAGTTGCAATTTAAATTGTACTTTTAATTGTACTAAATATATATTTGAAGTTTAACAAATGGTGCTCCTTGTAATCACTATTAGATTGTCAAAATACTAGCACCCGAAAAAAAATTATAAGCAACGGCCACTTTATGATTGACGTTTTTATCGGCACCGGAATAACTTGATTTAAAAGGTCAGGTGGCTATATTGCATTTACCTTGACTGTTTGTTTATATAATAATAGTTTGTCCAAGAACTTTGGGAATATTTTTTCTCAGCTTCTACTGTGTAGAATGAATTTTTATTTGGTACATGTATGTAGCTTTGACATGATTATAATATTTTTCAGTATGGACAATGCATGGACGAGTAAACCGACCTTATCGCGCTCATAGTTGATATTATAGTATTTGTAGAAAAAATGGGTTGTATCCAAATGTGTAAAATACGTCAAAATTAGGTGATTCTGGGTAGAGAAGGTTAGAATAGAGGCACTAAAAGGGAAAATATTTAATTTTAATGAAAATAACGAAAATCACAGTGTACCCGAGTGTCTGTAATCGCACTTTGTAAGTATTTATCATTGATTGATTGAATTTGCATGTTGAAATCTGTACCTGATTAAAAGCAAAAATAGTAAAACTTGATTTCATTTATTTATACTTGAATGGGGATTCCCTTCATTGCGCACATCATTTAGGGCATTACGTATTATTCTCCCTTAGCGATTGGTTCATCGTATTTGACGTCGTTGTGTAGGTTTCCCCCAAACTCCGGACAGTTACCAGTTCCGGTCCGCACACTACCCTCCACTAGTATCCACAATTGTAAATACCCTCCACTACCCTCCACAAATTGTATCCAGCGGATGAACCATGTTCGGTAGCGGATACGAAAACTGTCCGGAGTTTGGGTTTCCCCTGGAAAGTGTTTGCGCAGGTCAGTTTGTTGTGATTGGTTTTTAAAATTGTGACGTACAATGTTTATGTCTGGTTTGAATGGGTTTAGTCTGCGCAGGTTCAGATCTTTGTCCATACTGAATTTTGACGGATTGTAATTGGAGAGTGTGAATATCGAAAATATAATCACGAGTGCCGTAGAACGCAGTGATTTAACGATTGCGCATGCGTTCTCGGCATTTGTGTTTATGTGTTATATTGATAGATCCCATCCAGTTTTGCTATGCATTTGATGTATATATCACAATAGTCATAAAATCATACAAATTCAACTAAAAACTGCCATTTTTTGTGAAAATAGACTATCATTAAATGTTGAGGAAAATGAACTAATGGCTAGGCTGTGCTATTTTTAGAAACATGTTACGGCTTTAAATTGGATAGATCCCACCCAGGTTTGCTATGAATTTGGTTTATCTACCACAAGCGTAATCAAATCATAACAGTTCAACTAAAAATTGCCATTTTTAATGAAAAAAGACTATCATTAAATGTTGAGGAAAATTAGCCAATGGCTAGCCTGTGCTATTTTTAGAAACAGATTAAAGGTGCTAAATTAGATAGATCCTATCCAGGTTTGCTATGAATTTGGTTTATCTATCACAAACGTCATCAAATCATCGCAATTCAACTAAGAATTGCCATTTTTTATGAAAAAAAACTATCATTAAATGTTGAGGAAAATTAGCCAATGGCTAGCCTGTGCTATTTTTAGAAACAGATTAAAGGTGCTAAATTAGATAGATCCTATCCAGGTTTGCTATGAATTTGGTTTATCTATCACAAACGTCATCAAATCATCGCAATTCAACTAAGAATTGCCATTTTTTATGAAAAAAAACTATCATTAAATGTTGAGGAAAATCAGCCAATGGCTAGCCTGTGCTATTTTTAGAATCATGTTAAGGTGCTAAATTGGATAGACCCATCCATGTTTGCTATGAATTTGGTTTATTCTATCACAAATGCCATCAAATCATGACAATTCAACTAAAAATTGCCATTTTTTTATGAAAAAAGACTTATTAAATGTTGAGGAAAATCAGCCAATGGCTAGCCTGTGCTATTTTTAGAAACATGTTAAGGTGCTAAATTGGATAGATCCCATCCATGTCTGCTATGAATTTGGTTTATTCTATCACAAATGCGATCAAATTATGACAATTCAACTAAAAGTTGCCATTTTTTATGAAAAAAGACTGTCATTAAATGTTGAGGAAAATCAGCCAATGGCTAGCCTGTGCTATTTTTAGAAACATTTTATGAGGTTAAATTGGAAAGGTCCCACCCAAATTTGCTTTGTATTTTGTTTATTGGTAATAAAGGTCATTAAATCATGAATGTCATTTAGAATAAAATTATGGCAACATAATGTAAACTCAATTTGAAAAACGCAAAATAAGCAAAAATTTCCAATTTGCAAATTTCGGAAAATTTCCCAATCTTGGCCCAGATTTAGCAATCGAAAATGATGTTGTGTAGCAAAATGTTTTTTGTAGAAAGAAAGCTTAACATATATTTAACTAACATGTATAGATAAAGTTCCTTCATTTACAACCAGTTTTATTTTTATAACTTGGAAAAACAGAATATTTTGCCCTGAAGAATGCCCTCTCCAGGACCAAGTTTTAGGAGGTATGGTTGCCATGGCAACGGATCATAATTTTTGAAATTTTATTTTCTTAAGTTGTTAAACTTGGTGAGGTAAGTGATCTGACAACATAACACCAATATATGAAGACATGTATTTCCAGCCCACTGTATAGCTATTGAAGTCCTTACAGAGAATGGATATTAAGACGTAAAATTCTTACGTTGTAACAACGAAAAAGTTACGTTGTCACAACGTCATTTGGCTAGTAGGGAAGCGCTCGTGGCACGGACTTACCACCCTCCTTTTCCTAACTTTCTGTATACAAATTTATTTTCAATAAAAATTTTATGTTAACATCAAATTGCATGTGTCGACCCTATATAGATACTAATAAACGCTCGTGGCACGGACTTACCACCCCCCTTTTTCTAACTTTCTGTTTACAAATTTATTTTCAATAACATTTCTTTATTTCTTTATTATTTCATCTCTTTTTCCTTATTTTAACTTGTTCGTGTCAATATTCATACAATCTTATGTTAACATCAAATTGCATGTGTCGACCCTATATAGATACTAATAAGCGCTCGTGGCACGGACATAGCACCCCCCTTTTTCTAACTTTCTGTTTACAAATTTATTTAAAATAAAATTCTTATGTTAACATCAAATTGCATGTGTCGACCCTATATAGATACTAATAAGCGCTCGTGGCACGGACATAGCACCCCCCTTTTTCTAACTTTCTGTTTACAAATTTATTTAAAATAAAATTCTTATGTTAACATCAAATTGCATGTGTCGACCCTATATAGATACTAATAAGCGCTCGTGACACGGACTTACCACCCCCCTTTTTTCTAACTTTCTGTTTACAAATTTATTTTCAATAACATTTCTTTATTTCTTTATTATTTCATCTCTTTTTCCTTATTTTAACTTGTTCGTGTCAATATTCATACAATCTTAAGTTAACATCAAATTGCATGTGTCGACCCTATATAGATACTATTAAGCGCTCGTGGCACGGACATAACACCCCCCCCCCCCCTTTTTCTAACTTTCTGTTTACAAATTTATTTTCAATAAAATTCTTATGTTAACATCAAATTGCATGTGTCGACCCTATATAGATACTAATAAGCGCTCGTGGCACGGACTTACCACCCCCCTTTTTTCTAACTTTCTGTTTATAAATTTATTTTCAATAACATTTCTTTATTTCTTTATTATTTCATCTCTTTTTCCTTATTTTAACTTGTTCGTGTCAATATTCATACAATCTTATGCTAACATCAAATTGCATGTGTCGACCCTATATAGATAATAATAAACGCTCGTGGCACGGACTTACCACCCCCCTTTTTTCTAACTTTCTGTTTACAAATTTATTTTCAATAACATTTCTTTATTTCTTTATTATTTTATCTCTTTTTCCTTATTTTAACTTGTTCGTGTCAATATTCATACAATCTTATGTTAACATCAAATTGCATGTGTCGACCCTATATAGATACTAATAAGCGCTCGTGGCACGGACATAACACCCCCCCCCCCCTTTTTTTCTAACTTTCTGTTTACAAATTTATTTTCAATAAAATTCTTATGTTAACATCAAATTGCATGTGTCGACCCTATATAGATACTAATAAGCGCTCGTGGCACGGACATAACACCCCCCTTTTATTCTAACTTTCTGTTTACAAATTTATTTTCAATAAAATTTCTTTATTTCTTTATTGTTTCATGAAATCGGGTGTGAGAACGATCAAACATATATATTTCGTTTCGTTAAATATTTATCTACATTCTTCTATACTTAATTACCTGGGATCAGTTAATATCGAGACATTTGTTATGATAATGAGCTGGAAATGAATATTAACAGGTAAGTAAGTATAGAAGAATGTAGATGAATATTTAACGAAACGAAATATATATGTTTGATCGTTCTCGCACCCGATTTCATGACAAAAATTTGCCAAAAAACGGCGAAAGATTTTCGCCGCGCATTTTCGAAAGTTTTTGATAGGTTGAAATCCGTAGCTCTATGGTCCGCAAATATCAGAAAACTAGCCCAAGGACCATAAGGGCTACGGTTCCGCAGCTAGGTTTAGATCAGACAGGGTGTAGGAGCCCCTTCTTTTGGGCAAACATATTTGAAAAAAGATGAATTTATAACATGCAAGACAAAAATATATTGTGCAGTATAAGAGTATCCTTTGAAACCAAAGTGCTTGTTTTTGCTTGACAGTTTTGGACACTTGTCCCCCTGTGCACTTTCATCTCTAACCCGCACTGTACGATCCATTCCTATGTCGCTGACAGGAGAGTCAGTGAATTTTGAAAAGACAGGATATATTCAGATTATAGTAGGGATTCCATTCTTTGTAGGAATGCAGAAAGAGGCAGTCACTACAATTCTAAATATTGTAAAGTTTACCACAACTCCTCATAACATATAGTCAATTGTGACCCAGAAATAGTCCTGAAATGTCGAAGTCGAAATAGTTATATAGGCTATCAGTCAATAAACATGTTTAGATCGAGTTATCTGGCTCTGTACAAACATTTTCCCTTGTTGAATATCTCGGATGATTAAATCATAATCATATCAACATGAAAAATAATAAATCAATTCAAATTACTTTATGAAATTTTAGAACCGGCAATAACACATGCCAATATTTCTACCTTTTTTTACTCGACTTTATCGGCGAGCTCAATTTTTCTGTAGCGAGTTAACGAGATTGACTACTGTATTTTGTAATAAATAACTAATTTTCTTTATTGAAAGTATTTGCACTACAGTATTTATCATTTCAATATTTGTTTACAAACGTTATAATAGTCAGCATTCAGTTATCTATGTACTTTCGTTTTCCTAAAATATCTAAAAATAGATTAACGATTTGAACAACTAACTTATATTTTTAAATAAACTTCCTGGACCTTAGATACGATAACGTAACCCTCATTCCGCTTGTGCTCCAGTTTGGGTTACGAATCGGTCCCATTCAACGTATGGGAGCAAATTAAAATTTTCGTTCCGTGAATATTTCAACTTTCTTTTTGCATCTCTGGTCATAACTTATTATTCCCTACAATTTTTAAGTAATGGTGATACGAAATAAGTGTTACAATACCTGTTTCTACTTTCATGGTCGATTTCGTATTCGGAAATTGTTTCTTGTCCGCCATGGCACCTTACGTGTACTCTCGTGATGGGCGGAGCCTATCCATATATGGATCTGAATGCCAAATATGAAAAACTTTTACTACGATGCTTTACTACGATTGATCCAAATAAGGATATCTCCAAAACGAGGCAAGTGCTCGTGAAATAGCAACTTGTAAACAAAATGTCGGACAGAAAGAAGATTTCATGCATTCAAATTTTCAGATGGATATAAGTCTATCATGGATTGATGCGGCGTTTACTTAACACCTCAAGGTTTACCTAAACATATTTATCTTTCACCCCCGTTAATTTTTCCAACCACTTACAACGGAATTAGGACAAAAAACCGCCGGTGTGAATCACTCCGGGCGCTGCTCCCATACGTTGAACGGGATCGATTTGTATAACCCTCACTGGGAGCAAAAGCGGAATGAGGGTTACGTTATCGTATCTACCTGGACCTGCATTTATTCCATTTCACGGTAAGGTGTGTATTAGAATTTGGGCTATTACATGTTCATGAATTCACACAATAATCACTGATATTCATGACCATTTATGATTTTGTAAAATTATATTGTTTATAATTATTATTATATTTTATATTGAATTTCTTGAGTTAGTCTTTTCTACTTTCTTATTCAGTTATAGATGACGTTTTATTTATATTAGAAATGCGATCAATGTGTATTAATATTTGTATTTTGACAAAATAGTTCATATTGTAGTAAAAAAATATATATCTTGATACTATATAACTGTTTTTATTCCCCCCGAACCCGAAACACATCATAATTAAAAACAATATGCAAGGTTATCTGTCACACAATTATGGCATGTTGTAAAACATGGAGTGGAGTCTGTAGTTTATTTTGGAGTGGAGTCTGGAGTCACTTTTGGAGTCATTTTTGGAGTCAGTTTTGGGGTCAATTTTGGAGTGTTTTTTGTTTGTTTTTATAAATTCTTTTCAAAAATGCATTTTGTTTCATTTACACTCATTTCTTCACCTTAGAATGTAGTAGTAACCAATTAATCAAAAGATAGTCATATGACTATCTAAATTCTACTGGCTAATTTCTGACTTAATGGTAACTCATTGGACTCTAGGTAGTTGATTAGATAAGGTAGTCTTGTCATTTCCTTGCAAAGTTTTACATTTTTCTGGGCTAAAATCAAAGTGTTCAAATAAATCTATGCTCACTTCTTTGATTTGTGATTCATCCGCTGAGACAGGACAATACAACTCTTTTGTTTCACGTTGTGAAATGTTAAATGCAAGCTGTGTTTTAGTTTTTTGCTTAATCACGTTGTGTTTCCTTGACATATGAGGCGTTTCTGTATCACCTTCATAATCTGATTCCTGGTGTGTTACTATATCATTGTTATGTGATACATGCTTAAACAGATACAGTCACTAGACTTATTAATTAATTCTTGTAAAGAGAACCCGTTGTGTGATGTTATTTCACCTGTATGTCCTGAGACATATGGAAAACAAGGGTATGTTTCATTTCAACTTTAAACTGCAGGATCACTTCTAGTATTAGGTTGACATCTAGACAATGTGGGGGGGGGGGGGGCAGTGTCGAGGTCGTGATCTTATAGTAGTTGGATTTACAACTACCTATGCAATCAGTGTCTAACACCACTAACGTTGTGAGTTCGAACCCCTTTCATGGCGAGATGTATTCGATACAACATTATGTGATACAGTTCGTCACTTACTTGCGACAGGTAGGTGGTTTTCTCCGGTACTCCGATTTCCTCCACCAATAAAACTGACCGCCACGATATAACTGAAATATTGTTGAAAGTGGCGTTAAACACCATAAACCCAAACCCTCTTGACAATGAATCAGGTACTATCAGTTGTTCAGCAGGTTTATATTGAATCTCAAAATTAAATTCCATCTTTCATCAATTGCTCTGATTAAACCAATACCTTTACTTGACGTTTCCACAGCTAGGTAAAAAGGTAAAAAGGTAAATCGTATTTGGGATGTTTCTTTTTCTATATAAATTTCACACCTTTACGTAGAAGTTTGTATCAACAATTTGCTTTGACTCTCTAATCACGAATATATCTCTGGAACCAGTTCATTAATCTAAAATATCGCTCTTGATCTGGTGGTCTTATCCTTTCTTTTGATATTTCGTGTCCTAAAAAATGCAATTCCTTTGTGCAAACTTACATTTCTGTGGCGATAGCCTCAATCCAGCTGAATAAAATCGTCAAAAAACTCCTGTAAATCTTTCAAAGGCTGTTAAAAATGTTCAGAACCCCTCCTCCCGACATCATCCATGTAACACAATGTGTTTCGAAAAGATAAACCATTAAATACTTTATTCTTAAGAAGCTGAAAACTATTTGGTGATGCTTTCAAACCCATATGTAACCCATTAACCTTAAATGTACCAAAACAAGTATTGAAGGCAGTATACTAGTACTTGGTAGACTCTGGCGAAATGCGCATTTGAAAAAAACCTGATCTGAAGTCAATGGAAGATATGAAATTTGGAATATGCCGTGTAAATGATCCCGTTAATTCATCCACATTCGGAATTGTATATAGAAAAGCTTGTGTATTGGAATTCAGATATAAAAAATCTACACAAAACCTAGTCTTCCCTCATTTGAACCTATTTCCAACCCCGAGTTTGGTCGATTTCTTCTTGAAACTAAAACAATGAGACTTGATATGGGTATATGTTCTTTTTCATTTACCGGTGCAATTATTCCTTGACTTAAAAGTTCATCAATCTGCAGTCAAATTCTTGAGCATATTATCTACAGTAACATCATGAACCATCTTTCACAAAACAACTTATTATCGGACAACCACCATGGATTTAGAGCCCGTCGATCTTGTGAAACCCAACTCATAACAACTGTACAAGAGCTAGCATAGAACATGTCTAGTGGAAAACAGATAGATGCCATCCTCCTTGACCTTTCGAAAGCCTTTGACAGGGTTCCACATAGACGACTACTAATGAAACTTGACCACTATGGCATTCGTGGTACAACACTGAAATGGATACAAGACTTTCTTATAGGACGTACTCAACAGGTGCTACTAGACGGCACACACTCTTCCACCTGTGATGTAGACTCTGGGGTGCCCCAGGGCACGGTACTCGGACCAGTTGTTTCTCATATTCATCAATGACTTGCCCGAATATGTCACATCAAATGCACGACTATTCGCTGTTGATTGCCTCCTCTATCGTGTGATTAACAACAATGACCAGCATCAATTACAAAACGACCTACAACAACTAGAAATATTGGAGAAAAAATGGTAGATGCAGTTAAATGCAGATAAATGTTTCACCATCCACTTAACCAAAAAGAGGAAAACAGGTGAATTCAACTACACTCTACACAACCACATACTAGAGGTTACCAAAGACCGCAAATACCTTGGAGTTACATTCAGCTCAGACTTAAGCTGGAACAACCACATTAGCAACATATCAGCAAAAGCCAACCGCACCATTGGTTTCCTAAGGCGCAATATACATTCCTGCCCAAAAGAAGTGAAAGCAACCGCATACACAACTTTGGTACGACCATCTATTGAATATGCAAGCTCAGTGTGGGACCCTTATACCCGGAACAACATACACCAACTAGAGGCAATACAAAGGAGAGCTGCAAGATTTGTATATAACAACTTTTATGATAGAGTAGTAACATCAATGATCTCCAGGTTACAATGGGAGTCACTAGAACAACGAAGAGCCAAAGCAAGAGCAACATTCATGTACAAAATAGTTAACAACTTAGTTGATTGTCCATGCGGAACACATTCTCACACCATCAGACAACAGAACCAGAGGTAATGCAGCCTACAGAACACTATACAAATGCTGATGTATATCGATATTCTTTCTTCCCGCGTACCATCATCACCTGGAACACCATACCACAGACTCTACGTCAAGTCAACACCATTGACCAGTTCCAGGCAGGGTTAGGGCCCATCACCCTACCAGTGCTATCCCAGATGTAAATACGTTAATTCCGTTTTTAACTGTATATACGATTTGCTTTTAGCTGTACAGAAGGGAAATGCGCGGAGAGTCAACACTCAATATAGAGTATTCTCCTGACGGGAAGAAGAAGAAGTTGATGACGCAAAACGTCCCTCTTGTGAGGTGGCAGTTTATATGGTCTTTGGTGCTTAGAAACTGCATCAGGCTTCAAATGTATCTGGTGTTCTACCAGATTAGTCAAGCCTAACTTTGGGTTTTCTTTAGTGACAAATAATTCTTTGTTTTTAATCAGAAGCTCATTTAATTGTGACTGTTGGGACGATAGCAAATCATTGGCTTCCATATCGAAATAAGACAAACATATTTTTAAAAGCTAACATCAATTTTATATAATACAGCACAAACATTAAGTACATTAGGTGACATATGAAGCAAGTTAGCCTTACAATCAAATATTAATAAAATGTCAATGAGTATATTTTTTAATAAAAACAGGAAATTCTGCATTAAAAACTAGAGAAAAACCTTATTATGGGAAAAACTCTAGAAAAGCATTAGTTTCCTCAATTCCATTAAACATTATGGAGCATGTAATCGCTGACCTGGTTTTCATTTTCAGACTTCAAAATTTTACACAAGAAATCGAAATATATTATATAGGCAGTGTATTGGTTGTCCCTTCCCTATTTGAAATTGAATAATGATGTGGAACAATTTTGTACTTGTGTGAATAAAATAAAACAAACTATCATAAATTTATTCTTAATAGTGGCAGTGATTTTGGATGGAAGGGTTGGGCTTTCATACGCCATATCTTGAGAGTGAAGCAATGAAAGTTTGAGGAACATTTGAATCAATGGTTTCTGGGGAGATTTTAATGTGATTTTGCATAATCAATATAAATCGAGGGAAAGAAAATCTAAATAGAATAACCAAGAAGAGATGTTGAAGTTGAACTACTCATTATCATCTCACACTAAACCCGGAATACACGTGTCATAGAACTGATGTTCAAATTTGAGCTCATTATAACTTAAAATAAGGTAGTAATGGACAATTGAAAAAAATAAGATTTTTACAAATGGTGGTCATGGAAAGTGGTGTATGTCTTGTAAGTACCGTATCAACCAAGTTTTATTTAATTTGGTTCAGTGGCATTGGTAGAGAAAATTAAATTATTATAAAACATTATACAAAACATATGCTGAACACTGGGAAGATTTATTTACACAAAATACTAGGAAATACTTATGTTGAACACCGTGGGAAGATTTATTTACATAAAATACTTGGGAATATGTTATGTTGAACATTGTGGGAAGATTGATTAAATAAACAAGCTACTATGAATACTTTATGTTGAACACTGTGGGAAGATTTATTTACACAAAATACTGAGAGAATACTTCATGTTGAACACTGGGAAGATTTCTTTCCACATATTACTGGGGAATACTGTATGTTGAACACTGTGGGAAGATTTATTTACACACAATACTGGGAAATACATTATGTTGAGCACTGTGGGAAGATTTATTTACACAAAATACCGAGGAATATTGTATGTTGAGCATTGTGGGAAGATTTATTTCCACAAAATACTGAGGAATATTGTATGTTGAGCACTGTGGGAAGATTATTTACACAAAATACTGGGGATTACTTTATGTTGAACACTGTGGGAAGATTTATTTACACAAAATACTGAGGAATACTCTATGTTGAACACTGAGGAGATTTATTTACACAAAATACTGAGGAATACTTTATGTTGAACACTGTGGGGAGATTTATTTACACAAAATACTGAGGAATAACTTTATGTTGAACACTGTGGGGAGATTTATTTACACAAAATACTGAGGAATAACTTTATGTTGAACACAGTGGGAAGATTTATTTACACAAAATACTGAGGAATACTTTATGTTGAACACTGTGGGAAGATTTATTTACACAAAATACTGAGGAATACTTTATGTTGAACACTGGGGAGATTTATTTACACAAAATACTGAGAGAATACTTCATGTTGAACACTGGGAAGATTTCTTTCCACATATTACTGGGGAATACTGTATGTTGAACACTGTGGGAAGATTTATTTACACACAATACTGGGAAATACGTTATGTTGAGCACTGTGGGAAGATTTATTTACACAAAATACCGAGGAATATTGTATGTTGAGCATTGTGGGAAGATTTATTTACACAAAATACTGAGGAATATTGTATGTTGAGCACTGTGGGAAGATTATTTACACAAAATACTGGGGATTACTTTATGTTGAACACTGTGGGAAGATTTATTTACACAAAATACTGAGGAATACTCTATGTTGAACACTGAGGAGATTTATTTACACAAAATACTGAGGAATACTTTATGTTGAACACTGTGGGGAGATTTATTTACACAAAATACCGAGGAATAACTTTATGTTGAACACTGTGGGGAGATTTATTTACACAAAATACCGAGGAATAACTTTATGTTGAACACAGTGGGAAGATTTATTTACACAAAATACTGAGGAATACTTTATATTGAACACTGTGGGAAGATTTATTTACACAAAATACTGAGGAATACTTTATGTTGAACACTGGGGAGATTTATTTACACAAAATACTGAGGAATAACTTTATGTTGAACACTGTGGGGAGATTTATTTATACAAAATACTGAGGAATACTTTATGTTGAACACTGTGGGGAGATTTATTTACACAAAATACTGAGGAATACTTTATGTTGAACACTGTGGGGAGATTTATTTACACAAAATACTGAGGAATACTTTATGTTGAACACTGTGGGGAGATTTATTTACACAAAATACTGAGGAATAACTTTATGTTGAACACTGTGGGGAGATTTATTTACACAAAATACTGAGGAATAACTTTATGTTGAACACTGTGGGGAGATTTATTTATACAAAATACTGAGGAATACTTTATGTTGAACACTGTGGAGAGATTTATTTACACAAAATACTGAGGAATAACTTCTTGTTGAACACTGTGGGAATATTTATATACATAAAAGACTTGGAAATACGTTGTGTTGAACACTGTGAGCAGATTTATTTACACAAAATACTGGGAAATACATTATGTTGAGCACTGAGGGAATATGTATTTACACAAAATACTGGGAATTACTTTATGTTGAACACTGTGGGAAGATTATTTACACAAAATATTTGGTAATACTTTATCTTGAACACTGTGGGAAGATTTATTTACACAATATATTGGGAAATATTTTATGTTGAACACTGTGGGAATATTTATTTACATAAAATACTGGGAAATACGTTATGTTGAACACTGTGGGAATATTTATTTACACACAATACTGGGAAATACATTATGCTGAGCACTGTGGGAAGATTTATTTACACAAAATACTGAGAAATATTGTATGTTGAACATTGTGGGAAGATTTATTTACACAAAATACTGAGGAATATTGTATGTTGAGCACTGTGGGAAGATTATTTACACAAAAGACTGGGGATTACTTTATGTTGAACACTGTGGGGAGATTTATTTACACAAAATACTGAGGAATAACTTTATGTTGAACACTGTGGGGAGATTTATTTATACAAAATACTGAGGAATACTTTATGTTGAACACTGTGGGGAGATTTATTTACACAAAATACTGAGGAATACTTTATGTTGAACACTGTGGGGAGATTTATTTACACAAAATACTGAGGAATACTTTATGTTGAACACTGTGGGGAGATTTATTTACACAAAATACTGAGGAATAACTTTATGTTGAACACTGTGGGAAGATTTATTTACACAAAATACTGAGGAATACTTTATGTTGAACACTGTGGGGAGATTTATTTACACAAAATACTGAGGAATAACTTTATGTTGAACACTGTGGGAAGATTTATTTACACAAAATACTGAGGAATACTTTATGTTGAACACTGTGGGAAGATTTATTTACACAAAATACTGAGGAATACTTTATGTTGAACACTGTGGGAAGATTTATTTACACAAAATACTGAGGAATAACTTTATGTTGAACACTGTGGGGAGATTTATTTACACAAAATACTGAGGAATAACTTTATGTTGAACACTGTGGGGAGATTTATTTACACAAAATACTGAGGAATAACTTTATGTTGAACACTGTGGGGAGATTTATTTATACAAAATACTGAGGAATACTTTATGTTGAACACTGTGGAGAGATTTATTTACACAAAATACTGAGGAATAACTTCTTGTTGAACACTGTGGGAATATTTATATACATAAAAGACTTGGAAATACGTTGTGTTGAACACTGTGAGCAGATTTATTTACACAAAATACTGGGAAATACATTATGTTGAGCACTGAGGGAATATGTATTTACACAAAATACTGGGAATTACTTTATGTTGAACACTGTGGGAAGATTATTTACACAAAATATTTGGTAATACTTTATCTTGAACACTGTGGGAAGATTTATTTACACAATATATTGGGAAATATTTTATGTTGAACACTGTGGGAATATTTATTTACATAAAATACTGGGAAATACGTTATGTTGAACACTGTGGGAATATTTATTTACACACAATACTGGGAAATACATTATGCTGAGCACTGTGGGAAGATTTATTTACACAAAATACTGAGAAATATTGTATGTTGAACATTGTGGGAAGATTTATTTACACAAAATACTGAGGAATATTGTATGTTGAGCACTGTGGGAAGATTATTTACACAAAAGACTGGGGATTACTTTATGTTGAACACTGTGGGAAGATTTATTTATACACAATGCTGAGGAATACTTTATGTTGAACACTGTGGGGAGATTTATTTATACAAAATACTGAGGAATACTTCTTGTTGAACACTGTGGGGATATTTATTTACATAAAAGACTTGGAAATACGTTGTGTTGAAAACTGTGAGCAGATTTATTTACACAAAATACTGGGAAATACATTATGTTGAGCACTGTGGGAATATGCATTCACACAAAATACTGGGAATTACTTTATGTTGAACACTGGGAAGATGTATTTACACAAAATACCAAGGAATACTGTATGTTGAGCACTATGGGAAGATATATTTACAAAAAATATTGGGGATTACTTTATGTTGAACACTATGGGAAGATTTATTTACACAAAATACTGAGGAATACTGTATGTTGAACACTGTGGGACGATTTATTTACACAAAATACTGAGGAATACTTTATGTTGAACACTGGGAATATTTATTTATACAAAATACTGGGGATTACTATATGCTGAGCACTGTTGAAAAAATTATTTACACAAAATACTGGGGATTACTTTATGTTGAACACGGTGGGAAGATTATTTACACAAAATATTTGGTAATACTTTATGTTGAACACTGGGAAGATTTATTTACATAAAATTCTGGGAAATACTTTATGTTGAACACTGTGGAACGATTTATTTACACCAAATACTGAGGAATACTTTATGTTGAACACTGGGAATATTTACTTAAACAAAATATTGGGGATTACCTTATGTTGAGCACTGTGGAAAAATTATTTACACAAAATACTGGGGATTACTTTATGTTGAACACTGTGGGAAGATTTATTTACACAAAATACTTGGAAATACTTTATGTTGAACACTGGGAAAATTTATTTACACAAAATACTGAGGAATAATGTATGTTTTAGCACTGAGAAGATTTATCTACACAAAATATTGAGGAATACTGTATGTTGAACACTGTGGGAAGATTTATTTACACAAAATATTGAGGAATACTTTATGTTGAACACTGTGGGAAGATTTATTTATACAAAATACTCAGGAATACTGTGTGTTGGGCACTGTAGGAAGCTTTATTTACATACAATATCTGGAAATACTTTATGTTGAGCACTGTGGGAATATTTATTTACACAAAATACTGGGGATTACTTTATGGTGCACACTGTGGGAAGATTTATTTACACAAAATACTGGTGATTACCTTAAGTTGAACACTGTGGGAATGTTAACATAAACTACGGATTGACACCTTGTGCTTAAAACTGTGAGAGGGGCTGTTACCATAACCTACTGATGGTCACCTTATACTTAAAACCGTGTGAAGTCCTGCTAACATAAACTACTGATTAACACCCTGATGCTTTAAGCTGTGAGGGGCTGTTAACATAAACTACTGATGGACACCTTATGTCTAAAACTGTGAGAGAGGATGCCAACATAAACTACTGATGGACACCTTATGCTTAAAACTGACAGGTCCTGTTAACATAAACTATTGGTGGATACATTATGCTTACAACTGTGAGAGGAACTGTTAACATTAACTACTGGTGGATACCTTATGTTTAAAACTGTGATGGGAGTTGTTAATATAAACTACTGATGGGCACCTTATGTTTGATACTGTGAAAGGGCTGTTAACATAAACTACAGGTGGTCACCTTATGTGTAAAACTGTGAGAGGGGCCACTAACATAAACTACTGGTGGATACCTTATGCTTAAAACTGTGAGAGGGGCTGTTAATATAAACTACTGGTGGATACCTGATGGTAAAACGTTGATGGGAGCTGTTAACATAAACTACTGGTGGATACCTTATGTTTAAAACTGAAACTGTGAGAGGGGCTGTTAACATAAAATACTGGTGGATATCTAATGTTTAAAACTGTGAGGGGAGCTATTTAAAAACCAGTGATTCACAGAATCCAATAATCATGTAATTGCTCATTTTCAGACCTTAAAAGTTGTGACTTGAAATGAGGCAGTGATGAACATTTGAAAAAAGTAGATAGACAACGGACGACAAGTGATTGCAAAATTGAAATTGTTGCTAGATTTGACACAGATTATTTCTTCCTAGAATCTTTTAGGAAACAATAAAAAGTTTAATTGTAATACAAATAACAACTTGTTCTTAAAATATCTAGCAACAAAAACAATTGAGAGCAAATAAATTACCCTTTAAGTGTATTACACAAAATACTGGTGAATACCTCATTTTACAACTGTGGGAGAGTTGATTTTAAAATATACTGGAGAATACAATGCATATTTTGCATCTGTGGTAAACTGTATGAGTAGTTATAAATTATACAGAAATCTAGAAACATCTTGAGCACTACTAGTATATGAGATACCTAGCTCCAATGTAATAATTCTGTGAAAGCCTAAGATTTTGTATTTAAAATAATAAGATTTACAGAAAATATGTATCTTCTAATGAAAATGTGACTAAAATGAAAATTTCAACCAAAAAAAAAATAAATAAAAAATAGTCTTGAATGTCTCTGAGAATTGAGGTGCACAACATTATTATGTATAAATGTGGTCTTTAAAGTTTCAGGGAAATATAACACAAAATAAGCACACTCTGCTGAAGATGACAAAGATTCAAAAGATGGAAAAATTCTTAAAACTTCTGTAATATACCATGAATAACTTCAATATGTATGTAATTATTTTGTAGCTTCATGGAAGTTGGACCAGTGTCATAGGAACAATAGTTGATTACACAGAATAAGTACATCTTTTCCCTACTCACATTTTACCATACAATAGTATGCATCCTGGCAAAAATGTAACATTCACAACTGTACATTTATCTTTAGATTATTAGTTTGTTTTAATCAACCATTCTATTTCTGTATAATTTATAATGAACAGTTTAAACATATTTCATTGTCCAAAAACATGACAATAGGATCAGATACAAGTTTTACAACTTAGAACATCTTCTCCTTTATATAAACAATATATATATATATATAGTTGAACATATATACAAAAAAGCTACAATTACAAAGACATGAAATGTACCAGTGAAACAAGATTTGCTATTTGCCCAATGACAAATCAAACCCATCTTAACTATAATTGGACCTTATACAACACTGAAGAATAAAGAAAAAGCAATAACTTTGAACTGGATAAATAGTGCTGTAAAGTTAGGGTCTCTTAGAATTCAGTTACAAAACATACAAGCCTGAAGTTATATATTAAATAAAATGTTGGTACTTCTAATCCTACATTACAGATAAATATTGCATTTCATATAAATATTCTGAATAGCACATCATGGAGATGAGTGTCATTATCTATTCTTATGCTAAAATGATGTTATTGAAATGGAGAGAAAGAGGTATATTCCACAGTATTGTGTTCAAAATTCATCATTAATAAAACTGAAAGGAATGATGTCATTTTGAAACAAATAAATATTAAATAGCTATCCATTTTTCTGACAAATATTGTGAAACTATTATAATATCATTAATATTTTCTTCATTATATTTCCATATGATATATAATATTATATATTGTACATGTATATTCACAACTGCTGCATTTAATTATATGTCTTGCACATTTTGAAAGTCATTATCTAATTGTATTCTCATGTGACAGTTTATTATATCTTGAGTAAAATAAAGTCTTGAAATTTTGTTCATAATTTAAACAAATTACTTCTGAATAGAGAACTAATCAATTAGATATACTAAGGAATAATGAAAAAGTTGTATATCTAATATGCAAACTTGTACAATTATTATAATGATCCAACATTATGCTAATTAAAAACAACCAATCAAATGTCAACTGACATTCAAGCATGTCAAATTTTAATATATCATGTTATTAGTCATCATAAGTTCAAACCAGATATAGAAAATACATACATAACCACAATCTTAGAACACAAAGTCATACAACAAGGAGTTTGGCAATCAGATTCCATATCAATAAACACATCTTGTGGTAAGAACAATCTCAACCAAAGTACACTATGAACCATACATGTATTATTTGTGGTTTTCTGAACAGTTAGCTGTTAACTGGTAACAGGTATATTGTGAAAAGGGATATGTACAGCTCAGTGACATTAGCTGAAGTGTTGAGCCATAGTGTTAGTAACCATACATGTTTAGTGTTTTAATAAGTGAAATGGGGAATGTAAAGCTGTGAGTTATATAGTGTTGAGCAATACATTTTTAGTATAGGAGGTTTTTAATCAGTGAAATTTGGAAAGTACAGCTCAGTGACATTAGCTGAAGTGTTGAGCCATAGTATTAGTAACCATACATGTTTAGTTTTTTAATAAGTGAAATGGGGAATGTAAAGCTGTGAGTTATATAGTGTTGAGCAATACATTTTTAGTATAGGAGGTTTTTAATCAGTGAAATTTGGAAAGTACAGCTCAGTGACATTAGCTGAAGTGTTGAGCCATAGTGTTAGTAACCATACATGTTTAGTTTTTTAATAAGTGAAATGGGGAATGTAAAGCTGTGAGTTATATAGTGTTGAGCAATACATTTTTAGTATAGGAGGTTTTTAATCAGTGCAATTTGGAAAGTACAGCTCAGTGACATTAGCTGAAGTGTTGAGCCATAGTGTTAGTAACCA
Organism: Bathymodiolus brooksi; assembly: GCA_963680875.1. NCBI lineage: Eukaryota > Metazoa > Mollusca > Bivalvia > Mytilida > Modiolidae > Bathymodiolus > Bathymodiolus brooksi. The sequence continues at coordinate 101,851,604 of OY804581.1, read as the reverse complement.
TACATGTTTAGTTTTTTAATAAGTGAAATGGGGAATGTAAAGCTGTGAATTATATAGTGTGAGCAATACATTTTTAGTATAAGAGGTTTTTAATCAGTGCAATTTGGAAAGTACAGCTCAGTGATATTAACTGAAGTGTTGAGCCATAGTGTTAGTATGGGGGTGGTGTGTGTAATTAAGTGAAGCATGTGTTAGTATGGGGGGGGGGGGGGGGTGTAATTAAGTGAAGCATGTGTTAGTACGGAGGTGGTGTGTGTAATTAAGTGAAGCATGTGTTAGTACAGGGGTGGTGTGTGTAATTAAGTGAAGCATGTGTTAGTACGGAGGTGGTGTGTGTAATTAAGTGAAGCATGTGTTAGTACGGGGGTGGTGTGTGTAATTAAGTGAAGCATGTGTTAGTACGGGGGTGGTGTGTGTAATTAAGTGAAGCATGTGTTAGTACGGAGGTGGTGTGTGTAATTAAGTGAAGCATGTGTTAGTACGGAGGTGGTGTGTGTAATTAAGTGAAGCATGTGTTAGTACGGGGGTGGTGTGTGTAATTAAGTGAAGCATGTGTTAGTACAGGGGTGGTGTGTGTAATTAAGTGAAGCATGTGTTAGTACGGGGGTGGTGTGTGTAATTAAGTGAAGCATGTGTTAGTACGGGGGTGGTGTGTATAACTAAGTGAAGCATAGTATATAGAAAACCATAACAAAGCATGTCTGATACATTTTTTTCAAAGTAGACTTTCTGACCACATTTATCTGTTCATTATATGGCCATCTGATAATAGTGCACAAACTCGCTATGAAAAGAACTTTGTGCCCTAATACCGTAGCCAGTATATATTTTTACCATAATTAGTAGTCAAACCTGCCTTAAAGGGCACCTCTATATAACAAATCAATGTATATAAAGGACAATCTCATTCTCTCCCATTAATGAATAGTGCATATAATTTTAACCTCTATATAAAGGGAAACTGCTCATAAAGGCCACATTATCAGGTTCCCTTAAGTGGCCTTATATACAGGTTTGACTGTACATATAAAAAATGTCACTATTTTTCATATCAACTCCATCAATTAAAAAAAATCAATTAATTCAACCCAAATGAGACAAACATTTTATAGATTTAAAAAGTTGAAATGTGATCTTCATAATTAAAAAGAAGATCCATTATTAATTTTGTTATTTTGTACTCCTAGTAAAAAGTCAGAATTTGTTGCAGAAATTTTGCTTGCCTTAACCTGTATTTAAAAATTTGATGTGTGCCAAGTTTCTCATTCAAATATTGAACTTCATTTTTTACTATAATAATTCTCAAAGGTTTGAACATGTTTACAAAACATACATCAGAGTAATAATATATCACAAATAACTGATACATTCACAAAAATAGTTCTTTATCATGGGATCTTTTATCATTACATCTTATGTTTTACCATAACATCTATCCATGTATAGCTAACTGTTAATCATGTAAATGTATACCATATCCTCTGTCTATGTATAACTAACTGTTGATCCAGTACATGTATACCATTACATCTGTTTATGTATAACTAACTGTTGATCCAGTACATGTATACCATTACATCTGTCTATGTATAACTAACTGTTGATCCAATACAAGTATACCATTACATCTGTCTATGTATAACTAACTGTTGATCCAGTACATGTATACCATTACATCTGTCTATGTATAACTAACTGTTGATCCAGTACATATATACCATTACATCTGTATGTATAACTAACTGTTGATCCAGTACAAGTGTACCATAACATCTGTCTATGTATAACTAACTGTGGATCCAGTACATGTATAACATTACATCTGTCTGTATAACTAACTGTTGATCCAGTACATGTATACCATTACATGTCTATGTATAACTAACTGTTGATCCAGTACATGTATACCACAACATCTGTCTATGTATAACTAACTGTTGATCTAGTACATGTATACCATAACATCTGTCTATGTATAACTAACTGTTGATCCAGTACATGTATAACATTACATCTGTCTGTATAACTAACTGTTGATCCAGTACATGTATACCATTACATCTGTCTATGTATAACTAACTGTTGATCCAGTACATGTATACCACAACATCTGTATATGTATAACTAACTGTTGATCTAGTACATGTATACCGTTACATCTGTCTATGTATAACTAACTGTTGATCCAGTACATGTATACCATAACATCTGTCTATTTATAACTAACTGTTGATCCAGTACATGTATACCATTACATCTGTCTATGTATAACTAACTGTTGATCCAGTACATGTATACCATTACATCTGTCTATGTATAACTAACTGTTGATCCAGTACATGTATACCATTACATCTGTATGTATAACTAACTGTTGATCCAGTACATGTGTACCATAACATCTGTCTATGTATAACTAACTGTTGATCCAGTACATGTATACCATTACATCTGTCTATGTATAACTAACTGTTGATCTAGTACATGTATACCATAACATCTGTCTATGTATAACTAACTGTTGATCCAGTACATGTATACCACAACATCTGTCTATGTATAACTAACTGTTGATCCATTACATGTATACCATTATATCTGTCTATGTATAACTAACTGTTGATCCAGTACATGTATACCATTACATCTGTCTATGTATAACTAACTGTTGATCCAGTACATGTATACCATAACATCTGTCTATGTATAACTAACTGTTGATCCAGTACATGTATACCATAACATCTGTCTATGTATAACTAACTGTTGATCCATTACATGTATACCATTACATCTGTCTATGTATAACTAACTGTTGATCCAGTACATGTATACCATTACATCGGTCTCTGTATAACTAACTGTTGATCCAGTACATGTATACCATTACATCTGTCTATGTATAGCTCACTGTTGATTCAGTACATGTATACCATTACATCTGTCTATGTATAACTAACTGTTGATCCAGTACATGCATACCATAACATCTGTCTATGTATAACTAACTGTTGATCCAGTACATGTATACCATAACATCAGTCTATGTATAACTAACTGTTGATCCAGTACATGTATACCATTACATCTGTATGTATAACTAACTGTTGATCCAGTACATGTATACCATAACATCTGTCTATGTATAACTAACTGTTGATCCAGTACATGTATACCATTACATCTGTCTATGTATAACTAACTGTTGATCCAGTACATGTATACCACAACATCTGTCTATGCATAACTAACTGTTGATCCAGTACATGTATACCCTTGCATCTGTCTATGTATAACTAACTGTTGATCCAGTACATGTATACCACAACATCTGTCTATGCATAACTAACTGTTGATCCAGTACATGTATACCCTTGCATCTGTCTATGTATAACTAACTGTTGATCCAGTACATGTATACCACAACATCTGTCTATGTATAACTAACTGTTGATCCAGTACATGTATACCATTACATCTGTCTATGTATAACTAACTGTTGATCCAGTACATGTATACCATAACATCTGTCTATGTATAACTAACTGTTGATCCAGTACATGTATACCACAACATCTGTCTATGTATAACTAACTGTTGATCCAGTACATGTATACCATAACATCTGTCTATGTATAACTAACTGTTGATCCAGTACATGTATACCATTACATCTGTCTATGTATAACTAACTGTTGATCCAGTACATGCATACCATAACATCTGTCTATGTATAACTAACTGTTGATCCAGTACATGTATACCATAACATCAGTCTATGTATAACTAACTGTTGATCCAGTACATGTATACCATTACATCTGTATGTATAACTAACTGCTGATCCAGTACATGTATACCATAACATGTGTCTATGTATAACTAACTGTTGATCCAGTACATGTATACCATAACATCTGTCTATGTATAACTAACTGTTGATCCAGTACATGTATACCATAACATCTATCTATGTATAACTAACTGTTGATCCAGTACATGTATATCATTACATCTGTATATGTATAACTAACTGTTGATCCAGTACATGTATACCATTACATCTGTCTATGTATAACTAACTGTTGATCCAGTACATGTATACCACAACATCTGTCTATGTATAACTAACTGTTGATCCAGTACATGTATACCATTACATCTGTCTATGTATAACTAAATGTTGATCCAGTACATGTATACCATAACATCTGTCTATGCATAACTAACTGTTGATCCAGTACATGTATACCATTACATCTGTCTATGTATAACTAACTGTTGATCCAGTACATGTATACCATAACATCTGTCTATGTATAACTAACTGTTGATCCAGTACATGTATACCATAACATCTGTCTATGTATAACTAACTGTTGATCCAGTACATGTATACCATAACATCTGTCTATGTATAACTAACTGTTGATCCAGTACATGTATACCACAACATCTGTCTATGTAGAACTAACTGTTGATCCAGTACATGTATACCATAACATCTGTCTATGTATAACTAACTGTTGATCCAGTACATGTATACCATTACATCTGTCTATGTATAACTAACTGTTGATCTAGTACATGTATACCATTACATCGGTCTCTGCATAACTAACTGTTGATCCAGTACATGTATACCATTACATCTGTCTATGTATAGCTAACTGTTGATTCAGTACATGTATACCTTTACATCTGTCTATGTATAACTAACTGTTGATCCAGTACATGCATACCATAACATCTGTCTATGTATAACTAACTGTTGATCCAGTACATGTATACCATAACATCAGTCTATGTATAACTAACTGTTGATCCAGTACATGTATACCATTACATCTGTATGTATAACTAACTGTTGATCCAGTACATGTATACCATAACATGTGTCTATGTATAACTAACTGTTGATCCAGTACATGTATACCATAACATCTGTCTATGTATAACTAACTGTTGATCCAGTACATGTATACCATAACATCTATCTATGTATAACTAACTGTTGATCCAGTACATGTATATCATTACATCTGTATATGTATAACTAACTGTTGATCCAATACATGTATACCATTACATCTGTCTATGTATAACTAACTGTTGATCCAGTACATGTATACCACAACATCTGTCTATGTATAACTAACTGTTGATCCAGTACATGTATACCATTACATCTGTCTATGTATAACTAACTGTTGATCCAGTACATGTATGCCATTACATCTGTCTATGTATAACTAACTGTTGATCCAGTACATGTATACCACAACATCTGTCTATGTATAACTAACTGTTGATCCAGTACATGTATACCATTACATCTGTCTATGTATAACTAACTGTTGATCCAGTACATGTATACCATAACATCTGTCTATGTATAACTAACTGTTGATCCAGTACATGTATACCATTACATCGGTCTATGCATAACTAACTGTTGATCCAGTACATGTATACCATTGCATCGGTCTCTGTATAACTAACTGTTGATCCAGTACATGTATACCATTACATCTGTCTATGTATAACTAACTGTTGATCCAGTACATGTATACCATTACATCTGTCTATGTATAACTAACTGTTGATCCAGTACATGAATACCATTACATCTGTCTATGTATAACTAACTGTTGATCCAGTACATGTATACCATTACATCTGTCTAGGTATAACTAACTGTTGATCCAGTACATGTATACCATTACATCTGTATGTATGTTTTCTGTCTGTTGACTGTTCGTATGTCTGGGTCAACTTATGTAGGCCTATAACATTTCATATTATCCATGTTGAAAGAGGGCTGGTCTCTCTTAGCTGTTGGTCCTGAAAAATAATGAAGAATGTTAAAAATAATATCTTGAAGACATTTTCAGAGCAATTCTACAATGATGTAATGTAACATACTGATACGGATACGGATTTATATAAGTTTAATAACTTGTTTTCGGATCCTCTTAATTAATTCATAGTCATTACTATTGTTGTATTTAAATTGTTGTACTATATTCATATGTATTGATTAATAAAATATGTTTACACTAACATACTGTATGATTTCACTTTTCTTGTATTTTACCTCTTTTCACATATGATCGGTCCTACACAAATTATGTCATGCAGTGGCAGCCATCTTGACATTCTGAAGCATAGGAAAAATTATAATGACACTGTAAGGGGCCATCCAATGCTTATTCATGTACAGTTTTGGGTCAATCAAGAGTTTTGTTTTTGAAATTTATTCATTTTTAAGTAGGGCTCTATGCTGAGCAAAGTCCTGTGATGTTGGCCATCTTTGATTTCCTATCAACACAAACATATCTGTTGAGAACCATCCAAGGGATGTTTCGTCCAAGTATTATTTCAAATGGTTAAGTGGTTTCTCAGAATAATTAAATTATTTCTCCTCGCATTATTCCCCTTTGATTATCTAATTAAATAGGTTGTAGATTCAATGGTTATAGTCCGTTTGACTTCTATAAATCTCCAGAAATAAAATCTTAAAAATTCATTTTTTAAATCAACAATTTTTTTGCAGTTGTATGTACATATATGATATCTATAAAGTATGATAATTAATTTCTAAATGTTTGGCCAATTAATAAAAAGTTTGTCCATTAAGTCTCCATAGAAAAAAAAACAGCAGCAGACAATCTAAGGAACATTCCAAACCAACCAAGTTTTATTTCAATGGTAGAGTGGTTTTGGACATGGACAATTTTTTTAAAATATTTTTCTCATTGACATGCAGAACAGACATTTTCTGTTCCAACTTGCTCTATTTGTTTCTTTATATCTGGGCTAGGATCCTATGAATTGGTATAAATTCCTGACTGAAACAAATAAAATACATAATGATGAGAGACCACCTGATAGATTACCCATGTTTCAATTGGTATTGAGAGAGCAGGGTCCGTTGTTCAAAACAGTGGATAAAGTTATCTGCTGGATAAATCATCTATCCAGTGGACAACTTCTGTTGCTCAAAAGTTGTCCACTGGACAAATGTGCTTTATCCTGGACAACTTTTGTCAAGTTTAATTGGGTACGGATAAAGCTTTATCCAGTGGATAAAATAAATACATTTTTTGTATGATCGCCAATTGAAATTACATTCGATTTTATTTTTTTATTTAATTTCAAAAATAGCATTTCCCTTTTTTTTGGAAATAGACTACACTACACATAACAGGAACTAAGATAAATAGATAGATTTTAAATACAAATGTAAATAAATAAATGTTATACAATATAAATAATAAATTGAGGAGAAAAAAAACCACACACACCATCAGAACTGATTTCGGATTTAATTTGTTGTCAGTGCGAGTAAATTAAAGAGAGGTGTAATTGATGGGACTGGTTGGTTATTTTAGTCTTCCGTGATCTTGTATTTTTCTTCCAAAATATTTTCTGTTGGGTTTTTTGTGCCGTGAATCGTTATGAGAACATTTTCCGTGAATCGTTTTCAGTCAAATTTATTTTACATTCTTCATGATATACGCCTCTCGTCTACGTTTTTTGTGAACCTTTTTTCAATGTGGTCTTCTGTGTTTGTTCTTTGTTGGTTTTTTCCTCTCAAAGATGTTGTCAATATTACATGAATTACTGGACACATCGACAGTTCAATTGCCGACAAAATAAACCGACTAGCGAGGATGTATAAATGGTAAAAAAATACCTTTTCAATTACATTGGGTTACATTTTTTTTAATATGAACAGAAGAATTTATTTACCGTGCCTTCAATTGACCAGTAAAAAATACTTTTGATGAATAGTGACGAGGACCCCCCTTTTCTTTAGTTCAAAAGTGGAAGAATGGCTTATGATGATATTAGTGATGGGCAATTGTTTACTAGATCTGTTTGCTGTTTTTGATTTAGATTTGGAACCGATTTGAGTTGATAATTCTTGTTGTTTTTGTTTGTTTTGTTTTTTTGTCTCTCAACAGTTGGAGTTAAATATGTTTTTCATTTTTGGTCTGGATTGCTTTAAGAGAGGAAGTGCAAAAAGAGCATGGGAGTTGTCCACAGGACAAAATTTTATCCAGTGAATAGCTATCCAATCATTGTCTTTGCTTTTGATCAACCAATTTTAACCACTGGCTAGCTATCCACTGGATAAGTAGTTGTCCAGTGGACACCTTATCCAGTGGATAACTTTATCCAGTATTTTGAACAACCGGGCCCAGTTTGACAAACTGGAAAAGGAATTGATCCATTGTTTGAATACAATTGCCTTTGTTTACATGTGAATCCAATTGTTGGACATTTAAACTCATTGATGTATATTTGGAAGAGAAGTCAATCACTTATTGATTAAAACTCCCATAAAAATTCAACTCATCTGGTAAAGGATTTTGATCTTCTTTGATGTTAAAAAAAAAGTTTACTTCCGATATATATAAAAATTATGTAAATAAACCAGAGGCTCCCAGGAGCCTGTAATCGCTCACCTGGATCAAAGCTGATTTCAATAACAACGCAACTGCACTGTGGTGGCAATCTTGGTGGGAGAGCGTGACTGCCGGATACAGTTTTGGAAGAGGACAATCCAATGACTATTCCATCAAAGTTTGGTTCTAATTGAGCTACTGGTTCCAGACAAGATGGTTTTTATGTGAATTTCCCATAGGGTTCTATGTTAAACTAAGTTCAGCTGTGCAGCCATCTTGGTCAGAGGGCGGGACCACCAGACACAATTTTGGAAGAGGACCATCCAATGACCATTTCATCAAAATTTAGTTCTTATTGAGCAAATGGTTTCAGACAAGAAGATTTTTATGGGAATTTCCCATAGGGTCCTATGTTAAATTAATTGCGGCTGTGGTGGCCATCTTGGTTGGAGGTCTGAAATGCCGGACACAATTTTGGAAGGGGACCACCCATGGATCATTTCAGCAAAGTTTGGTTGAGATTGGCTCAGTAGTTTCAGAGAAGATTTTTTTTAAATTTCATCCCCCCTTTTTTCTATTTTTAGCTTGGTGGCCATCTTGGTTGGAAGTCGGGATCACCGGACACAATTTTGGAAGGGGGCCATCCAAGAACCATTCCACCAAAGTTTGGTTCTAATTGAGCTACTGGTTCCAGACGATGGTTTTTATGTGAATTTTCCATGGGGTTCTATGTTAAACTAAGTTCAGCTGTGCAGCCATCTTGGTCAGAGGGTGGGACCACCAGACACAATTTTGGAAGAGGACCATCCAATGACTACTTTATCAAAGGTTGGTTCCAATTGAGCAACTGCTTCCAGACAAGAAGATTTTTATGTGAATTTCCCATAGGGTCCTATGTTCAGCTAAGTTCGGCTGTTTGGGCCATCTTGGTCGAAGGGCCTAACCGCCAGACATATTTTTGGAAGAGAACCATCCAATGACTATTTCATCAAAATTTAGTTCTTATTGAGCAAATGGTTTCAGATGAAGATTTTTTATGGGAATTTCCCATAGGGTCCTATGTTAAGCTAAGTTCGGCTGTTTGGGCCATCTTGGTTGAAGGGCCTAACCGCCAGACATATTTTTGGAAGAGAACCATCCAATGACTATTTCATCAAAATTTAGTTCTTATTGAGCAAATGGTTTCAGATGAAGATTTTTTATGGGAATTTCCCATAGGGTCCTATGTTAAATTAAGTTCGGCTGTGGCGGCCATCTTGGTCGGAGGTCTGAAATGCCAAACACAATTTTGGAAGGGGACCACCCAAGAATCATCTCAGCAAAGTTTGGTTGAGATTGGCTCAATAGTTTCAGAGGAGAAGATTTCTTTTTTATTTCATTCCCCCTTTTTTTCTGATTTACATAATCGATCAAAATCGACAAAAGTTCAAAGTTCATAAAAAATCCCGTAATATATGTTAAAAAGCTCATCATTATGCTTATACAGTTCAAATTCCGGCACATTCTGGCTTAAAATAAAGCAGTTTTGGCCATTTGAAGAAATTTCTATTTTAAGTAATGGCAGCCATCTTGGATACAGGACGCCACTGATGGACACAATTTTGAAAGGGGACAGAGTGGTTTCTAACAAGAAGATTTGTAAATGATTTTTTGCTTATTTATGCCTAATTTGCATAATCGGTCAAAATTGGCAAAAGTTCAAAGTTCATAAAACATCACATAATATATGTTAAAAAGCTCATCATTATGCTTATACAGCTCAAATTTGAGCACATTCTGACTTAAAATAAAGCAGTTTTGGCCATTTGAAGAGGGTGATTCAGGCCAAGTTTGGTTTAAATTGGCCCAGTGGTTTCAGAGGTAAAGATTTTTTAAAAAGTTTACAGACGGACGCCAAGTAATGGCAATAGCTCACACAAGTGAGCTAAATGGTTTACGACGTACGACGGATGGACGGACGCCAAGTGGTGGTGAAAGCTAACTAGAGGCTCCCAGGAGCCTGTATAGCTCACCTGGGTATAATAACAACATCAGTCAATAAAACTTGACAACTTCGGAAAAAAAAATTAACAAATGTAGCCTTCATCATTGCAGACCCCTTCTACAAAAAAATGTGGGCAGGGGTTCCCCCTTTAATGTAAGTTATCAAAATTGCTGTAAAAAAACAGATATGTCAATGATTCTCAAAATTTAGCTTTTCCTACTTCACATTTTGTAATAGAGTTGCTTCCGTTTTATTATTTGAGTAACCAAAAGCAGTGAGTCAACAAAAAATGCATTTCAAGAGGAATAACTCTTCACAGTTGTCGCACATTTTTAACTGTGGGAAATTTTTTGTAGATCTTGACATGCTGAACATTTTTGCAGTTTAAACTTTCCCTCTATCTCTAATAGTTTTTGAGATATAAGATGATAGTATTAAAATTGAGAACATTTTGATGAAAAAGGGCAATAACTCCAAAATGGGTAATTGGATTTACTTCAAAATTGCAGGATAGGAAGATCTTGACATGCTGCAAATTTTTGCAATTTAAACTTATCTCTTATAGTTTTTTGAAATATAAGACGAAAAGTATTAATTTTTTTTTATAAATCTGATGAAAAAAGGGCAAGAACTCCAAGATGGGTAATCAGATTTACTTCAAAATTGCAGGTAAAAAAAAAAAATTGATCGCAGGGTCAAACCGCCAGACACATTTTTGGAAGAGAACCATCCAATGACTATTTCATCAAAATTTTGTTCTTATTGAGCAAATGGTTTCAGACAAAAAGATTTTTATGGGAATTTCCCATAGGGTCCTATGTTAAATTAAGTTCGGCTGTGGCGGCCATCTTGGTCGGTGTTCTGAAATGACGGACACAATTTTGGAAGAGGACCACCCAAGAATCATTTCAGCAAAGTTTGGTTGAGATTGGCTCAGTAGTTTCAGAGGAGAAGATTTTTTTAAAATTTCATCCCCCCTTTTTTCTAATTTGCATAATCGGTCAAAATCGGCAAAAGTTCAAAGTTCATAAAAAATCCTGTAATCTATGTTAAAAAGCTCATCATTATGCTTATAGAGTTCAAATTTGGGCACTTTCTGGCTTAAAATAGAGCAGTTTTGGCCATTTGAAAAAAATTCTATTTTTAGTAATGGCGGCCATCTTGGATACAGGACGGCGCTGACGGACACAATTTTGAAAGGGGACCACATAAGGATCATTTCAGCAACGTTTGGTTGAGATTGGCTCAGTAGTTTCAGAGGAGAAGATTTTTTTTTAATTTCATCCCACCTTTTTTCTAATTTGCATAATCGGTCAAAATCTGCAAAAGTTCAAAGTTCATAAAAAATCCTGTAATATATGTTAAAAAGCTCATCATTATGCTTATACAGTTCAAATTTGGGCAGTTTCTGGCTTAAAATAGAGCAGTTTTGGCCATTTGAAGAAATTTCTATTTTTAGTAATGGCGGCCATCTTGGATACAGGACGGCGCTGACAGACACAATTTTGAAAGGGGACCACCTAAGGATCATTTCAGCAAAGTTTGGTTGAGATTGGCTCAGTAGTTTCAGAGGAGAAGATTTTTTTTTAATTTCATTCCCCTTTTTTCTAATTTGCATAATCGGTCAAAATCGGTAAAAGTTCAAAGTTCATAAAAAATCCTGTAATATATGTTAAAATGCTCATCATTTTGCTTATACAGTTCAAATTTGGGCACTTTCTGGCTTAAAATAGAGCAGTTTTGACCATTTGAAGAAATTTCTATTTTTAGTAATGGCGGCCATCTTGGATACAGGACGCCGCTGACGGACACAATTTTGAAAGGGGACCACCTAAGGATCATCTCAGCAAAGTTTGGTTGAGATTGTCTCAGTAGTTTCAGAGGAGAAGATTTTTTTTAATTTCATCCCCCCTTTTTTCTAATTTGCATAATCGGTCAAAATCTGCAAAAGTTCAAAGTTCATAAAAAATCCTGTAATATATGTTAAAAAGCTCATCATTATGCTTATACAGTTCAAATTTGGGCACTTTCTGGCTTAAAATAGAGCAGTCTTGGCCATTTGAAGAAATTTCTATTTTTAGTAATGGTGGCCATCTTGGATACAGGACGGCGCTGAGGGACACGACTTTGAAGGGGAACCACCTAAGGATCATTTCTGCAAAGTGTGGTTGAGATTGGCTCAATAGTTTCAGAGAAGATTTTTTTTTAAATTTCATCCTCCCTTTTTTCTAATTTGCATAATCGGTCAAAATGGGTAATGGGATTTACTTCAAAATTGCAGGGTAGGTAGATCTTGATATGCTGCACATTTTTGCAATAAACTTAACATCTATTTCTAAATAGTTTTTGAAATACAAGACGAAAAGTATTAAAATTTTAAAAAAAAATTATGAAAAAAGGGCAATAACTCCAAGATGGATAATCAAGTTAACCTTTATCTCTTATAGTTTTTGAAATATAAGACGAAAAGTATTAAAATTTTACAAATTTGATGAAAAAAGGGCAATAACTCCAAGATGGGTAATCAGATTTACTTCAAAATTGCAGGGTAGGTAGATCTTGATGTGCTGATAATTTTTACCCCATGTCAGATTTTTGATATTATTAACGGTTTTTGAGTTATTACCCAAAACCTGCAATTTTACCATATGTTCAATTTTTAGTAAAAGTGGCCATGTTGGTTGGTACACGGCATCACTGAACACAATTTTGAAACTAGACACCCTAGTGATGATTCAGACCAAGTTTGGTTTCCATTGGTCTAGTACTTTCAGAGAAGAAGATTTTTGAAAAAGTTTACGACGTACGACGGACAGACGACGACAAGTGATGGCAATAGCTCACCTGACCCTTTGGATCAGGTGAGCTAAAAATGATACCCTCCCATCCCCCCCCCCCAAATAAAAGAATAAAAAAACACAAAAGAAAACAAAATCATAGAGATTTTACTTTCAAAGAACAAATAAAATTTCAACATTCGTTTTATGGAAACAGTAAACCAGATAATGTATTATGTATTTTATTTGTTACTTGCCATAAATCCACAATAGTGATGCAGGATTTTTATTTTTTATTTCAAATACAGGACTAACCCCTCATAGAATAGATTATCATGGGGGGAAATTAGACATCCTTTATCACAAACGTTAAGTACCCATTCAATATTAAGAGGTGGCTGACTTTTTTCTTACATTTTCTTGCCGATTGATTTTGATTTTTGGTGTTTTAACACCACTTTCAGCAATATTTCAGCTATATCATGGCGACCAGTTTTAGTGGTGGAAGAAGCCGAAGTACCCAGAGAGAACCGCCAACCATGGGAAAACAACTGGTAAACTTTATCACTTGCAGTTGCAAGTCGAGTGCACCCTTTTTTGTAATTTACAAAGCCGGGTGCGAACCCACGCCATATCAGCTTGTATGAGTTGTTAAGTAATCCAACTACCTAACTCATTGAGCCACCTGGGCCCTCTACATTTTCATCTAAACAAATCCTATTTTCCTATATAATGTTTGACTAGTATCAATATTTGTGATGTTTTTTTATATTTGTACCTACTATATTTCTTTGTGCACTTGTAAGTTGATCTCTTAATTCATTATGGGTGGAATCTACCCCAAATATCCTAAAATTATCAAAAATGCTAGTAATTTTCACTATTTTTTTAAATCTTTTTTTCCCCAATTGTTTTCATTATTGATATACTCTGCATCCCATTCTTCTATGATTTAATTGCCACTGATAAGTAGCTATGAAGATAACAATTAAGAATCTCAGTCCTCACATTGGCTGTAACAAAACTCATATAATGTCTTACTATCTATATGAAGAATCTAGATATTTTAACGAGGGGCACCTGTTTAACGACTGTCATTCCTGCTAAGTAATGTATTTTGGATTTCAAACCCTCGCCCCCTTTTTCCCCTTTACACTTTTAAACCTGGAAATATTCCTCCAAATAATGAAAGAATAACAAAGCTGCATGATAAAAGTGACTGTGACAACCCAATATATACAAGACTTACCAAGAAAAAACATAGTTTAGGTTGTAGACAATACATACCTTCATTCTGAAGAGAAATCCCATAGAGTTCTCTGTTACGTTCTAGGACAACTGTTGAGTATGTTGCACCCCAATCCAAGAATCTGTACAAAGTAAAAGGTTAAGATATTATAAACATACATAGAGATCAAATATGAATGAAATAAACAATTATTCTATACTGCAATTGAAAACCGAGTTGTTTTCCCCTCTCAAATTTAATTTATAATAAAGTGATTTCTTGTGTAAAATACCATTTTTTCTATTCAATATTTGCCATTTTAAGTGGAGATAAAAAAAAATTAAATTACATGCTCAAAATATTTAATTCAAAGTTTAAAATACTGTAATATAATAAAAACAGATACAAATCCATCTTTAAGACTCCAAATTCACGAGTAAAAAATCTGCACTAGTCAATGGGACGTAACTCTATTGTTTTTTGGTCAAATAAATTGCCATTTCAAGGGTAATTTAGTGACTATTTTTTTTCAATTTCAGAACCGATTAAAATTTACATTGGACAGTTTGCATAAAGAGAGGAGATAGATGTGGAATTACATATTCTATGAGCACAGGCAAGCCGATCGATTTAGACAATAAAGAAAAACGTGGTTGGGGGAGTAGACAAAAAGTAAAATGCAACAAATATAGGTACATATCTCAGCTGTATACTCTATAAAAAGAGCTAGAGGAAGGAAAACCAGGACATAAACCCTAAAAAATAAATACCATTGCTCATGTTGGCCTGAGTTATTCACTAATAGAATACACAGGTTTCAGGAAAATACTTCTCGGCTGCCATATTCCTGCTCTTAATGTATCAAGTCTACAAAAATTAAGAGCAGATAATTTGTGAAATACAAAACATTTTATGAAAAGAATATGTCTCCCCTCCTTTTTAATTTTTTTTGTCAACATTGTCTCCCCTCCTTTTTAGTTTTTTTTGTCAACATTGTCTCCCCTCCTTATATATTTTTTTTTGGGTCAACATTGTCTCTCCCCTCCTTATATAGTTTTTTTTGTCAACATTGTCTCCCCTCCTTATATAGTTTTTGTTGGTCTACATTGTCTCCCCTCCTTACATAGTTTTTTTTTGGTCAACATTGTCTCCCCTCCTTATATAGTTTTTTTTGGTCTACATTGTCTCCCCTCTTTATATAGTTTTTTTTGTCAACATTGTCTCCCCTCCTTAGTCTTTTAAATACATAAAATTAACAAATAGAACATTTTACAACTTACAGGATTACTAAATTTTGTAAACATGAATGAATTATAAATATAATAGTGATTTCTAGTTTTAATTTCTGTGATTAGTCAGAAACAGAATGAGTTGTTTTTTCAGTAAATATGTAGATATAGCCTGGAAGACCATTCTGTGACTGAGAAATGTAGAGAAGATCAATGCTTTACTTGTGTCTCAAGTGTAGTGTTTGATAGTCTCTTATGATCACTTACATCCATGTCCTTTCTAACTAGTAATATTTTTATTCAAATAATTCTTATGAAAATTAGTTATCATTCTTTGTCTAAAAAATATCTCAGGAAAATTGCATCAAATATTGATATGAATATAGTTCATGCTTATCCTACAAAATGAGAAATTTTTATTGAGGTTCTCACCTTTAACAAATTATTTGGATCGTTATGTAGCTTCAAAGACTGGCAAATATAAAAGGTATCCCAAAAGAGAATTTTTACTTACCACTCTCTTCCCGATGCAATTTCTTTTTAATCTTTGACATCTTCCCCACCCTGCCCCTCCCCCCAAGTGACCCAAGTGTAGCTCCTGACACTTCAGTCATTATCTCCCTTGTCAAACTACGCCAGCATTGTAGTTCAACTTAGGAGATCACGACACCCCCAAAATAGGACCCCGGTGTAGCTGCTGACACCTGTTCCTCCCCACCGCCTCCTAGTCGAGGTACACAGAGCATAGTACCCAAGAGACGTGGCCTCCAAATGCAACTCCTGTCATTTGGATATTGCCTAAATGCGCTCGGACCTGGGCATTTAAGCATAGGGGGACGTTCATAGATGTGAACCCCAAACACACCAGGCTTAACTTTTATGCTTTAGTTTGTCCAAGGTCCAAGAACAAATAGTTCCACCTACCTCTTCCCAAGATCAGGTTGTCCTCTGAATAGAGGTGGGTGCATCAAATAAAACAGGTTCCAACTGTTCCTTGGTTACAGGTAGTTGTCCTCAGAAAAGGTCATTGCATTTGAACATGTCCTCTGAACAGAGGTGGTTGCATCAGAACAAGTCAAATTGTTCCCTTGATCGAGGCAATTGTCGGGTCTGGTTATGTACAGTAGAGATAATTGCAGGAATATTTTAATATGTTCTTGTTTGCAAATCAATGTGAATCTGGCCAATTTTTTAAAGTTTATATTGGTTTTTCTGCCAGATATCTAGTTATAAATAGACGAGGGTCATTAAATACCAATCCTTCCTAATTGTACCCATCACAAGCCAGGAGATACAATTTCCTTCAGCCTTTCATGTGTTTTTTGCACTTAGTGTTTGAGATTTGCAGGTAGTTGTGTGTTGTTATGGCTATTTGTAAACAACCATTAGCGTTTGATGTGGTTTTTATGTTGTCATGGTTACTAATGTTGATAACCATTAGCGTTTTATTTTCAATGTATCCTGAACTTAAAATAAAAAACTGCAAAAAGAAATCTTCAACTTATGTATTTTATTTTTATTCACCTTCATATTATTCAATACATTATCTACAGATTATTATTGCCATATTTCAGATTTTCAAACCCTGATATTAAAACTGAACAAGAAATGAATAATACATAAATAAAACTTGTATCTGTCTGCATCAATGGATTTAAACAACATTCAATAAATCATTCATAAGTCAAAATACAAATATGATTAAAGTTTTCCATCAAATAAACTTCATTGAAATTCCTTTAGATTACAGGGATTTCTTCTATTTTTCTTGGCATTCTTCCAAGCAACAAATGATTATCTTCCTGGCAGACTTTAGGAAATAAATGATGGTGGCAATCTTCCAGACTTTAGGCAGCAGATGATACTGGCAATCTTCCAGACTTTAAAGACATCAGTATTTTCTATAAAACAAAACAATATTATATTTATAGTTATCTAAATAACATCCTTTCATGTACATTAAATTGGAAACATTAGATTAGTGGTAAAACATGAAACAAGTGTAGACAGATCTATGTCTCACCTGTCCCCTGCAAATTGTTTGTGTGAAATATTTTTTTAGAAAATGAATTAATGTACTGTACCAGGTCCATCATCAAAGTACAATAAAACCTGTATTAAGAGGTCACCTTTGTTTCAAAGAAAAAGTGGCCTTATAAGAAAGGTGACCTCTTAGAAGAGGTTAGATTCATATGAAATTTTCTATGACATGACAAGAAAAAGGTGACCTTTTAATACAGGTGACTGCATGGGCAGGTTTGACGGGTAGACCAAATATGGTGAACCTAGGTTAGAAAAACTTGCCTAATCAGCAAAACTTAACATAAATTTAACAAGGTCAGCAGACTGTGAAAATGAGGTGAAGAACATGGTGAACCTATGTGGTATGGTACATGTAGTGGAGAAACTGACCTAATCATGTTTAACAACACCGGTAGACTGTGAAAATGAGGTCAAAGATAGGCGACACATGCAAGTCTGACAGGTACCCTCCATGATAAATGTGTGGACCAAACATGGTGAACCTATGTTGTAGGTGGTGGAGAAAATAATGAAAACTTGATGTAAATTTGATAAAATCTGTAGACCATGAAAATGAGGTCAATGTTAGGTGACATATGCCTGACTGACATGTACACACCATGATAAATATGTGGATCAAGTACAAAATGTATGATGAACCTACATTGTATCGTAGTGGAGAAAGTGACCTAAACATGAAAAATTGATGCAAATTTAACAAAGCCAGTAGACTGTGAAAGTGAGGTCAAGGTCAGGTGGCACAAGCCTGGTGAACCTAGGTTGTATGGTAATGGCAAAAATGACCTAATCACAAAAATTTGGCACAAATTTAATAAAGTAAGTAGACCATGAAAATGTGGTCAAGGTCTAGACTAAGAAATTATATTCAGTTGTAACCCATTAAAGTAGGGTTAGGGGTTACGGTAGTAAATGCCACTTTCAACAATATTTCAGCTATATCGTGGCAGTCAGTTTTACTGGTGGAGGAAACCTGAGTACCAGTACCAGGAGAAAACCACCAACCTAGCACAAGTCACTGACAAACTTCATCACAAAAAGTTGCATCAAGTGCACCTCGAGATTTGAACTCACAACTTTAGTGGTGATAGGCACTGATAGCACAGGTAGTTGAAAATCTAACTACCATATCAACACAACCATGACCACCCCAAATTAACGTAGGACTTCCAATTTTTTTTTAAATGAGCAATGACAGGAAATCTGTTGACATACTACCGAAAGCGCTCGACACAATCCATTCAGAATTTGGGCCCCTATTAAACCCCTTTCTGAAATAAACAATTTTTTTTATGACCCACTAACAGCCCATTAATATAAACACTTCACAAAAATTGCATTGAAATTCGATGAAAAATAAAAACTTTCAAATTTTGGAAATTAGCACATTTCTTTGTATTGTGTGTTCTGTGTTGCCAGTTTCTCTGGATTGTCTGTTTTTGATTGGCCCTTCAGTATATCATTTATTTAGCCTCAGGATATCTCTAGCAAATCCATCGACATATTATCGAAAGCTCTCAACACAACCCATTCAACAACAAAAAACAATTGGATGAAGAAGAAAAAATTGTATGCACCTTTAAAATATGCAACATTTCAAAATTTTAACCCCTTTTTCAAATAAAATAGCCAAAAACAAGATGAACTGTGAGCTAATGCTCACCTATGATATCCCCGCTCTTTGGCAAACAGGAAGTAGGAATCTGACGGGTCAAAAAACGCTTCCCACGATATGGGGTACCTATATGAAGCTTGTGACCAAATATCAGATTTCTGCCATCAATAGTTGCTGAGAAAAATGCGACGAAAAATGTGCATATATGTTCAATGTGTAGAAAAATCAACAAAGTCGGCAAACAGGAAGTAGGAATCTGATGGGTCCAAAAACGCTTCCCACGATATGGGGTGCCTATATGAAACTTGTGACCAAATATCATATCTCTGCCATCAATAGTTGCTGAGAAAAATGTGACAAAAAATGTGCATATATGTTAAATGTGTATAGAAACCAACTAAGTCGGCAAACAGGAAGTAGGAATGTGACGGGTCCAAAAACGCTTCCCACAATATGGCATACCTATATGAAGCTTGTGACTAAATATCAGATTCCTGTCATCAATAGTTGCTGAGAAAAATGTGCATATTTGTTCAATGTGTATAAAAACCAACTAAGTCGGCAAACAGGAAGTAGGAATCTGATGGGTCCAAAAAACGCTACCCACAATATGGTATACCTATATGATGCTTGTGACCAAATATCAGATCTCTGCCATCAATAGTTGCTGAGAAAAATGTGACAAAAAATGTGCATATATGTTCAATGTGTATAGAAACCAACTAAGTCGGCAAACAGGAAGTAGGAATGTGACGGGTCCAAAAACGCTTCCCACAATATGGCATACCTATATGAAACTTGTGACTAAATATCAGATTCCTGTCATCAATAGTTGCTGAGAAAAATGCGACGAAAAATGTGCATATATGTTCAATGTGTATAAAAACCAACTAAGTCGGCAAACAGGAAGTAGGAATCTGATGGGTCCAAAAACGCTACCCACAATATGGTATACCTATATGATGCTTGTGACCAAATATCAGATTTCTGCCATCAACAGTTACTGAGAAAAATGCGACGAAAAATATTTTGGACGGACGGACAGAGGTAAAACAGTATACACCCCTCCCCCTTCGGGGAGCGGGGGTATAAAAATGTATGGCCAAATTTTGCACATAAATGACCATATTAAATATGAGAACTACGAGTTCATTTCACAGAAATGAGAATAAATACATCAAAAGTTTGTTTGGTTAAAAGTAGCTTCGGTGGATTGCAAAATCCTATTGATCGCGCCATTTAAAAATTTTGTTTCTTCAAAGGACGTGTATTCCTTGGTTTCTTTAATCAAAGTTATGACTTTTCAAGAAAATCACTTTCAAAATACTTAATGGATACGATAGATTTCAATAAACATGATATCGACATTTTCATAAATTTGGCAAAAATAGTTCGTTATGGCAAACATTGAGACGAATCATGCAATGATTACTATTAATTATATATTTTGACGGCAACTTTCCCAATGCGAAATTGCACCCATGACGATTACAAAAATGTCCACTTTAAATACATACTGTGGGATTTTGAGTACATGTCATAACTATAAAAAAATTATTATCGTTGATTGAATTCTTTGTCAGGTAAATCAAGCCAGGTGAGATCAAAGATTATGCAAATCAAAACAAAAATTCTATAATCCATTGATTGGCTTGTAACATGTAATAAAATTGTCATTGTAGTGACTTATTAGTTTTAATCAGCAAATGAAGAAGAATGGATTGTTACAATCATTTTTCTCAATTTTTTGAAAATTCAAGTGACGAATTGGGTACGGGAAATACTCGTCAATGACGAAAGTGATGAGCGCTAGCTAAATCACTGTGACCCTTTGGGTCAGGTGAGCTAAATATTCTCTGCATTAAATGTATAATAATTTAATGTGATTTGAATACTGCAATCTGATTGGCTGATCTGCTTGGAGAAAATGTTGGCTATACTTGATAGCCTGGGTATTGTAGCGTCACCAACATATTCATTCGCCAACGACAAATTCAAATAGTCACATGAAATAATCGTAATTAAAATCGAGAAATCATTAAATTTTGTTGCAAAAATAAAATTATAAGGAATATTTGAAATGTTTGAACAGGTTATTTAACCTGGCTTGGAACAGATTACGCTTTTCATAAGCCACTTCAGTTTATTTATTAAACCGTAACCCGCCCCAAACCAGGTTATATTGTATAACCTGTTCAAAAATTTTAAAAATTCCTTAAATACACAACAATGAAAACAAATTATCTACCTGTCAAAGTTTCTGTAAACAGCTTGATGTTGGAGGCAGTATATGTCTGTTATCACATTAGAACTTGATACAACTGCAAAGAAATAAAATATATTAGTTTTGGTGTAAACCTTCACATCTTAAATCCATTTATGTGTATCCTGTAGTACTCAGAATTTGTATAAGATGGCACCATATAATGTACAAGAACAAGGGGAGATAATAAGCACAAATGTATGAACAATAAACAAAAATGAAAAATAAGCAATTTGTACAACATGATAAAAATGCATTTTTGTTAAATGAATGTTTAATTATTAAACAACCTTATTAATAAAAAAAAACTGCTGAGATGTGCTAATCTGGGTCACGGGTCACGGGTCACTGTAATCGGGCAGCTGTATCGAGAAACAGATACGGTGTTGAAAAAACTGTTGATACTCATAAAATATTGATAAATGGTATCAAATTTTATGTTTGTCTTCAAGAAATATGATAGACAAAACCATGTGTGAAGTTTTATGACGAAATATCTCTGATTTCTATGTAAATTTACGAGTTGAAGTTGCGGCTGTATCGAGAAACAGATACGGTGTTGAAAAAACTGAAGTGGGGAAACACCCACAGGTATTGATTTGAGTTTGGACGGCGACTTTCTCACAGGTAATTTTAGCGATGTATTTTTATCTTGGACAAGAATAACGAGCGTCCTGATTGGATGACCAATTTAAAACACACTGACACCGCATGGTAAAAAGATGCATGTAAAAGAAATCTATGTTATATTTATTCATTTGTTTGATTCTGGAATATTGTTGATCATTGATTTAAACAAGAAAAAAAAGGGGGGTGAATTTTATTAGTGAATTTTACAGTTAAATAAATGTTATGTTTCGACAGTTTAAAGAGAAAAATAAAAAATTGTTGCGACTAAAGCTTAAATCAGCGTTAAAAATTGAACAAATATCAGTGGTTTTGTAAATGAGATTTATTTTAAATAGAAAATCTGAATTTATTATTAATGATACAATTTTATATCCCTTGGGAGGGGGAGGGGGAGGGGGGCTATGATGAAAATTTGAAATAAAAACACAGGACCGGACTTTAAGCAAAAATAATAATCCAGGATTAATTTTTTATTAAAAAAATTCAGGACCCCTGTGACCATGAATTTCTTTTTTTAAAGTTAATAATATGAAATATTGACATCCACACTTGCCTTTAGGACAATACAATTCTGTGTCCATATTAAAAATAAATTAAAAAAATATAAGTCTTATTTATATTAAGTACTGTTGCACTGTGAGTGTAAACGAATATAAACAGAGTTAATTGTTTTGTTTGCTTGTACATGTATGTATACATTTCATAAACATACTCTGGTATCAAAAATATAGGGATTTGTGTAAACCTTGACAGTTACACATAAAAAATAGTTAACAATAATAACACAAGCGATAGCAAAGCAGATTATAAATAAGCATTAACACATGAATAAGTATTAGTATGCAAATAAACATTAATTATAAGCAAATAACCAGAGGCTCTCAAGAGCCTGTATCGTTCACCTGGTTATAAAAAGAACCAATTGGTCCTATGTAAAAACTATGTCCTGCAGTGGTAGTAATCTTGGAATTCCGATCAACTTTTGCGTCTTGAAACATTTTTCCCATAGGGTCAAATGTTAAGCTAAGTCCTGCTGTAGCCACCATCTTGGATTTCATATCAGAACAAAAAACCTAAACTTTGTAGAAGACTATCCAGTGAACATTCCTGTGTAGTTTGGATTGAGTCTGATTTATAGTTTCTGAGAAGAAGGCATTTCTAATACAATTTGACTTTGGGGTTGTTGTCTCATTGACATTTACCCCATATCTCATTATATTCATATTTGAACATTTTCCCATAGGGTTCAATGTTAATCAATGTCCTGCGGTGGCAACCATCTTGGATTTCGGATCAGCATAAAAAACCCAAAC
Organism: Bathymodiolus brooksi; assembly: GCA_963680875.1. Taxonomy (NCBI): domain Eukaryota; kingdom Metazoa; phylum Mollusca; class Bivalvia; order Mytilida; family Modiolidae; genus Bathymodiolus; species Bathymodiolus brooksi. The sequence goes on along the minus strand of OY804581.1, from coordinate 101,828,111 downwards.
TTTTTAGAGGACCTTCAAATGATTATTCCTGGGCAGTTTGGTTTCAATTGTCCAAGTGGTTTAAGAGAAGAAGCGTTTTGAAACATTTTCCCCATAGGGTCCAATGTTACACTAAGTCCTGCTGTAGCCACCATTTTGAATTTCATATCAGAACAAAAAACCTAAAGTTTGTAGAGAACCATCCAAGGAACATTCATGTACAGTTTGGCTTTAATCATATTTGTAGTTTCTGAGAAGAAGTCATTTGTACATTTTCCCTTAGGGTCCAATGTTAATCTATTTCCTGCAGTGGTGGCCATCTTAGATTTCCGATCGGCATAAAAAACCTAATTTTGTAGAGGACCATCCAATGATCATTCCTGTGCAGTTTGGTTTAAATTGTCCATGTGGTTTCAGAGAGGAAGCGTTTTGAGACACTTTTCAAATAGGATCCAATGTTACATTTGTAAACTAAGTCCTGCTGTAGCCGCCATCTTCCATTTTATATCGGAACAAAAAACCTAAAGTTTGTAGAGGACCATCCAAGGAACATTCCTGCTAAGTTTGGTTCCAATTGGTTCTTAATAACATTTTAAAATTTTTCAATTTTGGGGAATCTATTCAAAAATGGGTTAAAACGTTTTATAACAACATTAAATCTGCAGTCAATCAGGGAGGGAATTTATCTGAGTTTTTTCGTATAGAGAGAGGCTGTAGGCAAGGGGATCCATTGTCCCCTTATTTATTCATACTATGTGCTGAAATAATGGCTATAAAAATAAGAGAAAACCCTAAAATAAAAGGAATTAAAGTCTTGCACTCAGAACATGAAATTTCTCAATTCGCTGATGATACATCAGTAATTTTGGATGGATCAGAAGAATCATTAAATGAAACACTTTTGGAATTGGAATGGTTCAAAAAGATATCAGGCCTTAAAATAAATTTCAAAAACACAAGTTATTTGGATAGGAAGCAAAAAATACAGCAGTGAAAACTGGAATCTCTCCTGGGGAAAAACTACGTTTACTGTTCTGGGAATAAATTTCGATGTTGATATTTCTACAATTACAAAGATCAATTATGAACAATATTTAAAAAAAATGAAAGGACTCTTTAAACAGTGGAACAAAAGAAATTTAACTCCTATAGGTAAGATTACTGTGGTTAAATCACTAATTCTGCCAGTACTTAACCATCTTTTTATTGCACTTCCAAACCCTAGTATAGAAATTATTAAAGATATTGAAGCTATGTTATATACATTTATTTGGAAATCATCTGTTAATAGAGTGAAAAAGGATATCATGTAAAAGAAGTATCAAGAGAGGGGACTTAAGATGATTAATATACATTCTTTTATTTTGGCTTTGAAGTCCACATGGATCAGGAGACTCTTTTTCAACAATTGTAAATAGCAGAATATTTTTATGTCATCAATTGATATAAATAAACTATCATGTGGCGGTAGTGGATATATAGAACAAGTAATAGAAAGTGTAAAAAATCAATTTTGGAAGGATGTATTATATGCTTGGAAATCTGTTATTGAAAAAGACGAAAACAAAGATTGGACAAACTTTCTTGCCAATACAGTTTGGTTGAATAAACAGGTAAAAATTGACAAAAGAACTATCTTTTATCCAGAGTGGTTCAACAGGGGTGTAAAGTTTGTTAACGATTTTGTCAATGATGATGGTTCTTTTCTGACTTTAGATCAGTTTTCAAACAAATTTGGACTTTGTGTAAATTTTCTGCAATATAATGGGGTTATTAGTTCTTTACGACAAATGCTAAAATTATATCCATATGGAGACAAATCATCTAATTTACAGACTCCTTTTGTCCCATCATCTCTACAAAATATTTTTCGAAGTTCTAAAGGTTCAAAAGATATGTACACGATTCTAAATAAAAATAGTAGTGTTCCTACAGCTCAAAGAAAATGGAATACAGTTTTCGATATTAATTCAAATGAGTGGAAACAAATTTATATACTCCCATTTAAAGCTACAGCATGTACAAAATTACATTGGTTTCAATTTAGAATAAACCACAATATTCTGGCTACTAATTATTTCCTGAAAAAAATTAAAATTATTGATGATGCAAATTGTAATTTTTGCCAAAAGGAAAATGAAACCATTGAACATATTTTTTGGGGTTGTGAAAATGTACAAAATCTTCTAGGGCAAGTAAATTCTTGGTTCGGTGACAAAGACATAAACCAAACATTTTTAAAGAAGACTCTAATTTTTGTGGATGTTGATAAAGTATATAAAGATGATGTCTACAATGCCATTTTACTAAACATAAAATACTATATATATACAAACAGATGTCTGAAGAAAAAATTATCCTTTCATTCGCTTAAAGCCTGTTTGATAAATTTATATAAAACTGAAAAAATTATTGCTGTCCGAAATCAAAGAATTGCAGAATTTCAATTACATTGGAGTACTTTTGAAAAACTGTTTGAGGATTGTTGACATAGTTTTTATTCTTATGTAAATTCCCTTTCCATAGAGACACCACTAAATACTAACTGATATAGTCTATCTAAATATACTTTTCTTGTTTATATTTACTATACTATAGTATACTTTATAGTATACTCATTACGGGATAATAAAAACAATATGAATGTTTGATCCATCCAAATAATACTTTTGTATATCTGGTACAGTGTTATAGTCCAATTGATTGTTTGCACCAGGCCAGACCATAAAAGTTTTATGTATAAATGCCAATATAAAGTACAATCTCATCTTCTCAATGTCTTCTTTTTTTCTTCTTTTTAAAAATACACTAAAATTCTTATCTACTTTTTTTCCTAATTATTCAAAAAAATATTTATCACATATATCAATAGTAAACAATTTTAAACTCTGCAAAATACCTCTTTTCTCATCTTTCATATTCTAAAAAAAAAAAAACCTCCACTGCAGTATACATATGATTATATATTGGAAAAGATTGTAAGAAGATTTAATTGTACTTTACTATATAGATTGTATGATGTTTTATATGTTATTATATTATTGTACTCTATTCTGTATTGATGTATTTTGCAGTTGAGAAAAAAAAAAAAAAATAAAAAAAAAGTTTGGTTCCAATTGGCCTAGTATTTTATCTAAAGAAAAATAGAATGGCACTGCGCCATGCCCCTTTTTATAAAAAAAACGTGGCGCCATGTATTTCCGATGTGCCCTTTCTCATTTCTTCAAACGATCCGTAAGATCCCTTGGTCGAAGTGCGACAACTCTAGCGAACTATCAAATTTTGACGCCATTGTGAAAATTAAAAAAAATGCCGACTGCTGACAGAAGCAGCCTCATGCCGAAACCTAATGAAATTCTTCAGCAGGTATATAAAATGTTTCACCAGCCGTAAAATTGTGTGAACTTGTAATGAAGTGTCAATTTTTAATCAACATTCATCGGCGGTGACCCACCCCACATGTACCTGTGTCATGTGTGTATGAATAAGGCCAGAAAAAAATATATCTCTGTTCAAGGTTTCCCTACAGTACCGTCCCTATTTTTTCTGTCTACCCTAGCACATTGTATTGGTATCTTTTGTAAAACACTGCTAAGTCATCACATTTTGGTTAAGCACTGTTAAAGTCAAGAAATCAAAATAATTTTGAAAAATAAAATGGTTTTACCTACCTACCTACCCTATTTTTTCTATGTGCCCTTTTTGGTAAATTCTACACACAAAGTGCCCTTTAAAAAAAAAATATATATCATGCCCCTTTTCAGTCCTAGATAAAACACTATGGCCCAGTGGTTTCGGAGAAGAAGCTTGAAATGTGAAAAGTTTACAGACGACAGACGCCAAGTGATGGCAATAGTTCCTATGGTCCTTTGGTCCAGGTGAACTAATGAATAACATAAAAAGAACACAATTCTATGCTTACCTCACACAAGGTACGAAGGTCCTCGGTGATCTGATGATCTGATCTATATGTTGTACATTATTGCCAATACTAATTCTGGACACAACCTGAATAACACAATTTAGAACTCATTACTATGTGTTTTAAATTAATTAATAAATTTATCTGCAACTATAATATTAATATTGACACACACAAAAAAAAGGTAAAAAGTCACTCACTCTTAGGTAAACATTTTTACTGTTTATTACACAAGATTATCATTTAAACTGTTTATATCATGAAAAAATATCTTTTATTCTCAAAGGGCACATGGCTCAATGAGTTAGGTAGTTGGATTACCGAACAATTCATACAAACCTATCACCAATACGGCTTGGGTTCGCGACCGGCTTTGTAAATTACAAATAAGGTTGCACTCGACTTGCACCCGCAAGTGACAAAGTTTACCAGTTGCTTGTCCATGGTTGGTGGTTCTCTCTGGGTATTCCGGCTTCTTCCACCACTAAAACTGGTCGCCATGATATAACTGAAATATTGCTGAAAGTGGCGTTAAACACCAAAAATCAATCAATCAGTCAATCTTTTATTCTCAATAAACCATCATTATTAAATACTGGTATAGGGTTAGGCTTATGGTGTTTAATGCCACTTTCAAGGATATTTCAGTTATATCGTTGATTAAACATAAATAAAAGGTTTTAGGTGAAAATAAGGGATTTTGAGAATGTACTTGTTTTAAGCAATAACTAGAATATAAATTATTTGTTTTAAAAACTATTTAGCATAGAACTTTCAAATACAACGGTCTCAGATGAAAGAGATCTTCTAAATTATTTTTGTGGAAAATCTTAGTTTTTATTGAAATTACATGGATTTTGAGAATTGGATCTTACTGATGCAATAAAACATATTTTTTGGTATGATATGAATTGATATGAGCAGCATTTTTGGTGAAAATTCTAGTTTTTTTTTTTAAAACAAGAATTTGGAGAATTAAAGGTATGTCTTATTTACACAATAATCTTCTGCAATAAGCATTGAAGTTCACGAGAATCTGTATCACTCACCAGATTGTATCACAAATTGGAATTAGTGGAGAATGTAAATATCATTTTCCGTGTCTGTCCTTAACCATATTGTAGCAGGGCTTCGATGTGTCAGTGATAAGTCCAGCTTGGGTTCGATACTTTTATTGGAATATAACAGTAATAGTAACAGTAACCCTACAAATAACAAACATAAATACATGACAAGACAGATCACATAAGATAATACACAATCAAAGGGAGATAATTCTCTATGATTTATCAAAGAAATATAAAATAAAACACTTTTATAGAGTTATCTTCTACGAGAAAAATACCACAATATAGCTTACTCTTCTAATAAGTATACAATAAAGTAAATTATTCTGTCTTTGGTAAATAACCAAATAATTGCAACTTCAAGACAATTGCGTCACCTCAGAATTAGTTTCAGCATAGTTTATACACTCAAAAAAATAAATCTCTATGTGAGAGAATATATGACACAAATAAAAATGACAAACACTAATACACTCAGTAAGCACAATTCACTGAATACACAAACCTATAAACATGCAAATAAATAAACAATCAAATACACAAAGCTTACCCTATATATGGCACAAGGGCACCAGAAGAATGGATCACTCTAGGATCTTTGTAAGTCTACATCTGAATAAAATAAAAGGGGCATTGATAAGTCAAAATGACTTCAGAACATATTAAATATAACAAAAGCATCATCTTGAATAAATTAATCAGATGTATATAAATTGTATATCAAAGTTTACAGAAATTCAACACTTGTAAAAATATAAAAGAATAACCATGATAACATTCCTCTCATTCTAATTTTAAATGAACTTATAAAACAATTATACTCAAGATTCATACTTCAATCCACAGGCTCTTGTTTCTGGTAAAAACAAGTGCCTGTGCTTCAATCTCAATATGTGCATTCCCACTATTTCATACTAATATAATGTATTCATAATTATGTATGTTTACCGATTTAATATCATGTTAATGTGGGGAGGACATCATTCAATGTTTGAATTGATTGATTTTTCCAGGGGATGTCATAGGGAAAGGGGATGAAATCAGCAAATAATGATGCTAGAAAATGGCAGATTTTAACATTCGATGTATCTCGGGATTTTATAATAAATAAGGTAATTCTCGTCTAGTTCTTGTATATCAAGAAACTGTTCATTGGATAATTTTTTGACGTATTTTAAGTGTCTATGCAAATTTATAATCGAAAGAAATAAATCGGAAAATACCGAAGTATAATTGTAATATACGGAAAATATCGAAGGAAATTCAGCAATATATTTATAATAAAGTGGGCATTGATTATATAAATAAATCAAAAGTTCTTCAAGGTAGGTATATTTAATTTAAATAATTGCAACTATAATATTCATATAAATATGAACATAAAAAAAAAAATATATTGTTTAATATTGATAACAATTTCAAAATATAACAATTAAATGCAAAAAGTTGAATTAACAATAATTATTGGGGAAAATGCTTTTTTAAGGAATATAAATAAAGGGAGATAATCATAGTACTGTATAGTATTATAAAATTACTACTGCAAAACTTGTTGTAAAAAAAATTTGAACCAATAGTGATTAACACAGTTTGTCTATAAGCTTATATTTAAAAAAAAAATGAAATAAATATTTTACAATACTGTCTGTACTCCTGTAGGAGTGTGAAGCCCATCTATGATCTAAATTGATCCTCTGTTTTTAATAACAATTTATATTCATAAAATACAATAATCAAAATGCATATATGTATGCTAAATAAAATTTGGATTAAGTGTTAATTATGTTAGATACAATGTAAAGTATCTACGTACCATTAGTTGTTTACAAAATACACTTATATATATAATTATTGTTTGTAAACAAACATCTGCTTTGCATATCATAAATCCTCGGATTTACCATATTCTAAGAAAACACGTGTTTTTTTTAATTAATTTATTTCATAAAAATATATAACCTATATTATCTATTTTTATATATAATTATTAAGGTAAAAATACCTTACAAAAGAACAAAAAGCCATTCAGAAAAATTTGTCAAACTAAAAATCTTCCTGATTCTGATCCTGATCTTACCAGCAGCTCGCTGGTACCATTTGGCCCAAATTTTGATTGTATTTCACTTCACATCCAAAATTTTACATGAAGACGTATGTTGAATGTAAAATAATACAAACCTCCTTGGGAAATATATATTTCAAACAATTACATCCATATTTTGTCACAATATATCCATAAATAAATGTCTGGCAAACTCATTTACCTAACACGATACAATCGTAACTACTCGGCCATTCTCGCTACTCTGCGAATAACCTCGTACGTACATAGTAGAAATTCTTCTTAAATTGTTTGCCGGAAGTTAAGTTAAGTTAAGCCGCACAAAAATATAGTCCACGAAAATCCAATATGGAAGACATACTAAGTAAAATCTAAGCATGCAAAACTAATTAAACTTTAATTGAAATATAGAAAATTGCTTAAAATATAACTTTATCAAACTTTCATGTAACTGACATGTGAAAAGTAGTGCGATTTATACGCCTAATGCATACGAGGTTATTAACAGGGTAGCGAGAATGGCCGAGTAGTTACGATTGAACACGATACACACATTAGCACCCCCCTTTTGGTTGTAATGGCTGAGTATATAGCCAAGGGAGATAATCGTTTCCGTAGCCTGATTTTTCTTATTAATAAAAACTTGAAACTATACTAAGGTGAAAATTAGAAATAGTAAGATGAGTAAACAGAATGATAACTGACCTTTAGAAAACAAATAGAATAGTAGTACATGTGGTCCAAATTAATTTCCAGTTTGAAAATGTTTGAGTAAACAACATGTTTGAGTAAACCAAAATGTCTGACTTTAGTTTCTGTTGTGCTCTATCACAGGTGTGAGGAAAAGATAATCTACCAATAGAAAGTCTGTATATTCCCTCCAAAATTAATGTGTAATAAACCATGTAATTTACTGTACTGTGTGTATATAGTTTTATTTTGTAATTTTAATTTCAAAAATATTATAAACCTTAAAAACATGAGTAAATAATATCATTATAGCATATAATGATGTTCAGTAATTATATAAAATTAAGACTACCACACATATGATGAAGACTTAGATTACGGTCAAATGAACTCGTATAGTATCCAAGTTTTTATATAGACTATTGTAAAAAAAAAAAAATTAGTTTATACCTTCCTGAGAATACCAAAACGATTGGATTGCAAATTCTCAAAGTTCAGAATTGTTTTATAGACAACAACGACAAGAACCCGAAAGAAGCAATACAATAATGAAGCTTTTGCATATATCTTTTATTTCACAATAAACTAGAATTCCTTACCAAGAACTTGTTTGCTGATGAAATTTAAGATTTGTTTGTTGTTTAATGTTACTGTCAACTCAACAGTATTTCAATTATATCATGGTAACCAGTTTTAGAATATCCCAACTCAATCCAGTATTAGTATAGTGCAGTGTAGTTTAGAAAGAAAACTAAGCTAAAGGCTCCAGTCATTTTTTTTATTTATTGAAAATTTAATGTTTGATTTGTAGGATTCCCTTTGATAAAATGTCTGATAGATATTTGCTGAATTTGGTTGGTTTGGTTTATTTTCAATTAAAAAAAAATGACTGGAGCCTTTAGCACAATAGTTCTGGAAGCTCCAGGGCAACTATCGCTTTATCCTGGACAACTTTTGTCCAGTCTAATCGCAGGCGCTTGTGTAGAGTCAAAAATATGCTCGCTATGTACCTAAAATACCTGTTACTTGTTAAAACGGCAGCTGGACCTAGAAACAAAAGTTAGTAGAACGAGAGAGTTGTAACACGAAATGTTGTAAAATATGGATAAATGGCTCAAAAATATACTTCCAGACAAAGATCCATACCATAATCGCGGGAGGGACCAAATGAGAAAAAAGGGGGTCCAGAATTCGAGTGCCTGTGCTTCTTCCCGATAACAAAGAACGAAGAAGTGTCAAGATTATCAAAATTTATATAATGTTTAGTTATGTTTTATTTCATGAACATTTTATTCTAAATGAAAAATTATATAAAATTATATAATAACTTTTATGTTTTTTTAATGAACAAAAATAATTCAAGAATCTAAATATAGTACACGCCCATGTCATCTCTTTTCTTCATTTCGAGTTTTTTTTAGCAGTTTACCTATCTTACGTATTTCATCCATAACTCTTCAACAAAATCACATAAAACTTTTTTTGAGGTAAAATACATCAAAACCAACATTATAATAAGCATTTTTAAAAACGCATATAATGCAAAAAAAATCAGCTTCTTGGGGTCCATGAACAGGCACTTATCTCTGTAAAATAAATTGGTACACATTTTTTTTTACAGAGACAAGTGCCTGTGGGTCCATGTCATCATCTCTTGTCTTCATTTCGATTTTTTTTTTAGCATTTTACCGATCCATAACTCTTCACAAAATCACATAAAACGTTTTTAGAAGGTAAAATACATTAAAACCAACATGCTATTACAGTATATAAACATTTAAACGCATATAATGCAAAAAATATGCTTCTTGACGTCTCTTTCCTTCAATTTCCTTCTTTTGACTTCTCTTGTCTTCATTTCGAGGTACCTTACCTTACCGTACCGTTGAGTCTTTAACCGTCCTTCAGGACAACCTCACTATGAGTGTAGTATATAACCATAACCAGTCACCATAATCCCTATCATCTGTCCTCCACCATTGAGTGATCAGTACCATTTTCATGCATATTTTAACTATGTACATCCTTTGAATCCATCATCGTGAACATATGTGTACATATCTATCTACATTCATGGAAATGTCATTCACACTATATATTTCTAATAACACTGAGTCAATATTCTCCCCTCTCTCCCTGTCCCCGGCCATGATTTTATATCACCCTCTTGTCTGACTTTCTCCTGTGGCAAGTGATTGACCTTGATCTTATGCAGTGCAAAGCATAACACATTATTCTTGAATTCTGTTCCATTTGTTGCTCTGCAATATCATTAAGTTCAAACCTCGAATTTCGAAATTTGTACAATCTATAATCATTTGTATTTTTGTTACTGAGTCGAGGCTGTCAAAACTAGTATCTATATGATCCTCAAGTATGTCATTTATCTTAGAGAGATGTTGTAATCGAGGAGCATGCAAAACTTTGCATTTAAGTAGGAAATGATCCAGATTTTCAACATCTTCATCACATAACTCACAGAGTGGTGATACGCATGTATATTTCGCACGAACTTCCTGTAGAAAATAGGTGCCAGTCACCAATCTGATCTTTATTCCAACGGTCATTGCTGCTTTTGATGGATTTAAATCTCTAGAGATGTCGAGAATAGGATGATATAGTTTGGGTTTATATATTTCGCTGTTTAGACACTCCAATGACGGATACCATGTTGCTATTTCGCGGATCTTCTTGGCCCAATAGCGTTCTACTGCTTTCATGATGAGTGAATTCCATATGGATTTCTTCGGAGGTTTTGCTACTAACTCATTGATGTTCGAAAAGTCGTATTTAATTAATGTTTTCTTGAGAATCGTAAACCAGCTCTTACTCTCAGTAGTTTTGATGTTGAGTTGACGGGTCACAAGTTGTTTTTCTATTGCGTCATCATGTTGTCTACATATGTTGTTAAACAGAGTCATATATTTGATATCTAATATAGCTTCGATGGGTAGTAAGCCTGATATGATGTATATTGCTGGATCTGGAGCATTAGTAGGAAGAGACAGTATCTGTTTAAGTATGTTTTTTGGAATACCTCTAGTTTCTTTAGATTAATTTGCTTTGGTTGAACTATTTCTAGTCCATACATCAATACTGGTTGAACATATGTTTTGTACAAAGATATTGAAGTAATTGGGTCAAGCCCATTTTTTCCATAAAATCCAGTTGACAGAACACTATATGCTGTTCGTCTAGCCTTCGTTATATTCTGCTCTATTTGTGAATTTTCTGTTTTTTGGTTCGATTTAGATCTAAGTATTCCAAGATGTGCGGATTTTTCAACTGTAGGCATGTCATCTTGATTGATCTTAAGTGGCAGGTTTTTGTCTTGTTGATTTCTTCCTTTTTTATTTATTTCAATAACTACGCTTTTTTGAGGTTGAAGCTTGTATCGATGAGTTATGCTATATTGTACAGCTTGATTAACAAGAATTTGCAGATCACGTGGATTGTCACTAACTACTGAAAGCAATGTCATCAGCACATGCAACAGCGTTGATAGTTATTGTTCCAATACGACATCCTATTTTTGAGTTCTCGTACGAAGTAGATCTTCAATGTATAATTTGTATAATTCAGCACTTAATAATCCTCCCTGTTTCACCCCTTGTTGGCAATCAAACGAGTCTGATACTTGTTGCTTCCACTTAATGCAAGTTCTTGTGTCATGATGTAGATTATCAATAGTTTTCCATGTTGATGGTTGTATGTCCAACAGATGTAATTTTCTCATTAAGATGGCTATGTCCACTACATCAAACGCAGATTTAGCGTCTAGTAATGCTATGTAAAATGGAGCTTTTTTATCTGAATATTCCCTATGCACCTCTTCGATTATGATGGCAGCATTTAATGGAGAGCTGTTTGTAGTAAAGCCTCGTTGGAGTGGAGACTGTTTCTCAGTTAATATAGTGCGGAAGTTGGTTCTTGCTATGTGCTCTAGTAGTTTACATATTATTGGCAATACAACTATTCCCCTATAGTTCTTTGAGTCATTTTTGTCTCCCTTGTTCTTGTATATTGGAGACAAAAGTCCAACTTTAACTAATTCTGGAATTGAATCTTGTGCAGTAATGTTATTGATTAAGTCTAGTAGGTGATGTAGAAATTCCTCTCCTGCAAATATTATATTTTCAATTGATAAAGCATAGATATCCTCGGATTTACCAGTATTAATTGCCTTGATTGCTTCTTTCAATTCATCCATGGTAACCACTTTTGGAATAATTTTATCATAGATTGATTTTATAGTGATGTAATCCTGTTGACATTGTTGTTTGAATTGAGTGTCAAAATCTGGATTGTCAGAGGGCTGTGCCAAATTATGACTGTGTTCGTGCCAGCCTTTGAATATATTGTCGCCTTCATATAGAGTATTACCAACATATAGATCTTCCACAATGATGTTTTTGTTGTTTCTTTGTTTTCTGATCATTTGGTAAAATATTTTCTTGTTATAAGACTGTGCGTTGATTATTTTGTCCCTTTCTTCATGTTTTCGTTTAGATTCTTCTTTTCTAATTTCAGTACGATAGATTTTCCTGGTCTCAACTTTACGAAAGAGGAGTGGATGTTCTGGACACTTTGGTTTTCCCGCTTCTTTCCACTGTTTATGAGCTAATTTGTTTTGTTTTATGGCTATTTTAATGTCATTGTTCCAGATATTCAGTTTAAGTTTGTTTTTCCATACTTTCTTTGGTTAGAGCATTGTTTGGCCGAATCATTAAGTATTTCCATTTTTCTATAGTTTGAGTTAATGAGTAATTTTCATTAATTGAGTCATTTTTCAGTTTTGAAATCTTTGTGATAACCTTAGATTCATATTTGGGAGTGTTCATCTTATCCCATCTAGTTCTGGTTTGCTGGTTTAGCTCGACTTGCTTCCCCTTTAACGTACAGATAAGCTTAAGTTTAATTGGATGATGATGAGATACATGTGTATCATCTGTTTTTTTCTGTAAGTACTTGCGCTGTTGTCTTATATAAAAAATAGTCAATCTCTGAGACTTCCACTCCTTTTGCATTTATAAATGTAGGACCATGAAAATTGATTTGAAGTTCGCAATCAGCAATAAGTCCTTTTAATTTACTGGCTCTTCTGGAGTTCTTGTTCTTAGATATATCCTCGTTAAAATCACCACCAATTACTATTTCATGCGAGTTCTGGTACTTCTGTATAATTTCGAAAATTTGATCAATACATTCTGAGTACTCTTCATAACGATCATTCTCCACTTTTGTTGGTAAATAGGTTGAGATGCATAAGATTTCCAAGTTGAAATTTCTTGTCTTTTCAGCATTTAAAAAAACATAGCTTTCCAGTCAACATATAATTATTTTCTAATCATTATTTTTCTCAATTTTTCAACATTTTCATTAGATTTTTACTGATATTTTACGATCAATTTTAACATATAACATATTATTAGTCTTTATTAAGTTATGAATAAAAACACACCGTTTTTCCATTCCATATTCCGTACTAGATAATCCCAATTAAATATGGCTTCCGGTCAACAGCTTGCACGACTTTTCCAGCGATCGTGCTTATTATTTAATCAAAATGCCTTGAAATTGAGTGCAGGTAGGCAGTCATGGTATAATGAAACTATTTATTCGACATGTGTGAAAACGTAGTCATATTGCTGTCCGTATATATTCCACAAGCACTGTTTGAAAAGACCCTCCCCCTTTTTGTATTCTTTAAATTTTATTTTTAGTATTAAATTTTCACTTCAAATGCGTTACTTAATCGTCAGATGTCACTATCAATTAGTTAACCGTACGTCCAAATATTTTTTACCACACATTGTAAAGGGGGAAGGATTGGAATCTTCCCAGTTTGTATTTTACTCGCCTCTCCTTGGAAATCTCAATACAATTTCCTTGAACTTGAAGATTAAATCTGCCGTGGCTTATTCTAGATCTTCAACAATTGATTTTTGATATCCTGTCTTACTATTCGTATCCAAATTTTGTGCTAAAGTCCTGTATAATTTGCCTTCACCGATTTCTAGTTTACAGTTCCACTTCAAATTATACTATTCTCTGTGTCACCCAGTTTCAAGTCAGTCGAAATGATCGGAAATACTAAATTGCAACTGCAAATATTTTTTTTCCACATCTTAAATTCCACAATGAGGTCTCCTTCATAAGAATCGCTTTGAATGTACTGTCTTGGCACCGGTGTTCGCGCATTCGGTGAGTTCGAGCATACTTACAGTACACTCCAAGTGTATCAACGCTCATACTCTCAGGTCGGACATATTCCTCCCAAAATGTCCGACTCACTCCAGAGAAATGTCCGACAAATCTGAGAGTCAACATTCTAACTCCGACTATTTGGTCAGACGTGAGAGTGGATATTTAAAGATTTTTTTTACATTTCTGGAGGTGAACATGTCAAACATTTTGTGATCGATGCGTATTTGTAAGCGTACTTTCTTTCCGGTGTGTAGAATGTCCTGGTACGTAAATACCCTAGTGTATTTCTACCTTGCACCATATTCGCGCCAGGAAAGGTAGCTCAAAGGTCAATATATAACTGAAATATTGTTGAAAAGTGATGCTTAAACACCCATAGCTTCATATAAATTATTGCAATAAAATATCGATTAAGTAACGAAATCGATATAAATTATTTTCCAGTATATTTAGTATAAAAAGCTTGTTCTACACGTTTACTGTGAGATGTATTGCAACTGCCATTTTTTACTACAACCACGTGTGCATGCTCATGTTTGATGGTAAAGCTATAGCTATATTTAGATATTTTGTGATAATAATTTTATATTGTAAATCGATCCACCCTGTGATTTTTTTCAACAAGATACATTTTTTATAGTATATATTTTATTATAAAATACAATATTGAACTGATCTTCGCTAACACTTCAATCATTGAATATTGATTTTTTTCGGATGTTGAATATTTTTTCCCCAGAATTGCACCCCCTGTTAGTATACTTTTATTGCTTTATTTAAAAAATAAAATAACACCAAGAACATCGATGATACAAGTCTTCTTATTCAGAAATAAACCTACAGCAAAATAAAGGTTTACTGTAAACAAAATCGTCATTTTTATCTAGATTTATAGTCCGAAAAATATGGTACTCCTCTACTACACTAATTTGGATTAGGTGATGGGAATTAGGTGCCATCATCAAAATAAAGATTAAAAAAATTTATTTTATGACAATGATGGCTGATTAAAATTGTTTGTCATGCATTAGCTGTCATTTGTAATGAATTGGTCCCAGAGTGCCGAATACCATATTGCCGATTCCATTTTGCCGAATCCCATATTGCCGACTTTTGTTAAAAATGACAAAATTTCATTAAATTATTTTTCATTTAAAAAAAAATATTGATGATGTGTACATATTTTATTGAAAGCAGTAATTTTTCGTGCAATTTTAATTAGAAAAACCATAATCAAATGCATACTGATTGTTGAATAGGAGATGCCGATACTCCTTACTCGAACAATTGAAGAACAATGGAAAAAAACTACAAATAAGTAAATGTTTTTTTAGGGTTTTACTAAGTGAGAAAGAAAAAAAATTCCAAAAATTGTCGTTGAATAGCTAATTATTTAGAACTGATTGATGATTTCGGTAATCTAAAAATGAACTAGTACTATACCCACAATATCCAGGCTAGGTGATTGTGGTAGATTTTAATAAATGATCGGCAATTATTTAACTCCAAACAAATTTGGGGCATATTTACAAAACAAAAAATGTGTACTCTCATTATTCACAGAGCATATGTTTTGAAAATATTTCTTGGCATCATTCATCTTGACAGAAATCATGGTTGTCTGCAGGACTAATCCACAGTATATCCTTTTGAGCTCGAATGCTATAATCTAAACTCCCTGGTATGTCGGACCATTTCAAAAGATATATTTATTTAATTATTTACAATTTTCCTTCATAAATTAGAAGCATTATTCTACTTGCAATAACAATATTTTTCATATGTCGGCAATTTGGGAATCGGCTAATTGGACTCAGCAATTTGGGATTTGGCAAACTGGGAACCGGCAATTTGGGATGCTACCGTTGTAATATACAGGATATAACCAATATACAGGAAGAGCCCCTACTGTGAAGCCATCTATTTTGAGATGCCATTCAATGAAAATAATAACCTGACCATATTGTTAAATAAGAATAAGAATTAGATAAGAAATTAAAATTTATAGAAGGCAAGGATTTATATAATTAACACATTAAAGGGAAACTTCGCAAAAAAAATATTTTTTTATATGTTTTTCCTGATGTATAAATATGGATGTTTATATGTATATTAGCGTTTTATTATGTTGGATAAGGGAATGAAATCGATTTTAAAAATCTGTCAACGATACATGGAAGTCGCCATTTTGATAGCATCTCAATACCAAGTATCACGTGACGTCTAAATACCACCACGCCCCAAAACAAGCGTGACAAACCAGGGTCCTCATTCATTGTCGATATTGCTTGTCAGGCGTACGGTTGTTTAACTTGATGGTAATTCTTTTTATTTTTTTATTATTCTAAATATAGGAATTTATTACACAATCACTTTTTGCAGATTCACGTTTTGCTTCTATAGATTATGGCAAAACAAATGAATCGGGGGAGAAAGGTTCGTCTTTAATGAGTCACATTTACAAAAGATTTTTTTCCAAAATTGAAGAACTACGAAATTAAGTTAAAAAAAGAACGGACATCGGAACAATGCCCTGAATTCGTTAAAAAAAGAATCCAAAAAGGCCTATACTACGGGGCAAAATTGTTTTAATGACATTATTCAGTAAGATCGCACTTTGTAATCGATCATGCATGCACTACAATAAAGATACACATAAGCTAAAAGCACAGAAAGTTACAGGGTAGGAAGCCATACAATTGAGAGGATTATGTAAACATATAATTTGTAATAGTTTTCATTTGACAATTACAGACGATGAGTATTATAAATACTTTTAAAGTTTATTACCGGTATACAAAACTTCAGGGTACATCTCTTACGTAATATAATAATTTGTTTATGGTAATATAATATTCGTATTCGCCAACAGTAAAAAGATTAATCTGTTTTCATAACGATTATTTCTGATTTGAACAAAGCGTAACATATAATATGTCTCTGCGTAAAGAAAGCAGTTTTTGTTTTTTTTAATTATGTCTTTCGAACTGGCGGACCCTTCTGATTAATCTCAGAATAGTCATAAAAAATTTAGTTGTTGTTTTTATAAGGAAAAACTGCATACGAATGTTGTTGTTTTTTCTATTTTGCAAGAAGAATTTCTACCCTGCCCTGTTCACCCTGCTTTACTTAATAAGTTTGGTTGTTGCTACATCATTCTGATGGGGCACAAAAAAATCAAGATAAAAATGAACAATTCAATATAACTTACGATCAATGGTAATCTTAAGATTTTTTTGTGAAAATAGCCCATGAATCATTGCTGCATCAGACGTGGATCCAGCAGTTTTGAAAACGGGGTGCCAGGCTCTTGTTTGCCAATTTTTACCCAATTTATACACGAATTTTACTAAATTGTCGAACACCTCCTTGATCCGGCAGTGTGCATTGATATGCACCCATTCCTAATGTATATATCAACTTGATCAGGGTCGTGTATTTTGATCACCTATTAGAACCTTTAAAATGTGTATTGCATCTGCTATTCTAGTCACGGGTAGCGTAATTTGTTTTCATTTTATTTGTCTGTTCTTACTATGTTTTTGTCTATTTGACTTATGTACGTTGTTTGTATATATTCCTTGTACATGCCTTCAACCCTTAGGTGTAAGTTAAGTTAGTTAACAGGTCACAAAATGTGTATTCAGCGTTTCTGATTATTGCCAAAGATTGTGACACATGTATTCAGGGATTCGGTCAGAGTCCTGTCGACCGGATGTAAATTGACACTTGTATATTCTGCCTGGCGATTTCCTGTGTGAATCTAAACTCATTACGCAATATTAGGTACCCTGCTGAGTGAACCTGTGTGAATGTACCTGTCGTTTTCAGAATGAAAATAAAAATAAGTAAATCCCGCCTTTCACTTCTTACTTCAGGAATTATTTGCCTTAATTTATTGAAGAATAAAATATTTAAGATTAAAATATGGTCTCTCGCTTCTGAAAATACATGAAAAATATCAGAATTATATTTTCCGCATAATATTTTACGTTTCGCTCATCAAAAATGACCCCAAAAAAAAAGGACAAGAAATTAACATTTAGCACTAAATCAGAAGAACAAGAAGTAAATCTGGTGTGGCCTAATCTCTGTATATTTTGACTGCCCTTCATCTGTTTATACCGCTCATGATCATGATCTCTTCCGAACTTTGTCTGAATGAATATCAGTAGATATCAAAATTATAGATCAAGTTTGCTTACCGGGTTCCGAGCTGAAAAAATCATATATTTAGGTTTTGTGCCTTCTGGGGGTAACTGAGCAAAGACTTGTTTTCTATAAACACTACCTTTGTAAACTCAGTTGCCACCCCATCTCCGGTCCATACATTTACCCAAGAATACCACAGAATACCCCAGAATACCCCCATAATACCCAAGATTACCCTCAGAGGACCTGTGAATATCCCTGAAAGACCGAGAAACAAATAGAATTTTTAATATTTCCCCGAAACAACAAAAAACTACCAAAATCTTATTAAAATGATAACGATGAAAATTAATGGCACAATTTCCCGACATAATAGCTCTTACATGTTCAAAATAGAAAAATGCGCACAAAAACAACAAATAATCATTGCATGGCTTGGTATAGGGAAGCTCGCGGAAGTAATGAAGACCAATCTCGGGTGATCAATATAATTAATTATTTCTCAAAATATTAAACAACAAAAGTATTGTTTTTACATTAGGCAAACAAAATTTTAGAGAAAAAAAAATTCTAACAATTTCACGATCAAAGAAATGACGGAAAATACGACGATTTCCCGACGTTGGGCACTCGCTGCCTCTTCCATTTGTCTGAGTTCTTCTTCCGTATATTCTGGTTCAAGTTGGTAACCAAACACCCCATAGTCATCGAAATCTACATCACTTGAGGCGCTAGTCACTTTCCGTATCTGAGCTCGACATATTTAAGCTATAACTAAAACGTTAATTTTGGGGCTTTATATAGAAATGTTCCCAAACAAACAACAAGAAAAGTAAAGAAATATTGATTGAGTAAAATCATAATCATTTGATTAAATTAAATTAATTAAAACATCTTTTATGAACACCGACTGTTAAAATAATGATTGAGTAAAATCATAATCCTTTGATTAAAATTAAATTAATTAAAGCATCTTTTATGAACACCGACTGTTAAAATATTGATTGAGTAAAATCATAATCATTTTTTTTTATTGTTAAAAAGAAAAATTCATTTCTAAATGTTTAGGCCTAAATCATTTTATTTAATATTAAAATTAAAACATCTTTTATGAACATCGATCGTTAAATTATTATGATGAGACAGCTATATATAGTTAGGCCAATTTGGCACCTCTCATAATGAAAACTTATAATTTCAAGGATGGTGTATACTTTTTTATCATCTAAAACATAAATTGTTCCTGTTATTTCAACATTATATTTATTCTAATGTTTTAAGAATATTTTATCTTTAATAGATAATAAACGATCTACCAACGCATCTTGGAAAGCAAATAGTGTGTATTCAAATTCCCATTTTATTAATGCGGTCACCTTGAATTTTACACCTGTATAATTTTACCCTCCGGCTAGAAAACACACAAGCGGACATCTACATGCGGAGATCAAAATAACAGTAAACAGCATGCCGAATAATGATTATAAAAAAGGGATTAAAACAGAATCTAGAAATCAATACACAAGTTACGCGTTGTCAAAATTATCCATTATATTTTTCAGCACATTAGCAGTAAAACAAAATGAACATAATTGTAAAAGGGATCCGATATATAGATATATAGCGAATATAGGTGACTGTTATAAAACACTCTTTCCGTTGTAAATATAAAGGAAATGAAACATTTTGTTCATTTAAAATAGTTGTTTGTCAAAAAGGTACGTAGCTGTTCACTTCAGTATTTAATTTTCCAACGGTTATTAGATTTAAATTACAGTCCTCTGAGTGCTTTAAATGAAGCGAATTTAACATCAGCGACCCAGACTTTAAATTTCAATCCCACAATGCATTTTTAGTTTAAAACGTCACAAACTAGTTTAAAAATTAGAAATTAAAATTACAAATTTGCGATTTGCTTCGTTATTTGTGGAAATATGTCGATAAAACTTTGTGAATATGTATTTTATATCACCAGGAACATATTTAGCTAACATGTAAAAAATCGCGAAGTTTCCCTTTAAGTCACATTTCATTTATTTAGCTTGGGTCAGTTATCAATTAAAAAGACAAAAATGGTTTAAAAAAAATCTGTCTTATAAGTATTTACCTAAATAACGATATCATGACGTATAATAATTTCTCACCGTAAATTTATTTATTTTATTAAGATATTTATACACACATATAAGAAAAAAGATGTAAATTTATTTTTCAAGTACAAATAAATTGGAAGACGGCTTGAAAATCGAAAAGCTAAAATAGTTATCTATGTTTATAAGTCTTAGTAAAAGGAGTCTTGAGCAACATTTTTTTTCCACACTTGTGATAGGTGTATTTGTATATCATGAATGCACGATGCGACGACATGCTGAGATGGATGATGTTTTGACAGGTAAACTGTAAAAAAACCGTAGAATACACTAATAAAATATTATTTCACCTACAGGGTATATCAGGACTCTGCAGACTGCCAATTTTCAAGAAAAAAAACCCGGGATTTACGGATCTATGACCCATTCGCCATAAATAAAATAAAACTTAAATTTTACAAATTAATTTTAATCCAAATTTGCCTTTAAAGAAATAAATGTATAAATTAGAATTATTTACCCGGGTTCGTTCGCCCTACATTTGGCAAACACGTAAAAGAGCAAACGCACCAGATATCGTAAACCGGCAACTGTCTGCAGCAAGTGAAAAGGCCTTGGCATCGATTGTCGCAAGTACATAGGGACATATTAATATTCACTTTTAGTGCACTTAAAACATGGGTACTACATTTTATTCATGGATATTATTGTATATATCGCCCGTAACAGCCGTTAACATATCTATGCTTTCCGTACTGTATATCACTCATTTACTTCAGCTTTACTAAGATACGCATGTTTCTTTATGCACGAAATTTATTGGTTAGCAAAATTTGGGGACGTTTCCTGTTTAGTTTAACTATCTGAGAGTGGAGACTCTCATTCTCACTCCGACCTGGGATGATTTTGTCGAATCCTAGACATCTCGGTACCTGGACAACTCGGTACCTGGACATTTCGGTACTGGACATTTCGGTACTGACCTGGACATCTCGGTACTGAACAGTTCGGGACTTGGATGAGACAATATTCGGTACTTACCACAATTGTTTGGTACTTATTAATTGTCAATATTTTTGTTCTAGTAGTTCTTTAATATATGACCCAAAAGTGGATCGATATGTGTTTTTGATAATGCCAGTGTAGATCGATCCCGGAGATCGTTGTTTTTGTATATTGATTTTTATTTATATTTTCATTATTTTGACCTCCATTTATTATTTACAAAAGTAATTATGCAAATTATGAAATTCAGCGTGTTTGTTAAGAAAGCCCCAGGAACTTTCATTTCATTAAAACGGACTGATTTATTGTTTTTCCCCACAAAAATTCTTCATACTTTGTAGTGGCGTTACCAATTATGCTACATGTATGTGAGTAACTGAGGAAATTGACAGTGCTTTCAATATACGACATTTCTTGATTTTCTGTTTATAATTTGGGGTGTTAAATAATATACAAAAGCGATACAATTAGATAAAAATGTCTTACCAGTGTTGCATAATCTGTGTTGCCACTGTGAATACTGGTCACATTGTAAAGCCTCCTGTCTGGGACGGACATTGCTGCCACAATCTATACACAGATACTCGTTCATTTTGCATTTTGAATCTCAAATTAGGGTAACCCTCCATTATATATCGGCTTGGCAAATATTTCTCAAATAAAATTCAGCTTATATCGTCTTTTGAAGTCAAACAAAAGATTAAAGCATTGATCTTGGTAATTAAAGCTATCTAATTAAAACAGTTATGTAATCAAAACAGAAATGAAAATAATCATCCCGTTAAGTTTATCTGTGATTTATTGATAAAGGGACTTAGTTATCAAAACAAAAGTTATTTACAAATATTAATGAATTGCCTCTTTGATGTCCATTTAATTAAAGATGATTAAAAAAACCCACATAAAAATATGTATAAACAACGTCTACATGTAAAAAAAATTTTAAAAAAGTTTTTAAATTCAATCAAATTATTTTTATTATTCAGTACCGAAATTTCCAGTACCGAGTACCGAGATGTCGCATATGTTCAGTACCGAGATGTCCAGGTCCCGAGATGTCCTGATACCATTTTGTCTGACAATTTTAAGAGTGACACTCTCTTCAAGTCCGACGAAACTCTTGTGTCCGACCTACAGTAAGAGTATGATCGTTAATACACTTGGAGGGATCTGTATTGTACATGTCAAAATTGCAAAATCATTGGAAAAGTTAAGATGGAGACTACTTGTATGTGAGGATTGACTCTAATTATATTAAAAGATATCAAATGTTTTCAAATTTGAGCTTATTTCGAAGGAATAGGTATAAACTTCAATTTCGAAAACTTTCAAAATAAAATCTTTCCTTTATTCATTTTAAGAACCATCCAAAGTATGCATGTGCGATATTACCGGACGTTGCAACATTTGCCAAAAATCGAGGGTTGGTTTGTTTACACTTCGTTTTCACTGAAATGTTAACAATTGTAGCGGAATCCGGATAAAGACCATAAAGATAATACTTCAATGTATTTGAGGATGATTTGAATTAATTCAATAAAATTTTGGTAAGCTGTGAAATTAACCACTGAACCCTTAGGTGCGCGAACACACCGGACGGCTCTGTACATGTACATATTCGCATGGCATAGAAGATTTAACATGGAGCTTTCTGTCTTTGTTTATACTGGAAGTGTATCCTGGGTGCATTTGGTCAGATGTCCTTGGAATTCTTCTTAATATCAATCTGTTGGTAAATGGAAACCCAAGATTGGTAGACAATGTAAGACGACCATGACAACATTGTTTTACACTACATTCAACGCACAAACAAACCTCAGATTAGGCCTCACCACACTTAGTAAAAACAGGATGACATGACTTCTCTCTCAGTTGACATAAGAGTGATTTTGAAAAATTATTGTCGATTATCATTGAAATTCAAATAAACGACCGATTTTCGATCCTAATCAATGATTGGAACACCACTAATATCATCAGAATAAGCAACAACTCTCACCTCAAACCATTGAACACAAAAAGGTCAAAATATATGCTGAATGATCCAGGTCCTGGGACAGACACGAAAATGTGCTGGGGTTAAACCGGTCAGTGGGATCCCAGCCATCTCCTTGATAATTGGATCTGCAATGTCAATACAGATGTAAGCAAACTAAAACAAACCTGCACAGATTCATTTCCACTCAAAAAGACCTCACATTATAACAAAAATGAATGACAACATTAACATGGACAGTACAACAATGGTAGGGCCATTCCTTGTCATAATTCCCATAGGCGGATACCACTTTTGGAGCTTAGTTAAAGACTGGTAAAAGCGTGTTTTAACAGAATATCTCCAATTTCGTCCTTGTCATTTTTCTTTTTACCATGGTTTGTAATTTTTGTTTTGAATGACGCCTCTGTATCTTTCTTAAAAACAAATTGTTTTGAAATCCTATTTTTTTTCTAAGTAAAACAGGCCCCCCCTTGTCTGGATATGCCTCCGATTCCTGCCATGATCTTAAGTTTTAATCATGTCTCCTTTTAAACACCTATACATTGTACACCAATATTGGTATCTTTAATTTTGTTCAGCCTATCTGAGTGAATATTCAAAGTTCTTTAATCTTTAATAATGAGATTTAAGTTTTGACATCTTTGATATTTAGACATTTCATAAAGGTAGTTACGCTACAGAGCACCGGTCCTCTGACCCAAGACCAGTAAAACTTTGTTTGGACCAGTACATTTTTCGGTTTTTATTTCGATGTATATATATGTGGATGTGGTCGAGTGGTCTAGGGCGCTGGACGTAAGGCTAAGCGAATGGTGCTGCAGTGTATCAATGGTGTGGGTTCAAATCCCGTCGAGGGAAGAACAAAAATTTGACAGCTCTAAAATCTAATTCTAACACTGTTTGGTTTAATTTTCAGACGTATATATATATATGGAGCAGATGTGGTCAAGTGGTCAAGGGCACTGGACATAAGGCTAAGCGATTGGTGCTACAGTGCATTAATGGTGTGGGTTCAAATCCTGTCGAGGGAAGAACAAAAATTTGACAGCTCAAAAATCTAATTCTAACACTGTTTGGTTTAATTTTCAGACTTACATTTGTATATATATATACATGTACATGTATACTAGATTCAAGAATTTGATTCAGACCAGTAAATTAAAATTTTGATTTCGAGGACTTGAATTACTGAATAAAACAGAATCATATAATCCAAACTTGAAATAAATGCCCAATGTAGGAAATCTGTATTAATTTTACTTGAATAAACCAAACACGTCCTGTCCGAACACAAAAGCAGGTCACACGGAAGTTCAGTTTAGTACATGTTTCACTGTCGACATTTGATTGTGATCTATATCAACCAATGGACAATGTAAGATTTAATGATGTTGTTATTTTAGGCATAACTTGCCAGTGTAGTGTAAGCAGCAAAAAGTACCAGACTGGATCATTTAGTGTTAATAGATATCTTCATTCCTCATTGAGCCAGTTACCAAACATGCCATTCAAGACAGCAGTATTTAACGTGAACAGACATCTACACACCTCTGTCTGCCAGTCACAGAACAAGTCAGTAGTACATTTATTATGGTTTTTTTTTTATCAAAAGCCAAGTGAGCTTTTGGTTTCACTTGGTGTCCGTCTGTCTGTCATCGCTAGCTTTATCACATTTTGATATTCTCCAGCAAAGCTTCTTTTAAAACTACATTGTAAATGGAACCTAGCATGTCAGTGATGATTTTTAGGAAGATCAGATTTAGATTTATATGAATGAAGTTGACCTCTATGGGGTGGGGCTAGTAATGAACCTAAAAATGGGAAATTTGATAAATATTTTTAAAAATATATTCTCAAGAAGCAGCATTAGAAATGCTGCAATATTTGTTGTACATATTCATTCCATCATTGCATTGTGATATAGCTTTACCTTAATACTGGTATACCAATGAAGGTGCCAGGGTCTAACTAAAATTTTATAGAATCTTTATAGAGTATTACTATGTCAATAAGAAACACCTATAAATGTAATATACATTAAACTGCATCAGTGGTGTAATGGTTACCACGCTCACCTTGAGTGTGGTACATTGTGGGTTCAAGCCAGGTCACGTCAAACCAAATACTATAAAATTTGTATTTATTACTTCTCCGCTAAGCACACATCATTAAGGAGGAAGGAAAAAGACCTGAATCAGGATAATGTGTCAGCGTGGAGTGACATGTCTGTCCACAAACTTTTGCTGAACATGAGCTACATGTAGCACTATAAAAATCCAACAAAGCATGTTGGTCTAGTACAAAGCAGACATCGTTAATTCATTATCATCTCATTGAGTGTAACTTGTTCTTTTCAGGATATAACTGAAAAATTGTTCATTTGGCGTTAAACAACAATGTAACATATAAAAATGTTATCATAAACATGTAACTATGATGATTTAGATGTGTTTGAGATAAACATTTGTAAATACATACATAACACAGAAGTTTGATCTTATTTTGTAGTAAACAACACTTAAGTACAGTAGCACCATTACAGGGACAGAAGGATGAAGGGTCAGAAAGCAAAGGTATAAATCAGGAATATTACTACTTATGTTTGTACAGTGAAACCTGAGTAAACCGCAATCCTGTCCATTCCGATCTAAATTTCAAGTCCCCAGTTTTTTCTTTAATAATCTTTGTTAAAAATCATTGAATAAACCGGACACTGCACATTCCGAATTCCGGCCTTGACTTGCGGTCCCAATACATTAATTACTGTTATTATTTATATCTGTAAACCTGTCATGATCAGATCAATCAACCGTGTGTTTACATATGTGAATATCGATCGGTAGTAATTGAAGGGGTGCCCGAAGAGAAACGTATTGAAAGTTTTTATCAAAGTGTGTATATTAACACACCTGTAATTAGTGATCACTGATAACTCATGTGGTTAATGTTTAAATCTTCATTAAATGTTAAACAAACATGGAATCAACACCTAAAAAGCGAAAGCTTAATCAAGATGAAATTTTGAATACACCGTCGACTAAAAGGTCTCGGAAGGAATTGACTTTAAAACAAAAATATGATCTTGTTCAAGAAGCAGGAAAAAAAGCTAAACCGACTTAAAAAGAGCTTGGAATTAAATTCGGAATAGGAAAGACAACGGTCTTGGATATTCTTAAAAGAAAAAGCGAATACACGCAACTGTTCGAAGAAAATACCACATCTCAGCAAAAACAACACAATAGTGGAAGTAAATACGGTGAATTAAATGACTTAGTGTTTAAATGGTTCAAACAAGCTAGAGCTAACAATATTCCTTTAAACAGACCAATTATTCAGGAAAAGGCAATGGAATTTGTCACTGATATTAAATTTATGGATTTTAAAGCTTCCAACGGATGGCTGGAAAGTTGGAGGTCCCGATTTTCAATAGGATTTTTTAAAGTTTGTGGTGAAAGTGCAGACGTAGATGACAATGTAGTGGATGATTTCCGATCGAAAATTGGGAAAATCGTTGAAGGTTACAAAGCAGAAGATATTTTTAATGCCGATGAAACTGGCTTATTTTTCAAAGCATTGCCAGATAAGACACTTGCACCTAAAGGTGAAGCATGTAAAGGAGGGAAGCTCGCAAAGGAACGTATCACGGTAATGCTTGCAAGCAGTAGCACAGGGGAAAAACTGAAACCCTTAGTTATAGGAAAAGCCAAACAACCGAGATGTTTTAAAAACATAAACATTGACAATCTCCCTGTATTTTGCAATAAAAAAAAAAAGCATTGATGACCACGTACATTTTCACTGAATGGATTACAAAAATAAATAAAATTATGAAACTGAAAAAAAGAAAAGTTTTGCTATTCCTTGACAATGCCACATCACATACCGAACCATTAGCTCTCAGCAATGTAACGTTAAAATTCCTGCCGCCTAACACCACTTCCAAGCTTCAACCTCTTGATCTAGGAATAATCCGTGCTTTTAAAGCTCGATACAGAAAACATATGCTCAAGCACTTAATTACCAAAATAGACTTGTGTTCGGACAACGTTTCATTGACAAAAGGGATAACCGTGTTGGATGCAGTTCTTTGGATTGACTTTTCATGGAAAGAGACAAAGGACAGCACGATAATAAGTTGTTTTCGAATTGCTGGATTCCCTGTAGTTCTAATAATAAAACCCTAAATGCTCGCTTACTCGCAAGGGTTATAACGGGATGCCATTACACGTAATGGAGCAGCCGCCGAGATTTTTGGCGCTTGCTTACAGAGTTTCTGACGCCTGCATTTATCAATAATAAGACATAACCTTTCCTTTTGTCCATTATTATAACAAGTTTTTATCACCTACCTGTATTTTAGAATGTAATTCCCACAAAATAAAAATCCATGTTTACTTTTACTCAACGTTTTGAATTTCGTCATTTCCGGCCTCACTATTTGGATGTCGATACCATATTTGGCGATTAAGGCGTGAATGATTACATCAGCCGTCGTAAGCATTGTAGTAAGAAATACCATATTTAGAAAAGCTCCACCTTCCGTAGTTTCCGGTTATGGAAAACGATCGATAAATTTGAACAAGGTTGTTGCTACCTTTGAAAAGCATATATTTCTCAGCCAAACCGATTTAACAAGGACTGGGATCATCAGTAATAGTTATAATGAAATGTTTGAAGCGTAAATAGTGAGTTTTTATGTTTCAACTGCAACTTTTTTTTTGCTCCATTGTGATGAATGGGACCGCATTGTAGCTCTGCCGAGACACAAGTTTGTCACAGGAGCTACATTATTGCAGCTAGATTCCCTGTATCGGCTCTCAGTCAGTGTGAAGAAGTCGAAGATGACCCGGATGATGACATACCACTTGCTCAGTTATGTAATATGGTACGTCAGGGATCTGAATTAATCTATGATCAGATGGATGAAATTGAATCATCTCTTCCAACTGAAGAAACCTACGATGGTGATTGGCAAAAGTCTCTTTTAAACAAATTTAAAAGTAGAAACGTTTCTGATGACGAGGAATCAAATGGTGAAGTGGAACTGGAAGAGGAAGCAGTAGATTTAATTGGATCGGAATTTAGTTACGAGGATATTCTCGAGCGTACAAATCACATGATCAACTTTTCAAACTCGAAAGACGATCGCTTTTTGACATTTCTGCAACCAATGAAAGCTATGGCGGAAGATGCAATAATTCATAAGAAAAAAGGCCAAAAAACAAGTAACACTTGAACAAAACGGTGACTTGATAAAATAATATTTTTCTGAATTCATTATTTGTTATTTTTGCTGTAATAAATATTGATACCATCTATGTCTATTTATTTAAGACAAAACCAAAAACTAACGTAATCAATCATTAACAGTCTCCTAATTGACAGGTGACATTCCATCTTAACTTTCATTTCCGGTCATATAATAGACACTGTATAAACTGGCCCACTGTCAATACCGGCCGTGAAACATGGGCCCAATGGTGGCCAGTTTACACAGGTTTCACTGTATATAGCAAGGCTATGAAAAAAGATTTCATCTGCGTGGGGGGAAGAGGTTGTATTACCTCAGTGTCATAGATAGAGAGAGAGTGATGGCCTTTATTGTAATTTTAAAAAAAAATTAAAAAAATTGAAAATCACTCATATTAGGATGATTATGGTATACACTTGCAAGGCCATAGAAAAAATACTTATGTTTCCACTAATCCTACCGACCCTAATTTTTAGTGCCTTCTCTATATTACCATTTTTGAACAATCACTATTAGAGGCAGATCCTTGTCCTGTATTACTTAGGTAAATATTGAAAGAAATTTTTTTTTCACCTACCTACCTACACACATTTTTTCAAGAATGTTAGCGAGGGCCCAGGTGGCGCAATGAGTTAGGTAGTTGGATTACCTAACAACTCATACAAGCCTATCACCAATACGGCGTGGGTTCACGTCCGGCTTTGTAAATTACAAAAAAGGGTGCACTTGACTTGAGTCGCAAGTGATAAAGTTGATCAGTTGCTTGCCCATGGTCGGTGATTCTCCACCACATTGCTGAAAGTGGCATTAAACACCAAAAACAAATCAAATCAAATCAAGAATGATGGCACAAACAAATGATTTTTTTTTAAGCATACAGCCACTACTTTTAATATGGAGTAGGAATACCCGGATATGATGATTGTCAACTATTGTATTTCAAAGAGGATTTATAATGAAGTAAGGGTACCGTAGTGGTTAACTGAATTCCATCAATTAAATTTAATATTCAATATCCATAATTTACAAAAATTTGCATGGGGGTAAATAAAACTTCACTTCTGCTCAAATAAAATGGTGGTTGTTTTTACAGAGTTAGTTGTGCAAAAAGTGAATGAAACACTACACAGGGAAGACCTTGGTAGACTATTTGCTGTGATACATATCCAAAGTAAACAGAGAAAAGTAACAACTGAAGATCTTCTAGTGGTTGAAGGCTATTTTTACCCGAATGTTGGAGACAAGATCAGGTTGGAGAAGGTAAAAGAATAATAAATTACCATGTTTTTTAATACCGGTAATCTCATTCTTGTTTAATATTCCACATTCAATTCTCTACCAAATATTTATGATTTTAAGATCAGAAATTCAAGATAGCTGCCATTAGACATGCTAGAGGACAATTAAGTTTTTCTAATTTTTAAATATATTATTTACAACTTGGTTTCCTTGCATGTAAATCACTATTGGAAAACCTTTTTTAAAGTTGTTTTATTTCTGTCCACCATATTATATGATATAACAAGCTTGTGTTACACATATATACAACATTGTATATGATCATTTAATAGGTATTACTTATCGGTGGTGCAGATTTTACATTAGCAGGTAGACCATTACTCAGGTGAGTCTGTTTTTAGCTCACCTTGCCAAAGGCAATGTTAGCTTTTGCCATCACTTGGCATCCGTCGTCTGTTGACTGTCGTCCATTAGCTTTTCACATTTTAATCTTCTCCTCTGAAACCTCTCAGCCAAATGAAGTGAAACTTGGATGGAAGCATCTATGGAAGGTCCTCTCTAAAGATTGTTCATGTTGTCCCGATCCATTAACAAACATGGCCGCCATAGGCAATTCTTGTTTCTGATTGGCCGATTTTTTTAAAATTTTCTCATCTGAAACCGCTTGGCCAAATAAGCCGAAACTTGGTAGGAAGCATCTATATCATGTCCTCTATAAAGATTGCTCATTTCGTCCCGATCCGTTAACCGATATCTTCTTCTCTGTAACTGCTTAGCCAAATGACCAAAACTTGGTGGGAAGCAGCTATGGGAGGTTCTGTATTAAGTTTCCTCAAAGCAGAATGAAAGGTGAGCGACACTGAGCCTCTAGTTTAATATTTTTATTGTTGATAAAATCTTTGTACAATTGAAAAAAGTTAGTAATCTTGATGATACCAAAGACAGAATTGTTTCTTAAATACTCATGGATTTGTGTTTGCCAATTTTGTCAGATCTTTGGACACACTAATAACAGACAGAACTAGATACTGAATTTTCTTATATGTTACATTTTTTTGGTACAGAACTTAGTTTTCTAAAGGTTAAAAAAGTTTTTCAAATTGATTTATGACGAGATATTTCCATCATGAAGTCATTTTTGTAATTAAATACAGTTGACTCTCATTGTTTCGAATTTCTGGTTGAGTTGAATTTTAATCGAAGTCCGGAACTTCGTTGTGTATAAATATATATAATTTGACTCCTGTTGAGTTGAATTCGGATGAGTTGAAATTTCGGTTGTCTCGAATAAAAGTTTTGGTCCCGAGATGTAGAAAGCCATATTATTTACATTCGTTAAGTCGAATTTACCTGTCAAAACATGTGTATTACCTTGGGATTAAAATCAGATGCAGGTGAAACATCCAGTCATTGACTGACATTTTTACCTTAGGCTATTTCACATGTTTATTTCACAATCTGTCAAATTAATTAGTGATAATTTTTGAATTGGCTTGGTATTATGACACAGGTTAGATGTGTACAATCAAAAATTATCGATTCATAATAAGTGCGCTTGGGTCGGCATACATCAATGATTATGAAAAGTACACAAAGGAAGCGTTTTATCTATTGAATTATTTGTCGGAAATTAATTTTGATTAAAGAAGAATAGTTTTCTTCTACACTTTATTGAATAATAAAAACACACAATTTATTGTAAATAAATAGTATTGCACAAAGAAAAATATTTCATGATGGGTGAAGTTTAATGACAATGCAACAGCTGAAAAACATAAACAAAACAGATAAACATATTCATACACACAAAAAAAGATATCTAGAAGTTATCAGTCGTTTCACAAGATTCAAAGAATTTAACAGAGAGAAAAAAACAGCAACAAAAACATCGAATATGTTTAAAATCGTTCAGCGAATAGGGACATGCGATGCTGGTTTTAGCTCTTCAAAATTTTGCTCGAGTTGTCTCCCTTTCGTGGTTAAACAAACTACACTTCTGGTATTTTCGTAGCTCCACTTGAGTCGAATTACGGTTGACTCAAATTTTTTCCATGGTCCCATCGAATTCGAGATGACGAGAGTTAACTGTATTTAAATTTCAACTTTTTGGATTATTTTAGGTTTATGGTGTTTAATGCCAATTTCAACAATATTTCAGCTATATTCTGGCAGCTAATTTTATTGATGGAGGAAATCGGAGTACCTGGAGAAAACCACCACCCTGCCGCAAGT
The DNA here is from genome assembly GCA_963680875.1 of Bathymodiolus brooksi. Classification (NCBI taxonomy): domain Eukaryota; kingdom Metazoa; phylum Mollusca; class Bivalvia; order Mytilida; family Modiolidae; genus Bathymodiolus; species Bathymodiolus brooksi. The sequence goes on along the minus strand of OY804581.1, from coordinate 101,796,216 downwards.
CACTGACAAACATTTTCACATAGTATTGCATCGAGTACACATCGCCATGGACAGGGTTCAAACTCACAACTTTAGTGGTGATAGGCACTGATTGCACAGGTAGTTGGTTACTCCGGTTTCTTCCGCCAATAAAACTGGCCGCCACGATATATCTGAAATATTGCTGAAAGGAGCGTTAAATACCATAACCCTAACCCATAACTCTAACCACCGTTGTGTGTAATCTGTGCATGTTACCCATGGTAAAGTTTCCTATTACTAACCAAGTTTGTATTGCAGTTTCCTGGACGAAAAACAATCTGCAAAGATATGTTAAAATATTGTTAATATAATGTAATTTGGGGGTTATTTTATACTAGCAGGAACATAAAATTATGGGCAAAATCAAAGTTTGATGATTTTAAGAATTTTGATGATCTAAATGTGTATGTACTGGGCATTATTTAATTTGTTCAAAGAATCTTATGTGATTTGCATGTAAAATTTGTCCTATTTGACTAAAATCAATTTTTATTTCAGTCGAAATCAAGTTAAAGTAGAAGCAACAGTAATTGAAAAAACATTGTCACATTTTCATGTGAGATTTGACTACAGACCTCGGAGAGACAAAATCAAATGATTTAACAGTAAGTACCATATATTGTGTCTTTATTATGTTCCCAGGAAATTGGGGTGGGGGGGGGGGGGGTATATAGAATCTGTTTCTATCCATTTTTCTCTCCATCCATCCAAAGCAAATCGTTTCTAGGAGAAAGAATGAGTTCTGTTGAACGTACATATAGAATAACATCAGTTTTGAAGGTTGAGACAGACATTATCACTAGTATTGCAGCAAGTTCGATAGGGTAATCTGTGATCATGTAAGTTGAGACCTTCAAAACTAACATTATTGTTGTTATCTATGATGTCAAAATGTGTCTTTACATCACACTGACCAATAATGTTCAATATCAGAGTCAATAATAATGACAATATCACTCGGATAGTTCAAAGGAAAAAATGTCTAAATTACCAATAGATTATACTTATTTGGTATGATTATTTATTATAGCAATTAACAGTTCAAGTTTGATTTTTCCCATGATGTGTTTATTGTTTAAGAGTTATGCTTCCTGAAAATTTTAAAAATACCAAATATATTTTTGTGGATTACATATGATGCACTTCATTTTTATTTGGGACAAATGTTGGATTTGAAAAAGAAATTTGAATTGAGTTCACAAGATTACAATGATTATGTAGTAGAAGATTTAAAATGAAAAACAAAAAATATCACACTGTCAGAACAATTCCAAAATTGAATACTAAAACCTATTAAACAGAGGCACAATCCATATCCATATACAATAAGAAGTGGCAGCATTAAACTAGTTTGTGGGATCAAATCTTATGGAGTAAATGGGTAAACGGTCACGGTAACTTCAACTTTCCTTTTAGCAAGAATGAAAACAAATTGAAACTCCATAATATAATGCAACTTTTTTGCCTAAATTGTTTTATATTTTGATCTCAAATCATATCACACTCAGTTTATTAATAGTAACAGATGCACAGACATAATGTATTTTTGACCAAGGCTATAATTATATTTAACTTTATTTATTTTACAGTAAATAGAAACAACCAGACCATCCTTGTGATCAACTCTATAGAAGTCTACCCTGTGGCAGAGACATAGATCTTGTAACATGTTGTAGATAAATTGTATCAAGTGTGAACATTTAATAGAAATTTATGAATAAAATTGTGTATTTTATATTTGTGTATTTACATGTAATACTGATGTTGTTAGAGATCTGCATAGATGGTGTAATGGTTAGTGTGCTCCCCTTGAGTGCAGTATCATAGGTTCGAGCCCTGACTAGAAAATTGGTATTTGCTGCTTACCTGCGAAGAATGCAGCATTAAGGAGTAAGAGCAAAAAGACTGGTTGGCGTGGAAACAGGATAATGTGTTCGAGTGGGGTGACATGTTTACCCGCAGACTGTTGTGTCAGTGAACAAGCACTATATAAATCCAGTTAAATGTGTTGGATTTAGTCAAAAGCAGACATCATCATCACTTCATGGAAATGTAACATGTTCTTGCTATGATATAGCTGAAAATTGTCCATTTGATCTTAAACAACAATCACTCGCTCACTGATGTTGGTAGATACACATTTCTCATTAATTTATGCTAAGTAGATTTTTAGCTCACCTTGCCTAAGGCAATGTGAGCTTTTGGCATCCGTCGTCCATTAACTTTTCGCATTTTAATCTTCTCCTCTGAACCCTCTCAGCCAAATGAACTGAAACTTGGTAGGACGTATCTATGGAAGGTCCTCTAAAGATTGCTCTTTTTGTCCCGATCTATTAACAAACATGGCCGCCACAGGCAATTCTTGTTTCTGATTGGCCAATTTTAAAAATCTTCTCCAAAACCGCTTGGCCAAATGAACCGAAACTTGGTAGGAAGCATCTATGGAAGGTCCTCTATAAAGACTGCTCATTTCATTCCGATCCGTTAACAAACATGACAACCACAGGCAATTCTTGTTTCTGATTGGCCAATTTTAAAAAACCTTCTCCGAAACCGCTTGGCCAAATGAACCGAAACTTGGTAGGAAGCGCCTATGGAAGGTCCTCTATAAAGATTGCTCATGTCATCCCGCTCCGTGAACAAACATGGCCACCACAGGCAATTCTTGTTTCTGCTTGGCCGATTTTTAAAAATCATCTCCTATGAAACCGCTTGGCCAAATGAACCAAACTTGGTAGGAAGCATCTATGGAAGGTTCTCGATAAAGATTGCTCATTTCATCCCGATCCGTTAACAAACATGGCTACCACAGGCAATTCTTGTTTCTGATTGGTTCATTTCTAAAATAAAACTTCTCCATTGTAATAAACTGTTAAAAGGGAGATAACTCTTGCATTAAACTGTTAAAAGAAAGATAACTCTTGCCATTATCTCCCTTAGAAATGAACTAATGCTGATATAGTGTAACATGTTTATACTATACATTACATGTAGGTATTCACATTTTAATATTCTTTTTAGCTCACCTTGCCAAAGGCAACGTGGGCTTTTGGCATCACTTGGCATCCGTCGTTTGTTGTCTGTCATCTGTTAACTTTTCACATTTTAATCTTCTCTGAAACCCATCAGCCAAATGAACTGAAACTTAGTAGGAAGCATCTATAGAAGGTCCTCTCTAAAGAGTGCACATTTTGTTATGATCCATTACCAAACATGGCCCTCCACAGGCAATTATTGTTTCTGATTGGCCAATGTTTAAAAATCTCCTCTAAAACTGCTTGGCCAAATTAACCGAAACATGGCAGGAAGCATCTATGGAATGTCCTCTATGAAGATTGCTCATTTCGTCCCGATCGGTTAACAATCATGGCCACCACAGGCACTTTTTGTTTCTGATTGTTCGATAACTAAAAAAATCTTCTCCTCTGAAACTGCCTAGCCAAATGAACCGAAACTTGGTAGGAAGCATCTACATGTATGGAAGGTTGTGTATTAAGTTTCCTCAAAGCAGAATGAAAGGTGAACGGCACAGGCCCACTGAGCCTCTAGTTCTATCTTACCCAGGCTCCTGGGTAAGAAAAGATACACACGCTTTTCCCTGAAAAATTGTTTTCCCTTGTTGAAGTAAATTGTCGATTCATCGATACTCATCCGTGTCTTGGCAGTATTTAAATGTATTTCATAATACCATATATAGACAGCTGTATCTTTAAATGCTACCACAACATTGATAAATACTTATATAAAAAGTTATTTGACGTTGGTTAAAGGGAGGCAATTTTTTTTTTATTTACATTAGTTACTAACAAGGGAGAGCACTCTATATTTTCTCAAAGTAAACAAACATTGACACAATAGAAAGGGGTGAGAAAAGGAGTCAAACACTGAAAGGTACAAGATTGTTAAATCTGAGACACCCTCGGGTGTCACAGATTTTACTATCGTGTACCTCTCCCGGTGTTAGACCCTATATCTCTTTAAATGCTATAATACATGTACAGCATAATGTTTTATCTCTTGGATAATTTATTATTGAAAGAAAGTAGAGGGTCAGTCATCGCTATGATTTTATGGAAGTTGAATTTACATCTACATATGCTATCAGTTCTTATCACCACGAAAGTTATGAGTTCGACTCCCGCCCAAGGTGAGATGTATTCGATACAACCTTATGTGATTAAGTTTATCAGTGACTTGCTGCAGTATTGCCAATTGGAAGTTTTTGCGAGGAAAGTTATTAGCAATGTCAATGTCTAAATTTCAAGGTTAATTAATATACCTCTATCTATTTGGGATTTTATTTTGAGGTTTGTGGGTATTTCGCTGTCTAGTAGGGAATTTATGACGAGGTTAGTGGGTAAGGTCTTTTTTGATTTTATTATGAAGTTGGTAGGTCCCTCGACTGTCCATTAGAGTTTTAATTATCAGGTAGGTGGGTTTGTCAGTCTATTTTGGAACCTCCTGCAATGTATGGTGCTGTCTGGCAATTTATTTCGAGGTTAATTTGATCTTGTACTTTGAAAATAGTGGCCAAGTCATTGTGTATTTGAGATATTTTGACATATTGATCCATGTTTTGGTTATTTTTAGATATTTGACCCATTGTTCCACAGATTGTCAGTTTTTGTTGAACAATCCATTGAGGTTTTAAGTCTAGTTACTCCTCAATGTTGGATTCCATATAGCTATTTACTGTTGCAATTCCAAAGCAATTGTGGGTCAGAAGCTTTTTAGCTCGACTGGCCAAATTCTTAGTTAGCTTTCATTATGACTTTGGTGTCTATCAGTTCATCATATTTTCCCAGCTTCCTCTAGGTTGTGACATATAGGCTGGTGTGATCATTTTGTATATCTAACAGAATGGGGTACCAGACAAGTCGGCCCGTAAGTGAGGACTAGTCAACTATGTTAAGACAACTCGGACCATCAATAATTATTGTTGTCTTACTTATTTTTTTAATAAAATTGACGGAAATCATAAAGATACAGTCTGACATCTGTCAAAAGTATTGGGAAGTGTAAAAAAAAATCCCTATATTATATGTGTATAATTATAAATGTACAAAACTATATTTTTTTCAAAAAATTATTGTGAAGTCATTTCTGGATAGATTTTTACAAATGTTACACCAAAACATTCGGAATTGTCTATATTTTGATTGGTTATATACTCATTATGTTGTTATGAGTGATTTTTATTTGTACATAATTTTTGTGTTTCCTGTCTGTGTATAATTGAGCAATAGTGGCCATCTGGTCGTTGCTATTTGTCAACAAATATACCCCATTAGTAGGTGTGTATTAAATTGGTAATAAAACATTCATGAGTTAATTATAATGACAATAACTAATGTTTCAACTGATGATCTGTTCGATGGAACTTTCCAACAAAAAATCCTAGATGTGGATAAAATGATTTTCAAAACAAAAATAGAATTAGAAAATGAATGAACCGAATTTTAAATAAATAATTAAAAATATCTTAAAAATATCTTAATACTTCAGCAACTAAAAATAATTTGACAGGCATGTATTTAAAAGAAATTATGTAGCCGCGAAAATACAATGTATAAAAAATTAAACTTTGAATTAATGGACAACAAAACCCAATTTTGACAAAATCCTGTAAACAGTTTAATCTTTTTTTTATTTATCAAAGACAACTTGATATGCCTTGATATTACATATTGTCATCTTTAAGATATAATTTTTTTTTAATTTATGTTTTGTTTAATGACACCCATTTGCAACTTTTCCAACAACCATGAAGCTTATACAAACAAAAATAATACTTAATGTTTATAAATATGAAATTTCATAATTTATAAGCTCTAAATATTTTTTTCTTAAATTATTTATTTTTAATTTTTCATACATGTATTAATTTTATTCCTGTAAATGATACGTAATAGACCATGCTATGAGAACAAAATCATGTCCTAATCACATTTTTGGTCACTTGATATTATCATTTAATAAATAATTCTTTTCTCACTAAAAGATAATAATTGTCTTTTAAATAAGTAAATAATTATACACATATAAATATTGAACAAAATTATAAAACAATAATACGGTCCGAGTTGTCTTAACATACGGGCCGACTTGTCCTCGCTTACGGGCCAACTTGTCTCGGTCCGAGTTGTCTGGCATTCCTGTGGACCCCCACTATCTCTTTACATAGTCGTATCCCAACAGGATGGGATACATTCCAGGAAGGAAGAGAGGACTGTGTCAGGTGCTGAAAGATTCTCATTTAGTGGTAATAAAATTAAATGAAAAAAAAAAATACGACTATCAGAACAGTTCCAAAATCTAATCGAAAAATAGTAAAAACAGAGAAAATTGATACCCCAACATACATACTTACCTGGCATGGTACAGGCACTTCAATAAAAAGTGTCAGTTAAACTAGTCAAAGTTTATGGGTGCCAATGTAGTGTATTCCTTAAATGAAATCAAAAATCGTGTTCTTATAAGAACATTAATCATTAATAGGAAGTTTTACTATCCAAATGATTAAAATTTAGGTTGGTGCTGGCTGTTTTTCGATATGTTTTGATTCCATAAAAACTACTAATCAATTTTTCATAGTGAATGAATTTCAAAACGGTGTATCACTGCAACTACTGAGTGCTCATACCTTTTGTCCATAGATTCAACAGTTGAAATTTACACGGGGATTTGATTTATGATTTGCGAGAAAATGTTGGTGGACTCAAAGACTTCTTTGAAAGAATAAATATAGTATAACTAATTGTAGATTTTGAATATCAAAATAAGACCATGAGTGACCAAAGTATGCATAAGGATTAAACGAGTGGGCAGAACTTGTTCCGTCCATGAGTTTAATTATTAATGCGTATTCGGTCACGAGTGGTCTTATTTTGATATTCAAAATGTTTGATTTAGCTATACTGTTCATTACCGGTATATAGACTTTCAAAATTTCTTATATATAATTTTTTTCATTTGTATATTTCATTCCACGCGTATAAATCTACGAGCAATGATACTAAGGAGTTCAGCTGGAAGGATCTGCCATCTTGAAAATGTGAAATCCTACATGTCATATTTACAACAATGCACAAAAATAATTAAAATGCTTACCTTGAAAATGTATTTTAGTGAAATTTGATCAAAATTGAAGCGTACACAAGCCAAATAATATCCTTACGTTTCAAACTGGCAGTCTTCATATGACGTCATGTTGGTGATGTGCCAAAGTCGTCGATAACATTTCGTGGAATTTTTTCAGTTTACAATCGTACATGTATGTGTATTCACCGTAACACAACAAGGGACGTAACCACCACACTTATAGTTGTGTAAAAGTAGTTCCGGCGGGAAAAAACTGATATTTCACATGTGAAATATCGGAATTTATTTCATGGATAAATCTCCGCAATTCACACCTATCTATATAATAAATATTTAATAGTGTTATTTAAGAATGACAGAAATGTTTGATGATAGCAAAGGGGTAATTAGAAGCTGTAAATCGAAGGACAGACAATCCAACGGTCAAAAGAAAAAGGACAAACAACGATCTACGAAACATTACACAGAAAACTAAAGATTGAGCAACACAAACCCCACTTAAAACCAGAATTGAACTCAGGTGCTCCAGAAGGGTAAGCATTTAAATGTGGAATGTGTTATTTTCTATTTTTATACAAGTCTAAAAGAGTTATTTCTTGTTCTGCTACAAATATTTAGGAATTAATGCTAAATGGCATACCTTCCTGGGGCATAGAAAAAACTTGTAAAAAAACATTTCTAGGTCGTTTATCCTATTCAACAAGTCCCTTCAGTTTTCTCTAACGTTTATATTATATCCCCCTCCCCAACACAGGGGCCGCCATTGTTGTTATCCTATAGTAGTTGGATTTACAACTACCTATCACCACTAACTTGTGAGTTCGAATCCCACTCAGGTGAAGTGTACTCGATATAACATTATGGGATAAAGTTTGCCAGTGATTTGCGAGAGGTCGGTGGTTTTCCCAACCAATAAATTAAAACTGACCATCATGATATAATTGAAATATTGTTGAAAGTGGTGTTAAACACCATTACCATAGCTCATAACCCTTTATATTACATGCCTCTCCCCAACACAGAAGTTATATGTCTTAAAACTGCAAACATCTTCATCTAAAATATTCTTTATTGCACTATGCATTTCATAATAAATATACATATAAGAAAACTTTAAAATTGTGGGAAAAAGTCAGATTCTGAGTCTACATCCTATTATTGTAATTAGATTGATTGATTGATAGTGTTTAATGCCAACTTTAGTAGTATTTCAGAAACATTGTGGCATATTGTAATTAAAATAATACATCAAGTTGACATGTAATAATAAATTTGGAGTAAACTTTTTCCACAAATGACAGTATATTTATAATTAATACATTTTCAGTCATTATGTGACATCTTCATAAACCGTCTTCTCTCTATTTGAGTAAGGTGCCCCTAAAATGGAAAGAAAATTAACAGATAAAAGTTAATTGCTTTTTAATTAGCATTTAAAAACATGTGATTTCATTAAGAAAAAAATGATAGAACATTGTAATATTATATAAGATTTTGATATGAAAACTGGACATTATCAATGCAACTCAGGCCGTCGTGGTCGTGATTGTATGGTAGTTGGATTTACAACTACCTATGCAATCAGTGCCTATCACCATTAACATTGTGAGTTCCAATCTCGCTGAGGCGATACGTTGTGAGTTCCAATCTCACTGAGGCGATGCATACTCAATACAACATTTGATTATGTGTTAAAGTTAGTCAGTGATTTGCGAGAGGTCAGTGGTTTTCTCTGGGTACTCCGGTTACCTCAACCAATAAAACTGACCGCTACATACGATATAACTGAAATATTGTTGAAAGTGGCATTAAACACCATAACCCACCCTCACCCAATCCAATTTGTCTTCAGTAGCAGATATATACAGGGCTGTGTCATTGGTTACAAGAAATGCATAAGACTTATTTGATTCCCTCTGATCAAAATCAATTAATTTGATAGTACTGGGGTATTCTGGATTTAAAATTTCAATTCTTTTTTTAAGCCTTCCAAAACAAAATATCATTATATAATTATATTGGAAATTCATAAATATAATGTACACACATACATGCATACATTGAAATCACAACATGCATACCCACAATCCTGTTCTAGCCACACACACATGCAATGTTTAATAATAAAACTAAACAATCACATTATTTTGTCATTTTGTGAAACCAGGGTATCTTCTTTTAGAATAATTGATAATTTGAGGAACAAAATAGGATCCCTCAATAAACAAAATAAACAAAGGAAAAAAGGGAGGTCAGCTTGTCCGATCTGTTACTGCCAGTCTAATTTGGATTCAGACAAATACAATTTTTGAAACTACAAATGGTAAAAAATACAAATTAGGTGCTATTTTTTTTTATTGACCCGACAAGCATTGTTTGCCTTCAAACAAGTCAAAATTCGAACAATTTTCCTCACTGACAAGTCGACAAAAAAGTTGTTGTAGAGACTTGATCACTAACATCAAGTGATATGTGTCCTCTACATTTTGTCATGTCTCTGCAACCACATGTACAGGATCAGGACCTTAAAGACGTAACATTATAAGTATGAAAATTTAGAAATCTAATTTTATGTGTTTGATGTTGTGTTTATATATTCACGTAAGAGTCCTCATCCATGTCATTGTGCTTATGTTTACCATTATCAGCTGTTGTTTATCAGTAACTCCCAGCCCACTTTACTGTAAATAATCACATTTTAATGTGCATGTCTCCCAATCAGGCTGATCGGATGTTTTTGGTTTAAAATATCAATCACTTGCCATTCAGACCACTTAAGTTTAAAAAAAAAATGCTGTGGCCATTATGGTCTTGATAGAATGGTAGACAGTTTTAAGACTACCTATGTAATCAGTAAAAGTTGTATGTTCGAATCCCGCTCATGGTGGGGTGTACTCAATACAACATTACGTGATAAAGTTTGTCAGTGACTTGCAGCCACGATATAACTGAAATATTGTTGAAAGTGGCATTGAACACCATAACCCTAACTCCCTATTTGTTTTTACAGAAACAGTTTGACAGTTACATGCTATTGATTACAACAATAAAGTTCCTAATTAAGTATACATGTATATTGTTGTTGTATACGGCCAGAAGCTCCAAGGGATCTGTTATCGTTCACCTGTTATAAACTGATTTCAAACTGGCTAATGGATTAAACGTTTATATAATATACCAGTGATTTGCATCATCAAATAAACTGTGTAAAACATTTATGTAATATGAATGTTTTAGAAGAAGAATATCACTTTGTTTTAGTATGTCCAGCATATAGATCTATGTGAACAACAATGCAAAATATTATCCAAATTAACCTACTGAAACTGAAAGTTTAATTAGCTTTAACCAAGGCTATTCCATCATAAAATGTAAATGTTTTAGCCATTTGATTTTTTTTAATTTTTAGTAATGACAGTCATGTTGGAAAGAGGACTGTTTTGAAATCAATCCTCTAAAATCTCATCCAGGCAAAATTTTTACCCAATTTTTGTTTAACATGCTGAAGGTTTGATCATTTGAAGAATTTTCATTTTTTAAGAATGGGGGCCATCTTGGATGCAATACAAGGTTATACATTGATTGTACAACATCACACTGGAAGAGTTTTCCAATACCAATTCATGTCAAACTTGATTTCAATGCACTAGTGGTTCTCTTTCAAGCTTTTGGTTAAAACAAAGCTAATTGGCAAAAACAAAATTAGTAAATAATACATTTTGTCAGGATTCGACACTAAAGCTAGTCCTGTCGCCCGAGGCTAGTTAACTCCTTTACCTCGGTAGTCCACTGGGCGAGCAAAAAGTTGACTGACTGTTGAAACATACTTTTTTCAACTCTGCAGAAGAAGGACTACATCATTCTTAGTAGGACCAGAAATTTTCTTTTTATACTAGTGGACTAGTATGCCTTGAAAGTTAGTGTCAAACCCAGTTTGTATACATAAAAATGACATATTTTTGGATGAATGAACTATGATAAATTAAAGGAATTTCCCCTGTGGAATATTAAGGCAGGATATAAATTAAGAAAATCTTACAATGTTATCTTCTAGCTAGGAATAAAACAAAAATACACAACACACAAAATGCAAGCTCTCCTGTTTCATACAACAATTACATGTAAGTGGTTTAACTGTCATTATTGTAAAGGTTTTCTTAAACTTTTAGTTATCAACTATTTCATAGTGGGACAGATTAAATAAAAAATATGTGTATTACACTGATCAAATAAATAATAGGAAAATAATATTTGATTGTTAAGTTTATTTGAGGAAGGCAAAACTTCTCAGTCTCCACTGATAAAATGGTTGATAACTTGCAATTCTGTCTTTGTAGGAAAGTAAAATTCTCCAGGGGCCGTCGTGGTTGTGATCGCATGGTAGTTGGAATTAAAATTACCTATGCAATCAGTGCCTATCACCACTAACATTGTGAGTTCGAATCCAGCTCAGGCAAGGTGTACTCGATACAACAATTACATTATGTGATAAAGTTTGTCAGTGAATTGTGACAGGTCGGTGGTTTTTTTCTGGGTACTCCGGTTTTCTCCACCAATAAAACTTACCGCCACGATATAACTGAAATATTGTTAGTGGCTTTAAACACCGGATCACAGTATTTTTTTTCTTCTTTGGTAATACCCTAACATCTAACGACATCCCGTTCAGTCAGAGTTTTTATTTTCAGTCTACCTAAATCATTAGATATCAAAACCGATTTGTCAATATATTTTACTGGCTTTATGATTGGATGGTCAAAGATAAATGAAAGGTCACATGATATGACCCTAAACAGGATGTTGTTAGATGTATCACTAAAGAAAAAAACATACAACAAATGTCTAATTTCAATTAGATTGATACCATAGAAAAGTACTGAAAATTCCACAACAAATTTTCAAAGTGACAATTTTGAAATCAGTCATGCATGTCACAGTCTAAACAACAATTAAAAGGTCAGTCATGCATGTCACAGTCTCAACATCAACTAAAAGGTCAGTCATGCATGTCACAGTCTAAACATCAATTAAAATGTCAGTCATGCATGTCAATCTAAACATCAATTAAGAAGTCAGTCATGCATGTCACAGTCTAAACATCAATTAAGAGGTCAGTCATCCGTCAGTCTAAACATCAATTAAAAGGTCAGTCATGCATGTCACAGTCTAAGCATCAATTAAAAGGTAATCATGCATGTCCCAGTCTAAACATCAATTAAAAGGTCAGTCATGCATGTCACAGTCTAAACATCAATTAGGAAGAACTGTTTTAGATACCTAAAACTTATGTCTCCCCTTAATGTGGCCATCTGTACAACAATAAGTTACACATTATGATTTGAACGATCCTATTTCAAAAACAACAAGATATGATTATAATCTAACAATTATGAAGTCTCCCAAACCGTGCACTGACAACCGGTTTAAAAAATAAATTAAAAGCTACCTTTGAAATCGAACAATGTTGAATTTGTGCAGTATTGTAGAAATTTTTCGATGTCAGGAATCATTTCGGGACATCATAATCTACCCACATATGAAATGTCGTTGAAATCGGACAATGTTGGATTTGTGCGGTATTGTGGTGGCCATTTTGAAAATGGCGACCGGTAGAAATTTTTCGATGTCAGGAATCAATTTGGGACATCATAATCTACCCACATATCAAATGGCGTTGAAATCGGACAATGTTGAATTTGTGCGGTATTGTGGCAGCCATTTTGAAAATGGCGACCAGTAGAAATTTTTCAATGTCGGGAATCAATTCGGGACATCATTATCTACCCACATATCAAATTTTGATGATATCGGACAATGTTTAATTTTTGCGGTATTGTGGCGGCCATTTTGAAAATGGTGATCGGTAGAAATTTTTCAATGTCGGTAATCAATTGGGGACATCATTATCTACCCACATATCAAATTTTGATGATATCGGACAATGTTGAATTTTTACCCCCCATTTTTATGCCGTGTTTTGGCAGCCATTTTGAAAACGCAGAATTGCTCCTCTAATGGTGACCTATCACTATGTCAAATTTTATGTCTCTATCATTATCCAGTTAGAAGTTATCAACATTAATGTACGAAATTTCAAGTTTCCCATAGGATTCTATAGTAACCCCCACCCCCTTTGAACCCCCAAAAATATGACTTTGACCCCCTTTACCACAAATCTGAAAACTTTAGGATCAACTAGAAACATATATCTATAACTCCACCAAGTTTCGTGAAATTCTGTCCTGTAGTTCCTGAGATCTGCCGTGGACAAGTTCATGCTTCGAGGAAAGAAAGAATAATAAATAAAAATAATAATAAGAAACGGAGAAAAAACAATAAGTCCCCCAAACTTTGTTTGGGAGACTTAATTATTTGACCTTGAGGTCAAAGGTTAAGGTCCCACGAAGGTCATTATGGTACGCGACACACCACCTTATGGTCATGCACCCACATACCAAATATCATTGACCTATCTCGAAAGACAAAAATGTTATGGCCCGGACAAGAAAATACTATTTAAAAAACCAATTATTTGACCTTGAGGTCAAAGGTCAAGGTCCCACTAAGGTCATTACGGTATGTGACACACCGCCTTATGGTCATGCACCCACAAACCAAATATAATTGACCTATCTGGAAAGACAAAACAGTTATGGTCCGGACAAGCTTCGCTGAGAAGAAGCAGAAGCGGAAGCGAAAGAAAAAATCAGACTAAAACAATATGTCTCCCTTCGTTCACTCTAAACATCAATTAAAAGGTCAGTCATGCATGTCCCAGTCTGAACATCAATTAAAAGGTCAGTCATGCATGTCACAGTCTAAACATCAATTAAAAGGTCAGTCATGCATGTCACAGTTTAAACATCAAGTAAAAGGTCAGTCATGCATGTCAGAGTCTACACATCAATTAAAAGGTCAGTCATGCATGTCAGAGTCTACACACATCAATTAAAAGGTTTACATTCTAGACTAATGACAGTTAAACCACTAGACTACTAGAACTGAATTTGTACTTACTCTTGGTAACATTGTTATACTGTAAAAATAATGTCTAGCATTGTATAGGATCATATCTGCTTAGGTCGATTACATACAAAAAAGGGAAGAGGGTTACAAGGAATGTTATATAAATTTATATCTGTAGTGTTATATGATTCATTAAATTCAAAAAATAGAGGTTAAATATCCTAAAAGTAATATTAAATTTATTTATATTAATCAACTCCTGTATTTAGAATCATCATTTTTAATGATGTTCAATCTGATATTCCAAATATTAAAATATGACAAAACTCAGTTTTACCTAATCTTGATTCGCTACGGTGATACATTGACTGACATTATTTGACCGCAAGTGTGTCAAGTACGAAGCAGTATATTTTAATGATAAATGGCAAAGCCAGTTCTTTAGTTGTTTGATCTTTACTGAAGATCCTTACTTCACCTCCAGGTGACCTTTAGATGAAATTAATTAAAACACTACTGGAAAAACTGTGCCAAAATGTAGAAAAGACAAATTCTCAGAGAGTACTAGCCGCTCACCTTCTTCTTCCAATATTATCGAACTTGGATGAAAGGTTATAGTTGTGTCAGGTGCTACCGTTAATATAGTGTAGTGCATTTAGCATACATTGTATGATATTAAACAGATTCAATGAAATTTTGATTAAAACAGTGGAACATGTCTAAAATGACCCCTGAATAAACCGAAATCCTCCTATATAAACCTAACTTTAATTACAGTCCAAATGTAGGAAATCTTTGTTAATTTAACCTTTATAAACCAAACATAAGTTGGTCACAAAGGGTTTCGGTATAGACACAGTCTTCGAAATTAAGCGGTAGTCTGAAGCCTGATGCATGTAAAATTGTACACGGGCGTATAAAATGAGTAGTTCCACAAGCCCGATGGGCTGGTGAAAAAAAAAGTCATATAGTTTCAAAAGTTGATTTCATAAGATATTGTGTGTAGATATTAAGCTTATTATTCTCCGTTTTCAGTTGCTGCCGAGGCAGTGCAAAAAATGGGTAGGCAAACAAGTCCTTTTAAGATTTTCCGATGTTCAAAATAGTAATCCATTTCGGTTTAAAGAAACTTTAATTTCGTTCAATATCAAATAAAAATGGCACCAGGAGAAACGGGGCACAATCAGGCACTGTGCTACGGGAAATGTTGATCAAAGCTACTTTTAACCAAACGAACTTTTGATTTATTTTTTCTCAATCCTGTGACATAAAATCCGAGTTCTCATATATAATATGTTCATATTTGCAAAGGTTGGTCATTCAAAATTCGTTGAAGTGAGATTTTTATTGATCCGATTCCAAATCCGATCGATATTTTTATCTAAAATTGCGATCTATTTATAGAAGTGTTGACAGACCTGTGTCAACGTTAATACCTCTACAGTTAAAAAATAGACTTTAACTACAGCAGTTTTGCTCCATTGTTGCACTCTGATTTGAGGTCTGACAAATAATAATTACAGCCTTTACTTGCTTCAGTTTATGACTGTCAGTGTCAATATACAATGTTAGTTCGTGCTATATTTGCATTCCCCAGCTATCTATATATACAGTAAAACCCCGCTTTATTGCCCCTCGATTCACCGCCAAACTCGTGTATCACCAAGAATTTCTGCAGTTCCGTTTTCCATATGTAGTAATAACCCCGTTAAAATGCCAAACTCACATACCGCCATCCGCCACGGTAATTAAAGATCAAACGATCAATTTACTGTTATTTAAACCTTGATCATAATACCAATCAATAATGTCACACCTCGTTGATTTTAGAAGTGCTTGTCAATCAAGGTAAGTAAACAAGCAGTCAAGGCTAATAGATATCGCTGTGAAAACAGTTAATTGTTTTCTTTACAATAAAATTGTACAACCCTGAACTGATTACTTTTCATTCTGAATAAAAAAAAAACTTAATAAATTTGTTTGTGTGTTCTTTTCATTTGTGTTCGCGGCCGCTAAAAAAATGTGGAAATTAAACTCAACGGAAAAATCCCAGAAAATAATAAGAGATATATATGTATTTCTAACCCTAACATGGCAATTTAATTGACAGATGTATGTTACGGTTGAATGTGCTTACTGCAAGGTGTGATAAATGTCAGATTACCAACGAAAATTGTTTACTTAAAGGGGCATTATCTGCCAAAATCGTAAATTTTTGTTACCCACAAAAACTATCAGATATGATTGATGCCTTAATAAAACGTGTTTCTGTAACTTATAAATGTTATGAAATGTACGCGCATCTGGGAAAAAAGGTGCAACTGCTCGTGTTTTGAGATCAATCAAGAAATGGACGTCATCTTATTAATTATCGATATTGTTTACGGAGTTTGCCGAATCGTCATTAAATCAGTACAACAATGCACTTATTTCTTATTTTCTTTGAATCTGCTTTTAGTCGGCGTTAATTACGGACAAAGAACCATGCAAGTTTGCAGTTAATAAGCGACAAAATACAAATTATTTGTTTTTACCTGTCACTAGTAAGGTCGGTTGCATATGGAGAAAGCGAGGTCAAATTATTTGCTTGCAAGGAAATAATAAACAGATGGTAATTTTCGTTCTCAAAAGGCGAAAAGTGGTACGATAAGCTGTTTAATGTGAAATATTTACCTTTATTTCATCATTTAAAGCTATTTACCAATTTCCAAAAGATAGAATTTTTTTGGTCAAAATCATAGCTAATGCCTCTTTAACAATTACAGGTAGAGGGATAAACTTGTCATCATTTGTGTTAATTAGTCATTAAATTCAAATTTTCTATTTCTAGTGATAACATTCAACAGTGTAACGTATTCTTTAAAAAAAGGAGTAAATGACATGTAAATATACAATGTATTTGTTTATTTAATTATCTTTATACATTGCATAACAGATGAAAATTACACAAAGAAATATCATAAAAAAGTTTTAAATAAACAAAACAAAATAAACAATGAACGACGCAACAAAATTGTAAGTGATAATACTCATTTCCAGTAAACTTGTCAAAATCAAATCGTCAGTCATTCCAAATTTAAAATCAAACTGTTGATTTCCGGTTTTCTGTACTTAATCAGTTTATCGCCAAACTCGTTATAACGCCAAAATCTGGCTGGACAGATGGTGGCGGTTTAACGAAGTTATACTGTAGTTGGACCGTTGAGCAAATTGGCATAGACATAATACTTCTGCAGAAGGCTACACAAATATGACTTTTTACATTTTGTGTGGTATTAATTAAAAGCATAGTGATATTTAAAAAAAAAAAAAGGGGGGGGGGGGGTACATATTAAAAATTATCACCAAATTATATTTCACACGCAATGATGACACCACAAGTTTTTGCTACAAGAGTCTTATAACAATATTGGTTGTGATGATGATGAGTAGGAGGAGGATGAGATGGACAGTGATGATAATATGGAATATACTCATTACTGAGGATGCTAATGACAATATGATTTTAGAATTTTCAAGAGATTAATATAAACATGGACCCAAAATAAAGTGTCTTTGTTTTTTTACTTGCTTTCTGGTCTTCCCTAATGCATAATTGACATATGCATGTCCACATAATATTTGGTACATCATCATGTTTTGAGCTTTGGTGGTTTGAACTAATGGTCATTAATGCAGTTTTCAAATTCGGGCCTATAGAATTGATGGTGGGCCTGTAAATATTTGAACAGTAAAGCGTGAAGACTATAGACAGGTATCACTGTTGTTCCATAACACCAAAAATAAAATAATTTCTACTAAAACTCATACCTGGTTCTGTCCTACTTGATGACTGTAATATCTTCTCTCTGTCACCTGAAATACAGTTTGTTATTCTCATGCTTTATTACCTCATATAAATTGTATATATTATTTGTTTTGTACTATGTCAACTTGTGGAGATGGATTTTTATAGCTCACTGAAACAACAGTCCACATGTATTTATGTCAATTCACTCTGACATATTCAGTCCACAAGTATTTATGTCAATTCACTCTGACATATTCAGTCCACAAGTATTTATGTCAATTCACTCTGACATATTCAGTCATTACCAGAACTAAGAGCCAACCAGTCTTTCCTCTAATTCCTTAATACTGTGTGCTTAAAAATAGCAGAGAAGAAACAAATACCATTTTTTTATTGTTTGCTTTGATCCAATCTCAATCAAACCCACGTTATTCAGTACTCAAGAGGGCAGCACAAGACCATTACATCACCGAAATGGTCTATATTATTTCTAGAATATGTATGTCTTTAAAGGAACTAACATTATTCTCAGAAAAAAATGCATCTCCTTATTAAAACTTGTGCTTGTATATCATTGTAAAACATAAGAAACTGAATATTACCCAATTGTTCTATAGCTTTAGACAAATGTTCTTAATGGAATTTTCATATCTTGTTGTTGGCTGGTTGGTTTATGGTGTTTAATGCCACTTTCAACAATATTTCAGTTATATCTTGGCGGTCAGTTTTATTGCAAGTCACTGACAAACTTTATCACATAATGTTGTATTGAGTACATCTAGCCATGAACAGGGTTCGAACTCACAATGTTAGTTGTGATAGGCACTGATAGCTCATGACCACGACAGCCCCCCATATCTTTTGTCATATTAAAATCTTTTAATTTTCATTTAGATCATAATACTATTTCCTTACTGAAATAACATTGTTATATTTGCATGGTAAACATAATTTGCTTAACAACTTTTCCATGAGGTATCTCCCCTGTGCATTTCTTGTAAATATATTAATAATTCATAATAACAAAGCAACTGTCTTGCATCTATGTGCCTTCCAAATCAGACATCAATACCAATTAATAACAAGGACTTAACTACAGACCTAATCAAAGAATCTGGACAGTTTTACAGCATTAGTTGTTCCTGGTGACAAACATTTACAATCATTACAGTCCTGAAACAGAAAATCTATTTGTACTACAGCAGTCCTCACAATGAGCACAGGTCCTCCAGCCCAAGACCAGTAAAACTTTGCTTGCACCAGTAAATTTTTCAAGTTTTAATTTAGAACTTTATAAAAATAAATTCAAGAATTTCATTTAGACCAGTAAATTCAAATTAAAACATTTGTGGGTTATGGTGTTTAATGCCACTTTCAACAATATTCCAGCTATATCGTAGCGGTTAGTTTTATTAGTGGAGGAAACAGTAGTACCCAGAGAAAACCGCAGACATGCCACAAGTCACTGACAAACTTTATCACATAATGTTGTATTGAGTACATCTCACCATGAGCAGGATTTGAACTCACAACGCTAGTGGTAATAGGTACTGATTGCACAGGTAGTTGTAAATCCAACTACCATATGATCACCACCACGATAGCCCCTAGAATGAATAAGAACAAAAGTGAACATAAAAGTAAATATATCTGTAACTATGGTCAATATCAAGAGTAAAAGTACAGGATTTTATCTTACTAAATTCATTTCATCAGCTCCACATTCCTCGGCTATTGAAGATGACCTTGATATGACCTTTTCCCTGAGAGTTTTTGCAAGATCAGCTTTGGTACCAACTACCAGTATTGGCATCTGGTTACCAGCAAACTGTTCTGGGTCGTAGTCATACCTACAACAAAAGGTCATACAGCAGTCCCTTTCTTATAATATAAGACTACCCCTTCTGCTACGAAAACTGATCTTTAATAGATCTATAATGTAGAAAAAATTATATCTTAACAAGAATGTGCCAGTTATGGTGTTTAACTCCATTTTCCACAATATTTCAGTTATATCATGGCAGTCAGTTTTATTGGTGAAGGAAACCAGATTACCCGAAGAAAACCACTGACCTGTCGCAACTTTGTCTTTAAAACAGGAGTGGCCTGACTCAAGGGGAACAATTTAATGTATCTGAAATTTGGCCTGATAACAGGGATGGCCTCTGGTAAGAGTGGCTTGATAAGAGGAAACTAATGTACCCCATCATAGATGAAATGTGTTGTTGTTGCATTAATAAATTTGATATGTTCATGCTATTATTCTAATATTATATTTATTTACATACATATAAATTAATTTTAGAGTCACATGTCATTTTTTACGTGTTTTGATATGATTAAAAAGTTGAGGTTATTTTCCAATGTACGGAATCTGAAAATAGACGTCGTTCTCAAGGCATCGCGTGCCATTGTCATCAGGTGATTTTCTTTAAATGAGGCACCTCTGGGGTTACACGGTGTATACAACCTGATTGAGGTTATTTCTTCATGAACCGAACAAAAAAATTGCCATCAATAGTTAAACAAGGGCAACGCAAAGCGTGGCATATCCCCTCGCCTAACAATTTGACCCTGTGACCTTGAAAATCAATAGGGTTCCAGATTCTCTTAAGAACTATGTATGTACCAAGTTTGGTCAAAATCCATTGAAAGATGTTGATTCTAGAGTGTTCACAAGGATGTTATGTGGTAAAAATTTGACCCCTTGACCTTTGACCTTGAAAATCAATAGGGTTCCAGACTCTCATAAGGACTAAGTATGTACCAAGTTTGGTGAAAATCCATTGAATGATGTTGATTCTAGTGTTCACAAGGATGTCACATGGTAAACATTTGACCTGGTGACCTTGACCTTTAACCTATGACCTTGAAAATCGATAGGATTCCAGATTCTCTTAAGGACTAAGTATGTACCAAGTTTGGTCAAAATCCATTGAAGGATGTTGATTTTAGAGTGTTCACAAAGATGTTACGGAAGGACGGACGGACGGTAGCGTTACTATACCCCTTCGCAACTTCGTTGGCGAGGGGATAATAAAAACATGAACCGATATTAAACTTGTTTATGTACATGTATACTCAGGTCAATCATAAATAATATGTTGGTACAGGGAGAACTTGGTGTTTTTTCCTAAAACCAGGTGATTAGATTTTGTCACTTGCCATGTTAAATTTTGACACTTCACCTATTCCTATATTTTATTTTAGTGCTTACTTTTTCTACCAATATTAAAACACATTACTGAAACATATGGAAAAGAATGAATGAACCACAATATAAATATTTAATACAATGCTTCCTGATGTGTACCAAGGACAGGAAATACCTATCCTTCCGGAGTACTTGTTCCAATTCCTGATTTTTGTGTTCGTTTCTGTTGTACAAACTTTGGTAATTGTAGGCCCTTCTATCTCTAATGTGATACAGCTAAAACTCGACATTTGAGGGGGTTAGGGTTATATTTAAGTTATATCATGGCAGTCAGTTTTATTGTTGGAGGAAACCAGAGTACCTGGAGAAAACCACCTCCTGCCACAAGACACTGACAAACTTTATCACATAATGTTGTATCGAGCGCATCTCACCTGTGCGAGATTCGAACTCACAACGTTAGTGGTGATAGGCACTGATTGCATATGTAATTGTATATCCAACTACCATACGATCACGACCACAACAGTCCCTCAACATTTGAAATCTGACAAAACTCAAAACCATAATCATCTACTGGTAAAACTTATAAAGGCAGTCAAAAAGTACCAACACCATTGTATACAGACAAACAATATGAACATAGTAGTGAAATGTAACTGCAAAATAATGTTATCATTTAAAATGGGAGGAAAACATAATGATTTTTAAAATATTCAATTTTTATTGTTACCCAACAACAGTATTTTCGTCATACCCATTATTTGAATCTTTTGCATCATTCCTATTTAAAACTTCAGCCAACCATCTATGTAGGTTCTGGTGAGACTTTCTGTTGGTCAAGTCATGGACTAAAATAATACCTGAATTTTAAATATAAAAATATAATAAAAGCATCAGAGATGAGCCAGCTGAGTTCCTTTATATCATTAAAATTCTTCATGAATTTTTTTTTAACTGCGAGATATTCTTGATTCACAGTTTGTTAATAAATTTGGCTTGAATCTGTTCAGGATCTATTTTTGAACATACTAAATTGAACATTTTCACACAAGGGGCATAACTTTTAAAATTTTTGAACACAAATTATGGTTTTTCGAACTAGACTAGAGATATTGTCGATATATATTATTGTGTATAAATTTGGTTTGAATCTGTTCATGAATAAACATGGACGAAATACCAGTTATGATAAAATATTGATATGAGCGTCAACTCTGATTTAAAAGTAAAATACTGTCAAATTTGCCAATGCAGTCACTTCTGTTAAGCAGTCACCTGTATTAAGAGGTTACTTTTTTCTTGCCCTTTCACAGAAAATTTCAACTTAAATGATCCTCTTTTAAAAGGTCACCTCTCTTATATAACCACTTTTTCTTTGTCCCAAGGGTGACCTCTTAAAACAGGTTTGACTGTAATAAATAATCAAGACTAATAGGTTCTAGACAGTATAGAGACATGATCCCGGTAGCTGGATTACGACTTCTGCAGTCCTATGACAGTATAGAAACATTATCTGTGTAGCTGGATTATGACTTCTGTCGTCAAATGACAGTATAGACATGATCCGGATAGCTGGATTATGATTCTGCAGTCATATGACCGTATATAGACAACATCTGGATGGCTGGATTATGACTTTTGCAGCGAGTCATAATTTTATAGAGGCATTATCTGGGTGGCTGGATTAGGACTTCTGTCGTCATATGACAGTGTAGACATTATCTTGGTATCAATCATGCCTTGTGTCCAACTTTGTATATAGTTTTCTCTCATGAACATCCATATACAATGTACATACTCTTGCCGAAAAAGAAAGTTGTTGTTAAATTAATAATATATTTTATTATCATAAAAGTTCATTAAAGTGAGTACTAATTTTATTGAAAATCCCTGAGACCTTCTTGGCGTCAGTAATTTAGAAAAGAAAAGCCATGACAGTAAACTGGCTATATATAAATATTGGATCAATGTAGCATACTCGTGGAGTTTACAGTCAATTTAAATAAAAAATCTATAATGTTAATTTTAAAGAGAATATCAAATTGCAAATCTGAAAAGATTTTACCAATTGTAAATCTATAAACTGTTTACACAGAGATGTGTCTTGCCAAATGATGTCGCCAAGAAAGTTTCGACCCATTTTATACATGATCCATGTTTGAGGGGTTTTTCTTTGTTTTTCTGCATTTAAAGAAAATGTTATTGAAGGAGATGGTCCTAAAAATCAAACCCAATCAAAAATGGACTTGTATGAAACCACAGTTAATGCTGTCTTGGTTAACTGATTATAACCAGAGGCTACGTGGGGTTGCAATTGCTGTCATGCCAAGTACACCCCACTCATGAAAAACAGAAATCGTAGTCTATTGGATATAATTAAAGAACACTATTTTTGCATGTTTATTTACTACCACTGGGTTAATACCACTGTTGGTGGATTTGTTAGTTCTGAAGTTTTCCCATAGGGCCCTATGTAAACTATGTCCTGTGGCGGTGGCCATCTTGAATTTCCGATAGACAAAAAAACCCACAAAACTTTGTAGAGGTCTATCCCCTCATCATTCTCACCAAATTTCAGTTCAATTGGTCAAGTGGTTTCAGAGGAGTTCTTTGAAATTTCAGCCAATCAGAACACATAATTGGCCCTGGCGGCCATGTTTTAAATTTGATCAGCCAAATATAAAAACTTTGTAGAGATCCACCCAAGGAATATTCCTGCCAAGTTTGGTTCCAAATGGCCCAATGGTTTCAGAGGAGAAGATTGAAATGTTTACGACGGACGCCAAGTGATGGCAATAGCTCATATGACCCTTCTGGTCAGGTGAGCTAAAAAGTAAGTGGATCCAATGAAAATGTTAACTGATAGAATTAAATATATACAAAAAATTCTTGTACTTTTTATGTCACTCTATGATTTAAAGAAAAATAGAATAATTAAGACAGCATTAAATGTGAGAAGTTCCTACCAGGGTGCTCATCAGTCAGGGGGTAGGAACTTCATAAATAAAAAATGGAATCGAATACAATTAATAAACAGATATAGAATGTAGCATAATACAAAATAAAATCAAACATCAACAATATATTACAACCAATACACAATGTAATCAAGTATAAACATATAATAAACAAGGGCAACGCCTAAAAACTGGTCGCCATGATATAGGTGAAATATTGCTGAAAGTGGCATAAAACACCAAAAATTCAAATTCAAATTACAACAAAAAATACACAATGTACCTGTAATCAAGAATAAACAATATATAATAATACACAATGTAATCAAGCAAAAACATACAACAAAAAAAAAGAAAAAAAAGGTCCCGGGTGATTCAATGAGTTAGGTCATTGGATCTAACAGTTCATACAAGCCTATCACCAATACAGCGTGCGTTCGCACCCGGCTTTGTAAATTGGTCACCATGATATAGGTGAAATATTGCTGAAAGTGGCATAAAACACCAAAAATTCAAATTCAAATTACAACAAAAAATACACAATGTACCTGTAATCAAGAATAAACAATATATAATAATACACAATGTAATCAAGCAAAAACATACAACAAAAAAAAGGTCCCGGGTGGTTCAATGAGTTAGGTCATTGGATCTAACAGCTCATACAAGCCTATCACCAATATGGCGTGGGTTCGCACCCGGCTTTGTAAATTGGTCGCCATGATATTGCTGAAAGTGGCATAAAACACCAAAAATTCAAATTACAACAAAAAATACACAATATACCTGTAATCAAGAATAAACAATATATAATAATACACAATGTAATCAAACAAAAACATACAGTTTCTATACTGAATTATGACAGGAGAAGTCATCATCCAGCTACCCGGATAATGTTTCTATACTGTCATATGAGAGGAGAAGTCATTATCCAGCTACCCTGATACTGTCATATGACAGGAGACATCATCATCCAGCTACCCGGATACTGTCATATGACAGGAGAAGTCATCATCCAGCTACCCGGATAATGTTTCTATACTGTCATATGAGAGGAGAAGTCATTATCCAGCTACCCTGATACTGTCATATGACAGGAGACATCATCATCCAGCTACCCGGATACTGTCATATGACAGGAGAAGTCATCATCCAGCTACCCAGATAATGTTTCTATACTGTCATATGACAGGAGAAGTCATCATCCAGCTACCCGGATAATGTTTCTATACTGAATTATGACAGGAGAAGTCATCATCCAGCTACCCAGATAATGTTTCTATACTGAATTATGACAGGAGAAGTCATCATCCAGCTACCCGGATAATGTTTCTATACTGTCATATGAGAGGAGAAGTCATCATCCAGCTACCCGGATAATGTTTCTATACTGACATATGACAGGAGAACACTAGGAAATAGAAAATAAATGTGTTTACAATATGTCAGTCTTATTGCATCTGAAAAAAAATCTTTTTTCTTGATTAAGACATATAAATTTTATTATCAAATGACTAATAGACCATTTGCCAATTCCAATTCCGAACTAAAACTGGATTTGCTTTGCATTTAGATTTGTACTGGTATTATGAAAGGTAACCGGACAACAATTGGATGTTATCATTCAAATTAAAGTACATGCAAATTATTCGAATCCTACATACATTTAAATTCTTTCAACTACGTTTTCTATTTTTTGATACAATTTCATTAAACAGGAACCAGGTATTAAACATCAGCTGCATCTCATTAATATGTAACCAATGATCTGTTGTTGATTGCTCTCTATAAATCATGTGACATATCAGACCAGTACGTACCAGTTTGTAACTGGTTCAAAATATGAAACATTACCCCAAAAAACACACAGTAACCAACAATTGGCAAATCGACTATTAGAAAGCAAGAACTGTTTTAACATAACAATAGTTTAAACATCTTTACTTACCACACATAACTCTTATTAAAAATCTTGAACTTCAAATCATGCGAAATCATGCAAGTAAACATACTAAAATATTAAATAGCTAAAAACAAACAAACAAAGGAGTAGGTATGATAAGGGTCGATTTTGGCCCAATCTCAGAAACTGTTTATATAGATATCATATTAAACACAATCATTGAAAGGCAAGAAAAATAATTTTTTGGATGATTTCACTTTGTCCTTTGTTGCTTAGCAACGTAAATGGAGGAGGGTCCAATTAATCATTGGAAATTCAAATATGGTGGTTTTATTTTACGTACCTTGCAGTCTTTTCGACAAAATGTTATATTCTGTGTATGTACACTCTAAAAATAATATTCCAATTCTCTATGGTAGCATATAGTATTTTTGCGTAGTTATGTCACCCTAGCAACGGTTTTGTAAATTAAAAATTAGCCTGTATTATTGCAATTAAAGGTTGAATTTTGACATCTGCGATCTTTTGACTTGTTATTTGGCTAAGCAGTACTTTTTGTCAAGTTATACACTCTACAAATGTCATTTCAGATTTCATATTTCAAAAGTACATTTTGATATTTTTATTCATAGCTATGCCTCGTCCTTAGCAACAGGTTCCCTGTGCATATTATTTTGCTGTAGATCTCATGGACCTTTTATTCAATCAAGATGAAATTTTCTACAACGACGTTTTAGCAGAAAAATCTTATCATTTACTAACCAGTATATATTATAAGTATTCCTTAAACTTTACAATGTCCCTAGTAACCAAATATTATCCATAGCAACCACAGAAACTCGTCAATTCCGAGCTCTGTAAATTGCTTTTTTTTAAATCTTTTTATAACCGAATGTTGATCTTTTAAATGTTTAAATCATGAGAGGAAATAATTTTCAGTAAATATAATCCCAAAAGGAACCAAGTCAACTGCGTAAAATGGTAAATCTGAGCTGCAGCGGCAGGTAAGAACATGATCCATGTTGAATTTAAACAAATTTAAAATGTGGACACGGATGCCATACCCCTCTAACTGAAAAACTCCAAAATCGAATTGTTCTGTCAATGGTTGCTAGAAACAACATATCCATATATCAAATCAATCGGTTGAGGCTTTAAACGTTATGGCACTGAAATATCGTCCTGACGGACGTACGTCGCGTACATACTTTCGTCCGAATGAGTTAGCACTTATACATCAAACAGAAGAGAGGAAAAATAACAAATTAACATACTAGTAGACCTTTAGATGTAAAATCTTCGGTCCTGGTGGTTGTACATTCATCATGATGAGAAGCTGTGTTTCTTTTTTGTAAAATAAAATTCAGTTAAAAACATATATGCATTATGAGCTAGAAATAGCAAAACATTTGAACAGGGGGACAAAATCAGTAGAAGGTAGTCAAAAATGAAGCTTTTATTTTCCAATTTCTTTGCATGTACATTGTATATTGTATACTTTTGTTTTATTGAAACTGTATTACATAGTTTCGGAGCCATCGTGATCGAATGGTAGTTGGATTTGCAACTAACTATGCAATCAGTGCCTATCCCCATTACAGTTGTCAGTTGAAATCCCGCTCAAGAAAGGTGTTCTCAATACAACGTTTGCAAGGGACTTGCGATAAGTCGGTAGTTTTCTCCGAAACTCCGGTTTCCTCCACCAATAAAACTGAAATATTTTTAAAAGTGGCTGTAAACACTATAAAACTGAAACATGGTTAAAAGTGGCTTTAAACACCACGACCATAAACCCCTCTCCCCTGTATATTTTCTGAGTTCCGGAGGTGGAATATATAGGGCACATATATAGATCGCCAAACAATGTTTATTTATAAACAAAATATCATAATACATGTACATAGTTAATTTTATTTTAAATACAAACATTAAAAAGCAAAGACACAATAATAATCAAATAAATCATGAAAACCTAACCCATCACTGCATGACTCTACCATATATCATTAATGGACTAATGTGACTCTACCATATATCATTAATGGACTAATGTGACCATACCATATATCATTAATGGACTAATGTGACTCTACCATATATCATTAATGGACTAACGTGACTCTACCATATATCATTAATGGACTAATGTGACTCTACCATATATCATTAATGGACTAATGTGACTCTACCATATATCATTAATGGACTAATGTGACTCTACCATATATCATTAATGGACTAATGTGACTCTACCATATATCATTAATGGACTAATGTGACTCTACCATATATCATTAATGGACTAATATGACCATACCATATATCATTAATGGACTAATTGTACAGGGGGACAAAATCAGTAGAAGGTAGTCAAAAATGAAGCTTTCATTTTCCAATTTCTTTGCATGTATATTGTATACTTTTGTTTTATTGAAACTGTATTACATAGTTTCGGAGCCATCGTGATCGAATGGTAGTTGGATTTGCAACTAACTATGCAATCAGTGCCTATCCCCATTACAGTTGTCAGTTGAAATCCCGCTCAAGAAAGGTGTTCTCAATATAACGTTTGCAAGGGACTTGCGATAAGTCGGTAGTTTTCTCCGAAACTCCGGTTTCCTCCACCAATAAAACTGAAATATTTTTAAAAGTGGCTGTAAACACTATAAAATTGAAACATGGTTAAAAGTGGCTTTAAACACCATGACCATAAACCCCTCTCCCCTGTATATTTTCTGAGTTCCGGAGGTGGAATATATAGGGCACATATATAGATCGCCAAACAATATGTTTATTTATAAACAAAATATCATGATACATGTACATAGTTAATTTTATTTTAAATACAAACATTAAAAAGCAAAGACACAATAATAATCAAATAAATCATGAAAACCTAACCCATCACTGCATGACTCTACCATATATCATTAATGGACTAACGTGACTCTACCATATCTCATTAATGGACTAATGTGACTCTACCAATATCATTAATGGACTAATGTGACCATACCATATATCATTAATGGACTAATGTGACTCTACCATATCTCATTAATGGACTAATGTGACTCTACCATATATCATTAATGGACTAATGTGACTCTACCATATATCATTAATGGACTAACGTGACTCTACCATATCTCATTAATGGACTAATGTGACTCTACCATATATCATTAATGGACAAACGTGACTCTACCATATATCATTAATGGACTAATGTGACTCTACCATATATCATTAATGGACTAACGTGACTCTACCATATATCATTAATGGATTAACGCGACTCATTAATGGACTAATGTGACCATACCATTTATCATTAATGGACTAACGTGACTTTACTATATATCATTAATGGACTAACGTGACTCTACCATATATCATTAATGGACTAATGTGACTATACCATATATCATTAATGGACTAATATGACCATACCATATATCATTAATGGACTAACGTGACTCTACCATATCTCATTAATGGACTAATGTGACTCTACCAAATATCATTAATGGACTAATGTGACCATACCATATATCATTAATGGACTATCGTGACTCTACCATATATCATTAATGGACTAATGTGACTCTACCATATATCATTAATGGACTAACGTGACTCTACCATATATCATTAATGGACTAATTGTACAGGGGGACAAAATCAGTAGAAGGTAGTCAAAAATGAAGCTTTCATTTTCCAATTTCTTTGCATGTATATTGTATACTTTTGTTTTATTGAAACTGTATTACATAGTTTCGGAGCCATCGTGATCGAATGGTAGTTGGATTTGCAACTAACTATGCAATCAGTGCCTATCCCCATTACAGTTGTCAGTTGAAATCCCGCTCAAGAAAGGTGTTCTCAATATAACGTTTGCAAGGGACTTGCGATAAGTCGGTAGTTTTCTCCGAAACTCCGGTTTCCTCCACCAATAAAACTGAAATATTTTTAAAAGTGGCTGTAAACACTATAAAATTGAAACATGGTTAAAAGTGGCTTTAAACACCATGACCATAAACCCCTCTCCCCTGTATATTTTCTGAGTTCCGGAGGTGGAATATACAGGGCACATATATAGATCGCCAAACAATATGTTTATTTATAAACAAAATATCATGATACATGTACATAGTTAATTTTATTTTAAATACAAACATTAAAAAGCAAAGACACAATAATAATCAAATAAATCATGAAAACCTAACCCATCACTGCATGACTCTACCATATATCATTAATGGACTAACGTGACTCTACCATATCTCATTAATGGACTAATGTGACTCTACCAATATCATTAATGGACTAATGTGACTCTACCATATATCATTAATGGACTAATGTGACTCTACCATATCTCATTAATGGACTAATGTGACTCTACCATATATCATTAATGGACTAATGTGACTCTACCATATATCATTAATGGACTAACGTGACTCTACCATATCTCATTAATGGACTAATGTGACTCTACCATATATCATTAATGGACAAACGTGACTCTACCATATATCATTAATGGACTAATGTGACTCTACCATATATCATTAATGGACTAACGTGACTCTACCATATATCATTAATGGACTAATGTGACTCTACCATATATCATTAATGGACTAACGTGACTCTACCATATCTCATTAATGGACTAATGTGACTCTACCATATATCATTAATGGACAAACGTGACTATACCAAATATCATTAATGGACTAACGTGACTCTACCATATATCATTAATGGACTAATATGACCATACCATATATCATTAATGGACTAACGTGACTCTACCATATCTCATTAATGGACTAATGTGACTCTACCAAATATCATTAATGGACTAATGTGACTCTACCATATATCATTAATGGACTAATGTGACCATACCATATATCATTAATGGACTAACGTGACTTTACTATATATCATTAATGGACTAACGTGACTCTACCATATATCATTAATGGACTAATGTGACTCTACCATATATCATTAATGGACTAACGTGACTTTACAATATATCATTAATGGACTAATTGAACAGGGGGACAAAATCAGTAGAAGGTAGTCAAAAATGAAGCTTTTATTTTCCAATTTCTTTGCATGTATATTGTATACTTTTGTTTTATTGAAACTGTATTACATAGTTTCGGAGCCGTCGTGATCGAATGGTAGTTGGATTTGCAACTAACTATGCAATCAGTGCCTATCCCCATTACAGTTATCAGTTGAAATCCCGCTCAAGAAAGGTGTTCTCAATACAACGTTTGCAAGGGACTTGCGATAAGTCTGTATTTTTCTCCGAAACTCCGGTTTTCTCCACCAATAAAACTGAAATATTTTTAAAAGTGGCTGTAAACACTATAAAACTGAAACATGGTTAAAAGTGGCTTTAAACACCACGACCATAAACCCCTCTCCCCTGTATATTTTCTGAGTTCCGGAGGTGGAATATATAGGGCACATATATAGATCGCCAAACAATATGTTTATTTATAAACAAAATATCATGATACATGTACATAGTTAATTTTATTTTAAATACAAACATTAAAAAGCAAAGACACAATAATAATCAAATAAATCATGAAAACCTAACCCATCACTGCATGACTCTACCATATATCATTAATGGACTAATGTGACTCTACCATATATCATTAATGGACTAATGTGACTCTACCAAATATCATTAATGGACTAATGTGACCATACCATATATCATTAATGGACTAACGTGACTCTACCATATATCATTAATGGACTAACGTGACTCTACCAAATATCATTAATGGACTAATGTGACCATACCATATATCATTAATGGACAAACGTGACTATACCATATATCATTAATGGACTAATATGACCATACCATATATCATTAATGGACTAATGTGACTCTACCATATATCATTAATGGACTAATGTGACTCTACCATATATCATTAATGGACTAACGTGACTCTACCATATATCATTAATGGACTAACGTGACTCATTAATGGACTAATGTGACCATACCATATATCATTAATGGACTAATGTGACTTTACTATATATCATTAATGGACTAACGTGACTCTACCATATATCATTAATGGACTAACGTGACTCTACCATATATCATTAATGGACTAATGTGACTCTACCATATATCATTAATGGACTAACGTGACTTTACAATATATCATTAATGGACTAATTGAACAGGGGGACAAAATCAGTAGAAGGTAGTCAAAAATGAAGCTTTTATTTTCCAATTTCTTTGCATGTATATTGTATACTTTTGTTTTATTGAAACTGTATTACATAGTTTCGGAGCCGTCGTGATCGAATGGTAGTTGGATTTGCAACTAACTATGCAATCAGTGCCTATCCCAATTACAGTTGTCAGTTGAAATCCCGCTCAAGAAAGGTGTTCTCAAAACAAAGTTTGCAAGGGACTTGCAAAAAGTCGGTAGTTTTCTCCGAAACTCCGGTTTCCTCCACCAATAAAACTGAAATATTTTTAAAAGTGGCTGTAAACACTATAAAACTGAAACATGGTTAAAAGTGGCTTTAAACACCATGACCATAAACCCCTCTCCCCTGTATATTTTCTGAGTTCCGGAGGTGGAATATATAGGGCACATATATAGATCGCCAAACAATATGTTTATTTATAAACAAAATATCATGATACATGTACATAGTTAATTTTATTTTAAATACAAACATTAAAAAGCAAAGACACAATAATAATCAAATAAATCATGAAAACCTAACCCATCACTGCATGACTCTACCATATATCATTAATGGACTAATGTGACTCTACCATATATCATTAATGGACTAACGTGACTCTACCATATATCATTAATGGACTAATGTGACTCTACCATATATCATTAATGGACTAATGTGACTCTACCATATATCATTAATGGACTAATGTGACCATACCATATATCATTAATGGACTAACGTGACTCTACCAAATATCATTAATGGACTAATGTGACCATACCATATATCATTAATGGACTAACGTGACACTACCATATATCATTAATGGACTAATGTGACTCTACCAAATATCATTAATGGACTAGTGTGACTCTACCATATATCATTAATGGACTAATGTGACTCTACCATATATCATTAATGGACTAATGTGACTCTACCATATATCATTAATGGACTAATGTGACCATACCATATATCATTAATGGACTAATGTGACTCTACCATATATCATTAATGGACTAATGTGACCATACCATATATCATTAATGGAATAACGTGACTATACCATATATCATTAATGGACTAATATGACCATACCATATATCATTAATGGACTAATGTGACTCTACTATATATCATTAATGGACTAACGTGACTCTACCATATCTCATTAATGGACTAATGTGACTCTACCAAATATCATTAATGGACTAACGTGACTCTACCAAATATCATTAATGGACTAATGTGACTCTACCATATATCATTAATGGACTAATGTGACTCTACCATATCTCATTAATGGACTAATGTGACTCTACCATATATCATTAATGGACTAATGTGACTCTACCATATATCATTAATGGACTAACGTGACTCTACCATATCTCATTAATGGACTAATGTGACTCTACCATATATCATTAATGGACAAACGTGACTCTACCATATATCATTAATGGACTAATGTGACTCTACCATATATCATTAATGGACTAACGTGACTCTACCATATATCATTAATGGATTAACGCGACTCATTAATGGACTAATGTGACCATACCATTTATCATTAATGGACTAACGTGACTCATTAATGGACTAACGAGACTTTACTATATATCATTAATGGACTAACGTGACTCTACCATATATCATTAATGGACTAATGTGACTCTACCATATATCATTAATGGACTAACGTGACTCTACCATATATCATTAATGGACTAATTGTACAGGGGGACAAAATCAGTAGAAGGTAGTCAAAAATGAAGCTTTCATTTTCCAATTTCTTTGCATGTATATTGTATACTTTTGTTTTATTGAAACTGTATTACATAGTTTCGGAGCCGTCGTGATCGAATGGTAGTTGGATTTGCAACTAACTATGCAATCAGTGCCTATCCCCATTACAGTTGTCAGTTGAAATCCCACTCAAGAAAGGTGTTCTAAATACAACGTTTGCAAGGGACTTGCGATAAGTCGGTAGTTTTCTCCGAAACTCCGGTTTCCTCCACCAATAAAACTGAAATATTTTTAAAAGTGGCTGTAAACACTATAAAACTGAAACATGGTTAAAAGTGGCTTTAAACACCATGACCATAAACCCCTCTCCCCTGTATATTTTCTGAGTTCCGGAGGTGGAATATATAGGGCACATATATAGATCGCCAAACAATATGTTTATTTATAAACAAAATATCATGATACATGTACATAGTTAATTTTATTTTAAATACAAACATTAAAAAGCAAAGACACAATAATAATCAAATAAATCATGAAAACCTAATCCATCACTGCATGACTCTACCATATATCATTAATGGACTAATGTGACTCTACCATATATCATTAATGGACAAACGTGACTATACCATATATCATTAATGGACTAATATGACCATACCATATATCATTAATGGACTAACGTGACTCTACCATATCTCATTAATGGACTAATGCGACTCTACCAAATATCATTAATGGACTAATGTGACTCTACCATATATCATTAATGGACTAATGTGACCATACCATATATCATTAATGGACTAACGTGACTTTACTATATATCATTAATGGACTAACGTGACTCTACCATATATCATTAATGGACTAATGTGACTCTACCATATATCATTAATGGACTAACGTGACTTTACAATATATCATTAATGGACTAATTGAACAGGGGGACAAAATCAGTAGAAGGTAGTCAAAAATGAAGCTTTTATTTTCCAATTTCTTTGCATGTATATTGTATACTTTTGTTTTATTGAAACTGTATTACATAGTTTCGGAGCCGTCGTGATCGAATGGTAGTTGGATTTGCAACTAACTATGCAATCAGTGCCTATCCCCATTACAGTTATCAGTTGAAATCCCGCTCAAGAAAGGTGTTCTCAATACAACGTTTGCAAGGGACTTGCGATAAGTCTGTATTTTTCTCCGAAACTCCGGTTTTCTCCACCAATAAAACTGAAATATTTTTAAAAGTGGCTGTAAACACTATAAAACTGAAACATGGTTAAAAGTGGCTTTAAACACCACGACCATAAACCCCTCTCCCCTGTATATTTTCTGAGTTCCGGAGGTGGAATATATAGGGCACATATATAGATCGCCAAACAATATGTTTATTTATAAACAAAATATCATGATACATGTACATAGTTAATTTTATTTTAAATACAAACATTAAAAAGCAAAGACACAATAATAATCAAATAAATCATGAAAACCTAACCCATCACTGCATGACTCTACCATATATCATTAATGGACTAATGTGACTCTACCATATATCATTAATGGACTAATGTGACTCTACCAAATATCATTAATGGACTAATGTGACCATACCATATATCATTAATGGACTAACGTGACTCTACCATATATCATTAATGGACTAACGTGACTCTACCAAATATCATTAATGGACTAATGTGACCATACCATATATCATTAATGGACAAACGTGACTATACCATATATCATTAATGGACTAATATGACCATACCATATATCATTAATGGACTAATGTGACTCTACCATATATCATTAATGGACTAATGTGACTCTACCATATATCATTAATGGACTAACGTGACTCTACCATATATCATTAATGGACTAACGTGACTCATTAATGGACTAATGTGACCATACCATATATCATTAATGGACTAATGTGACTTTACTATATATCATTAATGGACTAACGTGACTCTACCATATATCATTAATGGACTAACGTGACTCTACCATATATCATTAATGGACTAATGTGACTCTACCATATATCATTAATGGACTAACGTGACTTTACAATATATCATTAATGGACTAATTGAACAGGGGGACAAAATCAGTAGAAGGTAGTCAAAAATGAAGCTTTTATTTTCCAATTTCTTTGCATGTATATTGTATACTTTTGTTTTATTGAAACTGTATTACATAGTTTCGGAGCCGTCGTGATCGAATGGTAGTTGGATTTGCAACTAACTATGCAATCAGTGCCTATCCCAATTACAGTTGTCAGTTGAAATCCCGCTCAAGAAAGGTGTTCTCAAAACAAAGTTTGCAAGGGACTTGCAAAAAGTCGGTAGTTTTCTCCGAAACTCCGGTTTCCTCCACCAATAAAACTGAAATATTTTTAAAAGTGGCTGTAAACACTATAAAACTGAAACATGGTTAAAAGTGGCTTTAAACACCATGACCATAAACCCCTCTCCCCTGTATATTTTCTGAGTTCCGGAGGTGGAATATATAGGGCACATATATAGATCGCCAAACAATATGTTTATTTATAAACAAAATATCATGATACATGTACATAGTTAATTTTATTTTAAATACAAACATTAAAAAGCAAAGACACAATAATAATCAAATAAATCATGAAAACCTAACCCATCACTGCATGACTCTACCATATATCATTAATGGACTAATGTGACTCTACCATATATCATTAATGGACTAACGTGACTCTACCATATATCATTAATGGACTAATGTGACTCTACCATATATCATTAATGGACTAATGTGACTCTACCATATATCATTAATGGACTAATGTGACCATACCATATATCATTAATGGACTAACGTGACTCTACCAAATATCATTAATGGACTAATGTGACCATACCATATATCATTAATGGACTAACGTGACACTACCATATATCATTAATGGACTAATGTGACTCTACCAAATATCATTAATGGACTAGTGTGACTCTACCATATATCATTAATGGACTAATGTGACTCTACCATATATCATTAATGGACTAATGTGACTCTACCATATATCATTAATGGACTAATGTGACCATACCATATATCATTAATGGACTAATGTGACTCTACCATATATCATTAATGGACTAATGTGACCATACCATATATCATTAATGGAATAACGTGACTATACCATATATCATTAATGGACTAATATGACCATACCATATATCATTAATGGACTAATGTGACTCTACTATATATCATTAATGGACTAACGTGACTCTACCATATCTCATTAATGGACTAATGTGACTCTACCAAATATCATTAATGGACTAACGTGACTCTACCAAATATCATTAATGGACTAATGTGACTCTACCATATATCATTAATGGACTAATGTGACTCTACCATATCTCATTAATGGACTAATGTGACTCTACCATATATCATTAATGGACTAATGTGACTCTACCATATATCATTAATGGACTAACGTGACTCTACCATATCTCATTAATGGACTAATGTGACTCTACCATATATCATTAATGGACAAACGTGACTCTACCATATATCATTAATGGACTAATGTGACTCTACCATATATCATTAATGGACTAACGTGACTCTACCATATATCATTAATGGATTAACGCGACTCATTAATGGACTAATGTGACCATACCATTTATCATTAATGGACTAACGTGACTCATTAATGGACTAACGAGACTTTACTATATATCATTAATGGACTAACGTGACTCTACCATATATCATTAATGGACTAATGTGACTCTACCATATATCATTAATGGACTAACGTGACTCTACCATATATCATTAATGGACTAATTGTACAGGGGGACAAAATCAGTAGAAGGTAGTCAAAAATGAAGCTTTCATTTTCCAATTTCTTTGCATGTATATTGTATACTTTTGTTTTATTGAAACTGTATTACATAGTTTCGGAGCCGTCGTGATCGAATGGTAGTTGGATTTGCAACTAACTATGCAATCAGTGCCTATCCCCATTACAGTTGTCAGTTGAAATCCCACTCAAGAAAGGTGTTCTAAATACAACGTTTGCAAGGGACTTGCGATAAGTCGGTAGTTTTCTCCGAAACTCCGGTTTCCTCCACCAATAAAACTGAAATATTTTTAAAAGTGGCTGTAAACACTATAAAACTGAAACATGGTTAAAAGTGGCTTTAAACACCATGACCATAAACCCCTCTCCCCTGTATATTTTCTGAGTTCCGGAGGTGGAATATATAGGGCACATATATAGATCGCCAAACAATATGTTTATTTATAAACAAAATATCATGATACATGTATATAGTTAATTTTATTTTAAATACAAACATTAAAAAGCAAAGACACAATAATAATCAAATAAATCATGAAAACCTAATCCATCACTGCATGACTCTACCATATATCATTAATGGACTAATGTGACTCTACCATATATCATTAATGGACAAACGTGACTATACCATATATCATTAATGGACTAATATGACCATACCATATATCATTAATGGACTAACGTGACTCTACCATATCTCATTAATGGACTAATGCGACTCTACCAAATATCATTAATGGACTAATGTGACTCTACCATATATCATTAATGGACTAATGTGACCATACCATATATCATTAATGGACTAACGTGACTTTACTATATATCATTAATGGACTAACGTGACTCTACCATATATCATTAATGGACTAATGTGACTCTACCATATATCATTAATGGACTAACGTGACTTTACA
Source organism: Bathymodiolus brooksi (assembly GCA_963680875.1). Taxonomy (NCBI): domain Eukaryota; kingdom Metazoa; phylum Mollusca; class Bivalvia; order Mytilida; family Modiolidae; genus Bathymodiolus; species Bathymodiolus brooksi. The sequence goes on along the minus strand of OY804581.1, from coordinate 101,757,487 downwards.
ATATATCATTAATGGACTAATTGAACAGGGGGACAAAATCAGTAGAAGGTAGTCAAAAATGAAGCTTTTATTTTCCAATTTCTTTGCATGTATATTGTATACTTTTGTTTTATTGAAACTGTATTACATAGTTTCGGAGCCGTCGTGATCGAATGGTAGTTGGATTTGCAACTAACTATGCAATCAGTGCCTATCCCCATTACAGTTATCAGTTGAAATCCCGCTCAAGAAAGGTGTTCTCAATACAACGTTTGCAAGGGACTTGCGATAAGTCTGTATTTTTCTCCGAAACTCCGGTTTCCTCCACCAATAAAACTGAAATATTTTTAAAAGTGGCTGTAAACACTATAAAACTGAAACATGGTTAAAAGTGGCTTTAAACACCACGACCATAAACCCCTCTCCCCTGTATATTTTCTGAGTTCCGGAGGTGGAATATATAGGGCACATATATAGATCGCCAAACAATATGTTTATTTATAAACAAAATATCATGATACATGTACATAGTTAATTTTATTTTAAATACAAACATTAAAAAGCAAAGACACAATAATAATCAAATAAATCATGAAAACCTAACCCATCACTGCATGACTCTACCATATATCATTAATGGACTAATGTGACTCTACCATATATCATTAATGGACTAATGTGACTCTACCAAATATCATTAATGGACTAATGTGACCATACCATATATCATTAATGGACTAACGTGACTCTACCATATATCATTAATGGACTAACGTGACTCTACCAAATATCATTAATGGACTAATGTGACCATACCATATATCATTAATGGACAAACGTGACTATACCATATATCATTAATGGACTAATATGACCATACCATATATCATTAATGGACTAATGTGACTCTACCATATATCATTAATGGACTAACGTGACTCTACCATATATCATTAATGGACTAACGTGACTCATTAATGGACTAATGTGACCATACCATATATCATTAATGGACTAATGTGACTTTACTATATATCATTAATGGACTAACGTGACTCTACCATATATCATTAATGGACTAACGTGACTCTACCATATATCATTAATGGACTAATGTGACTCTACCATATATCATTAATGGACTAACGTGACTTTACAATATATCATTAATGGACTAATTGAACAGGGGGACAAAATCAGTAGAAGGTAGTCAAAAATGAAGCTTTTATTTTCCAATTTCTTTGCATGTATATTGTATACTTTTGTTTTATTGAAACTGTATTACATAGTTTCGGAGCCGTCGTGATCGAATGGTAGTTGGATTTGCAACTAACTATGCAATCAGTGCCTATCCCAATTACAGTTGTCAGTTGAAATCCCGCTCAAGAAAGGTGTTCTCAAAACAAAGTTTGCAAGGGACTTGCAAAAAGTCGGTAGTTTTCTCCGAAACTCCGGTTTCCTCCACCAATAAAACTGAAATATTTTTAAAAGTGGCTGTAAACACTATAAAACTGAAACATGGTTAAAAGTGGCTTTAAACACCATGACCATAAACCCCTCTCCCCTGTATATTTTCTGAGTTCCGGAGGTGGAATATATAGGGCACATATATACATCGCCAAACAATATGTTTATTTATAAACAAAATATCATGATACATGTACATAGTTAATTTTATTTTAAATACAAACATTAAAAAGCAAAGACACAATAATAATCAAATAAATCATGAAAACCTAACCCATCACTGGATGACTCTACCATATATCATTAATGGACTAATGTGACTCTACCATATATCATTAATGGACTAACGTGACTCTACCATATATCATTAATGGACTAATGTGACTCTACCATATATCATTAATGGACTAATGTGACTCTACCATATATCATTAATGGACTAATGTGACCATACCATATATCATTAATGGACTAACGTGACTCTACCAAATATCATTAATGGACTAATGTGACCATACCATATATCATTAATGGACTAACGTGACACTACCATATATCATTAATGGACTAATGTGACTCTACCAAATATCATTAATGGACTAGTGTGACTCTACCATATATCATTAATGGACTAATGTGACTCTACCATATATCATTAATGGACTAATGTGACTCTACCATATATCATTAATGGACTAATGTGACCATACCATATATCATTAATGGAATAATGTGACTCTACCATATATCATTAATGGACTAATGTGACCATACCATATATCATTAATGGAATAACGTGACTATACCATATATCATTAATGGACTAATATGACCATACCATATATCATTAATGGACTAATGTGACTCTACTATATATCATTAATGGACTAACGTGACTCTACCATATCTCATTAATGGACTAATGTGACTCTACCAAATATCATTAATGGACTAACGTGACTCTACCAAATATCATTAATGGACTAATGTGACTCTACCATATATCATTAATGGACTAATGTGACTCTACCATATCTCATTAATGGACTAATGTGACTCTACCATATATCATTAATGGACTAATGTGACTCTACCATATATCATTAATGGACTAACGTGACTCTACCATATCTCATTAATGGACTAATGTGACTCTACCATATATCATTAATGGACAAACGTGACTCTACCATATATCATTAATGGACTAATGTGACTCTACCATATATCATTAATGGACTAACGTGACTCTACCATATATCATTAATGGATTAACGCGACTCATTAATGGACTAATATGACCATACCATATATCATTAATGGACTAATGTGACTCTACTATATATCATTAATGGACTAACGTGACTCTACCATATATCATTAATGGACTAATGTGACTCTACCATATATCATTAATGGACTAACGTGACTCTACCATATATCATTAATGGACTAATTGTACAGGGGGACAAAATCAGTAGAAGGTAGTCAAAAATGAAGCTTTCATTTTCCAATTTCTTTGCATGTATATTGTATACTTTTGTTTTATTGAAACTGTATTACATAGTTTCGGAGCCGTCGTGATCGAATGGTAGTTGGATTTGCAACTAACTATGCAATCAGTGCCTATCCCCATTACAGTTGTCAGTTGAAATCCCACTCAAGAAAGGTGTTCTAAATACAACGTTTGCAAGGGACTTGCGATAAGTCGGTAGTTTTCTCCGAAACTCCGGTTTCCTCCACCAATAAAACTGAAATATTTTTAAAAGTGGCTGTAAACACTATAAAACTGAAACATGGTTAAAAGTGGCTTTAAACACCATGACCATAAACCCCTCTCCCCTGTATATTTTCTGAGTTCCGGAGGTGGAATATATAGGGCACATATATAGATCGCCAAACAATATGTTTATTTATAAACAAAATATCATGATACATGTACATAGTTAATTTTATTTTAAATACAAACATTAAAAAGCAAAGACACAATAATAATCAAATAAATCATGAAAACCTAATCCATCACTGCATGACTCTACCATATATCATTAATGGACTAATGTGACTCTACCATATATTATTAATGGACTAACGTGACTCTACCAAATATCATTAATGGACTAACGTGACTCTACCAAATATCATTAATGGACTAATGTGACCATACCATATATCATTAATGGACAAACGTGACTATACCATATATCATTAATGGACTAATATGACCATACCATATATCATTAATGGACTAACGTAACTCTACCATATCTCATTAATGGACTAATGCGACTCTACCAAATATCATTAATGGACTAATGTGACTCTACCATATATCATTAATGGACTAATGTGACCATACCATATATCATTAATGGACTAACGTGACTTTACTATATATCATTAATGGACTAACGTGACTCTACCATATATCATTAATGGACTAATGTGACTCTACCATATATCATTAATGGACTAACGTGACTTTACAATATATCATTAATGGACTAATTGAACAGGGGGACAAAATCAGTAGAAGGTAGTCAAAAATGAAGCTTTTATTTTCCAATTTCTTTGCATGTATATTGTATACTTTTGTTTTATTGAAACTGTATTACATAGTTTCGGAGCCGTCGTGATCGAATGGTAGTTGGATTTGCAACTAACTATGCAATCAGTGCCTATCCCCATTACAGTTATCAGTTGAAATCCCGCTCAAGAAAGGTGTTCTCAATATAACGTTTGCAAGGGACTTGCGATAAGTCTGTATTTTTCTCCGAAACTCCGGTTTCCTCCACCAATAAAACTGAAATATTTTTAAAAGTGGCTGTAAACACTATAAAACTGAAACATGGTTAAAAGTGGCTTTAAACACCACGACCATAAACCCCTCTCCCCTGTATATTTTCTGAGTTCCGGAGGTGGAATATATAGGGCACATATATAGATCGCCAAACAATATGTTTATTTATAAACAAAATATCATGATACATGTACATAGTTAATTTTATTTTAAATACAAACATTAAAAAGCAAAGACACAATAATAATCAAATAAATCATGAAAACCTAACCCATCACTGCATGACTCTACCATATATCATTAATGGACTAATGTGACTCTACCATATATCATTAATGGACTAATGTGACTCTACCAAATATCATTAATGGACTAATGTGACCATACCATATATCATTAATGGACTAACGTGACTCTACCATATATCATTAATGGACTAACGTGACTCTACCAAATATCATTAATGGACTAATGTGACCATACCATATATCATTAATGGACAAACGTGACTATACCATATATCATTAATGGACTAATATGACCATACCATATATCATTAATGGACTAATGTGACTCTACCATATATCATTAATGGACTAATGTGACTCTACCATATATCATTAATGGACTAATGTGACTCTACCATATATCATTAATGGACTAACGTGACTCTACCATATATCATTAATGGACTAATGTGACTCTACCATATATCATTAATGGACTAATGTGACTCTACCATATATCATTAATGGACTAATGTGACCATACCATATATCATTAATGGACTAACGTGACTCTACCAAATATCATTAATGGACTAATGTGACCATACCATATATCATTAATGGACTAACGTGACACTACCATATATCATTAATGGACTAATGTGACTCTACCAAATATCATTAATGGACTAGTGTGACTCTACCATATATCATTAATGGACTAATGTGACTCTACCATATATCATTAATGGACTAATGTGACTCTACCATATATCATTAATGGACTAATGTGACCATACCATATATCATTAATGGACTAATGTGACTCTACCATATATCATTAATGGACTAATGTGACCATACCATATATCATTAATGGAATAACGTGACTATACCATATATCATTAATGGACTAATATGACCATACCATATATCATTAATGGACTAATGTGACTCTACTATATATCATTAATGGACTAACGTGACTCTACCATATCTCATTAATGGACTAATGTGACTCTACCAAATATCATTAATGGACTAACGTGACTCTACCAAATATCATTAATGGACTAATGTGACTCTACCATATATCATTAATGGACTAATGTGACTCTACCATATCTCATTAATGGACTAATGTGACTCTACCATATATCATTAATGGACTAATGTGACTCTACCATATATCATTAATGGACTAACGTGACTCTACCATATCTCATTAATGGACTAATGTGACTCTACCATATATCATTAATGGACAAACGTGACTCTACCATATATCATTAATGGACTAATGTGACTCTACCATATATCATTAATGGACTAACGTGACTCTACCATATATCATTAATGGATTAACGCGACTCATTAATGGACTAATGTGACCATACCATTTATCATTAATGGACTAACGTGACTCATTAATGGACTAACGAGACTTTACTATATATCATTAATGGACTAACGTGACTCTACCATATATCATTAATGGACTAATGTGACTCTACCATATATCATTAATGGACTAACGTGACTCTACCATATATCATTAATGGACTAATTGTACAGGGGGACAAAATCAGTAGAAGGTAGTCAAAAATGAAGCTTTCATTTTCCAATTTCTTTGCATGTATATTGTATACTTTTGTTTTATTGAAACTGTATTACATAGTTTCGGAGCCGTCGTGATCGAATGGTAGTTGGATTTGCAACTAACTATGCAATCAGTGCCTATCCCCATTACAGTTGTCAGTTGAAATCCCACTCAAGAAAGGTGTTCTAAATACAACGTTTGCAAGGGACTTGCGATAAGTCGGTAGTTTTCTCCGAAACTCCGGTTTCCTCCACCAATAAAACTGAAATATTTTTAAAAGTGGCTGTAAACACTATAAAACTGAAACATGGTTAAAAGTGGCTTTAAACACCATGACCATAAACCCCTCTCCCCTGTATATTTTCTGAGTTCCGGAGGTGGAATATATAGGGCACATATATAGATCGCCAAACAATATGTTTATTTATAAACAAAATATCATGATACATGTACATAGTTCATTTTATTTTAAATACAAACATTAAAAAGCAAAGACACAATAATAATCAAATAAATCATGAAAACCTAATCCATCACTGCATGACTCTACCATATATTATTAATGGACTAACGTGACTCTACCAAATATCATTAATGGACTAACGTGACTCTACCAAATATCATTAATGGACTAATGTGACCATACCATATATCATTAATGGACAAACGTGACTATACCATATATCATTAATGGACTAATATGACCATACCATATATCATTAATGGACTAACGTGACTCTACCATATCTCATTAATGGACTAATGTGACTCTACCAAATATCATTAATGGACTAATGTGACTCTACCATATATCATTAATGGACTAATGTGACCATACCATATATCATTAATGGACTAACGTGACTTTACTATATATCATTAATGGACTAACGTGACTCTACCATATATCATTAATGGACTAATGTGACTCTACCATATATCATTAATGGACTAACGTGACTTTACAATATATCATTAATGGACTAATTGAACAGGGGGACAAAATCAGTAGAAGGTAGTCAAAAATGAAGCTTTTATTTTCCAATTTCTTTGCATGTATATTGTATACTTTTGTTTTATTGAAACTGTATTACATAGTTTCGGAGCCGTCGTGATCGAATGGTAGTTGGATTTGCAACTAACTATGCAATCAGTGCCTATCCCCATTACAGTTGTCAGTTGAAATCCCGCTCAAGAAAGGTGTTCTCAATACAACGTTTGCAAGGGACTTGCGATAAGTCTGTATTTTTCTCCGAAACTCCGGTTTCCTCCACCAATAAAACTGAAATATTTTTAAAAGTGGCTGTAAACACTATAAAACTGAAACATGGTTAAAAGTGGCTTTAAACACCACGACCATAAACCCCTCTCCCCTGTATATTTTCTGAGTTCCGGAGGTGGAATATATAGGGCACATATATAGATCGCCAAACAATATGTTTATTTATAAACAAAATATCATGATACATGTACATAGTTAATTTTATTTTAAATACAAACATTAAAAAGCAAAGACACAATAATAATCAAATAAATCATGAAAACCTAACCCATCACTGCATGACTCTACCATATATCATTAATGGACTAATGTGACTCTACCATATATCATTAATGGACTAATGTGACTCTACCAAATATCATTAATGGACTAATGTGACCATACCATATATCATTAATGGACTAACGTGACTCTACCATATATCATTAATGGACTAACGTGACTCTACCAAATATCATTAATGGACTAATGTGACCATACCATATATCATTAATGGACAAACGTGACTATACCATATATCATTAATGGACTAATATGACCATACCATATATCATTAATGGACTAATGTGACTCTACCATATATCATTAATGGACTAACGTGACTCTACCATATATCATTAATGGACTAACGTGACTCATTAATGGACTAATGTGACCATACCATATATCATTAATGGACTAATGTGACTTTACTATATATCATTAATGGACTAACGTGACTCTACCATATATCATTAATGGACTAACGTGACTCTACCATATATCATTAATGGACTAATGTGACTCTACCATATATCATTAATGGACTAACGTGACTTTACAATATATCATTAATGGACTAATTGAACAGGGGGACAAAATCAGTAGAAGGTAGTCAAAAATGAAGCTTTTATTTTCCAATTTCTTTGCATGTATATTGTATACTTTTGTTTTATTGAAACTGTATTACATAGTTTCGGAGCCGTCGTGATCGAATGGTAGTTGGATTTGCAACTAACTATGCAATCAGTGCCTATCCCAATTACAGTTGTCAGTTGAAATCCCGCTCAAGAAAGGTGTTCTCAAAACAAAGTTTGCAAGGGACTTGCAAAAAGTCGGTAGTTTTCTCCGAAACTCCGGTTTCCTCCACCAATAAAACTGAAATATTTTTAAAAGTGGCTGTAAACACTATAAAACTGAAACATGGTTAAAAGTGGCTTTAAACACCATGACCATAAACCCCTCTCCCCTGTATATTTTCTGAGTTCCGGAGGTGGAATATATAGGGCACATATATACATCGCCAAACAATATGTTTATTTATAAACAAAATATCATGATACATGTACATAGTTAATTTTATTTTAAATACAAACATTAAAAAGCAAAGACACAATAATAATCAAATAAATCATGAAAACCTAACCCATCACTGCATGACTCTACCATATATCATTAATGGACTAATGTGACTCTACCATATATCATTAATGGACTAACGTGACTCTACCATATATCATTAATGGACTAATGTGACTCTACCATATATCATTAATGGACTAATGTGACTCTACCATATATCATTAATGGACTAATGTGACCATACCATATATCATTAATGGACTAACGTGACTCTACCAAATATCATTAATGGACTAATGTGACCATACCATATATCATTAATGGACTAACGTGACACTACCATATATCATTAATGGACTAATGTGACTCTACCAAATATCATTAATGGACTAGTGTGACTCTACCATATATCATTAATGGACTAATGTGACTCTACCATATATCATTAATGGACTAATGTGACTCTACCATATATCATTAATGGACTAATGTGACCATACCATATATCATTAATGGACTAATGTGACTCTACCATATATCATTAATGGACTAATGTGACCATACCATATATCATTAATGGAATAACGTGACTATACCATATATCATTAATGGACTAATATGACCATACCATATATCATTAATGGACTAATGTGACTCTACTATATATCATTAATGGACTAACGTGACTCTACCATATCTCATTAATGGACTAATGTGACTCTACCAAATATCATTAATGGACTAACGTGACTCTACCAAATATCATTAATGGACTAATGTGACTCTACCATATATCATTAATGGACTAATGTGACTCTACCATATCTCATTAATGGACTAATGTGACTCTACCATATATCATTAATGGACTAATGTGACTCTACCATATATCATTAATGGACTAACGTGACTCTACCATATCTCATTAATGGACTAATGTGACTCTACCATATATCATTAATGGACAAACGTGACTCTACCATATATCATTAATGGACTAATGTGACTCTACCATATATCATTAATGGACTAACGTGACTCTACCATATATCATTAATGGATTAACGCGACTCATTAATGGACTAATATGACCATACCATATATCATTAATGGACTAATGTGACTCTACTATATATCATTAATGGACTAACGTGACTCTACCATATATCATTAATGGACTAATGTGACTCTACCATATATCATTAATGGACTAACGTGACTCTACCATATATCATTAATGGACTAATTGTACAGGGGGACAAAATCAGTAGAAGGTAGTCAAAAATGAAGCTTTCATTTTCCAATTTCTTTGCATGTATATTGTATACTTTTGTTTTATTGAAACTGTATTACATAGTTTCGGAGCCGTCGTGATCGAATGGTAGTTGGATTTGCAACTAACTATGCAATCAGTGCCTATCCCCATTACAGTTGTCAGTTGAAATCCCACTCAAGAAAGGTGTTCTAAATACAACGTTTGCAAGGGACTTGCGATAAGTCGGTAGTTTTCTCCGAAACTCCGGTTTCCTCCACCAATAAAACTGAAATATTTTTAAAAGTGGCTGTAAACACTATAAAACTGAAACATGGTTAAAAGTGGCTTTAAACACCATGACCATAAACCCCTCTCCCCTGTATATTTTCTGAGTTCCGGAGGTGGAATATATAGGGCACATATATAGATCGCCAAACAATATGTTTATTTATAAACAAAATATCATGATACATGTACATAGTTAATTTTATTTTAAATACAAACATTAAAAAGCAAAGACACAATAATAATCAAATAAATCATGAAAACCTAATCCATCACTGCATGACTCTACCATATATCATTAATGGACTAATGTGACTCTACCATATATTATTAATGGACTAACGTGACTCTACCAAATATCATTAATGGACTAACGTGACTCTACCAAATATCATTAATGGACTAATGTGACCATACCATATATCATTAATGGACAAACGTGACTATACCATATATCATTAATGGACTAATATGACCATACCATATATCATTAATGGACTAACGTGACTCTACCATATCTCATTAATGGACTAATGCGACTCTACCAAATATCATTAATGGACTAATGTGACTCTACCATATATCATTAATGGACTAATGTGACCATACCATATATCATTAATGGACTAACGTGACATTACTATATATCATTAATGGACTAACGTGACTCTACCATATATCATTAATGGACTAATGTGACTCTACCATATATCATTAATGGACTAACGTGACTTTACAATATATCATTAATGGACTAATTGAACAGGGGGACAAAATCAGTAGAAGGTAGTCAAAAATGAAGCTTTTATTTTCCAATTTCTTTGCATGTATATTGTATACTTTTGTTTTATTGAAACTGTATTACATAGTTTCGGAGCCGTCGTGATCGAATGGTAGTTGGATTTGCAACTAACTATGCAATCAGTGCCTATCCCCATTACAGTTGTCAGTTGAAATCCCGCTCAAGAAAGGTGTTCTCAATACAACGTTTGCAAGGGACTTGCGATAAGTCTGTATTTTTCTCCGAAACTCCGGTTTCCTCCACCAATAAAACTGAAATATTTTTAAAAGTGGCTGTAAACACTATAAAACTGAAACATGGTTAAAAGTGGCTTTAAACACCACGACCATAAACCCCTCTCCCCTGTATATTTTCTGAGTTCCGGAGGTGGAATATATAGGGCACATATATAGATCGCCAAACAATATGTTTATTTATAAACAAAATATCATGATACATGTACATAGTTAATTTTATTTTATTTTTAAATACAAACATTAAAAAGCAAAGACACAATAATAATCAAATAAATCATGAAAACCTAACCCATCACTGCATGACTCTACCATATATCATTAATGGACTAATGTGACTCTACCATATATCATTAATGGACTAACGTGACTCTACCAAATATCATTAATGAACTAATGTGACCATACCATATATCATTAATGGACTAACGTGACTATACCATATATCATTAATGGACTAATGTGACCATACTATATATCATTAATGGACTAACGTGACTCTACCATATATCATTAATGGACTAACGTGACTCTACCATATATCATTAATAGACTAATGTGACCATACCATATATCATTCATGGACTAACGTGACTCTACCATATATCATTAATGGACTAATGTGACTCTACCATATATCATTAATGGACTAACGTGACTCTACCATATATCATTAATGGACTAATTGAACAAGGGGACAAAATCAGTAGAAGGTAGTCAAAAATGAAGCTTTTATTTTCCAATTTCTTTGCATGTATATTGTATACTTTTGTTTTATTGAAACTGTATTACATAGTTTCGGAGCCGTCGTGATCGAATGGTAGTTGGATTTGCAACTAACTATGCAATCAGTGCCTATCCCCATTACAGTTGTCAGTTGAAATCCCGCTCAAGAAAGGTGTTCTCAATACAACGTTTGCAAGGGACTTGCGAAAAGTCGGTAGTTTTCTCCGCAACTCCGGTTTCCTCCACCAATAAAACTGAAATATTTTCAAAAGTGGCTGTAAACACTATAAAACTGAAACATGGTTAAAAGTGGCTTTAAACACCATGACCATAAACCCCTCTCCCCTGTATATTTTCTCAGTTCCGGAGGTGGAATATATAGGGCACATATATAGATTGCCAAACAATATGTTTATTTATAAACAAAATATCACGATACATGTACATAGTTAATTTTATTTTAAATACAAACATTAAAAAGCAAAGACACAATAATAATCAAATAAATCATGAAAACCTAACCCATCACTGCATGACTCTACCATATATCATTAATGGACTAATGTGACTCTACCATATATCATTAATGGACTAACGTGACTCTACCATATATCATTAATGGACTAACGTGACTCTACCAAATATCATTAATGGACTAACGTGACTCTACCATATATCATTAATGGACTAATGTGACTCTACCATATATCATTAATGGACTAACGTGACTCTACCATATATCATTAATGGACTAATGTGACCATACCATATATCATTAATGGACTAACGTGACTTTACTATATATCATTAATGGACTAACGTGACTCTACCATATATCATTAATGGACTAATGTGACTCTACCATATATCATTAATGGACTAATGTGACTCTACCATATATCATTAATGGACTAACGTGACTCTACCATATATCATTAATGGACTAACGTGATTCTACCATATATCATTAATGGACTAACGTGACTCTACCATATATCATTAATGGACTAATTGAACAGGGGGACAAAATCAGTAGAAGGTAGTCAATAATGAAGCTTTTATTTTCCAATTTCTTTGCATGTATATTGTATACTTTTGTTTTATTGAAACTGTATTACATAGTTTCGGAGCCGTCGTGATCGAATGGTAGTTGGATTTGCAACTAACTATGCAATCAGTGCCTATCCCCATTACAGTTGTCAGTTGAAATCCCGCTCAAGAAAGGTGTTCTCAATACAACGTTTGCAAGGGACTTGCGAAAAGTCGGTAGTTTTCTCCGCAACTCCGGTTTCCTCCACCAATAAAACTGAAATATTTTTAAAAGTGGCTGTAAACACTATAAAACTGAAACATGGTTAAAAGTGGCTTTAAACACCATGACCATAAACCCCTCTCCCCTGTATATTTTCTGAGTTCCGGAGGTGGAATATATAGGGCACATATATAGATCGCCAAACAATATGTTTATTTATAAACAAAATATCATGATACATGTACATAGTTAATTTTATTTTAAATACAAACATTAAAAAGCAAAGACACAATAATAATCAAATAAATCATGAAAACCTAATCCATCACTGCATGACTCTACCATATATCATTAATGGACTAATGTGACTCTACCATATATTATTAATGGACTAACGTGACTCTACCAAATATCATTAATGGACTAACGTGACTCTACCAAATATCATTAATGGACTAATGTGACCATACCATATATCATTAATGGACAAACGTGACTATACCATATATCATTAATGGACTAATATGACCATACCATATATCATTAATGGACTAACGTGACTCTACCATATCTCATTAATGGACTAATGTGACTCTACCAAATATCATTAATGGACTAATGTGACTCTACCATATATCATTAATGGACTAATGTGACCATACCATATATCATTAATGGACTAACGTGACTTTACTATATATCATTAATGGACTAACGTGACTCTACCATATATCATTAATGGACTAATGTGACTCTACCATATATCATTAATGGACTAACGTGACTTTACAATATATCATTAATGGACTAATTGAACAGGGGGACAAAATCAGTAGAAGGTAGTCAAAAATGAAGCTTTTATTTTCCAATTTCTTTGCATGTATATTGTATACTTTTGTTTTATTGAAACTGTATTACATAGTTTCGGAGCCGTCGTGATCGAATGGTAGTTGGATTTGCAACTAACTATGCAATCAGTGCCTATCCCCATTACAGTTGTCAGTTGAAATCCCGCTCAAGAAAGGTGTTCTCAATACAACGTTTGCAAGGGACTTGCGATAAGTCTGTATTTTTCTCCGAAACTCCGGTTTCCTCCACCAATAAAACTGAAATATTTTTAAAAGTGGCTGTAAACACTATAAAACTGAAACATGGTTAAAAGTGGCTTTAAACACCACGACCATAAACCCCTCTCCCCTGTATATTTTCTGAGTTCCGGAGGTGGAATATATAGGGCACATATATAGATCGCCAAACAATATGTTTATTTATAAACAAAATATCATGATACATGTACATAGTTAATTTTATTTTAAATACAAACATTAAAAAGCAAAGACACAATAATAATCAAATAAATCATGAAAACCTAACCCATCACTGCATGACTCTACCATATATCATTAATGGACTAATGTGACTCTACCATATATCATTAATGGACTAACGTGACTCTACCATATATCATTAATGGACTAACGTGACTCTACCAAATATCATTAATGGACTAATGTGACCATACCATATATCATTAATGGACAAACGTGACTATACCATATATCATTAATGGACTAATATGACCATACCATATATCATTAATGGACTAATGTGACTCTACCATATATCATTAATGGACTAACGTGACTCTACCATATATCATTAATGGACTAATGTGACCATACCATATATCATTAATGGACTAATGTGACTTTACTATATATCATTAATGGACTAACGTGACTCTACCATATATCATTAATGGACTAACGTGACTCTACCATATATCATTAATGGACTAATGTGACTCTACCATATATCATTAATGGACTAACGTGACTTTACAATATATCATTAATGGACTAATTGAACAGGGGGACAAAATCAGTAGAAGGTAGTCAAAAATGAAGCTTTTATTTTCCAATTTCTTTGCATGTATATTGTATACTTTTGTTTTATTGAAACTGTATTACATAGTTTCGGAGCCGTCGTGATCGAATGGTAGTTGGATTTGCAACTAACTATGCAATCAGTGCCTATCCCCATTACAGTTGTCAGTTGAAATCCCGCTCAAGAAAGGTGTTCTCAAAACAAAGTTTGCAAGGGACTTGCAAAAAGTCGGTAGTTTTCTCCGAAACTCCGGTTTCCTCCACCAATAAAACTGAAATATTTTTAAAAGTGGCTGTAAACACTATAAAACTGAAACATGGTTAAAAGTGGCTTTAAACACCATGACCATAAACCCCTCTCCCCTGTATATTTTCTGAGTTCCGGAGGTGGAATATATAGGGCACATATATAGATCGCCAAACAATATGTTTATTTATAAACAAAATATCATGATACATGTACATAGTTAATTTTATTTTATTTTTAAATACAAACATTAAAAAGCAAAGACACAATAATAATCAAATAAATCATGAAAACCTAACCCATCACTGCATGACTCTACCATATATCATTAATGGACTAATGTGACTCTACCATATATCATTAATGGACTAACGTGACTCTACCAAATATCATTAATGAACTAATGTGACCATACCATATATCATTAATGGACTAATGTGACCATACTATATATCATTAATGGACTAACGTGACTCTACCATATATCATTAATGGACTAACGTGACTCTACCATATATCATTAATGGACTAACGTGACTCTACCATATATCATTAATGGACTAACGTGACTCTACCATATATCATTAATGGTCTAACGTGACTCTACTATATATCATTAATGGACTAACGTGACTCATTAACGGACTAATGTGACTCTACCATATATCATTAATGCATTGTATGGACATCCTTAATACAAATACAAATGTATTAAAATAATCACTGAAATGACAGATACATGTACATAGAAAAAAATGGAAATCTAAATATCAATATCGAAGTTTAATATCAAGCACATTTTTTGTATTTCATGTTAGCTTAATGTAGTTAACATGTCAGACAACTTCTTTGTTTATGAAATATAAAAACGGAAAGGGGCCGCCGTGGTCGTGATCGTATGGTAGTTTGATTTACAACTATCTATGTAATCAGTGACTATCACTACTAACGTTGTGTGTTCGAATTCCGCTCAATCGAGGTGTACTCGATACAACATTATGTGATAAAGTTTGTCAGTGCCTTGACCTGTTCTAATATGATCACATGACTGCGAAGATTGCTCTGCCAGTTGACCCATCGGGGTAAATAGAAGCCGTAAATCTTCTTAGCAAAATAGCCCTAGTTGTCATATGTATAATATTAGTTCTAAAAAGAAGAGTCAATGGCCTTAAATTAGATTAGCTTTGAATGAAGGGGGCCGTCATGGTTGTGATCGTATGGTAGTTGGATTTACAACTACCTATGCAATCAGTGCCTATCACCATTGAAGTTTTTCGAATCCAGCTCATGGCGAGGTGCATTCGATAAAACATTATGTGATAAAGTTGGTCAGTGACTCGTTACAGGTAGGTGGTTATCTCTGGGTACTCCCCGTTTTCTCCACCAATAAAACTGACCACCACGATATAACTGAAATAGTGTCGAAAGTGGTGTTAATCACTATAACTATCAAGTAGAACACATAAGCTTTGGATTGACTGGAGTGCATATCTCACCGACGCAATATATTGGACCGGCTTGCTGACAAAGACAAATAGTGTAAAAAGGACGTAAAGTATAATATTAATGATTATTTGGTATTATATTGGCCAAATATTTCCAACATTTTAACTTGCCATTAACTGATTCCACTACCCAGAGAATCTTGGTCACTAATCTAGAGGAATTACTTTCCTCCACAGTGTGCTGTTTTTGCCCCCTTTTCAGAAAGAACGGCATCTCTGTCTTGATTCCGAGGTCATTTAAAAATTCAAAGGAATCCCTAAAACCCCTATCAACAACGACAATATCACCTTCTCTGAGCCAGTTAGACATGTCTTCTGCATTTGTCTTTAGACCATGTATAAGAATATTGGCATCATTGTTTTTTCCATCACTGAAATATGGACCTAAGGAACTGATTATATGACCAGTAGTAGAAACTACCATCATGGTTTTTATGGAGATTGTAACATTTCCGTTGAAAATGAAACTGAACTTTTCTGAATATAAAAGTATGTGCCGTCCAGAACGAGAATGGCTGGGTCTTCATGACCCCCAAATAAGGTTTTAGCTAACTGTCGAGTATGGTGTTGAATTATTTCATCTCTTGTTATGTGATTAAACCCAATATAATTAGGTGTGAAATGTTTCATCAGTGCATTTCTTGCAGTAGATATAGACCTTTGCGTGGCCGCAACACTCATGTTGAACATTGTTGACAGTAAAGCGTTAGACATCCCAATCTTAGTTTTGTAAGTAATATACCTATGCATGTTCTTATGGACCGGACCTTTGTTTCTCGGACTTCTTTAACATGACCACAAAGATCATCAAACGAATCTCGATCTATCCCTGTTAAATTCAAATAATCTGTGTCTGACAATAGGCTTTCCACATCAAAATTGACACCTTTATTTTTGTTCTTGTTGGCAATATCTCTTATATTTTGAATTAAATTGTAGATTTCTGTTTTATTAAATAAAGTTTCAGTATTTAAATCTGTTATGTTGTGGACAGCTTCTTCATTGAAATTATCGTCATATATATGCCCAGGACAACATCGTGCTCCAGGAGAAATTACAATGTTATTCTCAATTAAAGTATTGTACCTTACTATTGATGGAACGACAATAAACTTGTACCCTCTACGTTTACATATACAACACTGTGAGTGACTATTTGAACCCTTGACTGAAGACAAAGGTAGAGGAATCTGCTTTGGCTCTTTTGCTTTTTTAGTAGGGGTTGGTAATCTTTATCGTCGGAAACGACGTAATGCTCACAGGTGGCTTGCCTATCAGAACATGGTCTACATTTATAATGCCTTAGTCTACATGCACCGCAAATAACATCTCCCTCTTTTACCTTTAACATGAAGTTTTTAAATAAGTATATTTTACCTTTATCATGAAGTTTTTAAATAAGTATTTACGAATATGTTTGTTATTGTCTCCATCTAACTTTCTCCGTTCTTTTGGTTTTGTCCTCTTTGTGCAGAAAACGCAAGGATATAAATAGTGTGAATCTTTTCCCCTGTAAATGAGAAAGTGAAATCACAAAAAAAAAGATAAAAGTACATCATGTTTTGAGAAGCATGCTATTGGACCAAGACAATATGAAAATGCCTTTCATGCGGTTCCGTAAAAGTAAAAAAAATAAACATGATGTTTTTGGAAAAGTAATGACACCTTCATATAATGTCCTGTGCAAAACTGTAATACCTTAATGTTTCCTTCCAGTGTTTATAATACTATTATATGCGGTATGCATAAGCTGATTCAACCGACCATTTCATTTAAAATACTTGTACAAAATCAGGATACATTTAGTATACTTGAAATATTGCTTAAAGTGTCCTTAAAACACCATAAGCCTAAGCCTAGCCAAATACATTGTACATTTTTCAAAGTAAAGCTCGGATTCAGAATTAATTAAACACCACAACATCTCCACACTCCGCTCACACGAGGTGTACTCGATACAACATTATAGGATAAAAAAAATTCTGTGAATTGTGGCAGGTCAGTTGGTTTTTCCCGGGTACTCCAGTTTCCTCCACCAATAAAACTGACCGCCTCGATTTAACTAAAATAGTGTTAAAGTGGCGTTATACGCCATAACCCTAACCCTGATTTATGGAAGATGCCTTTTCGACTGACCTACTGTACTATTCGGTAATTTTGTTTTTACCTTCGTTTTGAACAACGAGAAAATGAGTTCACTGTGAGAAGAAATAGAGAAAGAAGAATACAAGATACTGATGATTGAATCGATATATATTTTTCTAACATTAGAATGCTTACATTGCAATTAATTGTCTTTAATTACAAACATAGTACCAAGGTCATTTTAAGTTTCACTGGCGATTCCTGTAAAAATATATAAATTCTAGCTTATACTTATTGATAAACAATCGAAGCTAAAGTTAAGCAAAAGAATCATCTGGCAACAACAACAAAATGTGTGCCTTATAAGAACGAAAATTATTAAGTTCATTGTTTACTTGCAATAATCCAGCTAGATTAAACTTACCTATTTAATTTCCCGAAATTCAATATCCATTCATCAGAGCGTTAGAAAGTATATGTATTGAAATGGTAAGAACCTGGAAAATGAAGGAAAACAAAATCAATAATCACTCAGTTCTCAAAACTTGAACATGTGAATTCCATTTTTTGTCGGAATAAACTTTGAAATATCAGTTATTTAAATTGTCTTGTTTAAATACTGTTTGTTTACTTTGAGTAGGTAATGCCAGCACATTAAAAAATATCTTATGATGCATAATAATTTTGTCAGAAAAAGATAGAAAAAAATCTGGGATTTGAACTCACTACGTTGGTATCGGAAGTCTATAACGTTAACTATTACGCTACTGCAACGCACCTACTAAACGTTAAAATTAAGTCATATATATAGCTACTTTTTTTTTTTACAAAGACAGTTACCAAAGAATAAATGGTTTTTAAACTTTTTCTATTGGAATTCACTTGACGAAAGAGCTAACTGTGAATCGTTTAACTTATATTTGTCAAAAAAACATTGTCATAATAATTAAAATGTAAAGGACTACTATATTAGCCTATAAATTATAATAAGTTTCAAGAATCGCTGTCGTCTGCACGTTCAATGATTAATGAATTAATTTCTAAGATCTACAATCTGCTGTACGGTACGTGATTTTTCTTTTCGTTTGTTTGTTTGTTTTCTGTTTTTATTTTGTGGGTGATAAAATAAAGTATAATAATACCTGAAATTCCACTGAGCTCTGTTCAACACTGTTGAGTTGGGAAAAAACCCGGTTGGCAGTAAATCTCCTCCAAAAAGTTTATTAATTCTTATAAAGTCAACATTCTTGCATTTGTTGTTCAAGTAAAATTATTCCCATAGCAAAACAATATAAATTTTATTTTGGATTAGGTTAAAAATCGATGTACATTTTATCCAATTACATTGAACACGATCACTAAAATATGGCTGTTCACGAGAAATCGACCTCAAAATTATTTTTTAATTGCAGATTTCATACTCTCCACACTCGGGTACCAACACAAAAATTAAATGAGATATGTGTTTATGTATAATAAACATCATACTAAAATATGCCGTTGGTACCTACTTGTGGTTATACTGAAAATTGACATTAAATACACATTTCTTGTCAGATTTCATATATTTTCACGAAACGATAGACTTTTCATTGACTAGTGTGACGTCATCGCACGCGCAAATATGGAATTTTTTTTTACCAAAATAGTAGTTGGGGTAAAGGTCTTATAAAATCAAGAAACAACGAAAGCTATACGTTTCATTTATAATTTGTCTATTTTTTAGGCCAATTTCTGCCCTTATCATACCTACTCCTTTAAATCAAACAAAATGAAAAAGAATACAATATATCTGGTAGTTTATGGAAAGTCACCTATACACAATTAAAAAAAACAAGCAAATTTAAACATCTTCTATACACAACCAAAATTATATTTACATCTTTTTGTCTTAGATACAAAATTAAACATTTTTTTTTTAAACTGTTACTATTTCTCAAAGGTCTTGATCTGTCCTAATTCATGTTTTTGGAAAACTTAAGCTTATTTATGCAACAAAGTTGTTTATTTTCTTATAATACTGTTATATTAATTTATTTAATTTAAAAAATAAATGAACAATGGCATTAATATAATTGGACAATTATTGAACAAGATTATAAATAGCATGCATATACATTGTGAATATAAATACTGTATAAATATAAAAGTAAAAAAATAAAACATGCACATACATATGATATTTTTCATTAAGCCTATAAATACAAGTCAAATAATGCATGCATCCTTTGCATTACTGATTATATACAGGAACATCATATAACCAAAATTCCAGAATGACTTACAATAATAAATATATAAAGAAATATATAAATGATTTATTTTTCAAATTTTTTACTGACCAACTTTGTTGAAGAGCTGAAACAATAAAAAAAACCCACCAATGTTTTATTTCCAGTCAGGCTATTGTTTTGGCAATAAATAATAAGAAATTATAGGTACATATACATGTAGCTATGCTAAAATTACTATCAAAATGACATGTAATTGTCAAATTTAAAATGGGTCTCACCTCAACATGCAGTAATATTGAAAGGTAAGAAAAAATATGGGTAAGTTTGCCTCTCCCCCCCCCCCCCAAAAAAACCATGACAAATTAAATCTTATTTTATTTATAAACTTTGAAATCTGGAAACTTTATGATATGTCTTATTCTTAGCTTTGCTTGACAATCTTTCTTTTTAGTTGGTTGAACTAGTCTCCTTTTTCTCGTGAAGTCATGATCTCCCTATAACGAAAGTTGAAACAAGGCAAAAATAAAACAATTCTTTGAATTGGATTATTTCTCAACATATTACGACGTTAGAATATATTATTACTTCATACATGTTGTAATTTTCCTTAAAAAAATAAGTATAGGAAAACCACCTGAGGGCGTTAGCCCAAAGGGGTTTTCCTATTTATCCCATGTGACACAAAGACATCATAAATGGGTTCCTTATAATATTTAAGGGGGACATGCCTCACAGATTTGACCGTTATGCAAGCATTCCAGAGATAAATCCAGGTATCGGATTACAAAACAACATAACATGGGATAATACTAATTAATACATGCTATTATATATATAAATTCCTTATTTTTCATTTATAATTTTACTTTTTTCTGCTTCTCATTCCTGCGTTTTTTCTTTACGATGGCCATCCCTGTCAATATCCTGGTGGCATTCTAACAGCTTCCTTCCTACCACTACAAAAGGAATTCCATCACAGGGAATTATTGGAAAAGAATCTGGTTGAGGATCTCGAAACCGTACCTTCTTGACTAGAACAGACAAATCTACAAAACAAAATAAAAAACATTCAATACATCTACAGATGTCACAGATGACACGTTTTATTTGTATAAATTATAATGTGACAAATTGGAAGAAACAACAATAAAAATCCTTCGACCTTGTAGTCAAAGGGTACAATTTTAACATATACGTATATGTAGAAGTGTTGTTTGAACACCCTCTATCCAAGTTCAGTTGACCCCAATTTTAGACATACTGATCGACATTTTTTTTCAGGTACCACCTGACTCATATTAAAGTAAGCAAAGTTTTATTTAAAGTCGGATATGAAAATAACAATAAAACATATTTGATTAGTTAAAAATCACAGATTTAAAGGGGGAGGGAGGAGACTACACTGCCTTTTTTGAAGATGACACAATAAATGTCCATTGGTAATTCGTTAATCTTAATCTTCTTCTTCTGCAAGTGTACGACTCATACTGAGCATATTCAATCACACTGCTGTGACACAATAAAGCTGCCTCCCTCTCTAGTCTATGTACACATAAAATGAGTATTTACAATTAAAAACAGGAGACCTCCAGGGGTTTTGTGTCTGTGAAACTTAAATTGCACAAGGGTAGTATAAGTCATGTTTATTAATATAAATGCGAGACAACAAAAGAAGTCTAGACTTAAAAGTTAAATTTAGTCGCACAGATCCAGGTATGCAAATGTATTTATATAAGTATTTAAAGATGTTTGACCAGCCCTGGGCTAGTAGATTCCCATCTGGTGCTAGTAGGGGCATACTAGTGGAAAGCCCTGGGCTAGTGTGGTAGATTATTTCAACCTCTGAATGTTACTCGTTATATCTGGATGTGCACGCACCTTTTCCATCATTTCCGAAATTTACGTCCTTTTTAACTACTCTGAACTTGGAATTATTCTCAATTTCATAGTTCTGTATGATTCCGTGTACATCAGATACAGATTTAGCTGATATTTCTGTTATCTTTCCGTATTCTTTGGGTTTTTAATCAAATGGATAAATCTACCGACCGATCTATTTGGTTTTTCCCGCCGAGAGAACTAAAATAAATTTCAAATATTAGAGAGTTCCACAAAACTAATAAAAGTATCGTAACTTTGGCCGAGTTAAATATATGATACACAAGTTACTACAGTCCTATTGTAAAACCTACCAAAATAAGCACTATCGCTCCCTTTAATACGTCTAATCTCCGCACTCTGTCTTCTCGTCAATCTTCTCTCTGCTTACTTTCTTCCCGCTAAAACCTCCTGACCTCTAGGTTCATCCCAATCGTAACTACTCGGCCATTCTCGCTACCCTGCAAATAACCTCGTATGCATTAGGCGTATAAATCGCACTACTTTTCACATGTCAGTTACATGAAAGTTTGATAAAGTTATATTTTAAACAATTTTCTATATTTCAATTAAAGTTTTAATTCGTTTTGCATGATTAGATTTTACTTAGTATGTCTTCCATATTGGATTTTCGTGGACTATATTTTTGTGCGGCTTAACTTAACTTAACTTCCGGCAAACAATTTAAGAAGAATTTCTACTATGTACGTACGAGGTTATTTGCAGGGTAGCGAGAATGACCGAGTAGTTACGATTGGGTTCATCCGCCTTAGTCTCTGACCTTTTCCATCGGATCTCTCGGGTTTCATCGTTCTCCCAAATACCAATAGGTATTTCGTCCCTTATTCCGAACATACTACACTCTTCCCCCCTTTCCAAATAGGAAGAGTGCTTATATCAGGGTGGAACTAGATTGGTTTGAGCTGTCTTCCAAAAGCATTTATTTATTTGGCCTCCAACACTGCCGATGGTTTATCTGCATTCTTTAGAGTATTCTTATATCTTCAAATCTGTTTTCATAATTTCTCTGTCAACCATATGTATTAAATTTTAAGTACATGTACATCTTTAATTTTGTCAAATGCAACTTTCACAAGATAAAGATTTTTAGTACATTTATTTTACATGTTTTTTAATCTGATATATTTATTATTACCCAACATATTTATATTTGTATAATAATTACATCTAGATTATGATGGGAAGAGTCTGAGAGTAGAAAGAGTGGTTCACCATCTGTAAAAATTGCAATAATTTGGATTAATAAATGTTTAGAACTTTATATTTTATTAATTAACTCAAAAAAATTAAGAACATGGGATGGAAATAAGAATACACAAAAAATAATGTAGTTGGTAGTTGCATGGTGTAACGGTCTTAATGTGATTATAGTTAGCCTACTATCCTAATTAGATTGTCACAATGCTTTGACAAGGTATAGTAATTTGGCTATAAAAGTCCTTTTAGGGTTGTACATTAGTTGTAGTTGTATAACTATAATGAAATGGTTGTAGTTGCGTCGTCAAAAGGTCTTTAGGTGGTCGTAGTTACGTTGTGTAAAGGTCCCTAGGTGGTCGTAGTTACGTTGTGTAAAGGTCCCTAGGTGGTCGTAGTTACGTTGTCTAAAGGACCCTATGTGGTTGTAATTACGTCATGTAAAGGTCCTTTGGTGGTTGTAATTACGTCGTATAAAGGTCCTATGATGGTTGGTAGTTACGTTGTGCAAACGTCCTTAATTAGTTGTAATTACCTCGTATAAAGGTCCTGTGATGGTTGGTGGTTACGTTGAGTAAACGTCTTTACATGGTCATGGTTGTCGTTTGGTTGTAGAAAGGTCTTTTACTACGTAGTACCACAACATGGTATTTACGTCTAGGGGAGTCTACAAATCGGCGTAGTTAATACCCATTCTCTGTAAGGACTTCAATTGACAGGAAATGCAAAGTCTCAGAATCCAACTAATGTTATCTATTTGTTTAAAGTGTCAAAAGAAATGATGGAAACTGTTGCAAAATATTTGTAACAAATGCCGGTTTCCATGGCAACCAGCTCAAATATTCCGAGTCTGAAAATTGGTAAAAAAAATCACATCCCTCTAAAAGAAAGTTCGGCTGTTAAAACTATTCTTAATCCAAACACCCATTCTTCTTAAAAACATTTTATATGGTTTATAGGTAAAAAATGGTCAGAATGCCAAATGTGTAACTTGTACCAAACATTGGCTATTGTCTGTCAAAATGTGATTATGACAAAGAAAGGTACAGGAATAACCTTTTCTTGAGTATAAAAAAAATGAGGTTGCCATGCTTATAATTTACTTATACTAAGTTGAATCAATAGTTCCAATAATATAGAATTGTATTCAATAAACAAAATAATGGGGGTTTCTCTTATATGTGATTACTGAGAGTCATAGCCAGAAATGATGGGTACTTTGCTCATTTGCATATCTAAGATGGCGACGCCGGGACGTCTGCAATTTTCATATGATCTATATAGACGATATCATTCATAATTGCATGTGTGTCATTTTCTGAACTAGAAAATGATACATTGAATCAAGCTGAATTAAATGAAATAAAAATTAATGAAAACAATTAAATATTCGCGGTTCCTGGACTAAATGAAAAGAGGCTATGTAAAAATGTCTGAAATACATGAAACTGGTGGCGTGTGACACAAAATTTAACAATGAATGACATTTGGCGACATATTTTCTGAAATTAATTTAGATTCCTCAATATGTAATTATATTAACTAACCTTATATTTCTAGCTTCTAAACTCATGGTTCCCACATTAAATATAATATGATCATTTTTGCATGATCGTGATATCAAAGACATGTCTAAAATCGTTACAAAACAAAAATATTTGAATTTTGACAGAAGAAAAACTTTGCGGAAATAAACAATAACTTTTAATTTTCGAATCATTGACGGACACATTGAATTTCCGTACTATAGGCTATTTTTTGACAAATCTAATAAACGATCCATCAAGCTTGAAACTGCAGTCACGTGATCAAAATCTAATTTAAATATGATGAATATTTATGAGGAAAGTACCCTCAATTTCTGGATATGTTGGAATTTCCCTATTGGAGCCCTTCTTATTCAGGTAAGGATTATCTCCCTTCATTAACTCTCCTTTGTGGAATCAAATATAGTACATGTAAACAAAGAATGAATCTTACGGGAGTGTCAACAGTCATGGGCTTTGGGCATGCGCCAACATTTTAACACCCAAAACCGGCACGGACCAAACCCGGAATACAATTGCGTTATTCTGGTATTCGTGACTCCTCGGATGAGTACCAGACTAGTAAAAAGTATGAAATAGCGGCAAAAATAAATTTCTGAATTAAAAAAAGATACTGAAAATAAAATCTGATGTTTAAAATGAGCCCATTCCAGTAAAAATAAACAATCATATTACTGTCTTATTTATTTAAAAATGCTATAAAATGACCTTTGATGACGTGTCGGGTCACTCATACACTCTACCAGCAATGGCCAGAATGAATGTTCCAGTGCTTCAAATTATCCTCGTAAGACTCGTTCTATAGACATATATGAGTGTGACTTCTCTGAGTTTGGTACACAATATAGCTGCAATGTATTTCCTTCACAATCACGAAACTGAAATCTAAATAATATGTTGAAAAACACAAAAAATACGCCATTCAACAGGGTACAACACTTTATCCGCAAAAAAATCATCATGTAATCGTTTGTCTTTACCAATACATATTTACTCCTAGAAAGGTCTTGTGATGGGTCATTTGTTGCAAAAGAAGTCTTGGTCTTTTGCTTTATTGGCAACATCGTAAAGGAGGGGGGGGGGGGGGGGGGGGGGGAGACTGTACTTTAAAACTCCCGCTTAATAGGCCTCTCGATACGAAATGGATTGGCCGTACATAGCGAAGAACAAGCTAAAAAAGTTCCGAAAATCTTTCCGACCAATCTGTATCTGTATCTGTAGACGAATTTCTGCCAATCAAGGCACACCTCAATAAAAGAGGAAGGTTAATCCACCACTATAATAAATACGACGCGTAATATATATATATAAAAGTCACTATCAAGGATACATAAAAGTCACTATCACCACAGTATAAAACACATAATATGTCAATTCACCACCATAATATATAGCGACGCGTATAATAAATATTTATAAAAGTTCCTATCACAGTCACATAAAACGACTCATAAAATATGTATATACACTGGTTGTTATAGATCTAGCAGATAGATAATCTAAAATCTAAAAGATTTGATAAAGTAGGATCTTATCTAAAATCTAAAATGTATAATCTAAAATCTAAAAGATTTGAAAAAGTAGGATCTTATCTAAAATCTAAAAGATTTGAATAAAAGAAGGATCTTATCTAAAATCTAAAAGATTTGAATAAAAGAAGGATCTTATCTAAAAATCTAAAAGATTTGATAAAGTGGGATTTTGCAGTCCACGTGCGCACTCTCCAGGACGGTTACTAAATAAGCATCCATTAGGAAATCATATACCGGGTTGATCACCTATTAATAGCTTCATTATATGTTAATATATCAGTTCTTTTTTCCATTCTCCTTTTTCTTATTCTCCATCAAGCCTAAGAGTTCGTATCGTTTGTTATGAATTTTGTATAATAATTGTCTACATAAAGGTTCCAGCACTTCTCCAATGGTATCCAGAGACTTCTTATGGGTTCTGTCATACTTATTGACATAAATAAACGGATTTATAATAAGTTTTAGTATATCTATTGGCTGACTTGCCTTGATTTTTGCCAATACTTCACTACCTACGTCTATTATCCTCTTGATTAATGGCTCCCTAATATCCTGCAATGCCTCACAGCATAATACAAAATGTTGTAAGGTTTCGTCTGCATTTCTACATAGATTACAAGTTGCAGAAATAAGATGTGTGGAATAAACAGCTCTATTTGTCTGTAGAGTATATGTTCCTGTAACAATTTTTAGCCGAGTTGGTATTCTTCTGATGTCCTGTATGTTGGCACTTTGCGATTTCAATAATGGATGTATTCTACCTATGTTATAGTTAGAGTCTAAGTATTTTAAGCTGGTGTATAACAACATATTTTCCTCAATTGCATTTTTCCAATATTGGTGTACATGTTTGGTTATCAAACTTTTCCATTGTGACTTTGGAAGTGGATTTTCTAGATATGTATATGGATCCGTGATATCATACTTTATGCAAATTTTTCTTATATCCATAAACCAACTATTGCTATCATATGATTTAACTTGTAGCTGCCTCTCTGCAAGTCTCCATTCAATTGAGGTGTGTTCAGATCTTGTTATGTTTCCAAAAAATGTTAAAACTTTTATATGTATTTCTGCTTCAATCGGTAATAGGCCTGATAGTATATAAATGGCAGGATCCGCTACATTTATGTAAAGTGATAATATTTGCTTCAGTACCTTTTTGTAATGTATGTTCAATTGCTCCAAAATCTTGCCTGTAGGTAATAATATTTCAAGTCCATAGTATAATATAGGTAGTACATAGGTTCTTAATAATGATATCGTAGTCTCAGGATCTATTCCATTTTCTCCATGTAGTCCTACTCCCATTAGGCTGTATAGGGCTCTAGTGGCTTTCTTCATGTTTTCATTTACTGTTGATTGTGTAGAATTTGTCTCTGATGTTTGAATTCCGATATGGGCTGATTGAGTTACAATAGGCATATCCTTTCCATCAAGTTTCCAATAACCATCATTTATTTCTAGCATTTTTGATTTTTTACATGTGTTTATCGGTATTACCACACTTTTTTGCGGTTGGAGTAGATATCCCTCTCTTTTGCTGAAGTCTACAGCTATGTCAACCATTGTTTGGATATCGAATGGATTATTTGCTATTAATGCAACATCATCCGCACAGGTAGGTGCACAGCAATTTATATTCCCGATTTTACCACCCAGTCCTGAATTACTTAGTATGTCCAGTAGTGGATTTACATAAACTTTGTAAAGATCAGCACTTAGGGCTCCACCTTGTCTCACTCCTTGTTCTATACTAATCATTGATTTTGATATTTGGTTTTTCCATTTAATACATGAGCTGGCATTTGTATAAAGATTGTTGATCGGGGTTATTGATAGTTTTGAGAATCCAATTTGAAATAATCTGCGAATCATATTGGCATGTACCACTACATCAAAAGCTGATTTGCCATCTAATAAGCCAATGTATGTGGGAGAGTTCAGATCTTTATTTTCTCTCTCATACTCCTCTATGAATAGTTCACAGAGTAGAGGTGCAGAGTTCTCAGTGAAACCTCGCTGTAAGGGATTTTGAATTTTCATTATCGTTGGATTTTCTCTGATTTTTATAATTTTTTCCATTATCTTAGAAAAAGTAGGTGTTACGTACGGTTATTCCTCTGTAGTTTTTTGCACTTTTGATGTCACCTTTGTTCTTAAATACTGGAAATAATGTTCCTATTTTTAAACTATCTGGGATATGGCCGTTTGCGAAGCTTACGTTGATTAATTTTTGTAGGTAATTTAAAAAGATGTTACTTCCATATATAATATTCTCAGCTGTGATTCCAAAATAATCTGCCGCTTTGTTAGTGTTCAACTGTTTAACTGCTTTTAAAAGCTCTTCTGATGATACTTCCTTGTGATCATATTGGTCTCTACACATTTGTAAAATAATGTCCTTTTCTCTTTCCATTAGTTCCAGATAATCATTGTCAAAATCTTTGTTTTCAGATTTCTTAGCTAATTGTCCAAAATGAGTGCTCCAGCCGTTCATGATTCCTTCAGGAGTTTCATATGTTGAATTATCCACTTGTAGCTGATCTATAAAACGGGATAATTTCCCTCTTTGCTGTTTTATGATTTTATAAAATAATGCAGTGTCGTTGGATCGAGCATCAATGATTTTTTGTCTGTCAGCGATTCTTTTAATAGCTAATTCTAATCTGCATTGTTTTCTTAGTACATATGTTGTTGTTTTCTTTTCAATGAAGAAGGTGTTTAAGGGATCTGTTGATCTTCCATTTGTTTTCCATATAAAGAAAGCTCTTTTTTTCTTTTCTATGGCTTTAAGTATATCCTCAGACATTATCTGTAATTTTGGTTTTCTTTTCTTGATCTTTCTTTTTGGTACAATTTCTTCTGTAGTTTTTACAATGATATCACACAGATCTTTAAAAGCTTTATCAATTTGTGGTATAGTGGTAGGGTTTATATTTATCATATTAATATTCTTGTCCAATGTTTCTTGATAGGTTTGCTTATCAACTTTGTTCCAATTTACTTTTGATGAATGATTACATAGTTCTTTTTGCTTCTTTCTGATGTTGTGATCAAATTTGTATTGTAGCTGTATTGGTTGATGGTCCGAAACGTTTGCTACAACATCTAGTTTCTGTATTTTAAGGACTTCACTTTCATGCTTTTCTTGATATAAAACATAGTCAATAGCAGAGGTTGCTTGTCCACTAGGGTGACAATATGTTAATCCTACTTTCACAGCGCACAGTTGATGGTCAGATATAAAATCATTGATATATTTTTTTCTTTGCGACTCGATTCCTTCTAATATATTTTCATTGAAATCTCCGCCAATAATGATTTGATGGGTATTTTCGTAGGTTTCAAATATCTCGTGTAGTATATCAACGCATTGTTTGAAATTGGCATAGTGAGAATCTGAGCTTTTGCATGGTAGGTAAATTGATATAAGTATAATGTTCTGTTTTCCTGAAAGTTCGATACATTGAATTCTCTCATTTCCTACCTGGAGAGATGTAATATAACTGTCTAGATCTTTACGCCAAAGGATCGCTATGCCTCCATATCCTCGTGGCATTTGGTACGGTGAGATAGGATCATTTGAATCTACTGATTTACCAGCCCCATTATAGTCTTGATGAATTTCTTGGAGAATGGTCAGTTGACAATCAAATAGCCAATGTTCTTGTAACATGTATATGTCTATAGATTTTTCCATTTCTTTAAATAGCGGACCACAGGTTAATATGTTTTTACAATTAAAATCTAAAATATTTAAGACAGTAGACGTATGTACATCTTTCTGCAGCCTTTTTACATCCCGATTGTTCTTGCAGAATTATTCTTTAGGTTTGAGTTTGGCGTTTTGGTTTCAGCTTTTGTTAGTGGGTCTGTATGAGTATATGATACCTCTAATAATGATTGTTGATCAGAGTTAATACCATTCTTCTGTTCATAGTTATGATCTTCAATTTGTATTTCAATCAGATTTGATCGACAAACATCACGTTCATCAGCAAAATACTGTCTTTGATCAGGGAAATAGCCAGCAGGGTCGTTGTGGTAAGTTCCACCATCGCCCATTTGACTTGCCTCGATTCGATTTGTCATAATATCTGCAGTCTGATGATTGTTCATGTGATAATGATTGTTATAGTAAGATTGATCGTATGTTACTTGATGGTATTGTTTCTGAGTTGAATCTGAACCATACAGACCAGAAGGGACGTTGTGGTAGGATCCACCATCGCCCAACTTGTCTTTAGGTCCATACATATCATATCTATGTTGTTTCCCGATAGTACTATTTAAAATTTGCCTCTTTTGATACGACCTGGGGACTTTATTTATTGTAATTTGTCTCCAACAAAAACAATTAGTTTTTCCCTTAGAGATAAATTAACGAAGCAAGGTTTTGTTTCCTTCCCCGTGAACTCTTCATGATATTTACCGTTTACACAATAGTAATTATTTGATATCGTATTTAATGTTTGCTGTCTAATTCAGGAAACAGCTCCAGAACATGTTTCCTAAATGGAAAATGGGACAATCCAGTATACATAAATTGTGTAGACAAAACATTAGTAGAATCATCAGAAAAGGTACATTTCAATCAAAATTTTGTCATTTATCAGTTTCAAAATGCAATGATATTTTATACATTTTTTATTGAATTTGAAACAATTAAATGTTAGAGAAAACAATCCAGATACATAGACAGCATTTGGGCCCAGGACCCAGAACGAAAACAAGCAATCCAAATACGTAGGCAGCATTTGGGCCCAGGACCCAGAACGAAAACAAGCAATCCAAATACGTAGGCAGCATTTGGGCCCAGGAACCAGAACAAAAACAAACAATCCAGATACGTAGGCAGCATTTGGGCCCAGGACCCAGAACGAAAACAAACAATCCAGATACGTAGGCAGCATTTGGGCCCAGGACCCAGAACGAAAACAATCAAGACAAAGCACAACACAGAAAACTAAAAAGATGAGCAACTCGGACCCCATCAAAAAACCGGGGATGTACCCAGTTACTGCAATGACATTTGGAGAAAAGTACCATTCATATATTGTTTGACAAGACAACGGATAGTGATTTCCTTGGAATATTATATACAGCTGTATTTGTTTAAATATGTTTTGGATAGACCTCGACATACTACACATACTAATTAAAATTTGTCGGAAATTCAGTCATACATTTCTTATTATATTTGCAAGAAAATATGAACTATTTGATGGAGAAATTTTATTTTGAAAAATACAAATCTATTATATTGTCTTGTCTTTCTCTTTATTAATGTGTATTATTTTGTATTATTCATGATGCTATTGTCTGTATCTATGTTGAGGAGCACTACTAGTACCCTCTGGTTGTATATAATCCTCATAAAATAAATAAAGAATTAAATTAAATTAAATCTTAAAAAATTGAAAACGAAAAAAAGAGTAAGAGTAAGACTTAATCTAAGATTTTGAGTTACAAGAAATGTCTTATAATATTTGATATTTTTTGATTGTCTGTAAATGTCTTTTGCAGTTACAAAATCTCGAAAATATAGAGAATTCCGAAGAAGTTTCCAATACGATATCGGAGGTACTGGATTCAGTTGGGAATTTTACGGAGACTGGATATATCTATAGTACATTCTGCTAATAATATAATATTCGTCAACTATTTACTGATAATTCTTATATGATTTACATAATTAGAAATCCTATACTCTGATTGGGTATAAGTGCTTATTGTTAATAATCGACAATTATTGTTAGATATGAAATAAAAAAATAAATGCCAATGAAAAAAAAAAGCTTGTATTGTTGACATAAAAAAAATTCCGGAAAAAATACTTAAGACAACCATCTATCGACTTTGACTCTTGTAATATATCGTCATCCTGTGACGTTGTTTACAAGGGACGCTGATTGACACAAGCTGGTTACTGATTTATTTTACGATTTTGTGGGCATTTTACTTGTTTGAGTAGCTAAATGCAAAATGCCATCAAATTGGAAAATATCGGTAACTTAATTACATCACCGTCTAGTTTAAAGTAGGAAATAAGGTTAGTTCATTTTGTTATTCATGGCCGACACACATCGATGACGATGGAATGTATGTGTGTGTACTGGGGATCCCCAAAGGTAAATTTTCAAAACAAATGAAGAAAAAAAAGCTTCGTTACAGAATTATAAGGATTAAACACATTTTTTCCGCAGTTTATTGATGTATAACCTGGACCAAGTTTACATAAAAGTCCTTCGGACTTTTATTTGTTTGTGAGTAAATTGGTCCAGGTTATACATCAATAAACTCCGGAAAAAATGCGTTTATTCCTATAATAAGAAATAATCTGTACTAATGTTTACAATGTATGATACTATCTTAATTATTTACTTACGTCGGTATGTTATCTTCACATTATTACATAGCTCACACTTTACACTATTTAAAACATTTCCACAACTCTGATAGAATCCACAGGGGCTCGCAGTTATATTTTCACATTGCCAGGTATATGTTAAAAGAGAAGGGAGGACACTTTTTTTGCTGCCCAAAGTGAAAGTAGAATTTCGGCACCTTTTTTCGCTTCAAAAACGCTTTAGTCTTTGTTCTTACCATAATATTAATGCAAATATCGTTGTTTTTTGCTGATTGACTGGTTTACAGACTACAGTGGAATAACACTCGTTTTTAAATTCCAAGCGGTCTGGACAACTTCTTATCATACTCATTTCCGGTTTATACGGACTTAATAATATTGATAGAAATAAAAAAAATCGAAATATAATTTTAAAAAGTAGGAAAAAAGACAACTTAAATCTTTTGCATTAAAATATATTTTTTCCTTGTCTCAATTAATCTGGAAATATAGGAAAACAGCATTTTAAGAATATCTTTTGACAAGATGAGTAAATAATTTCCCGCAAAAATGCCAGTTTAAATCCTTCGACCAATGAAAACTCACCTTGATATTTAGTCCGTATAAACCGGAATTGAGTATGCTAAGAAGTTGTCCAAACTGTTTGGAATTTAAAAACGAGTGTTATTCTGCTGTAAACCAGTCAATCAGCAAAAAACATCGATATTTGCATTAATTTTATGGGAAGAACAAAGACTAAACCGTTTTTGAAGCAAAAAAAGGTGCTGAAACTCTACTTTCACTTTTGGCCCCCCAAAAAGTGTCCTCCCTTCTTCTTTTTAATACATACCTGGTGATGTGAAAATATAACTGCGAGCCCCTGTGATAGAATCCGAAAACAAACAACAGAAAAACCTAGATAGTTTAATCTGACGGAAAAATACATTTGCTCGGGATAAATTACAAATATTTCTTAAATCAGTCCATGCATAGCTTGAGGGGCCCGTGTGGCTCAATGAGTTAGGTAGTTGGATTACCTAACAACTCATACAAGCCTATCACCAATATGGCGTGGGTTCTCGCTTGGCGTTGTAAATTACAAAAAGGGTGCACTCGACTCGCAACCACAAGTGATAAAGTTTACCAGTTGCTTGCCCATGGTCAGTGGTTCTCTCCGGATACTCTGGCTTCCTCCACCACTAAAACTGGTCGCCATGATATAGCTGAAATATTGCTGAAAGTGACGTTAAACACAATAAATCAAATCAAATCAAATTGTGTATATGCCTATTGCAGTTGGGGAAAACAGTATGGCTTTAATGCAGCAACCAATAACAAACTCACTCGAAAATATTTATAGTTTAACTTTTTTTTAAATTTCAGAAAGTGGTAGATGTAATAAGCGCAATGTTGAACTCTGGAAATAATGAAAGTTGGACAGAGGTCAATGAACAGGTATAATTTATACATAATGTGGTTTATAGATGCCACCTATCGATAAGAAAAAGATTAGATTATGTAAACGAAACATGTATGTCAGCAAATCTCACAAAAATATATGATCATTTTTATATGTACTCCTTTACCAGTCTATGTCTTTATCACCGGATGTGTTACCAGAGTAACGCAACGGGTGTCATTAGTGCACCAGGAACTGCTTACCCTTCCTGGGCACATGAGTTCACTCTTGGGGTTCGTGTTCATTTTGTCCAATTACATGTCCTCGTGTTTTTTGTTCCTTGTGATGTCCGCTGCAATTTCTGCGTAAAACAATGTTCAGTTCCTTTATGCTCCCATTTGTTTTGTATGTGATTATTAGTTATCTTGGTGTAATTAGGGATGTACAGAATTTTACTGTGGTGTAATCAGGGGTGTACAGAATTTTACACCGGTGTTGAAAATTCATTCACCCTGAGGCGCAGTGTAAAATTCTGTACACCCCTGATTACACCAAGATAACAAATTTATTTCTTAGGAAGCTTTCCTTTACTTCTTGTTATAAAAAAAACCCAAAACAAAACCAGCCCATTGAGAAAAATGCTATTTTGTTTTCGATTTTAAATATATTACACATATTATTGTTTATAATCATCAAATTTTATGTAAATGTAATCATTTCATATCATACTATTGCTGTGCGTAGTTCAAAATTACTTTTTTTTTATTTTATCCCGGGTGTAAATGGTTTAGCTGGGGTGGGGTGTATTTACACCCGGGTAGCTAGCCAATCAGATTTCAAGATTCTTGCTTCATAAGAAATAATATGTTTTATTAATGGTATTTGTACATGTTTCATGTCATGTTTTGCATTCATTTACTTACAACACAATTTCCATATCATAGTTTGTGTCGTTTAGCAGCAATATGACGAGTATCACCTTATACATATAGTGGAGCAGGAGCTGCCTACCCTTCCGGTGTACCTCAGTTCACTCTCGGGTTTTCGTGGATTCGTGTTGCTCAATAGTTAGAATGTTTTGCTTTCTGTGTAGTGTTTTGTGGATATTTGCTTGTCTTTTCGTCTTGTTTTCCTTTTGACCATTGCATTGTCGATTTGTGATTTCTGAGTATTCGTTTGGTATCTTTAAAATGTTCTTGCATATTGTTGTCACAATTCAATGCATTTTATGCCACCTTGTTTGTTGTTAAATTGTGCGAGAATTAACCAATCAATTTAATTTCACACTTTTTAAACTGAGTACTCGTCTTGTAGCCTGATCTGCCAGGATCATCATTATATTTATTTGCACTTCTTCCTTATATTAATATGTCACATTATCTTACTTACATTCTGGAATTGGTTGATCCATACGGTATCGCACTGTATCACCAGATTGCAGGTATTTTAAATGTCTAGTCGATTTTCTAAACTTTTGAGTTCGAAAACCGATCTTGCCGAGATATACTCAATACAACATCATGTGATAAAATGTATCAGTGATTTGCGACAGGTCGGTGGATTTTTCCAGGTACTCTGGTTCCTCCACCGCATCAAACACCCTAACCCTCTCTAGTTTATTGTATATGTTTCCTTAAGTGGCCATGGGACTTGATAATTAAATAGATGCTGACGGGCTCAGATCTCCTGGTCTCACTCCCTATGAGGTTTTACTCTGTAGTTTAGTTTGATCTTGATGTTTGTGCTGCCGTTGTTGTTGTTGTATGTGTTTTGTTTGTATACGTATTACACAAACTACCCACAAATCTCTCCCGGATATGAGTTCTAATGAAATACATAATAATTTATCTGATACTGGAATGTTTATTATAGGGACAGAGTGGAGGCGGATCTGCAGACATAATGAAAATTGTTGAAGATCTTGGATCTCTTGTCAAAAAAGGACTGAATAAGAATGAGAGCAAAACAATCAAGCGGGCCAATCTTGGTATGTACAAGTAGTTTTTTTATTCTTCACATACCAAACTTCATAGGATGTTGACCCCTGTACTGAGAATCGTTAATTTAAAGTATATGAACCTACTCACCAATTTCGTTGTACGTCACATTTCAATTGGCAATCTAAAATTTACTATTTGAACTGGAAGAAGGATTAAAACTTACTTCCGCCTCAAACTATTCGTTTCCATGTCAGACAGTTCATAGAAGACAGCTGCACGTGATACTCTAATGTGTTGGGACGTTTGTCCAATGACACGGTGGACTTATGAAACGTCATAGTTAAGAGCTAAGAAAGAAAATGTATATTACATTTTCCCCCGCAAATTGTTTTTATTATTACTTCTTCATTATTTTCTACATTAACAGGTACAAAATATGGAATTTGAATATCTTTCATTCCTGTTTGAAATTTGACGTCTTTTACACTCATTCTCTACATTGCACTCGAGAGAAAAAACAAAATTTCGAATATTTTTATCCTCTCTCTGATAACGCCTTATGAAATATTTCATATTTCTTAATAATTTGATTTGATATGAATACTGCAATCCGATTAGCTGATCCAACTGGAGAAAAAATTGTTATACTTGATAACCTGTGTTGATATTGTGACATTACCAACAATAACATATTCATCCTCCTACAAATTCAAATAGTTCCATGAAATAATCGTAGTTGAAATCGAGGAACCATTGAATTTTGTTGTAAAAATTAATATATAAGGAATATTTTCAATTTTTGAACAGCTTATTCTTGCTTAGATAGATAGATAGTTTATTAACGAATTATCGGCCCATAAGGGCATATACAATCAATACAATGAAATAAAAACAATCAATTACAAATGGTATATACAAAAACAATAAATGACAGTATGATTATTAATTTTGAATATGTTTACCATCATTTATTGAGCAGAATCAATGTCTACTTGCATAACCTGATTTGGAACAGGTTATGCTTTTCATGAACCATTTCACAGTTTATTACGCATAGACTGTTCCAAACCAGGTTATATCACATAACCTGTTCAAAAATTGAAAATATTCCTTAATTATTGAATTCCAGCAAAAATGTAAACAATTTCAAGAATAAAGACATGTATTTGTTGTTCAGTCAGAATATTACGTTGTTTATACTAAATTGTAGTTTCTTGGAAAATAATACATTGCCATGATTTTTACAGAGATAGAGATATCTGAGATGAAACAGGAATTGACATTCCCACAGAATTCCAAATCGTTGATAATTGAAGATCAGCAAGTTATATCTGGTATATAACCATTTTAAATATACTGCATTTTGCTAAGAAGAGTTTGAAGATACCAAAAGGGTAATCATAATCCGTAAATCAAAGAAGGACAGACAACACAATGGCCAAAAGAAAAAGTACAAACAACGATCTACAAAACATACATATAAAACTAAAGATGGAGTAACACGAACCCCACAAAAAACGGGAGGTGATCCGGAAGGATAAACAGATCCTGCTCCACAAGTGGCACCCGTCGTGGTAATCCAATTAGCAGATTCATACACAGACCTTTATGGTAATGTGGTTGAAGTACCACATGTGTGGTTAAATTTCTTAATCATATTCATAACCTTTTCAATACATGATATTAGCATTTATTAAAAATGGAGGCATGTATTAATTATCAAGAATTAAGAAACCAAAAGATTTTAAGCAAATTATTGGTTTCGAAGCAATTGAATTAAATTGCTATTTACTCGTGGAAGAAATTAAACCTCTCATCCCATTAACTAAACACAAAACAACCATGACATATGTCGAAAGGAATCCAAATTCTGTCTTGGGACAGGCACAGAAAAAGTGTCGGGGTTAAACCGTTTAATAGAAATCCCATTGTACTACTCATATTTATTATTGTCGAGAGATTCCATTTTCGTAAGTGTCGTCGGGTATATCTAGGGAAGCCAAATGAATTGTAAATACATTCTGTGAACTAATTACTACTTCAAAGTGAAATTGATATTTATTTTTTTTATATAATAAACTGCAATACAAATACATAGTTTTGTAATTACAGGTAAATTTTATACTGTTGCTCTGTACAAAACAATGTCAAGTATTCTACCAACAGCACCAAACAGGTAAGTACTAATTAATAACTAATTATTTTCTTGGTATATTTTTCTGTTTCAAATATAATTGTGAAGAAGACGTAGTTGGTATTAAGTTCGATTTGACTTTTTGTTCTGGAATATTTAAGAAGCAATTCATGGAAACAATAGTTTGTATCCATGGGTAGCACTATTCTAGTAAAATTTTATCTCGAGTGATACAATGCAACGACAATAATGTTACCCATTCTAAACGTTATACAAACTATTGTTTCCATGAATCATTTCGATTCTAGAAAGACAAATCTAACTTATTTCTTGAAGTAGAAGTCATTAATGGAAATGCATGTCATAACAAAATTCATTAACCTTCATGCAGTTGTTTTTTTCTTATATGGATAACTAGAAGGTGATGCATTTAAGATACTGATATTTTCCAATTTGATGGAATTTTGAATTTAGTAACTTAAAAATCTAAAATGCTCACAAAACTGTAAAATAAATCAGGAATCAGCATGTGCCAATGTCACCAGCGTTCACTGTAAACTACGTATACGTCACCGGAAAACGACCAATAACAAAAGTCAAAGTCGATAGATGGTCGTCTTAAGTATTTTGTCCGGAACAAAATTATATGTCAAGAAGCAATACGAGAATTATTATGCTTGTATGCACCACGATCATGTATGAACACATTCACGTAGTAATGATGTTTATAATGTGTTCGTCAATACGCATGAGCGAATTAAAATATAGCGGTAGTTTTATCGCGGTATTAT
Source organism: Bathymodiolus brooksi (assembly GCA_963680875.1). NCBI lineage: Eukaryota > Metazoa > Mollusca > Bivalvia > Mytilida > Modiolidae > Bathymodiolus > Bathymodiolus brooksi. The sequence continues at coordinate 101,717,493 of OY804581.1, read as the reverse complement.
TTATATGGCAAGTGAAGGACGTCATATTAGAATATAAGAGATTCAGCAATAATGCTATAGACTTCGTGTTAGTAACGTCTGGGATGCTTTTGTTTGGACGGCGTCAAATATTTGCTGACATCAATTAAGTGAATCTTCTGATACTATATAAAATGTCCACGTAAATTCATTGATATGTTATATTTATCTTATTTCAGTTCCATTGGATCTGATGTGATCGCATTGTCATTTGACCAGACGATAACTCTGGAAAAGAATATCACTATTACATTTGAAAGAAATAAACAAGTAAGAAAAAGTATCGCTACTTTCCCTTTGATGTTTAAAACCAATATGTTTCATATAAAGTAAGGCTGAGAAGATTCAAATTATCGCTGATCGCTAAGTGTTGTCAAGGACGCGTAGTAATATCGCTGTTTTCTAATATGACGTTATAATGACGTCGCATTACCAAATCCTTGATAAGCATACTATCATAGCGATAAAATAATTAAAGATGTTTTTTAAGCTCGGGAACGTTTCTCAGTCGTCTCTCATCTCAGGCCTTCTTCGCCCTTCGATGAGAGATAACTGAGAAACGTCCTCTCGTTTTAAAAAAAACATCGTTAATCACTTTTAAAATATTAGAAAAACTTCAACATTTTAAATGACAACACGCACAAAAAGAACAAATCAAAGAGACACAAATATTATTGTAAATTTTATGCATTTTGCTTATTCACTCTGTTTATCATGTTTTAAAATGCTTGTATATTCTCTTGTCACAATAAAATGCATTGTACAATGGTTTCTCTAATTCTTGTTCAATTTTCACACTTCTCAACCTGTGTGAGAAGAAATCGATAATCAACGTGTGGATCACTTTGTTCTCAGTCGCTGATTGGTCAATTACGCAATTATGTCTCAACCCTTGGGTGAGATAAGAATTTCCCGCTACTTTTCCCGTAAAAATGTTACGTTTCGCAAAATGTCATTGTGTCAATAAAATCGTTTAATTAACCGTAACTATTCGTAATTAAACGTACCGACATCAAGAACTTCTCATCTAGAATCTTGTCCCTTCTCCATCATTGCTTCAAAAACATTCCTTAACGGGTGTGACATCAATTGAAGTATACGTTAGTAACGTCATTGAACGTCGATTTGAGAAAGTGAAAAACGGCCATATATTTTGTTAAATTAGTGAGAAAAGGAATCAAACAATTTTTTAGTGGTTCATTAGAGAAACAATCTCTAACATTGTTTCCCGTTTATTACGATAATTTTTTAAATCTCGATAGTTAAATTTTTACATTTTAAAGTTCTCGGTAAACAATGTTAGAGACTATATAATCACAATGAATTAGTGTGAAATATGAAACTTCTCTATTTTTAGCTAATTTCCATAATTACGTAATAAGAATTAACTACTATGTGTGATCTCGCCTCCCTTTGAGGTCTGACAAATGCTCTTCATCGAACTTCATACAGTGACTAAGATGAAGAAAAGCAACAAAGGCGTAGCTTATACAGATCCCTCCAAGTGTATCAACGATCAAACACTCAGGTCGGACACAGAGTTTTGTCGGACTTCACTCTTAAAATTGTCTGACAAATATACGACCAAATCCTCCCAGGTCAGAATGAGAGTCTCCACTCTCAGATAGTTAAACTGTAAACAGGAAACGTCCCCAAATTCTGCTAACCAATAAATTTGTGCATAAAGAAACATGCGTATCTTAGTAAAGCTGAAGTAAATGAGTGATATACAGTACGGAAAGCATAGATATGTTAACGGCTGTCACGGGCGACATATATACAATAATATCCATGAATAAAATGTATTAACATGCAGTACCCATGTTTTAAGTTCACTAGAAGTGAATATTAATATGTCCCTATGTACTCGCGACAATCGATGCCAAGGCCCTTTCACTTGTTGCAGACAGTTGCCGGTTTACGATATCGGGTGCGTTTGCTCTTTTACGTGTTTGCCAAATGTAGGGCGAACGAACACGGGTAAATAATTCTAATTTATACATTTATTTCTTTAAAGGCAAATTTGGATTAAAATTAATCAGTAAAATTTAAGTTTTATTTTGTTTATGGCGAATGGGTCATAAATCCGTAAATCCCGGTTTTTTTTCTTGAAAATTGGCAGTCTGCAGAGTCCTGATATAGGTGAAATAATATTTTATTAGTGTATTCTACGTTTTTTTTTTTTAGTTTACCTGTCAAAACATCACCCATTTCAGCATGTTGTCACATCGTGGATTCATGATATACAAATACGCCTATCACAGGTGTGAAAAAAAACGTTGCTCAAGACTCTTTTTACTAAGACTTATAAACATAGATAACTATTCTGTGTTTTCGATTTTCAAGCCGTCTTCCAATTTATTTGTACCGTATTTTACGGACTATAGGTCGATGGGGACGATAGGTCGAATTGCTGCTTTTCGGCTAAATTTTTTGGGAAATACTAAGATAGGTCGAAGCATTCCATAGGTCGAGGATGCCGATGACAACTTGGGTAAGTATCGTCACATCAAACTTTTTTTTTGTTTTTTTTTTTACATCGGTAAACATTTGTCCTATAACGATGTTCTTCGGTAAGTATATGTAAGTATTAACTCAAGAATACTATTTTTATGTGTTATAAACGAAATAATTATGAAAATTAAATTAAATAAAATTTTGTTTTTTATGAAGAGTCTGGTTTGTAAAGCCATCAAATCAGGCCATCTGTGGGTGTCACAAAAAAAATATAGATGGTAAACGGTGTTCATACAATAAAATAATCAAGCTGTCAAAACAATGTATCACCTTGTGCAGTTGTATTGACATACCTTTAAACTGTGTTTAATTAGTAGTACACAAATTATGTGATCGTCTCGATCCAGTAAATTTTCAATCAGCTGATCAGGATAATTAAGTGCCGACTGATGTTCACCTGTGTTGATTATCTCATGGTGATTATTTTATTTGTTCCTAATTGACCAATTCAAGTGTAGAACATTCTAGTTTAACGAAATCGATAATTATTTTCCAGTATACTTAGTATAAAAAGCTTGTACTCCACGTTTATTCAAATTTTTGTGAGATGTAATGCAACCGCCATTTTTTACTACAACCCTGTGCGCATGCTCGTGTTAGATGGAAAAGCTATATAGCTATATTTGGATATTTTGTGACAATAATTTTATATTGTAAAACGACCCACCCTGTGATTTTTTTTCAACAACATACATTTTTATAGTATATATTTTATTATACAATTCAATATTGAACTGATTTTCGCTAACACTTCAATCATTGAATATTATTGATTTTTTTCGGATGTTGAACATTTTTTCCCCAGAATTGCACCCCTTGTTAGTATACTTTTATTCCCCAAGAACATCGATGATTTCAGTCTTCTTATTCAGAAAAAAAACCTACAGCAAATTCAAGGTATACTGTAAACAAAATCGTCATTTTTATCGAGATTTTTTTTAGGGATTCCAGATTTTTTTAACTTCATCCTTGGATAGGTCGATGTGGACGATAGGTCGAAGCCAGCGTATTGAGGGGAAAAAATATTGACCTATCGTCCATAAAATACGGTACTTAAAAAATAAATTTATATCTTTTTTCTTATATATGTGTATAAATATCTTAATAAAATAAATACATTTACGGTGAGAAATTATTATACGTCATGATATCGTTATTTAGGTAAATACTTATTAAACAGATTTTTTTTTAAAACCATTTTTGTCTTTTTAATTGATAACTGACCCAAGCTAAATAAATGAAATGTGACTTAATGTGTTAATTATATAAATCCTTGCCTTCTATAAATTTTAATTTCTTATCTAATTCTTATTCTTATTTAACAATATGGTCAGGTTGTTATTTTCATTGAATGGCTTCACAGTAGGGGCTCTTCCTGTATATTGGTTACATCCTGTATATTACAACTGACAGCTAATGCATGACAAACAATTTTAATCAGCCATCATTATCATGAAATACATTTTTTAATCTTTATTTTGATGATGGCACCTAATTCCCATCACCTAATCCAAATTAGTATAGTAGAGGAGTACTGTATTTTTCGGACGATTAATCTAGATAAAAATGACGATTTTGTTCACAGTACAAAAAATGTATACCTTTATTTTGCTGTAGGTTTATTTCTGAATAAGAAAACTCGTATCATCGATGTTCTTGGTGTTATTTTTTTTTAAAATAAAGCAATAAAAGTATACTAACAGGGGGTTCAATTCTGGGGATAAAATATTCAACATCCGAAAAAATCAATATTCAATGATTGAAGTGTTATCGAAAATCAGTTCAATATTGTATTTTATAATAAAATATATACTATAAAAAATGTATCTTGTTGAAAAAAAACACAGGGTGGATCGATTTACAATATAAAATTATTATCACAAAATATCTAAATATAGCTATAGCTTTCCATCAAACACGAGGATGCGCACGTGATTGTAGTAAAAAATGGCGGTTGCAATACATCTCGCAGTGAACGTGTAGAACAAGCTTTTTATACTAAATATACTGGAAAATAATTTATATCAATTTCGTTACTTAATCGATATTTTATTACAATAATTTATATGAGGCTATGGGTGTTTAAACGTCACTTTTCAACAATATTTCAGTTATATATTGACCTTTGAGCTACCTTTCCTGGCGCGAATATGGTGCAAGGTAGAAATACACTAGGGTATTTACGTAACCGGACATTCTACATACCGGAAAGAAAGTACGTTTACAAATATGCATCGATCACAAAATGTTTGACATGTTCACCTCGAGAAATGTAAAAAAAATCTTTAAATATCCACTCTCACGTCCGACCAAATTGTCGGACTTGGAGTGTTGACTCTCAATTTAAATTTACTTCAATGATTGCAAATGTACCTACAAACAAATAGTAATAAAAAACAACAACATTAAATAGAATTAATTATAATTGTTCTCCCCCTGGCACCTGAAAATTTGTGTCAACAAGATGTTCCTTCCATTATTGACACCTGTAACCTGAACTAATTAATTCATATCAAGCTGGCTGTAATACCTAGTCCAATACACATATTGCCGTCACAGATGAACAAGTATAGGGACTTGAAATATTTGTAAACGGAATATTGTGTAATTTTAGCCGGTGATTTTTGCATGCGTTATTTCACCTTTATATGGATATCACACTCCGAAAGAATTATCTCTTATTCATTCATGTACACAGCCGTACCCTGTTTTAAGTGAAAACAGATTTTTTTTTTAAATCGTCAGTGATTTCTCCAAACAAACAAAGTCAAAACGCAAACTTAAGTCGAGTTTTTACTCAAATTTAATTTGGTTTGTTAAGAAAACTTTTTTCGAGAAATCCAAGCTAGGCTGGACTCGGCGTATATAATTTTAAAGTTTAGATTTCAGAAAAGTTACGATATTTCTAGCATTCCGATTGTAATCGTAAAATTTAAATGTACTAGAAAGATCTATTAAAATTAAACAGATTAAAGAAACACAAACGGTGTAACTCGAAATTATTGTACAATTCTTTGATTATGAGGTGCTCCTATGCATCGAACGACTGTTGTGCCCGAGCGTGACAAATATTGACCTTGGAGCTACCTTTCCTGGCGCGAATATGGTGCAAGGTAAAAATACACTAGGGTATTTACGTACCCGCACATTCTACACACCGGAAAGAAAGTACGCTTACAAATACGCATCGATCACAAAATGTTTGACATATTCACCTCGAGAAATGTAAAAAAAAATCTTTTAATATCCACTCTCACATCCGACCAAAATGTCCGACCAAATAGTCGGACTTAGAGAGTGTTGACTCTCAAATTTGTCAGACATTTGTCGGACATTTTGGGAGGAATATGTCGGACCTGAGAGTATGATCGTTGATACACTTGGAGTGTACTGTACATGCAACAAACGTTTTCGATAAAATTGATGTCATATTCACTTGCATTTATATATCATTTCTTCCTAAATGTTATTTGATATACATTTATCATAATTCCGTCAGAATATGTTGTCGGAAAGGTCGAAAGGGGTGGTTTTTGCAAAGACAATATATGTCCGAAACAATGCAATATGGCAACTAACCTGAAGCAAGGTGAAACCAAATGACACAAATACAACCGATTTATTTTAAACAGATTTCAAGCGTATAGAAGTTTTATATTATATGTGTGTCTTAACAGAAATAGTCAATACATGGACTATGTCTAAGATGTTAGGGGGCCCGGGTAGCTCAATGAGTTAGAGAGTTGGATTACCTAACTACTCATACAAGCCTAAAACCAATACGACGTGGGTTCGCGCCCGGCTTTGTAAATTACAGAAAAATGTGCACTCGACTCGCAGTCGCAAGTGATAAAGTTTACCAATTGCTTCCCCATGGTCAGAGGCTCTCTCCGGGTACTCCAGCTTCTTCCACCACTAAAACTGATTGCCATGATATAGTTGAAATATTGCTGAAAGTGGCGTTAAAACACCAAAAATTAAAATCAAAGATGTTTGTCATACCATATCATGTTTATGATGATATATTGTGATATGTGTGTGATTGAGGAGTTGAGAGTAATATTGATCGAGATGCCTCTGCAGTTTTGAGTTGACAATCAATATCTTAAATATTATAAATATGCAAGTTTATCATTTAGAATTTGAAAATGGTTTGACATTATCATCTAATCAGAAATCGTGTATTAAATTTAATTTAGCAAATATAAATGTTTTAGGTAGACTTTCAAAACCCTGAGTTATCCTGTGGATATTGGAATTTTACGTAAGTGATTTTTCTTCTTTTACACTACATTATATTATGTTTCGTTTGGATAAATATTTTAATATTTCTTCATAAAAACAATCACAAATTTATTATTTTTGAAAAAAATCTTTTTCCGATTATTTTGTTTTCCACTTCATCAAACGAGAAAGTGCACATGTTTGTAATGTATTATCTTGTTAAATATTGAAATATTACCCGTATATAATCCTACTTTGACAAAAACAAAATGAAACATGTTGGTAGCGCCGCAATCATATGGCATAGCCCTCATTTCAATACCTGTTCCAAGCAATGAGATATTATACACATGTTTGTGATTCCATGATTATGTCTTCTGATTACCCTCTTTGGTGTCATCAAGTTTTTATATAAGATTGACGTTAACAGTATTCAAATAAAATGCGGTTATTCCTGCCATGATGCAGTATGAAATAATTAGTTAAGGTAGCAATCCGTGATATTGCAACATATGTTCTTTAATTATATTCATTCGTATTTGAAGAGTTACATTGTATCTGCATAAATCGATTAAATAATTATTGACAATTTATAAGAAATTATAAGAGTTAATCATATGTATTATTTTGTTTTGTTTTAGTAATACAAGTTGGTCGTATAGTGGATGCTACTTGAAACAAGATAATGCTCAATACTCAACATGTACATGTAACCATTTGACTAACTTTGCTATACTGATGAGTCCATCGGATGTTGAATTAGTAAGTGCAATAGTATATAATGTATGTGATAGGCATGGTAGACCAAATTCTGCGCCACAATCTGCGATTTATGTTTGAATTGCTAAATATATAGTGTGGAAATTCTCTCTATTGTAAGTATCAAAGTGAAAAACAAAAATACCAAACTGTCAGAACAGTTCCAAAATATCAAACTGTCAGAACAGTTCTAAAATACCAAACTGTCAGAACAGTTCCAAAATCCTATCGGAAAAATCGTAGAAAGAGAGTCAATATCGATACCCCCATGCACATATATGCTCACTTTCCTGGCTTTGTACAGGCATTTCATTATACAATGACGGGATTGAGCTAGTTTTGTGGACCCAAACATTATAGGTATTTCACACAAAACCTATACATTGCAGCTCATATAATAAATATTGATTTTTGTTTCCAAATGTATTAAAGTGTATACAGTTTATACAGTGGACTTGTAATGAGATTATATCAGTCATTTTGGCATTTTGGAGGATTAATAATCCAATCGAGAAATAATTTGCTGAAAAATAATTTGCATCATATATACTTTGTCAGTCTGTGTTGTTCACAAATATCAATGATTTGATTTATTGTGCTTAACGCCACTTTCAGCAACATTTCAGCTATATCATGGCGACCACTTTTAGTGATGGAGGAAGCCGGAGTACCCGGAGAGAACCACCGACCATGGGCAAGCAACTGGTAAACTTTATCACTTGCAGCTGCGAGTCGAGTACACCCTTTTTGTAATCTACAAAGCCGGGCAAGAACCCATGCCGTATTGGTGATAGGCTTGCATGAGTTGTTAGGTACTCCAACTACCTAACTCATTGAGCAACCAAGGCCCCTCAAATATCAATGGTGCTTAAACTCTGCTCTCTATATTTTCAAATCAATTCACTCAGTAACATGTAGACATTATTACAATTCTTTGCTTTCTTACCAGGATACCTTTCTTGCAAACAAAACCAACATCTCAATGAATTTGAATGAATTGAGTCATATATCCCAATATGTCATGTTTATGATGAAGAGAAGACATTATTTGTAATAAAATTGTTTTAATTTCAGTCAGATGTACATCAGAAAGCTTTGGAAGTGATAACATTTGTTGGTTGTGGTTTATCATTGTTAGGATGTGTTCTTACTCTTGTCATCTACTGTATAATGTGGAGGTAATTATTTACTTTCTAATTTAGCCAGACAATTATTTATCGAGAACATGATTGATTATGTAATACTTGTTTCCTTTACATTCAAAAGGAAAATGTGAAAAAAAAATCAGTGAGAAATACCAACCCGTTTGAACAGTACCAAAATCTAACTGAAATATGGAGTGGATGTGGTCGAGTGGTCTAGGGCGCTGGACGTAAGGCTAAGCGAATGGTGCTGCAGTGTATCAATAGTGTGGGTTCAAATCCCGTCGAGGGAAGAACAAAAATTTGACAGCTCTAAAATCTAATTCTAACACTGTTTGGTTTAATTTTCAGACGTATATATATATATTAAACCAAACAGTGTTAGAATTAGATTTTAGAGCTGTCAAATTTTTGTTCTTCCCTCGACGGGATTTGAACCCACACCATTGATACACTGCAGCACCATTCGCTAAGCCTTACGTTCAGCGCCCTAGACCACTCGACCACATATGCACACTCAATTTACTGGCAAGATGAAGGAACTTCGATAAAGCATAAACCGTGGCGAAGTTAGGCTAGTTTTGGGATAAAGCCGATATGGAGCAATGCAAGAAACACGTGTATGTTCTATTTCATTGTTTGATGTTTATATAGTATAGATGAACTATTAAATCATCAAATGCTCGTACAGACAATAAACGTTAGAGAAAACCTAAGGGACAATCAAGAATGGAAAATCCAAAGACACTGGCATACTTGAACACTAGACACAGAACGAATGCAAAGAAAAACAATTAAAAAAGCAAACACAACACACCACACTAAAAAGATGAGCAACACGAACCAAAAAACCAAAACAAAAACGGGAATGAACCCAGGTACTTGCGACGTTAAGCAGTTCCCGTTTATTATAAGACACCCACCTTGTTACTCGTAGTCGATATAACAGACAATATAATTATTCGGAATGCTTTCTTTAATTGTAGATATGTGAGGAATGAATGGGCTGTCATACTTGTAAACCTATGTGTTATATTAATCATAGGATATTCCGTCTTCATAGGAGCTGTAGATCAAACCGAAAATGATGTAAGCGTTTGTATTTATTTATATGATTTGTAATGACATTTCTATTAAAACTAAGCTTGATCACCTTCGAGTATAAGACTGTTAACGAAAACCTTTCTACCATCAAATAGTGAGAGAGGACAAAGTCAGCAATTGCTAAAGAATTCCAAATTTGTGGCAATACATTATCGGCATGGACTAAATCAGCAGCATGCCCACAGGTTTTTTCATCTGGGGGTACATGTACCCTTTTACCTTCATTTTTGGGGGTACATCCAAATTTTTGGGGGTGCAATGTACCCTCTAACTCTTCATTTGGGGTTACAAAGAAAATGAACTGCATTTTCTCCACGCAAGGTCGTGCACCATGCTGTTTTTGGTAAGTATTACGAGTTGGCGAAAACTTTTTTTTCTGTCTGACATTAGGTCAGACAGGAAGTGGGTTTCTGTCTGACCCATGGCCTTTGTGTCTGTCCCACCATTTTTTGTAATATTGTATATAACCGGTCAAATTTTGTTTTTTATACAGACCTGAATGCAAAATTACCTATATATAATCATGATTCATTAAACAACTCAATTAAATGTTTTTCTGTATACATATTTTTATCTAAAAAGATAAGGCAGATATTGCCAACAATCCGTATCTAATGGTCCAATCACGTTCCGAATATTATACATCAATGTCAGTTTCCGGTTTACCTACATTTTTAATTTCAGTTAAGAATATGAATCTGTTGTCATCTTCAATATATAAGCATCTCAAAACATATTTAATTAAACACAAACAATCTTTGATACTTGGGGAGTGTGGAAGTCAACTTATTTCTGTGCTCAGTAATATATTTCAGTTTTAATGTTCCACGTTTTGCAGGTGCTCGTTCCTACTAAAAGGATGTTTACATTTGCGTATAGGAGTTTCAATTACAAATAGGAACGTGTCGGTCTGACAGAATAAATAAGCATATTTCAAGTCTCTGTCTGACATTTTAATAAAACTGAAAACGGAATTTAATGCCATTAGCAGTGGAAACTGGGAGTGAATACATTTCAATCGTCAACTGGACGACCACAAAGTAATATTTTCGTGACGGACATTGGGAGACACAGTTCATTAATTAATCGGACCGACCGTTATTCTGCCGGTCCGACGATTTTCGCCAACTCTGATTACGGGTTTTAACAGTAACAGTTCTTATGATTGGACAATTAAAAAATAAGGAGCCAATAGAATTGGGCGATCTATAAATCATATCATCTCACTTAAAATATGCAAGAACGCTCTGATTGGATAATATTGCCGAAATTAATTAATCAGAACAACTCTATTATACGTACTTTGAAGTGAATTGTAAACAAAAGATAATTTTTATACAGTGCTCGGAACGGGTTCTCTACATGCACGCACGTAGGGTTCTTTCAATTATACGTGCATGATTTTTATTCTACGTGAAACACGTACTACAGTATGTGAATGGGCATGCTGAATCAGATGACAAAATACAGATTGCATCCTATAGAGTTCGAGAAATACTAACAGAAAAATGTTATAGAAAGCAATATATGAAGACAGAATTATAAATATTGTACACCTTACAAAAACACACCAATGACAAAAATTTCTATTGGACCGAATTTCAAACAAGTAGTAGTTCATTACTAATAAAGAAGCATCGAAGCACTAGACAAGCTCAAGTAAATATATAGTTCGGTCTACATATCACTGTATTGCCAAATAAAGGATTTTTCATATTTACAATTAATCATAAACATAAATGAATGTTGACCAAAAGATGAATGCAAATTTACTTTATGCCTATTTTAGCAATGTTACTGATTAATACATCATTTTCTAAATTATTAGATATTTGATTTACAGAATATATAAGTTTATTTTTAGTGTAGAATTATATACAGTTTTAGTACAATGCGGTTATTATCATCTCATTCATTGCAACTTTTGCTTGCCATGGTTGGTTGGTTTATGATGTCCAATGCCACTTTCAACAATATTTCAATCATATCGTGACTGTCAGTTCCATAAGTGGAGGAAACAGGAATACCCGGAGAAAACTACCGACCAGCAGAAAGTCACTGACAAATTTTTATCACATAATGTTGTATTCAAACCGGGATTCGAACTTACAATGTTAGTGATGATAAGCACCGATTGCATAGGTAGTTGCAAATCCAACTACCATACGATCACAATCACACGACGCCATACGATCACGACCACCCGATGTTTATTTTGAAAACTCATCTGTGATTGTGAGATTGGCGAAATTAAAAAATATGTACAAATGGTTTTTCATGTTGCGTTTATTTACATTCATTCCCATATTATTTTACTTGTTTTTCTTCAACGATATTTGTTCCCTTTCAGATTGCTTGTAATATTATTACCACCATTCTTCATTATTCATTTCTTGTGTTCTTCCTGATGTTGACTGAAGGAATAAGTGTAGCTACAACTGTAACCATTGTATTTAAGAAGAAGAAGTCTAGATTACCAATATATCTAACATTAGCTTGGGGTAAGTGTATTATTATTGTATTTCTGTTTGATTTTGTTTCTTTGTCTTGTCTTGCATAAACGATTTTGTTTTATGTAGTTAATTCAAAATATTTTCTTCTCATTTACAGACTTTTCAGACAGTTTTAATGCAAATAAGTTGCTATTTTTATCAGAGTATCCACATTGCACTATTATTATTTATATGGGGTAATACTCATATAGATAATGTGTAATTAGTGATCATAGAGCGATTTTCAACCGACACACGTCGCACACCTTTATGTTATATTTTCAGTGTTTAATTTTACTGTATACTGCAAAAAAATAACACAAAGAACAGACAAAAAATTTAAACAAAGCAAAAACAAAAAACAAAACAAAAGCAAAAAACTAAAACCTCAAGAAAATAATCCAACATTGAAACAACTATCCATTTAACTAACGTATTGTTTCATATTTTCAGTTATTCCAATATTGATAGTTGGTATAACTATGGGGGTAGCCGGCTTAAAAGGCTACCATTCTGATAAATAGTAAGTCTAGTTTTTATACCCCCCACAGCAAAGTTGTATGGGGGTATACTGGTTTCACCATGTCCGTCCGTCCGTCCGTCAGTCTGTAGACAAATCCTATGTCATACGATAACTTGAGTTGTGTTTCTTAGAATCTTTTAAAATTTTATCAGCTGCTTACTGGTGAAGAGAGGAGGATCCCTTTCTTTTTTGACGATTTTCACTTTTGCCGTTCCAGAGTTATTGGACTTGATATGACGGAAAATATGATTTTTACCCTATGTCGTATGATAACTTGAGTAGTGTTTCTCAGAATGTTTTGAAATTTGATCAACAGCTTACCGGTGAAGAGAGGAGGATCCCTTTCATTTTTGACGATTTTCACTTTTGACGTTCCAGAATTATTGGACTTGATATGACGGAAAATATGATTTTTACCCTATGTCGTATGATAACTTGAGTAGTGTTTCTCAGAATGTTTAGAAATTTTATCACCAACTTACCAGTGAAGAGACGAGGATCCCTTTCATTTTTGACGATTTTCACTTTTGCCGTTCCAGAGTTATTGGACTTGATATTACGGAAAATAGGATTTTTACCCTATGTCGTATGATAACTTGAGTAGTATTTCTCAGAATGTTTTGAAATTTTATTAGTAGCTTACCGGTGAAGAGACGAGGATCCCTTTCATTTTTTGACGATTTCCACTTTTGCTGTTCCAGAGTTATTGGACTTGATATGACGGAAAATAGGATTTTTACACGATGTCGTATGATAACTTGAGTAGTGTTTCTCAGAATGTTTTGAAATTTTATCAGCAGCTTACCGATGAAGAGAGGAGAGTCCCTTTCATTTTTGGTCGGAACAATCAGTAATATTTTGGTTATGGAAATAGGTTGGACAGATGTGGGGAGTGGGGGGTATATCTTAGTGAGCTGTGCTCACAGTAATACTAGTTGATTTAGTTATAGGTCTCTTGAGATCATTGTAATTGTGTAGTTAAAGGTCAACACTATAAATCATTAGGATATCAAAATTGATAAACAAAACAATGGTTGATTAAAATCCATTGAACTCGTATAAATGAAGGTCATGCGAAAATGGGTAAAAAAAGAAAAGGTTTCACTCAAATACATTTAACTCCAGTAAATCAATATCATGCGAGGGGGAGGGTGGAAATATACATGTGTGATTCAAATACATAAAACTCACATTGATCAAAATCGATATCGTGCCCGTCTGAGTTACTGACCATTCATTCTGCCATATTATTTAGCCATTTCCTACATGTGATGAACAACGATGTATACCAAGGGTTGTAACTGGAGTAACACGACGGGTGCCACCAGTGGAATAGGAGCTCATGACGCTTCCGACGCACCTGTGTTCACCCTCGGTTTTTAGTGGAGTACGTGTTGCTCTATCTTTACTGTTCTGTGTAGTGTTTTGTAGATCGTTGTTTGTCCTTTGTCCTTTTTATCAAGGCTATTGTGTTGTCTGTCCTTCTCCGATTTACGGATTCTGATTACCCCCTTTGGTATCTTCTCATACAGTCGTACATTTTGCTTTCATCGTATATGTGAAAAATATGTAAAGTAAGAAAATGGACACGCAGACGTAATACCATTTGTACAAAATTCTGATATTGTCATTATAGTTTCTTATTGAATACACATAATTTTCGTATGTTTTCAATTTAAAAAATAATAAGTGTTTTACTTTCTTTCAGCTGTTGGCTACATACTGATAATTTTGTTTTCTTTCAGCTGTTGGCTACATACTGATAATTTTGTTTTCCTGGCATTTGTCGTTCCAGCTCTAGTTATCATAGTGGTAAATATTTAAAAATAATAAAAACTGCGACATTTTAAGATGGGAACATTTTCAATACCAAAGTATAATATTAGATAATAAGATAATGTTATGATGTTATTATATTATATATTAGTACACGTTTGTACATATGTTATTTTGATAAGCATGTATTATTAATAGGGATGTCAAATCGATTAAAACCTTATAACCGGTTACTCGGTCAGGTTTCCGATCGTGTACCCGGTTACTCGGTAGAAAATTTATTTTGTTCGTTTTAAAAAAGGTACAGCTGGGTTCAATGACACTTCTGTTTTCTTCCTTTCTTTTCATTATTTCAAAGTTTTATATTTCAACTATAAGTGTAAAGATTCAGTTTAATGATAAAAAAAATAAAAATATAAATTTATTATTTACAACACAGTACAAATTATTTACATACCAGGTTATGTCATGTCACATTCATGATTGTTATTCGGTCATTGTGGTACAGAGTTTTTGTTAAGGAAAATAATTTGGTCGATGCAAGACGATGACAGTCTGTTTCGAAGCTTCGTGACAATCAAACCTGCTGCCCAGAAGATTCTTTCCGACGGAACAGCTAAATACCGGCGCGCAAGAACCGAGAGTCTTGAATATTTATCGGAATTATCTTTCCACCACGCAAGAGAATCAGTTACTGGCATTTGACAGTTTTCAAGTCATTACATCGTTTGAAAAACTTCCAAACTTTAGATGTAGGAGGTGGCATTTTCACAGCCCTATCTCTCGAAATTCAATTCAAACACACTTTTAATAGTTCAATGCTTTAAATTCGAATTGTGTTCATACCAGTTTAATCACTTTGTTTGGTTTAACATTGTTAAACCTACAAGCTAGTGTTTTGCCGTGGGAATAAACAGATCAGAGATCAATTACCATTTAATTGACCAATAATTGTTATGTAAACATATGTCAAGCGCTTGTTTATGTGTACGATTTCTATTATATCTAACATTAATTATTTATTGTCCGGAAAATTTTATCATTATTTTCATAAAAAAAAGTTTTCCGTGTAACCGAATACCGATTTTGGTATTCGATAATCGGATGTTCGAGCGAGTACCCAGTTAACCGGGTACTCGTTGCCATCCCTAATTATTAACACTATTAGTATTTCTCAATGATTAAATAGAGTGTAGTAGTGTCTAAAACAATTCCTCCTGCAAAATGGTTAAATGTTAAATGTCACCTCCTATTTAGCTCAACGACTTTCTTTGACTGCAGTAGAGTATTCTTCCTGGGGTTTGTTTGTTTGTTTTTTTTTTTTTGCTTTTTTTTTTGCCTGAGAAATATATTTAATGTGATTATATCATTAAAAGATATCAGATTACAAAAACATATAAAACAAACAACCAACATGCCTTTTGTCTACGTAACTAGTGATCATGTGTGCTTTATTTTATTACCAATGTTTTTCTACTTTGGTTATTAGAAGGTACAGTATTATTAAAAAGTCGCTGATGTCTTAATTTTTTAAGTACTATTAATAAAAAAAACAACATGTAAAGCGATTTACAACATATTGAAAACACTTGGAGATATAAATGTTGATAGCATACAATTCATATAGATACGTATCCTGGTCAATTTGAAAAATAACAATGCACTTTTACTACAGAATGACATGAATTATACCAGTGATTTTCACTTTAGTAAGAGGTCAACACTGTGACCGCCATCACATGATACTTGGGCTTACATTTATCTATGTACTCACTACCATTTAAAGGAAAGGCTCCGTCCATGGAGAAATGTATTCGATGTGAAGTAATGTGATCTGCCAGGTTTTCAACAATAAGCCAGAGGACGGGCATGACACATAGCTGAACTAATCTGTCCGACGGTGGCATTAAATTTCAACACTCTAATAATCGAATTTATCTAAATTATTACTCCCGATATCATACACATAGATATTTCCAATTTTCGACACATGACACGCTTCTGGAATTACCTTCATGAAGTACTCTAAATGTCAAAAGTTTGGAAATCCAAATAATAGCATCTCTAATTTATATATGAAAGTGTACAAACATGACATTATTTATGGTGATATTTAGTCTGTAATACTTTTCAGATAAATATAGGAGCGCTTTGTATTGTATTACGAGCGATATACTCTACTGTTGCCATGGCTAATAAAAAGATCGAGGAAAAAGCAAGGTTTGTTATTTTGAAATAATTATAGTTAAGGTATTTATCAAAACCAATGTTGCATGGCACTTGTTTCAACCGACGATTCACTAATATAGAACAACCTCCTGTAATGTTATGCAATTTTTATTTTTCTGGGTATTGCTTTGTAAATCATTGTTCGTCTTTTTCTTCTCTCTGGTCATTGTATTGTATGTCCTTCAATCGAATTGCAACTTCTAATTACCCCTTTCGAATCTTCAAATTTGTCATCATTCACATTCAAAAGTTCTCTTCATCTTATTAAAACTATCACGCTGTTCAATGCCTCAATATTTTGTAAGCTCGTTGGTCATTGATCGTTTAAAATGTGATTTGTGACTTGTCCAGATGAGGCATATTGATCGATAATATTCGATCGACGGGTAAATTTCTTCTTATAGTTGTACCATAAACGAAACATGACAATGCCACCATAAACTCCATTGTCATATTTTGTAACACCACATCATATTATCTTTTTCAGGGCTGGTGTCAAATGTATGGTAACTCTGTTACCAGTATTAGGTCTATCATGGCTGTTTGGCGTCTTGGCTTTTAGTGAAGAAACAATAGTTTTCCAATATTTATTTGGTATTACGACATCTTGTCAGGTAATTAGAATGTATAATCTTTGTTATTTATGAGTGCACTATGTCATTACCAACCTATTGCTAGGTATACTCGATCGTTTTCACCATGTATTCCCGTTTCCTCCACCAATAAAACTGACCGCCAGGGTATAGCAGAAATATTGTTGAAAGTGGCGATCAACACCATAACCATAACCTCTTAATCCAAAATTCTATTTTTCGCACTTGATGTAATTTAATGGGCCCCCATCATATTCCGTCTACAAATTTAGTGATGTTGACCTTTGTATGTTTTCCTTGAATCTAATTTGTACACATTCGTGTTCATGTTCCTTTTTATAGTATTCCTTTTTGTGCGTCAATGAGGCACATGTCACACATCCGAGATTTTGCGAATTATCAATACATTTACTAAGCGCTGAAGAATACCGAAAGGGCAATCAAAAATGGAAAATCCAGAGAAACTGGTAACATTGGGTTTACAAGACGAAGACCAACAAAACTAAAAACACAACACAATATATATGTTGGATACCGCTATATGCAAGCAAACACAAAAAAACGTAAATAAGACATGAGCCCTCCCACAAACAACTGGATAACTTGATTTTCGTTAATAATTTGGTTTATAGAAATTATATGTGACATGAATGAGGAACAATGTACGGAAAAACGTTTAACCGCACTCGTATTGCTTAAAGAGGAATTTGCGGTAGTGCAGGCCTATCGACAACATTTGTGGGCGGAGCTTATAATCAAAGATCCCCGTTGATATGAACAGCATATTTATGAAACTGTATGTCACATGACCAACGTGACCTCAGAAATTTGAATTTTCGAAGGGATTTTTGTAGATTTTAGACTGACGAACAATTTTTTTTTTAATAAGACTGAAAGTTTCGTAGGGAGGAACACTAGTAACCATGCCTGTCAAATATTTTGCTCGAAAAGTAACTGTGAAACTATGTATCATTGATTTTTCCTCCGCGAAATAACCGTGGTAAAACAAATGAACAATCTGAATGTTTGCTCCGCCCACAGCTATTTATACCCACGGTTTAAGCAATTGTTCATACCATATTATTAATGTTATAGATATAGATAATTCAAACTATCGAAGACATGAAACCCATTTTATTAAAATGGTAAACATTAACCCCAAAAAATAACGAAACGAATAAGTACTTGCCCTTGAAGCAATTTGACGAAGTTGTAATTAATTTCAGTATGTGAATTTCAAAAATCAAAAATAGTGATAATATTTTAGAAAAAAAGCCTGATAATCATTTTTGTTGTTTTGATCTGTTTACTTCATACTTTAGTTGATATGTGTAATGTTTTTTTCAGGGATTATGCATTTTTATTTTCCATACAGTTTTAAATAAAAAGGCAAGTACACATTTGATGCAATTGTAGATTGAAAACAAAAGTTTATGTTTCATTATTGCATTTTGACTTTTAGTAAGCATTTTATGTTAATTAAAGTATCTGGTCCTTTAAGCTTGGAAAATAAGGGACACGTAGATATCGAATTTAGTGCACACGATGCGTGTTTTTGGAATTCCCTTCATCAGGTACGCTCATAATCAAAAGATTGGAAAGTCAAATAATTTAAAAGACTTTGGGAGCAAGTAAACCAAAGGGCATTAACATGATAGCCAAATTCGGCTAAGGTCACCTATGTCTGAGAAAGGAGAACTTCAGTTTTATTAATAATTACATAATTTAGGAAATATAAATTTCAATAATAGATATATCTATTAATAAACCATGTCAGTGCCGAAACACTGACTACTGGGTAGATGATACCCTCGGGGACTAATAGTCCACCAGCAGAGGTATCGACCTAGCTGCAATAATGTAGCTCCTGTGACAAACTTGTGTCTCGGCAGAGCTACAACGCGGTCCCATTCGTCACAATGGAGCAAAAAAAAAGTTGCAGTTGAAACATAAAAACTCACTATTTACGCTTCAAACATTTCATTATAACTATTACTGATGATCCCAGTCCTCGTTAAATCGGTTTGGCTGAGAAATATATGCTTTTCAAAGGTAGCAACAAATTTATCGATCGTTTGCCATAACCGGAAACTACGGAAGGCAGAGCTTTTCTAAATATGGTATTTCTTACTACTGTTTACTATGGCTGATGTAAACATTCACGCCTCAAATCGCCAAATATGGTATCGACATCCAAATAGTGAGGCCGGAAATGACGAAATTCAAAATGTTCAGAGAGAAAGTAAACACGGATTCTTATTTTGTGGGAATTACATTCTAAAATACTGGTAGGTGATAAAAACTTGTTGTAATAATCGACAAAAGGAAAGGTTATGTCTTATTATTGATAAATGCAGGCGTCAGAAACTCTGTAAGCGAGCGCAAAAAATCTCGGCGGCTGCTCCATTACGTGTAATGGCATCCCATTATAACCCTTGCGAGTAAGCGAGCATTTAGGGTTTAATTATTAGAACTAGTATTGACTCTGAAATAGTAATAAAGACATAGATATTGAACTTAGTGTACACGACACATAGTAAGGTAGCAATAACTATTTTAACAGTTCCAGTTTCAGAAGGGAAATAAGCTCATTATTTTTAATTTTCACAATTTCCACAGTCGAAACATAAAACGTATGTAAATCATGATATGGCATTAAAACTTGAGAATAACATATTTATGGAAAACAAATTCGGAACATTGATGTCAAATGCATATTTTTATCGAAATGTATAGTTCCAAATTATGCAATTATTGTTAAAATTCAGGTTCTCCTCCCCCTCAGGCATTTGTCACCTTGGCCGAGTTGTCTACCCTGTTTAGGCCCTTTGACTTTCTTTCTCCCAAAGACTTTTCAATTATTTGGCTTTCAAATATTTTGTCTTTGAGCATTTCTCATGAAGATTATTCCAGAAACGCGTCGTACGCACTAAATGTGATATCTACGTTTTTATTAAAGGTATATTTTTGTCAAAGTAAAGAAAGATAACTCTGAGCTACAACGAAAATAAGTATTTGTATAAAAACGACATTACTGATTTATTTATATATTTAACAACAGGTACAAGAAGGTTTCCGAAAAATATTATACAAACGTAGATTAAGAGCGAAGTCACATGTCAGTACCAAGCAGTCGGTAAGTTGATAAACATATTCGATTTGTTGGTTTATGGTGTTTAACGCAACTTTCAACAATATTGCAGTTATATCGTAGTGGTTAATTTTTATTGGTAGAGGAAACAGAAGTACCCGGAGAAAACCACCGACCTGTCGCAAGTCACTGACAAACTTTATCACATAATGTTGTATCGAGTACACCTCGCCTGAGCGGAATTCTAACTCACATCGTTAGTGGTGATAGGCATTGATTGCATAGGTAGTAATAAATCTAACTACCATACGATCATGACCACGACGGCAGCTCTAATATTGGAAGTGAATGTGCAAATTCATACCATGATTCGAAAATGGTGGTTCATTTTTCAATATTATTAAAATTAGAGTTTTGCTTGATATTTGTATTGCTATATACTACGATTTAATATCTGATTTAGGAGTTCATGGCAGTTGTGGTATTTCTACCGTCCAATGAGCAACGTGAAATTTGGTGTGTTTCTATAAGACACATGTAACCCGTTTTATTTTTGAAATGCATTCCCAAATTCCCAAAATGTTATTCAAAATTGTCAATCAAAATATTACAACAAAAGCCAACAAAGTAGAAATATTAGTTTGCTTTAAAAGAAATATTAATTGCTAAATAAACGTTAGAGAACATTGAAGGGGCAATCAAAAATGGACAATACAGAGAAACTGACAATATAAGGTACACAAGACCAAGGAAAACAACACAAAAACACAACACAATATGTGTTGGACACCACTACGCAAGCAAACACAAATAACGTACATAAGACATGAGTCCTCGTACAAACCACTGGAGGTAAAGACGAACCGAACATTTTTTCCATTTGGAAATCGTAAAGGATCTCGCAACTTCAGAAAGCAAAGACACATAAAACTGTAATTAATGTAACACAGTATTTTATGGCTATACAATATGCCAGGGATCCTTCATTTAATGTAATTTTATCTTTGCAGTCCTCTGCTTCCAATAAAAAGAGTGAGTCGAAAGGTAGGCACTGTATGCATAGCGTAGGTATCGCTATATTATTTTGTAAAACATATGCAACATATCACGAAAAAAGAAGAACTACACAAAACTACAGGCACTCGTGGCACGGAATTATAACCCTCCTTTTTTAATTTTCTATTTTCATATAATGTAATTTATTCGTGTCCATATTCATACAATCATATGTTAACAGCAAGTTACATTTGTCGACCCTATATATATATAAACATAAAGTTAAGAAAGAGGTCAGTAATTTTGTGCCATGAGCGTAAAAAACCAACTGGATATTCTCGGAAAATTGTCTGCTGATTTAAATGATATGATATTAATACTGATAATTTTAAAAGAAATAATAATAACAATGGTAAAATAGTAATTTTTCTTCCGATTATCAAGCAAAATCAATTGCTCCGAAAACGTTTCCTGAAATGCAATTTTATCCCTTGGCTTTGGAATAAACTATGCACCAAAGTCGTTTTATTTTCATTTATTATAAGAACCGAGTATTCAATAATTGCACAAAATATTGATATGGGCAACATTTTATCAAAATGCAATCCAATATAGTAAACGTCCTCGCCTCAAGTGCTGTATAGATCGTGGGTCTATCCCCAGTGGGATCAAGACACTGACTATGGTATTAAGAAATGCGACTTCTTCGCTAAGTACACGGAGTAAGATAGAGACATGTTACGTTGGAATCTGGATATTGTATCCAGATGGAGTAACCTGTCTATTTGTGGATAGTTATTTTTCAGTGTGCCAACACTATAAAAATGTCAACTTCTAACTCTAGTACAATGTAGACATCATTAAACAACAGTATTAAGAAAAAACTGCTGGAACATGCTAATTTGGGTCACGGGTCACTGTAATCGGGCGGCTGTATCGAGAAACAGATACGGTGTTGAAAAAACTGTTGATACTCATAAAATATTGATAAATGCAATAACATTTTATGTTTGTCTTCAAGAAATATGATAGACAAAACCATGTGTGAAGTTTTATGACGAAATATCTACGATTTCTATGTAAATTTACGAGTTGAAGTGGCTGTATCGAGAAACAGATACGGTGTTGAAAAAAACTGTTGATACTTATAAAATATTGATAAATGCAATAACACTTTATGTTTGTCTTCAAGAAATATAATAGACAAAACCATGTGTGAAGTTTTATGACGAAATATCTACGATTTCTATGTAAATTTACGAGTTGAAGTTGCGGCTGTATCGAGAAACAGATACGGTGTTGAAAAAAACTGTTGATACTCATAAAATATTGATAAATGCAATAAAACTTTATGTTTGTCTTCAAGAAATATGATAGACAAAACCATGTGTGAAGTTTTATGACGAAATATCTCCGATTTCTATGTAAATTTACGAGTTGAAGTGGGGAAATTTTATGTTCGATTTCTAAAAATCTTCTACTCTGAAACCACAGGTAAATTTACTTTAGCGATGTATTTTTATCTTGGACAAGAATAATGAGCGTCCTGATTGGATGACCGATTTAAAACACACTGACTCTGCATGGTAAAAAGATGCATGTAAAAGAAATCTGTTATATTTATTCATTTGTTTGATTCTGGAATATTGTTGATCATTGATTTAAACAGGGAAAAAGGGGGGGGGGGGTGAATTTTATTTGTGAATTTTACAGTTAAATAAAGGTTATGTTTCGACAGTTTAAAGAGAAAAATAAAAATTTGTTGCGACTAAAGCTTAAATCAGCGTTAAAAATTGAACAAATATCAGTGGTTTTGTAAATGAGATTTATTTTAAATAGAAAATCTGAATTTATCATTTATTAATTTATTATTAATGATACAATTGTATATCCCTTGGGAGGGGGAGGGGGCTATGATGAAAATTCGAAATAAAAACACAGGAATGGATTTTAAGCAAAAATAATAATCCAAGATTAGTTTTTTTTTTAAAGTTAATAATATGAAATATTGACATCCACACTTGCCTTTTGGACAGCACATTTCTGTGTCCTAATTTATACAATAAAAAAAGTCGTGAGAACAGTTTTGTTTGGAACAAATTTACAGAATTTTCCTATTCATTATTATTGTAAAAAGTAACTTGTTTCGCCATGATATAGCTAATAAGATGTTGACTTGACGCTATACACCAATCACAAGCTAACTCACATTTTACCAAATAAGCAATTTATCTGACAAAGTGTTGGCATTGTGTATTTGTAAGTTTCATTTTTAGGTACTTTGTATCTGATAATTGCACAACTTTTCAGAATGTAGATACTGTAGACGATATTACTTCATGTAAACGTAGGAACGGTATCTGAAGTGTAATGGTTAGCGTGCCTCGATCGGGTCAAACCAAAGACTGTAAAATTGGCATTTGTTGCTTCTCCGCAAAGCATGCATCATTAAGGAGAAAGAGCAAAGACTGCTTGGCTCAGAATCAGGCCAATCGAGTGGAGTGATATGTCTATCCGCAGACTATTGTTTCAGTGAGCTAGCACTATAAAAATTCAACTAAGCGTGTTGGTTTAGTACAAAGCGGATCTCATTATCATCTCATTGAAAATTAACTTGTTGTCTCCATGATATAGCTGAACAATTGCTGAGTTGGCTTTAAGCTATATATCACATATCACTCACTCATATTCATATCGTTCACATAAAGAAAAGAGTTGATTGTCTTTTATTAATATAGTTGTTTGATTTCTTTTTTGTTGCAGTAAATAGCACACGTACGGATACAACAAATTTAAGTGATTTGAAAAATGATTCTTCACCAAAAGTTAAAGAGGTGTTATCAGAATCTCAAATAGAATTATCTGAAGATTAACAGATCGGGATTATATCAACGGACTAAAAGTTAGACAAGACATATATTTCTGTTGTTAGATCGGTACTAATCCGTCAGTTATGTTGCTGTTTCCTGCGAACAGATATGCAAAATGGAGTGCAATGATAATATAATGTTATTGTTAGAGGCACAACAGCAATCAAAACGTTATATCTTTATTTGAAGATGCTATTGAAGTGATAGACTGGATTTTGAAAAAAACAATAAATTGGCCTGAAAGATACAAACAATAGATCACCTGATTCTGCAGTTCTCAACCAAATATGTTGGTAACTTTTGTAAAATAAATACCGTTTGTTCATGTCAAAACAATAATCTGATTTTTGTTTCTCATGAAAACAAATTTCAGACTTGGAAAAAGAATCCCCCCCCCCCCCCCCCTTAAGGTTATATAGTTGGTCCCTAATACAGTATGCTTGTCCACATTTGTAAATTTTTCATTTTACAATATACTAACTTCTAAATTAATTTCTGAATGGTTTTCTCCTGTTACTCCAGTTTCCTCCACTAGTAAAACTGACCGCCACAATAGAACTGAAATATTGTTGAAAGTGTCGTTAAACACCATAACCCTGAATGTCATCTCTTGTTAACAACACGACGACGATTCACATCGTTTCTAATGTAGTTTTTTTAAATGTTATATTTATAGAATTTATTTTATCATTTATTATTAAATTATTCACATATAATTATCCCTATTCCCAAAAAAAATATTTATTATTATAATTCAAATAACATATTTTAAGAATGTTCATTTGTCTATTCATTTGAATCATTTGCATAACAAATATTAAATCATTAACTGTAGCCATGGTGCCTAATAACAACAGATGTATATTTATGTATAATTCTTATATGATTTACATAATTAGAAATCCTATACTCTGATTGGGTATAAGCGCTTATGGAGGCGGGGTTTTGTCAGTTTATTTTTCGATAGACGATGTTCACCGGACTACTTTTTTCGTAATGTAAACAAAATGGCGGCTTGGATTCCCGATAATAAAAAAAGATAAAAGAAACAATGTTTATTGTTAATAATCGACAATTATTGTTAGATATGAAATAAAAAAATAAATGCCAATGAAAACAAAAGCTTGTATTGTTGACATAAAAAAAAAAATTCCGGAAAAAATACTTAAGACAACCATCTATCGACTTTGACTTTTGTAATATATCGTCATCCTGTGACGTTGTTTACAAGGGACGCTGATTGACACGAGCTGGTTACTGATTTATTTTACGATTTTGTGGGCATTTTACTTGTTTGAGTAGCTAAATGCAAAATGCCATCAAATTGGAATATATCAGTAACTTAATTACATCACTGTCTAGTTTAAAGTAGGAAAACAAGGTTAGTTCATGTTGTTATTCATGGCCGGCCGACACACATCAATGGAATGTATGTGTGCGTATTGGGGATCCTCGAAGGTAAATTTTCAAAACAAATGAAATAAAAACTTAGTTACAGAATTATAAGGATTAAACGCATTTTTTTCGGAGTTTATTTATGTATAACCTGGACCAATTCACTCACAAACTTACATAAAAGTCCTTCGGACTTTATTTGTTTGTGAGTGAATTGGTCCAGGTTATACATAAATAAACTCCGGAAAAAATGCATTTAATCCTATAATATATGTATCGTCACGGTATGTGTTTTCGTGCGTCATGTGTTTTCGTTTTATCCATTTTATTTTGATTTCCACAGTGCACGCATTATTTTTGACGTGTCTTCCGGTTTCTATTTACGGAACATAAAACAAGACTACAGCGTGACATCTGTAAAAGATGTTAAAGTTTGCTTTTAAAGACGTAAATACCAAGAACCGTGAACCTACCTACTGAACCATACATTTTGTAATGCTAAAAATTTACTTCATTTATAAAGTAGCTGGAAAAAAATCCAGAAGGGCTATATAAAATTTAACTATGTCATCTGCCTCTCAGACACCGGCTCTTCCTGTCATGTAACTGTCATGGGGTCACTGATCGTACTTGTAAACAAAAGAGCTGACTGAAATGTGACTGTTTCTTATATAAAATACATGTCACTTTGCAGTGCATTGTGGTTTCAGCACTAAAAAAACATCAAAAGTAAACACAATTTTGAAAGTGGTAATTTTCAAACATTCTGTGATTTTATTTAGATGTAGTATGATGTGGTAGATAGCCAGAACCATGAAATTTTAAAACCAGCCATTTCCGGATTATATATTCGTTTCCATCCCGTATATCAGCCTTGTTTTTACTTCACACGAAAACAGATGACGCCATTTTACCGACAACAAAAGTTGCCAGATAATCGAGAGTATATTAAAATACAAGAATGGCTTTAAAAACAATCTTATGTACAAAGAAATATTTAACTAATAAGCCATTCTTTGAAAATTCCAATCGTCATATGAATGAAGGGTTAACACTGTTAATCGCTATATCTGAAAATCGATAATAGCACGAAAACCGATAACACGATGCTACATATGCATAGTTATATTTTAGCATACTTAATTCTGTTATATTTTTCAATTTTGCATTAAATGATTTTACTATACCTTATAATTTGTTCTCTATATAAATGTATTAGGAATAAAAATCAACCTTTTTACTGTTTTTAAAAAAATCTCAAAATCCTTGAATCAGCGATCTGTTGACCGTCAACAGTTTTCGGTCTGTTTGACCAGGTCCGATCTGTTGACCGCTTGCCCTACTTTTATTGGTTACTTAAAATAGCTGCAAGCGTATGTCACGTGATTCCCTGTCGTCTGTGTAACGTTTACTAAAAACAAAAATGACGATGTATACTGAAAATGAAGCAAACAGAAAATTTCATAGTTTTAATGGTTAATAAACTTGTGATGTAGACAAGAAAAAGAACACTAAAACAGACTTATTAATGAATTATAGCAAAAAAGACTGCTTTTGGAATGGCAGAAATGCAGGATACAAATTCAAAAATAATATATAAGCTGGTCGGGATAAGCCAGTAAAACTAAAAACAGGAAAAGAAATTAAAATAGAAAGCATTAAATATGATAAGGTATAACAAATCAGTTATAGACTGGTTCCCCGAACAGCTGTTGTCCTCGGACCCAGTCAATAACTGTATAATGTTATATATAATGATTTTACATTGCCAAAGAAAAACCAGTCGTGCTGTTTTGACTATATATATGGGTTGATAGGTGTATGGTGTTTAGCTCCACTTTCAACAATATTTCAGATATATCGTGTTCATCCGTTTTATTGGTATAGGAAACTGGAAAACCCCACCGCAGAGGCCGTGGTTGTATCGCTTGGTAGTTGGATTTACAACCACCTATGGAATCGGTGCCTATTACCACTAACGTTGTGAGTTTGAATCCTGCTCATTGCGAGGTGTACTCGATACAACATTTTGTGATAAACTTTGTCAGGGAGTTGCTGCAGGTCGGTGGTTTTTTCCTGGTACTCCGGTTTCCTCCACCCATAAAACTTAAGTAAAGTTAAAAATATATATCATGTTGTCGATCATAGCTATTTATGATGCTTTGACTATTACATGTTCAGCTACTCATTCACTGTCAGACTACATAAGTCAACAACATTATATTTTACTATCAACTAATCTAGTCCTGAGACAATTTTATAGGGTTTAAACTCTTATCAGATCACGAAAGCTACCATGATGAACCAGAAATTAAACTTCATGCACAAAGGACATATAGATATACCTGTATATAAAACAAATGAAAGTAAGTTAATGATACATTCATACACTTATACCATTCCAATAGAGCTCCTCCCATATTTACAGTATGTGGCTATCACAGAAACAAAGGGTTCTTTAGATGAACTTGTTACATTTAATTACATGTACATTGTATATACAACCTACTTCAAAAACAGAACATTTCTTAAGAAGAGATTTATGTTAGATATCATGAGTTACAGTTGACTATAAAATAAAAATAAACAAATTTTAAAAAGGTCAACCTATCTGATAGAGATCCCACCCCAAAGACAAATTAACTGTACCTGTAATGAAATTTTGAGAAATCAATTAATAAGGAATATAGTTATGTAAAAAAAACTGCACAAAAAATGTCTAAAATTCCCAAGAATAAATAATTATAATATGATCCTTTGTCAGAGCTTTGTAACTTGGACTTAATTTTTTGGTTCATTTCTTCTTTTCTTTTTAAAGTTTTCTATATTTAATTTAAGTGTAGAAATAATAAAAGTATAATAAATGAAGATAATATTGGTCAGTAGAGAAGTACTGGGCATGGGTAATGCTATTTAATTAGATCACACCACTGATTGATCAATATAAATCTCCTCCCCACTGATTGCTTATATGTGCTTTTGTAATTTTCGTAATTTCTCATTAATGAAATTAGATCATGAAAAACATTTTATGGGATATGTTTATATCAACAACAAATATCAAAAACTGCAAGATAAGTGCTGTCTTAAATCCATTTTTAATCTAGAGATATAAGTTTCTTGCATATTAAATGTAAGTTCCTCTCCGAGTCTAATGTTTTACATACTGTAAATGCTTCTTCTAAAATTAAGTTTTAATTTTGATGATATTGTAGTCTTGCAATAGATCTAAATGTTTGAACTGCACTTATTTGTACTATATCTCTTCTAATTCTCCTCTGTTCCCATGGTGTTTTTTTTTTTTTTTTTACATGAATGGAGATTTTCTAAATTTGTCCTGTCAATAAAATTTAAGGTATATGTTTGGTCACTGTTTTTGGATTTCTTTCTTTAGCTCTGTAATATATATCCATGCAATATATTTCTGAGTTATAATCAATTAATTATAGGTTTTACAATGTGTCTTCACTTACAGTCGCAAATATCTGTTTACCTACATGTAGCTAATTTCAAGCTTCTGATCATGATCAAAATAGTTACTAAAAATACTTTCACCCCTAAAGTTGTTCGACTTAGCTGAAAATATTAATATCATATTATTTTTTTCAGAACTAATCCACCAATGAAGGGAGCTTTCCAGATGCTTGATGGAGAAAAAAAAACTTTATAGTTGAAGGAAACCTTTCATTGTTCATTTAACTTTGTTGTTTTTTATATCTTGCATTTTTTTGCTGACCAAATGTTAGAATTTGTATGTGTTTTTTTTTTTGTATGCAAGTTTTGTGATTTATATCAGTATCAGTATGGTTGAGATAATGTGGGTTAGAGTTAATTATAAGGTTATGAGTGTTTAACACCACTTTCAACAATATTTCAGTTATATCGTGTTGGTCAGTTTATAATGGTAGAGGAAACCGGAGTACCCAGGATAGTATTATATAATATAATGTTGAATGAAAGTTGAATGAAAATCATGATTTGTATACCAGTATATAAATTGAAATTTAACATTTAAAGTTACTTTAAAAAACTTAGTATTTGATTTTTTTTCAGATATGATTGTGTGTATTTATATGATTTTCATGTTTTTCTTATTGGATTTATCTTGTTAAATGCATATTTAATAGATAGAGTTAGGGTTATGCCATGTGGTGTTTAACACCACTTTCGACGATATTTAATTTATATCATGGCAGTCAGTTTTATTGGTTGAGGAAACCAGAGTACCCAGAGAAAATCACTGACCTGCCGTAAGTCACTGACAAACTTTATCACATAATGTTGTATCAAGTACACCTCGTCTAAGCGGATTCAAACTCACATCATTAGTGGTGATGTGCACTGATTGCATAGGTAGTTATAAATCCAACTACCATACGATCACGACTACCCCTATATTTAATAATATATATTTTTTCTTTAAGAAAGAAAGAAAAATTAGGGCTATATTTTTTCTCTGTAGGGGATGTGATATATTGGTTTTGATATTTTTATTTTGAATTGCTATAAAGCTTAAAAGATTATTGTTCTTTGTTATATTTTAATATACAATTAACAAGAATATATTGGGGTTACAACTTTCTCAGATTGGGATGTGTACACTGGTAGATCTTACTATGAAACTAAAAAAGCTTACGCTTCATTGCCCCTTATATCCCGGAAACAACTTTTTTAATGAACTAACTTTTCAACAAAATTAATGGAGTTTTTTTTTAAGTCTTTGTTATTAAAATAATTTTTTAATAGAATCATAAGTCAACAGGTTAATGTACTTAATATTGACCTTAGAATATACTCAAATTCCAATTTCATATGGCCTCAAAATGTCCCTGTAATTAGTAAAATTTCCAAATTTGGGGGGTTGCAGCACCTGAATCCCAAGCTGTATGGGCTCCTTGACGTAGCCAGAATCTATTCATAGCCTACATTTTGGCAGTTGGATCCTCGAATTCTTCGTTGGTGCACAGCTTAATAGTTTGACAGCTCAGTCCTTATGTTAGAACCAATCGGAACCACAAACAGACATATGAATTCTTAATTCAGGCTGCACTCCTCTGGCTTGTGCATTCAAACACCAAAAATCAAGACTATCACCTCTTTATCCTAATGATCCCCCTCTAATGACCTTCTTCTCTAGTAATTTAAAGAATGAACAAATTCTTTTTTCTTTGCATTGATGTTGGGTGGTGTGATCTTGGTTCCTACAAATGTTTCTTCGTTTTTGGCTGTTTCCTTAGCCAGCAACTAGTGCTTCAGTTCCCATATTTATTGAGATATTTCTGTTTTCCAGCATAAAATGCTTATATCCCAGTACAGCAATTTTAATAAAAATCTGAGATGTAGTGGTTAAATTTAAAAAAAACAATTATCAGGATCTCTCATGGAACTACACCATTGAAGAAGATACCATCCATTACCCAGACCTCCTTGCTGGTGGGAAAGGGATCAATGTTTGGCCCATTGTCAAGAACTCCATCCCAACACCCTGTTCATGGCCCTTTTGACCTTGTTGGTTATTCTTGCTGGCTGCAAAAGGGCCCACATAATAGTTCAGGGAGCTTAAAATGTAGGTCCTCCACTGGATGTGTACCTATTCATTACTTCTAGACATGTTATCTATATACATGTAGTTCCAATTTCGAACATCATCAAAGTTTTTTTTTTTTTTTTTTTTTTTTTTTGTAGAACAAAGTCAAAAAATAAACTTAACTATATCCATAACTCTCTGGATTCTTTCCTGGCTCCAGAATACATACAATGTATATTCAACAATCTTTCAATAAAACAAAAATAACTTTCCCTTTAGTGATGAACTTCCTTGTCATCAATACTTATATACATTTTTACAGATGACCAAAAATCATTCTTTCTAGTGAAAATACCAGTCCTGACTGTAGCTTGTCACTATTCTTTCCTTCTTTTCATTCAATTGTCATGAACATACAGCGTACATGATCTTTGGTCACTGTTGACTAGTCTACGATGAAACACAATGCTCTTTACTGTCCAAAGACAGCAAAGGCATTGATGCAGGTCTGGCGACACACATATTCCAGGCGGTCGTGTCGATGTCTGGCCACCACTTCAATGACTTTGCTAAGGTACACCGGGCTGTTGACTCGGATTCCATTTGGTGCAATGTAAGGAGTGTCAGTTTCCACGAGTAGACAGTCCTTTGGTATAGACTTCAGTGCGTTGATCTGAGTTTGAGCGAACGATGATGCCAAAAAGGTGAATCCAAAATAGGTTTTGGGAAACTGTAAGCCAGGCTTTGGAAATTTCGAAAGAACCAGTGAAACAGTGAAGAATGAATACTTGGTTGGCCGAAAAATTGTGCGAAAGAAACTGAAGTAGCAACAGGTATAACAATGAACTGAATTTATCTTGACGGTTGGACCGGACGTGCAATATAATAGGTTTTCCTGCAGTTTTCAGTGTAGATGCTATGGTTTCCAAAAATTCTAGTTGCTCAGCCCAATACTCCTCGCTTACTGTTCGATCTAACCCGATCTCTCCAACTGCTGCAACCCGTCTTGACTGGACAAGGGAAATGAACTGCTGGTAGTGTTGTTTTCTCAAACCGTGAACCTTCTTAGGATGTACACCAATGGCCACTTTCCACTTGTCGTCTATGGGCACACTGGTTGGGAAGGACTCTGGATCGCAGTAGATCAAGGTTCCACCAATCAGGTTCACAGGTACTGTCGAAGGTCTCTCCATGGACTCGTCTGTCCAGGTCTCCATGGTGAGGGACAGGTTCCCCAGGAGTCTTACTGGATCGATCCAGGTGAAAGTGGAAATCAAAGGTGCTGTACACCTCCCCCATGGAACGATTGTCCTCTGGCTCCGTGGTCTCCTCTGGTGATGGCGATCTACTATGAACCTCACCGCTAATATCGAGGGTGGTACCCCTCAATACTAGGGTGTAGTTTTGGGATCCTATGGTTACTTTTCTCTGGATCACCTCCTCCTCGGTACTACCACTAGCCTCCAACTCATCTGGTTCTCCACAGACGTCCATGGTAATTACACCGGATTCATCCTCTGTCTTTGCTTCATCCCATTCTGGCTGGGGCGGCTGGACATTGAGTAAGGACCTCACCATCAAATTCTTCCTTTCCCTTCGAGAAGGTACTTCAAGGTTATCAGGATCGGTCATAAAGTCCAGTCCAAAGTTCAGGTAGGTATCAATGTCAGGACCGTTGAGGTGCTTCAGCAGGGCTACCTGATACCTCCAGTGGATCAGCACACTGGTGTGGTTCGGCGGGTACAAGGTATACCTATTGTACACGGGCCGCTGCCATCTCATAGTTGTTGTTAGGCTCCTCATTTGCTCTATCTGGCGTCCCAATATCACAGCTTTCTTCGGAATCAACGACACCACCCTGTTTGTACACCAGTTCAGCAGGTCGAGTAATGACTTCGTCCCCACTATCTTCTGTGTCAGGAACAGTAGAACTTTCCCTCTGATGTTGTTGAGGTCATGATACTTGTTCTGCTTAACAGGGGGGTTGGGATTGTCCCACATACCTCTGGGCAGGTGCATCCTATTAACAAGATTTCTAATTTTCTGAGTTTTCCAGTCGCACCCAAAAATTGGACAGCTGGCCCTCCTGTCATCTTTCTTACTCACCGGGGCATCCTCTTCGTCATCATCTGACGGCATTCTAAACATATCTCGGACCACCACTTTCCTCATGTCCTCCATCTCCACCCTCGATCTTTTCCAAGCTCTTTTCTCTTCCTCCTCAGACTCCTTATCACTCCCTTCTTCTATCCTTTCTATGTCTGTCTTCTCTACCACTATCTGTGGAGCCACCTCACTCGGGGTAATGGTTACTTCCTTGCTCCAAATGTCCTGAACAGACATGGTCGGTAACATGTCCGGCACGTTCGACGGTGGAATGATGTTATTATTCCTATCGTTCCCTCTCCCCTCACTCTCCAGTTGTTTCAACCTCTGCTCTTTCCACCACAATCTTCCAATAATCCATGATGTTTCTAAAAAATAAAATGGGTTGATGTAGTCTACGATGACCGGTTATATCCGTGATGGATACAACCAAGGAGTCTGACATCGGGGACACTTGTACTCGTCAATTGTTTCAGCTAGCTGCTTGGAAATGTTGATACAACGCCCATGCATCCAATCGCCACAGCTGTCGCAATGGATCATGAACGATCCGTCATCTGGTTGCCTGCAGATACAGTATGGAGTGTTTTCCTTGGAAACATCCAGCAGATTCTCTCCTTCTTGAAGTTTCTGTTTCGCAACACTTAACCAAGATGGTAAATGACGGTCGTTGCATTTTTTCATCCGGTCATGATTTGTTATCGCAACTACATTTTCAAACCTGACTCCGTATATGTAAGGTGATAATCTTTCCACTATAATTCCTGGGCCTTTCCAGGGGGGGGGGGTCCAGTTTCTTGGCTCTTCCCTTGATATGAGCCGTATCCAGCACATAAACAAAATCTCCTGGTTGGTATTCAACCTCTCTCATTTTGGAATCATAGTCCCTTTTCATTGTCTCCTGTGCAGTCTTCAAGGTTTTCCTGGCAATTTCGTGTATTTTTTGGGATGTTATTACGAAGGCTTGTAACATACTGCTCTTCATGTTCAAACAGTTCCTCTCTACCATTTTTAAATATCAATTCTGATGGCAAGTTGATTTCTCGTCCGAGCATCATTTTGTTTGGCGTCATTCCAGTATGTCTATTTACTGATGATCTTATGGCACAAGCAAGTTGGGGGAGATATTCACCCCAGTCTCGTTGTGACTCTGCCACGAAACATCGGACGGCATCCATCAAAGTGCGGTTGTATCGTTCAACCTGTCCATTGGCCGAAGGTCTATAAGGAGTAGTTCTGGTTTTGTGGATATGGAAAAGGTCACATATCGCTTTAAATAACTTGCTCTCAAAGTTTCGACCTTGGTCAGTATGTACGGAGAAAGGACATCCAAAACGAGCAAAGAACTCATTTACTGCAGCCTTGGCGGTGGTTTCCGCTGTCTGTGACGGAAGAGGGACTTTTTCACACCATTTTGTAAACTGGTCCACCATTACCAAAATGTTGGTGTTCCCTCGTGGTGTTTCCGGTAAGGGACCTAGAAAATCAAGATGGACTCTTTCCATAGGTGATCCAGCATGATATTTTGTCATTGGGGCTTTCGCCTTGCGTGATGCCTTCTTGTTCCGGTTACATTTATTACATGATTTGACAAAACCTCTTACATCACTGTGCATTCGATACCAATAAAACCTTGCCTTAATCCTCTCACGAGTTCGTTGTACTCCTTGGTGACCCGTACAAACTAGATCATGGTTTAGGCTCATAATTTCTTCTTTATACTTCTGTGGTACCACCAATCGGTGAACACCATATTTTGAAACATTATGCAGGATACCATTATCATTCAGGTAGAAAAACTCTCGATTGAGCAGATATTTTTTAGCGGCTGAGCAGCTAATTGCTACTTCGCTTTGGGCTGGTTCTGCATTGTTTTCCAAGAAATATAAGATCAAAGTCAAATTATCGTCTGCTTTCTGAGCATCTTGTAATTCGATGGTCGTATAGTGAGGTACCACGCTGATCTCATCACCCTTTTCTGTAAGTTCATTTTTTACCTTCTCTTTTCCCGTTATTTCCAACTTTGGTGTATCGTTTTCCGCTACTTTCGGACTCTGTTCTTGGCTTTTCTGTTTCGTTGTCACCACTCTGACATCTTTACCCTCAGAGATTTCTATGAACTGTTCTTCGCTATCAGACTCCTTCTCATCCTCTACTTTAGATTCTGAAGGAAAACCAAATAGAGATCGCAAAGCTTCTGAATCCAATAATCGGGGTCGATTTGGGTCAAATCGCCGTTTTGCCTGTGAGCATAACTCCTCACTCTCCTGCTGTTCTACTATTGGCTCTAATATAGGAAGACTTCCCTTCAATTTGCTACTTCGGTAGTGTCTCTTGCCTTCTATAGAGACCTTCAATTAATGACAATATTTTGCCAATAAACCCAACTGTGTTTGTGTCATACCTTGAAACCCTGTTAAATGAATTTCAACTTCTGGAAGTGGCAGATCCTGCAGTTCTCGTGCCAAACTGTATAACTTCTCCGATTCTTTTTCTAGCTTGATCAGGAGCTTAGATTTTAATTCAGACCTGCTTTTCCAACTGCTTAGCATTTTGCGGAGTTTTGACCATTCCTGGTGAAACTCTGTGACATCTTTAGCTGTCCCGTCAGTTTGTCGCTGTATCTTCTCTAACTGTCTTACACAACTCTCCCGGTGGTTCCGTTCTAGTGGTTTCGAAACAAGGCACTTCTTGACTGCGACTTTCCCTAGCGGAACAGTGTCATCTATTTCTGTGACGAATGTTGACCAACTACGATGAATTGTTGTGCAGTGTGCACAACCCTGGCATGGCAAGTCTTTTGGGTCTGTATAAATGGACATCTCCAGACATGGTTTTTCTGGTTGGTACCTGGATAGGATGTCGGCATTTACATGTTTATTCCCGCTGCGGTGCTGAATCTGCATACTGTATTGGCTCAACACTTCCAGCCATCTGGCTAACTGGCCTTGCAAGTCGTTGAAATTGATCAACCAACGAAGGCTGTTGTGATCAGTCCTTAAGATGAATTCACGAGCTAGCAAATAATGTTTGAAATGTTGAGTAAATCTCACCACTGATAAAAGCTCTTTCCGGGTTGTACAGTATCTTCCTTGAGCAGGGGATAAGGTGAAACCACCATACGCCACTACTCTCTCTTGGCCATTTTGTATGTGTATTAATTCTGCTCCAATCGCCTTATCCGATGCGTCAGTATCCAAAACAAAAGTTCCTGTCTTATCTGGAATTGCCAGAACTGGTGTCGTTTGCAATGCAGATTTCAATTTTTCAAAAGCAGTCTGCTGTTCTTCTCCCCATTTCCATGGCTTGTTTCTGGTCAACTCTGTCAGTGGAGCCGCAATTCTGGATAAGTCCTTAATAAATGTTCGGTGGTAATTAACAAATCCCAAAAATTGCTCGACCTCCTTCAAATTTCTGGGTGCTTTCCACTCCTTGATTGTCTGGACATAGTTCTGTCCAATAGCCAATCCCTCCCCATTTACTTGTCTCCCTAGGAACGTTGTTTCTTTTGTGCAGAACTCACACTTTCCTGGTTTTAATTTGATTGCATACTGCCGAAATCGCTCAAATACCTTTTCCAAATTTTCCATGTGGGATTCAAAGTCCTTTCCCATCACCAATATATCATCTAAAAATGCGAGGACAATGTCCCAGGTCAGGCCTCGAAGAACTAACTGCATGGCTCTTGCAAATGTCGCTGGGGCATTACAGAGACCAAAGATCATACGGGTAAATTGAAACAAGCCGTATTTAGTTATAAAAGCAGTTTTCTGTTTGTCTTCTTCCTTCATTTTGACCTGATAGTACGCACTGTTGGCGTCTAATTTGCTGAACCATTTGTTGCCTGCAAGACTATCGATGCATTCATCGATAAGTGGGAGGGGATAGACCTCCTTTTTAGTCACTGAATTCAACTTCCTGTAGTCAATGGCATATCTAACAGTTCCATCTCGCTTCCTTATCAGAACAGGTGGGGATGCCCATTCCGAAACTGATGGTTCAATTAATTTGGCGTCTAGCATCTTTCCTAGCAATTTCTCCTCTTCTTCTGCGAAGCTAATTGGAGTCCTTCGTAACCGCTGTCTGATGGGTTCATCTGAACCGGTGTCGATGGAATGTTCAACTTCCTTGAACTCCCCTATGTCTAGATCATTTTTTTAAAATACCCTGTCATTTTGTTTCAATAACTCTTTCAACCTCGACAGCTGGCTTGAGGTTAGATTATCTTCAGCCTGACTCACCATCTTGTCTATTTTTGCATCAAAATCGTCGCCCTCTGTATTTTGAAGTTTCACTTCCTGCACTGATGTTAACTCTTTGGCTTCATAGGCTTGGGCTATTACAGCATTTTTCCGCAGGGTGTAGGGACTTTCTGTTGGGTTAAAAACACACAAAGTTGGTTTACCGTCCTGGAAGAAACATCTTGGTACTAGTAGTGGTCCTTGACATTGTGGAGATGATTCTACGATGAAACTAGACAAGTCAACATCTAGTTGTCCTGGTATCCTCACTACTGAATGAGGGGGCACCACAGTGCGCTTAGGCACAGTTACTTTTGCCACTATAGGAATCTCACTTTGTGGTCCACAATAAAGCGGTATCTGATCATCACCAATCGTGAAGGTGTTGTTTTTCAGGTCAGTTATTGTTTGGTGTCTTTTCAGGAAATCAAGTCCTAAAAGCATATCGTCATCAATGGGTGCCACATCTGTGCAATAACTCTTCGAACCGACTTCTAGTTTCACTGGCCCCACGATGATAGTATCCATCTGCATACCCCTACCGGCAGCATATATCACAGTTTTTTTCAAAATCTGTGGTCGATCTTGCAATGAATTATAAATCTTGTCTGATAAAATAGTTACCTCAGCTGCGGAGTCTATAACTGCTGCCATTGGTCTCCTGTTACAAACAACTGGGATGCGAAGCATGGAAGCTGTGCCAGTTTTCAGGATGGTGAATGTTCTGTCAATTCCGCCAACAATTGACTCATTGCTTGTTCCTCCCTGACCTCCGTCATTTACTTCAGACTCAGAGATTTGGGGATCATAGTTATTCTCTTGGGACAGGTTTTTCTCTGGTACAACTTCTTTGTCTTGGCTTGTCACCAATTCTTGGTTAGTTTCGCTTACCTTTACTTGTTGACCAGATGGTGTTGATTCTACGATGATTGAACTTTCATCAAAAGTTCCCACTTTGAGTAGTGGCTGCTCGCCCATGTCAGGTAAGCACTCTTGAGTAGGTGTGGCGTCCTTGTTTTTCTTCTTTCTCTTCTTCTTGTTTGTCTTATTCTTGCCTAATATTTCAACTTCAGTCTCTGCAGTCCTCTTTACTGTTACAATTTTCACCCTAGGCAAAGCATCTTGTAATTTTTTCTCTATAGTTTCTACATATTTTCCTTCTCTTGGCTTGTGTCTTTAGCCACATTATCACTAGATTTTAGCTCACTATTATTTTCTGTTAAAATTGGGCGAGACTTTTCTTTTCGGGTTGGACTTATGCCCGTTTCACCAACCCCTGCTGGTTTAACGGTTTTTCTTTCTTGTCGTCATGGTTCCCACCTTGCCATTGAGCCTGCTCTGCTGACTTCTTACAATGTCGGGCAATGTGACCTCTACCTCCACAACTATAACATTGGAATGTGCCTGGTCTGGAGTTTTGGTTACTCTGTGGTGTTTGTTTCTTAAGTTCGTTCACTTGATGGTGCAGTTCTTGGAGTGATTTTTCTGTAGCCTCCTGCATAGACACCATTTTTACCATCATTGATGCCAATTGACTGTCCAGATGATTGTGTTGTCCATATTCCCTAGGAGCCTTCACTGCTTGGCAGACTGGTTCTCTTTCTCGTTCGGTGTACGGATTGTGTTCCTGGTGCTTGACTCCATAAATTGAAGAATCCAGGTGTTGACTCAGCTTAACTAATTGACATGCCTCTTCGATGGACTTAGGATTCAGCATGGATGCGGCCTTTCCTGCAGCTTTGTCCGTAAGTGCCTGTAAACATTTTGTTATTATCTGGGATTGGACATAGTGCTCTGGTACATCTCTGAATGCTTTATCGGCCAAACTCGAAAGTCTGTCTGCCCACTCATCTGTAGACTCTGTCGGGCTTTGTCTGGCACTGTGGAATTGGACTAGCAATGTTTCAGTCTCATTAGCATGGTTAAACCTCTGCTCCATTTTTTCCATTAATTGAACATAGCTGATATCCTTGTTATGGCGAATCAAATTAGTACCGTAGCGACTAGCCGGACCTGTTAAACACCAGCATAGTTGGTTTCGTTTTTCTTCGTCAGTCCACCCTGAGGCATCAGCAAATATCTCAAACTTAACCAAGAATGCAGACCAGTCTTAACAACGTTCAGTCCCATCAAACTTAAAGGCTCTTAACATGGTTGGTTGTGAACGTGATGTTCTTGGCTCATTCAATTGTTGATGGGTTTGCTGTGGCCTAGTTGGTAAGTTGGGTCCATGGAAAAGTTGTTGGGTGTTTAAGCTGTGTGGTTGAGGATCTAAGCCATATTGGGCAGTAGCTGCATGCGGTTGGACTGGTTGAAGTCTCACGTTAAAATTGGGGGTTGGCTGTCGGTGTAAACCTGGTTGACGTGGTGCAGGAGTTTGTTGATAGTACATGGGTGGTCGTGGCATCTCGATGACTGAAGATGGCCTCAGTCTGGGGTCCATTTGTGCACTGGCATTAGCCATCTGTTGATTTTGTCTGTTTTCCTGTTCATATGCATGGGTGTAGTGGTACGTAGTAGCCACTGTTGGGTCTTGGTATGTTGCCTGTATAGGATTATTGGTGACTTGTGTGTTTACTGTGGCCTGAGGGTGGACGGTCCTTGGCAGGAATCTTGGCTGAGGTCTCTGGCTGGTTCCTGAGGTCACTGGAGTACTGCAGTAATCTTCACCTGAGTATTGCCTACTGGGTGCATGTTTTGATGTCTGCGATGAAACACCAGAAGGGCCTGGTGGTGGTCTCTGAGTAGGTTCCTGCTTCACAGTGTTATGTTCGTGTGGATTACTTGACTTGGCATACTCAAAACTGCTAAACATATCTCCATATGGGACCTCGGTTTTCATGGTCTGATGTTTCTGTAATAAATTAGCCCCCTCCTTCAAGATTTCCTCTGCCTGGTGTACATAGGCCATCATATTATCATCAAGTCCTTCCTCACTTTCATCCTCACTTTTATCGAGGTACCAACTTTCTGCAATTTCTTGTGAGGTGGAAAAGTCTATCAGTGGCAAAACTTTTTCCATCTTGAGATGGGAAATGGTTGCCAAGATCTCTGGTGTTATTTCTGTTGATTTGCGCAGCTCCCAAATTTTGTAGGCTGTCGCTTGGCCCACCGATGGCAGACCCAACAAGTCATCGAAACTACATACATTTATGTGTAATTTGTCACCACTATTCATGATTGAAAATTTGACAGATACTTTATTTTTATTGCAAATGAACAGATTTTCAACGATAAAGCTTTATTTTACTTTGCTTTATGAACCAGTGGACTGTTATCAAATTATTATTTTTTTTTTTTTTTTTTTGTGGAACTTGACCTTAATTCAATATTCTATATTCAGTTATTTTGAATATTTTCTTCACAAAATATATCTCAATGATATAATATCTGATTTGTTAAAAATATTTCTTATTTCAACAATTCTCTACTTTTTTCAATTAATATTCATCTCATACATGCACATGTGTTTATTCTCATCTCTTATTCATGTGACGTCAGACGATGGACGACGGACACTTCAGTGGCACAGATTTTCCACAATAAGACTGCTCGTCAGCGCCATATATCGTAACTTTGGCCGAGTTAAATATATGATACACAAGTTACTACAGTCCTATTGTTAAACCTACCAAAATAAGCACTATCGCTCCCTTTAATACGTCTAATCTCCGCACTCTGTCTTCTCGTCAATCTTCTCTCTGCTTACTTTCTTCCCGCTAAAACCTCCTGACCTCTAGGTTCATCCGCCTTAGTCTCTGACCTTTTCCATCTCAAATCCTCCCATCGGATCTCTCGGGTTTCATCGTTCTCCCAAATACCACTCGATATTTCGTTCCTTATTCCGAACATACTACAAAAGAAATCAAATACGGTAAAAATTGCCGGATCTGGCTAGCCGCCATAGGATCTATGGTCCACCCATTCAATCGAACTGTCGTTCCTTACGAAATCTCAAAAGTTAACTTCCGCGTAGAAACAAAAATTATTGTCAGTATGTCAGAAGAGATTTAATAAATTTAAAAATATGAATATAAGTAAAACAAGCTAACAAAATGACTTTTATTACACACGGGTTCCGGGTTTCAGTGGTATCGGACGTACGCTTTATGTTAAGAAAAAAGATCTTCATTAGTGGAGTGTGTTAGTGTGTTACACGGAACTGGTTTAAAAAAAGCGTCGAAATTTATTTTATTCATCAGTATGTGCAGCCATGTTTTTCAAAAAATCCTAAGTACACATGTTATACCATAAAGAGCTCGCTGACGCTCGCATATTTCTTGAGCTTTTAAAAAAAAAAATTGATTTGTAAAGTAGAAACAAATATCTAGCATTTGATATAAAATTTATTTGGAAATATTGAAAGATGAAATCAAAATCTTGACAGAACGGACTTTTTCACGGAACAAAATGGCGAGAAAATGATCAGTGTACTTGTCTTTGCTTTCAAATTATTCTTTTAATAAAAAAATTCTGTCAAAAGATAATTATATATTTGGAAAGCTTGTAAAATAAGCTTTATTTTGGTACAAAAATTTTTTTTTTTTAAATTTTATAATATGGAAATCTTGACATGACGGACTTTTACACAAAACAAAAAAGTTAGAAAATTATCTTTCGTCTTTGATGTCAAATTATTCTTTTAATAATAATTTCTGTCAAAAGATATATTTGGAAAGCTTGTAAAATAAGTTTTATTTTGATATATAAGTTTATTATTTTTGTGTACATTAAAGTATGAAAATCTTGACATTTGGAAAATTAGTTTTATTTTGATATATACATTTATTCTTGTTTGAAACTTTATGATATGAAAATATTGAAAGGATGGGAATTTACCTAAGTTAAAATGACCGACAGTTTTTATATGTTAAGGCAATTTATTCAACATCAGAGATAAGATTATTGATAAATTGCTCACCATTTTGTTGTGTGCAAAAGTCCGTCCTGTCAAGATTTTCATACTTTAATGTACACAAAAAATAATAAACTTATATATCAAAATAAAGTTTCTATCAATATTATCCCACCTACCCTGCTCAATTAGGAACTTATGATTTGTGGTTCTAA
This sequence comes from Bathymodiolus brooksi, assembly GCA_963680875.1. Lineage (NCBI taxonomy): Eukaryota > Metazoa > Mollusca > Bivalvia > Mytilida > Modiolidae > Bathymodiolus > Bathymodiolus brooksi. Next base: position 101,674,820 of record OY804581.1, on the reverse strand, counting down.
ATCTACAGAAATCAATAGCTTTTTTGTGTTCCAGGAGTTCAAAATAGTCTTCCATTTGGAAGGATGTTTTAATAAGCTTATAGTTATTAGCCTTTGGTGAATCATCTATCAATGAAATCCAAGTTTGTTCAAATTGATCTCTAAGTTTAAGTTTTTATTAACCAAGTAGAATTTAGAAAGGTTTGCGTATTCCAGATATTAGACATGCCGCATTCGTTCAATATATTGCTAATTTTATTCAACCACAGAAAATTACATCTATCCTCAACTGACATTTGGAAACACAATTTGTACACAATAGCTGATAATTTTGATTCTCTACCACAACATAATTTTGTCCAGAATGAAATAAGTCTCACTTTAACATCTATTTCTAGTTAAAATAATAACATATCACAAGAAGCATAAGCATACTGAACAGGGCCGTAACTACCATTGTGGCAGAACTGCCTCGTCTGATTTTCTGGGGGGGGGGGGGGGGGGGGGCAGAAAAAAAAACAGAGAGAGAGAGAGAGAGAGAGTGAGAGAGGAACTGAAAGCCAACTTCAACTAGTTTTAATCATCGACCATGACCCCATGTCTTGGCTCTTGGTTGATTATAAGTCTCTGTTAAGTGTTCTCGTAACTGTCCAGTCAAAATCCAGAAGTCAGGCAGCAGCTGATGCTTCATCATATATCACGCTGTGTTACTCAAATTCGATTTCATCGTTATTGTAGTTATGCTACAGTACGCATAAGGGTACACAAGACCTTTGTTTATCCTATCCTTAGTTCGAGTCTTGTAACTTAATGAAAGCCCACCAAGAGGCTCGAGTTCTTGTTTTGCTTTTCAACGGGGCATATAAGGGCATATTCCGATGCAAAGTTTCATGATCTGTGTGAGCGTTTCCATTGCAAATGAAAATGACGTTTTGCCGACAAAGCCAAGGAGTACATAAAGACAAAGACACAGAGCAAACGCCCCATTCGAAAGTATCGGCGATCATTGTCGCGTTTTCTACTTTCTTCTATTCATTGATCATATCATATCACATCTAAATTCGCGATTTTCCCCAAAAGCTGAAAGCAATTTTCTACGGCAATTGTCTGGTACCAGCCCTTGTAAATAATGTAAATCCGAAATAGCTAATGACATGAAAACAGAATTCACGAATGACTTGCCATACCCAAATGATATTCCACAGGAGGTTGAATGATGGGTGGCAAAATGTATCCGTTGCAACTTGGAGTTTGTCAACACACTTACAGACCCAATTTATTATGCTTCATGTGATTATAAAGCTACTTTAAACATTACCAGTCGGTTCATGTGCATGTGAGAGGTCTCTCTCGGCTCTTCGGCACTTCAAGACTTGGCGTAGAGCAACATTGACTGAAGATTGCCTGTGTTTGTTGGCGATGCTTCACGTCCACCGTAATGATACTGTCGGGCAGGTAAATCCAGAAGCTGTTCTCAAAAGATGGAATTCGAATGACAATAGGAAAATCAATCTTGCATTATTCATTAAAATAATATTTTAGAAATCAATCAGTTGTGTTATATTAATTTACCATAGAAGCTTCGACGGCGTGGTCGCTATTGACGATAGTAACTGGTATATAAAGCCTCTCAATTATATAGAAATCGATAAACAAAAATGCGTTGTTTTGGGCCGTTAAGTCTCACTTTTTCACTGCCTCCCCTGTTTCAAACCTCTTGTTACGGCCCTGCTGAATGACTTCTAATAACATATATGACTGCAAAAGCAGTGCACATTAAAACAAGTAGAGTGACTGCAAAAGCAATGCACATTTTAAGGCAAGTAGATTATGGAAAAACAGTGCACATTTAGACAAATGTGCGACTGCAAAAACAGTACACTATTTTAAAAATAGGGATAAAATCATTTGTAACAAGCACCAGTCCGGTGTTACAGAGCCATTTTTCCCCGTTACCTGGATAGGCGGGAAAATGGCTATATAGTAGATTCCCCCCCCCCGGAAAATGGCTATATAGTAGATCCCCCCCCCGGAAAAATGGCTATATAGTAGATTCCCCCCAGAAAAATGGCTATTTCCCCCCTTGGCAAATAGGGGGGGAAATGGCTATATAGTAGTTCCCCCCCCCCTAATATATATATCTCATTTATTATGAATAATTTATAATTTTATTTTAATGTATAAACATTTTATTTGAAAAAAATGAAAAGAAACTAATTATTTATATAGTATAGAGAATGGAAACGGGGACTGTGTTAAAGAAACAACAACCGTGGTTTCCCTTAAATTCATTTTCAAAATTGAGGATAAGTAACAGCAGAATAACTGAAGAACAATGTCGGTACAATAAAACATGTTCCACGTGCAGGTTAGATGTAGAAGATGAATTCCACTTTTCAATGATATGTCCATAATTAAAGGGTCTTAGGGAAATGTTTACCTGGTCGAGTACATTACCTGATACGGATGTTACACGTGACTCCGTTTCATGACCCAAAAGTGTCAACAATAATAAACCTGACCAATCCATTCAATGACCTCAAAATACATCGTGGGGTTACTATACGGACTACTATACATGTGTTATTGTAAAAGAAATTGGCGATTTTCAGTCGAAACTTGCTTTGATAGCGACAAAAATTGCAACCTAACATTAGGATATTTTGTTTTAAATAGCTCAATTTTCATCTCAATCTACCATTTTCATGCCCAGAGTTTAATCCAATGTACACGAAAGAGACATAATTATTAACAAATACTACAAAGTACTGTATATAATATATGTGCAATACATTTTGCCGCTCCTATAGCAGTCATTCCAATTCTACACTTAACTGTAAGTGCTGTACAGCGTGAGTGCGTAAGACTTAGCTTTGGGTTTCCGATGAATGAATTCAGGTATATACATTTCTAATTCTTATGTCCTCGAAAAGAAAACACAGATAAATTATGTTGGGATATCAAAACGAAGTAATCACTTCCAAAGGGTACATTAATGTTAAAAAAAACATGTAACAGATTATCAGGGACCCCCACATAGTGGCGAACGCCCCATAGTGATCGCTCTGTCCGTCCGCCCGAAACACATTCGTGTCCGCTTCATAACCCTTATAACCAGTCATTTCTCTATTCTATAGTAGAGGGATGAAACTTTGCATGATTGTTAACTACTATTAGAAGGTGTGTCGCATATCATATTCTTCTTTGTCCTCCAAAGGTCAAGGTCTCAAACTTTGCATGGGACCCCTATATTGTGAACTACAGAAAATCGTGTCCGCTCCAATTATTGTAGAGGGAAGATATTTTGCATGATTGTTAACCACTGTGAGAAGGTCTTACTTAATTCATTTTTGTCCTTCAAAGGTCAAGGTCTCAAACTTAGGGTTTTTCATGGGACGATAATTTTGGTACCCCAACAGATTCTTTAGATATTGACTTTATTTTACAACGGCGGGGTCCTTAGAGATAGTTTCCATCTCCATGTCATCTAGTTATTATTATTATTATTATTATTATCTTATATTAGGGGTGATATTGGTCGAGGCTTTACATAGCATGTAGTATAAGTTTGATCATGTATAACTCTTCAAATAACACCCGAACAGGGATACGATATAGGGTAGGTGATACATGGCTTACAAAGTCATGCATCATGCATAATAAAAATGTATGTATTTGACTCCAAGTATATAAATAATAATATTAATAATAGTGATGATAATACTGAATAATACAGGGTTTTTTCATGTTATGTTTTTTGTACTTGGAATATTTTTTGGGAGTAAATAGTCTGGCACAATCATATGATTTATCACAATTGTGCAGTTTACACTTTAATCGGTTTCATAATTAGCTTTTATGGAGTTGTTTTCAAAACAGGTCTAGTTTTGCTTATATTAGTTTTCCTATTACTAGTATACGTTAATTAAATTGACAATATCAAATTTCAATATGATTTTCAACTGAATTAAAAGTAAAGGATGGAGAAAACTGACGGATTGCGAATTGTCTTTCTGATCATATGCCCATACAGTATGTGTCATGTTTGCTAATATGAAACAGAAACACACTATTTGCTAGATTTATGTCATTGGCATATCCATTTGTTTTACTTGTAATGAAATTTACTTTCTTACCCTTTGCATCTGATGGTGTGTATTGTTGTGCTAAACGGAACCGGACTGTTACTGATTGTAATAAGAGAACAAAACTGATAAATGTGATGACACTAGCCGGCTAACTGTAGCTCTTATGGTTTTTTGCCCCTCCTCCCGCCCTTGCAAAGAAAAAAAAAAGCAAAACAAAAAAACAAAAACAAAACATAAGAGCTACGGCTCTGCTTCTACAATGACACCCAAGGCAAACTTGCACTGATTTGACAGATATCAATGTATGGATTATAAACAATGCCACAATTCATACCTATATGAATAGTTTTACAATTCTTCAGTCCCCCAAAATGTGAACTCTTCAGCAGTTTCAGGTTGATTAACATTACACGTATCTTTTTCTGTTAAATCACTGGTTTCTCTCACTTTGTCAGATATGATCATCTTGCCTGACGTTCGTATTATTATCTTTTAGTCCACATGGAGATGTTGATTTTGTCTCTCTATCTGAATCAATAGCTGTTTTGTTGATCTTACCTTTACTAACCGAACCATCAGATTTACAGCATGATTCACGCTACATATATGTTATCTAATATAAACGGTAATATTGCCTTTATCGTTCGAATTCATTGATGCTTGATTAAATTGTCACATTGAGGTGTTATTCTATTCATTGGATTAAACATTATATTTAAAGGAAAACTAGAAATAAAATATATGTGCATCTCTATTCAATTTAGCTTATTGGGTATTTAAGGAGTACCTGTAAAAGAAGAAACGAAACAAATAGAAATGAAAAGAAATGAAACAAACAGAAACGAAACGGCACTTTACAAATTTACACGAAACGAAATAAAACAATGAAATTCACCAATCTTTTGGTCGTCCTTTATTAATATTATGAATTGACTTCAGGATAATTAAAAAAAATCTGTAAGACAAAATTGAAGGGGAGATTCGTGTAACTTTGGACTATTTCTTACACATGTCATTAAAATATGAATATCTTCATTTACATTTGCCGTATTTCGTTTTTCTTTGTCATGCATAAGGAAAGCCCCCTGATACTAAAAATAGTCTCTAAAGCATTCACTTTCGATATAACTCGCTTGAAAATCACATATATTGACAAAATTGTGACTAATAAGTCCGAAGCCACCGACGGCTCGGGTGGCTCAATGAGTAAGGTAGTTGGATTACATAACAACTCATACAAGCCTATCACCAATACGGCGTGAGTTCGCACCCGGCTTTGTAAATTACAAAAAAGGGTGCACTCGACTCGCAGCCGCAAGTGATAAAGTTTACCAGTTGCTTGCCCATGGCCGGTGGTTCTCTCCGGTTACCCCGGCTTCTTCCACCACTAAAGCTGGTCGCCATGATATAGCTGAAATATTGTTGAAAGTGGCGTTAAACATCAAAAATCAAATCAATCAATCAACCGAAGCCCACGAATTTTCAATGACAGAATCAATAGACAAATCGCTCTGAAAAGACTCAATATAACGTCTCTGCAATGTTTTTTTTCTTCATCAATATTGTTTTCAAAAATACATGTACATGTAGTAGTTTTTAATATCAAGATGTTCATTTTTTATCAATAAAAACAGTAGAAATATTTATGATATACTCTGCAAAAAATGAAACGCATAATGGATTAAAAAAATGATGTGTACTTCAAATCGATTTGTTCAGAAATGCTTTGGTATAAATTTCACAAACGGATATCATACAGGATACTGAACAAAGATTGGAAAAAAACCCTAGTGATATACGATAAATTGGGTCAATTTCCGGACACGTTAAAGTCAGTATCTATATAATTGTGATTACCATATGCGGTTAACACTATTCTACATCTCCTTGGCAGGGATCGAATCAAATTTTGTATTCGGACCTGTGGTATCCTTTTCCATTCATGTTTCAACGCTTGACTGAGTTGTTCCATTGATTGAGGTGAGGGTTAGCGTTGGCGGACGCGTCTATCAAGTTCGTCCCAAAGATGTTCTAACAGTTGTTATTGAAAATGTTAGTGGCAAAATTAACGAAGCGAGGTAAAAACTCAATGTACAATTAGAACCAGAAATGGCGATCACGTGTGTGAGGTAGATCATTGGTTCTAGCCCCGGTCGGGTCACAAGCATGCATGCAGCATTAAGGAGTAAGGAGAAAGTATTGGCTGGTTCTGAATCAGGATAAATGCGTGGAACGACACAACTGTCTTGTGTTCAAAATAAGAACTAATATACGTTAGTGTAGATAGTAAATATACGTTGGTTGAAACACGTGCCTGTGAGTTCGATCCACGGTCTGTTCAAGACAATGAAATTGATATTGTTTTGCTTCTCCATTAAGCAAGCAGCTTTAAGGGAAAGAGCATAGAATGGTTGGATCGCAGTCAAGATAATGTGTCACGGGTGGTTGATTCCGTGACTAGCTCAATGAAGATCCAATTAAGCATGTAGGTCTAGTATATAATAATAAATATGAATGCAAATAAGGAAGATCGGTCTGTAATTTTCCGGTTTGCTTTTTGACCTTTTCTTTAAATGAGCAACAAGTTGGATATCTTATAAGGAATATTTTTCCATGCACGTCTTTCAGAAATGATGGCGATACCTTGTCTGAAGATATTGTCTTTTATGGATTACGATTTTTGAGTAGTATTGATGTTTCATTTGTTGTGATTAGTATGTTTTGTTATGAATTTCTATTTCATGTATTTTGTTTGTTAAGATGTTGAGTTCAGATGCATATGCTTGTTTCAATGGCTTTGGTGAGATGAAAGTTGAAAGGAAACGCTTGTTTGGTGTTTCTGTTAAGACAAGTGGTGTGGGTTATGCCGTTGACGTTGGGTGATGACACACCTATGTTTTACACTCCATATTTCTTTTTGAAGGACCACAATTATGTTTAATTTCTATATCGTCGATTATGAAGTTTTCTATTTACTTCCGGTATATCAGTGTTTCGGAACTACATGTTTTATAAGATATATAAATTATTGAAATTTACAGTTCCTAAATATTTGTAATAGAAAACTAAGGTTCATTTCTCCTTAGGCATAGATAATATTATCTGATTTTGAATATCCCGTTTAGGATCTTTGTTTTTCATGCTTCCAAAGACCGTTAATTTCGGCTTTCCATTCATATGACTTTGAGCGTACCCGATAAAGATTATCCCAGGAGCATGATGTGCACACGAAATCAGAAATCTATGTTTAATTAACTTTAAGAGAGTTATAACTAATCACCGCAGTGATATGAGCAGTGTTGGTGAATCGTCTGAAATATAGATTTGATTAACATTGGCTGAATTCAAGTAAACCACTATCATGTTTTCGCAAATCAAGTAGCTGAGATATGTGAACTTATCGATGGAAATATGTTGTGGAAAAGGGGATCTATATGGTTAGTTGAGAGTTCAAAATTCCCAAACGCACTAATTTAAAAATAGTGCCGTTTTGTCCAGAGTTACATAAAACTCTGGTGAAATTCAACCAAAACCTGTTAATTAAGTTATTTTTCTTAGACTTTACAATAAGTTATAAAATTATTAGACACACCAGACACTCTTTCAAATTACAGGTGTATCATGCTTCATTGTAACAGCAAGAATATGAGGGGGGAGATGAACGGGTCCATGAACCATCACTAGGAAGTGAAATTCACTATAGATCTGATATTGCCAAGAATTTGCATATCTGATCCAGAGAATGGCCAGCACTAAGATCGACATATGCACCGAATGAGATTTGACCTAAACTGTGACAGGTGAAACTGTTTATGAACGAAAATCGTGTCATACCGATTTCTAAATGCATCGTTTCTTTAATCTGCGACATTTTCTATTTTGCATCCACCCAAATGATCCGTTATCCGTATTATAGTGAGATAAACGTACGAACAAGCTATCAATTCGTTAGTAAACACAATGATAGACAAAGATTCTGAATAGCTTCGATGATCCAATTTGTAAAAAACTGAAGATATTGCTGTCAACTAAGGAGAGAAATTGAAAGCAGTGATTCATTGTTTACTGATGATACTGTTGTGGATGTTAACAAAGCAGTGATCCATTGTTTACTGATGATACTGTCGTGGATGTTAACAAAGCAGTGATCCATTGTTTACTGATGATACTGTTGTGGATGTTAACAAAGCAGTGATCCATTGTTTACTGATGATACTGTTGTGGATGTTAACAAAGCAGTGATCCATTGTTTACTGATGATACTGTTGTGGATGTTAACAAAGCAGTGATCCATTGTTTACTGATGATACTGTTGTGGATGTTAACAAAGCAGTGATCCATTGTTTACTGATGATACTGTTGTGGATGTTAACAAAGCAGTGATCCATTGTTTACTGATGATACTGTTGTGGATGTTAACAAAGCAGTGATCCATTGTTTACTGATGATACTGTTGTGATGTTAACAAAGCAGTGATCCATTGTTTACTGATGATACTGTTGTGGATGTTAACAAAGCAGTGATCCATTGTTTACTGATGATACTGTTGTGGATGTTAACAAAGCAGTGATCCATTGTTTACTGATGATACTGTTGTGGATGTTAACAAAGCAGTGATCCGTTGTTTACTGATGATACTGTTGTGGATGTTAACAAAGCAGTGATCCATTGTTTACTGATGATACTGTTGTGGATGTTAACAAAGCAGTGATCCATTGTTTACTGATGATACTGTTGTGGATGTTAACAAAGCAGTGATCCATTGTTTACTGATGATACTGTTGTGGATGTTAAAAAAGCAGTGATCCATTGTTTACTGATGATACTGTTGTGGATGTTAACAAAGCAGTGATCCATTGTTTACTGATGATACTGTTGTGGATGTTAACAAAGCAGTGATCCATTGTTTACTGATGATACTGTTGTGGATGTTAACAAAGCAGTGATCCATTGTTTACTGATGATACTGTTGTGGATGTTAACAAAGCAGTGATCCATTGTTTACTGATGATACTGTTGTGGATGTTAACAACGAACCTACTGTAATAGTCGAAGGGAGTAAAACTAACATTTAAGACGATGAAATATCACACTATTCCAGAATCCATGCGTAATACCTAGCATTTATCGCATTTAGATGACAGATATGATTCTAATAGAAGCACTTCCAATTTTGTTGATGATGGATGGCAGGATGAAATTCTTGGTGCATATGAACGACAAGATTTGATCTTTGAATTGATTTGATTTTTGGTGCTTAACATCACTTTCAGCAATATTTCAGCTATATCATGGCGACGAGTTTTAGTGGTGGCAGAAGCCGGAGTACCCGGAGAGAACCACCGACCATAGGTAAGCAACTGGTAGACTTTATCACTGCGAGTCGAGTGCACCCTTTTTGTAATTCACAAATCCGGGCACGAACCCACGCCGTATTGGTGATAGGCTTGTATGAGTTGTTAGGTAATCCAACTACCTTACTCATTGAGCCACCCTGGCCCCTTTGAATTGAGACAGGATGCTACTACAAAAGATTACCAATATATGACATAATTTGTTTTAAGTGTTCCAAAGGTAATGTTATTGTTGAGAACAAACAACATATACAAGTCACGCAGATTTGAGTTCCAATATTTTTAATATTTATACTATAAGAGGTGAACTTTTGATATAATATGTATCTTGTTCAGGTACCGAATGTAGATCACCAGCTAGGTTTAGATCAGACAGGGTGTAGGAGCCCCTTCTTTTGGGCAAAAATATTTGAAAAAAGATGAATTTATAACATGGAAGACAAAAATATATCAAGTTGTGCAGTATAAGAGTATACTTTGAAACCAAAGTGCATTTTTTTTGCTTGACAGTTTTGGACACTTGTCCCCCTGTGCACTTTCATCTCTAACCCGCACTGTACGATCCACTCCTACATGTATGTCGCTGACAGGAGAGTCAGTGAATTTTGAAAAGACAGGATATATTCAGATTATAGTAGGGATTCCATTCTTTGTAGGAATGCAGAAAGAGGCAGTCAATACAATTCTAAATATTGTAAAGTTTACCACAACTCCTCATAACATATAGTCAATTGTGACCCAGAAATAATCCTGAAATGTCGAAGTCGAAATAGTTACATAGGCTATCAGTCAATAAACATGTTTAGAGTTATCTCGCTCTGTACAAACATTTTCCCTTGTTGAATATCTCGGATGATTAAATCATAATCATATCAACATGAAAAATAATAAATCAATTCAAATTACTTTATGAATTTTTAGAACCGGCAATAACACATGCCAATATTTATACCTTTTTTTCCCTCTACTTTATCGGCGAGCTCCATTTTTCTGTAGCGAGTCAACGAGATTGACTCAATCGTAAATACTCGGCCATTCTCGCTACCCTGCAAATAACCTCGTACGTACATAGTAGAAATTCTTCTTAAATTGTTTGCCGGAAGTTAAGTTAAGTTAAGCCGCACAAAAATATAGCCCACGAAAATCCAATATGAAAGACATACTAAGTAAAATCTAATCATGCAAAACTAATTAAAACTTTAATTGAAATATAGAAAATTGTTTAAAATATAACTTTATCAAACTTTCATGTAACTGACATGTGAAAAGTAGTGCGATTCATACGCCTAATGCATACGAGGTTATTTGCAAGGTAGCGAGAATGGCCGAGTAGTTGCAATTGGAGATTGACTAAGTGTATTTTGTAATAAATAAACGCCCCCCCCCCCCCCTAGAATCAGTAAAGCATATATGTTATACAACGTTATTTAAGCAGTTCAACAAACAACTTTTCATGAATGGTTAACTCGTGACCTGTAGTAAAATATTCCTACATATTGTAAATACACGTTGGGTATGTTCGCTGATTATATATGGATTCGCCGTCAGTAGTTCAAAGATTATTCCATTCTGATTGGTTGCGAGGTACCAGACATCAACTATTTTCTCATGCTAATTAAACATTATTTCTTCAGTCAATTTTACAACTATAAGAAAAACAAATCTTTACAGATCAAAGCATTTATAGTAAACTTAAATCCTGATACTGATGTTGAAAGGATACTGATGTTCTTTCAACATCAGTATCATTCATAACCAGAGGCGGATTTATAGGGGGGCGTGCGGGGCGTGTGCCCCCCCCCCCCCCATAAAATTCGCAAAGCATATGTTATGCAACGTTAATTAAGCAGTTCAACAAACAACTTTTTCATGAATGGTTAACTCGTGACCTGTAAGTCAAAATGAATAGTAATGATATTAGGAGTAAATTTGGGATATCATTCTAAAAAGCTCCACCCATTGATATATAATCAGTATACTGTCCGTCCGGATGAAGCTTTTCGTTTCACCAATGGTTCATTCATTGAAAACGTATGATTCGTTCTTGTTTATAGACAGACAAAGGCGAATATGTTAACATTAATGCTGCATGAAACGATTCTGATCATCTAATTTAGTTACGTTAGCTTATCAGAAATCAACAACAAGTTCATGTGTTGACAATTTCCGCTTTATAATAAGAACGGTCGAATCATACGTTTTCAATGAATGAATCAAACGACGAAAAGAAAAGCCTGCCCCATCTGGACGGGCAGTAATAACTAGAACCACCCGAAAGGACAAGCACCGAAAGTACAGACCAATTAGTGAAATGAGGAATGCGTTAAGACTAAACCAATAGTTCTTTGAAGGGTTAAAATATCGTGATCGATTAGTCATGAGTTGAACAATTCGCATCACGGTTGTTCAAAAAAAGTTTTACTTTAGGTTCTTATAATCTGACAAAAACATACACGTAGCTGTTAACAATTATCCGACAAAATTAAGACTCAAAGTCAAGTTTTTTTTTGTCTGATAAAAATGGTGTGGTTGCTTCCGAATTGTCGTTCAAATAAATGTCTGTAATTCCTCAAACCCCCAGAGCTTCCGTTCCCTATAAAGGTTCTGTCCGGGACCCGCTCAAGTCCCCAGACCCCTCGCATACTCACGCCCCCCTTAACCACAAATCCTGGATGCGCCCCTGTTAATGGTATCTCATTGAACTCTAGGTAGTTGATTAGATAAGGTAAAGTCTTGTCATTTCCTTGCAAAGTTTTTAATTTTTCTGGGCTAAAATCAAAATGTTCAAATAAATCTATGCTCACTTCTTTGATTTGTGATTCATCTGACGAGACAGGACAATACAACTCTATTATTTCACGTTGTGTTTTTAGTTTTTTGCTTAATCACGTTGTGTTTCCTTGACATATGAGGTGTTACTGTATCACCATCATAATCTGATTCCTGGTGTGTTACTATATCATTGTTATGTGATACATGCTTAAAAACAGATACAGTCACTAGACTTATTAATTAATTCTTGTAAAGAGAACCCGTTGTGTGATGTTATTTCACCTGTATGTCCTGAGACATATGGAAAACAAGGGTATGTTTCATTTCAACTTTAAACTGCAGGATCACTTCTAGTATTAGGTTGACATCTTGACAATGGGGGGGGGGGGGGGGGGGGGGGGGGGGGGGGGGTGTCGAGGTCGTGATCTTATAGTAGTTGGATTTACAACTACCTATGCAATCAGTGCCTATCACCACTAACGTTGAGTTCGAAGCCCTTTCATGGCGAGATGTATTCGATACAACATTATGTGTTTAAGTTCGTCATTTACTTGCGACAGGTAGGTGGTTTTCTACGGTACTCCGGTTTCCTCCACCAATAAAACTGACCGTCACGATATAGCTGAAATATTGTTGAAAGTGGCGTTAAACACCATAAACCAAAACCCTCTTGACAATGAATCAGGTACTATCAGTTGTTCAGCAGGTTTATATTGAATCTCAAAATTAAATTCCATCTTTCATAAATTGCTCTGATTAAACCAATATCTTTACTTGACGTTTCCCAACAGCTAGGTAAAAAGGTAAATCGTATCTAGGGAATGCTAAAGCATCTGAATTCATTAGTGCATATTTCAATTCGTCAAAATTACGTGATGTTTCTTTTTCTATATAAATTTCACACCTTTACGTAGAAGTTTGTATCAAAAATTTGCTTTAACGCTCTAATCACGAATATTTCTCTGGAACCAGTTCATTAATCTAAAATATCGCTCTTAATCTGGTGGTCTTATCCTTTCTTTTGATATTTCGTGTCCTAAAAAATGCAATTCCTTTGTGCAAACTTACATTTCTGTGGTGATAGCTTCAATCCAGCTGAATAAAATCGTCAAAAAAACTCGTGTAAATCTTTCAAAGACTTAAAAATTTTCAGAAACCCCCCCCCCCCCCCCAGACATCATCCAAGTAACATAATGTGTTTAGAAAAGATAAACCATTCAATACTTTATTCTTGAGCAGCTGAAAACTGTTTGATGATGTTTTCAAACCCATAGGTAACCCATTAAACTTAAATGTACTAAAACCTAAAACAAGTATTGAAGGAAGTATACTTGGTAGACTCTGGCGAAATGCCCATTTGAAAAAAACCTGATTTGAAGTCAATGGAAGATATGAAATTTGGAATATGCCGTGTAAATGATCCCGTTAATTCATCCACATTCGGAATTGTATATAGAAAAGCTTGTGTATTGGAATTCAGATATCGAAAATCTACACAAAACCTAGACATTAATAGGCTCCCCTCATTTGAACCTGTTTCTAACCCTGAGTTTGGTCGATTTCTCCTTGAAACTAAAACAATGGGACTTGAAATGGGTATATGTTCTTTTTCATTTACCGGTGCAATTCTTCCTTGACTTAACAGTTCATCAAGTTGATGACGCAATACGTCCCTCTTGTGAGGTGGCAGTTTATATGGTCTTTGGTGTTTAGAAACTGCATCAGGCTTCAGATGTATCCGGTGTTCTACCAGATTAGTCAAGCCTAACTTTGGGTTTTCTTTAGTGACAAATAATTCTTTGTTTTTAATCAGAAGCTCATTTAATTGTGACTGTTGGGACGATAGCAAATCATTGGCTTCCATATCGAAATAAGACAAACATATTTTTAAAAGCTAACATCAATTTTATATAATATAACACACACATTAAGTACATTAGGTGACATATGAAGCAAGTTAGCTTTACAATCAAATATTAATCAAATGTAAATGGTTATATTTTTTAATAAAAACTGAGGAAATTCTGCCTTAAAAACTAGAGAAAAACCTTATTATGGGAAAAACTCTAGAAAAGCATTAGTTTCCTCAATTCCATTAAACATTATGGAGCATGTAATCGCTGACCTGGTTTTCATTTTCAGACTTCAAACTTTTACACAAGAAGTTGAAATATATTATATAGGCAGTGTATTGGTTGTCCCTTCCCTATTTGAAATTGAATAATGATGTGAAACAATTTTGTACTTGTGTGAATAAAATAAAACAAACTATCATAAATTTATTTTTAATAGTGGCAGTGATTTTGGATGGAAGGGTTGGGCTTTCACACATATCTTGATAGTGAACCAATGAAAGTTCATTTCAGGAACATTTGAATCAATGGTTTCTGGGGAGATTTTAATGTGATTTTGCATAATCAGTATAAATCGAGAGAAAGAAAATTTAAATAGAATAACCAAGAAGATATGTTGAAGTTGAACTACTCATTATCATGAACGAAATATCTCACAGTAAATATATGTGTCATAGAACTGATGTTCAAATTTGAGCTCATTATAACTTAAAATAAGGTAGTAATGGACAATTGAAAAAAATTAAGATTTTTACAAATGGTGGTCATGGAAAGTGGTGTATGTCTTGTAAGTACCATATCAACCAAGTTTAATTTAATTTGGTTCAGTGCCATTGGTAGAAAAAATTTAATTATTATAAAACATTATACAAAGCATATGTTGAACACTGTGGGAAGATTTATTCACACAAAATACTAGGGAATATTTATGTTGAACACCGTGGGAAGATTTATTTACATACAATACTTGGGAATATGTTATGTTGAACATTGTGGGAAGATTTATTTACACAAAATACTAGGGGAATACTTCATGTTGAACATTGTGGGAAGATTTCTTTCCACAAATTACTGGGGAATACTGTAGGTTGAGCAGTGGGAAGATTTATTTACACAGATCACTGGGGAATACTTTATGCTGAGCACTGTGAAGATTTATTTACACAAAATATTGGGAAATATTTTATGTTGAACACTGTCGGAATATTTATTTACACACAATACTGGGAAATACGTTATGTTGAGTACTGTGGGAAGATTTATTTACAAAAAATACCGAGGAATATTGTATGTTGAGCATTGTGGGAAAATTTACTTACACAAAATACTGAGGAATATTGTATGTTGAGCACTGTGGGAAGATTATTTACACAAAATACTTAGGAATACTTTACGTTGAACAGTGGGAAGATTTATTTACACAAAATACTGAGGAATACTTCTTGTTGAACACTATGGGAATATTTATTTACATATAATTCTTGGAAATACGTTGTGTTGAACACTGAGATTTATTTATACAAAATACGGGGCAATACTTTATGTTGAGCACTGTGGGAATATTTATTTACACACAATACTGGGAATTACTTTATGTTGAACACTGTGGGAAGATGTATTTACACAAAATACCGAGGAATACTGTATGTCGAGCACTATGGGAAGATTTATTTTAAAAAAAAACCTGGGGATTACTTTATGTTGAACACTATGGGAAGATTTATTTACACAAAATACTGGAGATTACTTTATGTTGAACACTGTGGGAAGATTTATTTACACAAAATACTGTATGTTGAACACTGTGGGAAGATTTATTTACACAAAATACCGAGGAAAAATGTATGTTTGAGCACTGTGGGAAGATTTATTTAAACAAAATACTGAGGAATACTGTATGTTGAGCACTGTGGGAAGATTTATTTACTCAAAATACTGAGGAATACTGTATGCTGAGCACTGTGGGAAGATTTATTTACACCAAATACTGAGGAATACTGTATGTTGAATACTGTGAGAAGATTTAGTTACTCAAAATACTGAGGAATACTGTATGTTGAGCACTGTGGGAAGATTTATTTACACAAAATACTGAGGAATATACTGTATGTTGAACACTGTGGGAAGATTTATTTACACAAAATACTGAGGAATACTGTACGTTGAACACTGAGAAGATTTATTTACACAAAATACTGAGGAATACTGTATGGTGAGCACTGTGGGAAGATTTATTTACACAAAATACTGAGGAATATACTGTATGTTGAACACTGTGGGAAGATTTATTTACACAAAATACTGAGGAATACTGTACGTTGAACACTGAGAAGATTTATTTACACAAAATACTGAGGAATACTGTATGGTGAGCACTGTGGGAAGATTTATTTACACAAAATACTGAGGAATATACTGTATGTTGAACACTGTGGGAAGATTTATTTACACAAAATACCGAGGAATACTGTACGTTGAACACTGAGAAGATTTATTTACACAAAATACTGAGGAATACTGTATGGTGAGCACTGTGGGAAGATTTATTTACACAAAATACTGAGGAATACTTTATGTTGAACACTGTGAGAAGATTTATTTACACAAAATACTGAGGAATACTGTACGTTGAACACTGAGAAGATATATTGACACAAAACACTGAGGAATACTTTATGTTCAGCACTGTGGGAAGATTTATTTACACACAATACTGAGGAATACTGTATGTTCAACACTGGGAAGATTTATTTACACAAAATACTGAGGAATATACTGTATGTTGAAAACTGTGAGAAGATTTATTTACACAAAATACTGAGGAATAGTGAATGCTGATCACTGTGGGAAGATATATTGACACAAAACACTGAGGAATACTTTAAGTTCAGCACTGTGGGAAGATTTATTTACACACAATACTGAGGAATACTGTATGTTCAACACTGGGAAGATTTATTTACACAAAATACTGAGGAATACTGTACGTTGAACACTGTGGGAAGATTTATTTACACAAAATAGTGAGGAATACTGTATGTTGAAAACTGTGAGAAGATTTATTTACACAAAATACTGAGGAATACTGTATGTTGAACACTGTGAGAAGATTTATTTACACAAAATACTGAGGAATAGTGAATGCTGATCACTGTGGGAAGATATATTGACACAAAACACTGAGGAATACTTTATGTTGAACACTGTGGGAAGATTTATTTAAACAAAATACTGAGGAATACTGTATGGTGAGCACTGTGGGAAGATTTATTTACACAAAATACTGAGGAATACTTTATGTTGAAAACTGTGAGAAGATTTATTTACACAAAATACTGAGGAATGGTGAATGCTGCTCACTGTGGGAAGATATATTGACACAAAACACTGAGGAATACTTTATGTTCAGCACTGTGGGAAGATTTATTTAGACACAATACTGAGGAATACTGTATGTTCAACACTGGGAAGATTTATTTACACAAAATACTGAGGAATACTGTACGTTGAACACTGTGGGAAGATTTATTTACACAAAATACTGAGGAGTACTGTACGTTAAACACTGTGGGAAGATTTATTTACACAAAATAGTGAGGAATACTGTATGTTGAAAACTGTGAGAAGATTTATTTACACAAAATACTGAGGAATACTGTATGTTGAACACTGTGAGAAGATTTATTTACAGAAAATACTGAGGAATACTTTATGTTGAACACTGTGGGAAGATTTATTTACACAAAATACTGAGGAATACTGTATGGTGAGCACTGTGGGAAGATTTATTTACACAAAATACTGAGGAATACTTTATGTTGAAAACTGTGAGAAGATTTATTTACACAAAATACTGAGGAATAGTGAATGCTGATCACTGTGGGAAGATATATTGACACAAAACACTGAGGAATACTTTATGTTCAGCACTGTGGGAAGATTTATTTAGACACAATACTGAGGAATACTTTATGTTCAACACTGGGAAGATTTATTTACAAAAATACTGTACGTTGAACACTGTGGGAAGATTTATTTACACAAAATACTGAGGAATACTGTACGTTGAACACTTTGGGAAGATTTATTTACACAAAATAGTGAGGAATACTGTATGTTGAAAACTGTAAGAAGATTTATTTACACAAAATACTGAGGAATACTGTATGTTGAACACTATGAGAAGATTTATTTACAGAAAATACTGAGGAATACTTTATGTTGAACACTGTGGGAAGATTTATTTACACAAAATACTGAGGAATACTGTACGTTGAACACTGTGGGAAGATTTATTTACACAAAATACTGAGGAATACTGTACGTTGAACACTGTGGGAAGATTTATTTACACAAAATAGTGAGGAATACTGTATGTTGAAAACTGTGATAAGATTTATTTACACAAAATAGTGAGGAATACTGTATGTTGAACACTATGAGAAAATTTATTTACACAAAATACTAGGGACTACTTTATGTTGAGCACTGTTGGGAGATTTATTTACACAAAATACTGGCGATTACCTTAAGTTGAACACTGGGAATATTAACATAAACTACAGATTGACACCTTGTGCTTAAAACTGTGAGAGGTGCTGTTACCATAACCTACTGATGGTCACCTTATGTCTAAAACCGTGTGAAGTCCTGCTAACATAAACTACTGATGGACACCGTATGTTTAAAATTGTAAGAGGGGATGCTAACATAAACTACTGATGGACACCTTATGTTTAAAATTGTAAGAGGGGATGCTAACATAAACTACTACTTGATACATTATGCTTAAAACTGTGAGAGGGGCTGTTAACATGAATTACTGATGGCACCTTGTGTTTAATACTGTGAGAGGGGCTGACAGCATAAACTACCGATGGATACCTTATGTTTAAAACTGTGAGAGGGACTGCTAACATAAACTACTAATGGATATATTATTTTTAAAACTGTGAGATGGGCTGTTAACATAAACTACTGGTGGATACATTATGTTTAAAACTGTGAGGTGAGCTGTTAACATAAACTACAAGTGGATACCTTATGTTTAAAACTTTGAGTAGAGCTGTTAACATAAAGTACTGAATACCTTATTCATAATACAGTGCAGGGAGCTGTTAACATAAAATGCTAATGCATACCTTATGCTTAAAACTGTGTGAGAGGGGCTGCTAACATAAACTACTAACGGTTACCTTATGCTTAAAACTGTGAGAGGGGCTGTTAATATAAACTACTGGTGGATACCTTATGTTTAAAACGTTGAGGGGAGCTGTTAACATATAAACTACTGGTGGATACCTTATGCTTAAAACTGTGCGGGGAGCTGTTAACATAAAATACTAATGCATACCTTATGCTTAAAACTGTGAGAGGGGCTGCTAACATAAACTACTAACGGATACCTTATGCTTAAAACTGTGAGAGGGGCTGTTAATATAATCTACTGGTGGATACCTTATGCTTAAAACTGTGTGGGGAGCTGTTAACATAAACTACTGGTGGATACCTTATGTTTAAAACTGAAACTGTGAGAGGGGCTGTTAACATAAAATACTGGTGGATATCTAATGTTTAAAACTGTGAGGGGAGCTATTTAAAAACCAGTGATTCACAGAATCCAATAACCATGTAATTGCTCATTTTCAGACCTTAAAAGTTGTGACTTGAAATGAGGCAGTGATGAACATTTGAAAAAAGTAGATAGACAACGGACGACAAGTGATTGCAAAATTGAAATTGTTACTAGATTTGACACAGATTATTTCTTCTTAGAATCTTTTAAGAAACAATAAACAGTTTAATTACAATACAAATTTTCACAATACAAACAAAAACTTGTTCTTAAAATATCTAGCAACAAAAACAATTGAGAGCAAATAAATTACCCTTTTATTGTATTACATGAAATACTGGTGGATACCATATAATGTAGTAAACTGTGAATATAGAAAACATATTGTGTTAAAAATTAGCATCTGTTTTATATATGACAATTTTGTGTGCAAACATTGAGAACATTAGTTGACATGTGTAGCAAGGTAATCTTTATAATCAACATTAATCAAATATACAAGACTATGTCTTTTATTAAAAACCGTGGAAACTCTGCGTTAAAAGCTAGAGATAAAAAACCAGCATTGGAAAAAAAACCTCTAGAAAACCATTAGTTTCCATAATTTCATTATACATATACCATTACATTTGTAATAACTATTTAAGATACAATTAAGTAACCATGGATACTTAAAACCAGAGTCTCACAACATCCAATGAGCATGTAATCACCTCACCTGCATTTCATTTTCAGACTTCAAAATTTTACACAAAAGATCGAAATATGTAAATTAAAACAGGTGAAAATTCAAACTGCATCTGAATTCCTAGTTTGGTTTCATTTGAATCAATTGTGTGCTTTTATATATATAAATCAAAATTAGCATAATTTGCTCAATCTGTACTTTAGTTAAATGGGCATTCCTCCGACGGAAAACCTAGAATATATGTATCACAGAGCTGATATTCAATTTTGAGCCCATTGTGACTTGAAATGAAGTAGTGATGGACTTTTGAAAAAAAGTAAAGCTCATTGTGACTTGAAATGAGGCAGTGATGGATATTTGAAAAAAGTAAAGTAACGACAACGGACGACAAGTGATTGCAAAATTGAAATTGTTGCTAGATTTGACACAGATTATTTCTTCTTAGAATCTTTTAGGAAACAATAAAAAGTTTAATTGTAATACAAATAACAACTTGTTCTTAAAATATCTAGCAACAAAAACAATTGAGAGCAAATAAATTACCCTTTAAGTGTATTACACAAAATACTGGTGAATACCTCATTTTACAACTGTGGGAGAGTTGATTTTAAAATATACTGGAGAATACAATGCATATTTTGCATTTGTGGTAAACTGTATGAGTAGTTATAAATTATACAGAAATCTAGAAACATCTTGAGCACTACTAGTATATGAGATACCTAGCTCCAATGTAATAATTCTGTGAAAGCCTAAGATTTTGTATTTAAAATAATAAGATTTACAGAAAATATGTATCTTCTAATGAAAATGTGACTAAAATGAAAATTTCAACCAAAAAAAAAATAAATAAAAAATAGTCTTGAATGTCTCTGAGAATTGAGGTGCACAACATTATTATGTATAAATGTGGTCTTTAAAGTTTCAGGGAAATATAACACAAAATAAGCACACTCTGCTGAAGATGACAAAGATTCAAAAGATGGAAAAATTCTTAAAACTTCTGTAATATACCATGAATAACTTCAATATGTATGTAATTATTTTGTAGCTTCATGGAAGTTGGACCAGTGTCATAGGAACAATAGTTGATTACACAGAATAAGTACATCTTTTCCCTACTCACATTTTACCATACAATAGTATGCATCCTGGCAAAAATGTAACATTCACAACTGTACATTTATCTTTAGATTATTAGTTTGTTTTAATCAACCATTCTATTTCTGTATAATTTATAATGAACAGTTTAAACATATTTCATTGTCCAAAAACATGACAATAGGATCAGATACAAGTTTTACAACTTAGAACATCTTCTCCTTTATATAAACAATATATATATATATATAGTTGAACATATATACAAAAAAGCTACAATTACAAAGACATGAAATGTACCAGTGAAACAAGATTTGCTATTTGCCCAATGACAAATCAAACCCATCTTAACTATAATTGGACCTTATACAACACTGAAGAATAAAGAAAAAGCAATAACTTTGAACTGGATAAATAGTGCTGTAAAGTTAGGGTCTCTTAGAATTCAGTTACAAAACATACAAGCCTGAAGTTATATATTAAATAAAATGTTGGTACTTCTAATCCTACATTACAGATAAATATTGCATTTCATATAAATATTCTGAATAGCACATCATGGAGATGAATGTCATTATCTATTCTTATGCTAAAATGATGTTATTGAAATGGAGAGAAAGAGGTATATTCCACAGTATTGTGTTCAAAATTCATCATTAATAAAACTGAAAGGAATGATGTCATTTTGAAACAAATAAATATTAAATAGCTATCCATTTTTCTGACAAATATTGTGAAACTATTATAATATCATTAATATTTTCTTCATTATATTTCCATATGATATATAATATTATATATTGTACATGTATATTCACAACTGCTGCATTTAATTATATGTCTTGCACATTTTGAAAGTCATTATCTAATTGTATTCTCATGTGACAGTTTATTATATCTTGAGTAAAATAAAGTCTTGAAATTTTGTTCATAATTTAAACAAATTACTTCTGAATAGAGAACTAATCAATTAGATATACTAAGGAATAATGAAAAAGTTGTATATCTAATATGCAAACTTGTACAATTATTATAATGATCCAACATTATGCTAATTAAAAACAACCAATCAAATGTCAACTGACATTCAAGCATGTCAAATTTTAATATATCATGTTATTAGTCATCATAAGTTCAAACCAGATATAGAAAATACATACATAACCACAATCTTAGAACACAAAGTCATACAACAAGGAGTTTGGCAATCCGATTCCATATCAATGAACAAATCTTGTGGTAAGAACAATCTCAACCAAAGTACACTATGAACCATACATGTATTATTTGTGGTTTTCTGAACAGTTAGTTGTTAACTGGTAACAGGTATATTGTGAAAAGGGATATGTACAGCTCAGTGACATTAGCTGAAGTGTTGAGCCATAGTGTTAGTAACCATACATGTTTAGTGTTTTAATAAGTGAAATGGGGAATGTAAAGCTGTGAGTTATATAGTGTTGAGCAATACATTTTTAGTATAGGAGGTTTTTAATCAGTGAAATTTGGAAAGTACAGCTCAGTGACATTAGCTGAAGTGTTGAGCCATAGTGTTAGTAACCATACATGTTTAGTTTTTTAATAAGTGAAATGGGGAATGTAAAGCTGTGAGTTATATAGTGTTGAGCAATACATTTTTAGTATAGGAGGTTTTTAATCAGTGAAATTTGGAAAGTACAGCTCAGTGACATTAGCTGAAGTGTTGAGCCATAGTGTTAGTAACCATACATGTTTAGTTTTTTAATAAGTGAAATGGGGAATGTAAAGCTGTGAGTTATATAGTGTTGAGCAATACATTTTTAGTATAGGAGGTTTTTAATCAGTGAAATTTGGAAAGTACAGCTCAGTGACATTAGCTGAAGTGTTGAGCCATAGTGTTAGTAACCATACATGTTTAGTTTTTTAATAAGTGAAATGGGGAATGTAAAGCTGTGAGTTATATAGTGTTGAGCAATACATTTTTAGTATAGGAGGTTTTTAATCAGTGCAATTTGGAAAGTACAGCTCAGTGACATTAGCTGAAGTGTTGAGCCATAGTGTTAGTAACCATACATGTTTAGTTTTTTAATAAGTGAAATGGGGAATGTAAAGCTGTGAATTATATAGTGTGAGCAATACATTTTTAGTATAGGAGGTTTTTAATCAGTGCAATTTGGAAAGTACAGCTCAGTGATATTAACTGAAGTGTTGAGCCATAGTGTTAGTACGGGGGTGGTGTGTGTAATTAAGTGAAGCATGTGTTAGTATGGGGGGGGGGGGGGGGGGGGGGTGTAATTAAGTGAAGCATGTGTTAGTACGGAGGTGGTGTGTGTAATTAAGTGAAGCATGTGTTAGTACAGGGGTGGTGTGTGTAATTAAGTGAAGCATGTGTTAGTACGGAGGTGGTGTGTGTAATTAAGTGAAGCATGTGTTAGTACGGGGGTGGTGTGTGTAATTAAGTGAAGCATGTGTTAGTACGGGGGTGGTGTGTGTAATTAAGTGAAGCATGTATTAGTACGGAGGTGGTGTGTGTAATTAAGTGAAGCATGTGTTAGTACGGAGGTGGTGTGTGTAATTAAGTGAAGCATGTGTTAGTACGGGGGTGGTGTGTGTAATTAAGTGAAGCATGTGTTAGTACAGGGGTGGTGTGTGTAATTAAGTGAAGCATGTGTTAGTACGGGGGTGGTGTGTGTAATTAAGTGAAACATGTGTTAGTACGGGGGTGGTGTGTATAACTAAGTGAAGCATAGTATATAGAAAACCATAACAAAGCATGTCTGACACATTTTTTTCAAAGTAGACTTTCTGACCACATTTATCTGTTCATTATATGGCCATCTGATAATAGTGCACAAACTCGCTATGAAAAGAACTTTGTGCCCTAATACCGTAGCCAGTATATATTTTTACCATAATTAGTAGTCAAACCTGCCTTAAAGGGCACCTCTATATAACAAATCAATGTATATAAAGGACAATCTCATTCTCCCATTAATGAATAGTGCATATAATTTTAACCTCTATATAAAGGGAAACTGCTCATAAAGGCCACATTATCAGGTTCCCTTAAGTGGCCTTATATACAGGTTTGACTGTACATATAAAAAATGTCACTATTTTTCATATCAACTCCATCAATTAAAAAAAATCAATTAATTCAACCCAAATGAGACAAACATTTTATAGATTTAAAAAGTTGAAATGTGATCTTCATAATTAAAAAGAAGATCCATTATTAATTTTGTTATTTTGTACTCCTAGTAAAAAGTCAGAATTTGTTGCAGAAATTTTGCTTGCCTTAACCTATATTTAAAAATTTGATGTGTGCCAAGTTTCTCATTCAAATATTGAACTTCATTTTTTACTATAATAATTCTCAAAGGTTTGAACATGTTTACAAAACATACATCAGAGTAATAATATATCACAAATAACTGATACATTCACAAAAATAGTTCTTTATCAAGGGATCTTTTATCATTACATCTTATGTTTTATCATTACATCTTATGTTTTACCATAACATCTATCCATGTATAGCTAACTGTTAATCATGTAAATGTATACCATATCCTCTGTCTATGTATAACTAACCGTTGATCCAGTACATGTATACCATTACATCTGTCTATGTATAACTAACTGTTGATCCAGTACATGTATACCATTACATCTGTCTATGTATAACTAACTGTTGATCCAATACAAGTATACCATTACATCTGTCTATGTATAACTAACTGTTGATCCAGTACATGTATACCATTACATCTGTCTATGTATAACTAACTGTTGATCCAGTACATATATACCATTACATCTGTATGTATAACTAACTGTTGATCTAGTACATGTGTACCATAACATCTGTCTATGTATAACTAACTGTGGATCCAGTACATGTATAACATTACATCTGTCTGTATAACTAACTGTTGATCCAGTACATGTATACCATTACATCTGTCTATGTATAACTAACTGTTGATCCAGTACATGTATACCACAACATCTGTCTATGTATAACTAACTGTTGATCTAGTACATGTATACCATAACATCTGTCTATGTATAACTAACTGTTGATCCAGTACATGTATAACATTACATCTGTCTGTATAACTAACTGTTGATCCAGTACATGTATACCATTACATCTGTCTATGTATAACTAACTGTTGATCCAGTACATGTATACCACAACATCTGTATATGTATAACTAACTGTTGATCTAGTACATGTATACCATTACATCTGTCTATGTATAACTAACTGTTGATCCAGTACATGTATACCATAACATCTGTCTATTTATAACTAACTGTTGATCCAGTACATGTATACCATTACATCTGTCTATGTATAACTAACTGTTGATCCAGTACATGTATACCATTACATCTGTCTATGTATAACTAACTGTTGATCCAGTACATGTATACCATTACATCTGTATGTATAACTAACTGTTGATCCAGTACATGTGTACCATAACATCTGTCTATGTATAACTAACTGTTGATCCAGTACATGTATTCCATTACATCTGTTTATGTATAACTAACTGTTGATCTAGTACATGTATACCATAACATCTGTCTATGTATAACTAACTGTTGATCCAGTACATGTATACCACAACATCTGTCTATGTATAACTAACTGTTGATCCATTACATGTATACCATTACATCTGTCTATGTATAACTAACTGTTGATCCAGTACATGTATACCATAACATCTGTCTATGTATAACTAACTGTTGATCCAGTACATGTATACCATAACATCTGTCTATGTATAACTAACTGTTGATCCAGTACATGTATACCATAACATCTGTCTATGTATAACTAACTGTTGATCCATTACATGTATACCATTACATCTGTCTATGTATAACTAACTGTTGATCCAGTACATGTATACCATTACATCGGTCTCTGTATAACTAACTGTTGATCCAGTACATGTATACCATTACATCTGTCTATGTATAGCTCACTGTTGATTCAGTACATGTATACCATTACATCTGTCTATGTATAACTAACTGTTGATCCAGTACATGCATACCATAACATCTGTCTATGTATAACTAACTGTTGATCCAGTACATGTATACCATAACATCAGTCTATGTATAACTAACTGTTGATCCAGTACATGTATACCATTACATCTGTATGTATAACTAACTGTTGATCCAGTACATGTATACCATAACATCTGTCTATGTATAACTAACTGTTGATCCAGTACATGTATACCATTACATCTGTCTATGTATAACTAACTGTTGATCCAGTACATGTATACCACAACATCTGTCTATGTATAACTAACTGTTGATCCAGTACATGTATACCCTTGCATCTGTCTATGTATAACTAACTGTTGATCCACTACATGTATGCCATTACATCTGTCTATGTATAACTAACTGTTGATCCAGTACATGTATACCACAACATCTGTCTATGTATAACTAACTGTTGATCCAGTACATGTATGCCATTACATCTGTCTATGTATAACTAACTGTTGATCCAGTACATGTATACCATTACATCTGTCCATGTATAACTAACTGTTGATCCAGTACATGTATACCATAACATCTGTCTATGTATAACTAACTGTTGATCCAGTACATGTATACCACAACATCTGTCTATGTATAACTAACTGTTGATCTAGTACATGTATACCATAACATCTGTCTATGTATAACTAACTGTTGATCCAGTACATGTATACCACAACATCTGTCTATGTATAACTAACTGTTGATCCAGTACATGTATACCATAACATCTGTCTATGTATAACTAACTGTTGATCCAGTACATGTATACCATTACATCTGTCTATGTATAACTAACTGTTGATCCAGTACATGTATACCATTACATCGGTCTCTGCATAACTAACTGTTGATCCAGTACATGTATACCATTACATCTGTCTATGTATAGCTAACTGTTGATTCAGTACATGTATACCTTTACATCTGTCTATGTATAACTAACTGTTGATCCAGTACATGCATACCATAACATCTGTCTATGTATAACTAACTGTTGATCCAGTACATGTATACCATAACATCAGTCTATGTATAACTAACTGTTGATCCAGTACATGTATACCATTACATCTGTATGTATAACTAACTGTTGATCCAGTACATGTATACCATAACATGTGTCTATGTATAACTAACTGTTGATCCAGTACATGTATACCATAACATCTGTCTATGTATAACTAACTGTTGATCCAGTACATGTATACCATAACATCTATCTATGTATAACTAACTGTTGATCCAGTACATGTATATCATTACATCTGTATATGTATAACTAACTGTTGATCCAGTACATGTATACCATTACATCTGTCTATGTATAACTAACTGTTGATCCAGTACATGTATACCACAACATCTGTCTATGTATAACTAACTGTTGATCCAGTACATGTATACCATTACATCTGTCTATGTATAACTAACTGTTGATCCAGTACATGTATGCCATTACATCTGTCTATGTATAACTAACTGTTGATCCAGTACATGTATACCACAACATCTGTCTATGTATAACTAACTGTTGATCCAGTACATGTATACCATTACATCTGTCTATGTATAACTAACTGTTGATCCAGTACATGTATACCATAACATCTGTCTATGTATAACTAACTGTTGATCCAGTACATGTATACCATTACATCGGTCTATGCATAACTAACTGTTGATCCAGTACATGTATACCATTGCATCGGTCTCTGTATAACTAACTGTTGATCCAGTACATGTATACCATTACATCTGTCTATGTATAACTAACTGTTGATCCAGTACATGAATACCATTACATCTGTCTATGTATAACTAACTGTTGATCCAGTACATGTATACCATTACATCTGTATGTATGTTTTCTGTCTGTTGACTGTTCGTATGTCTGGGTCAACTTATGTAGGCCTATAACATTTCATATTATCCATGTTGAAAGAGGGCTGGTCTCTCTTAGCTGTTGGTCCTGAAAAATAATGAAGAATGTTAAAAATAATATCTTGAAGACATTTTCAGAGCAATTCTACAATGATGTAATGTAACATACTGATACGGATACGGATTTATATAAGTTTAATAACTTGTTTTCGGATCCTCTTAATTAATTCATAGTCATTACTATTGTTGTATTTAAATTGTTGTACTATATTCATATGTATTGATTAATAAAATATGTTTACACTAACATACTGTATGATTTCACTTTTCTTGTATTTTACCTCTTTTCACATATGATCGGTCCTACACAAATTATGTCATGCAGTGGCAGCCATCTTGACATTCTGAAGCATAGGAAAAATTATAATGACACTGTAAGGGGCCATCCAATGCTTATTCATGTACAGTTTTGGGTCAATCAAGAGTTTTGTTTTTGAAATTTATTCATTTTTAAGTAGGGCTCTATGCTGAGCAAAGTCCTGTGATGTTGGCCATCTTTGATTTCCGATCAACACAAACATATCTGTTGAGAACCATCCAAGGGATGTTTCGTCCAAGTATTATTTCAAATGGTTAAGTGGTTTCTCAGAATAATTAAATTATTTCTCCTCGCATTATTCCCCTTTGATTATCTAATTAAATAGGTTGTAGATTCAATGGTTATAGTCCGTTTGACTTCTATAAATCTCCAGAAATAAAATCTTAAAAATTCATTTTTTAAATCAACAATTTTTTTGCAGTTGTATGTACATATATGATATCTATAAAGTATGATAATTAATTTCTAAATGTTTGGCCAATTAATAAAAAGTTTGTCCATTAAGTCTCCATAGAAAAAAAAACAGCAGCAGACAATCTAAGGAACATTCCAAACCAACCAAGTTTTATTTCAATGGTAGAGTGGTTTTGGACATGGACAATTTTTTTAAAATATTTTTCTCATTGACATGCAGAACAGACATTTTCTGTTCCAACTTGCTCTATTTGTTTCTTTATATCTGGGCTAGGATCCTATGAATTGGTATAAATTCCTGACTGAAACAAATAAAATACATAATGATGAGAGACCACCTGATAGATTACCCATGTTTCAATTGGTATTGAGAGAGCAGGGTCCGTTGTTCAAAACAGTGGATAAAGTTATCTGCTGGATAAATCATCTATCCAGTGGACAACTTCTGTTGCTCAAAAGTTGTCCACTGGACAAATGTGCTTTATCCTGGACAACTTTTGTCAAGTTTAATTGGGTACGGATAAAGCTTTATCCAGTGGATAAAATAAATACATTTTTTGTATGATCGCCAATTGAAATTACATTCGATTTTATTTTTTTATTTAATTTCAAAAATAGCATTTCCCTTTTTTTTGGAAATAGACTACACTACACATAACAGGAACTAAGATAAATAGATAGATTTTAAATACAAATGTAAATAAATAAATGTTATACAATATAAATAATAATTTGAGGAGAAAAAAAACCACACACACCATCAGAACTGATTTCGGATTTAATTTGTTGTCAGTGCGAGTAAATTAAAGAGAGGTGTAATTGATGGGACTGGTTGGTTATTTTAGTCTTCCGTGATCTTGTATTTTTCTTCCAAAATATTTTCTGTTGGGTTTTTTGTGCCGTGAATCGTTATGAGAACATTTTCCGTGAATCGTTTTCAGTCAAATTTATTTTACATTCTTCATGATATACGCCTCTCGTCTACGTTTTTTGTGAACCTTTTTTCAATGTGGTCTTCTGTGTTTGTTCTTTATTGGTTTTTTCCTCTCAAAGATGTTGTCAATATTACATGAATTACTGGACACATCGACAGTTCAATTGCCGACAAAATAAACCGACTAGCGAGGATGTATAAATGGTAAAAAAATACCTTTTCAATTACATTGGGTTACATTTTTTCTAATATGAACAGAAGAATTTATTTACTGTGCCTTCAATTGACCAGTAAAAAATACTTTTGATGAATAGTGACGAGGACCCCCCTTTTCTTTAGTTCAAAAGTGGAAGAATGGCTTATGATGATATTAGTGATGGGCAATTGTTTACTAGATCTGTTTGCTGTTTTTGATTTAGATTTGGAACCGATTTGAGTTGATAATTCTTGTTGTTTTTGTTTGTTTTGTTTCTTTGTCTCTCAACAGTTGGAGTTAAATATGTTTTTCATTTTTGGTCTGGATTGCTTTAAGAGAGGAAGTGCAAAAAGAGCATGGGGGTTGTCCACAGGACAAAATTTTATCCAGTGAATAGCTATCCAATCATTGTCTTTGCTTTTGATCAACCAATTTTAACCACTGGCTAGCTATCCACTGGATAAGTAGTTGTCCAGTGGACACCTTATCCAGTGGATAACTTTATCCAGTATTTTGAACAACCGGGCCCAGTTTGACAAACTGGAAAAGGAATTGATCCATTGTTTGAATACAATTGCCTTTGTTTACATGTGAATCCAATTGTTGGACATTTAAACTCATTGATGTATATTTGGAAGAGAAGTCAATCACTTATTGATTAAAACTCCCATAAAAATTCAACTCATCTGGTAAAGGATTTTGATCTTCTTTGATGTTAAAAAAAAAGTTTACTTCCGATATATATAAAAATTATGTAAATAAACCAGAGGCTCCCAGGAGCCTGTAATCGCTCACCTGGATCAAAGCTGATTTCAATAACAACGCAACTGCACTGTGGTGGCAATCTTGGTGGGAGAGCGTGACTGCCGGATACAGTTTTGGAAGAGGACAATCCAATGACTATTCCATCAAAGTTTGATTCTAATTGAGCTACTGGTTCCAGACAAGATGGTTTTTATGTGAATTTCCCATAGGGTTCTATGTTAAACTAAGTTCAGCTGTGCAGCCATCTTGGTCAGAGGGCGGGACCACCAGACACAATTTTGGAAGAGGACCATCCAATGACCATTTCATCAAAATTTAGTTCTTATTGAGCAAATGGTTTCAGACAAGAAGATTTTTATGGGAATTTCCCATAGGGTCCTATGTTAAATTAATTGCCTCTGTGGTGGCCATCTTGGTTGGAGGTCTGAAATGCCGGACACAATTTTGGAAGGGGACCACCCAAGGATCATTTCAGCAAAGTTTGGTTGAGATTGGCTCAGTAGTTTCAGAGGAGAAGATTTTCTTTTAAATTCATCCCCCCTTTTTTCTATTTTTAGCTTGGTGGCCATCTTGGTTGGAAGTCGGGATGATCGGACACAATTTTGGAAGGGGGCCATCCAAGGACCATACCACCAAAGTTTGGTTGCAATTGGCTCAGTGGTTTCTGAGGAGAAGATTTTTATGTGAATTTCCCATAGGGTCCTATGTTAAGCTAAGTTCGGCTGTGGGGGCCATCTTGGTCGAAGGGCCGAACCGCCGGACATATTTTTGGAAGAGAACCATCCAATGACTATTTCATCAACATTTAGTTCTTATTGAGCAAATGGTTTCAGACAAGAAGATTTTTATGGGAATTTCCCATAGGGTCCTATGTTAAATTAAGTTCGGTTGTGGCTGCCATCTTGGTCGGAGGTCTGAAATGCCGGACACAATTTTGGAAGGGGACCACACAAGGATCATTTCAGCAAAGTTTGGTTGAGATTGGCTCAGTAGTTTCAGAGAAGATTTTTTTTAAATTTCATCCCCCCTTTTTTCTATTTTTAGCTTGGTGGCCATCTTGGTTGGAAGTCGGGATCACCGGACACAATTTTGGAAGGGGGCCATCCAAGAACCATTCCACCAAAGTTTGGTTCTAATTGAGCTACTGGTTCCAGACGATGGTTTTTATGTGAATTTTCCATAGGGTTCTATGTTAAACTAAGTTCAGCTGTGCAGCCATCTTGGTCAGAGGGTGGGACCACCAGACACAATTTTGGAAGAGGACCATCCAATGACTATTTTATCAAAGGTTGGTTCCAATTGAGCAACTGGTTCCAGACAAGAAGATTTTTATGTGAATTTCC
Source organism: Bathymodiolus brooksi (assembly GCA_963680875.1). Taxonomy (NCBI): domain Eukaryota; kingdom Metazoa; phylum Mollusca; class Bivalvia; order Mytilida; family Modiolidae; genus Bathymodiolus; species Bathymodiolus brooksi. Next base: position 101,642,431 of record OY804581.1, on the reverse strand, counting down.
CATAGGGTCCCATGTTCAGCTAAGTTCGGCTGTTTGGGCCATCTTGGTCGAAGGGCCTAACCGCCAGACATATTTTTGGAAGAGAACCATCCAATAACTATTTCATCAAAATTTAGTTCTTATTGAGCAAATGGTTTCAGATGAAGATTTTTTATGGGAATTTCCCATAGGGTCCTATGTTAAATTAAGTTCGGCTGTGGCGGCCATCTTGGTCGGAGGTCTGAAATGCCAAACACAATTTTGGAAGGGGACCACCCAAGAATCATCTCAGCAAAGTTTGGTTGAGATTGGCTCAATAGTTTCAGAGGAGAAGATTTCTTTTTTATTTCATCCCCCCTTTTTTTCTAATTTGCATAATCGGCAAAAGTTCAAAGTTCATAAAAAATCCCGTAATATATGTTAACTAGAGGCTCCCAGGAGCCTGTAATTGCTCACCTGGTTTTCAATTTGACATCTAAAGTTGATAGAAAATGGGGGTGTTACACATAATTTTGAAAGTGGGCCACCCAAAGATCATTTCAACTCAAATTTCTGAGCAAAAGATTTTGATGTGATTTTTATCTCATAATATTCCTAAACGGAATAAACTGGCTGAAAAAATCTCACAGAAAAACCCAGAATATATGTTAAACTACTCATTGCCATATAGTTGCAGTTAAAATTTGAGTTCATTTTGATTTGTAATAAAGTGGAAATTGACAACTAAAGAAATTTCTATTTTTAGTAACAGCAGCCATTTTGAATGGAGGGCGGGGCTGTCGGAAACAATATTGAAAGGGGACCACCTAAGGACCATCCCAGCCAAATTTCCTTTAATTTGGTTCAGCGGTTTCAGAGGAAAGATTTAAATGTGATCTTTTATCAAAATATGTCTAATTTGTATAATCAGTATAAATCGGTTGAAAGAAAAAATTCACAGAAAAACCCAGAATATATGTTAATCTACTCATTGTCATGTAGCTGCAGTTAAAATTTGAGCTCATTTTGATATATAATAAAGCAGCAATGGACAATTGAAGAAATTTCTATTTTTAGTAACAGCAGCCATCTTGAATGGAGGGTGGAGCTGTCGGACACAATATTGAAATGGGACTACCCAAGGACTATCCCTGCCAGGTTTGGTTTAATTTGGTTCAGCGGTTTCAGAGGAAAAGATTTAAATGTGATCTTTTATCAAAATATGCCTAATTTGCATAATCGGTATATATCGGCTGAAAGAAAAATTTCACAGAAAAACCCGTAATATATGTTAAACTACTCCTTGCCATGTAGCTGCAGTTAAAATTTGAGCTCATTTTGACTTATACTAAAGCAGCAATGAACAATCAAAATTTCATCCCCCCTTTTTTCTATTTTTAGCTTGGCGGCCATCTTGGTTGGAAGTCGGGATCACCGGACACAATTTTGGAAGGGGGCCATCCAAGGACCATTCCACCAAAGTTTGGTTCAAATTGGCCCTGTGGCTTCAGAGGAGTTGATTAAAATGTGAAAAGTTAACGGACGGACGGACGACGGACGACAGACGACGGACGCTCAGTGGTGACAATAGCTCACCTGACCCTTTTGGGTCAGGTGAGCTAAAAAGCTCATCATTATGATTATACAGTTCAAATTTGGGCACTTTCTGGCTTAAAATAGAGCAGTTTTGGCCATTTGAAGAAATTTCTATTTTTAGTAATGGCGGCCATCTTGGATACAGAACGGCGCTGACGGACACAATTTTGAAAGGGGACCACATAAGGATCATTTCAGTAAAGTTTGGTTGAGATTGGCTCAGTAGTTTCAGAGAAGAAGATTTTTTTTTAAATTTCATCCCCCCCCTTTTTTCTAATTTGCATAATCGGTCAAAATCGGTAAAAGTTCAAAGTTCATAAAAAATCCCATAATATATGTTAAAAAGCTCATCATTATGCTTATACAGTTCAAATTTGGGCACTTTCTGGCTTAAAATAGAGCAGTTTTGGCCATTTGAAGAAATTTCTATTTTTAGTATTGGCGGCCATCTTGGATACAGGACGGCGCTGACGGACACAATTTTAAAAGGGGACCACCTAAGAATCATTTCAGCAAAGTTTGGTTGAGATTGGCTCTGTAGTTTCATCAGAGAAGATTTTTTTTAATTTCATCCCCCCTTTTTTCTAATTTGCATAATCGGTCAAAATCAGTAAAAGTTCAAAGTTCATAAAAAATCCCGTAATATATGTTAAAATGCTCATCATTTTGCTTATACAGTTCAAATTTGGGCACTTTCTGGCTTAAAATAGAGCAGTTTTGGCAATTTGAAGAAATTTCTATTTTTAGTAATGGTGGCCATCTTGGATACAGGACGGCGCTGACGGACACAATTTTGGAAGGGGACCACCTAAGGATCATCTCAGCAAAGTTTGGTTGAGATTGGCTCAGTAGTTTCAGAGGAGAAGATTTTTTTTAAATTTCATCCCCCCTTTTTTTTAATTTGCATAATCGGTCAAAATCGGTAAAAGTTCAAAGTTCATTAAAAATCCCGTAATATATGTTAAAAAGCTCATCATTATGCTTATACAGTTCAAATTTGGGCACTTTCTGGCTTAAAATAGAGCAGTTTTGGCCATTTGAAGAAATTTCTATTTTTAGTAATGGCGGCCATCTTGGATACAGGACGGTGCTGACGGACAAAATTTTGAAAGGGAACCACCTAAGGATCATCTCAGCAAAGTTTGGTTGAGATTGGCTCAATAGTTTCAGAGAAGATTTTTTTTTTAATTTCATCCCCCCTTTTTTCTAATTTGCATAATCGGTCAAAATGGGTAATGGGATTTACTTCAAAATTGCAGGGTAGGTAGATCTTGATATGCTGCACATTTTTGCAATAAACTTAACATCTATCTCTAAATAGTTTTTGAAATATAAGACGAAAAGTATTAAAATTAAAAAAAAAAATTATGAAAAAAGGGCAATAACTCCAAGATGGTAATCAAATTTACTTCAAAATTGCAGGGTGGGTAGATCTTGATATGCCGCACATTTTTGCAATTTAAAGTTAACCTTTATCTCTTATAGTTTTTGAAATATAAGACGAAAAGTATTAAAATTTTACAAATTTGATGAAAAAAGGGCAATAACTCCAAGATGGGTAATCAGATTTACTTCAAAATTGCAGGGTAGGTAGATCTTGATGTGCTGATAATTTTTACCCCATGTCAGATTTTTGATATTATTAACGGTTTTTGAGTTATTACCCAAAACCTGCAATTTTACCATATGTTCTATTTTTAGTAACAGTGGCCATGTTGGTTGGTGCACGGCATCACCGGACACAATTTTGAAACTAGACACCCTAGTGATGATTCAGACCAAGTTTGGTTTCCATTGGTCTAGTACTTTCAGAGGAGAAGATTTTTTTAAAAGTTTACGACGTACGACGGAGACAAGTGATGGCAATAGCTCACCTGACCCTTTGGGTCAGGTGAGCTAAAAATGATACCCCCCCCCCCCGCAAATAAAAGAATAAAAAAACACAAAAGAAAACAAAATTTTACTTTCAAAGAACAAATAAAATTTCAACATTTGTTTTATGGAAACAGTAAACCAGATAATGTATTATATATTTTATTTGTTACTTGCCATAAATCCACAATAGTGATGCAGGATTTTTATTTTTTATTTCAAATACAGGACTAACCTCTCATAGAATAGATTATCATGGGGGGAAATTAGACATCCTTTATCACAAACATTAAGTACCCATTCAATATTAAGAGGTGGCTGACTTTTTTCTTACATTTTCTTGCCGATTGATTTTGATTTTTGGTGTTTTAACACCACTTTCAGCAATATTTCAGCTATATCATGGCGACCAGTTTTAGTGGTGGAAGAAGCCGAAGTACCCAGAGAGAACCGCCAACCATGGGAAAACAACTGGTAAACTTTATCACTTGCAGTAATTTAGAAAGCCGGGTGCGAACCCACGCCATATCAGCTTGTATGAGTTGTTAAGTAATCCAACTACCTAACTCATTGAGCCACCTGGGCCCTCTACATTTTCATCTAAACAAATCCTATTTTCCTATATAATGTTTGACTAGTATCAATATTTGTGATGTTTTTTTATATTTGTACCTACTATATTTCTTTGTGCACTTGTAAGTTGATCTCTTAATTCATTATGGGTGGAATCTACCCCAAATATCCTAAAATTATCAAAAATGCTAGTAATTTTCACTATTTTTTTAAGTCTTTTTTCCCCCAATTGTTTTCATTATTGATATACTCTGCATCCCAGTCTTCTATCATTTAATTGCCACTGATAAGTAGCTATGAAGATAACAATTAAGAATATCAGTCCTCACATTGGCTGTAACAAAACTCATATAATGTCTTACTATCTATATGAAGAATCTAGATATTTTAACGAGGGGCACCTGTTTAACGACTGTCATTCCTGCTAAGTAATGTATTTTGGATTTCAAACTCTCGCCCCCTTTTTCCCCTTTACACTTTTAAACTTGGAAATATTCCTCCAAATAATGAAAGAATAACAAAGCTGCATGATAAAAGTGACTGTGACATGTGACAACTCAAAATATACAAGACTTACCAAGAAAAAACATAGTTTAGGTTGTAGACAATACATACCTTCATTCTGAAGAGAAATCCCATAGAGTTCTCCGTTACATTCTAGGACAACGGTTGAGTATGTTGCACCCCAATCCAAGAATCTGTACAAAGTAAAAGGTTAAGATATCATAAACATACATAGAGATCAAATATGAATGAAATAAACAATTATTCTATACTGCAATTGAAAACCGAGTTGTTTTCCCCTCTCAAATTTAATTTATAATAAAGTGATTTCTTGTGTAAAATACCATTTTTTCTATTCAATATTTGCCATTTTAAGTGAAGATAAAAAAAAATTAAATTACATGCTCAAAATATTTAATTCAAAGTTTAAAATACTGTAATATAATAAAAACAGATACAAATCCATCTTTAAGACTCCAAATTCACGAGTAAAAAATCTGCACTAGTCAATGGGACGTAACTCTATTGTTTTTTGGTCAAATAAATTGCCATTTCAAGGGTAATTTAGTGACTATTTTTTTTCAATTTCAGAACCGATTAAAATTTACATTGGACAGTTTGCATAAAGAGAGGAGATAGATGTGGAATTACATATTCTATGAGCACAGGCAAGCCGATCGATTTAGACAATAAAGAAAAACGTGGTTGGGGGAGTAGACAAAAAGTAAAATGCAACAAATATAGGTACATATCTCAGCTGTATACTCTATAAAAAGAGCTAGAGGAAGGAAAACCAGGACATAAACCTTAAAAAATAAATACCATTGCTCATGTTGGCCTGAGTTATTCACTAATAGAATACACAGATTTCAGGAAAATACTTCTCGGCTGCCATATTCCTGCTCTTAATGTATCAAGTCTACAAAAATTAAGAGCAAATAATTTGTGAAATACAAAACATTTTATGAAAAGAATATGTCTCCCCTCCTTTTTAATTTTTTTTGTCAACATTGTCTCCCCTCCTTTTTAGTTTTTTTTGTCAACATCGTCTCCCCTCCTTATATATTTTTTTTTGGGTCAACATTGTCTCCCCTCCTTATATAGTTTTTTTTGTCAACATTGTCTCCCCTCCTTATATAGTTTTTGTTGGTCTACATTGTCTCCTCTCCTTACATAGTTTTTTGTTGGTCTACATTGTCTCCCCTCCTTATATAGTTTTTTTTTGTCTACATTGTCTCCCCTCCTTATATAGTTTTTTTTTGTCTACATTGTCTCCCCTCTTTATATAGTTTTTTTTTGTCTACTTTGTCTCCCCTCCTTATATATATTTTTTTGTCAACATTGTCTCCCCTCTTTATATAGTTTTTTTTGTCTACATTGTTTCCCCTCCTTATATAGTTTTTTTTGTCTACATTGTCTGCCCTCCTTATATAGTTTTTTTGTCTACATTGTCTCCCCTCCTTATATAGTTTTTTTTGTCTACATTGTCTCCCCTCCTTATATAGTTTTTTTTGTCTACATTGTCTCCCCTCCTTATATAGTTTTTGTTGGTCTACATTGTCTCCTCTCCTTACATAGTTTTTTTTTGGTCAACATTGTCTCCCCTACTTATAGTTTTTTTTGGTCTACATTGTCTCCCCTCTTTATATAGTTTTTTTTGTCAACATTGTCTCCCCTCCTTAGTCTTTTAAATACATAAAATTAACAAATAGAACATTTTACAACTTACAGGATTACTAAATTTTGTAAACATGAATGAATTATAAATATAATAGTGATTTTTTTTAGTTTTAATTTCTGTGATTAGTCAGAAACAGAATAAATTGTTTTTTCAGTAAATATGTAGATATAGCCTGGAAGACCATTCTGTGACTGAGAAATGTAGAGAAGATCAATGCTTTACTTGTGTCTCAAGTGTAGTGTTTGATAGTCTCTTATGATCACTTACATCCATGTCCTTTCTAACTAGTAATATTTTTATTCAAATAATTCTTATGAAAATTAGTTATCATTCTTTGTCTAAAAAATATCTCAGGAAAATTGCATCAAATATTGATATGAATATAGTTCATGCTTATCCTACAAAATTGAGGTTCTCACATTTAACAAATTATTTGGACCGTTATGTAGCTTCAAAGACTGGCAAATATAAAAGGTATCCCAAAAGAGAATTTTTACTTACCACTCTCTTCCCGATGCAATTTCTTTTTAATCTTTGACATCTTCCCCACCCTGCCCCTCCCCCCAAGTGACCCAAGTGTAGCTCCTGACACTTCAGTCATTATCTCCCTTGTCGAACTACGCCAGCATTGTAGTTCAACTTAGGAGATCACGACACCCCCAAAATAGGACCCCGGTGTAGCTGCTGACACCTGTTCCTCCCCACCGCCTCCTAGTCGAGGTACACAGAGCATAGTACCCAAGAGACGTGGCCTCCAAATGCAACTCCTGTCATTTGGATATTGCCTAAATGCACTCGGACCTGGGCATTTAAGCATAGGGGGACGTTCATAGATGTGAACCCCAAACACACCAGGCTTAACTTTTATGCTTTAGTTTGTCCAAGGTCCAAGAACAAATAGTTCCACCTACCTCTTCCCAAGATCAGGTTGTCCTCTGAATAGAGGTGGGTGCATCAAATAAAACAGGTTCCAACTGTTCCTTGGTTACAGGTAGTTGTCCTCAGAAAAGGTCATTGCATTTGAACATGTCCTCTGAACAGAGGTGGTTGCATCAGAACAAGTCAAATTGTTCCCTTGATCGAAGCAATTGTCGGGTCTGGTTATGTACAGTAGAGATAATTGCAGGAATATTTTAATATGTTGTTGAAAGTTTCTTGTTTGCAAATCAATGTGAATCTGGCCAATTTATTAAAGTTTATATTGGTTTTTCTGCCAGATATAGACGAGGGTCATTAAATACCAATCCTTCCTAATTGTACCCATCACAAGCCAGGAGATACGATTTCCTTCAGCCTTTCATGTGTTTTTTGCACTTAGTGTTTGAGATTTGCAGGTAGTTGTGTGTTGTTATGGCTATTTGTAAACAACCATTAGCGTTTGATGTGGTTTTTATGTTGTCATGGTTACTAATGTTGATAACCATTAGCGTTTTATTTTCAATGTATCCTGAACTTAAAATAAAAAACTGCAAAAAGAAATCTTCAACTTATGTATTTTATTTTTATTCACCTTCATATTATTCAATACATTATCTACAGATTATTATTGCCATATTTCAGATTTTCAAACCCTGATATTAAAACTGAACAAGAAATGAATAATACATAAATAAAACTTGTATCTGTCTGCATCAATGGATTTAAACAACATTCAATAAATCATTCATAAGTCAAAATACAAATATGATTAAAGTTTTCCATCAAATAAACTTCATTGAAATTCCTTTAGATTACAGGGATTTCTTCTATTTTTCTTGGCATTCTTCCAAGCAACAAATGATTATCTTCCTGGCAGACTTTAGGAAATAAATGATGGTGGCAATATTCCAGACTTTAGGCAGCAGATGATACTGGCAATCTTCCAGACTTTAAAGACATCAGTATTTTCTATAAAACAAAACAATATTATATTTATAGTTATCTAAATAACATCCTTTCATGTACATTAAATTGGAAACTGGAAACATTAGATTAGTGGTAAAACATGAAACAAGTGTAGACAGATCTATGTCCCACCTGCCCCCTACAAATTGTTTGTGTGAAATATTTTTTTAGAAAATGAATTAATGTACTGTACCAGGTCCATCATCAAAGTACAATAAAACCTGTATTAGGAGGTCACCTTTGTTTCAAAGAAAAAGTGGCCTTATAAGAAAGGTGACCTCTTAGAAGAGGTTAGATTCATATGAAATTTTCTATGACATATGACAAGAAAAAGGTGACCTTTTAATACAGGTGACTGCATGGGCAGGTTTGACGGGTAGACCAAATATGGTGAACCTAGGTTGTAGTAACTTGCCTAATCAGCAAAACTTAACATAAATTTAACAAGGTCAGCAGACTGTGAAAATGAGGTGAAGAGCATGGTGAACCTAGGTGGTATGGTACATGTAGTGGAGAAACTGACCTAATCATGTTTAACAACACCGGTAGACTGTGAAAATGAGGTCAAAGATAGGCGACACATGCAAGTCTGACAGGTACCCTCCATGATAAATGTGTGGACCAAACATGGTGAACCTATGTTGTAGGTGGTGGAGAAAATAATGAAAACTTGATGTAAATTTGATAAAATCTGTAGACCATGAAAATGAGGTCAATGTTAGGTGACATATGCCTGACTGAAATGTACACACCATGATAAATATGTGGATCAAGTACAAAATGTATGATGAACCTACATTGTATCGTAGTGGAGAAAGTGACCTAAGCATGAAAAATTGATGCAAATTTAACAAAGCCAGTAGACTGTGAGTGAGGTCAAGGTCAGGTGGCACAAGCCTGGTGAACCTAGGTTGTATGGTAATGGCAAAAATGACCTAATCACAAAAATTTGGCACAAATTTAATAAAGTAAGTAGACCATGAAAATGAGGTCAAGGTCTAGACTAAGAAAAATTATTATATTCAGTTGTAACCCATTAAAGTAGGGTTAGGGGTTACGGTAGTAAATGCCACTTTCAACAATATTTCAGCTATATCGTGGCAGTCAGTTTTACTGGTGGAGGAAACCTTAGTACCAGTACCAGGAGAAAACCACCAACCTACCACAAGTCACTGACAAACTTCATCACAAAAAGTTGCATCGAGTGCACCTCGAGATTTGAACTCACAACTTTAGTGGTGATAGGCACTGATAGCACAGGTAGTTGAAAATCCAACTACCATATCAACACAACCATGACCACCCCAAATTAACGTAGGACTTCCAATTTTTTTTTAAATGAGCAATGACAGAGGAAATCTGTTGACATACTACCGAAAGCGCTCGACACAATCCATTCAGAATTTGGGCCCCTATTAGACCCCTTTCTGAAATAAACAATTTTTTTATGGCCCACCAATAGCCCATTAATATGAACACTTCACAAAAATTGCATTAAAATTTGATGAAAAATAAAAACTTTCAAATTTTGGAAATTAGCACATTTCTTTGTATTGTGTGTTCTAGATCTGTGTTGCCAGTTTCTCTGGATTGTCTGTTTTTGATTGGCCCTTCAGTATATCATTTATTCAGCCTCAGGATATCTCTAGCAAATCCATCGACATATTATCGAAAGCTCTCAACACAACCCATTCAACAACAAAAAACAATTGGATGAAGAAAAAAAAAATTGTATGCACCATTAAAATACGCAACATTTCAAAATTTTAACCCCTTTTTCAAATAAAATAGCCAAAAACAAGATGAACTGTGAGCTAATGCTCACCTATAATATCCCTGCTCTTTGGCAAACAGGAAGTAGGAATCTGACGGGTCAAAAAATGCTTCCCACGATATGGGGTACCTATATGAAGCTTGTGACCAAATATCAGATTTCTGCCATCAATAGTTGCTGAGAAAAATGTGACGAAAAATGAGCATATATGTTCAATGTGTAGAAAAATCAACAAAGTCGGCAAACAGGAAGTAGGAATCTGATGGGTCCAAAAACGCTTCCCACGATATGGGGTACCTATATGAAGCTTGTGACCAAATATCAGATTTCTGCCATCAATAGTTGCTGAGAAAAATGTGACGAAAAATGTGCAGAGATGTTCAATGTGTATAGAAACCAACTAAGTCAGCAAACAGGAAGTAGGAATCTGATGAGTCCAAAAACGCTACCCACAATATGGTATACCTATATGATGCTTGTGACCATCAATAGTTACTGAGAAAAATGCGGCGAAAAATATTTTGGATGGACGGACAGACGTACAGAGGTAAAACAGTATACCCCCCTCCCCCTTCGGGGAGCGGGGGTATAAAAATGTATGGCCAAATTTTGCACATAAATGACCATATTAAATATGAGAACTACGAGTTCATTTCACAGAAATGAGAATAAATACATCAAAAGTTCGTTTGGTTAAAAGTAGCTTCGGTGGATTGCGAAATCCTATTGATCGCGCCATTTAAAAAAAAAAAATAGTTTCTTCAAAGGACGTGTATTCCTTGGTTTCTTTAATCAAAGTTATGACTTTTCGAGAAAATCACTTTCAAAATACTTAATGGATACGATAGATTTCAATAAACATGATATCGACATTTTCATAAATTTGACAAAAATAGTTAGATAAGGCAGACATTGAGACGAATCATGCAATGATTACTATTAATTATATATTTTGACAGCAACTTTCCCAATGCGAAATTGCAACCATATGACGATTACAAAAATGTGCACTTTAAATACATACTGTGGGATTTTGAGTAATGTCATAACTATTAAAAAATTATTATTGTTGATTGAATTCTTTGTCAGGTAAATCAAGCCAGGTGAGATCAAAGATTATGCAAATCAAAACAAAAATTCTATAATCCATTGATTGGCTTGTAACATGTAATAAAATTGTCATTGTAGTGACCTATTAGTTTTAATCAGCAAATGAAGAAGAATGGATTGTTACAATCATTTTTCTACGATTTTTTGAAAATTCAAGTGGTGAATTGGGCACGGGAAATACTCGTCACTTTCGAAAATCAATCGTCAATGACGAAAGTGACGAGCTCTAGCTAAATCACTGTGACCCTTTGGGTCAGGTGAGCTAAATATTCTCTGCATTAAATGTATAATAATTTAATGTGATTTGAATACTGCAATCTGATTGGAGAAAATGTTGGCTATACTTGATAGCCTGGGTATTGTAGCGTCACCAACATATTCATTCGCCAACGACAAATTCAAATAGTCACATGAAATAATCGTAATTAAAATCGAGAAATCATTAAATTTTGTTGTAAAAATAAAATTATAAGGAATATTTGAAATGTTTGAACAGGTTATACTTGTATAACCTGGCTTGGAACAGATTACGCTTTTCATAAGCCACTTCAGTTTATTTATTAAAGCGTAACCTGCCCCAAACCAGGTTATATTGTATAACCTGTTCAAAAATTCCTTAAATACACAACAATGAAAACAAATGATCTACCTGTCAAAGTTTCTGTAAACAGCTTGATGTTGGAGGCAGTATATATGTCTGTTATCACATTAGAACTTGATACAACTGCAAAGAAATAAAATATATTAGTTTTGCTGTAAACCTTCACATCTTAAATCCATTTATGTGTATCCTGTAGTACTCAGAATTTGTATAAGATGGCACCATATAATGTACAAGAACAAGGGGAGATAATAAGCACAAATGTATGAACAATAAACAAAAATGAAAAATAAGCAATTTGTACAACATGATAAAAATGCATTTTTGTTAAATGAATGTTTAATTATTAGACAACCTTATTAATAAAAAAAAAACTGCTGAGATGTGCTAATCTGGGTCACGGGTCACTGTAATTGGGCAGCTGTATCGAGAAACAGATACGGTGTTGAAAAAACTGTTGATACTCATAAAATATTGATAAATGGTATAAAATTTTATGTTTGTCTTCAAGAAATATGATAGACAAAACTATGTGTGAAGTTTTATGACGAAATATCTCTGATTTCTATGTAAATTTATGAGTTGAAGTTGCGGCTGTATCGAGAAACAGATACGGTGTTGAAAAAACTGTTGATACTCATACAATATTGATAAATGCAATAAAATGTTATGTTTGTTTTCAAGAAATATGAGACAAAACCATGTGTGAAGTTTTATGATGAAATATCTCCGATTTCTATGTAAATTTACGAGTTGAAGTGGGGAAACACCCACAGGTATTGATTTGAGTTTGGACGGCGACTTTCTCACAGGCAATTTTAGCGATGTATTTTTATCTTGGACAAGAATAACGAGCGTCCTGATTGGATGACCAATTTAAAACACACTGACACCGCATGGTAAAAAGATGCATGTAAAAGAAATCTATGTTATATTTATTCATTTGTTTGATTCTGGAATATTGTTGATCATTGATTTAAACAAGAAAAAAAAGGGGGGGTGAATTTTATTAGTGAATTTTACAGTTAAATAAATGTTATGTTTCGACAGTTTAAAGAGAAAAATAAAAAATTGTTGCGACTAAAGCTTAAAGCTTAAATCAGCATTAAAAATTGAACAAATATCAGTGGTTTTGTAAATGAGATTTATTTTAAATAGAAAATCTGAATTTATTATTTATGAATTTATTATTAATGATACAATTTTATATCCCTTGGGAGGGGGAGGGGGGGGGCTATGATGAAAATTTGAAATAAAAACAAAAGGACCGGACTTTAAGCAAAAATAATAATCCAGGATTAGTTTTTTATTAAAAAAATCCAGGACCCCTGTGTCCATGATTTTTTTTTTTTTTTAAATTTAATAATATGAAATATTGACATCCACACTTGCCTTTAGGACAATACAATTCTGTTTCCATATTAAAAATAAATTAAAAAAATATAAGTCTTATTTATATTAAGTACTGTTGCACTGTGAGTGTAAACGAAAACAGAGTTAATTGTTTTGTTTGCTTGTACATGTATGTATACATTTCATAAACATACTCTGGTATCAAAAATATAGGGATTTGTGTAAACCTTGACAGTTACACATAATAAATAGTTAACAATAATAACACAAGCGATAGCAAAGCAGATTATAAATAAGCATTAAAACGTGAATAGTATTAGTATGCAAATAAACATTAATTATAAGCAAATAACCAGAGGCTCTCAAGAGCCTGTATCGTTCACCTGGTTATAAAAAGAACCAATTGGTCCTATGTAAAAACTATGTCCTGCAGTGGTAGTAATCTTGGAATTCCGATCAACTTTTGCGTCTTGAAACATTTCCCCCATAGGGTCCAATGTTAAACTAAGTCCTGCCGTAGCCACCATATTGGATTTCATATCAGAACAAAAAACCTAAACTTTGTAGAGGACAATCCAGTGAACATTCCTGTGTAGTTTGGATTGAGTCTGATTTATAGTTTCTGAGAAGAAGGCATTTCTAATACAATTTGACTTTGGGGTTGTTGTCTCGTTGACATTTTCCCCATATCTCATTATATTCATATTTGAACATTTTACCATAGGGTCCAATGTTAATCAATGTCCTGCGGTGGCAGCCATCTTGGATTTCGGATCAGCATAAAAAACCCAAACTTTTTAGAGGACCTTCAAATGATTATTCCTGGGCAGTTTGGTTTCAATTGTCCAAGTGGTTTAAGAGAAGAAGCGTTTCGAAACATTTTTCCCATAGGGTCCAATGTTACACTAAGTCCTGCTGTAGCCGCCATTTTGAATTTCATATCAGAACAAAAAACCTTAAGTTTGTAGAGAACCATCCAAGGAACATTCATGTACAGTTTGGCTTTAATCATATTTGTAGTTTCTGAGAAGAAGGCATTTGTACATTTTCCCTTAGGGTCCAATGTTAATCTATTTCCTGCAGTGGTGGCCATCTTAGATTTCCGATCGGCATAAAAAACCTAATTTTGTAGAGGACCATCCAATGATCATTCCTGTGCAGTTTGGTTTAAATTGTCCATGTGGTTTCAGAGACGAACCTAAAGTTTGTAGAGGACCATCCAAGGAACATTCCTGCTAAGTTTGGTTCCAATTGGCCTAGTGTTTTATCTAAAGAAAAATAGAATGGTGCGGCGCCATGCCCCTTTTTATAAAAAAAAACCGTGGCGCCATGTATTGCCGATGTGCCCTTTTTCATTCCTTCAAACGATCCGTAAGATCGCTTGGTCGAAGTGCGACAACTCTAGCGAACTATCAAATTTTGACGCCATTGTGAAAATAAAAAAAATTTAAAAAAAATGCCGACTGCTGACAGAAGGAGAAGAAAAAGGGAGAAAAGGCAGAAGCAGCCTCATGCCGAAACCTAATGAAATTCTTCAGCAGGTATATAAAATGTTTCACCAGCCGTAAAATTGTGTGAACTTGTAATGAAGTGTCAATTTTTAATCAACATTCATCGGCGGTGACCCACCCCACATGTACCTGTGTCATGTGTGTATGAATAAGGCCAGAAAAAAATATATCTCTGTTCAAGGTTTCCCTACAGTACCGTCCCTATTTTTTCTGCCTACCCTAGCACATTTTGGTTAAGCACTGTTAAAGTCAAGAAATCAAAATAATTTTTAAAAATAAAATGGTTTTACCTACCTACCTACCCTATTTTTTCTATGTGCCCTTTTTGGTAAATTCTACACACAAAGTGCCCTTTTAAAAAAAATATATATCATGCCCCTTTTCAGTCCTAGATAAAACACTATGGCCCAGTGGTTTCGGAGAAGAAGCTTGAAATGTGAAAAGTTTACAGACGACAGACGCCAAGTGATGGCAATAGTTCCCATGGTCCTTAGGTCCAGGTGAACTAATGAAAAACATAAAAAGAACACAATTCTATGCTTACCTCACACAAGGTACGAAGGCCCTTGGTGATCTGATGATTTGATCTATATGTTGTACATTATTGCCAATACTAATTCTGGACACAACCTGAATAACACAATTTAGAACTCATTACTATGTGTCTTAAATTAATTAATAAATTTATCTGCAACTATAATATTAATATTGACACACAAAAAAAAAAAGGTAAAAAGTCACTCATTCTTAGGATAACATTTTTACTGTTTATTACACAAGATTATCATTTAAACTGTTTATATCATGAAAAAATATCTTTTACTCTCAAAGGGCACATGGCTCAATGAGTTAGGTAGTTGGATTACCTAATAATTCATACAAGCCTATCACCAATACGGCTTGGGTTCGCGACCGGCTTTATAAATTACAAAAAAGGGTGCGCTCGACTTGCACCCGCAAGTGACAAAGTTTACCAGTTGCTTGTCCATGGTTGGTGGTTCTCTCTGGGTATTCCGGCTTCTTCCACCACTAAAACTGGTCGCCATGATATAACTGAAATATTGCTGAAAGTGGTGTTAAACACCAAAAATCAATCAATCAGTCAATCTTTTATTCTCAATAAACCATCATTATTAAATACTGGTATAGGGTTAGGCTTATGGTGTTTAATGCCACTTTCAAGGATATTTCAGTTATATCGTTGATTAAACATAAATAAAAGGTTTTAGGTGAAAATAAGGGATTTTGAGAATGTACTTGTTTTAAGCAATAACTAGAATATAAATTATTTGTTTTAAAAACTATTTGGCATAGAACTTTCAAATACAACGGTCTCAGATGAAAGAGATCTTCTAAATTATTTTTGTGGAAAATCTTAGTTTTTATTGAAATTACATGGATTTTGAGAATTGGATCTTACTGATGAAGGTATGTCTTATTTACACAATAATCTTCTGCAATAAGCATTGAAGTTCACGAGAATCTGTATCACTCACCAGATTGTATCACAAATTGGAATTAGTGGAGAATGTAAATATCATTTTCCATGTCTGTCCTTAAGCATATTGTAGCAGGGCTTCAATGTGTCAGTGATAATAAGTCCAGCTTGGGTTCAATGCTTTTATTGGAATATAACAGTAACCCTACAAATAACAAACATAAATACATGACAAGACAGATCACATAATACACAATCAAAGGGAGATATATGATTTATCAAAGAAATATAAAATAAAACACTTTTCTAGAGTTATCTTCTATGAGAAAAATACCACAATATAGCTTACTCTTCTAATAAGTATACGATAAAGTAAATTATTCTGTCTTTGGTAAATAACCAAATAATTGCAACTTCAAGACAATTGGGTCACTTCAGAATTTGTTTCAGCATAGTTTATACACTCAAAAAAATAAATCTCTATGTGAGAGAAAATATGACACAAATAAAAAGACAAACACTAATACACTCAGTAAGCACAATTCACTGAATACACAAACCTATAAACATGCAAATAAATAAACAATCAAATACACAAAGCTTACCCTATATATGGCACAAGGGCACCAGAAGAATGGATCACTCTAGGATCTTTGTAAGTCTACATCTGAATAAAATAAAAGGGGCATTGATAAGTCAAAATGACTTCAGAACATATTAAATATAACAAAAGCATCATCTTGAATAAATTAATCAGATGTATATAAATTGTATATCAAAGTTTACAGAAATTCAACACTTGTAAAAATATAAAAGAATAACCATGATAACATTCCTCTCATTCTAATTTTAAATGAACTTATAAAACAATTATACTCAGATTCATACTTCAATCCACAGGCTCTTGTTTCTGGTAAAAACAAGTGCCTGTGCTTCAATCTCAATATGTGCATTCCCACTATTTCATACTAATATAATGTATTCATAATTATATATGTTTACTGATTTAATATCATGTTAATGTGGGGAGGACATCAATGTTTGAATGGAGACCATTCACCCATTTTCCCCCCAGGTGGCGTCGCTGTACCAACGGTGGTTAGGAAAACGTTTGTTTTCCGATAAACGCTTGTAACCAATGTAATCAAATGGCAATATCATTACATACGCGGTGTCCTTGATCTGAAGCGTTGCGTAATATGACGGTAGGCACGGCCTATAGAGAGGACGGAAGTGAACATAATAGATTTTAATTTGATATTTCCAATACCTTTTTTTCTAGTTTATTTCACAGTGACCAGTAACAATCATAGCCTATAGGGCACAATGCCTGCAATGACAATGTAAAATTGCATGTACATGGTTTTTTTTAAAACTTCATTTGGTGTCTAATGACGTAAAATTGCACACAAGTTTTTTTTTGCTTCATTTGTTGTCTAATGACATAAAACTGCACACGAGTTTTCAGACTAAATTGAACCCGATTGAAAATTGTACACGTATTTTTTTCACACTATAGCCTAGGGTCTAACCATGTAAATTTGCATACTCGCTTTTACTTCAAAAACAATGCAAGAAGAGTCCCCAAGCGCAAGGGCAGGCAATACAATGGCCAAAAGAAAAAGGACAATCACTGATCTACAAAACACTACACAGAAAACTATCATTTCCCCCACAGCGATATATTTTTTCACAGGAAACAAAAATCAGATTTTTATTGTTTGGACATAAAAAAAAATCAGTAATTTCCCTTCAAATTTTATCATAAATTTCTCGGATTAATGATATTTTTGCATCTTTCGTGTCAATTTATTTTGTTTCTTTAAAATTTCACCACATGATTAATATATTTTTTTTTCAGAAAAAAAACATCCTAAAAGTTAAATGGTCGTCCCCTTAATGACATGAATGTGTGTCTCGGCCGCGTCAATGCAGCTTCGTATAATACGAACCGCATCGGTGGCGTAATGGTTAGAGTGCTCGCCTCGAGTGCGGTAGATCGTGGGATCGAGCCCCGATCGGGTCATACCAAAGACTATACAAATTGATATTCTTGCTTCTCTGGTAAGCACGCAGCATTAAGGAAAAAGAGCAAAGACTGGTCGGCTCGGAATCAGGATAATGTGTCCGAGTGGGACGACATGTCTATCCGCGACTGTTGTTTTAGTGAGCTAGCACTATAAAAATCCAACTCAGTGTGTTGGTCTAGTAAAAGCGGACCTCATCATCATCTCATTGAAAATTAACTTGTTCTCGCCATGATATAGCTGAAAAATTGCTGAATTGACGTTAAGCAACAAAAATCACTCATATAATATGTGTGCGGATTTCAAGACCCTTATGCAAGAAAGTTCAACAGTTTAATTATTGCTTCGGATTCGCGGATTTGTCCCGATAAGATTGATTCCTTAAAAAGTAAACCTTCAAAGAGATAAGTTGCATTTTAATGCTTGGTGCTTTAACCATTCATATGCTTTTCTTCTATCATCATACAGCACATCGCGATATAGCAAGAAATCACTCAGGTCCGACGTCGGTGAAATCAAGAAAATGTCGGAGAAATTAAAAAAAAAGTCGGTGTTGACACCGCGAAATGTCCGAGAAAAATCGAACACGGTGATTTACTATAAAACACCGACATTGATGATAAAACGCCGCGAAATAAAGAAATGGGATATTAACCTTTATTTGTACATTTGTATGTTCTTGAGACTGTCATTTTTGATAATATGAATGATTCATAGCAAATACTTATTTTCTTTTTCAGGTGTGCAAGCTATGTGATCATTTTTCGTTCTTTAATTCTGATATTTGCTTTTGTTTTAATCTATTATGTTAAGAAAACAATGCTGGTAAAAACGTTTAGTATTATGTGATCATTACCATTTATAAGCTTGTGTTGTATTATTTTGTTAATTAAAATAAACTTGATCTTTTGAATGCAAGCTTGGTATCCCGAGTTAATTTGCTTTCGGGTCTTCAATTAATGGTCGACTTGGCACGTGACTTAAGTTCACCTGTTACAAAAGTTTCTAGATCCCCAAAAGCACGCTTTGATCGATAGCATGTGGAAACCTTTCTAGATTTACGTTCACGTGAAAAATATGTGTACAAATCAGAAATGGAACTTTTATTAAAGGTAAAATAACACGTGGCTTGCAAAAGGGGATTAACGACATACAAATACGAAAAAGCACGTTTGCTTTAGATAAAAAATTACATCGATTTTTTTTTTTCAATCATTCTCGGTGTGTTTTTAAATCAATCCCGCAGCCTCAGGTAACTGTGTATTTGACCTTTTAGTGACCTAGTTCAATGTGTGCACTACATAAAAATAGACACATCCGTACATTGATAAAACACAGGTGATTAAAAAAAATAACATCGATATAAACCAATCGAAATGTTGGGATTAGACAAGGATTTATATAGTAGGACTACTATATATATCCCTGGATTAGATAATATACGCAAAACAAGATGCGTGCTCAGCCTCATAAATCCTATAAATAAAATGTATGCCATGCTGGCATCCCTGAAAAAAAAACCTGGTATCAAATTGAAATATAAAGTACGAAATAGTAAAAAATCAAAACTAAGCAACAAAAAACAAAAGAACACATGAAGTACAGTTACATGTACGTGTATACACGTATGATTTTTGCCGCGGTGTTGTCACCGACAATTAAAATATTTCACCGACATTTAGGTCCTAATTTGTTAATTTTCGCTGTGAAAGTTTCACCGTGATTTCACCGACATTTTACGGTGATTTTATGACATATCACCGACATTTCACCGCGAAAATACACCGACCAAGGTGATTTCTTGCTAAAACGCGCTGTGCGTGCTGTATGTAGCACTATCATGTAATTTAATCAACACTGCCCAAATATATTTTGTATTTAGTGTAGAGGTTGTTAAATAGCTTGTATTACCGTTGAAATGAAACAGTACACTTCTTGTTTCGTGACGGCCAGTTTTATTCGGCCCGTTTTATTGGTGGAGGAAACCGGAGTTCCCTGAAAAAACCACTGATCTGCCGCAAGTCACTGACAAACTTTATCATATAGAAATCACATTAGTATTATTACCAATCAATAATAGTCAAGCGACTGTTGATGAAAAATAAAATCCACACATGACTTGATGAAAATAAAATGTACACATGACTGTTCATGAAAAAAATCAACATTATCTATAATACGACCCAAGTATTCACGTTTGAATTTTATTTATCAAAATCTTCAGAATGTTTGATGCCTTTATTTGAATGGCTTAAGATAAAGCTGAAATCGTAAAATTTTTAATTTTGCTTTTTTCAATTTTCGCAAAATTAGAGCCCACACGAACAGTTTGACTAAAAAACGCAAAATGAACACCCCTTCGAAAATAACCACTTAAATAGTAGATTAATAAATGTAGATATTTATGTTTGAGACAGAATATGTTTTTAACATCATGTTGGGGATCAGTGAGTAATTGTTGTTTACGGCAATTTTCCAGCTATATCACGACGAGAACAAGTTAATTTTCAATGAGATCCCAACACGCTTAGTTGTTGTTGCTGTTTTTTTTATAATATATATATATAATATATATATCTTAAAAATGATATAGGGGTGCATATTTTTTATTAATAAAGTTATATGTCTTAAAGACAAGCCACTGTGGTTGGAATCCGGAAAAGAACACAACAGTACATAAAATTCACCAAGAATAACTAATGTACGTGAAATTGATCGAAATTATTTGATTCTAACCATTAATAAACGATTATTTACCATGAAAGTAGAAAATCACGATACAACAAAACTAGGAAACCAACACGAAAATCTTTTAAAAAGGGAAATACAAAGAATGTGAACAAATATCAAACTTTGTTTAACAACGTACGTACACGTGTACTATAGTTTCCTCATTCAACAGTTATTGTATGTATGCTATGCGTATTTACTAATTACAAAATTATTGAAAATATTGATTTTTACTCATGGAGAACATAAGAAAAAATTAATAAGAATGTATTCAATTTTATTTTATATTCGCATTCACAGTTAGTAACAGGTACCCATGACGCAGATATGATTGCAACGTTGTCCTTGTCTTATTTCAACGTAATGACGTGATCACTTTAGTAATTTAGTAACATGTCAGAAGATGGTTACAACTTATGATGCATTTGTTGTTAACTTGAGGAATATTGTTATACAAATAAACTAGAGGCTCAGGTGAGCCTGTAACGCTCACCTGACATAAATAAGTCCTCTTAAGAATGTCTGCATGCTGAATACATCTAAGTTACTATTCAAATCCCATGTCTGCTCATGGCAGCCATCTTGGATGGAGGTCGTGGTCACCGGACACAATTTTGAAAGTAAACTACCCAAGGACCATCCATGCCATGTTTGCTTTAAATTGGCTGACTGGTTTCAGAAGAGAAGACTTTTAAACAATTTTCCCATAGGGTCCTATGTTAAAACTATGTCTGCTGATGGCGGCCATTTTGAACCGAGATCGGGATCACTGAACACAATTTTGGAAGTTGACCACTTAAGGACCATCGATGACATGTTTGCTATATTGGCTTACTAGTTTCAGAGGAGAAGATTTTAAAACATTTTTTCCCATAGGGTCCTGTTAAAACTACAGTATGTCTGCTGAAGGTGGCCATCTTGGATGGAGGTCAGGGTCACTGGAAACAATTTTGAAAATTGACCACTTAAGGACCATCCATGCCATGTTTGCTTTAAATTGGCTTACTGGTTTCAGAGAAGAAGATTTTTAAATATATTTCCCATAGGGTCCTATGTTAAAACTATGTTCGCTGATGGTTGCCATCTTGGATGGAGGTCGGGGTCACAGAACATAATTTTGAAAGTTGACCACCTAAGGACCATTCATCCCATGTTTGCTTTAAACTGACTTACTGGTTTCAGAGGAGAAGACTTTTAAACATTTTTTCCATAGGGTCCTATGTTAAAATTAAGTCGAGTCATGGTGGCCATCTTGAATTTCCGATCAGCAAACGATTCACAAGTTTAGTACAGGACCACCCAATGATCATTCCTGCAAAGCCACAATTCAATTGGCTTAGTGGTTTCTGACAAGAAGATTTTAAAAATTTCAGCCAATGAGAACACATTATGGACCCTGGCAGCCATGTTGGATTTCAAATCAGCACCAAAAACACAAATCTGTTAGAGGACCATCCAGTGAACAGCGGTTTCAGAGAAGAAGATTTAAATGTGAAAAGCTAACGGACAGACGGACGGACGCTTACCCATGACAAAAGCTCACATGGCCTATGGTCAGGTGAGCTAAAAATAATTATTGTTGGATAATTAGAAAGAAATTGTGTTTGAAATAATAGTTTACATAGGTTACAAACGTCTAAGCGATAATAAAACACTCCGCTAACCACCGTTGGTACTCGAGCGACACCTGTTGAGTAAATTTGGGTGAATGGTCTCCATTAAATATTGGTGTGTCAATGTGTGCGAAAAAAAATCATTCGCTGCGACAATTGAAAATAAGTAATCGCACCAGGAAAAAAAACCTCCCAAAGTCTGTGTGAAAGAACTTCAAATAGTCGTCCCCCATCAGGGGGGCTCTCTTCCTTTGTATACAGGGATGTGTTTTTTGGGTCCCATTTTTCAGCTATAATTTTTGGTATTGCTTCTGGGTATCTTTTTGAGTGAATCAATTCGTATTTATTTGGGCTATGTTTTTCACTGGTATTTGCTTGGGTGTCATAATCACAAATATTAAAAAAAGGTAGCCCCTCTGGACATTATACAGGGCATAAATAGAACAGAAATGGACATAATATCAAATTGCAGTAGGTATTTGTTTTTGTATGGCATTGACAATGACTTGGGACAGCCGGATAACGGTTAAAACTGGTATTGACTCGGGTACCTTTTCTATATTCATAAAAGCACATCCCCGTCATTTTTTTACGAAGTACCCCCTCCAGCCGGGGTCATCCCACAGTGTCACAGCACTGCAATCTCACTCTGACAAAATCAATACCGTCTGGCTCCGTGAATATTATTTTTTCTGACAGGTTGATACACCTCCATATCAACCTACAGTCTCATGCCAAAAGTATTCGCGGAAAATGGCGGACGTCCTGAAACGGCACATTTCCACTGCTTTTTAAATCGATTTTTCAATGCCGATTCCAGTCTATTTTTTAGTTTGAGACGGTCCCTATTATTTTGATACAGTCCAAATCGATGACGTAATAAAATCGTCTGTTAAAAATACTTAGTGTAATTTTTCCTATGTAAACAAAGATGGGTCGAAAGTCAAAAGAATTGTCACCGGACAAGAAAGAAGTAATTGTTAATCTGAAGTCAAATGGTCACAAGATTAGTGAAATTTCCAGGATGTTGTCAATACCTGAAAGTACCTGCAGGTCAGTTATCAAAACTTATAACGAACAGAAAAGTTTTGAAAAAGCTCGTCGTTCTGGACGGCTAAGAAAAATGTCTGGTCAGAGTGAAGCCAGATTGAAACACTTGGTGAAAAACAACGTGGAAAAGTTCTGAGGGATATAGCAACTGAATTTAATATCGGAAATGGAGATCATAGTGTGAGTGAAAGGACTGTTCAGCGATATTTACACAAAAACCGTATCTACAGGAGAATAGTGAAAAAGCGAATGGTTGTGAAAAAAATTAACAGAAAAAAAAACCGATTGACCTGGTGCTTACAGAAAAGAAGATGGACTGTAAATGAAAACTGGAGACATATTATATTTAGTGATGAATCACAAATTGTTATTGGCCAGAAGAATCGGGTTTACGTGTGGAGAACCGCTCATGAAGCATACCGTCCAGAATGTACGACTGCTGAATGTGTGCCCAAAGTTTCCGTTATGATATGGGGTTGTATCACATGGTATGGTGTCAGTACTTTATGTCAAGTTAATGGAAATATAAATGCAGAGAAGTATATTTCAGTTTTGGATAGTCAATTATGGCCAGTTATTGCCCGTCATTTTCCGGATGATTCTTATGTGTTCCAGGACGACAATGCCCCCCCCCCCCCCCCCCCCCCCCGTCCATAGGGCTAGGATTGTGGAGAGGTATAAGCATGATAACAACATTCATGGTATGGTATGGCCAGCCCAGTCACCTGATATCAATGTCATAGAAAACTGTTGGTTGAGAATTAAGAGAACTCTGCAATATCGTGCAGGAGGAATTACTAACTCTGGCCAGTTGTTAGACACCATTCTTGACATCTGGCAAAATTTTACTGTTGAATATGTTCAAAACTTGTATCAATCCATTCTAAGACGAATTTTAGCTTGTATAAGATCCAAAGGCCACATTACGAAGTATTAAAGGTAAGTTGTTTTAGCTTATTTTACTTTTTCCTAAGTTCAAAATAGCCAAAGCGAGACAACTCAATCTTGACGTCCGCCATTTTCCGCGAATACTTTTGGCACGAGACTGTATGTCAAAGTCAATAAATGCCATTACGGCATAAGAAAATGGCTTAAAATAAGTGTATGCATTATTCTTTTACCTTTGCAAATGTGATTCATAAAGGTTGCTTGAAAGGCAAAGCAAATTCCACAATCTGAGCACATATACACTGTATTTTCACTTTCGGTCGCCATTTTGGATTCTGTCTGCACTACCTAAAAACGTGGTGCGCGTTGAACACCAATCGTAACTACTCGGCCATTCTCGCTACCCTGCAATCGTAACTACTCGGCCATTCTCGCTACCCTGCAATCGTATACATACAGGTATATTGATGACGTTTTATCTATCAATAATTCTAGATTTGCAGAATTTCTTCCATTGATATATCCTCCAGAGCTGGAAGTTAAAGAGACCACCGATACAGCTTCGTCCGCATCATTTTTGGACTTATACCTCGAATTTGACGACAGTGGTCAACTCAGTACTAAAATTTATGATAAGCGGGACGACTTCAATTTTAAAATCATAAATTTTCCAAACATGTGCAGCAATATACCAGCTTCTCCTGCATATGGTGTTTACATCTCGCAATTGATGCGCTATGCAAGGGCCAGTAGCAATTATTCTGATTTCCTGAAACGTCATCTTCATCTGAGAAACAGGCTACTGGACCAGGGCTATAAAAAGATTCGCCTTATTCGATCTCTTAAAAAGTTTATATTCCGATACCAATATCTTGTCGAAATATATTCCGTCTCTGCAGAAATAATTATAAGCGATGCATTTTCATATAGTGAAAATGTATAAAGATAAAGAAGTCCAAAATGTCAAGAATTTTTTTGTCAATGTGTGACGTAAAAATATTTTTGACATTTACGTCACCGAATATGGTACTGCTTTGACAACTATTTTACCTATTTTGTTCCTGTATTTAAATACTGTTACAGTGACAGCCGGAACCTTTGAACCGTAATGAGAGCGGGAGGTTTGGCGCCTTAAAATCTGATTCAACCCACCATTTCTTTAGAAATGTCTGTACCAAGTCAGGGTCATTACGGTTTTCACAGTTTTCCGGTTGTTGACTGATTTTGTCTGTTTATATAATTATGAGTTTTGACTTTCCCTTTATAAGATTGTTCGGAGTTCGGTAATTTTGTTATTACCTTTATCGTAACTACTCGGCCATTCTCGCTACCCTGCAAATAACCTCGGATGCATTAGGCGTATAAATCGCACTACTTTTTACATGTCGGTTACATGAAAGTTTGATAAAGTTATATTTTAAGCAATTTTAATTAGTTTTGCATGATTAGATTTCACTTAGTATGTCTTCCATATTGGATTTTCGTGGATTATATATTTGTGCGGCTTAACTTAACTTAACTTCCGGCAAACAATTTAAGAAGAATTTCTACTATGTACGTACGTAACCCGAATAATCCAGTCGTTATATTACGCTTTGCTATATTAACGCCTGAACGACTTTCTCGATAAAACGCGTCAATCGGAAGCTTCAAATTAGCAATGCATTCTGGGTATAAACTGCGCGTGGTGACTTTTGGCATTAAAAGAAGGAGGAGCTTAGGAAATGTTTGTAAACATAGGTCAATGGAGCGTTCAGGTGTCAAATGTTTTCATTGTACCCACGTGTTTGACCTTAGTAATCTAAAAGGTGAAAAGAGAAGAAATGTAGGAAAACTAAATAATGAATTAAACATCGTTAATCAACTTGTCGATCTCCATTTCTTGTTGTTTGTAAACATTACCGGAAATTGAAAGAACCGCCTTGCGCATACTCGGCAAATAATCATCGCTGATTGGCTCTCTCTTTCAGAGAGCAGCTGACGCGTTTTTATCACAAGGAGAGTTCAAGCCCTCATCCAGCGATAGTGCCGATAGAGGGCGCAGTATTATTCGAGTTATGTACGTACGAGGTTATTTGCAGGGTAGCGAGAATGGGGTACCGGTAAACTGAGAAACGAAAAGAAACGAAACGAAACGAAACGAAAACAAAATCCATCGAAATCTGTAAAGTAAGAAAACGAAATCTGTAAAGTAAGAAAACGAAATGAAACGAAATGAAACGAAATCTGTAAAGTAAGAAAACGAAATCCAACGAAAAGAAACGACGAAATCTGTAAAGTAAAGAAAAGAAAATAAAACGAAAAGAAACGAAATCTATAAAGTAAGAAAACAATATCAAATGAAAAAAAGAACGAATTCTGAAAAGTAAGACAAGAATCGAAACGAAATAAAAGTTTATTCTTTGTAAGCACTACTAGAGATATCCAACAAAATTACGTAACTCGACCTAAGCTACCTATCGAGACGTATCTTTACCTATGAATTTACCTATTGATTGAAAATTACAATAACATTCAGCATTCATTCAAATACTAGTATTCCACATCTCAGTATTTTCTATTTGATACCGACTGGATGCGCACTTCGGATTGATTTATTTATTGTTGTTTGTTTAACGTTCAGTCGCTAATATTTCATGCATAATCGGGACGAGAACAAGTGGAAAAAAATCAATTTGCAAAATACACAGGCGGGTATATACCCCATGCACAACAACACCAACGCCCGTAGTAGTTCACGGAAAGACACAGGGAAATACCGGTATCAGTTGCTAGACAAACACATTTTTAGTAGCCCAATCCTATCTAAGTAACTAAAATAAACCTCAATTTCTAGTAGCCCAGCCAAATTTGTAGGGGCCTTGGGCAACTGGGCCCCTGCTAATTTCCATCCCTGAGTATTTGATGTTTTGATGGAGTAGTATGTCGTTAATTTTTCCTTTTTATGGGGGGGGGGGGGGGGGGGGGGGTGCAAGTCTACATTTGTATATCTCAATAGCGAAACGACCTTCACTCACAATACTACCCGATGTGCATATGTATAAGGCAGTATCATCAAATTTCAGAGTTGCGCTTGAGGGCAGTTTTTCGAAGAAGAAATGTGGTGATGGGAATCGATGTTCGGTGGGTGTCCAGGGGGAGGAGGGATGTTGTTTGGTATCAAGATTTCATGCAAAAATCGTATTTTTTCTATTTGTAGGGGGGCATACGCCCCAAACCCCCGCCTGACTAGTAATCCATATATCTATTAGGATATTTTGAACCATTCATTTACAAAACAAAAATTCTAACTTTTAGGTGGTAATCAGTTGGATTAGAGTCAAGGTCTCAATGTCCGCCAAATGTCAATGAGTTCCATTCAAACTCCATATTATTTCTAAGGACAATAATTTATGCTTTAAAACAATATAGATACTTTACTGATCTATTCTAGGTCTACATGCCCGTGCCCAGATATTTTCAAATGGGTGTGATTCCTATGGAAAATTGGATTTTAGTGAATTTTCTCTACAGATTTAATATTCTCTTTTAAAACTGAGGCAGGAAGGGGGGGGGGGGGGTGTATTTATTCAAGTAAAATAATGTTTATCAATGTTTTGGTGAAATGGTTTAAAAAAACAAAAGTACATACGTTATCTATAAAACTTTCAATTAGTAAATTTCAGATAGTTAAACCTTCGGACGTCTTGTTTTAAATGTCTGCCTTGGTATTCCTCATACGATATGTATCTGAAACAAAAATTCGCCTCTAAGGGACCAGGCAATAGGGACCAGTGCAAAAGGCCATGGGACAAAGATATTTTTGCAACTTTTTGTTTTCATGGGACCTCAGTCACGTTTTCTTGGCAGAATTTGGTAAAACCTATATTATTTTC
Source organism: Bathymodiolus brooksi (assembly GCA_963680875.1). Lineage (NCBI taxonomy): Eukaryota > Metazoa > Mollusca > Bivalvia > Mytilida > Modiolidae > Bathymodiolus > Bathymodiolus brooksi. The sequence goes on along the minus strand of OY804581.1, from coordinate 101,614,393 downwards.
ATTGAAATTAGGCATGGGACATGTAGTTTTTTTTCATAAATATTGAACCACAGGCCTGTGTATTGAACATGGGACAAAGACTTTTTAAGAGGCAAAATTGAAATGCATCGGTCCCAACCCCTGATAAATTTTGCCTGGTCCCTAACTACCGAACAGCCCGTGCTTAGGGCACGTAGCTCCCAAAATGTGCACTTACTGACTTATCCCGTTAAAGAAAATATTCAAGATGTAATATGATGAAATTATATAGTTAATGTGCATAATTTTGACAGAGGACATTTTTCAAGATGTTGTTTTCCGAAAGCCCTGTGCGAGTCCCGGGCGTCATAAAGAATAGGCCTGAAGCAGATCTCGGCTTGTCGTAAAAGCCGACTAAGAGTACTTAGAGTCTGGCCGGGGGTCGGAGGCTTAGCCCCGGAGCAACTAAGGTGTGTAACTTAGGTGACTCGATGGCTAAATAGGGTAGCCCTCGCTTCGGGAGTTGGCAGGCTATTAGAGGAAAATCTTACCGCGGACCATAGTAGGCCAACGTGTGTGGAGGGTGCCACTCTTCATGCACGTATAACAAATATCCCATCTGTAGATTTCGTAAGAGTATGCCCCTATGCTACCTTGGGGCCGCTACAGATGGCAAAATTTTCCGCCTCGATCCAGCTCTCCCCTTTTCCAGGTCATTGCAGCAGTCAAAAATTGTTTTTCCTGTTTCCCATCCCAACCTCGCTTTTCTTTATCAATTTGATTTTTTTCAACTTGTTCTCGTCCCGATTATGCATGAACTATTAGCGACTGAACGTTAAACAAACAACAATAAATAAATCAATCCGAAGTGTGCATCCAGTCGGTATCAAATAGAAAATACTGAGATGTGGAATACTAGTATTTGAATGAATGCTGAATGTTATTGTAATTTTCAATCAAACTTAAATGTAGGATCCCGTGAGTCATGCTTCGTGACCATAGGTGAAGATACGTCTCGATAGGTAGCTTAGGTCGAGTTACGTAATTTTATTGGATATCTCTAGTAGTGCTTACAAAGAATAAACTTTTTTTTCGTTTCGATTCTTGTCTTACTTTACAGAATTCGTTCTTTTTTTCATTTGATATTCTTACTTTATAGATTTCATTTCTTTTAGTTATATTTTCTTTTCTTACTTTACAGATTTCGTCGTTTCTTTTCGTTGGATTTCGTTTTCTTACTTTACAGATTTCGTTTCATTTCGCTGGATTTCGTTTTCTTACTTTACAGATTTCGTTTCATTTCGTTGGATTTCGTTTTCTTACTTTACAGATTTCGTTGGATTTTGTTTTCGTTTCGTTTCGTTTCGTTTCTTTTCGTTTCTCAGTTTACCGGTACCCAGCGAGAATGGCCGAATAGTTACGATTACGTTGAACACAAACTCCGCACACTACCCTCCACTAGGGGCAAACTCCGGACAGTTACCAGCTCCGGTGTCCCGTAATTATTAGCTACCATAATTATTAGCTACTTTTTGACGTTCGGAACTAGATTTTCGTAAACCACTAAGGTGTTCCAAATGATAGCCATGAAAATTAGCTATCTTAATAATACATTAAAAGTACTATGCCAATTATTTGATAGATTCTTGGTAATTAGTATTTTTGAACGAAAAAAGGGGGGTGGATATAGGCGAGGAAATCTATTTATTTAAATAGATTTATCCCAGAAATGGATAGCAAATTCCTATTCATTCATTTACACCAAGGATTTATATATATATAAATATATATATATACGTCTGAAAATTAAACCAAACAGTGTTAGAATTAGATTTTTGAGCTGTCAAATTTTTGTTCTTCCCTCGACTATATATATATAAATCCTTGTTTACATGGAGCAAAATCTGGATGATAATAAGTTATTTCGATATAAAATATATGATTGATTGATTGATTGGTTGGTGTTTAACGTCCAGCGAGCATTTTTTCAGCTATATTCAGGACGAGAAACAAGGAAAGGTGTATGGGTAGGGACGGATAATTTAGCCAGTGCAACAGATCTCATATGCTCATAATGAGCTGTTACAGTACGCTGGTTTCTTTAACGTGCGAAGAGGATGGCAATCTCTCAACACGGGACTTCGGTATTATTTACGTCTCGTCCGAAGGACAGGTTGGTTGTGAATTTATACATCCCGCACAACCGACGGACGCCCCTTCAAGCCGAAGAAGCTCTCGGTCCCATTTCTATACACCGGGGTTCCCGCGGGGTTGTATATATATATATATATATATATATATATAATATATAAATAAATTCAAGTCTAATAATATTTTTAAAAAATTATATATTTATAGTGACATGAACAAGTTTCTATATATCAATCACCATATTATTTATCTGTACATAATGCATTTTCTGCTTTGCATATATACAAAAATGTGTATATCTATTCCATTTATATGTGTATTATCATAATGTGCAATATTGAATTAATTAATAAAATATGTTTATACTATATCTATTCCAAAGAAATAAGACGCTTAGTTATAACAAGCAATAACGCTCCTGTGGTGAAATAGTTACGAGTACTCGCATCATGTGCGGTAGATCGTGGTTTCGATCAACGATCTGATCAAACCAAAAACTATAAAATTTATATTGGCACATGGCGTAAAAGAATAAAGGCAAAGACTAGTCAGCATAATTTCTTCATTGCATGAAATAGGAGTCATGACGTGTTCCATGAAAATATGCTACCTTACATCTGTTCGTTGTATGACACAGGTTTCAAAGTGTTATCCATGAAAATAAACTACCTGGCACCATTCAAACATAAGCATAACCATCAGAAGTTTGCCCATGAAAATTAGCTACCTCGCATTCCTTCGTTACATTGGATAGGAGTCATGACGTTTTCCATGAAAATAAGCTACCTTACATCTGTTCAATGTATGACACAGGTGTCAAAGTGCTATCCATGAAAATAAACTACCTGGCACCATTCAAACATAGGCATAAGCATCAGAAGCTTGCCCATGAAAATTAGCTCCATCTCATTCCTTCGTTTCATGGTCCATGAAAATTAGCTACCTGACCTTTCTTCATTGCATGGAATAGGAGTCACGAAGTGTTCAATGAAAATAAGCTACCTTACATCTGTTCAATGTATGACACAGGTGTCAAAGTGTTATCCATAAAAATAAACTACCTGGCACCATTCAAACATAAGCATAAACATCAGAAGTTTGCTCATGAAAATTAGCTACCTCGCATTCCTTCGTTACATTGGATAGGAGTCATGACGTTTTCCATGAAAATAAGCTACCTTACATCTGTTCAATGTATGACACAGGTGTCAAAATGTTATCCATAAAAATAAACTACCTGGCACCATTCAAACATAAGCATAAGCAACAGAAGTTTGCCCATGAAAATTAGCTACCTCTCATTCCTTCGTTTCATGGTCCATGAAAATTAGCTACCTCGCATTCCTTCGTTACATTGGATAGGAGTCATGACGTTTTCCATGAAAATAAGCTACCTTACATCTGTTCAATGTATGACACAGGTGTCAAAGTGTTATCCATGAAAATAAACTACCTGGCAACATTCAAACATAAGCATAAGCAACAGAAGTTTGCCCATGAAAATTAGCTACCTCGCATTCAGAAAACATTCAACGAAGTAAACCAGGAAGACTATCGCTTCATTTGTGACATTTGTTCATTTAAATGATGTACACAAAGGGTTGTGTGAGATGTCATTATTTGGTGTGCATGGTCATCATCAACTCGTGCGAGATATTGTCGTCACTTTGCGTCTGTCATCTGTAAACTCTTGCATTTAAACTTCTCTGAAACCACTTGGTCAATTGGAGTTTGGGAGGAATATGAAATTTACTGCTGGATTTTTTAAATAGATTTGACTCAGTTTTTTGTAGTTTCCGAGATAAAAGTAGTTGAATGAAACCAAATTTGTAGGTAGTTTTTATTCATTAAATTCCTTTGAATATACATACCGGTATCTCCAACCAAATCAAATATAAATTTGTTTGCTTTAAGTTCGATTTAGAAATCCCCCCCCCCCCCCTACAAATTGCAGTCTTTTCCATTTAAATCATGTGACAAATTCCTTTTTTGAAGGTTCCCCGCTGATTTGTTGTAACTTTTACTGTTGGAGAGATGTGACAGAATCAAAAATCATATATTTATTTGTTGAATTCGAAATTTATAAAAAAAAATTTAACAAAATCTATACTTTATTGAACATAAACTGTATAAGTGACCAGGTGAGTAATTCAGGCTCAGGTAAAATGACCCACTAATTAAGAAATAAATCATGGAAGCCAGAATGTGTTTTGAGTTTTAACATGGATTGTTGGATATTAGTATTTTATCCCGAGCCAGAGGCGAGGGATAAAATTTACTAATATCCGCCAACCCATGTTAAAACTCAAAACACATTCATGCTTCCATGATTTATTTCGATTCTGATATGTCTAAGATTACAAATACAGCAGTATACTTTGATTGGAAGACGGTAATTTATATTTACGTTGGCGGAAAGTGTCACACACCATTTATGCTGCCAATGGAAAAGTCAGTCACATTCACCGGCACATGTGTGAACGAGATCATACCATCGATAAATCGCTCGTTTGTCTACAAAGCGTAAGAAGGACGTCGTGTTAGAATTTGTGTTGTACTCTGGTATTCATCAAAGCTTTTGAGCAGACGTTGTCAAAGGGAACGTGAGCTATTGCGATCATTTGATCCGTTGATCCGTCGTCCGTTCACATTTTAATCTTCTGCTTTGAAACCCCTTAGCTCAATGAACTGAAGCTTAGTAGGAAGCATCTATGCAAGGTTCTCTATAAAAAAAATTCATTTCGTCATGATCCATTAACAAACATGGCCACCATAGGCAATTCTTATTGCTGATTGGTTGATTTCTAAAAAATCTTCACCTCTGAAATCGAATAGCCATAGGCAGTTATTGTTTCTGGTTGGTCAATTTCTAAAAATCTCTGAAACCGCTTGGCCAAATGAATTGAAACTTGGTAGGAAGCATATATGGAAGGTCCTCTATAAAGATTGTTCATTTCGGCTCAATTCGTAGCAAACATGGCCGCCACAGGCAGTTCTTGATGCTGATTGGTCGATTCCTAAAAAAATCTTCTCCTCTGAAACCGCCTGACCAAATGAACCTAATTTGGTAGGAAGCATCTATGGAAGGCCCTCTGTAAAGATTGCTCATTTAGTCCTGATCCCTTAGCAAACATGGTCGGCACAGGCAATTCTTGTTGCTGATTGGTCGATTCCTAAAACATCTTCTACTCTGAAACTGTTTGGCCAAATGAACCGAAACGTGGTAGGTAGCATCTATGGAAGGCCCTCTATAAAGATTGCTCATTTGGGATCCGTTAACAAACATGGCCAGCACAGGCAATTCGTGTTACTGATTGGTAGATTCCCTAAAAATCTTCTACTCCGAAACCGCTTGGCCAAATGAACCGAAACGTGGTAGGTAGCATCTATGGAAGGCCCTCTATAAAGATTGCTCATTTTGGGATCCGTTAACAAACATGGCCAGCACAGGCAATTCTTGTTGCTGATTGGTCGATTTCTAAAACATCTTCTACTCTGAAACTGTTTGGCCAAATGAACCGAAACGTGGTAGGTAGCATCTATGGAAGGCCCTCTATAAAGATTGCTCATTTGGGATCAGTTAACAAACATGGCCAGCACAGGCAATTCTTGTTGCTGATTGGTCGATTCCTAAAACATCTTCTCCTCTGAAACTGTTTGGCCAAATGAACCGAAACGTGGTAGGTACGTAGCATCTATGGAAGGCCCTCTATAAAGATTGCTCATTTGGGATCCGTTAACAAACATGGTCAGCACAGGCAATTCGTGTTGCTGATTGGTAGATTCCCTAAAAACTTCTACTCCGAAACCGCCTGGCCAAATGAACCGAAACGTGGTAGGTAGCATCTATGGAAGGCCCTCTATAAAGATTGCTCATTTTGGATCTGTTAACAAACATGGCCAGCACAGGCAATTCGTGTTGCTGATTGGTCGATTCATAACAAATCTTCTCCTCTGAAACCACTTGGCAAAATGAACCGAAACTTGATAGGTAGCAGCTATGGAAGGCCCTCTGTAAAGAATGCTCATTTCGTCCCGATCTGTTAACAAACATGCCCACCACAGGCAATTCTTGTTGCTGATTGGTTGATTTCTAAAAAATATTCTCAACCTACTGAGCCTCTAGTCTATATATTGTATTGTATTATATGTAAGCTATTTAATTATTAAATTGGCAAGTATGTGTGATACAAGTATCTGTACTTACAAAACATACCAGCATGATGCAAAATATTTATTTGAGCTATATTCAATGACATTACAGACATTTTCATATGTTGTACCAGCGTCTGGCAATCTACTTTCTAAAGGTTGAGTACATCATCCAAGTGATGAACAGTGCAGTGAAAGATAAATGAGGTGTAGGCAGCTCTTTAAACCTCTCTCCAATCAAGGCCCAGATTCAATACAAACGCAAACCTCTAAACATTTATTGATAAAGAATAGAGATACATGTACATAAGAAATTAGGATGCAGGCACCCTAAAGTACTACTGTTATTCCAAGATGTATAAATTTGTAGGCCCTTCTGAAGTTATATCCTCAAAACAGAAAAAAACAGAAATAAAATTAGATATTAATCTGTTATCAAAAACAAACAAATACAAAACAAAACAAACCAATCAAAAATATCAAAAAGAAAGACAAAAACCCAACCTTTTATCAATCTGACTTAGTTCTGTACACATAATTTTCATAAGAGATACAGGTAACTAATTTACCTGGAAATTTTACATACATTTTGTATCTATCATATTAAACAATGAGTGTACCTTGTTTTCAAAGAAAACATTCTGATAGCTACATTGCTAAAAAGAGGCAATAAAAACGTAGATATCAAATTTAGTGCACATGAACGTTTCTGGAATAACCTTAATCAGGTAGCTCAAGATCAAAAGATTGGAAAGCCAAATAATTTAATAGTTTTGGGAGCACAAAATCTATGGGTATTGATGTTATGTAGTACCCATATCCTCAGTGACTGATGTCTCCTCGCATTCAGTACTGGTTAAGTTATGGGGACTGAAAACTCAGCTGGGAAGAACTGAAAGCGAGACGACATCCGTCCTGACTCATGTACCAAAATGTGAACCTGAATAAGACACATAAATGTATTCCAAGTAAAAATAAACCCACATGTATCCAAAAAACATAAAATTATAAAACTCAAGTTCACATCTTGGTACATGATACAGAAAAGAAAATGGGTGTCAAAATTCGGCTCTAATTATACGATGTTGAAAGACAGAGGGAGCAATCCATCATACAAGCCTATCACCAATACGGCATGGGTTCGCAACCAAAAATGGGTGCACTCAACTGGCTGCCGCAAGTAATAAAGTTTACCAGTTGCTTGTCCAGGGTCTGTGGCTCTCTCCGGCTTCCTCCACCATCAAACTGGTCGCCACGATATAGCTGAAATATTGCTGAAAGTGGTGCCAAACACAAAAAATTCCAAATTCTTTTAATCCACATCTCAATAATCTCAGTATTTTCCAGAACATTTGAAATTGAATTCCACAACATGAAACCTTGAGGCAAAAACTATTGAGGGTACTCAGGATTCCATGAAAAGCAGTATTTCAGTCTATAGCCCCACAAGTTCAGGGATAATGTTATGCGAGGGGAGAGGAAAGACAACCAATTGCATAGGACAAAATATCCGATTTAAATTGTGAAACTTTTTTTTATTTTTTTATATATACATATGATAAAAAATGACCCTAACAACCAAAACCACAATAAAACTGCCTAACTTGACACCACTTCAAAAGCATGGTGAATGGTGAAAGAATGAGGAAGAGTCACGTGTACTTCCACTCAAGACATCAGCCAATGAGAATATACCCATATCCTCAGTGACTGATGTCTCCTCGCATTCAGTACTGGTTAAGTTATGGGGACTGAAAACTTTGCTTTCAAGCCACATACCAGCAAATAATTCCCTGTTAAATATAAAAACAAAGAAGTTGAATTGTTTTATTCCCAAAACTCAAACTTTCAAAAAGCATTTTCAAAATACTACAACATTTCTTTAAACAGTTTAACATTATCATAAGATACAATATAATCAAACTCAAATTTAACGTCTTATGGTTTGACAGGGAATCAATGGAACAAACCACTTGATCCTCACCTTTAGCACAATAACAAAGTCATTCAAAATTACATTTAATGAATAATACACAGACAAGATTAGTGTAACCTTATTTACATCAAAGTGCAAATCATACTATCATACAAGTAACATTCAAGGAAAAGCTTTCTTCAATTCGGAATAATCCCCCTTTGTTCTAAACTCAAGTTCAACATTATCTGCTAACCCTACAGAATTTGCCAGTTTTGAAGCAACAATAGTAGAATCTACTAAACTATGTTTTCTACCATAATATTCAGCACTCTCTTGACTGAACCAGCTAATATGATTCATTACACCCTCAACATTTTCAACAGAATCGGTGAGTGCCATGATAATAGCACATCCTGCACGAAAACTGTGAGGAGTTTCACCCTCATATATCCCTAATGTTGTTAAGTAATATATTAACCGTTGATAAACAACTGAGTAAGAAACGGGTTCATCTAACACACTTCCAATTTCTGATACAACTCTAAAAAGATATCCTCTGGTCAAATCAACTTTACATGATCTACAAAAATTCACATAGTCAATCAAACCTTTCACAGGGCAAATATCAATATTGTTACACCTTTTAATAACAAAGGAATTAGATTTACCCTTTGAGCCCCTTAAAGTTTTCCCGAAAGTATGTTGAAAAACTAGTCCAGAACCATCAGTTAAAATCTTTACTTCCTGAGCAACTTCCAAAGCAAGATCCCCAGCCCTGTCGCCTGCAAAAAACTGAATTTTCCACCATGCTTGATCTCTGTACAAAGTAAACTTTTCCCTTAAGGACAAGGAAACAATTTTGATTTCTCTATCAATGAAAGAACTAATTGCCTTAACCTTTGTCAGGAAAATAGGTTTTGCCCGTTTGGGTAAAACGTGAGATTTAGCTTGCTCAACCCTGATTAATTTTAGATACTCCTTAACAGCTTGGGCAGAGGCTGGGTTACCAGACTCTGAAACAATATTCCAATCTCGTCCTAAACCAATATCATCGAAAATGTTTACAAGTTGATTTATTATTCCTTCTACTGTGTTAGAGGCTAGACGCTTTGGGCAATTACAATGAAAAGAACCTTTTTGACCAAGAAAGGGACATTGAATGTCACGAATAGTAGTCTTTCCATTACAGTCTTTCCATACCAAAAACCTTCTGATATCATCTGGAGTGCAAGCTGTAAAGACCCACATCAAAAGGGCATTATTCTTAAGTACATCTTCAGCACGTGGAAAATTGGTAGGCAAAGGGATGTCACTTGTACTAAGTGCCACCCATGCTGGCTTATCCCTAATTGTTACTGTTGTTGGATCAAAACCCCACTTCAATTCCCATTCTGGAATATTTACGAACGATGCTTGGAAATCTGTGTGCCCAGGGCTCTGAAGAAAATATAAAATGTGAAATTATACTCCAATGTAAATAAAGCCAGCACCGGTTGCACCCATTGACAAGTGAAATCCCTTCACCTACAACCCACGTGGAAAACCACTAGGGCTTCAGTGTCCCTTGAATTGTAGACGAAGAAGATTTCTACTCCAAAATGATGTGATATTAAAATCTTATAATAAGTACATAGAAAAAATTAAACTAGGAAGAACTGTTCTAGATAACTAAGCACTCAGTCTTTAATTAATCTTGAGGCGAAAGGTCAAGGTTTATGCGACTCTGGCATACTACACCCCAACTTATAAATCTGAAGTACATGTAGGCATGAAAGGACTAACATTATGTTATAAGATTACAGAATACTAGACGAAAACCGTTAAAACTATTGATAATACAATTCATAGAACATGTACAGAAGATGAAAATTACTAGCCAAATGGAATTATACTAATGTTTTCCTGAATAATCAAAATTTCACATAAGTTTTAAAAAATCTAAACTAGACAATACAAAAATGTGTATGCTAAAATTATAATACCTACATGTACATGTAATATAACTTATCGAATATAATCAAAATTATTACCAAATAATTATGTAAGTAATTAATCCAAAAAATCTCCAAATAACTATGTAAATAACTTAAATCAAGTTGGAGAACACACAACTTCCAAGATCATAAATATATTAAATTTGAGTTATTTCCCTTTGGCCGCTTTCATCTTGTAACAATCTCTGACTAAGTGCGAAGTACTGTCACAAAATAGACATGCTGCTCCACGTGGGCGAAAATTTGGAGTGTAAGATCTTGGCATTAGATTTCTGTAACCATATCCCTGAGGTTGAGGAAAATTAGAAGCAAAAGGTGTTTGAAAACCCATCGGATACATAAACGGATATAAATAATGTAAAGGGGAATTCTCCGGTTTAGGAACATTTTTTTCAGGCTTTGAGCATTTATCACCATTTTTACTTTCAACTTTTTCCTTCAAACATTTAGAGATTGCTTTTGAAATTGCATCTGCTGCTCTTCCACCGAGCACGGACAAACATAAACTAGTGACGTCTACTTTTGTTTGGTGTCTAATAGCCTGCCTTGCCAACTCTTTGTACACTTCCGCGTCGTCAGCATCTGCTTTCCTCAAGTGTTTTGCTAGTTCCTCTAGTGTAAGAAGAATCAAGGAAATACTAGGCTCTTGTTGGAGGCAAAGTGCCCTCACCTTTTCTTTAAGTTCTTTGACCCTTTCTAACTTGGAAATCTTCTGCAGAGTTGCAATTCTATCTTCCAGGGAATCTGGATCTGGTGATCTTTTCCTCTTATTGTTGTTAGAGTCTGTCTGAACATGTACTGGTGCACTTGTGCTTGGTACCTATAATAGTGAAACATCAATGTTTTAAGAGAAATATCTGAAAGAGGAGGTTAGCCCTCCAAAAATATCATTTTCTGACAGCTCAGACCAATACCAAACACATTTTTTTTTTTAATAGCTGAAATCCTTGATATTAATCTCTGTAACAAATGTATATACTTCTGGTGTTCATAAAATAAAATTAAAAAAATTAGTGATTTTCATCAAAATTTAATTTAATAAAATCATCTGATACTATCGAAGAGAAAATAATTAGCACAATTTCATGACAAATATTGTTGACAAACAGACGGACGGACAAAGTGAACACTATATGGTGCTCACAGCTCGATGTGGGGCACTGATTAACTAAACAAATAAAACCTAACAAACAATTATTTACATGCAAAGCTATAAAACCCAATATTAAAACTCAACTATAGGAAATTGAAATGTGAAATTGAATAAATCATAAAAAACAACCTGCATGTCATTTCAAGATAGAAGAGAAACCATCATAGAGAGCTAACCACAAAGAGCAGTTTGTCACCTTATAAAAGTTGATGCAGTGACTTCCTGACAATTTGGTTTTATCACCATGTGATTGCCCGTTATTCTTTTATTTTAAAATTAATTTATAACCTGCAAGTATAAATAAAAAATAATCACCTGGCTTGGATCAGCGGCCAAACTCAACTCCTGCCCTTTCGGCTGCCCAAACTCATTAGCATGTAGAATGAGAATATGCAGTGCATATCTTCCCTCCTGAACACTCAAGTTTCTGTCAGCAAGTTCCATAATTACATCAAGGGATTCTCCTTAAAAGAAAAGATATGAAATAAAATGAAATTATCACATCCATTAACAAATATCGAAGAAATATTTCATTTGTAAAGTGCTACAACCGTCAAAGATCAGTTTACTATTCAATTACATGTAATTGGCTCAAAGCCAAAAAATACTGTAAATTCATAAATTAATGCGATGTTGTTGTTTTGTAGATTCCTCCGATGACTTCAGAGCACCCTGTTAATTTAAACAGGTTAATTAAATGTCATATTCGGTATTGGTGGGGAAATAAATTCCAAGTAAAGTTTCCGGCTAATTATGGTCACAAAATTATGCGAAAATGTGATTGGTCGGAGATCGCAATAATTAACCTCGCATTTTTTAATGTTCTTTTTCTTGTCCAAATTTTAATGCTGCTTAGTTATTTTATGTTTGCTTGATATTGCTTCAGCATGTTTTAGTATGTCTTTTATTTTTGTGCTTTTTATGTTGCATTTGCTAACTGTATGTGCTTTATATGTGTGTTTATGCGATTATGTTAATATTTGTATGTATCTTGTGCTACTATGTATATTTGATAAAAAGCTCCTGAGAGCTTGTGTTTCTTGTTATACAAAAACCGAATTCAAAAAAAGTTTTCTTATCTTATCTTATCCAGTTTCTTTTTGATTTATCTCCCTTTACTTACACAAGTAAGATCGACAGATTCTAGATTACTGACACCTATTAACCTGTGAAGCATGTAGGTTACCAAGCGTGTACATGTTTTGATTACAATCTCATGTATAAATCTGTCTAAGGACAATAAAGAGTGTGTATTTAAACGTCTGTGTTTCAATGTTTTGCAAAATAATATGACTCGTCAGTTTCATTCAATGTTTTTTCATCTTAAGGGTTGATCAAAATATTTTAGTTTCTCATCAATCTAATTATATAACAACTGTGTTAATAAATGTCGATTTTTATTTTATTTTATTTCTTAATAGGCTAGATTGTTTACCAAATTATTTTGTACACTTCAATTAATCTTTCTTTGAAATTTCATTAACCTTTTAACTTTATATCGCCCAAAGCCTTCGGATGTTCAATATTACTGTGACTCGGCACGTGACTAAAGTTCACCTGTACAAAAGTTTCTAGATCCACAAAAGCACGCTTTGATCGATAATATATTACCAACATGTGGAAACCTTTCTAGATTCTCATTACGTGAAAAATGTGTGTATCCCCTTCAATTAAAGGTAAACACGGGACGTCAGCGTGGCTTGCAAGGGGATTAACGACCTACTCAAAATCATCAATGTGGAAAATAAATAACCAAACGGGAATCACATAATCAAAATAACTCGTCAAACAATCATACAAAATGCCTTAGTTATCAAAACCAAATAAAGGTATCACATTCAGTAATAAAATAACACATGATTTGAACTCACCTGTCAACTCCTTGGCATGTACCCCTATATCCTCTAAAGTTAATTCCTCAGTTTTAATGTCCTTCTGAATCCTTGCATATTCTTTCAAGCTTTCGGGTTGTCCTAATTTAATTTTTCTAATGGCTTGTAGCAACTTCACTCCCTTTAAGGAGTGACGCCTTTTCAAGATAGTAGGCAACACCATCTGCATAATAAAATGTACATTGTAAATATATCGTTTTTCGGAAATGAAAAATAAATACACAACGCACATCATTGGCATTAAGTGACCCCATTACATAACTCAATGTCAACTACACTTAACACACTTTAAATTCTGTTAAATAAAGAATGCAATATACGATTCATAATAAATTTTAACAAAGTATAAAATATCTCAAATCCAACTATTGTCTTACAAGTTATACCGGTAATTATGTATAGGAGAATGTCCGAGTAACTCTCCATTCCTTAAAAATAATGGAGCTGAGGCCCATTGGTTTTAAGGAATGGAGAGATACGAGGACATTCTCCAACTTAAAATCCACCCATTGTACTTTAATAATTTTATTAATTATTAATCTTGTAACAAAAAAATTTAAATAAATTGTTTGTTATTCCCTTTTGCAATTTTAAACAGGTTGAGGTTTTTGACCTTTAAACTTTAGCTCCGCCCCTGTACATGTTGTTCACAACTCTCCATTCCTTAAAAATAATGGAGAGTTTAGAGAATAGATTTACATCACAGGTGGATTTTAAATTAAAAGAAAACAAACAAGTTTAACAACAAACCAAATTCATTCCATTATTAGAACCACGTGCACGGACTCCTCGATTGAAATTAGGACACCACGTGCACGGACGCCTCAAGTGAAAATGGGAAAAATTAAAAATCTCATGATGGTCTACTAAGCAAGCAGAAAATTGTTTACAACGTTCAATCAAGCAACGTAAATATTCAGTCACAATAGGGTTCCCTATTGTCGTATTGAATAGAATTAAACCAAAGACCACCTAGGTCTGACAAACATCAGCAATGTAAATGCGGACATGCCCAGCATGGTTCTCTTTAAATATTCAGGACTAAAGCCCAAATCCAGCCACCTAGGCTTTAAACGTGCTCATAAATGCATAGTCAAAACCATAATTAACCCACGAGACCACCTAGGTCCGAAAAATGCCGGCAATTATATTCAGAGAATGACTCTCATATAATGCCTAAAAACAGCCACCTAGGCTTATAATATCCACCAAGGATAAAATCTAGTATCCACCAAGGATAAAATATAGCCACCTAGGCTTAAAATATAGCCACCTAGGCTTAAATAATGCCACCTAGGCAATAAAGAAAAAAGTTAAAATATATACCCTCTAAAATTAGGTAAGCCGGTTCCAAGATACGTCTGTCTTGCTGGGTGAATGGTGAAAGAATGAGGAAGAGTCACGTGTACTTCCGCTCAAGACATCAGCCAATGAGAATGAGTTTCTTTTACACCTGGTAGAGATATTGGGAGTGCTGTTTTTATGATGTGGCTTTTGGTGCAGTCGGGGATGTTGTCTTGTGATTCTATGGTGAATATGGACTGACACTGTTGGGGATGTTGGATTTTTGCTTTGTGTCAGCTGTGATCTGTCCATCGCTCCTCATTGGTGTGACATCTGTTTTGTCTGTATCTAAGGATTTTATATATAACAGCTTCTTTCATCACATATTGCTTAAGATTTTGACCAAGATATAGTTTTTCTGGTAACTGATTCATGTCGAGCAACGCCGAGAAACTTACACTATAAGCGCGGACGTCTAAAACGCTTAGAACGATGTCTGTTTCTGCTCTTTTTAGACAATTTGCCAGTTGTTTTTTTTTAACTATAAGACATTGCAGAATAAACACAATATACGTACATTGTCGGGGAAATATAAAAACTGTACGTAACAGCTTTAGTGAGTGAGCGATTGTTTTTTAACGCCAACTCAGCAATTTTATAGCTATATCATAGCGAGACCAAGTTAATGAGATGATGATGATGTCCGCTTTTTTCTAGACCAACATGCTTAGTTTTTTTTAATAGTGTTAGCTAACGGAAACAACAGTCCACGGATATACATGTCGCTCCACTCTGACACATTATCCTGATTCCGAAGCAACCAGTCTTTGCTCTTTCTCCTTAATTCTGCATGCTTTGCATTATAAGCAACAAATACCAGTTGATAATCTTTGTTTTGAAATATGAATTTGTTTATATACATGTACTCAAAAAGTCGCTTTTTATGTGTCTTCTGCCAAAGGATTGCGAAAGCGCGAAAAGTTGACTGTGCGTTGCGCAATGTATTTTGTATTGTTACGTTATCTATTGTCATTTATGTAGACAACAGGGGCGGATCCAGGGGGGCGTGCACCGAATGCACGCCCCCCTGGATCTGCCCCCCCCCCCCCCCATAAATTTGAAATAATAAGATTTTTTGGCATAAAATAGTGATTTTTCACACGAAATACCCCAAAATTTTTCCCGCCTCCCTTCGCTCGGCGTAATTTTTAAAAATTTGCCCCCCCCCCTCCCCCCTAACTTGAAATCCTGGATCCGGCCCTGGACAATATATGTATTCGCTGAGAAACAGACCAGAAATGCTCACCAAAGACTCTCATTGGTAGTGTAATCGTTAGCGTGCTCGCCTCGAATGCGGTAGGTCGTGGGTTCGAGTCCCGATCGGGTCAAACCATGTTCTGTACACATATTTTGCCATCTTCCACATTCTGTTGGAAATTTATGATTTAAGGTTCTATTTTTACAAAATCCAAATAAGAAATTGTCATCAAGAGTGTGCAAATAGTTTCAGTTTCGAATTGAAATTAATCTAATAGCTACCAGTTCTTTAATATTGTAATAAATAAAGTTCCCAACTTTCATTATTAAATATATATGGAACATAATCTTATTTATTTCTTGAATTCAGAAGATAGTGTCAATAAGTAAGTAAATGAGTTAATTTCTTTATTTCAAGAGGGTAACACGGTTAGCAATAATAAAAGTGTGATTAATAATTATCATATATGATCTTATTAAGTTAAAGAATAATTTGCATAGTTTGAACATCACATAAATATTAAATTCTACCATATATAGTCCATCAATCAATTTTTTAATAGCTGTAAAAATGATACATCGCGATGGTAAATTGAAAAAAGATAGTTTGTAACTTAATCACATGCTATACAGCCATACAGGTAGCATTTTGTTTTTCAACTATGAACACCACTAATATCTATTGTTTATTTTATTTTATATTGTGTACAGATCCAGGGGGCGGATCCAGGATTTCAAGTTAGGGGGGGGGGGGGGGCACACTTAAATAAAAAAAAATGCACCGAGCGGAGGGAGGCACGAAAATTTTTGGGGCATTTCGTGTGAAAAATCACGATTTTATGCCCAAAAAATAATATTTTTTCCAATTTTAGGGGGGCCCAGGGCCCCCCCCCCTGGATCTGCCCCCGAGATCTATATGTCTCTCTTTGTCAATCAGTAACTCTTTTCCTGTTTATGTACATGCAGTTTTTCATTTTGTCTCTCCATTGGAAATACACAATCTGTATTTTGGTAAACATAATAAGGGAGACAAATCCTATAAATTTATGCTACAAGTAGCTAATTTTCATAGGTAGCTAATTATTATGCTCCGCCGTATGAAAATTAGCTACCGCAAATTTGAGGTAGCTAATTTTCATGGGTAGCTAAAAAATTTACGATACCGGTCCGCACGGTGGACCATAGATCCTATCAAACTCCGGACAGTTACCAGCTCCGGTCCGCACACTACCCTCCACCCAAACTCCGGACAGTTTTCGTATCCGCTACCGAACATGGTTCATCCGCTGGAGGGTAGTGTGCGAACCAAACTCTGGACAGTTACCAGCTCCGGTCCGCACACTACCCTCCACAGGTTACTGATGGTGGGTCAAAACCCATTCCAGACATTGAAGTAGACAAAACAAGCCTTATTTTTGGGGAATCTCTATCTAAATCAGCTAATGTAGCCTTCATAACATCATCATCCTGATTAGCATATACTGCTGAATAACAGGATTCAGTAATTTGTTGTTCACCAAATAAAGATCTCAAAAACATTATTGCACAGCTCATATAAAACATAGGAATATTTATTATTGTCACTGGGTAATTTTCAGGATTTGATTTCAAATCTAAGCATTCCTGCTTAAACACATCTTCATATACAAACATTACATCATTCGATCTAACCTTTTTTTTTTTTCTAAAAATATGTTCGTTCTGTCTGGAGTAATACTAATTAACTTGGGAAATTTTAATCCTAGTTTCTCAGGTAAGGTTTTTACCTGGTCCCTTGTCAAGGTGCCACTCATTGCAACAAATCTGGCTTGTTCGAATATAGCTGGCAACTCTTTTAGCTTGTTATAATCTGGCCGGAAATCTGTGTGCCTGAAAAGGTATAAAAATTTACAATTGAAGTATTTATCAAATCTTGATTTTTTTTCTTCTTTATCAATTGCATTTGTTTAAATGCACACATTCTTTGTCAATGTTTAAAATTGAATAAGTTGGAATCAGATGAAGGGTTATATAATCAACAGCATGATTTATAGATAAACTATGTAATTATAATGAAAACAAATGAAATTAATATTATGTCATAATTATGTTCTTTTTGAAAATCAAATATTGTTCATTTATATTCTATTATTAAAACTGCTAGATTTATACATATAATATACATCTGTTAATATTCTTGAAATGTATGTAAATTGACTATATGCATTTAATTTAAAATAAGTGGTATTTTTCTTTTCGTATTTGAATAAAATTGCTAACGTTTTTAATATCATATCTGTAATCTATAATCTGTAATCAACTTTTTAATAGATATACCATTCATTGCAAAAGCATACCACATCAAAAAGTAACAGTTCAAGGAGGTAATACAATGTACAAAGTGCACTAGCTGAAAAAAAGGTAAAAGAACAGAAACAGTTCTTGTGAAAAAAGTTGTATTCACAAATGTAATTCAGATATAAAACTACATGATGGAAACATGACTTGTTTTAATATTTTACATCAATTCCATACATATATTCAACATATAACAGCTATTATGAAAAGTAATATCATGCTCATTAGAACATCCTTTATTACTAACTTACATCAAAGACAGATGTTAATTATAACTAATACAGCCATATGTACATGTATCAGGCAGGAATTTACTTCTCAGAGCAATATCACATCAAAGGTGAATATGGAAGGAAGGTTTTGCTTTAGGTGCAAGATGCAATATAAGGTCCATATTGAGCAAAACATTTCAGGTGTTATATTCTTTTTTTTTATCCAAATTAACCCAATATACCCTGATAGTTAGTATTGAATACATTACACTGAGAATACAAAATAATAAACATTTTATTCTAATGCAACTGTTATATCAAATTATATGAATTTTCATGATTGACTACTGCTTACCTTCAAATACACAGTTGACATGTCATAACTAAGGGTCCTACTTTAAATTTTGTATTGCATTAGAATAATAAGTAATCATGGGCAAGACAAGTGCATGTCAGAAAATGTTCAACTTTGACTTGTTTTATAATCACAAATCCAATGTTTAATGGATCATTTTCTCAATTATGAAAGTGTGTATGGGTGTGTCGTCTATAAATTGGATTGCATGGCTTTTGAACT
Organism: Bathymodiolus brooksi; assembly: GCA_963680875.1. Taxonomy (NCBI): domain Eukaryota; kingdom Metazoa; phylum Mollusca; class Bivalvia; order Mytilida; family Modiolidae; genus Bathymodiolus; species Bathymodiolus brooksi. The sequence goes on along the minus strand of OY804581.1, from coordinate 101,595,508 downwards.
TGAAGATAATCCACCAGACAAAATCATATTGTCATTACTACAAGTCAGATTATGTTAAAACAGAAAATAATTTTTTACTAAAAAGTCATCATTTTCTAACCGGAACATGTCTTACTCATGACTGATAACAGTAGTGTTATTTGAAGAGTTACATGCATCAATTGGGGATTTGACAGTGGTAAATGCAATTTTACTTGTGACATTGTTTTACAGGCTCTGCTCCAGTAAAATTGCATTTCCCACTGTCAAATCCCCAAATGACACGGTTACCCACAACTTTTCAAATACAAAACCTATATTCCTTAAATATAGAAACAGTACCTAATTTTGTAAATGAAGCATTGAATTCAATTGTACTAACCACTTATCAAATACATGGCACTCATCAATGAACACCCCTTTTACAAGATTTGAAAAGGAAAAACTGTTAATTAAAATTCTTCCTTTCTCCGACGAAAACAGTGACTCTGGATGACAAAATACTACACAGAAATTTCCATCAATAACATTTTGAATGCTGCATGTACACTGATCAATACACATATTGCATTTCACTAAACCATTCATGTTGACTCTACAGGTTGGAATACATCTATTAAAATACTTAGTATATACATGTATATATATCAGTCAGGGTTAATTTACTGTATTTTAGTTCTCTATTCTCTAAGCAGCCAGACACATCACAAGTTTGCCTGAAGTTAACGAGTTTTTGTTTATACACCCTAATCCCAATGTTTGCACTTGTTTATACAAAAAGTACACTATTCCCACTTGAAATTTTAGATTTCTTTAATGAATTTTTAAAAAGTGGGATTAGGTGGAATGAACCGTTGGATTACCTAACAACTCATACAAGTCTATCACCAATACAGCATGGGTGCGCGCCCGGCTTTGTAAATTACAAAAAGGGTGCACTCAACTCGCAGCCGCAAGTGATAAGTTTACCAGTTCTTGGCAGTTGCTTGCCCATGGTCGGTGGTTCTCTCCAGCTTCTTCCACCACTAAAACTCCTAGACACAGTTTTGGTTATATTAAGCTATATTTTGGGGTGTTTGCAAAATTAATTGATATCAACATCTCATGATCTGTACCAAATTTCATTAGGATTGATGGTTGGTTTATAGGGGTGTCTAATTAGTCTACATCGTGTTTGCCCATAGAATGATGAGGGGTTGGTCACTTTGACAATTAATTATGGGAATCATTGCCATATTCTTCATAAAAAAAGATAGATAATCTGATAGACAAGATGTTATTTAACACCCTTCTAGTTTTAAAAATCCACTATAAAATCAATTACATTGAAAAAGCTAAAATACTGTACTTTCTTAATCTGGTTTACTTTTTAAATTTGGTTGAAAATCATGTGCTTTATTGAACTTTGACCGACTTTATGTGACGTCATACGACGCCATTTGGAAAAGGGAGGGTAAGCAAATTTGGGTCAGTATGTAATTATTATCGATCTTTTTTTCCATGGAACTTTACACATGTGAGCAAGAATAGATGAGGAACATAATTAAAAAGAAAAAAATGTTTACTTTTCAAACATGAAAAAAATAATCAAACATTATCCAATGACTGACCGACTTATTGTCAGACGAGGATACATATTGACCTGCTGTTGAACAAACCCAGGACAAAACATGGGTTTTAAGTTAAATATATATTTAATCATAATTTTTTAACATCATAAGATGTAAAACATTTTCAAATACAATCTACTATTCTGGTGTATTAATCCCTACGAAATCAGGAAAATTTTGGCCAAGCCGATGGCAGTGATTGTATCCAGCGGGAGATGAACCATGTTCGGTAGCGGATACGAAAACTGTCCGGAGTTTGGAGTTTGCCCTCCACCAGCGGATGAACCATGTTCGGTAGCGGATACGAAAACTGTCCGGAGTTTGAGATCCTATGGCGGCTAGCCAGATCCGGCAATTTTTACCGTATTTGATTTCTTTTATTAGTTTTGTGGAACTCTCTAATATTTGAGATTTATTTTAGTTCTCTCGGCGGGAAAAACCAAATAGATCGGTCGGTAGATTTATCCATTTGATTAAAAACCCAAAGAATACGGAAAGATGGCAGAAATATCAGCTAAATCTGTATCTGATGTACACGGAATCATACAGAACTATGAAATTGAGAATAATTCCAAGTTCAGAGTAGTTAAAAAGGACGTAAATTTCGGAAATGATGGAAAAGGTATACTGACTACTGTGCATGCACATCCAGATATAATGAGTAACATTCAGGGGTTGAAATAATCTACCACACTAGCCCAGGGCTTTCCACTAGTATGCCCCTACTAGCACCAGATGGGAATCTACTAGCCCAGGGCTGGTCAAACATCTTTAAATACTTATATAAATACATTTGCATACCTGGATCTGTGTGACTAATTTTAACTTTTAAGTCTAGACTTCTTTTGTTGTCTCACATTTATATTAATAAACATGACTTATACTACCCTTGTGCAATTTAAGTTTCACAGACACAAAACCCCTGGAGGTCTTCCGACAGGCACTGGCCAGCACCACCATCGCTCCATAGACTCCTGTTTTTAATTGTAAATACTGGACATTTTATGTGTACATAGAGAGGGAGGCAGCTTTATTGTGTCACAGCAGTGTGATTGAATATGCTCAAGTACACTTGCAGAAGAAGATTAAGATTAACGAATTACCAATGGACATTTATTGTGTCATCTTCAAAAAAGGCAGTGTAGTCTCCTCCCTCCCCCTTTAAATCTGTGATTTTTAACTAATCAAATATGTTTTATTGTTATTTTCATATCCGACTTTAAATACAACTTTGCTTACTTTAATATGAGTCAGGTGGTACCTACGAAATCAGGAAAATTTTATTAATGCCATTGTTCATTTATTTTTGAAATTAAATAAATTAATATATCAGTATTATAAGAAAATAAACAACTTTGTTGCATAAATAAGCTTAAATTTTCCAAAAACATGATTTAGGACAGATCAAGACCTTTGAGAAATAGTACAGTTTAAAAAAAAAATGTTTAATTTTGTATCTAAGACAAAAAGATGTAAATATAATTTTGGTTGTGTATAGAAGATGTTTAAATTTGCTTGTTTGTTTTAATTGTGTATAGGTGACTTTCCATAAACTACCAGATATATTGTATTCTTTTTCATTTTGTTTGATTTAAAGGAGTAGGTATAATAAGGGCAGAAATTGGCCTAAAAAATAGACAAATTATAAATGAAATGTATAGCTTTCGTTGTTTCTTGATTTTATAAGACCTTTACCCCAACTACTATTTTGGTAAAAAAGAATTTCCATATTTGCACGTGCGATGACGTCACACTAGTCAATGAAAAGTCTATCGTTTCGTGAAAATATATGAAATCTGACAAGAAATGTGTATTTAATGTCAATTTTCAGTATAACCACAAGTAGGTACCAACGGCATATTTTAGTATGATGTTTAATATACATAAACACATATCTCATTTAATTTTTGTGTTGGTACCCGAGTGTGGAGAGTATGAAATCTGTAATTAAAAAAATAATTTTGAGGTCGATTTCTCGTGAACAGCCATATTTTAGTGATCGTGTTCAATGTAATTGGATAAAATGTACATCGATTTTTAACCTAATCCAAAATAAAATTTATATTGTAGTGGAATCAGTTAATGGCAAGCTAAAATGTTGGAAATATTTGGCCAATATAATACCAAATAGCCAAATTCCCTACATAGGTGAATATGTTTCATTGGTATCTGCCATCGTAAATAAGTATTGTAAGCCACTGAATCCTAGCAGGGTAGATGGTGAACTAACTGGTTGTAAAATGTTGTATCTATCAACACAAAACAATTGCCTTAAAGAAAGGATTGAACGAGACCATCTGGAAAGACGACCGTCCAACTGGTTATCAGTTAGTTCCGCGGGAGACTGTTTTAATGATTTCCCCAAACTTCAGGAGGATGACCTTCGTCAGCTAACACTCGGAGTGTATCAACTCAAATTAGCAAAGTCGTATTCAGTCGAGCATCTAAATACTGATGGCTCTTATGAAATGTTTGTAAATAAGCAGGATGAAGGGTTACTTATGGGAAAGATTCAAAGCGTCATGTATCAAGTAGATCACATAAGCTTTGGATTGAATATGATGATGTAATGGTCAAAGGTTGGTATTGCCAGTGTCGGTCCGGTGCTCGGGTGGTAGATACATGCGCCCATGTTGCTTCAGTTGTGTGGTTCCTGGGATGTGCTCGTCACAGGGATATTGACTTTAATGTCTCAGTTGACTGGAGTGCATATCTCACTGATGCAAAAGATTTATCTGAACCCCAGTTAATTGACGATGACAATGAAGTGTCTACTGAAGAATAAAATCCACATGTGACATTGGCTTTTTCGATAATCATTAATATTATACTTTACGTCCTTTTTACACTATTTGTCTTTGTCAGCAAGCCGGTCCAATATATTGCGTCGGTGAGATATGCACTCCAGTCAATCCAAAGCTTATGTGTTCTACTTGATAGTTATAGTGCTTAACACCACTTTCGACACTATTTCAGTTATATCGTGGTGGTCAGTTTTATTGGTGGAGAAAACGGGGAGTACCCAGAGATAACCACCTAACTGTAGCAAGTCACTGACCAACTTTATCACATGATGTTTTATTGAATGCACCTTGCCATGAGCTGGATTCGAAAAACTTCAATGGTGATAGGCACTGATTGCATAGGTAGTTGTAAATCCAACTACCATACGATCACAACCATGACGGCCCCCTTCATTCAAAGCTAATCTAATTTAAGGCCATTGACTCTTCTTTTTAGAACTAATATTATACATATGACAACTAGGGCTATTTTGCTAAGAAGATTTACGGCTTCTATTTACCATGCATCGTCGGTAAAAATATTTCCCCTATATCGTGGCGGAAACCACAGTACATATGACAACTATGACTATTTTGCTAAGAAGATTTACGGCTTCTATTTACCCCGATGGGTCAACTGGCAGAGCAATCTTTGCAGTCATGTGATCATATTAGAACAGGTCAAAGCACTGACAAACTTTATCACATAATGTTGTATCGAGTACACCTCGATTGAGCGGAATTCGAACACACAACGTTAGTAGTGATAGTCACTGATTACATAGATAGTTGTAAATCAAACTACCATACGATGACGAACACGGCGGCCTCTTTCCGTTTTTATATTTCATAAACAAAGAAGTTGTCTGACATGTTAACTACATTAAGCTAACATGAAATACAAAAAATGTGCTTGAAATTAAACTTCGATATTGATATTTAGATTTCCATTTTTTTCTATGTACATGTATCTGTCATTTCAGTGATTATTTTAATACATTTGTATTTGTATTAAAGATGTCCATACAATGCATTAATGATATATGGTAGAGTCACGTTAGTCCATTAATGATATATAGTAGAGTCACGTTAGACCATTAATGATAAATGGTAGAGTCACGTTAGTCCGTTAATGATATATGGTAGAGTCACATTAATCCATTAATGATATATGGTAGAGTCACGTTAGTCCATTAATGATATATGGTAGAGTCACATTAGTCCATTAATGATATTTGGTAGAGTCACGTTAGTCCATTAATGATATATGGTAGAGTCACGTTAGTCCATTAATGATATATAGTAGTCACGTCAGTCCATTAATGATATATGGTAGAGTCACGTTAGTCCATTAATGATATATGGTAGAGTCACGTTAGTCCATTAATGATATATAGCAGTCACGTCAGTCCATTAATGATATATGGTATGGTCACATTAGTCCATTAATGAGTCACGTGAGTCCATTAATGATATATGGTAGAGTCACGTTAGTCCATTAATGAGTCACGTGAGTCCATTAATGATATATAGTATAGTCACATTAGTCCATTAATGAGTCACGTGAGTCCATTAATGATATTTGGTAGAGTCACGTTAGTCCATTAATGATATATGGTAAAGTCACATCAGTCCATTAATGATATATGGTATGGTCACATTAGTCCATTAATGAGTCCCGTTAGTCCATTAATGATATATGGTAGAGTCACATTAGTCCATTAATGAGATATGGTAGAGTCACGTTAGTCCATTAATGATATATGGTAGAGTCACGTTAGTCCATTAATGATATATGGTAGAGTCACGTTAGTCCATTAATGATATATGGTAGAGTCACGTTAGTCCATTAATGATATATAGTATGGTCACATTAGTCCATTAATGAGTCACGTTAGTCCATTAATGATATTTGGTAGAGTCACGTTAGTCCATTAATGATATATGGTAGAGTCACATTAGTGCATTAATGAGATATGGTAGAGTCACGTTAGTCCATTAATGAGTCACGTTAGTCCATTAATGATATATGGTATGGTCACATTAGTCCATTAATGAGTCACGTTAGTCCATTAAAGATATTTGGTAGAGTCACGTTAGTCCATTAATGATATATGGTAGAGTCACATTAGTCCATTAATGAGATATGGTAGAGTCATGCAGTGATTGGTTAGGATTTCATGATTTATTTGATTATTATTGTGTCTTTGCTTTTTAATGTTTGTATTTAAAATAAAATGAACTATGTACATGTATCATGATATTTTGTTTATAAATAAACATATTGTTTGGTGATCTATATATTTGCCCTATATATTCCACCTCCGGAACTCAGAAAATATACAGGGGAGAGGGGTTTATGGTCATGGTGTTTAAAGCCACTTTTAACCATGTTTCAGTTTTATAGTGTTTACAGCCACTTTTAAAAATATTTCAGTTTTATTGGTGGAGGAAACCGGAGTTTCGGAGAAAACTACCGACTTATCGCAAGTCCCTTGCAAACGTTGTATTGAGAACACCTTTCTTGAGCGGGATTTCAACTCACAACTGTAATGGGGATAGGCACTGATTGCATAGTTAGTTGCAAATCCAACTACCATTCGATCACGACGGCTCCGAAACTATGTAATACAGTTTCAATAAAACAAAAGTATACAATATACATGCAAAGAAATTGGAAAATAAAAGCTTCATTTTTGACTACCTTCTACTGATTTTGTCCCCCTGTTCAATTAGTCCATTAATGATATTTGGTAGAGTCACGTTAGTCCATTAATGATATATGGTAGAGTCACATTAGTCCATTAATGATATATGGTAGAGTCACGTTAGTCCATTAATGATATATAGTAGTCACGTCAGTCCATTAATGATATATGGTAGAGTCACGTTAGTCCATTAATGATATATGGTAGATTCACGTTAGTCCATTAATGATATATGGTAGAGTCACGTTAGTCCATTAATGATATATGGTAAAGTCACGTTAGTCCATTAATGATATATGGTAAGGTCACATTAGTCCATTAATGATATATGGTAGAGTCACGTTAGTCCATTAATGATATATGGTAGAGTCATGTTAGTCCATTAATGATATTTGGTAGAGTCACGTTAGTCCATTAATGATATATAGTAGTCACGTCAGTCCATTAATGATATATGGTAGAGTCACGTTAGTCCATTAATGATATATGGTAAAGTCACATTAGTCCATTAATGATATTTGGTAGAGTCACGTTAGTCTGTTAATGATATATGGTAAAGTCACATTAGTCCATTAATGATATATGGTATGGTCACATTAGTCCATTAATGAGTCCCGTTAGTCCATTAATGATATATGGTAGAGTCACATTAGTCCATTAATGAGATATGGTAGAGTCACGTTAGTCCATTAATGATATATGGTAGAGTCACATGAGTCCATTAATGATATATGGTAGAGTCACGTTAGTCCATTAATGATATATGGTAGAGTCACATTAGTCCATTAATGAGTCACGTTAGTCCATTAATGATATTTGGTAGAGTCACGTTAGTCCATTAATGATATATGGTTATATGTCCAATGAGCAGAATTTCAGATATTATTAGGATGAGAACAAGCTCAGCAATATATAAAACCTTCACGCATATAGAAATGAAGGAAGGGATTGATCAACAACTTTTAACTGCCACTGGAAAGGTAGGACAAACAATTTAGTCTATTGTGCCTGCTACTATGTGGTCACCTCTATTAAGCAGACACTTGTATTAAAAGGTCACCTTTTTTCTTGTCCTGTCATAGAAAAAGTCATAAGAATTGAACTTCTTTTAAGAGGTCACCTGTTTTATAAGGCGACTTTTTCCTTGTCCCAAAGGTGGCCTCTTAATACAGGTTTGACTGTATTTACTCTTTACTTGAATTCTAAAAAAGAGGTCTTTAACATGCAGGAAGTGTGGCATTCCACAAACACACTACACACTATGAGCCAGTCAGTCTGGTTTTTCGTATTATGATTTGACACCCCCATTTTTTTTTTTTGCACATTCCCGGTTTGATTCTAAAATAATATGTTTTAATACTTTTTCATACAAACTATTTGAATTTCCCTTATGACTGGCAAAATGGTACGAGGTCTAGTTAATGACATTGTCCCCCTGAGGAGTGACAACAAATAATCGCTCCAGGAGGCAGTGGAGCAGCGGGGTATGGTGAAAGCAAAAAATAGCTGCAAGAGCCCAACAAGATTACAAGCTAGCAAGGGCAATGGAAAGGACTTCCAGTATAATTTGTAAATAGTTGAACCTTGTAACAGAATTTGAGGCTAGTTTTATAGCAACAAGAAAATTCAGAAGTTGCTACATAATATTTTTTACAAATCACTGGATAAATACCTGGTACATATAATTAACACTGAACTTTGCATGAAAGGGGACATGTTTGCCAGCTTTAAACACCTGTTGAATGTATAACTTTAGAATCACTTGGAAAAGTTAACACAGATAAAAAATCCATTTTTCTTAAGACTCCAAGTTTATGTGTAAAAAAGCTGTACTAGTTAATGGGAGGTAACTCTAATTTCAAATTATTTTTTTGGGTCATATAAATTGGCATTTCAAGGATAATTTAGTGACTATCTTTTAAATTTCAGAACTGATTAAAATTTACATAGGACAGTTTGCATAAAAATAGAGGAAATGTGGAATTACAGGTTTTACGAGCACAGGCAAGCCTATCCACAGTGAGAGGGTCTATTATTGTGGGATTTAGACAATGAAGATAATGGTCAGGATAGTAGATTGATTGATTTTTGGTGTTTAATGCCACTTTCAGCAATATTTCAGCTATATCATGGCAACCAGTTTTAGTGGTGGAAGAAGCCGTAGTACTGTGAGAGAACCACCGACCATGGGCAAGCAACTGTTAAACTTTATCACTTGCGGCTGCAAGACGAGTGCACCCTTTTTGTAATTTACAAAGCCGGGTGCGAACCCACACCGTATTGGTGATAGACTTGTATGAGTTGTTAGGTAATCCAACCACCTAACTCATTGAGTCACGAGGGCACTTGGGATAGTAAAAAAGAAATTTAAAATGCACCAAATGTAGGTACATATCTCAACTGTATACTCTATAAAAAGAGCTAGAGAAAAGAAGACCAAGACTGTGTTGCACAAAACACAATTAAAGTTAATTTACTATTAAAAGCACTATTAAAGTTAATAGTGAATTATTTCTGTTGCACAAACGTCAACTTTCAGATATGATTTCTGGTTTTATTTTCTGTGATTAAAGTCAGAAACAGACTGAATAGCTTCTTCAGTAAATATGTAGATATAGCTATAGATGTAGATACTGTGACTGAGAAATGCTGATAGTCTCTTATGATCAGTTACATTCATATCTTTTCTTACTAGAGTTATTTCTTTATTCAAATAATTCTTATGAAAATTAGAGTTGTCTTTCTTTGTTAAAAAAATATCTCAGGGGGAAAAACTCACATCAGATATTGATATGAATGAATTTATAGTTCATGTTTATCCTATACAAAATGAGGAATTTTTATAGAGGATCTCCCATTTAACAAATTATTTGTAGCTTCAGCTAAACAGAATAGATTAGCAAATATAAAAGTATCTCAAAAAAGAATTTTCACTTACCACTGACATCTCCATGCAACTCTTTTTATCTTCCCCACCCTGCCCCTCCCCCAGTGACCCAAATGCAGCTCCTGGCATTTAGGTCGATCTCCCTTGTAAAACTACACCTGCGTGGTAGTTCAACTAAGGGGATCACGACACCCCGAATATAGGACCCCAGTGTAGCTGCGGACACCTGTTCCTTCCCCACTGCCCCCTAGTCAAGGTACACAGAGCATAGTACCCAAGGGACATGGCCACCAAATGCAACTCCTGACATTTGGTTATGCCTAAATGCACTCGGACATGGACGTTCATAGATGTGAACCCCAAACACACCAGGCTTAACTTTCTATGCTTTAGTTTGTCCAAGTCCAAATATTTCCACCTACCTGTTCATGAGAGATTAGTAATTGTCAGTTCAGGGTGTCCTCTGATTAGAGGTGGTTGCATCAAAACAGGTTTCAACTGTTCCTTTGTTACATGTCCTCCAAAGAGGTCATTGTGTTTGAACATGTCCTCTAAAAAGAGGTGGTTGTTTTAAAAGAGGTCATTCCATTAGAACATGTCCTCTGGCGAGAGGTGTTTGCATCACAAGCAAGTTGAATCATTCTCTTGATCGCAGTAATTATCAGATCTTGTTGTGTGACCTTTCAGTGCAGATAATTTGTGTGCCTATTACCAACCAGGATATACAATTTCTATCAGCTTTTCCTGTGTTTTTCTTTGCACTTTTGGTGTGGTTTATTGTTGTTGTGGGTACTAATATTGTCAACCATTACCGTTTTATACCCCTGATAGGAAATCCAGATAGGAATCACAAGCTCTGGAATATCGAATCAACCGAGAGATATATATCCAGGCACTGCTGGAATGTTGCTACATATAAATGGAAAGTTCACACTGGGAAAATTGAAATCATGTCTTTTGTTGTAGTTTTTTTAACTGCCCCTCACTCAATTTCGAGTCAAGTTATGAAGCAGACCTATCTGTATCTGTGGTATCCTTTATTTCAACCTCAATGGGATAAGTGTGATCAACAAATCACCAAACCTAGAATTAAGTTATGAAGCAGACCTATCTGTATCTGTGGTATCCTTTATTTCAACCTCAATGGGTTAAGTGTGATCAACAAATCACCAAACCTAGAATTATTTAGTGAAAGGACATCATCTATATAGTGAAACGTGAAATTAAAGGATCTGGCTATCTTCTTTTTGATTTTCATGAGAAGCCCCTGTAACCCTACCTAATTGTGCTCATCACAAACCAGGTTATGCAATTTCCATCAGTCTCTCTTGTGTATTTAGCACATTTCAAGTATGCACTACTACATTTCAAGTATGCCAGTAGTGTTGTGTGCTGTTGTGGTTATTTGTCATATAGTCAAATAATTAAAATAAAAAAAAGACATCACCAATTATATTTTATTTCCAATAATCCATACATTATATACATATTATTGTTGGAAGTTGAAAAAATGTAGGCATTTCCCATACAAAGGCAATTTACATCTTTGTTACAACATACTCAAAGAGAACAATAAGTCCCTCCAATCTGGTTCTATCGACCTCTAATATGGTCATGGTCATAAGCTAACTAGCAAAGCTTTAAGGAATTCCCATTTAATTCCTCCTACATTTCTTGTGTTTTCCTATATGGAGATTTGCATATCATTAAGAGCATTTTTGAAAGAGTTATTTCCCTTTTTGACATAAAAAATTACATAAAAAAGATTTGAAATGTAGGAGGAATTAAATGGGAATTCCTTAAAACTTTGCTAGCTATTACTATGAGAAAATAATGTTAACTTCAAGCTATCAGAGGAAATGATGAGTTCATTAATAACAAGGTTCAACTGTATAAAAATTAACACATTGATCAAGACAAAAATATTGTGCATGTGAAAAAATTATTTGTGTAACAATCAATTACAAAAATCTAGATAACAGGTTCTACTTGTAACAACATACAAGTATTTCAAAGTGATACTAACATAAAAAAACTGTTTTCAAAATGGCCACAAATCTGCCATCTTGTTTTTTTTTTAAAGAAAAAAATGCACTTCCTACTAAAATATCACCTTATGATCTCAAACCACATCCCATTTACAGGGTAGGGGCCGTCGTGGGATTTACTACTACATGTGCAATCTGTGGCCATCACCACTAACGTTGTGATTTCTAACCCCGTTCATGACGAGGTGTACTCGATAAAGATTGTCAGTGACTTGCGACAGGTCGGTGGTTTTCTCCACCAACAGAACTGACCGCCATGATATAACTGAAATATTGCTGAAAGGGACATTCAACACCATAAAACCAAACCATCCATTTACAGATGGCCAAATACAGAAAATCTTAATAAAATGTCATCAAAATGGCCACCATGCAGCCATATTGACTTTTCAAGAAAATATATTGTATGCATCAGCCCTTCATTAAACACTACTTCACTACAAATTATAAGCTCATGATCTCAAACCATCTATAAATTACAGGTGGATCATACCAAAACATCAATATGGTTGCCGTTCAACCATCTTGAATTGCTCATTTCGATTTCAACCAACTTACAGTAATGGGTGGTAATATACAAAAACATTAATAAAAGGCTGCTCAGCCACTTTGATCTTTTCAACAACAACAAAATTGTCAGGCATCACCCTTTCATATTGTACTACTTAACTACAAAAGATCAGCTTCTAATTTCAATTAGTTATAACTAAACAATGCCCAATTAAAATTATATGTTTGTTGCATCTTTATCTATTTCTTTTGAGATACACCAACATCTAACAACATTCTGTGTGAGGTCATGTCAGGTAACCATGGTGATACACCAACATCTAACAACATTCTGTGTCATGTCAGGTAATCTTTCTTTCACCTTTCAATCATATACAACAATTAAATATATCAACAAACAAGACAACCCTTCTCAGTGACTGAGTGTTGTTGGTTTTAATACATAAAGATTTGGTACACTGGTTGCTGATTGGTTGGCTTAAAATGTGACACCTAACATGACCCATTATTGGATGTTTTTAGATATATATAGCTCCAAAAAATTTCTGAAAAGAAACCATCTAATTTTAATTGTACTACACCAGTCAATCATGAATAACTTCATTGAATGGTCACGTTTAACTTTTTTACTTCTACAACTGAACAAGTTGATTATATAAGCTATAAACATTTATTTACAAAAGGACTAAACATAAAACTGGATTAGTGTTGATATAAAGAAACTGCCCTTCCCAACACAAAAATACAATTCTACAGAAAAATCAAAAGCACGATTAAGAAGAATGATATTAGAAGTGTTCCCACATATCACACTATGATGTCCGATGCAATTACAGAAGTACAATATGGGACTGTCGAGGTCGCAATTATATGGTAGTATAAATGTATAGCTCATTGATGCAACACATCAAATAAACCGTTAAGCTGCTTTAGCAAATTTTAACTGAAAACAGGATGGATAGGGCATAATGCATGAGAGAAAAAAAGAAAATCAGTGCAAAAGAACAAGGTTTTTATATTTATTGCTGTTCTTCATCTTGGTGAAACTGGAAGTTTGACAAAATTAAACTTATCAAAAGGTATGACTTTTACATTACAGTGTGAAGTATACATGTACAGTAAAACATCACAGAGACTGCACAATTTTTTTCAAGAAATGCATATTGTTTAGTTACTAATAAAAGAATATGCAGGATTGAAAAAGTGGATTGAGAAATGAGTGGTTCTCAAGCTACTGATGTTTGACAATACTAACCAAATGATGGTGGTGGTGTCCTAGGTTTTGCAATAGCATGTGTTCCCTTCTTAGGGTAGCAGGTGTTGAAGCATTGCTGTCCATCTTTAGTTGTTGCTTGGTCTCTGTTGCAGTTCTCGTTGTAATGAAGTGCAGCTATTCCTAACCTGCAAAAATCAAATCAGTTTGAAAAAAAATATACAAATATTTACATTTGATTTGTTACAAAATAAAACCACCACATTTTACTTTTTGGATGCAAACACTTTTTCTTATGAATAAACAATATTATAAGCTACATGTTCAAAAGGTTACATCAGTATACATTGCACTTTTCTGTTTGGTAAAGAATTTCACACTTGTATTTTTTTCTTCGAGTTTGCTTGTTCATTTTTCCTCTTCATCATGTTTATATGAATGTTTTTTTTTTATATTTGCACTGTAACATACAGTGGTGTATTTTCAGTTGTCAAATCTGAGTTAAAAATAGTATTGTTATTTGTTTACATTTGGTAAAGGTCAGAATCTGGACCGTACGTACATTTGTACGTGTGTGGAGAACGTATATACTTGTAATTTATGAAACTGGAAAGAAATTATAACACTTGTATACTATGCATAAAATTTAAACGAGATTACAACATGCAAAACTTGATGTATACGCCCCGTGATCGTCTGTTTGTAGTAAACTGGGAAAAAGGGGGGAGCATGACTTGCACTCTAATATCATTAATTATTATCGATATTCTCGACTAGCCTTTACACATGTGTAATGTTAAAAATCACATACCTCGGCCTTTTGACACTTCTGTAGTGCTCCCCTGCGAATGTGTAGGTGTTGAACAACTGGAGTTTCGCCATTTTTTTTCTCCGGGTCAGGTGATGCTAGGGGCACATTTGGGGCTGCATCTGGCTTCAGTCGTCGCTTGAAGGTTCCATCAACACCAAGTTCCATCATTCTCAAAGGATCCATTTAAAAGCAGTCACGGGTGAAGTGGGTGGAGCACAATCTGGAACCTGATGTTGGATCGAAATTCCATCGTCCACAGTAATGGATCCAGGCTTTTCTCAGCTGGCCGTCCCTTGGGAACGAGAAAACTCAGTCCATTGCCTTTGGTTCCTCTGTTGTTGCACCCAAACGCTGCACAGGACACCATTTGGAACTTCTAGCTATTTCATCCACGTGGATGTTTGTTTTGCTTTGCTATTCACGGCTTTGTAATGCAAATTTCGTATCGATATCAATCGGCTGATTTAGAAATAGATGACTGGCGCATGTGACGTCACGAGTGGTTCAGCCTCGTTATCACACTCAAAATCTGCATAATTTCTAGATCAGCAAAAAGGGCGATAAAAGGGGTGTTTATCCCTTTGTACGTATCGTTAATCACATGAAAGTGAAAAAGTAATTATTTTTACAGCATTTTGGAAGTATTTCACAAAGTTTTGTGAAAAATAAAAAATCGTGTCATTTGTCCTTTAACAAGCATTCTGTGAGTTTTGTTAAAGTGATACATTTTCCCTACATGCACAGCTATGCATCATATCTGAAGAGCATACATTATCAATGATTTGTCAATTTTTCCTTTTGATCTTTAAACAGAATAATATACAATTATAGCCTTTGTATGAGGTCAATACATGTTTTTATCGACCGTATGAAAGTATATTGACAGAGGATGAAGTCCAAGGTCGATATCCTTTCATGGGTCGATAATTTTGTTTTATTATACATCATTAATATATATTGCTTAATACGTGTTTCTTATTGTTTTTTTATTTGATCATGTGACCTGCGATTATCTTGACATAGCAATATTGACGTCATTCAAAAACATAATGGAAGTTTTCATCGCTTGAATTTCAAAAAGCATGATTTGTCATGCTCTGATCGCTATCATGGGTTCAGTTCAAGTTCTATCAAAATAGACTAAAATTGGTATCTGATGGTTCTCCAATAAACTTGCAACATTAAGAGAAAAGAGTTATAATAAAACAATTAATTACTGTTTGTGAGGTCAATAGCAGAAAATGAGGACCCTTGACCTACGACTCTTGGTGACCTGACCTGACATGACCTGACCCAGGCCAACAACCTGTCAGGTCAGGTCATGTCACCTAGAGTTACATTTCCTATTCATATTCAGCAAAAATCTAGAAATTCCCAGATCACCAATACAAGATTTGTAAATAAAGCTGTACCTCAAACTGCTGTAATGCGACTGTTTTATCTACCAATTCTTTTTCTAAAACCAGTATCCTATCACTCAGTCTGTCTATTTCCTGGATTGTGCTACTATTTACTTTTCCTTTCCTTTTCTTTTTCAACTCTGATATTAAAAACAAACAAACAAATAAATAAAGAAAAAGTTGGTAGAATCTACAGATGCTGCAATTTTATGTACATATTTGACATAAAATATTGTACATATATCTGTGTAACACATTAGTGGTGTAGTACTTAGCATGTTCACGTTGAGTGTGGTGGGTTATGTGTTTGAGCCTGTAGTACTTAGCATGTTCACGTTGAGTGTGGTGGGTTATGTGTTTGAGCCTGTAGTACTTAGCATGTTCACGTTGAGTGTGGTGGGTTATGTGTTTGAGCCTGTAGTACTTAGCATGTTCACGTTGAGTGTGGTGGGTTATGTGTTTGAGCCTGTAGTACTTAGCATGTTCACGTTGAGTGTGGTGGGTTATGTGTTTGAGCCTGTAGTACTTAGCATGTTCACGTTGAGTGTGGTGGGTTATGTGTTTGAGCCTGTAGTACTTAGCATGTTCACGTTGAGTGTGGTGGGTTATGTGTTTGAGCCTGTAGTACTTAGAATGTTCACGTTGAGTGTGGTGGGTTATGTGTTTGAGCCTGTAGTACTTAGCATGTTCATGTTGAGTGTGGTGGGTTATGTGTTTGAGCCTGTAGTACTTAGCATGTTCATGTTGAGTGTGGTGGGTTATGTGTTTGAGCCTGTAGTACTTAGCATGTTCACGTTGAGTGTGGTGGGTTATGTGTTTGAGCCTGTAGTACTTAGCATGTTCATGTTGAGTGTGGTGGGTTATGTGTTTGAGCCTGTAGTACTTAGCATGTTCACGTTGAGTGTGGTGGGTTATGTGTTTGAGCCTGTAGTACTTAGAATGTTCACGTTGAGTGTGGTGGGTTATGTGCTTGAGCCCCTGTCGGGTCAAACCAAAGACTATAAAATTGGTATTTGTTGTTTCTCCCTCCGCTAAACATGCAGCATTAAGGAGAAAGAGCAAAGACTAGTTTCCTCGGAATCGGGATAATGTGTCCAAGTGGAGCGACACATCTACACGCTGAATGTTGTTTCAGTGTGCGAGCACTGAAAAAATCCAGCTAAGCCTGTTGATCCAGTACAAAGAAGATATCATCATCATCTCATCGAATGTAACTTGTTTTCGCCATGATATAGTTAAAAAATTGCTGAGTTGGCATTAAATAACAATCACTCACTCGTATATCAGTGTTGCAAAAGCTATTATTATTTATCATAGTAAAATACATTATACATAGATATCTGTTAATATAATATAATTCATGACAAATATTTGGGAAATTATTTACATTTTTAAGCTATCTGATTGAATAACATCTCTCACTTGCCCCATTTTACTGATGTCATGAGGCGCTGTCATGGTCGTGATCGAATAGTAGTTGGATTTACAACTACCTATGCAATCAGTGCCTATCACCACTGATGTGAGTTCGAATCTCAATTAGGGCAAGGTGTACAAAATTATCCTATAAAGTTTGTCAGTGACTTTCGACAGGTCGGTGGTTTTCTCCGGGTCCTCTGGTTTCCTCCATCAATAAAACTGCCCGCCACGATATAACTGTAACAGTGTTCGAAATTCCCGGTCGTCCAATCGTCAATGACGACCAAAAACGATTACGGACGACCTGAATTTGTAACAAAGTTGTCGGAGCGACGACCTGAAATTTTCTTTTATGCTGATGCTGATATTTATTCTTTTCAAGTTTTGTGAGTAGATTTTCCTAAATTACCCCTTAAAATGGTTATAAATATAAAACTCTTCAAATAAACTTTGGCATTGTTGATATTTGACCGGAATCTAATACCGATGCTGTTTCCGGTTATTACTCGTATTTTATCAATTTCCGTTTCTCAAACATGTAGAAGCTTGTGACCGGGGCGAAGGGCCCCCGGCCGTTAGGACCACCTCGCTTGGATTGGACAACCAAACAATTTCTTGGACAACCTAAATTTTGATTTAGGTTGTCCAAATGACTACTAAATATTTTTGGTAGTTTCTAACACTGCTGTAATATTGTTGTAAGTGGCATTAAACACCATCAAACAAAATAACAAACAAACTGATGTCACGGCATGGACGATCTGAAGAAACCCCATTATGAATCACATATATGCGAGTGAACCTAGAGAAGATTTTTTTTTATTTCTGAGCATCTAATCTACCACATCATATAGTATTTAATTAATAACCATCAACATGCATAATTCAATTTTCACATATAAATAAAATTAACAAACATAATGAGCATAACTAATCAGTGATAATTTATTCTCAATGTTCTAACCTTCAGCTTGGTTGGTTCTGACAACTTCATTATATGTATATTTATATACATCAGAATAAATATTTTCTGGTTTCCCAATCCTAACCAGATTAAAGCCTGAATGTTTGCCTGAAAAACAAATACACATAGTTCAAATTTTCATTTATTCACTAACCAGACAATTCATACTCAGTCTTTGACTTAATTTTTTTCACCTACTTGCACGAAAGCCAAATTTAGAAAAATATTTCTATTTATTCAAACAAATTCTTTCATAATTTTCACTTTTCAGAATCCAGTTTTACTTGTCCCGGGCTTCGGGCAAGTGGGTTAGCGCGAAGACTGCATACTATAGTCCACTTGACTTCTATAAATGTCCAGAAAGAAATTCTTAAAAATCCATTTTACAAATCAATAATTTTTTTCTAAATGTATACGATATATACAAACTCTGACAAAATTTATTTCAAAATTTTTGGTTCATTATTAAACTAGAGGCTCAGTGTGTCGCTCACCTTACATTCTGCTTTGAGGAAACTTAATACAGAACCTCCCATAAGTTTTGGTCCATTTGGCCAAGCGGTTTCAGAGGAGAAGATTTTTTTAAATCGGCTATTCAGAAACAAGAATTGCCTATGGTGGCCATGTTTGTTAATGGATCGGGACAAAATGAACAATCTTTAGAGAGGACCTTCCATAGATGTTTCCTACCAGGTTTCACTTCATTTTTTTTTTTTTTTTTTTTTTATTTTTTTTTTCCTATAGTCAGGATTTTATAAATTCCCTTACATCACCACCTGACTAGGGTGTGACAGCAGTTTTCAAAAATAAGTTTTGTGACTACATTGGTTTTACATTTTGATAAACAAAATAAAGAAATAATAATATATAATAGTAATAAACACTTTCATTCATCTTTCACACACACTCTCTTACCATTTTGCTTTTCTAAAATATTTGATTGCTCCTGACATTTTGTACTTAATCAAAAAAGCTGAAAAAAGAATCTCATCACTATATGAATCAAACAAACAAAAAATATTATGATTAGTTGAAAATATATTGTAAGGGGGTCCACATTTTTTCAAATGCTAAAATGGTATTGTTTTTCTTTGATATATATTGTTCAAGTGAACGGTACCACATAATTTTATGTTTAAATTCTACAATATTTAGCCTTTGTTCA
Source organism: Bathymodiolus brooksi (assembly GCA_963680875.1). Lineage (NCBI taxonomy): Eukaryota > Metazoa > Mollusca > Bivalvia > Mytilida > Modiolidae > Bathymodiolus > Bathymodiolus brooksi. The sequence continues at coordinate 101,576,011 of OY804581.1, read as the reverse complement.
TTGAGTTTGCACTTGAAGATGTAATTTTTTGCAATAATTGAAATCAAATTAACAAGAAGATCCCCTGACTCAAAACCAAAGAAATATTCTTTTTTGTCAAAAATCAAATTCTTGTAATATTGTTTTAATTGTTTTGACAAAGATTTGAGAAAAATTTGTGTCACAGGACAGTCAAAGAATAGATGTTCAATAGTTTCATCATGAATTTTGCAAAATGTACATAAATTAGTATTCTTGAGCTTTATTTTATGTAAAAAGGAATTGGTAGGAATGATCCTGTGTAACAATTTAAATTGAAAATTTTGAAGATATGAGTTTCTACAAGATTTTTTTAAAATAATAAAATATTTTGACCAATTTGTTATTTCACAATTAAGAAGTTTTTCCCATTTGGAAAATTTTTCTGTTGGTAAAGAAATGATTGCATTCACAAGACCTTTATAAACAAACCTAACATTTTTACTATGAACTATTCTTTCTAAATAGGCATCCGTTTTACTAAGTATGTCGAAATTTACATTTACACAGTTTTCCTTCAGATGATCTTTGATGTACTTGGGAACATTTGACACCAGACTATAGTACTTCAAAAAATTATTGGTATTCAGTTTATTTCTAGTCTGTTCAAAAGTATAAAAATTACCAGAATGTGGGTCAATAAGATCACATAAATACTGCACATTATGTTCTATCCATCTAATATAATAATTTAAATCAGTTATGGGTACAAAATTAAGGATATCAAGAGACAATAGTTCATTAGTATTCATCTTTGTATAAGGTTTTGCAAAATGATAGCTAGACAGAACATCTTTCCAAAAAGGATTTGTAAGCTTCATAGCAACTTCCTTTAGCTTTTCTTTCTGAAAAGTTAAAATTCTTTCACCGCCATAGCTTTGAAGATTGAATAATAATACTTTTTGCCAATCACCATCTAAATTGGAAAATAATCGTTTAATCCAACCTACTTTCAGATAAATATTAAATGATTGAAGATCTATCATTTTCAAACCCCCCTGATATATATCACCGATTAAAGTACTTCGCTTTATCTTATCTGACTTCCCGTTCCATATGAATTTATAAAAAAGTGAATTTAAATCATTTATTTTTGTCTGAGGTAAATTTGGTAGAGATGTCAGTAAATGAATTAGCTTTGGTAGTGCAAGAGTTTTTATAACTGTAATTTTACCAAGTAATGTCAGTTTTCTATGCTGCCAACTTTTTAGTATTGCCTTAACCTCCTTGATTTTTTTGGTAAAATTTATATCTGTAATACAGTTTAAATCAAGTGAAAAATCAATTCCCAAAACCTTAAAGTTTTCATGAGACCAATTTAGTTTCATATTTGGACAAATAATTTGATCTGAATACTTCTTGTTTCCAACCCACACAGCTTTTGTTTTGGATGAATTCATTTTTAAACCAGACACCTTGTAAAAAGATTCAAAACATTCAAGAGCCTCCCTCAATGAATTTTCACTCCCATCTAGAATAAGAAAGGTATCATCAGCATACAAACTTATGAGAGATTCAACTTCATTGATAATAATACCATGAATGTCTTGGTTGGCCTTCAATTTTAATGAAAGCAGCTCCACGCCGATTATAAACAAATAAGGTGAAAGCGGATCACCTTGTCGACAGCCTCTTTCTAGAGAAAAAAAATTTGACATGTGACCATTATTTATAACACAACTTTTGGCTTTTGAATAGAATAGTTCAAACCATTTACAAACAGATGGTCCAAAATTAAAACTTGAGAGGGCTTTTTTCAAAAATTTCCATTCAACTGAATCAAATGCTTTCTCGAAATCTACAAGAAGCAAAAGACCGGTTTTGTTATGTTGTTCAAGATAATGCATCAAATCATACAACAGTCTTGTATTTTCCCCAATAAATCTTCCTTTTATAAAACCTTTTTGTGTATCACTAATAATAAATGGTAATAGAGGTTTAATTCTATTAGCAATTACAGCAGAAGCTATTTTAAGGTCAGTATTTAATAAACTTATTGGTCTCCAGTTGCCAATAAAACGCCTGTCCTTTCCTTCTTTTGGAATACATGTTATGACTCCCTGATACTGAAAATCAGTGAAGCTTCCAGACTCATAGGCTAAATATAATGACCTATAAAGCAATGGACCAATATCTTCCCAAAAAAATTTATAAAAATCTACAGTATATCCATCAGAACCTGGACTTTTTCCATTTGTCATTAACTTCAGTGATTGGGCACATTCTTTAAATGTTATATTACCTTCACACAAGTATTTTTGTTCTTCTGCGAGTTTAATATTATGATTAAAAAAGGACTAATCATTACAATCTAAATTTGTTGTTGAATACAATGTTTTGTAAAAATCGTGTTGTTGAAGGAGAATTTTAGATTGATCTGATATATGATGACCTGCGTCATCAATAAGCTCAGTTATAGTTTTTTTTAATAAAATTTTTCTTTTCTAGTTTACAGAAGTATTGTGAGCATTTTTCTCCATTTTCATGCCAGTTTGCCTTTGATCGAAGAAGTATACCCTCTACCTTTTCCTCCCTTTTCCTTTCAAACTCTATTTTTTTTATTATTTAAAGACGATTGTATTAATTCACTTGGTGCTGAGTTCATAATATCTTCTAGATTAAGAATATCCTTTTCAAGTTTAAGGGTAAGGTCTTTTTCTTCCCTTGTTTTTGTTATACTATGAGATATTGAAACACTTCTGATCTTCATCTTAAGAATTTCAAAAAATACTTGGTCATTACATGTAAGTTCAACATTTAAAAGATCATTAATATCTCCAGATAAATAGTACTCAGAGACAGTTTCTTTAATACATGTCTTAACCTTCTCTACATAAACAGAATCTCTAAGTAACTGAGAATTAAATTTCCAATACCCCTTTCCCCTTCTGGCAAGACTGGCAGAAAAAGTGAAAGTGATTGCTGAATGGTCAGTTTTATATCCTGGAATTATTTTTGTATTTTTCATAAGTGAAAAAAGATCCTCAGATACAAGAAAGTAATCAAGACGACTTCATGGGTTTCAGAGGAGAAGATTAAAATGTGAAAAGTTAACAGACGACAGACGACGGACAACAGATGCCAAGTGATGGCAAAAGCTCACATTGCCTTTGGCAAGGTGAGCTAAAAAGTTACCCATTAGGTCTCTATACTAATTATATTTTCTAAAGTGTAAAAATCTGGATGGAGTGAGTTCAATAGTATAATACCCCAACCATCAAAACAAAATAACATATACATATACCAGACCTCAAAGTGGGATTTTAATTTTGGTGACCAAATGGCCACCAACTCCAAACATCTGGTGGCCAAACTCATATTTCAGTGGCCAAAGTGAAAAAAATTGGTAGCCAAAGATACAAGGTAAAAGAATAAAAACAAATATTCTTTCAATGATTTAATTAGTCTTCAAGTTTAATGTCCTCTTCTGTAGGCCAGTTTTGATATTGAAAGTTCAATATTTTCCTCTCTCTGATGGAAAATGATCCAGAATTTTCGGTTGTCAACCTCAATTATGCTGGTGGTCACGCTGGCCACCAGATTTAAATTTTGGTCGCCAAAAACAAAATTTTGTCACCCAGGCCACCATTTTAGTAGACAAAATTGAGCCCTGTATACTATTCTATTGCTTCCTAAAACAGTTCTATCTTTACCAATTTGCCTAGAGATACAATGACACCACAAAACGATTTGATCCAATATGCAGAATCAAACTGTCTTGACCGATTGCTTATAAATGTCATAATTTACTTTCTTATTGACAGACTTTTGGAATTAGGATTATATGATTGTGATGTAATGGGGCAGGTAAAGGTAATACTAACCACCCAAAGCATCTGGTCTTATTTACATTTTTTTTTTTGTCATAGTTTGTCAAAAATCTATTTTATGTTTTTCTTCTTGCTTGTCCAAAACCTTTGATTTTGTTTGAGTTAAGTATATGTACTTCTTGATTTTAAGTAGAGGTAGTTTTCCATTAAAATGGGTATAAATATTATTATAATCTTTACAAATCTGGATTATTTATAAACTATACATCTATACATTGTGGACCTATTGTGTGTGATAGAGTATAATATTATAAACTATACATCTATACATTGTGGACCTATTGTGTGTGATAGAGTATAATATTCAAGTCTTACACTCCTTCAACTTTCAATTTTTTGATGTCATTTTCACACTTGTTTTAGTGTATGATTGAGTTTTGCTCATTATTGTGACTGTGGAATGCAGAACAGCAATAAAATCGTTGTTCCTTTACTTGAATTTGTGTCTAAGTGTAACGTTGGATTGTCTCTTATGTTCAATTACATCCATATCCTTTCATACTAATTGTACATGGACTTACTCTGATCTTCCATTTTTCTTCTTTCGATTATCAAACGCTTGATGAGTTCATCAACAGCAGCATTGGATGGTGCACACAAACAAATATGACACTGCTTGTTACTTGTCTGGTTAAACAAAACATATAGCACTGTATGTAATAACTGTATATACAATCAAACAAACAAATACGACACTGCCTGTTACTTGTCTGGTTAAACAAAACATATAGCACTGTATGTAATAACTGTATATACAATCAAACAAACAAATACGACACTGCCTGTTACTTGTCTGGTTAAACAAAACATATAGCACTGTATGTAATAACTGTATATACAATCAAACAAACAAATACGACACTGCCTGTTACTTGTCTGGTTAAACAAAACATATAGCACTGTATGTAATAACTGTATATACAATCAAACAAACAAATACGACACTGCCTGTTACTTGTCTGGTTAAACAAAACATATAGCACTGTATGTAATAACTGTATATACAATCAAACAAACAAATACGACACTGCCTGTTACTTGTCTGGTTAAACAAAACATATAGCACTGTATGTAATAACTGTATATACAATCAAACCTGCCATGGCAACATTGAAATAGGGTCACTTAAGACAGGTGGTCGCTAAATACAGGTTTACTTGATATGAAATGCACTGTGAAGGGAAATGCAAATTTAGGTCGCATCGCACAAGTTATTGCTTAATAAAGGTGGTCACTAAAGCAGGTTTGAGTGTATAAATCTTCATATTAGTCATGATCAACAGGTAAAAAACTCTGCTTCTTAAAGGGGCAATGTCTACGATTTTGTCAGATTTTTTAAATCAGAATTTTTCTCCCAAACTTGAACAGATGTGAGTAAAAATTCATCTAAAACAGCCAGAAACACCGAAAAGTGGTTTTCACGAAATATTTCGGGGAAAACGTCTTCGCAAGCAATTTGTGTCTGGGTTACTCTAATTCAAGTCAATCAAGATAACTCCGCCTCTGTATGATGAACTGTGCACTCGTGGAATCGGCTTGTTGATGAAAATGTCTTCTGTCAGAAAATCTAACCGTGGAAGAAAACCGACTTTAACCGAAAATGGCTAATAATTTGAGTTTTGATAGATAAATTGTGTTCTTATAGGTAAATATGTGTAATTTATCATTAAACATGTATGAATTAAACATTTTAGTCTAAAGATATGTCTTTGTTTTGATAAATCTAGGTCAATGCATTAGAAGTGTTATCAAACTGGGTCATGAATAATTAATGAGTTTGGCCAGCAGCCGATCAGAAGTAATTTGTTTAATTACATCTAATTAAACAAATTTTTGTTTATCTGAGATGGTTATTTGGTCATTTTATTGATTTATCTATCTTATTTTCAAGTTGTTGTCAAACTTAAAAATTATGAAAAATCGTAGACATTGTCACTTTAAGACAGAATTCACTACTACTGAATGGTACAATTCTTCTTGATATTTTGAGATAGAATGTCCACATTTTGAGTTAAAAAAAAAGTCTCTAAGAACTGAACTACATAAACATTAATAAAATTGAAAAATATTCAACAATGGCAGTCGTCTTTAGAATTCTGATCGAAAAGAGTAAAAATTACTTTTGAATAGGATCTAACAATCATCGTTCATTTACAGTTAGGGTTTTATTGGTTTATCTGTGTCGGAGGGCATAAGACTTTTTAACATTTTCCTGTAAGTCCTTTGTTAAACTATGTCTAGCAGTGGCTGTCATTGTTTTCTAATGGACACAAAAAATTTTTTTTTAAAGGACTATCTTGTCAGCACACTTGTATATATGTTAATCGATCAGTTCTGCAGTTCCTAAGAAAACAAGTTTTCAAAATGGCTAACAGTGTGGTGGATATTTTGGTTTTCTGATAAATACAAACCAAATCATTTAAAGAACCATATAAGAAAGACTCCTGCCAAGTTTAATTTTTACAGTGGTTTGTGGGAAGATGATTGACAGGTAGGTTTGGGTTAGGTTTATAGTGTTTAATGCCATTTTCAACTATATTTGATGGTGGTCAGTTTTATTAGTGGAGGAAACCGGGGTACCCGAAGAAAACAACCGACCTGTCGCAAGTCACTGATAAACTTTATCACATAATGTTGTATCGAGTACATCTCACCCTGAATGGGCTCGAACTCACAACTTTAGTGGTGATAGGCACTGATTGCACAGGTAGGTATAAATCCAACTACCATATGATCACGGCCCTCTGATTGACATGTAAAAAGAAGACTGAAGTAAAATGATAACATACGAAAAATGAGGGCAAAACTCCCCATAAATTTTAAAATAACAAAGCAGAAGAGTAGATTCAATTATCATTATTTCAGAACAGTAAACCCCTCGTGAAAAATGCATGGTTGATGAATAATTTACTTGTCATTGAGCTCACCTTAAATATCCTTTTGATGATACCGACAATCGTATGTGATTTTCCAGTGCCAGGAGGTCCCTGGATAAGACAGATTTGTCTGTTCTGTGCAGGTTCCAGTGACAACTTTGCCGCTACACAAATAGCTTTCTTTTGTGAGTGATTATATTCATCCTGGAAGATCATAAAAGACCATTTTACAACTATTATTGATTTTTTTTATATAAAAATCTTTTTTCATACAACTTTGCACAAAATTTCTATAATTAGCAATTTTATTCTCATATAAATTAATTTTAGAGTCACATGTCATTTTATACGTGTTTTGATTGGTTTAAAAAATTGAGGTTATTTGTATATGTACCGAATCGAAAAATAGACGTTGTTCTCAAGGCGTCACGTGCCGTTGTCATCAGGTGATTTTCTTTAAATGAGGCACCTTTGGGGTTATTTAAATTTATTTCCGATTATTTGCCTTATTTTGAAAAAATAAATATATTTCTCAATATCATAACAAAAAAAGTTTGAATTAATTTATAAGGATTGATCGAAATTATTTGTTTGGTTCATTCGAAATAACCTCAATCAGGTTATACACACCCTTGCGTAACCCACTACATGGGTTACACGGTGTGTACAACCTGATTGAGGTTATTTCCTAATGAACCGAACAAAAATTGCGATCAATCCTTAAATAAATATATCTATGAAAAAATACTCCTAAATATATCCTCAAAATAATACATAAAAAATATTGTAGTCATTGTTGGTCTTATACTGAAACAACTCTATAACCATATTAAAACAAAAATTTGTAACGTTCTATCGAATTGGACGCCCTTAATTGGCTGTATAAAAAATCCTGTGATAAAATTCCTGATATATTAAGCTTCACACATATATACACATGTAGTACTGTGGCCATCATTTCGGAGTGATTTCATGTACTTATTAAAGTCCCTATAAAATGTTCGTGTTGTTTCTTTATATCATTATTTTTCCCGAAAAACATACTATAGATAACTAAGATCAAATATTTCTTACATATATTGTCAACTTTCTGCTGCATTTTTATTAATTTTTTTAGAATTCCTTTGTAAATTTAACTTATTGCAAATATCAACTCTTTTGGGTTAAGGGACATGGTGCTTAATGCCACTTTAAACAAGATATGATTATAATCTAACGATTATGGAGTCTCCCAAACTGGCCACTGACAACAGGTTTAAAAAATAAATCAAAAGCTACCTTTGAAATCAAACAATGTTGAATTTTTGCAGTATTGTGGCGGCCATTTTGAAAATGGAGACCGGTAGAAAATTTTCAATGTCGGGACATCATAATCTACCCACATATGAAATGTCATTGAAATCAAACAATGTTGAATTTGTGCAGTATTGTGGTGGCCATTTTGAAAATGGCAACCGGTAGAAATTTTTCAATGTCAGGAATCAATTCGGGACATCATAATCTACCCACATATGAAATGGCATTGAAATCGGACAATGTTGAATTTGTGCAGTATTGTGGTGGCCATTTTGAAAATGACGACCGGTAGAAATTTGTCAATGTCGGGACATCATTATCTACCCACATATCAAATTTTGATGATATCGGACAATGTTCAATTTTTGCGGTATTGTGGTGGCCATTTTGAAAATGGCGACCGGTAGAAATTTTTCAATGTCAGGAATCAATTCGGGACATCATAATCTACCCACATATGAAATGGCGTTGAAATCGGACAATGTTGAATTTGTGCGGTATTGTGGTGGCCATTTTGAAAATGGCGACAGGTAGAATTTTTTCAATGTCGGGTATCAATTCGGGACATCATTATCTACCCACATATCAAATTTTGATGATATCGGACAATGTTAATTTTTGCGGTATTGTGGTGGCCATTTTGAAAATGGCGACAGGTAGAAATTTTTCAATGTCGGGAATCAATTCGGGGCATCATTATCTACCCACATATCAAATTTTGTTGATATCGGACAATGTTGAATTTTTGCGGTATTGTGGTGGCCATTTTGAAAATGGCGACCGGTAGAAATTTTTCAATGTCGGGAATCAATTGGGACATCATTTTCTCACTTTTGAGACAGACCAGTTCCTATTTTTACCGATGTGAGATTTTCTTATGTTGCACTAGTGCAAGACAAAAAAGTCACGTGCGTTTTACCGGCAAATGCATGCTGTACAGTTGGATGTCAACTGCCCCCCAATTCTCCATGCTTTTCCTTTTAAAATTATTTTTAAATTCATTTATGTATTATATTCTGCTAGCTAACGTGCACCTTTCACAGTGTTTGATTCTTTTTTCAGGCTCTCTTCCAGTCAATGTTTGTTTACTTTGAGTAAATAATAGAGTGCTCTCCCTTGTTAGTAACTAACGTAAAGAAAGAAATTACCTCCCTTGACCAAATTCAAATATTTTTTTACAGGTATTTCTCTGTTGTAGTAACATTTATAATATATTTATTAAATACATTGTACTTTATGATGAAATACATTTGAAATACTGCTGAGATACGGTTGCATATGGATAAATCGAATATTTACTTAAGCAATGGAAAAATAAATTGCGGGAAAACGCTCGATGGAATGTAAACAAAAACAATTAGGTGTTTAGTGAGAAATAAAATCAAACACCGGAAAAAGTACAAGATAAGGAAATCTCCGACACCCTTGGGTAAGATTACAATCGTTCTCTAACTCGGCAAGCCTCGTAAAGAGAACGATTGAAATCTTACCTTCGGGTGTCGGAGATTTCCCTATCTTGTACTCTCCCCGGTGTTAGATTCTATAATCTACGCACATATCAAAGTTTGATGATATCGGACAATGTTGAATTTTTACCGCCCATTTTTTATGCCGTGTTTTGGCAGCCATTTTGAAAATGGCAGACATCTCGAAAATTTTGAAAATGCAGAATTGCTCCTCTAATGGTGACCTATCACTGTCAAATTTTATGTCTCTATCATTATCTATTTAGAAGTTATCAACATTAATGTACAAAATTTCAACTTTCCCATAGGATTCTATAGTAACCCCCACCCCCTTTGAACCCCTCAAAATATGACTTTGACCCCCTTTACCACAAAGCTGAAAATTTTAGGACCAACTAGAAACATATATCTATAACTCCACCAAGTTTCATGAAATTCTGTCGAGTAGTTCCTGAGATCTGCCGTGGACAAGTTCATGGTCCACGGAAAGAAAGAAAGGAGAATAATAATAATAACAAGATATGATTATAATCTAACGATTATGAAGTCTCCCAAACCGCCCACTGGCACTATCTACCCACATATCAAATTTTGATGATATCAGACAATGTTGAATTTTTACCCCCCATTTTTATGCCGTGTTTTGGCAGCCATTTTAAAAATGGCAGACATCTTGAAAATTTTGAAAACGTAGAATTGCTCCTCTAATGGTGACCTATCACTATGTCAAATTTTATGTCTCTATCATTATCCAGTTAGAAGTTATCAACATTAATGTACGAAATTTCAAGTTTCCCATAGGATTCTATAGTAACCCCCACCCCCTTTGAACCCCCAAAAATATGGCTTTGACCCCCCCTTACCACAAATCTGAAAACTTTAGGATCAACTAGAAACATATATCTATAACTCCACCAAGTTTCATGAAATTCTGTACTGTAGTTCCTGAGATCTGCCGTGGACAAGTTCATGGTGCACGGAAAGAAAGAAGAAGAATAAGAATAAGAATAATAATAATAATAATAATAAGAAACGGAGCAAAAACAATAAGTCTCCAAACGTTGTTTGGGAGACTTAATAATATTTCAGTTATATCGCGGCAGTCAGTTTTATTGGTGGAAGAAACCAAAGTACGCAGAGAAAACCACTAATCTGTCCTAGGTAAATAGATATCTACAAGTTTATAACCTGCAAGAAACGTGGCATTCTACAAAAATGAATAAAATACACAACTCTCCCTTAATCTACATTCAATATTAAGGGAGAGTTGTGTATTTTATTCATTTTTCACAACTACAGACCTGTTTACCCCAATTGACACTAAAGAGTAGTATTTGCTCCAGCTCAGCGTAGTTTGGCAATGTTGAGAGTAGTTTTCGGAAATTGAAAACAATGGTTTCTGATTCATGAGCTGGTGCCATAATGGCATATACACACAGTATATACATACCAAATATCTACCTTAGTTACATGTATCTACTGAAGATGGGGGCCCGGGTGGCTCAATGAGTTAGGTCATACAGTACGGAAAGGGCATACCGTGATCAAGGTCATGTCTAGGAGAGTGATGGGGATTAAAATTTTAAATTCATGTCGATGATCAGGGGGCAATAAAACACCAGGTGTTAATCTTGTAATCAAGTGTGTCGTTTTACAGGTAAACTAGTCGGATAAGATGTACAGGTGAAATTACGTTTTTATATCACCTATTTTTTTTTTCAGGTACTTTCTCGGATTCCCCTCAGGATTTAAAAAAAAACATTTTTTATTTCTTTCCTCAAAACGTAAAACATCCTTGAACGTAACCCGGGATTGAAATCCAGAGATCGAGAAAATAGCACGAGAACAGAGAGTTCATTTGAATTGATGAATAAAATGTAAATAATAAATGATTATTCAACTTCAATTCAGTGAAATCATGGGTTGTGCAAATTTGTTTCAAAGATTTTTAACCTTGGCTGTGTATTGCGTATCTACACCTAGTATTTTATTGACACGCGTACACGTGACCTGGCTTGTGCACAAATGAAGTTTCATAAACACATGCGCGATTTGTTACGTTTTAAAGCGTATTTCCAGTTCAACGTTACATTTTAGTTCAATAATATTTTTTATATGTTCAGTATTTTTTTTTATTTTAATCTTCATAGAAAACCCAGTTAAAACCCTTTTCGTTGTAGAAATACGTACTAAATGATTTGTATACGGTCATTGAAGAATTTGATTAAAAATTAACGAAACAAATATTTATAAACAGATCGTTCAAAGAAGTACTACATGTCCAAAAGTCACTAAATTTACGGATATATTTTGGAAATTAGCGGCTAATCTGCAGAAAGTTTAGAAACGTGAAAGGAAATAAGGAATTAACCTTCATCATGATTTTACCCCTACAAATGTTTGACCATTACACAGTATCTGACCAAAATCAAATGTCACCAGTTTATTTATTTATTTATTTATTTATTTATTTATTTATTCAAATTCAAATCTTAATTGGCTTTCAACCCAATAGATTTGTGACAAAATACAGCAAAAAAAAGTTTATGCAACAAATTAAAAGCATGCTCTTCGTTTTCCACTTTTTGTTCATTTTGTAGCCATTAGCCTACGTAAATTTGGATTGTTATAGGTTTTTGTTTGCAATTTTAAAGAAAATTATTTTCATCTATAGCGGAATTACGTAACAAGCCAAGTGTGTAAAACAGTTTACTTGAATTGTTAATTTTTTTCAATACGAGAGGTAAAAGTCCAAAACACAAAATAAACCAATAATCAATTTTAAGTCTGCTCTTTACGTATAGGAGAATGTCCAAGTAACTCTCCATTCCTAAAAGATAATGGAGCCGAGGCCCCGAAGGGTCCAAGGCCCATTGTTTTTAAGGAATGGAGAGATACGAGGACATTCTCCAACTTAAAATCCACCCATTGTACTTTATTAATTTTATTAATTATTAATCTTGTAACAAAAAAAAGTCTGTGTATAGTATCTAAAGTACAAAGTATTAAATTGTTTGCCCCTTGTGGGACCTTAAAAGTACAAAGAGAACAATAACTCTCCATTCCTTAAAAATAATGGAGAGTTTTGACAATAGATTTACATCACAGGTGGATTTTAACAACTATTAAACACTACAAAACCCGCGCTTGCAAAGTCCGTGCTTCAAAAACCCGCACCTGCGGTTTAACTTATAAACAAAAAATATATTTATGAAGAAGCCCGTATTTACGAATAATTCAGTACATACTGAATTCAACCCAACAGAAGAAAAAAAATGAGAAATTAAAATTAAATAAGATAAAGTTCAGTTGTGGTTTCAACAAAATTCTTGATATAGAACTCGAGGTCATAAAGTAGAACTTTCTAAAATAAACGAAAACGATAACAAGACAGACATTCTTTGGCAATGAAAAGCAACAAACAGTCAAATATTAACAACAAGAGGATACAAAATTAATTGTCAAAAATACATCCTTCAGTAGCAATAATTACGGCTTACGATATTAAAAGTCAACAGGTAGAACAGGTAACGCTGCACACAGGTGACTGAGAGCCATAAAATTTAATCCCCACCACCTTGTGTTATGGTCCTTTTTAGGTCTATCACAGTGAGTTTATGTCCGTGATGATATGTCTAAAGGATTAAAAATTATGTCTCTCGGAGTGATCAATCACGGTATGTCCCTTTCTGTACAAACGAATTTTGAAAAAACGATGTTTGTTCAAGCGTAGAATAGTCAGGTTCAACCGTAGGGTGTAATTTACTGCAAAAAAGCGTAGTAAATACGGCGAAAACGTAGTAGTAAACAGGTCTGCAACTAGTCGACGCCCCCTTTAGAAGGGTTTGCACCTCTCAGCAGAGATACTAGGTCCTAATCTATACCCTGGGGTTCCCTAAAGGATAAACAATAATAAACATAATAAAGTACAAACCAAATCAACCATATCGTCTTCTCTAATGGTTGGGTGGTTATGGAAGACACGAATTGCACCAGGTGTCAGTATATTTTCACAAAGAGTTGTCTTGTACAGGTGAGACAATGCATAGTAATGACGCACAATAGATACCAGAGAACAGATAACCTGAAAAAAAATTACAATCTTTTGAAATAATTCTGTACATTCTATAAGTTTATGTCTTATATTGATTAATTTCATGTGATCAGTTTATTTAAATAAACTGCCTCAAATATAAAACAGCAAAAAAATTAGATAATTTAATAAATAAGAAATTTCCAATCCAATTGTCCTGTTTATGACAATAAACTACTTAAGAAATCCTCCAGATTTGAGGGGGGTGGGGGGGATTATGGTGTTTAATTCCACTTTCAACAAAATTTCAGTTATATCTTGGTGGGTCACTTTTATTGGTGGAGGAAACCGGAGTACCCGGAGAAAACCAATGAATTGCTGCAAGTCACTGACAAACTTGCATCACATAAAGTTGTATCAAATACGCCTCGCCTGAGTGGGATTCTAGCTCACAACGTTAGTGGTGATAGTCACAGATTGCATAGGTAGATGTAAATCCAACTACCATACAAGGGGGTCCTAAAGGGGAGTACCAATCACGCAATCACGCTTAAAATTTGGCAAAATCATGTTTCACGCTTAGATATTTGGATATTTCACGTTTCACGCTTATCTGCATGGATTGATTACCGTTTATTGTCAGGGACTTCTTGGTGTCAGTTATATATGTGGAAGACCTTATTGAGACATCTGCATGTGTAGTTTTATAGTTGGTTTTTGTTGTTTAGTTATATGGCAGTTCCTCATAGCTGCCAGATTGTGACTAATTTCACTGATTATATTACGATTTGAATGTTGTTGACTATATATGAGTGGTAGATATTGCTCACTCTTCCTGAGCATATGAATACACCAGACGTGCTTGTGTTTTGTCTTCACGCTTAAAAGTAAGTTAGATTTTCACGCATTCACGTACAGAATAATGATTTTTCACGGATCACGTTGCACTAGAGATCACGTTTTCACGTCTATATTTTCCGTTTTTCACGTGTCACGCTTCCGAAAAAAGGCCATTCACGTATCACGCTTAGACCCCTTTCAGACCCAGATAAAATTACGACCACAACAGCCCACAAGCTAATGGAATAACCTCTAACAGAGTGATGTTTGAAGATGAAATCAGTGCTATGCCACATTTCAAACATAGCAAATAACTTTGAACACAATTTTTCTAGTTCTAAAACATACCTTTATATTGGATCTCTTGTCAGGTAAAATTTTAAATTGTCTTAATCTGATCTTCACACTGATTTCTAATACTATCAAACCTGAGGCAGGTTCTCCTTCAGGTACCCCTGAAAATATGCAAAACCTCAATAAAATACATTTTTTAAAATTAGAAATTACAAAATGTATCTTGTGGCTATAGTTTATGGGTATTTAAAAGCACTTCAACAATAGTCAAACCTGCCCACAAAGAACACCTCTATATAACAAATCACTGTCTATAAAGGGCAGCCACATTTTCCCCATTAATGAATAGTGCAACTGCATATAAAGGGTATATTTTCAGGTTCCCTTGAGTGTTTATTATATACAGGTTTGACTGTATCTCTATAATATCCTCGAGGTCAGATTTATTGGTGAAGGAAACTGTAGAATCCGGAGAAAACCCACTGACCTGTCGAAAGTCACTGATACACCTTTATCACATAACTTTGTTGTATCAGGTATTATGGTGATTAATCCATTTTCAACAATATTTCAGGTATATAGTGGTGGTCAGTTTTACTGGTGGAAGAAACCGGTGTACCCGGAGAAAATCACTGACCTGTCGCAAGTCACTGGCAAACTTTAGCACATAATATTTTATCAAGTACACCTCGCCATGAACTGGTTCAAACTCACAACTTTAGTGGTGATAGCTAGGCACTGATTGCACAGGTAGATGTAAATCTAACTACCATACAATCATGCCCACAACAGCATTTTATCTGTTCATTTTATACAAATGTACTTTTATTTGATATCTTATCTTCTCTGACTTTCCTCTTTAACTGTATAATCAATACACATGTTATCACATACATTTCAGATATAAAATTTTAACCAAGATAATGATGTTAACCATGAATGTATTGACAGGGTCAGACAACACCAAAATCTAGAAATAGCTAACTCCCCTTAATCAAATATAGTTTAAATTCTGGAAAATTGGATATTCTCTCATTACACCAAACCATTTCTTGAGTTATATAGGAAAAATCTTCGGTCATTTGTATATCGAATAAGCAAATATAAAGGATATACCAATGACAAAATCAGATGTTAGGGGAGCGCAATGTTTCATAACAGCTGATTTCAATCAGATTAGTTTTCGTATGTAATTAACATTACAAGATTTTTTTTAGAGATATATAGATTCTCCTTCAGTTGCCCGTGGGATACGATATTTCTCCACTCAAGAGAGTTAAATTAAAAATTTTAACCACAAGCCATTAGGCGAGTGGTTAAAATTTTTAATCTATCTCTCGAGAGTGGAGAAATATCGTAACCCACATGGGCAACTGAAGGAGAATTTGTTTCTCCCATTATTTAACACAAACTTTATTTCAAATGCCGTCAAACGAGTCAGATGCGAGGGAAAGGCACGAGACATTTTAATCCTCTAGAGGATTACAGATTTTTCCACCACTGGTTCAGCGGGGTTAAAACGTCGTAATAATGGGAGAAACAACAATAACAATGTTGAGAGCTAAGTAGTGTTATGGTGTTTACTATTTCAGTTATATCGTGGTGGTGGTGGTTAGTTTTATTGGTGGCGGAAATCTTTGACTTGCCTGAAGTCACTGACAAACTTTCACATAATGTTGTATGGAGTACACCTCACCTGAGTGGGATTCGAACTCACAACTTTAGTGGTGGTAGGCACTGATTGCATAGGTAGTATATAAGTAATATTCTTGTGTTTTTACATATCTCTTTTCACATTCATCTATTTACCTAAAGAGTTCGAATCCCGCTCAGGCAAGGTGTACACGATACACCATTATGTGATAAGGTTTGTCAGTGACTTGCGGCAGGTCATGTTTTTCACCAGGTCCTCCGTTTTCCTCCACCAATAAAACGCTGCCACGATATAGCTGAAATATTGTTGAATGTGGCGTTAAACATCATAACCCATAACCCATATTTACCTAAAGAAGGAAATGTTTTAATTGTTTTGTCAACACTCTCCTGCTGTCTATGGTATTTGATCCTCTCTATAAAACCAAGCTGTGGATAGTATTGGACCTTCTGTCTAGAATTAATTCCCCATGTATTCACTATTACCAGATCATTTTCATTCACTAAGTTGTTCGAATTCTTGGGAACTAAAGCTGAAAAAGAAAAGTAAACATATTATTTGACAATTATCAATGGACGTTTAATATCTAAATTTTCTCCTCATGGTAAATATAAATTACGCATAGGACAAAAAGTGTTAAATCTACTAGGTAGACAAAAGTATTTTTGCTTCCGATAGACAATTACAACATTGATATAATATATACATGTCCATAAAATAATACAACATGACACTTTATCATTACTAGACACCTAAAATAGTGTATATCTCTCCATAAAAAAATGGACCATCATTTTCCCTTTCAACTAGAATCTCGTAAACTATATCGTAAAAATATTTAGATATCTTGTATGCGTTCTCTATTAAAATTTAGAATCTTACCAGTAAAAGTGTAGAGATATAAACTTTCATTAGGTTTTTCTACTTTAGTAGATACAACATATATACATCTTTGTTTGCCTTTGTTCTCCTGCCATTTTTTCACACACTGAAAAATATGGTAGACAAATAAGACATGAAAATCATCTCATAATATTCAATAAAATTCTACTGAAAAAACACACCCACTCAATGCCCTTATACTAAAAGAATTCGAGATTTTGTTTGCTTGCCAAGAGATATACCGGGTAACCACATGACAATGAAACAGAACAGAATACTATCCATCCACTATATAAAAGAAATCTGTTCAAAATTTGAACTTTTGAAAATGTTTTTTTTCATAATTTCATTTCTTCTTTTTACACACAAGCCTTTACATGTTAAATAAATAATAAATTTAGAAATAAATTAAGAACTAAAGAATTAAGTAATATCGTAATCTATGACTATACTGGGGAGATTCGATCCCCTCTATTTATTAAGAAAGTAATATGAATAGAATCTGAACAACGTTGGTCTACCAACAAGCATAAGTTGGTTATCAATGGGTACAGAAAAGCTATGGGGCAGTCATGGTCGTGATCGTATGGTAGTTTGATTTACAACTACCTGTGCAATCAGTTCCT
This sequence comes from Bathymodiolus brooksi, assembly GCA_963680875.1. Taxonomy (NCBI): domain Eukaryota; kingdom Metazoa; phylum Mollusca; class Bivalvia; order Mytilida; family Modiolidae; genus Bathymodiolus; species Bathymodiolus brooksi. Next base: position 101,558,196 of record OY804581.1, on the reverse strand, counting down.
ATCACTACTAACGTTGTGAGTTCAAATCCCGCCGATGGCGAGGTGTTCTTGATACAACATTATGTGATCGAGTTTGTCAATGACTTGAGACAAGTTGGTGGTTTGTTTTCTCCAGGTATTCGTCAACCAATAAAACTGACTGCCACAATATAACTGAAATATTGTTGAAAGTGGCATTAAACACCATAAACCTAGACCAGAAAAGTTTAAATCACACTAAAAAGAAGATCTCACCACTTCCCATGTTTCCAATAGAAGATGTGGCAACAGGATATTGAAGTAGTCTTCATAACTATTGTAGGATTCTAACAAATGTTTCACAGGATGTGCCTCCTCAATATCTGGTGGTGTTACTTTGATTTTCTCTACAACACATATCACAATATCATTGGTCAAATGGTTTAAAGATAAATATAGAATAACGCCAGTTTTGAAGGTCGAGACAGACATTATTACTAGTATCGTAGAGAGTCCGGTAGGATGAGCGGCATTTCTAGTTATAATGTTTGTTAAGACCTTCAGAACTGACGTTACTGTTATCGGTAACGTCATAATGTCTTTGACGTCACACAGTCACAGACCGATAATTTTCAGTATCAGAGTCAGTTCGTTGAAACTGATAATATCAAAGAAAGTGATCAAATTATCGATCAATGTATTTATAGGATGCTTCAGTTCATTTGTCACTACATTTTTTTCAATTTAATTCTAAAATTAAATATAATTTAGCCATCTTGTCTCTGTGACTTTATGACTTGTAAATAGTAAAAGTAAAAATACATACTAAAAAAGTTGCTTAAAATAATTTCAACGAAAATAAAATAGAAATTGGAAACATATTAAAGTTACCATAAAAATAGTGCTGGTGAAATACCAGTATACCAGTATAGTCTTTTATAGTTTGCTTTAGACAAAAATGTTTTAAAATCATCTTGGAAATTTAACAAATTTTAACTGTACAAAAGGGTTGCATTCAAACAGGTGGTGGTGTTATGGTTAGCGTGCTCACCTCATGTGTGGTAGATTGTGGTTTTGAGCCCGGTCTGGTCAAACAAAAGACAATAAAATTGCTATTGGCTGCTTCTCCGCTATGCATGCAGCTTGAAAGGGCAAGAGCAACGACTGGTTGTCACAGAATCATGATAATGTGTCAAAGTGAAGCAACATTTCTATCCGCGGACTGTTTTTTCAATGAGATAGCACTAGAAAGATCCAATTAACTGTGTTGGTTTTGTACAAAGGGGACCATTTCATTGAATGTAACTTGTTTTTGCTTTATAATCTTTTGACTATGAGCGTAATTGGTGATGGCTATTCCAGAAAGGTGGCATACACACTAAATTAGATACATATACAGTGGTACCTGTTTAATCCGACACACCAAGTGACCAGGGAAATGTGTCGTATTGTACAGGATGTCGGAATACTCAGGTTTTACTTTAGTTAACAGAAATACTTTGGGACCATAATTTTTTGTCGGATGTCACAGGATGTTGGAAAACTCGAGTGTTTGATTGAAAAAATTCTATTGTATTTACATACAGTCAAACCTATCTTATATGACCATCCAGGGAAACCTTGGAAACTTTGAAGACATGTGGTCACTTAATACAGCTTTAATTAATGTAAAATGCATTCTGAAAGGAAATTAAAATTAAGTTCACACAATGCAAATTATTGCATAATAAAGGTGGTCACTAAAGAAGGATTGACTGCATTTATTACTTAAATAAGAGCACATGTATATCTAAAGATTACCATATTCATCAAACCAGTTAGCATTCCACTTTAAGATTCTGACAAAGAAATAATTGATATCTATGATACTCAGGTCTGATGTAGGACTCCCTCCTGGTTTACAAATAGGTACTGATATGTAAGGTGCGAATTGTTGATGCTGCTGTCCAGCCATTGGTTGATTCCCTAACTGTCTATTGTAGCCTCCGTTGGTATTTGGTTGTACTTTGGCATCAGCGAAAAGTCTCTGTTGTGTTCCGACAATCTGATCTACTATGTTGGTATGTTGATTAGGAGCAGAGATTGGTCTTGATAGTGAACTCTGCAAATATAAACATATTATTACTAGTAGTTTCCGAGGAGGATTTTTTTTAAATTTCATCCCCCCTTTTTTCTAATTTGCATAATCAGTCAAAATCGGCAAAAGTTCAAAGTTCATAAAAATCCTGTAATACATGTTAACCAGAGGCTCCCAGGAGCCTGTAATCGCTCACCTGGATCAAAGCTGCTTTCAATAACAACGCAACTGCACTGTGGCGGCCATCTTGGTGGGAGAGCGCAACTGCCGGACACCATTTTGGAAGAGGACTATCCAATGGCTATTCCATCAAAGTTTGGTTTTAATTGAGCTACTGGTTCCAGACAAGATGGTTTTTATGTGAATTTCCCATAGGGTCCTATGTTAAACTAAGTACAGCTGTGCAGCCATCTTGGTCAGAGGGCGGGACCACCAGACACAAATTTGGTTCAGCGGTTTCAGAGGAGAAGATTTAAATGTGATCTTTTATCAAAATATGCCTAATTTGAATAATCGGTTTAAATCGGCTGAAAGAAAAATTTCAAAAAAAACCCGAACATATGCTAAACTACTCCTTGCCATGTAGCTGCAGTTCAAATTTGAGCTCATTTTGACTTATACTAAAGCAGCAATGGACAATTGAAAAAATTTCTATTTTTAGTAACAGCAGCCATCTTGAATGGAGGGCGGGGCTGTCGGACAAAATTTTGAAAGGGAACCACCCAGGGACCATCCCTGCCAGGTTTGGTTTAATTTGGTTCAGCGGTTTCAGAGGAGAAGATTTAAATGTGATCTTTTATCAAAATATGCCTAATTTGCATAATCGGTATATATCGGCTGAAAGAAAAATTTCACAGAAAAACCCGGAATATATGCTAAACTACTTCTTGCCATGTAGCTGCAGTTAAAATTTGAGCTCATTTTGACTTACACTAAAGCAGCAATGGACAATTAAAATTTCATCCCCCCTTTTATTCTATTTTGAGCTTGGCGGCAATCTTGGTTGGAAGTCCGGATCACCGGACACAATTTTGGAAGGGGGCCATTCAAGAATCATTTCAGCAAAGTTTGGTTGAGATTGGCTCAGTAGTTTCAGAGGAGAAGATTTTTTTTAAATTTCATCCCCCCTTTTTTCTAATTTGCATAATCGGTCAAAATCAACAAAAGTTCAAAGTTCATAAAAAATCCTGTCATACATGCTGAAAAGCTCATCATTATGCTTATACAGTTCAAATTTGGGCACATTCTGGCTTAAAATAGAGCAGTTTTGGCCATTTGAAGAAATTTCTATTTTTAGTAACAGTGGCCATCTTGAATGGAGGGCGGGGCTGTTGGACACAATTTTGAAAGGGACCCACCCAGGGACCATCCCTGCCAGGTTTGGTTTAATTTGGTTCAGCAGTTTCAGAGGAGAAGATTTAAATATGATCTTTTATCAAAATATGCCTAATTTGCATAATCGGTATATATCGGCTGAAAGAAAAATTTCACAGAAAAACCCGGAATATATGTTAAACTATTCCTTGCCATGTAGCTGCAGTTAAAATTTGAGCTCATTTTGACTTACACTAAAGCAGCAATGGACAATTAAAATTTCATCCCCCCTTTTTTCTATTTTGAGCTTGGCGGCCATCTTGGTTGGAAGTCGGGATCACCGGACACAATTTTGGAAGGGGGCCATCCAAGAATCATCTCAGCAAAGTTTGGTTGAGATTGGCTCAGTAGTTTCAGAGGAGAAGATTTTTTTTAAATTTCATCCCCCCTTTTTTCTAATTTGCATAATCGGTCAATATGGGTAATCAGATTTACTTCAAAATTGCAGGGTAGGTAGATCTTGATGTGCTGATCATTTTTACCCCATGTCAGATTTTTGTTATTATTAACGGTTTTTGAGTTATTACCCAAAACCTGCAATTTTACCATATGTTCTATTTTTAGTAACAGTGGCCATGTTGGTTGGTGCACAGCATCACCGGACACAATTTTGAAACTAGACACCCTAGTGATAATTCAGACCAAGTTTGGTTTCCATTGGTCTAGTACTTTCAGAGGAGAAGATTTTTGAAAAAGTTTACGACGTACGACGGACGCCAAGTGATGGCAATGCAATTTTAATTGTCCATTGCTGCTTTAGTGGAAGTCAAAATGAGCTCAAATTTTAACTGCAGTTACATGGCAAGGAATAGTTTAACATATATTCCGGGTTTTTCTGTGAAATTTTTCTTTCAGCCGATATATACCAATTATGCAAATTAGGCATATTTTGATAAAAGATCACATTTAAATCTTCTCCTCTGAACCAAATTAAGCCAAACCTGGCAGGGATGGTCCCTGGGTGGGTCCCTTTCAAAATTGTGTCCGACAGCCCCGCCCTCCATTCAAGATGGCCACTGTTACTAAAAATAGAAATTTCTGCAAATGGCCAAAACTGCTCTATTTTAAGCCAGAATGTGCCCAAATTTGAACTGTATAAGCATAATGGTGAGCTTTTCAGCATGTATGACAGGATTTTTTATGAACTTTGAACTTTTGCCGATTTTGACCGATTATGCAAATTAGAAAAAAGGGGGGATGAAATTAAAAAAAAAATCTTCTCCTCGGAAACTACTGAGCCAATATCAACCAAATTTTGCTGAAATGATTCTTGGATGGCCCCCTTCCAAAATTGTGTCCGTTGATCCCGACTTCCAACCAAGATGGCCGCCAAGCTCAAAATAGAAAAAAGGGGGGATGAATTTTAATTGTCCATTGCTGCTTTAGTGGAAGTCAAAATAAGCTCAAATTTTAACTGCAGCTACATGGCAAGGAATAGTTTAACATATATTCCAGGTTTTTCTGTGAAATTTTTCTTTCAGCCGATATATACCGATTATGCAAATTAGGCATATTTGATAAAAGATCACATTTAAATCTTCTCCTCTGAAACCGCTGAACCAAATTAAACCAAACCTGGCAGGGATGGTCCCTTTCAAAAGTGTGTCCAACAGCCCCGCCCTCCATTCAAGATGGCCGCTGTTACTAAAAATAGAAATTTCTTCAAATGGCCAAAACTGCTCTATTTTAAGCCAGAATGTGCCCAAATTTGAACTGTATAAGCATAATGATGAACTTTTCAGCATGTATGACAGGATTTTTTATGAACTTTGAACTTTTGCCGATTATGCAAATTAGAAAAAAGGGGGATGGAATTTAAAAAAAATCTTCTCCTTTGAAACTACTGAGCCAATCTCAACCAAACTTTGCTCAAATGATTCTTGGATGGCCCCTTTCCAAAATTGTGTCCGGTGATCCCGACTTCCAACCAAGATGGCCGCCAAGCTCAAAATAGAAAAAATGGGGGATGAAATTTTAATTGTCCATTGCTGCTTTAGTGTAAGTCAAAATGAGCTCAAATTTTAACTGCAGCTACATGGCAAGAAGTAGTTTAGCATATATTCCGGGTTTTTCTGTGAAATTTTTCTTTCAGCCGATATATACCAATTATGCAAATTAGGCATATTTGATAAAAGATCACATTTAAATCTTCTCCTCTCAAACCGCTGAACCAAATTAAACCAAACCTGGCAGGGATGGTCCCTGGGTGGGTCCCTTTCAAAATTGTGTCCGACAGCCCTGCCCTCCATTCAAGATGGCCGCTGTTACTAAAAATAGAAATTTCTTCAAATGGCCAAAACTGCTCTATTTTAAGCCAGAATGTGCCCAAATTTGAACTGTATAAGCATAATGGTGAGCTTTTCAGCATGTATGACAGGATTTTTTATGAACTTTGAACTTTTGCCGATTTTGACCGATTATGCAAATTAGAAAAAAGGGGGGATGAAATTTAAAAAAAATCTTCTCCTCGGAAACTACTGAGCCAATATCAACCAAATTTTGCTGAAATGATTTTTGGATGGCCCCCTTCCAAAATTGTGTCCGTTGATCCCGACTTCCAACCAAGATGGCCGCCAAGCTCAAAATAGAAAAAAGGGGGGATGAATTTTAATTGTCCATTGCTGCTTTAGTGGAAGTCAAAATAAGCTCAAATTTTAACTGCAGCTACATGGCAAGGAATAGTTTAACATATATTCCAGGTTTTTCTGTGAAATTTTTCTTTCAGCCGATATATACCGATTATGCAAATTAGGCATATTTGATAAAAGATCACATTTAAATCTTCTCCTCTGAAACCGCTGAACCAAATTAAGCCAAACCTGGCAGGGATGGTCCCTGGGTGGGTCCCTTTCAAAATTGTGTCCAACAGCCCCGCCCTCCATTCAAGATGGCCGCTGTTACTAAAAATAGAAATTTCTTCAAATGGCCAAAACTGCTCTATTTTAAGCCAGAATGTGCCCAAATTTGAACTGTATAAGCATAATGATGAACTTTTCAGCATGTATGACAGGATTTTTTATGAACTTTGAACTTTTGCCAATTATGCAAATTAGAAAAAAGGGGGGATGGAATTTAAAAAAAATCTTCTCCTTTGAAACTACTGAGCCAATCTCAACCAAACTTTGCTGAAATGATTCTTGGATGGCCCCTTTCCAAAATTGTGTCCGGTGATCCCGACTTCCAACCAAGATGGCCGCCAAGCTCAAAATAGAAAAAAGGGGGGATGAAATTTTAATTGTCCATTGCTGCTGTAGTGCAAGTCAAAATGAGGTGAAATTTTAACTGCAGCTACATGGCAAGAAGTAGTTTAGCATATATTCCGGGTTTTTCTGTGAAATTTTTCTTTCAGCCGATATATACCAATTATGCAAATTAGGCATATTTGATAAAAGATCACATTTAAATCTTCTCCTCTCAAACCGCTGAACCAAATTAAACCAAACCTGGCAGGGATGGTCCCTGGGTGGGTCCCTTTCAAAATTGTGTCCGACAGCCCTGCCCTCCATTCAAGATGGCCGCTGTTACTAAAAATAGAAATTTCTTCAAATGGCCAAAACTGCTCTATTTTAAGCCAGAATGTGCTCAAATTTGAACTGTATAAGCATAATGATGAACTTTTCAGCATGTATGACAGGATTTTTTATGAACTTTGAACTTTTGCCGATTATGCAAATTAGAAAAAAGGGGGGATGGAATTTAAAAAAAATCTTCTCCTTTGAAACTACTGAGCCAATCTCAACCAAACTTTGCTGAAATGATTCTTGGATGGCCCCTTTCCAAAATTATGTCCGGTGATCCCGACTTCCAACCAAGATGGCCACCAAGCTCAAAATAAAAAAAAGGGGGGATGAAATTTTAATTGTCCATTGCTGCTTTAGTGCAAGTCAAAATAAGCTCAAATTTTAACTGCAGCTACATGGCAAGAAGTAGTTTAGCATATATTCCGGGTTTTTCTGTGAAATTTTTCTTTCAGCCGATATATACCGATTATGCAAATTAGGCATATTTGATAAAAGATCACATTTAAATCTTCTCCTCTGAAACCGCTGAACCAAATTAAACCAAACCTGGCAGGGATGGTCCCTGGGTGGGTCCCTTTCAAAATTGTGTCCGACAGCCCCGCCCTCCATTCAAGATGGCCACTGTTACTAAAAATTGAAATTTCTGCAAATGGCCAAAACTGCTCTATTTTAAGCCAGAATGTGCCCAAATTTGAACTGTATAAGCATAATGATGAACTTTTCAGCATGTATGACAGGATTTTTTATGAACTTTGAACTTTTGCCGATTATGCAAATTAGAAAAAAGGGGGGATGGAATTTAAAAAAAATCTTCTCCTCTGAAACTACTGAGCCAATCTCAACTAAACTTTGCTGAAATGATTCTTGGATGGCCCCTTTCCAAAATTGTGTCCGGTGATCCCGACTTCCAACCAAGATGGCCACTAAGCTCAAAATAGAAAAAAAGGGGGATGAAATTTTAATTGTCCATTGCTGTTTTAGTGTAAGTCGAAATGAGCAGAAATTTAACTGCAGCTACATGGCAAGAAGTAGTTTAGCATATATTCCGGGTTTTTCTGTGAATTTTTTCTTTCAGCCGATATATACCGATTATGCAAATTAGGCATATTTTGATAAAAGATCGCATTTAAATCTTCTCCTCTGAAACCGCTGAACCAAATTAAACCAAACCTGGCAGGGATGGTCCCTGGGTGGTTCCCTTTCAAAATTGTGTCCGACAGCCCCGCCCTCCATTCAAGATGGCTGCTGTTACTAAAAATAGAAATTTCTTCAATTGTCCATTGCTGCTTTAGTATAAGTCAAAATGAGCTCAAATTTGAACTGCAGCTACATGGCAAGGAGTAGTTTAGCATATGTTCAGGGTTTTTTTTTGAAATTTTTCTTTCAGCCGATTTATACCGATTATGCAAATTAGGCATATGAGCAAGAATATGGTATTTGAACTTTTGGTTTCTTTTGGTATCCAAATGGTTAAATACTAAAACTTAAATATTTCACACGTGGAATATGATTATATCAATACTGTACAAAAGAAACAAGTGATATAAAGGGAAAATATTTACCCATCTTTTTAAACATGTTTATCGTGACAGGAAACCAAATGCTTATTACAAGTTATGGTAATAAACATTTGGTTTCCTGTCACGATAAAAATGTATGAAACGGCACCATCTAAGACCATTTGGTTTTTTTCTTGGTTATTTAATGCATTTATATACCATTTTAAATATTAAAGTAGCATATTTTTTTTTATTTTTTAACGCGACAGGATACCACAAGCACTGTATCAGAGTTATAATATTATCATACAAAAATTGTATAAATGTTCCGAAAATCACACTTCCATTACACGTGGTTCACTTGTGACCGGAAGTTCAATTGGGCGGAAATTGTAAATCAGACTAATATATTTAATCTTTAAATTAACGTTTCTTTTTGGATGACATGTAACGCATAACGTAACAGGTGGATGATTGAATAAAAAAAATAGAAAATGAAAAGCTTAAATGTAAACATCCGTGATTAATATATTTAAACATCTCACGAGAGTTTATTTATGCTAATCGTTGTTATGGCGACTGTTACAAAAAGGAGATAACACAACTTAAAATAGCGTTACGAAATCGGAAACCAATGTAACGCGCAATATATGACACCTGTAACAGAAATACTTACTCTGCTCAAAATTTTCTTCTCTCCATTCTTCATTATCAATGTTTGTCAATATTTTAACGGCTAGCTTACATTTTTGTATGTCACAGTTGTGTGGAAATCCAACACCGTTACGCAGTTCGGAGACGAAAATAACGATAAGAAACGACGCATAAAAGTACGAAGATGGACATTAAAAATAATTTGTATTCATAAAATATTTACAATATATCAATGGTCACCATTCATCTAACACACCAACCAACCATTTGGCCATAGAATTACAACATATATCAAAGAAATATCCAATTTTATCAGTTTTCTATCGTTATCAGAAACGGTTCAAATACCATATTCTTGCTCATATTTTGATAAAAGATCACATTTAAATCTTCTCCTCTGAAACCGCTGAACCAAATTTGTGTCTGGTGGTCCCGCCCTCTGACCAAGATGGCTGCACAGCTGTACTTAGTTTAACATAGGACCCTATGGGAAATTCACATAAAAACCATCTTGTCTGGAACCAGTAGCTCAATTAAAACCAAACTTTGATGGAATAGTCATTGGATGGTCCTCTTCCAAAATGGTGTCCGGCAGTTGCGCTCTCCCGCCAAGATGGCCACCACAGTGCAGTTGCGTTGTTATTGAAAGCAGCTTTGATCCAGTTGAGCGATTACAGGCTCCTGGGAGCCTCTGGTTTCTAATTTGCAGGGTAGGTAGATCTTGACATGCTGAACATGTTTGCAGTTTCAACTTAGTTTTTGACATAAAGGACGAAAAGTATTAAAATTTTGAAAATTTGATGAAAAAAGGGAAATAATTCCAAAATGGGTACTGAGATTTACTTCATAATTGCAGGGTGGGTAGATCTTGATATGCCACACATTTTTGCAAGTTAAAGTTAACCTTTATCTCTTATAGTTTTTGAAATATAAGACGAAAAGTATTAAAATTTTACAAATTTTATGGAAAAAAGGGCAACAACTCCAAGATGGGTAATCAGATTTACTTCAAAATTGCAGGGTAGGTAGATCTTGATGTGCTGATCATTTTCACCCCATGTCAGATTTTTGATATTAATAACGGTTTTTGAGTTATTACCAAAAACCTGCAATTTTACCATATGTTCTATTTTTAGTAACAGCGGCCATGTTGGTTGGTGCACGGCATCACCGAACACAATTTTGAAACTAGACACCCTAGTGATGATTCAGACCAAGTTTGGTTTCCATTGGTCTAGTACTTTCAGAGGAGAAGATTTTTGAAAAAGCTTACGACGTACGACGGAGACGGACGCCAAGTGATGGCAATAGCTCACCTGACCCTTTGGGTCAGGTGAGCTAATAAAAGGTCTTTGGCCCAAAGGTCCCCTGATGCCAAGGTTACTTTGAAAGTTCAAATATTGAAATTATTCTGTAATAACTTCAGAAAGAAGTGTTAAAAAGGCATACCACACATCTGACTTTTCGCTCACAAGTTATCATTCGAAACCAAAAATTTGAGGAACAAAAAGGGGCATATCTCTGATAAAAATTGTCGAAAATTCGTCATTATCGAACTTGGATTTTAATAGTGGTTGTTCACTGAACCAAGTTTACGGGTAGACATGTCGCTCCGCTCGTACTCATTATCCTGATTCTGAGCCAACAAGTCTTTGTTAATGCTGCCTGCCAAGAGGAGAACCAGTAAATACCAGTTGTATATGTTTGACCAGACCAAGGCTCAGACTCACGATCTACCATACTCCAGACGAACACAGTTTTATAACTTAGATTGATTGATTGACTTGTGCTATAACTTAGAAGCTGATTGTTAACTTACGCTATTCTTTAGATGACATGTATTTTGTAGGGTAAATATCTATTATTTAATACTAACATGTGGAATTACAATTGGTCCACCTGCAGAAATCAGTGGCTGTTGTGAACCAGGAACATTCTGTTGATAATGATATGGTAATAGTGGCAATGTTCCCCCTGGAAAGCAGTTCTTTACCCACTTTTCTTTAGGAAAGTGAGTTGCTAATTGCTCCAAACGTTTATTCGCTTCTATTTGTGAATATGTTGGTAGTGTAAATTTAACATTTAATCCTTTTCCTTGTGCTCCTACTGGACGAAGAATAGACTTAGGGAAAATCTCCCTGTTGGAAGTTCCTGCAGTCAAATTCCCATCGTCTCTTTCCTTGTCCTTCACTATGGTATTATCTACTTCTGTATCTTTTGTATAATCAGACGAGTTTGACATATCACCATTGGTCGTCTGCTGTTGCATAGGTCTATCCTGAATATGTTGTGTGGTTGTGTTACTATGGATACCAGATATCCCTATCAACGACAAAATACCTTTAGACATTTCTGAATCTAATGATACCAATGGTGATTTTGATGTTGTTGCTTGACTTTTTTCTAATTGTGCCTTTTCTGACAGTTTTGGGATCTTTTCCATGGTACTGGCAGGATCTGTATCACTGTTTTCTTTGTCTCTGCTTTTTAAATTGCCTGAATCTTTGCCTTTATGAGAAGATCTAGCATGACCAGAACTTTTAGAAGAATATTTGCTACTTGATTTTCCTTTGTCATCTTTGTCGTGTGATTTTATGTCCTTTTTCTCAGTTGATTTGCTTGATGGTCTTTCACCAACTCTTTTATCCTTCGCTATGTAAATTTTGTCGCTAGAATTTTTATCTTTATCTTTGTCACTAGACTTTTTGTCTTTTTCTTTGTCGCTAGACTTTTTATCTTTCCCTTTGTTGATAGACTTTCTATCTTTCTCTTTGTCACTTGACCTTTTGTCTCTATCTTTGTCCATAGATTTTTTATCTTTCTCTTTGTCGCTACTTTTTCTATACTTCTCCTTGTCACCAGACTTTCTATCTTTCTCCTTGTCAGTAGATTTTCTATCTTTCTCCTTGTCACCAGACTTTCTATCTTTCTCCTTGTCACCAGACTTTCTATCTTTCTCCTTGTCACCAGACTTTCTATCTTTCTCCTTGTCACCAGACTTTCTATCTTTCTCTTTATCACCAGACTTTCTATCTTTCTCTTTATCACCAGACTTTCTATCTTTCTCTTTAACACCAGACTTTCTATCCTTCTCATGATCAGTAATTGTTTTATTTTTCTCTCTGTCAGTAGACTTTCTTTCTTTCTCTTTGTCAGTAGACTTTCTATTTTTATCTTTATCACTAGATTTTTCATCTTTTCCACTTGATTTTTTATCATGTTTGTATTTAGAGTATTTATCATTACTTTTTTGTTGGTCTCCATTATTTGCTTTCGAAGTTGATGGTTCTGTTTTTTCATCTTTTTTCTTATCTCCGTCCTTTTCTGAATATTGATGACTTCGTTCACCTATTTCTTTTCCACTGTTGTCAGTCTGACGGTTATTAACTGGGGGGCTTCGTTCACCTATTTCTTTTCCACTGTTGTCAGTCTGACGGTTATTAACTGGGGGGCTTCGTTCACCTATTTCTTTTCCACTGTTGTCAGTCTGACGGTTATTAACTGGGGGGCTTCGTTCACCTATTTCTTTTCCACTGTTGTCAGTCTGACGGTTATTAACTGGGGGGCTTCGTTCACCTATTTCTTTTCCACTGTTGTCAGTCTGACGGTTATTAACTGGGGGGCTTCGTTCACCTATTTCTTTTCCACTGTTGTCAGTCTGACGGTTATTAACTGGGGGGAATTCTAGTAATGGAAGTCCTTTAGCAAAGATTTCCTTTTCATCAGGAGGTTGAACATCTGATTCATCAGCATCATCTAAAAATAGAAAACAATTTTTAATTTCATTATACAGTCAGACCTGCCCATGTGGTCACCTCTAGCAAGCAGTCACTTGTATTAAAAGGTTCACCTTTTTTTGGTCATGTCATAAAATTTGATATGAATAGAACCCCTTTAAAGAGGCCACCTGTCTTATAAGGCCACTTTTATGTGACCTCTTAATACAGGTTTGACTGTAATTACATGCATATTGTTATGTCTTATCTGTAAATATGAACATCTTTATTTGAAACTTCTTCTCATCATTTTAGTTACATTCTGATCACCAGGGTTGTGCTTGGAACAAATATGTAAGTGAGAGAGTGATTGTTGTTTAGCATCAAATGAACAATTATTCAGCTTTATTCTGGCAAGAACAAGGTACCCTGGTACATTTTATTGAGATTATGATGATGTCTGCTTTGTACTAGACTGACATGCTTAGTCTTTTATAGTGCTAGCTCATCAAAACCACAGACTATGGGTACACATATCACTCCATTTGTACACCTTTATCCTGAGTCAGTCAGTCTTTGCTCTTACTCCTTGCTATTAATTCACATTGTGTGTTTAGTCGAAAAGCAACAAATATCAATTTTATAATCTCTGGTTTTACCAGACCGTGGATCAAGCCAAGGGTCTACCGCACTCAAGGTTAGCATGCTGAACATTACTCCAACACATTTTCAGCATTCAATAAATTGTTATAGTGAATGATATTTTGAGAATAGTTATATGTATTTCTTGTAGTAAAGAAGAACATTAAATGTATTTTGGCATGCATTTTAGTTGTCGAGAAAAAAACAGTATCTACATGTAGTTCAAACGGTTACTGCACTAGTGCCAGTACCTGAAATTTTTTTTTAGGCCAGTAAAAAATTAGAGTCACTGGTCCAAATGGCATAATGGTAGCCCAAACATTTTGTGACATTTTTTTTTAATGAAAAAAAGACATCAGATATCAATATATAAACAGTTTTCAGATTAATTGTTTTTTTTATCAATAACATTAAAATTCATTCTTTCACTAGTCTCACGGGGGTTGGGGGGCTCTTCAAGGTAATTTTGGTAGGTACAGGTGTGCAGCTGAAATTGCGAAAACACCCCAATGCATATATTGCTATCAAATGAAACCTAAATTTACTTGTTATAACCTTTTTGACAACCTTGACGCCATTGGCTAGGGTGATCTTAAGAAACGATGCTAGTCCATCGGATGGGGACAATAAAAGGCTGGTTTGTGCAAGGGGAGATCAATGCCATGATCACATTCAAGACATCTGGAAAAGAGTAGACGAATGCCACTACTAGGACCGCTCTTGCACTCCCCAGAGTGAAGAGTGACATCACTTGTTTCAATCCACTATGAAGAAGTGATTTTAAAGTAAAATAACCTCTCAGTTCGGGGTAATGTCAGTTGGTTATCTCCCTTTGTTGAAATAACAAACGGTGCTGTCATTTTCTGTTATATAAACTACTGTTATCTTTTCCTGTTATTTTCTAATTTGTAAACAAAAGTTCTGGTTCCAAAAAAGAAAACCACTCCTAATTGTCATTAAAATGTAGCTGTGTCATACCTGTTAACCTCTGGGAACTGCTAGCGGGGAGATCTCCCCCCTACCAACTCTTCTAAGGGGGAGATTTTGTGCGTCGCCTTTAAACGCACAAAATTGTACCTTGTAGTTGCATACATGTGATAAGAGTTGCTATGCTACAACTGGAGATTTGTAAATTTTTGGCTGGAGATTTGGTCTCATAACTGGATATTTTTTATCAATGTATTTGATGCATGTTTTTATTGTTAATTGATGTTTTCTTTTTGTTTGTTTCAGTATTGAACCAACTGCATCCCATTTCAATATATATTGTTTACATTTCTGTCTTATTCAGGCCTCTACATTAACATATTTTTCAACTTGTCCCTTCGGATAACTAACTAAAAAAAGTACTTGTCCGACTCAATCTTTTCGTTGTCCGAAAACATTCATAAAAATTACAAAAACTAGAGAATAATTATCCAGGGCTCTCACTACTTTCAAATTAGAGGGAGAAGTGGGGAGACTTCTGGGAGAAGTCAATTGCGATTAATCAAAACATTGTTTCACGACACCTCTGACGTTACCCTACCCAAATTAAGTAATTAGTTAAAACTGCCTGAACTGATTTGTTCTGGGTTTTTTTTTTATTCACGACTACCTTAAGGACATCTATTCAATGTCACATTTTTATTTCTGTCTACCTTGATTGGAGTCTTGCATACCAGTGATTTTTATGTGTACCCCCCCCTTCCTTTTGAAATATTACTGTGTTGTGATCCAATACCACACAAATTGTAATAACTCATATTTGTGTTATATAAATCTTTGTTTCTGGTAAAAAAAATATACCTAGATACTATATATACCAGTATCTAGGTATATTTTTTTTTACCAGAAACAAGTGCCTGTGATATAAATAAAGCAACATATTTTATTTAAATTCACAGAGAAATAAAAATTTTAGTGGAGCTTTTCATCCAGATCAGGTAAAAGCTTGTAATATTTGTCCATTTCAATAGTTTCAATATTTACCAAAAGTCTAAATCAAGTCCTCTATCGTATTTTGCACAAAAGACAAGTTTAAATTTGGCGCCAAATTGATATCCGATAATTTTTACATGTCCGTTCCGGAGTGATTTTTGTTCTTATATTTCAAATATTGATATTTCCGTTCATTAAAGCGTTTCTGAGATTGCGACTTTAATTTTGTCAATGTCCTTGAACTTCATCACAGCATGGAGAACGATAAATGATACAATAAAAAGAGTTTTGATCTGGCGTTTCACTTTAGTTTTAATCAAAATAAATTATGGACAAATTGGAATATCAAACAGGGCTCTTTTATACAACAAACCCAGTATTTTATACCAGTGGAAATAGATTTGTCCGTCGTACCGGCACGCTTGGGAATCTTACTTTTTCACTTGTCCCGTCGGACAACCGTAATACAAGATCTCCTTGTCCGACGTCAGTTTTCACTGGTACCGGACAATCGGACAAACGTTAATGTCGAGGCCTGTTATTAGTAGTGTTTCATATGATGAATGAAGGATAAAAACTGTATTTATAATTTATTCATAATCATTCATAATCATAAGGTTATAACAAAGCAATAACAATGAAGACAGAATGCTCTGAACAATAAAGTCATAGAGCACTAAAGTTAAAAAGTCACTTTGCTGCTGGTGCGTTGGGTGATAGCATATGTTTTGGCATTTTTGTGGTTTATCAATTCCATCCTGGAACTTAGTCCTTAAATAATACTTTGATCGGCTTTGGTCCCAAACAAGCCATAACAACTCAATCCGAGATGAATTCATTGCACGTTTGATCGAAATAAGAAGTTTTCCTCAGCATCAAAGGTTGTCCGACTCCTGTTTGCACAACGGTTTATAACTATTTTTAATTGCCGCTATCACACTTCTAATCATCTAAGCGTGTGCCACAAACCCACTTCCTTATCCCCAATTAACTGTCAATCAGTGGATAATTGTTGTATAATCATCAACACCTTAATTAATCTCCATGACCCAATTTACCTGTAAAGGTGTCAAACAGATCAATAACCGGATATCATTTAAACACCTTTACCATTCGTATCTCTCGGCGTTTTTCATCAGCGCGCGAGTTCCAAATGGGGAATTTCCAGAAATATTGATCGCAAAATGTATGTCAAGATTTTATTGTACTTGATTTTTTTGTTGGGAGGAGATCGTGCGGGAGATTAATGTCTCCCGCACATGAGACCCAGTCCATGTGGGAGATAAGGCTCTTACGCAGGAGACTCCCGCGAAAAGGGGGAGGGTTAACAGGTATGCTGTGTACATGAACTATGAAAAGTTTAAAAGTGACAGGCCAGATCGTTTCCGTAGTTTGACATTACTGTCAACGATTTTCTCTACATTGTTGGGGAAAAGTTTTTCAATGATTACCTAAGGATTGACACAAAAAGGTTTCCGATTTCTGTAAATTGAAATTCGTACCTGTACATGTTGCAGCAGATTGAATGAATAAATTTCCGAACCGTGGAAGATACCAGATCGCAAACATTACAAGTTGACAGAATTCTCTTTATTGTTCACAACTTTCCACTTTGTCCGTGATTTTTAACAATTTTAATAATTAAATCATAAAGAAACAAAAAAACATGTTTCTTTTCTAATATTTAGTGAATACTTGTGTATTACATGAAAACGTGTAGGAAACGTGTATTGATTGGCTCGATAAAAATACATAATTGGGGAGAACAGTAAATTTCATTAGCTGTGTATTCATTGGTTACAAAAATGTATTTGGACCAATCGCTGTGCTCGTAACAAACCGTTTTCGACTAGAACAGAAGAGTTATCTACCGTTGAAGTTACAGTTTACATGTATGTCCGGTTTCGGTAAAACAACAATTTTTAACGGTCTTTTAGGCAATCGCCCAAACGTGTTGGGCCAGTGACTACCTAATTTGGAGCAGCTTTTGGTCGCCCAAATAAGATATTAGTCGCATTTGGCGACCATCCATTTTAGGCACTGTAGTGCTATTAAAGTATTATTTTTCCTCAAGAGATTATCAATTTCAGTGGTAAAGTATTAATTTTTAATAATTTTCTGCTGAAATTCAGTTGTTTCTCTGTATTGACAACGATTCACATAATGACGTTGGACTCCCTACTATTGTAACACAAGAAAATATTTATGTTCGGATAAACACAGTGAAGGAAAACATAAGTTTACTTTCCTAGTACACTGGTACAGGTACATGTGCATATACTTTGTACCTTTTACTTTACAAATCGGTCATTAAAATTATGTTATTAAAAATTTCAAAATGTGCATAATTAAATAACCATAAATAAATTAATATTTTCGTTTTTTACTTACTTTCAACAGAACGCTTTTTCTTAACAGGCCTGGGTTGTACTTCAAGCTGCTTTCCTCTCTGTGCCATTCTATTCTTGGCTTCTTGAATTTTTTCTATTGTAAGGCTATTGTCAACATTCACATTTTTACTTGAATGTTTCTTATTCTTCTTTTCATGACTTTCTCTTGTTCTCTGTTGTTTTGAAAGCCAGTTGTCATCTTCCACTATTATATTATTGTTAGAATTGCTTACATGTTTTGCATCTAATTTCGGTTGTGAAGGTTTAGAATAAAATTGCTCTTTACCAATTATAAATGATTCTCTTATCTCTTTGCCAGACTTTTGTTTTTGTGGTGAAGTGAATTTAGCCTTTCTAACGTCGGATGATATTTTCTTTAATAAAGTATGTCTCTCGTAAGTCTTATCTTTTATAGGCGTTTTCTTTTCCTCTGATCTTAACGATGATTCCTCTTCTGTTGATGAATCATCTAACATTGGCACATAACTGCTCTCTGGTTTTTCCTCCGACCTTTCTTCTTCATCCAACATACAAACATATTCCTCAGAACTTGCATCACTTTCATTATTAGCCTCGTTAGCATTAGAATTTTCATCTCGAAGTTCGTCTGTGTTATGCTCGATATCAGCATTAACTACTTGAGTCTCTGCAGTATACAGTTCTTCATTCTCACAACTATCGACGGTATTTTCAACTTGCGTTAAGGCCAAAAATGCATTCCGTGTGTCATTATTGGTAATATGTTCAATGTTACTCGCTACTTGAGTCAGTGTATTGTAACAGTCTTGACCAATTTCTTCCTCCTCATTTACTCTTTGAGTCTGAACTATATAATTATCCGTTTTACTGACAATTTGTTTCGGTTCTTTATCACTACCAGTTTGTTTATCACTGTTAAAATTTTGGGTTTCCTCTATGTAACATTCGTCATCACTCTGCTGTTGACATTTGTCGACAACTTGAGTAGCAGCATTATAAAACTTAGAAACATCATTAGTTTTTTTAGGTATAAATTCCATTTGAGTCATAGTATCGTGAATGTCTTGTGGTACTCCAACCCTGAATTTACTTGAAATTTGTTGCATACCCTTACCAAGAATGCTTCCATCGTTTGATTTTTCATTCTTTGCAGACTTCAAATTTGATTCAACTTGAGTTGCAGCATTGTACAACTCATCATCATTCTCATCATCGTCAATTTCAATAATTTCCCTGATGTCAGTTTCTTCTTCATCTTCCTGTTCTTTTTAAAAGGCATTTTTATATCATTCGTTTTTTCATTTTCAAGATCCTGTTTTTTCTCATCTATTTTCACCTGTGTCATGATGTCATAAACATCTTCATGTGCTTTCGCTGTCTTTTCAACATCCTTAACATTTTGACTATGAAGAGTTTTCCTTTTGGGTGTTATCGTTTTTTCCTCTGCCCAATCATATTCCTGTGTCTCGACAAACAAATCATCGGTGGAAGATTTGACTTTTTCTAAATATTTCCTAGCTTCGTCTGGAGATGAAAACTGCTTGGTACCTTTGACAGTTTCTACTTTAGTGTGCTCTACCGTACATGGGCCGTCGTCACTACTAGTACGTTTGACTATCGAGTGCTTGTTTGTCCTATCTACTTGTGTAGGAGCATAGTATAAACTATCCATACTGTCTTTTCTATCACATTTTTTCATCTCAATCGTTCTGTGCCTTTTTTCAACCTGGGTCTCTTTATCATAATCAGATTCATCATCTGATTGGTCCAAATCAAAACTATTTGGTAATTTGTTTTGAATTACATTCGAATCAGACTGAGTCATTGCATCATAATAAGCATTGCTTCTTTCAGTTTCTCTATCGAAATTATTACCGGTATTCTTCAAATTCTGTTGAAAGACATCAGGCTGAGTTGGGGCACAGTAATGATAATCTTCATCTTCTATATCAGCGCTACAGTTGCCGTCAATTTGCGTTTCATCACCGTACCGTTCATCGTCAGAATCACTGAAATCTTCACAAAGGATGATTTGTGTGTCTGCGTCGTAGACATCATTCCTTTCTGATTTCATTACAGAATTTATTTGCACTTGTATATCGTACTTATGTTCTTTGACAGCCTCAGGTTTATTTGGTGTTTTAGACCAATCAAAATTAAGTAAATGTTCAGGACTTTCTACTTTAATTGTTGTATCAATATTGTCTTCTTTTTGATCTCCAAGAAAAAAGCGGGCGAGTTGATCCTCATCATTTTCAGTTTCGGCAGGGTTGTCGTCATAATCAATCGTAAGATTTTGTTCAGACATACTAGTGTAGAGGTCATCATCTGAATCTGCAATGAAAATCCAATCCTCTTCTTTTGTGTATGATATTTCTCCACTTTCATTCTGTACTTTTCTGTCAATTGGTTTCTGATTTTGTGAAAATAACGATTCTGAGTGATTGGTATCTGAATCATTGTCTTGTGCTGTTTCCTCTTCAGTTGAGATTCCATCCCCAATCAATGCAATCTTTTCTGTTGCATTTGTGCCTGATTTACTCCGTTTTCTCATAAGTTCTTCTAATGGAACATCAGAGTCTGCTTCAGATGAACTGACTTCCGCATTAGACAAAAATTCTGGATCTTCAATTGGAAACGAATTTTCATTATTGTCTTCTTGATGACACCCACCTCAGACAATTGGCATGGAACTGTAGATGCATTACTGAAAGCTGACCTATTTGACCTCTTACAAGGTCTAACCAACATAGGGAGGTCATTTTCAGGACTGTCCAAGTCTGAAACGACCTCTTCAACAGTCTTCCCTTTCTTTAAAGATTTCACATTAAGAAGGTCTGGCCTTAATTTATCACCACTCTCCTCATCAGAAGAATTAAACTTTAAACTCAGGCTTGGTAGCACCAGACTTCTGGTTTTTTTAAGACTAAGGAATTTCTCCTTGTCCTCTGTTTCAGAGGAAGAACTATCTTCAAGATGAGCTGACTTCCTCTTCTTGAAGCCATGATCTGATCCTCTTTTCTTAAGATTCTTGATGGACATCCAATGACTGTCAGAATTTTCTTCAGTCGACTCTTCCAAAATATATTTTAAATTTTTGGCAGTAGATGGCCCTGAGCTTGCTTCACCTGAATCTGTGAAGCCATGATCTGATCCTCTTTTCTTAAGATTCTTGATGGACATCCAATGACTGTCAGAATTTTCTTCAGTCGACTCTTCCAAAATATATTTTAAATTTTTGGCAGTAGATGGCCCTGAGCTTGCTTCACCTGAATCTGTGAAGCCATGGTCTGATCCTCTAATCTTAAGATTCTTGATGGACATCCAATGACTGTCAGAATTTTCTTCAGTCGACTCTTCCAAAATATATTTTAAATTTTTGGCAGTAGATGGCCCTGAGCTTGCTTCACCTGAATCTGTGAAGCCATGGTCTGATCCTCTAATCTTAAGATTCTTGATGGACATCCAATGACTGTCAGAATTTTCTTCAGTCGACTCTTCCAAAATATATTTTAAATTTTTGACAGTAGATGGCCCTGAGCTTGCTTCACCTGAATCTGAGAGTTGTCTCTTTTGCTTATTTGATGAAACTGATATGTTTGTACTACTAGACTCATCAGTTTCGCAGGAAATTATGATGATTCCTGAAGCTTCTTTATTGGACGTACCCGACTTTTTCCTAACATGTTTTTTTATTACTTGCCATTTGTATTCGTCCGTCTCACTAAACGAGGATGATATCCTTTTTAACGGTGGAGATTGTTTCTTCTTAGATTGCTTATGTTTTTTATTTGTTGTGACAGAAAAATGTGAATTGTCATCACAATCTGTTGAAGCAGATGAAGAATTCCTGCATGTCTTTCCATTAATAGTATCATGTGCTGGAGAGTTATCTTCTGAATTATCAGAGCTATCCAGAATATGGTTGTATTTCTTCTTTCTTTTCGGTCTAGATTCTGACGTAATATTACTTTTTGAAGGTCTCAACCCTCGGATCTGGATTCCTGATCTCCCAAAGAGTGTCTTATTTCCTTCATTCCTTAAATCTTTAACCCAAGGTTTTCTTGAATCTTTAATGTTGTTATTTTTCTCCATTCCTACTAACAAAAATATAATGACATAATCATAAACAATTGATAATTACTTTTATAACCTAATTTCCATGACTTATTTATGTTATTTGTGATTGTTGCATATAGTAGTGTCCAACACGTATTGACTGTATATATGATTAACATGGCGGGTGTCTTATAAGAGGCAGGAACTGCTTACCCTGGTTTTTTGGTGGGGTCCGTATTGATTATTTTTTTGTTTTTTTGGTGGGGTCCGTATTGCTCATCTTTTTAGTTTTTTGTGTTGTCCTATTATGTGTCTTTACGTTCAGAGTTCCATGTTGTCATGTCCAGTACGATGACCGCATGAAAACAATGTTCGGTTCGTCTTTAGCTACAGTTGTTTGTAGGAGGGCTCATGTCTTATTTATGTTATTTGTGTTTGTTAGCGTATTGTGGTATCCAACACATATCGCGTTGTCTTTTTGTTTTGTTTTTCTACGTCTTGTGTACTCTATGTTGCAAGTTTCTCTGGATTGTCCATTTTTGATTGCCCCTACGCACTGAACAAGCCAATGGACAATTCCCATCAGTAAAAGTGGTACTTACTGAAACAAAGTAGTTCTACTTTCATTGTGCATTAAAATATTATTGCAAATATCTTGATCTGATTCAGAAATCATTCAGAAAAAAATAGATCAA
Source organism: Bathymodiolus brooksi (assembly GCA_963680875.1). Lineage (NCBI taxonomy): Eukaryota > Metazoa > Mollusca > Bivalvia > Mytilida > Modiolidae > Bathymodiolus > Bathymodiolus brooksi. Next base: position 101,535,712 of record OY804581.1, on the reverse strand, counting down.
AATCAATACTGGTACTTTCTATATGGAGTATTTCTTTTGATGTGAAACTGTCATCATCAAGAATGCAAATGTGTTTATATTAAATTTTGACTGCAAGAAGTAGTGTTTTTAAAGTCAGTCAGTACATCGACAGCAGTGTGAGTGGGCAAAATAGTTTGGACGTCGATTTTATATTATTTTACGAAGGTATGGCACTTTGAGATTATGACATCATCACTTAGTCAAATTAAGGTAAACTTTTAAAATGATATAATTGCCACATGTTTAATTGATTTGGTGGATTTTGACCTAAAACTTCAAATAAAATCATTGGAAGTAACATTTTAAATAAAACGTTTTAGTGATAGGACTGAAAAACTAAAATTAGATATGAACTCAGTGCTCTAAAACCGGGAAAAATACCAAGAAAAATATGTTGGTAATGTGGGCAACCAGACTACTGAATTGTAGTGGCCCAGTCTTAAACTGCTCACATTGGCAATTGGATATCTGCATTCCTAGCATATTCAGAACGAGAACAAATTCAACAATACATGTACATTCAAACCTGTATTAAGAGGTCACCTTTGGGACAAAGTAAAGGTGGCCTTATAAGACAGGTTAAATTCATATGAAATTTTCTATGACAGGATAAGAAAAAGGGGTCCTTTTAATGCAAGTGACCAGACGGGCAGGTTTGATTGTATATAAAGATGAGGGTGGAATAGGACAATCAGTGCAACAACTTTTGACTTCCACTAGAAAATTTTTAGCATAGTAATGGAGAAACTGATCTAATGATGAAAACATGATGTAAATCTAAGTCAGTAGACCATGAAAATGAGGTCATGGGCAGGTGACACATGTCTGGTTCTTATGTACATAACAAGATCAATGTGGGTATCGAGTATGGTGAACCTAGGTTGCATGGTAATGGAGAAACTATCTACACAAAAATTAGACATTTGACATGATTTGTTAATGAGTAGCAGGTGAGACAAAAATAGTGATCGATTTCTATTAATTTAAGGGTTATGATGTTTAATGCCACTTTCAACAATATTTCAGTCATATTGTGCAGGGGTTTCAAAGTTTTTTTATAATAGGAGGTACTTCTTAAATTCTAGGAGGTACCTAAAAAATTAGGCTGAGGGCCGTAACAGGTCCAGGGGGGCGGATGCTCCTGAAATCTAGCATTTTGTGGACCAAAAAATGTACTTCAGAGACTGCAAAACATTAAGTCTTTTTGAAAGAAAAATCCCATTAACTTTAGAGTTCAGATTTCACCAAGAGTGAAGACCATCCATAATGCCTGGATTTTTTCCCCCAATTTCTTTATTGAATATTTCAGTTTACAGACTTCAGCCAAGATTATTCATAGATAGTCCGCCATATCTTAAAAAACTAGAGGCTCAGGTGAGCCTGTATCGCTCACCTGACATAAATAAGTCCTCTTAAGAATGTCTGCATGCCGAATACATCTAAGTTACTATTCAAATCCCATACTGCCATAGGGTTCTATGTTAAAACTATGTCTGCTCATGGCAGCCATCTTGGATGGAGGTCGTGGTCACCGGACAAAATTTTGGAAGTATACTACCCAAAGACCATCCATGCCATGTTTGCTTTAAATTGGCTGACTGGTTTCAGAAGAGAAGACTTTTAAGCAATTTTCCCATAGGGTCCTATATTAAAACTATGTCTGCTGACGGTGGCCATTTTGAACCGAGATCGGGATCACTGAACACAATTTTGGAAGTTGACCACCTAAGGACCATCGATGACATGTTTGCTATATTGGCTTACTGGTTTCAGAGGAGAAGATTTTAAAGCATTTTTTCCCATAGGGTCCTATGTTAAAACTACAGCATGTCCGCTGAAGGTGGCCATCTTGGATGGAGGTCAGGGTCACTGGACACAATTTTGAAAATTGACCACTTAAGGACCATCCATGCCATGTTTGCTTTAAATTGGCTTACTGGTTTCAGAGAAGAAGATTTTTAAACATATTTCCCATATGGTCCTATGTTAAAACTATGTCCGCTGATGGTGGCCATCTTGGATGGAGGTTTGGGTCACTGGATATAATTTTGAAAGTTGACCATTTAAGGACCATTCATGCCATGTTTGCTTTAAATTGGCTTACTGGTTTCAGAGGAACAATTTTTTTAAACATTTTTCCCATAGGGTCCAATGTTAAAACTATGTCCGCTGATGGTGGCCATCTTGGATGGAGGTCGGGGTCACAGGACATAATTTTGAAAGTTGACCATCTAAGGACCATTCATGCCATGTTTGCTTTAAATTGACTTACTGGTTTCAGAGAAGACTTTTAAACATTTTTTCCATGTGAAATTCCCATAGGGTCCTATGTTAAAATAAGTCGAGTCATGGTGGCCATCTTGAATTTCCGAACAGCAAACGATTCACAAGTTTAGTACAGGACCACCCAATGATCATTCCTGCAAAGCCACAATTCAATTGGCTTAGTGGTTTCTAACAAGAAGATTTTAAAAATTTCGACCAATCAGAACATATTATGGGCCCTGGCAGCCATGCTGGATTTCCGATCAGCACCAAAAACAAAAATCTTGTATATGACTATCCAATGAACATTTCTGCCAAGTTTGGTTCAAATCTGTTTTGTGGTTTCAGAAAAAAAGATGAAAATGTGAAATTCCCATAGGGTCCAATGTTAAACTAAGTCGAGTCATGGCGTCCATCTTGAATTTCCCATTGGCAAACGATTCACAAGTTTAGTACAGGACCACCCAATGATCATTCCTGCAAAGTCACAATTCAATTGGCTTAGTGGTTCCTAACAAGAAGATTTTTTAAATTTCGACCAATCAGAACACATTATGGGCCCTGGCAGCCATGTTGGATTTCCGATCAGTGCCAAAAACAAAAATCTTGTATATGACCATCCAATGAACATTTCTGCAAAGTTTGATTCAAATCTGTTTTGTGGTTTCAGAAAAAAAGATGAAAATGTGAAATTCCCATAGGGTCCAATGTTAAACTAAGTCGAGTCATGGTGGCCATCTTGAATTTCCGATCGGCAAACGATTCACAAGTTTAGTACAGGACCACCCAATGATCATTCCTGCAAAGTCACAATTCAATTGGCTTAGTGGTTTCTAACAAGAAGATTTTTAAAATTTCAACCAATCAGAACACACTATGGGCCCTGGCAGCCATGTTGGATTTCCGATCAGCGCCAAAAACAAAAATCTTGTATATGACCATCCAATGAACATTTCTGCCAAGTTTGATTCAAATCTGTTTTGTGGTTTCAGAAAAAAAAATGAAAATGTGAAATTCCCATAGGGTACTATGTTAAACTAAGTCGAGTCATGGTGGCCATCTTGAATTTCCGATCGGCAAACGATTCACAATTTTAGTACAGGACCACCCAATGATCATTCCTGCAAAGTCACAATTCAATTGAATTAGTGGTTTCTGACAAGAAGATTTTTCAAATTTCAGCCAATGAGAACACATTATGGACCCTGGCAGCCATGTTGGAATTCAAATCAGCACCAAAAACACAAATCTGGTAGAGGACCATCCAGTGAACATTTCTGGCAAGTTTGGTTGAAATCTGTTCAGCGGTTTCAGAGAAGAAGATTCAAATGTGAAAAGCTAACGGACGGACGGACGCTTACCCATGACAAAAGCTCACATGGCCTGTGGCCAGGTGATCAAAAAACCAAAAGGACCATAAAGAGCTATGGTTCTGCAGCTAGGCTTGACCAAGCCATTGTTATCAAAGCTTAAACTTCTCAAAATTCTTTTGTTGGCGTTGTCCTTTTCTTTTTTACAATACCTTGGCTTGTACAATACCTTGGCTTGTGTGGTTTTTTTTACTTTATTACCAGTAATTAAACTCATCAAAGACCATTGGCACGGATCAAGACATATAAGTGTCATAATTAATGAAACATATAAATTTAATTTGCAATCATCAATCTTTAATAAAATTTATAATTTTAATAGATCAATACAAATATATAAATTAAACAAAAACAATATATAGTGTTACTTTCACGATTTATGTGCAAAAAAAATGTTCGAACAAAAACGATTATTTATTAACATTTGAATCACAAAAGTTAAATTATTTTGGAAAAAAAGTGGGGCCGGCGTTTTGACATTACAATGTAATTCGTATTTAAGCCATGTCCGGTCCTTTTTCAAGATTTCTAGTAATTTTCTATCCCTTATCTCCTTATACCCCCTTTTAAAAATGTTTTTCAGCACACTTTCATTTCTGTGAACAACCGCGGTAGGGCCCCGTCAAAATATGTAAATAAATTAACCATAGGTTTTTATTTTTTTATACCGGAAGTTAAGCAATATGGACGGAGTTAAGCAACAAGACAGTACGCCCCAGAATGATTCGACCCTGAGTTTTAAATGGATAAAAAAAATCGCACAAAATATTGTGTAGTCATATATTCATAATACATAATGATCATGCTTATATTACTGAAGATTACACTAAATTGTGTTTGAACATAATTTGTAATCGGTCATTTTTTTATTTTGAAATGATGTCAGCTTTGTTCCGGTCCTAGTTTACACAAGAATGAAAAGATATTGGGGCGAAAACATATCTATTTACCGCATGCGCAAACTGCTATTTACGATTCTAAGGTAAAGTTATTTTTAAAACAGGGAATATCCCATCAACTTGGTCGTGACGCAGTTGTTCGATTTGAATGCGAGAATTCAGCAATTGACGTGATCATTAATTTTTTATGAAAAATATTCTACAAGCCTATTGACCATCGTACTTGTGGTTTTCACCACCGCTAATTTTGGGGGGCTCAGTAATTTCTGCCGCTACTATACGCAATCTCAGACGGGTAAAAGTACCGGCCCACTTTGAAACCCCTGTATTGTGGCAATATTTGATGCTGTTCAAATCTTTTATTTACCTGAATTTTTAGGAGGTGGTCTACCAGTCGAGTCATTATCGGTGTACTCAATTGTGTCGGTATCTGAACTGCCTTCAAACCCATCTGTTGACATTCCTCTCGTCACATGGTTTCCGTGTTCTAACTGAATAAAAAAATAAAAAATAACACTGAACAAAAAAATTAATTGTTCAATAGGAAACTTAAAAATTTTGCCTTAAGGCCAGTATTGTTCTATATTTATTAAACACCATCCATGATTTTATTTACATATTATATATATGCATCTTCATCAAAACTTGTAGCAATACATTTACTAACATATGTCGTACGCTTCATTAAAATGAACCTTCCATTCAAATTTCTACTCATTTGGATAAACGATTGTGGCTTTATTGGGTCTGTAGGTGTATTTTACCCTTATGTTCTATTTAAAGTAACAGCAGCCATGTTGGATGACTGACAGGATCAACGCATATAATATAGAAAGTAGACATCCTAAGGATGATTCAGAACAATTTTGGTTGAAATTGTCCCGGTGGTTTCAGAAAAGACGATTTTTTAAAATACATGTAGTTTACGCCGGATGAACAGACGAAGACAAACATCAAGTGATGGCAAAAGCTCAGCTGACCCTTTGGATTCTAATAGAATTGTCAAGTTTTAAACATGGCGGCATTTTAATAGAAACAAAGGGAGGGAACTCACATTTTGATGTACTATATACATTGTAGTTTATAGATTTCAATGCGAAACGAATAAAGTTTAAAATCGACAAATATAAGATCAACAACAATAATACAAGTACAAAACATGAATTTAGGGTTAAATATGAAGGAAATTAACAAGATATTAGCAAAGGCACACATAAAATGCAATTTTATTTAAATGATGCGAAGAAACAACACATGTTTGCGGAAACATGTCTCTATGAATCTGTTGGAAGTCTCCCTGTCATGCCTTCACTTCTCCCTCCTGTCCTCTGAGGGAGAAGTCAAGTCTCCTTTCTTTTGCAAGTGTGGTGAGCCCTCTGAGGGTTAGGGGTATCACTTTCAACAATATTGTGGCATTCAGTCTTATTGGAGGAGGAAACCGGAGTACCCGGAGAAAACCATTAACCTGCCACAAATCACTGACAAACATTATCACAAAATGTGGTATTGAGTACATCACACCAGAGTGGGATTCAAACTCACAACGTTAGTGGTGATAGGCACTGATTGCATAGGTAGTTAGAAACCCAACTACCATATGATCACAACCAGGACGGCCCTTTAAAAATATTGGAAGTGTTATTTATAATAGAATTGCTTTATAATAAAAAAAAATAATATGTGACTCGACTCAATATTTTGTGCTGCCTTCTGAAATTTAGAAAGGCAAGATCAACATCTAGAATGAGTAAATACAGTCAAATCTCATTTTTTAGAACTTCACGGGACCGTTGAAAAATTCAAATAAAGGGGAGCAAGAAGAAAGTAAGATAAACAACTCGGTCAGTCAAGTTTGAAAATCGTGTGCACGGACGCCTGTTGTCCATCATATCTGAAATTTCTATCATCTTTTTGTAGGTATTGCGAAACTCACATTTCAGCCTAGTCACAATCAGATGCACATTTCATGTTTCACAAGGGGTTAATTTTAACATTCATTACACACAACTGATAATGTCATTTTATGAGTCCCAAATGTTTATAATTTATGAAAATCATAGACATTTTCAATATCGTTAAACAGTTTCTCAGAAATAATATCTTGAATTTTAAACTTTAGAGGGAAAAAAACATGCTACATATCTTTTCTTCACAAGCATTTTCAATTATTTTTTCCTCTGTTGTAGTGTTAAAGTGTGTTTATATTAAGATAGAGGTACATAGTTTCAAAAATATTGTGCATTTTATCATGGTCAACATTAATTTTTGTTGAAAAATATGAATTTTGTCAAGTTTTTGCCTACATTTTGATGTATGTAGTATCTTTGGAATAATCTAATTCAATCAATTTTGTCTGAATTTCTAAATTCTTCACTTTTCTGGAAAGGATTTTTAATTTCCTTTCATTTGATATATAGTTTATTATTCTTAGGCGAATGGTTGTACACTTATCGAAATTTAAACTTGAGTATATTATTCATTGAATTTTGTCTACGGACAGGACATTTTCCCTTATATGTACATATTCGGTAAGTTTTAATACTGTCAGGAATTAAAGCAATTATAAATGTTTCAAATGTTTATAGGATAAACATCAAACCAGAAAAAATTCAATTTTTAAGTTGTAACTCAACTTGTAATTTTTTTTAATAGTAAATTCAAATACTGCACACATAATTTTTTTTTCAAGATAAAATTCTTTTTAATATACATGTATATGAATTTGTTGTATATTTTGAAATGTTGACTATTTCTGATAATATAATTAATAATCACTTGCATATATAGTTTTTTGTAGAAGCCTGGAAAGTCTCAAATAATATGAGCAATCATACGTCTACGGACAGGACAATGTTATGCTGGTGTTTTTTTAATTTTTTATTAACAATATGTTTTATATTGTCATCAATTAAAACAAACAGAATTGTTTCAAATGTTACTTAAACAAAGATACAATAAGAATAAGTATAATTTTTAGTTGTGGCTAAACTTGAAAAAACACAAGTTTTAATAACTGCAAAAAACTCTGCTAGTGTCATGGTCATAATGTGTTTGTTGACTCTGTCATCCATGTTCACAGTGTCTTTTTTGTTTGGTACTTCTCTACTGATCTAACCTTACAGGTAAAAAGTTTAAGTCTTCTCTTTTATGCCTTCTTTAACTATGTGCTTTCTATGGTTTCTTGGTTCAGATTTCCACCATTCTGATTCTTCATTACCATTTCTTTCATGTATTCAGTCTCATTTGTGGTATTTATTTTATTCTTGTCAGATTGCACGGTTCCCTTTTTTCACTTCTTGAACACTACTTTTATGGATCCCATTAGAGCTTCACTCACTTGTTACTGTCTTACTACCTTTTCCGTGTTTTATTTTAACTCCTCTATCTTCCATGTTTCCTTATACTTTGGGAGATGATTAATTTAGTTAGCATAATAGATCGTCTAGGAGGATTTCCTGGCATTGCCTTCTAGGCCTTTTTGGTTGCCCCCCCATTCTGATGTCCTGGAAAATATTCTCTGGTGCTATTTCTGTTATAATTGGAAGGACTGTTCAGGTATGTTTTCTTCGGTTCTATTGCCAAATGCCAATTTTGTATCCTTACTGTAGCACTTTTTCCTCTTTCTTTATCTAGCCATTAGTTCTTGTTGACAGTACTACCTTTGTTTGAAACAGTTTTGCTTTGTCCATGCTAATATTATTTTCATTGCCATAAGGTTTTTTGTTTGCTTTCCCTGTATGTTCTTTTTCTGCATTTTCCATTTCATTCTATCATTTAGAAGTTTTTGATTGTTGTCATTCAATTGTTTTTTCTTCTTTGAACTTTCTTTCTGCCTGTTTTCTTCTCTATCTTTTTTTTTCATTTTGTTGTACTTTGCTGAATTGGCTTTATGTTTTTGCCTGTATCTTTTCATTCTTATTGACTTTGTAGGGATCTCTACTTCTTTTTCTGGTTTTTCCCTCTCTTAAATCAATGTTTTTCTAATTCTTCTGAAACAAACAAAAAAATGTTAAAAGTTTCTGTTTATAAATTGTAGACATGCGTTCTCTTAGTCTTAGAAAATAAATATTGCAGTAACATTTTGTTGAAAATGTTAAACTATAGAAGTACACACCAGTTTGTAACTACATTAAACATTATATTTGCCTTGTATATTGTTGACCATAGTTTATAAAATGCTTGAAATTTATTGTTTTGTTAAAACTTTCAGCTGATCTATAAGAGTTATAGTCCTTATAGTAAGGGAGAGAATTAAGTCATGTGTTATGTCCCCACCCTTTTAAAAATGTATGCTTATATTACTTTAGAAGTAATTAATAATTTTTAATAGTATTTCCATTCCTAAGCCAACAATATTTTGTTTTTATACACATCATCTGATACTGTGTCTTGTCTGTAGACACCACTCTCTCATTTATTAAATCAGGAATAGCAACATACTACTTAAGATTAAGAAAAAAGTTGTTCATTTATTTGTTTTATTCAACATCTTAAGTCAGTAAACAACTAAAAATAGAGCAGTAGAATTAAATGGTATCTTTTTTTTCCACTGAAAATTCATGACTTTTTTACATTTTCCATTATTGCCAGGTATATTTTAGTTCAGTCTGATAATAAAATGACTGATCATTAATTAAATACATTAATTTCAAGAGTACAGTACAGCTGATTAAGATTAAAAGAACATATTGACCATTAATTATCTAGAATAAGAGCTTAAATTATGTCTACGGAGAAGACAGGTGTCTTCGAACAAGACATTTTGGACTTCGTGCCCAATACTGGTGTTTAATAGTGATGGTAAAAAATATGTCTTACCATGTTTTCATATCTACACAATAACAAGTTCTCAGCATTGCAACAGAAATGTCATTACACTTTCAGTTTACTAAGATAATGCATGTCTACGGACAAGACACTTTTCTAACAAAATTCGGCAATCTAATATATAACCCATTTTACTCAGAAAAAAGCTCTGCCAACCTAATGTTGAGAGATATTCTCAGTTAAGAGATGAGTAAGTAAACAGAAAACATCTTAATGTATGAAATTTTCTTCATTTTTCCCCTATTTTTTCTTATTCTGAACAAGCTTAAAATTGGTAATGAAAATTTCATAACGATCAGGGGGCTTTGCATTTTTGTCATAACTCTGCAACCAATCATCATATTTGCTTGCAACAACTTGCAAAACAAAGATAAGAAACGTTTTTTTAATAATATAACAAAAACTAAGATCAAGGCACTTACAGTTTTTTACAATAAACTGGTGAAAATAGTAAAATTTTGAATGAAACAACATAACGTTAGTTTTTTGCAACTTTTGTCGCATATATTTTGAAATATTTTTTATATGGTTGGTTGTTCACTTACCCAATCTTCAGTCTGGACCTTGAATCTCTGTTCCTCTGGTACAATTTAAACCAAAAATACAATAATTAATGTCTTCTATTATCCTGTAAAGACTCTATAACACAGACCTAGTATGAAATGTGCATCTGATTGTGACTAGGCCGATTTGATTACATCATAATCATACATAATATGGCAATACACAATAATTGTGTATTTAAAAAATACAAAACTCAACAAAACACTTTCATTGAAATCTATAAATACCACATACTTGATAACGAACACTAATATCTTTTATTATTCTCTTATAAAAGCTAATCAGCAACCAAACAAAATGGTGAAATGGTATTCTGAACAGTACACCGTTTAAATGAATATTGCTTCATAAAAAAAATACAATGATACCACAGTAAACAGGCTGTTTTTGGAGTTCTCGCTACACTCAAGGCGTCATGATATCCAATATTTGAAATTTATGGCAAAAATATTAAATTAATATCAGTATCACTATCACTAAAATGCTTCAATTAAGAAATCCAATTGTTTTCTTTACAAAAGTACAGTTATCAAAATAAAATCTCACAAGAGGAAGTTAAGATCAGAGACCATGCTGTTGACACCTTGACAGTTTTGATAGTTGATTTAATTTATAATTTCAACATAACGAACATAACTTGAATCAATCTGTATATTACTTAGTGATTGTAAAGTGGCTTTGAGAAACCCAAAATTTTGACACATTAAATTTTGAGAAAAGATGAGTAAATTAAGTTGAAAAGCACCAAGCTTAAAATGGGATTTCAGAAAAATATTGACTTAATGAAAATTACAAGTAAACTTATTTTAACAGAACGAGATTCAAACTGTAATTTATCCTCCCCAAAAAATTTGTGAAATAATCTTACCTTCAACATTATGAAAATAAAATTTTCAAGATAATCGACTCTCTTTAAATATTCCTTTATTATATGTATGTCCATCCATATCCCGAATGGGTTCTTATTTTTTGTGTCAAGCAATTAATAATAATGCTAATTCCATCAATCAGGACTTAGAACATAGTGAAAGAATTGCTTTTGAAGTTTTTCAAAATAATAAATAGCTACTTACACTTTGACATAGCTTGAAAAAATATCAAAAGAATAGCATATGAAGTAAACTTCATTTGAAGACAATTGTTTGAGAATAAAACTGATCCTGTATTCGATATGATATTTTGTGTATTTCACAATATTATGAAAAACATCACAAATAATTCAGAAAAAAACATTTTCAAGAAACAATTTCTTTCTTTGAACAACTTAGAAACTGAAAGTAGGACTGTTTCAAGATAAATATTTACTTTCACTTTGATGTGTAGGTTGAAAAATATTTAAAGAAGGGACAATGGTATAAAGTAAACTTTTATTTGAAGATTGCTGCTCAAGGATAAAATTGAGTCTGGGTTTGTTATGATAGTTTGTGTTTTGACAATAATGTGTAAATTTTCAAATATGATTTTCAAGAAACAAATTCTATTTTTGGAAAAGGGATAACCTTAGTAGTATTGGTGACCTCACATCTTATTCTGTGTTTTGACAATAATATTGTACAACACTTACATTCAATTCTTAAATATTTTCAAAGAATTTTTTTTTTTTTTAAAGTGTGTTTACTCGGCCCTGGATCAATGTCAATGATCTCACATCAAGAGGTATGGACATGATTTATCAGAGTATGTACAGAAGCTAGGACGTGTCCTATTTCGGAAATATATATTTAGTAGTGAAGTGAAGTAGAGCTAGGACAAAATTTTACAAGAAAACCCTTCAGAGATTACTTGGCGATTTTACATCGAGATAAAATAAATGTTTCATTGTCGTGTTTGTCAACTTTTTCTTTGACTTTGTATATAAATTCAGCAATAATGTTTGATGTGTGTCGTAAATAGATATTGTTTTCGCTGCAGTCGATTGCTGAGATATGTAAATGGTCATTTAAGCATTGTTGCAGTAATGCCGACAGATTTGTCAATAAACGATAATACACGGTTAAACTTTACCACTAAATCTTGGCAGGGGATGTCATAGGGGAAAAAAGGGGATGGAATCGGCAAATAATTATGCTAGCAAATGGCCGATTTTACCATTCGATGTATCTCGGGATTTTATAAAGGACGAAGTCTTTTTTCTTCTTCTTCTTTGGTTACGGAAAACCATCAACGTACTGATGTTTACTTTCCGGCGCATGCCTGGTAAAATGTTTTCAAATTTATAAAAATTTTCAGAACATAGATAATTTATTTGATATAATTGTTATTATTATTTTTTAGTTTTATATTATCAGTTTTTACAATTTTTCTTTTAATTTAGGATTTTTACAATTTTTTTATTTTTTATTTTTCATTTATTAAGATAAAAACATGATTTCTGTTTATTTTATTCTGTGTGGATAAGTATCAAGGAGCACATTGTGAGTGAGTGCACCCTTGAAGGATTCTGTAGTGGTGTTTTTGGTTATGTCAGGGGATAATTTGTTCCAGTCTTTAATGGTTTGACAAAAGAAAGAAAATTTATAACTGTCTTTATTGCATTGGATTTGTCTGTAGGAGTCTTTTCGGGAAGATCTTGTCGTAGACTGGCTCTGAAGTAATATATTTTGTGTAGGGATAGCGATATTTTCATTTATTACTTTGTGAAACATTATGAGCCTAGTTCTTAGTCGGCGTTCTTGTAGAGTTTGCCAATTCATGGTGTTTAACATCTCAGACACACTGCTGGTGTTATGATGTCTGTTGCATGTATACCTGGCTGCCCGTCGCTGTACCTTTTCTAGCGAGTTGATGTTTTCGTTTGTGTGAGGATCCCAAACAGTGCAGCAGTATTCTAATTTGGGTCTTATTAGGGTTTGATATGCTCGTTCTTTTATCGTTTGTGATTGTACTTTTAGATTTCTTCTGATGAAACATAATGATTTGTTTGCTTTGGCGGCAGTTTGTTGGATGTGGGTGTTCCATTTTAGGTCTGTTGAGATTGTGACACCTAGATAGTTTGCGTGTTGAACAGATTCTAATATATGGCCATGCATGTTATAGTAAAAGTGGATTGGATTTCTCTTGGTTGTTATATTCATGATGTTACACTTGTCTGGGTGAAATGACATGAGCCAGTCTTGTTCCCATTTTATGGCAGCTTCGAGATCTTCTTGGAGCTTGAGGCAGTCGCTTTGTGATTTGATTTGTCGATAGATCATACTGTCATCTGCAAAAAGTCGGATACGGCTATGTTTGATGTATTCAGGGAGGTCGTTAATGTAGATTAGAAAAAGTATTGGTCCAAGAACTGTACCCTGTGGGACACCGGATGTGACTGGTATTTTTGATGATGTCATATTTTCTAAAAGTACTGTTTGAGTTCTGTTTGAGAGAAAAGATTTAACCCAGTTTATGATTTGTTCTGATATGCCAAAGTATTTCATTTTGTACAGCAGTCTTTTGTGTGGTACCTTGTCGAAAGCTTTTGCGAAGTCCATTATTATCAAATCTGTTTGTATATTTTTGTCATTGTTTTGTGATAAATCATGTATTAAAGAAATTATTTGTGACTCACATGATCGTTTTGCCCTAAAGCCATGCTGTAATTCATAAAGTATGTTGTTGGTTTCTAGATGTTGCATCATGTTGCTGGCAAAAATATGTTCGAGTAATTTGCAAGCTATGCATGTTATGGATATAGGTCTGTAGTTACCTGGGTTGTGTTTATCTCCTTTTTTGAGAACAGGCGTGACATTTGCGTGGTTCCAGTCAGATGGTACTTTGCCTGTTTCCAATGATTTGGTGAATAATAATGTGAGGATGTCTGTACATATATCAATATTTTCTTTCAGTACTCTGCCTGCGATGGTGTCAGGACCAGTAGCTTTACTAGGGTTTATGTTTTTGATGAGTTTATAAACACCATCCCTAGAGATTTTTATGGGTTCCATTGTGGGATGAGTACTAGGACCTTTATCTGGAATGTTAGTGTTTGCTTCAGATGTAAAAGCAGACTGAAACTGTTTGTTTAGTATATTTGCTTTCTCAGATGGATGTGAGTGTAGGGTACCTTCACTTCGTAGGGGAGCTATGCCGGTGTTTTCATTTTTCTGGCTTTTTATGTAAGAATAAAGTTTTTTGGGTGTATTTTTGAAGCTTGGTTGATCTGGTTCATTTATTTCAATATCAAAAATCATGTTTTCTATATATCGCCAGTATGAGTTTCTCATTTCGTTCTGGAGCTTGGCTTTAGTTTTCTGATATTGTTCTTTATACTTGGGATTACGTTTTTTCTTTTTATATAACTTGTTTTTCTTGTTAATTAACTTTTTTAGTTGGTTATTTACCCAAGGTAATCTTGATTTGTTGCCAATGCTTTTTGTTGGAATATGCTTATGGATAGTCTCTTGGACATTGGTTTTGAAGATGTTCCATAATTCGTCTAGACTCATTTTATCCTGATCTTTTTTTAGTTGTTTGTAAGTTTCAGTGAGGTCTTTTTCTATTTGATCCCATTGTGCCTTTTTGTAGTTTAACACTTTGTGAGCTTGTTGTTTATTTTGCGGCAGGGCTAGGTTTATTTCACTGTAAACTATATCATGATCACTCGCACCGATTGGTGGTAATGTTTCTACTCTATTGACAAATGATGGGTTTGTCATGCACAGCAGATCTAGTGTTGTGTCTTTTCGGGTGTTCTTGTTTATGACTTGTGTTAGGTTGTTGTCATGTAATATATCGAGGAGTTGTTGGTGTAGTGAAGCTTCAGGTTTGTTAGGTATGACTGCTGGTGTATTCCAGTCTATGTGGCCAAGGTTGAAATCGCCACTTACCCAGATGTTAGAATTTGTTTTCTTACATAAGACTCTATTCAGTGAGATACCAAGTTGTTCTAATGATTCACCTTTATCGGATGGTGGTCGATAGTATGTGCAAAGGTAAAGTGATTTGTTGCCTTCATATGATATTTTTGCCCACACATTTTCGCAGTTTGTTTCAAGGTCTAAATCGGTACCTGCTTTTGTGATTTGTGTGGATGTCAGCTGGTTTGAGATAGCCAGTAATACTCCCCCATAGCCATCCTTTCTGTTTTTTTGTATAAATGTTGTATTTAGAGGATGGGATGTATTCATATGGAGAGATGTCATTTGAGAGCCATGTCTCGGTACCAAATATTATGCTGGGTTTACAAGATTCAATGATAAGTTCTACTTCAGGTTTTTTGTTCTTTATCGACTGAAAATTTATTGTAAGCACTCTTAGTGGTTCAGAGTTTTTTGACGTGTGGGAGTCCTTTTTATTTTTACCTTGCTTTTTCTTGGTTGTCGATGATGACTGTGTTTGATTTATCTGGATTGGTGATGATGTGTATGTTGGTAATCCAATATTATCAGTGCTTTCATTTTCAGAATCATTGCTTATTTCTAATTCTGAGTAGGTATTCGATAATTCAGGTATGATACTATTGAAAAAAAGTTGTGGAGAAGTTTGGCATACCACAGTTTATACTTCTAATAAAGGACGAAGTCCTTCTAACAGTAAGCTGTCCGATTTTTCCTTCTTTATCCTGCAAAGACAGCATTTACCGACCAATATAGCCTGCCTAATATTTTTTTTGATATTGGTCAGTTATAAATAGAACATTTTTTGATATTGGTCAGTTATAAATAGAACATACAAATGCAAAACGGGGCACATCGGGGGATATTGTTTTCAAATACATACACAAAATTATTTCAAATACTTTTATCATCGTCCAGTAAACGTTTATTTACGATTTAGAATTGCAGGATAAATACAATACATGTGCACTGTCGAAGCATATAAGTAAATATGTGTATTCGGCACGAAACGCGGGAAAAGGCTCGGCAAAGCCTCGCCTTTTCCCGCGTTTCTAAGCCTCATACACATATTACCCATATGCTTCGACAGTGCACAAGTATTGTATATATATTGATAGCTAAAAATCTGCTCACCGGAAGTTTAAAAAATATATCAATTAATAATTTAGAAACGCAAAAGAAATCTATTTCAATGAAAAATTCCCAATTCTTTGATTATTTACTCTATGCAAAATCGAAATAAACTTTTAATAAAATTCTAATAAAAAAATCTCTTTCTACGAAACTCCCGATGGAATAGACTGACTCAATCTGTCTCAATCTAGCCGAGGTACGAGCCAGGGGAACGCGTCAGTTTACCGATGGAAGAGCGGCGTAGGTAAAATGAACGTCATAACAAATCGGCTACACAATTCATTCAACATAAAAGATAATAGCCTCTACCGGACGCAATTACGAACGAAATAAAAAGTATGTCCCCTAATTGTTCCTTCAAAACATGAATTAAAAAAATGCTTTTATAAATAGATAACCCGCTAAATTACTCGTGTTTTGGGAGAAAATTATTCATGTGCAGTTGTTGAATGTTGCAGACGACGGGTTTTCATATTTGTAAACAGAAAACGATCGACAATTGCACTTGGAATCTATCGCTAAAATTCATTGAGGTTCGCATATTTTGTTATCTTATGCCTGTAATTGGAAAGAATATGATCTCCTGGTTCTATGCATATGTAGAACACATTGAAATTAAAACAAAAACAGTCAATATAATACATTTTCCTTACCTTGATCTATCCCACAATGTCAAAATCCGTGATGTACCTTATTCATTGAAGAGTCCAAGGAATTCCGAATGCAAACTGGCACACATTTATGGTATGAATAAAGGAAAGGTTTTTATGTCATGTGTATTATATACAAATTGTCTATATGTGAACGTAAATGAATGAATGCTCATTCAATTTTAACAGTTGTCATTAAATAATTTACACTAGAAAGGTTATTATGATGTCGTTCGAAATTGTGTCCGGATCTAGGTCACAGAGTGACTAGAACGGGGTCATGAAAATCTGTTCCAAGTTAAAACCCGTAACAATGCATTGAATAATATATGGGCTATGATTCAAAAGGAATATTGGTGTTTAATCTGAAATATGAACATGCAATCAGCTTCATCAATTTGGTCAAATTTATAAATTATTATCAAATGCCACGGTCAATATCATCGAAATTGTTCGTAATTGCGTCCGGTGGCGGTGAGGCTAACGTGTACGGATCATCGTATTATTGAAATTTTAGGACTTCGTCCTTCAAACAGGTTGCCTGTCTCATATTAATAAGTAAGGAAATTCTCGTCTAGTTCGCGTATATCGAGAAACTGTTCATTGGATAATCAAATATTTTAATTTTTCATTATAGGATTAAACACTGTTTTTTAGGAAATTATCTATGTATAAACTCCGGCAGCTCACTCACAAACTGAATAAAGTCCGAAGTTTGTGAGTTTGTGAGTTTGCCGGAGTTTATACAGTGAAAAATTATGAAAAATTGGTTAATAAATATCCCCAAAATACTGAATATAGACATAAATTTTATTCTTTTAGATCTAAATTTAGACCTCTGTGTAAATTTGAAGAAAAAAAATACAAAGAAAAAAATGTTCTGAGCTAAGCAATATAAGTAATAAAAATCCAAAAGCTTTTTGGGACATTTTGAACAACCTTAACAGACTAAAAGGTGAAAACAGTAAAACGGAGGTAATTTTGCCACACGAGGATTTCATCAAATTTTATAAAAATCTAAACCGTCGTGACAAAGATCACAACAGTGTACAAAAACAAATTATTGAAGAATTTGTATCTCTGAAAAATAATTTCAACATGTCAGAAGTTATTGGTGATTTGAATAATGAGACAAGTACTGATGAGATAATAGAAGCCATTAGATCAATTCGTAATGGTAAAACTGTGTCTACAGATTTGATTTCAAATGAAATGTTAAAAAATGCAGTCCCAATTTTAATAAAACCTCTTCAAAAACTCTTCAATCTTATATTAAAAAATGGGACTTTCCCAAAGATCTGGAATGAGAGCTTCTTAGTTCTATTACATAAAAAGGGGGACACATTTGACCCAGGGAACTATAGAGGTATTTCTATTAGTTCCAATCTTGGGAAACCTTTTAATGAAGTTATTTATAAACGTCTGTTAACCTTTATGAATAACAAAAACTTGATAAGTAAAAATCAAATTGGTTTCAAGGAGAAGAGTCGCACTGCTGACCACATATTTACATTAAAAACTATTATAGATCAATATAAGCAGAAAAGCAAGAAAGTTTTTACTGCTTTCATAGACTTAAAAAAGGCATTTGATACCATTTGGAGACTTGCATTATTTTATATACTATTAAGACAATATCCCACACAGGATTTTTAATATTATTCATTCAATGTATACAGACACCATATGCAGAATAAAATTTTCTAATGGGCTCCGTGCCCCTTTTTCATCTGAACGAGGAGTAAAACAGGGGGATGTTCTAAGCCTTTACTATTAAATTATTTTATAAATAACTTGGTAGATGATCTAAATAAAGATAATACAGACCCAGTTGTCATTGGAGACACATCAGTGAATATACTTCTATATGCTGATGATATTGTTTTATTGTCTCAAAGTAAAGAGGGACTTCAAAATTCCCTAAATATATTGCATGATTTTTGCTATTCTTGGAAATTAAAAGTTAATACTGATAAATCAAAAATAATGGTATTTAACTCAAATGGTAAAACATATTTAAACCAATTTACTTATAATAATGTTGATATTGAAACAGTAGCAAACTACTGTTATTTAGGAATGGTACTGAAATTTGACGGTAATTTCAATTTGGCTATAAATGGAACCAGAGGCTCCCAGGAGGCTGTAATCGCTCACCTGGATCAAAGCTGCTTTCAATAACAACGCAACTGCACTGTGGCGGCCATCTTGGTGGGAGAGCGTGACTGCCGGGCACATTTTTGGAAGAGGACCATCCAATGACTATTCCATCAAAGTTTGGTTCTAATTGAACTACTGGTTCCAGACAAGATGGTTTTTATGTGAATTTCCCATAGGGTCCTATGTTAAACTAAGTACAGCTGTGCAGCCATCTTGGTCAGAGGGCGGGACCACCAGACACAATTTTGGAAAAGCACCATTCAATGACTATTTTATCAAAGTTTGGTTCCAATTGAGCAACTGGTTCCAGACAAAAAGATTTTTATGTGAATTTCCCATAGGTTCCTATGTTAAACTAAGTTCGGCTGTGGGGGCCATCTTGGTCGAAGGGCCGAACCGCCTGACATGTTTTTGGAAGAAAACCATCAAATGACTATTTCATCAACATTTAGTTCTTATGGAGCAAATGGTTTCAAACAAGAAGATTTTTATGGGAATTTCCCATAGGGTCCTATGTTAAATTAAGTTCGGCTGTGGTGGCCATCTTGGTCGGAGGTCTGAAATGCCAGACATAATTTTGGAAGGGGAACACCCAAGGATCATTTCAGCAAAGTTTGGTTGAGATTAGCTCAGTAGTTACAGAGGAAAAGATTTTTTGTTAATTTCATCCCCCCTTTTTTTCTATTTCTAGCTTGGTGGGGTGGCCATCTTGGTTGGAAGTCGGGATCACCGGACACAATCTTGGAAGGGGGCCATCCAAGGACTATTCCACCAAAGTTTGGTTGCAATTGGCCCACTGGTTTCTGAGGAGAAGATTTTTATGTGAATTTCCCATAGGGTCCTATGTTAAGCTAAGTTCGGCTGTGGGGGCCATCTTGGTCGAAGGGCCAAACCGCCTGACATATTTTTGGAAGAGAACCATCCAATGACTATTTCATCAACATTTAGTTCTTATTGAGCAAATGGTTTCAGACAAGAAGATTTTTATGGGAATTTCCCATAGGGTTCTATGTAAAATTAAGTTCGGCTGTGGCAGCCATCTTGGTAGGAGGTATGAAATGCCGGACACAATTTTGGAATGGGACCACCCAAGGATCATTTCAGCAAAGTTTTGTTGAGATTGGCTCAGTAGTTTCAGAGGAGAAGATTCTTTTAAAGTTTCATCCCCCTTTTTTCTATTTTTAGCTTGGTGGCCATTTTGGATGGAAGTCGGGATCACCGGACACAATTTTGGAAGGGGGCCATCCAAGGATCATTCCACCAAAGTTTTGTTGCAATTGGCCCGATGGTTTCTGAGGAGAAGATTTTTATGTGAATTTCCCATAGGGTCCTATGTTAAGCTAAGTTCGGCTGTGGGGGCCATCTTGGTCGAAGGGCCGAACCGCCGGATACATTTTTGGAAGAGAACCATCCAATGACTATTTCATCAAAATGTTGTTCTTATTGATCAAATGGTTTCAGACCAGAAGATTTTTATGGGAATTTCCCATAGGGTCTATGTTAAATTAAGTTCGGCTGTGGTGGCCATCTTGGTCGGAGTTCTGAAATGCCGGACACAAATTTGGAAGAGGACCACCCAAGAATCATCTCAGCAAAGTTTGGTTGAGATTGGCTCAGTTGTTTCAGAGAAGATTTTTTTTTTTAAATTTCATCCCCCCTTTTTTTTAATTTGCATAATCGGTCAAAATCGGAAAAAGTTCAAAGTTCATAAAAAATCCTGTAATATATGTTAAAAAGCTCATCATTATGCTTATACAGTTCAAATTTGGGCACATTCTGGCTTAAAATAGAGCAGTTTTGGCCATTTGAAGAAATTTCTATTTTTAATAACAGCGGCCATCTTGGATACAGGACGGTGCTGACGGACACAATTTTGAAAGGGACCCACACAGGGGCCATCCCTGCCAGGTTTGGTTTAATTTGGTTCAGCGGTTTCAGAGAAGAAGATTATTTATCAAAATATGCCTAATTTGCATAATCGGTATAAATCGGCTGAAAGAAAAATTTCACAGAAAAATCCGGAATATATGTTAAACTACTCCTTGCCATGTAGCTGCAGTTAAAATTTGAGCTCATTTTGACTTATACTAAATCAGCAATGGACAACAGGCCTCGACATTAACGTTTGTCCGATTGTCCGGTACCAGTGAAAACTGACGTCGGACAAGGAGATCTTGTATTACGGTTGTCCGACGGGACAAGTGGAAAAGTCAGATTCCCAAACGTGCCGGTACGACGGACAAATCTATTTCCACTGGTATAAAATACTGGGTTTGTTGTATAAAAGAGCCCTGTTTGATTTCCAATTTGTCCATAATTTATTTTGATTAAAACTAAAGTGAAACGCCAGATCAAAACTCTTTTTATTGTATCATTTATCGTTCTCCATGCTGTGATGAAGTTCAAGGACATTGACAAATAAGGATAATAACAAAATTACCGAACTCCGAACAATCTTACCAAGGGAAAGTCAAAACTCATAATTATATAAACAGACAAAATCAGTCAACAACCGGAAAACTGTGAAAACCGTAATGACCCTGACTTGGTACAGGCATTTCTAAAGAAATGATGGGTTGAATCAGATTTTAAGGTGCCAAACCTCCCGTTCTCATTACGGTTCAAAGGTTCCGGCTGTCACTATAACAGTATTTAAATACAGGAACAAAATAGGTAAAATAGTTGTCAAAGCAGTACCATATTCGGTGACGTAAATGTCAAAAATATTTTTACGTCACACATTGACAAAAAAAATTATCCTTGACATTTTTCTTGACTTCTTTATCTTTATACATTTTCACTATATGAAAATGCATCGCTTATAATTTTTTCTGCAGAGACGGAATATATTTCGACAAGATCTTGGTATCGGAATATAAACTTTTTAAGAGATCGAATAAGGCGAATCTTTTTATAGCCCTGGTCCAGTAGCCTGTTTCTCAGATGAAGATGATGTTTCAGGAAATCAGAATAATTGCTACTGGCCCTTGCATAGCGCATCAATTGCGAGATGTAAACACCATATGCAGGAGAAGCTGGTATATTGCTGCACATGTTTGGAAAATTTATGATTTTAAAATTGAAGTCGTCCCGCTTATCATAAATTTTAGTACTGAGTTGACCACTGTCGTCAAATTCGAGGTATAAGTCCAAAAATGATGCGGACGAAGCTGTATCGGTGGTCTCTTTAACTTCCAGCTCTGGAGGAAATTAAAGTCGCAATCTCAGAAAAAATCACTCCGGAACGGACATGTAAAAATTATCGGATATCAATTTGGCGCCAAATTTAAACTTGTCTTTTGTGCAAAATACGATAGAGGACTTGATTTAGGCTTTTGGGAAATATTGAAACTATTGAAATGGACAAATATTACAAGCTTTTACCTGATCTGGATGAAAAGCTCCATTCATCGATATTTTTATATTCCGTGACCTACATTTGCTTATCGTATGTATATGCAAAATCTATATATATTTTTTTTAACTTGGGATGACCCTAAATTTAAACTGAAATACATAGTTAAATGAACTAAACTGCAAGACGATAAAATTAGAATTATGAGGGAAAATTCATAGACGGAAAAGAATTTGTGTTTTTGTGATAGCCTGTATTTTAGCGGTCATTTTATGAAATTATCAGTTTTTATTTTCTATTCTTTTTCAGTATTAATCATTGGTAATAATTTAATAAAAAGGAATTATTTAATTACTTTCTATTCTTACAAATTAATTACAAAGTGTAATTAAGTATATTTATATTATTTTGATTAATTGATTTTACTGTAGATCTGTTTGACAGACATGACATAATCACGGACTCCATACTTTAATCATTTCTATCTATGGTTCGTTGAACCGCACTTTAACTTTATCTTCATTGGTCACTTCTATTTTGGCGGTAAAATTCTTTTGTCTATTGTCCTTAATTTTGTATGACACCATATTGCTTTTGATGGACCTCTAAACAACAGAAATATAGAGCTGTTGTTGAGAAATTGAGAAATCTAACCTTTGGATAGTTTGTTTCTTTTTCTAAGGTCAGTTACTTTCTTTTCTAAAATCTAATATGATACTAAATGTCCGTATTCATAATTTTATCCTGTATGAATGGATTATAGCATGACATTGTATGAGTTTGAGCAAGGACGTATCATACGTATCCTA
Source organism: Bathymodiolus brooksi (assembly GCA_963680875.1). Lineage (NCBI taxonomy): Eukaryota > Metazoa > Mollusca > Bivalvia > Mytilida > Modiolidae > Bathymodiolus > Bathymodiolus brooksi. Next base: position 101,512,841 of record OY804581.1, on the reverse strand, counting down.
CGTCCTTGGTTTGAGTACGAGTTATCCGAATGATAGTTGAAAGTGTAAAATAAATGATAAACTTGACTACAGATTAAACCATTTGAATTTTGTAAATAATGCTTATATTTCCTAGTTGATAATTTAATTATAATTAACAAATGGACCGGTAATTAAATTTATTATCCTAACAAGTTTGATTAATTTACTGCTAAGCCAAGACCTTACCTGTTACCTTCTCTGTATGTTGCCGCCTTTGTCAGGCGAACCACTTCTTCAACGGATCTTCATCCATTATTGAAGCGGTTTATATTTCTTATGAATTTTTATCACATTATATTTTATACTTTATACGGGATGTGGAACATTTTTAAAAAGAGTGTCATAACACACGCACTTTGACTAAGACACATCCATCGATGCACATAATAGTGGTAAAATCTAAGACACATCCATCGATGCACATAGGTGTGGTAAAATCAAGACACATCGTGACATAGATTTGGCAAAATTCAAGGCATTAAAAAGTGATAAAATCTAGGATACCTCCATCGTTGCACATAATTGTGGTAAAATCTAAAACACACACATAAGATTGTCAGAGGAGTGTGAACATTTAAGATTACAAATATAGGTAAATGGTACACATAATTTATAATAAAAAAAAACCAATTGCGTGTGCATTTTGTTTATTAAAATGTCATGTATATATTTAAAGAGAGTAAAATAAATCTTTTATTATACAGGTACAAATATAACGAGTTCACCTATGGAGATCTAACTACATAGAAATCCTTTGCACCTCACGTGAGGTAAGAATCAGTGTATTTTATTTTAGAGTTGTCTTTCTTTTCATTGACATTGTACTTATATTGATTATTAATTTTGTCTCAGAAATAAATAATAGAACCCTACAGAAAATTATTATTATTATTATTGGAGGAGCGTAATAATACTACATAATCAGTCGGAAAGCAAACCCATGATTTGACCGTTATAGCTAGTGATTCTAAAACCACGCAGTCAGGGGGCGATAACCGTAAAAAATTCCCGCTAGGTGCCGCTTTACAAGTCCCGCAAAATTTTCCATTCGCGCTGTTGTAGGATAAACGTGAAATAAAGTATTAAATAGACAAAAATGTGACAGAAACGTGATGTCTATAAAATATTTATATATTTTTTGCAATGACTGGCTATATCAGACAAGCGACCGAGGTTTATATTAGTCAAAAACGTGTTTCGAATCGTGCATTCTAGAATGTGTAAAAACACGAGGTTCGGTTTGTTTACATTTTTCGACACAATTCTATATTAGGACATGAAATTGATGATACAGGAGTGATATAGCATCATCAACCTATAGAAAATGCTCCCTCAACTGGAAATTCCGTCACCCTGAACGGAAATCATACCTGAAAGAAAATTCGACGAGGCATGTTTTTTTTAATTTTCGCCTTGTTTTAGTGTAAAATTTGCCCATTTCTCCCCCAAAACACCCATGGACTCCATGGTGGAGTGTGTATATGTCTGCCTTTTATAAGATTTATTAATATCTTTATATTTTAACCGAAAGTTTACAAGAAAACTGCATTGTTTACTTCAGATTACGACCCCCCCTTTTTCCCCATCTCGTCAATACACTTTGTTTAAACTCCTTTCCTGTTTGCTGTCAGTTAATCTTGTACATATCTAATGTGGCGATTATTTCAAAGGCAATTAGTTTATCAAATATATTTAGGAATGCTGACTTAAGTTTTACCTGATTTTCTTCTGCAAATGAATTATGAATTTATGTGTAACAGGTATGCAATGATTGAATGAATGTGACTGAAAACAAAAACCAGCCAGTGTGTGTGTTATAAATAGAAAGCAGGCTTAATTTGTTATCTGTATGTAACTGCATATATGATATTCTGTGTTAGCGGTAGACGATCGCCACGTCGCATTTTGCGAATATAACGGTAGTGTGGCGAGGATAATTTGTGTAGCAGTTGCCACACTGGCGACCGAAAAACTTTTAGAGCGTGTATCTAACAACGATCTTTTATTATGTAGAAAGTCAACTTCGAATAAAACGCGTTATAGACAATGATATAATCGATGTATAATATCCAAAATGATTTAAAAAAACGGGTCAAATTGATTATTTCCGGTAGTTTTTTCAGTTGAAATAACATTATCCGGGTCCCATTCCGGAAATAGTTTGAGAGAGAACATATACATATATATCAGGTGATTCATCACCAATCTGCAAGAGACACCTTGAGTCGATGCTAAAAGGAATAAAGTCCTACTTGTGTCTAGTGCAGACCGACCATGTTGATGTGGAAGGAATATTGTTTGGAACATGGAGAGGGATCAGAGCTTTTGGATAACCAGCAGTGAGCATCAAGGGACGATGCCAAAAAGAATATTTTCTTTCTCATGCTCAATGCAGGTCATCCAGTTTGCAGATCTCCAATTCCATTTAATCAAATAGTTGTTGATAAAAGATATTGACAAAGATATCTGAGTATAGTTGGGTCTTCATTATTTAAGATCCATATGAGTTTACATTTGTCATCTAAATTTTGAAAATTTTGACACTCCGATGTCAAATATGTAGTAAAAATTTCCCTATGGTTTGCATGGCAAGTACAATAAAGTAAATAATGGATCTCATCTTCTACCTGACCCGAAGTGCACCTGCAACAGATGCGGTTTTCCCGGAGAGTACCCTGGTATCTTCCTATTTCTATTTGTAATTTGTGAGCTGATATTCTTAATTTGGACAACCTTCTTCTCTGCTCAAAATTTTTAATGATTGACAAATAATTCTCATATCCAAAATTGGTTTTTATTTTTAAATAAGTTCTTAATTTTCCCTCTTTACGTGAACAGGGGTTTCAAAGTGGGCCGGTACTTTTACCCGCCTGAGATCGTGTATAGTACCGGCAGAAATGACTGAACCCCCCAAAAAAAATTAGCGGTGGTCAAAACCACAAGTACGATGGTCGATAGGCTTGTGGAATATTTTTCATTAAAAATTAATGATCACGTCAATTGCTGAATTCTCGCATTCAAATCGAACAACTGCGTCACGACCAATTTGATGGGATATTCCCTGTTAAAAATAACTTTACCTTAGAATCGTAAATAGCAGTTTGCGCATGCGGTAAATAGATATGTTTTCGCCCCAATATCTTTTCATCCTTGTGTAAAACTCGGACCGGAACAAAGCTGACATCATTTCAAAATAAAAAAATGACCGATTACAAATTATGTTCAAACACAATTTAGTGTAATCTCCAGTAATATAAGTACAGTACAGCTGACAGCATACACTGATAAATGCTGAGCATAATCTGGATGCTGAGCCAGGCTCAGCATTTTCGCTGATGGTTTGTTAATTAACCCCAAGGTAATAAACAGGGCCATAAAATACCTGGTCAGTAGTGTCTTGTTGATTTCACAGGTGATCTACAGGTAAATATATACACCTGTTTGTGTTACATTACAGGAAATGGGCATATTTGGATTTCAGTGATTTTGATGTGTAGAAAAAGGACATCTAACTGTACCTTGAAAATTTGTCAATAAAATAATATTTTCAAAATTTAATATTTTGTGATATTAGCATCAGTTAACAATTTAAACAAATAATTGAAATGAAATCATAAATTTGTGTTGTATAAAAAGAATGTTTAACTGAAAATATGGCAAAGAAGAACAAGATTAATTGTGATGCCATTTTAATCAATAGATTAATTAATTAAGATTAGATTTAACATTTTAAGAATTTTCTTTTTATGTAATGTGCATGTGTGTACATGTTAGTCATGTACCTTTTGTATTTAAGAGTTTTTGTTTTTGTTTTTCAACTTTGACAAAAATGTTATAGTTGTTCTTTTATGATACATGTATTTAAAATTTTATTTTATTTTGTAATTAATTTTATCTGTTTTTGCAGAGGAATAATATATTTAATTTGCTTTATCAATTTAATCAAATAAATGTAATCCAATTTCAAAAATATACTTGTTACTATGTTTCGATTTTTTTTTAATCCATTTCATCCAAGGTAATATTAATTTCTTTTCTTTTCATAGTTTATTTTGTGACATGTCAGGTTTTATTTTTGTTATTCAGGACATTTCTTGAACCTTTTTTTGCTTCACATTTTTATTCTTATTTTGTTAAACATACATTCTAAACATTGAAAAAAAATATGCCAGTTGATTATAAATACATTCTTTTCAATATAAAAAATGACAAATTAAGTATTTTTTGTATATTAACACACAGATATGGTAAACATAGAAAATCTCAATCAATGAAGGATTTATGGACACTTGTAATTTGCCACTTATTCACTCTCATGTCATAAATGATACTGTCTAGGCTAATGAAAAAGAAAAACACACACACATATTCAACTAGATTCCTAAATTAAATACATATATTATTTTTTTATAAAATGTGAAATGTTCAATGGTTAAAATTAAATTACTATAAATATCTTTTTCATAAATATTGTGGTGTTTAATGCCACTTTTAACAATATTTCAGTTATATCAATCATGGTGGTCTGTTTTATTGGAGGAGTAAACCGAGAAAACCACCATCCTGCCGCAAATTTCTGTCAATCTTTATCCCATAATGTTGTATTGGGCAAAAAATGTTTTTTATTTGCTGATATTTACAAAAGTACAACTGCATATAAATATTAATAACATACCCCCGCTGGAACCCCAGGGTATAGAAATAGGACCTAGTTTCTCCACTGAGGGGTAAAACACCCTAAAAGAGAATCGTCTAGGTGTGTGACAACTCTGATGAAGAATATAAAGGTCTTGCGAGGTATTGCTCTCACTTGGCATCCGTTGTCTGTAAATTTTTACAGTTTAATCTTCTCCTCAGTAACCACTGTTCAAATTTCCAAAAATTCTTCTACTCTAAAACTGCTTGGCCAAATGAACAGACACTGGGAGGAAGCATCTATGGAAGGTCCGTTATGAAGATTTCTTTATTCGTTTCGATCAAATGAATTAACAAACATGACCGCCACCACCAATTCTATTTCTGATTGGTCAATTTTCTAAATTTTTGAAAATGTCAATTTTGGTCATTTTCATTACCGGAAAAGAAAATGGCGGAAATTACCGGCATCTCTATTCTAGGCTTAAAGATCTTATTTTGATTCTCCATGTGCTTTCTTCCAGCTCGCATTTGTCAATAAGTAAGGTTATTGGCGACGGTGATTTCCAAATATGGGCATTGAAGTGGTGATGCTTAGCAAGACCGACGAGCTTAATGAATCATATCACAATCGATGTATTCAAAAGTTTGAACTGATATTTGGTAGAAAGCATGTATGGAAGGTCCTCTGTAAAGATTGCTCATTTCGTCCCGATTCGTTAACAAAGATGGCCACCACAGGCAATTCTTCTTTCTGATTGGTCGATTTCTAAAAATCTTCTCCTCTGAAAGCACTTGACCAAGTGAAGCGAAACTTGGTAGAAAGCATCTATGGAAGGTCCTCTATAAAGATTGCTCATTTCGTCCCGATCCGTTAACAAACATGGTCCACACTGTGTGGCGCCACAGGTGCCTCTTGTTTCTGAGTGCCTGATTTTTAAAAAATTCTTCACCTCTGAAACCGCTTGGCCAAATAAACTGAAACTTGGTAGGAAGTATCTATGGGTAATCTTCTATAAAGAGTGCTCATTTTGTCCCGATCCATTAACAAACATGGCTGCCACAGGCAATTCTTATGTACCGAAACTTGGTAGGAAGCATCTATGGAAAGTCCTCTGATGTGATTGCTCATTTCATTCCGATCCGTTTACAAAAATGGCAGCCACAGGCAATTCTTGTTTCTGAATGGCCTATTTTTGAAAATCTTCTCCTCTGAAACCGCTTGGCCAAATGTACCGAAATGATGTAGGATGCATCTATGGTAGGTCCTCTATTAAGATTGCTCATTTTGTCCTGATCCATTAACAAACAAGGCCACCACAGGCAATTCTTGTTTCTGATTGGTCAATTTCTAAAAATCTTCTCCTCTGAAACTGCTTGGCCAAATGATCTGAAACGTGGTAGGAAGCATCTATGGAAGGTCCTCAAAAAAGATTGCTCAATCCATCCCGATCCGTTAGCAAACATGGCCACCACAGGCTATTCTTGTTTCTGATTGGCTGATTTTTTAGATTCTTCCCCTCTGAAACCATTTGGCCAAATGTACCGAAAATTGGTAGGAAGCATCTATGGAAAGTCTGCTGTTGCGATTGCTCATTTCGTTCCGATCCCTTAACAAACATGACCACCGCAGGCAATTCTTGTTTTAGAGTGGTTGATTTCTAGAAATCTTCTTCCCTAAAACTGCTTTGCCAAAATGAACCGAAATTTCGTGTGAAGCACCTATGGAAGGTTCTGTATTAAGTTTCCTCAAAGCAGAATGAAAGGTGAGCGACACAGGCTGAGACCACTGAGCCTCTAGTTGAGAGTACTAGTTGTGAAAAGAAAAGGGCCACATAAAAAGCAAATAACCATTTGTAAGCATGAGATTAGTAAGACAAGCTTATATGGCCTTATTACATTTTAGCCAAAGATGTATGGAAAATTCCCACAATTGTTTGTATCCTACATGTACACTTTTGTAGTTCCATTAAAGTTTGTTTTTAGCCATGTTCCTTGTAAGCTTTACTTTTGGCACAAGTTTTGCCTTGTTCCAGTTACTTTGTAAGACTTGTTTAGGTCATGGTTCCTTGTAAAAGTTGTCGAGCATGTCCATTACTTTTCCACAATGTAAGACTTTGTTTAAATATTGTTCTTTTTTTGCAGGAGCTCTTGATCAGTCACAGTGAATCCAATATATCTGAATCAGTAACAAGTTAGATTTGACCAGTACAGTTGCTTGTAAGTTCACTTCATTTTTATAGATATCACTTGTTTAAGTGGTTCACCAAATGAACAACCACACACACCATCACCACCAACCTCTCTCTCTCCTTCTCTAATTCCTTTCTTCATTCTCTGTTCTTCTTCAATTTACACATATTAATGTAAGAAATATTCATATGCATGCATGCTCTATCAAATAATGTTGTAACTTATTGTATGTAGGAGAAGACTTCATAAGTTTGTTTAACTTGTGTCTTATCCTTTTTGCATATTTGAGCAAATAAAATATGTTTAAACTAAAATTAGAAATTAAAGATTTAAAAATAAATCCATTGGGACTTTTCTTAATCCCAAATAGAATGTTGTCCTTTGGACTGGTCTTTGTTATGGCTGTCCAAATTGTTGCTCTACTACCACTAGGGACATCAAAATCCTAATTTCCTTGGCTGTATATTAATTTCCGTCAGGAAGTGCCAATTATTCGTACTTTTCAGCGGAGATTCCATGTGAAATGTAGGGATTAATGCACAATAATGGAGATTAGATTCAAATCGAGAGATTTATACATGCTTCGAGAGATTATAACCTGTATCGGTAAATTATTACTTCGTAGTTCAATTTCATACTTTATTTGGCAGGATTTAATCGATAATCTTTCGATAATCTTTATATATATATATATATATATTTGACAGCTCTAAAATCTAATTCTAACACTGTTTGGTTTAATTTTCAGACGTATATAATATTTAGTATTAACCTAGTATCCTTTAAAGTAACTTTGAGATCCAGTGGGACAGATATATTGTATGGTTGTCACTTGCTTCTAGACGTTTGTATAATATACTTTATTTCCTGTGACTGTATAATGAATTCTTCATTATCCTATACAATATATTAAAAATTGCTGAGTTAGATTGCTGTCAAATTATAATATTAAAGTATATATGTACCATCTACACACGCTTATACACATGTCTTACGTCTATCCCTAGATTTTCCTTACGAGACAAGGTAACACTACGACTATTGAAGCTCCTTTATTTTAGGGAGTGGATGTAGTCGAGTGGTCTAGGGCGCTGGACGTAAGGCTAAGCGAATGGTGCTGCAGTGTATCAATGGTGTGGGTTCAAATCCCGTCGAGGGAAGAACAAAAATTTGACAGCTCTAAAATCTAATTCTAACACTGTTTGGTTTAATTTTCAGACGTATATATATATATAGATGTTTGTACATTTATCGATTTTTTACGGATGGGTACGCGATCGTATATATATATATACGCGATCGAGTTGAGAAAAATTGGATGTTTGTTTTCATTTAGTTATGTATCGACAGCTATAGTGTATTTATGAATAGAATATGTTTAAAATGAAATAGTGTATTTACCGTTGGCAGAAGATATTTTCCAATTTCATATTTTTGAGGAAAAAAATTGGGGGAGTTATGGTGTTTAACATCACTTTTAACAATATTTCAGTTATATCATGGTTGTCTTTTAGATTGAATCTCCTCCTCTGAAAGCACTTGGCAAATTGAAACCAAACGTGACATGATATAAATGGTTTCCTACAAAAACTTTTGTTGTTGTTTCAAAAGAGGGCGTTTCCATATTATATATGGATTTTAATTATGTCTCCCCTTCGAACGAAGGGGGACATAATGTTTTAGTCTGATTTTTTCTTCTGGTTCTGCTTCTTCTCAGCGAAGCTTGTCTGGACCATAACTTGTTTGTCTTTCCAGATAGGTCAATTATATTTGGTATGTGGGTGCATGACCATAAGGCGATGTGTCACATTCCATAATGACCTTTGTGGGACTTTGACCTCAAGGTCAAATAATTGTTTTTTAAATAGTATTTTCTTGTTCGGACCATAACATTTTTTTCTTTCGAGATAGGTCAATGATATTTGGTATGTGGGTGCATGACCATAAGGGGGTGTATCACATACTGTAATGACCTTCGTGGGACCTTGACCTTTGACCTCGAGGTCAAATAATTGTTTTTTAAATAGTATTTATTTGGTATGTGGGTGCATGACCATAAGGCGGTGTGTCACATACCATAATGACTTTGTGGGACCTTGACCTTTGACTTCAAGGTCAAATAATTGTTTTTTAGTTAGTATTTTTTTGTCCGGGCCATAACATTTTTGTCTTTCGAGATAGGTCAATGATATTTGGTATGTGGGTGCATGACCATAAGGCGGTGTGCCGCGTACTGTAATGACCTTCGTGGGACTTTAACCTCAAGGTCAAATAATTGTTTTTTAAATAGTATTTATTTGGTATGTGGGTGCATGACCATAAGTCGGTGTGTCGCATACCATAATGACCTTTGTGGGACTTTGACCTCAAGGTCAAATAATTGTTTTTTAAACAGTATTTTCTTGTCCGGATCATAACATTTTTGTCTTTCGAGATAGCTCAATGATATTTGGTATGTGGGTGCATGACCATAAGGCAGTGTGTCTCATACCATAATGACATTCGTGGGACCTTGACCTTTGATATCAAGGTCAAATAATTGTTTTTAAATAGTGTTTTCTTGCCCAGGCCATAACATTTTTGTACATCGAGATAGGTTGTTGTACAGATGGCCGCATTAAGGGGAGACGTACGTTTTAGGTATCTAAAACAGTTCTTCCTAGTTATTTATTGTTCATTTAAAAAAAGGGGGGTCAAATTGGGGGGAGTTATGGTGTTTAACGCCATGGCTATCTTGTTTTATCGGTGGAGTATACCGAGAAAACCACTGACCTGCCACAAGTCTGACAAACTTTATCCGTAATGGTGTATCGAGCAATAAAGGTGTTTTAATTGCTGATATTTACATATGCACAACTGTGTATATAAATTTAAAGAACATCCCCCCGAGGGAACCCCGGGGTATAGAAATAGGACCTAGCTTCTCGGCTGAGGGGTACAACCCCCCCCAAAAAGAGTCAACTAGGTGTGTAACAACTCTGATCAAGAATGTAAAGGTCATATGACGTATTGCTCTCACTTGGCATCCGTTGTCTGTAAGCTTTTAGATTTTAATCTTCTCCTCTGAAACCACTTGGCAAATTGAAACCGAACATGGTGTGAATGTTCATTGAATGGTTTCCTACAAAACTTGTGTTGTTTTTTCAAAAGAGGGTGTTTCCATATTATATAATTATGGATTTTAATTATTTATTGTTCATTTAAAAAAATGGGGGTCAAATTGGGGGAGTTATGGTGTTTAACGCCATGGCTATCTTGTTTTATCGGTGGAGTATACCGAGAAAACCACTGACCTGCCGCAAGTCTGACAAACTTTATCCGTAATGGTGTATCGAGCAATAAAGGTGTTTTAATTGCTGATATTTACATATGCACAACTGTGTATATAAATTTAAAGAACATCCCCCCGGGGTATAGAAATAGGACCTAGCTTCTCGGCTGAGGGGTACAACCCCCCTCCCCCCAAAAAGAGTCAACTAGGTGTGTAACAACTCTGATCAAGAATGTAAAGGTCATATGACGTATTGCTCTCACTTGGCATCCGTTGTCTGTAAGCTTTTAGATTTTAATCTTCTCCTCTGAAACCACTTGGCAAATTGAAACCGAACATGGTATGAATGTTCATTGAATGGTTTCCTACAAAACTTGTGTTGTTTTTTCAAAAGAGGGTGTTTCCATATTATATAATTATGGATTTTAATTATTTATTGTTCATTTAAAAAAAAGGGGGGGTCAAATTGGGGGAGTTATGGTGTTTAACGCCATGGCTATCTTGTTTTATCGGTGCAGTATACCGAGAAAACCACTGACCTGCCGCAAGTCTGACAAACTTTATTCGTAATGGTGTATCGAGCAATAAAGGTGTTTTAATTGCTGATATTTACATATGCACAACTGTGTATATAAATTTAAAGAACATCCCCCCGAGGGAACCCCGGGGTATAGAAATAGGACCTAGCTTCTTGGCTGAGGGGTACAACCCCCCCAAAAAGAGTCAACTAGGTGTGTAACAACTCTGATCAAGAATGTAAAGGTCATATGACGTATTGCTCTCACTTGGCATCCGTTGTCTGTAAGCTTTTAGATTTTAATCTTCTCCTCTGAAACCACTTGGCAAATTGAAACCGAACATGGTATGAATGTTCATTGAATGGTTTCCTACAAAAACTTGTGTTGTTGTTTCAAAAGAGGGTGTTTCCATATTATATAATTATGGATTTTAATTATTTATTGTTCATTTAAAAAAAAGTGGTGGGGTCAAATTGGGGGAGTTATGGTGTTTAACGCCATGGCTATCTTGTTTTATCGGTGGAGTATACCGAGAAAACCACTGACCTGCCGCAAGTCTGACAAACTTTATCCGTAATGGTGTATCGAGCAATAAAGGTGTTTTAATTGCTGATATTTACATATGCACAACTGTGTATATAAATTTAAAGAACATCCCCCCGAGGGAACCCCGGGGTATAGAAATAGGACCTAGCTTCTCGGCTGAGGGGTACAACCCCCCCAAAAAGAGTCAACTAGGTGTGTAACAACTCTGATCAAGAATGTAAAGGTCATATGACGTATTGCTCTCACTTGGCATCCGTTGTCTGTAAGCTTTTAGATTTTAATCTTCTCCTCTGAAACCACTTGGCAAATTGAAACCGAACATGGTATGAATGTTCATTGAATGGTTTCCTACAAAAACTTGTGTTGTTGTTTCAAAAGAGGGTGTTTCCATATTATATAATTATGGATTTTAATTATTTATTGTTCATTTAAAAAAAAGGGGGGTCAAATTGGGGGAGTTATGGTGTTTAACGCCATGGCTATCTTGTTTTATCGGTGGAGTATACCGAGAAAACCGCCGACCTGCCACAAGTGTGACAAACTTTATCAATAATGTTGTATCGAGCAATAAAGGTATTTTAATTGCTGATACATGTGTTTACATACATACAACTGTATATAAATTTAAAGAACACACCCCCAAGTATATAATCACAGAGTATAGAAATAAGACTTAGTTTCTCCACTGAGGGGTACAACTACCCTCCCCCCGAAAAGAGTCATCTAGTTGTGTGACACAAATCAGGTACACAACTCCGATGAAGGTTGTAATGGTCATGTGAGGTATTGCTGCAACTTGGGGTCTGTTGTCCTCTGTAAACTTTCACAATTAAACCTCTCTGAAACCACTGGGATAAATGGAACCAAACTTTTTTTGGAGTACTAATCGTAGAATTAAAAAATACATCAATGCTCTAAGAATAGACAGTGCCATCTCTGAATTAAGGATTTCATGGTATCATACCTAGTTCACTCAGATTAAAACCCAATATATCATTTGATTTTAATCTGACTGTAAAAAAAATTAAAAAAAAATTAAAAATAAATCTATGAGCTGATGAAATCCTTAATTCAGAGATGGCAATAAAGGTGTTTTAATTGCTGATACCGGTATTTACATATGCACAACTGTGTATATAAATTTAAAGAACATCCCCCGAGGGAACCCCAGGGTATAGAAATAGGACCTAGCTTCTCGGCTGAGGGGTACAACCCCCCCCCCCCCCCAAAGAGTCAACTAGGTGTGTAACAACTCTGATCAAGAATGTAACGGTCATATGACGTATTGCTCTCACTTGGCATCCGTTGTCTGTAAGCTTTTAGATTTTAATCTTCTCCTCTGAAACCACTTGGCAAATTGAAACCGAACATGGTATGAATGTTCATTGAATGGTTTCCTACAAAACTTGTGTTGTTTTTTCAAAAGAGGGTGTTTCCATATTATATAATTATGGATTTTAATTATTTATTGTTCATTTAAAAAAAAGGGGGGTCAAATTGGGGGAGTTATGGTGTTTAACGCCATGGCTATCTTGTTTTATCGGTGGAGTATACCGAGAAAACTACTGACCTGCCGCAAGTCTGACAAACTTTATCCGTAATGGTGTATCGAGCAATAAAGGTGTTTTAATTGCTGATATTTACATATGCACAACTGTGTATATAAATTTAAAGAACATCCCCCCGAGGTAACCCCGGGGTATAGAAATAGGACCTAGCTACTCGGCTGAGGGGTACAACCCCCCCAAAAAGAGTGAACTAGGTGTGTAACAACTCTGATCAAGAATGTAAAGGTCATATGACGTATTGCTCTCACTTGGCATCCGTTGTCTGTAAGCTTTTAGATTTTAATCTTCTCCTCTGAAACCACTTGGTAAATTGATACCGAACATGGTATGAATGTTCATTGAATGGTTTCCTACAAAACTTGTGTTGTTTTTTCAAAAGAGGGTGTTTCCATATTATATAATTATGGATTTTAAATATTTATTGTTCATTTAAAAAAAAGGGGGGGGGTCAAATTGGGGGAGTTATGGTGTTTAACGCCATGGCTATCTTGTTTTATCGGTGGAGTATACCGAGAAAACCACTGACCTGCCGCAAGTCTGACAAACTTTATCCGTAATGGTGTATCGAGCAATAAAGGTGTTTTAATTGCTGATATTTACATATGCACAACTGTGTATATAAATTTAAAGAACATTCCCCCGAGGGAACCCCGGGGTATAGAAATAGGACCTAGCTTCTCGGCTGAGGGGTACAACCCCCCCAAAAAGAGTCAACTAGGTGTGTAACAACTCTGATCAAGAATGTAAAGGTCATATTACGTATTGCTCTCACTTGGCATCCGTTGTCTGTAAGCTTTTAGATTTTAATCTTCTCCTCTGAAACCACTTGGCAAATTGAAACCGAACATGGTATGAATGTTCATTGAATGGTTTCCTACAAAACTTGTGTTGTTTTTTCAAAAGAGAGTGTTTCCATATTATATAATTATGGATTTTAATTATTTATTGTTCATTTAAAAAAAAGCAGGGGTCAAATTGGGGGAGTTATGGTGTTTAATGCCACTTTTAGCAATATTTCAGTTATATCATGGCTATCTTGTTTTATTGGTGGAGTATACTGAGAAAACCGCCGACCTGCCACAAGTGTGACAAACTTTATTAATAATGTTGTATCGAGCAATAAAGGTATTTTAATTGCTGATACATGTGTTTACATACATACAACTGTATATAAATTTAAAGAACACACCCCCAAGTATATAATCACAGAGTATAGAAATAAGACTTAGTTTCTCCACTGAGGGGTACAACTACCCTCCCCCCGAAAAGAGTCATCTAGTTGTGTGACACAAATCAGGTACACAACTCCGATGAAGGTTGTAATGGTCATGTGAGGTATTGCTGCAACTTGGGGTCTGTTGTCCTCTGTAAACTTTCACAATTAAATCTCTCTGAAACCACTGGGATAAATGGAACCAAACTTTTTTAGGAGTACTAATCGTAGAATTAAAAAATACATCAATGCTCTAAGAATAGACAGTGCCATCTCTGAATTAAGGATTTCATGGTATCATACCTAGTTCACTCAGATTAAAACCCAATATATCATTTGATTTTAATCTGACTGTAAAAAAAATTAAAAAAAAATTAAAAATAAATCTATGAGCTGATGAAATCCTTAATTCAGAGATGGCAATAAAGGTGTTTTAATTGCTGATATTTACATATGCACAACTGTGTATATAAATTTAAAGAACATCCCCCCGAGGGAACCCCGGGGTATAGAAATAGGACCTAGCTTCTCGGCTGATGGGTACAACCCCCCCCCCCCCCAAAAAAGAGTCAACTAGGTGTGTAACAACTCTGATCAAGAATGTAAAGGTCATATGACGTATTGCTCTCACTTGGCATCCGTTGTCTGTAAGCTTTTAGATTTTAATCTTCTCCTCTGAAACCACTTGGCAAATTGAAACCGAACATGGTATGAATGTTCATTGAATGGTTTCCTACAAAACTTGTGTTGTTTTTTCAAAAGAGGGTGTTTCCATATTATATAATTATGGATTTTAATTATTTATTGTTCATTTAAAAAAAAGGGGGGTCAAATTGGGGGAGTTATGGTGTTTAATGCCATGGCTATCTTGTTTTATCGGTGGAGTATACCGAGAAAACTACTGACCTGCCGCAAGTCTGACAAACTTTATCCGTAATGGTGTATCGAGCAATAAAGGTGTTTTAATTGCTGATACCGGTATTTACATATGCACAACTGTGTATATAAATTTAAAGAACATCCCCCCGGGGTATAGAAATAGGACCTAGCTTCTCGGCTGAGGGGTACAACCCCCCTCCCCCCAAAAAGAGTCAACTAGGTGTGTAACAACTCTGATCAAGAATGTAAAGGTCATATGACGTATTGCTCTCACTTGGCATCCGTTGTCTGTAAGCTTTTAGATTTTAATCTTCTCCTCTGAAACCACTTGGCAAATTGAAACCGAACATGGTATGAATGTTCATTGAATGGTTTCCTACAAAACTTGTGTTGTTTTTTCAAAAGAGGGTGTTTCCATATTATATAATTATGGATTTTAATTATTTATTGTTCATTTAAAAAAAAGGGGGGTCAAATTGGGGGAGTTATGGTGTTTAACGCCATGGCTATCTTGTTTTATCGGTGGAGTATACCGAGAAAACCACTGACCTGCCGCAAGTCTGACAAACTTTATCCATAATGGTGTATCGAGCAATAAAGGTGTTTTAATTGCTGATACCGGTATTTACATATGCACAACTGTGTATATAAATTTAAAGAACATCCCCCCGAGGGAACCCCGGGGTATAGAAATAGGACCTAGCTTCTCGGCTGAGGGGTACAACCCCCCCCCCCCCCCCCCAAAAGAGTCAACTAGGTGTGTAACAACTCTGATCAAGAATGTTAAGGTCATATGACGTATTGCTCTCACTTGGCATCCGTTGTCTGTTAGCTTTTAGATTTTAATCTTCTCCTCTGAAACCACTTGGCAAATTGAAACCGAACATGGTATGAATGTTCATTGAATGGTTTCCTACAAAACTTGTGTTGTTTTTTCAAAAGAGGGTGTTTCCATATTATATAATTATGGATTTTAATTATTTATTGTTCATTTAAAAAAAAGGGGGGTCAAATTGGGGGAGTTATGGTGTTTAACGCCATGGCTATCTTGTTTTATCGGTGGAGTATACCGAGAAAACCACTGACCTGCCGCAAGTCTGACAAACTTTATCCGTAATGGTGTATCGAGCAATAAAGGTGTTTTAATTGCTGATATTTACATATGCACAACTGTGTATATAAATTTAAAGAACATCCCCCCGAGGGAACCCCGGGGTATAGAAAAAGGACCTAGCTTCTCGGCTGATGGGTACAACCCCCCCCCCAAAAAAAAGAGTCAACTAGGTGTGTAACAACTCTGATCAAGAATGTAAAGGTCATATGACGTATTGCTCTCACTTGGCATCCGTTGTCTGTAAGCTTTTAGATTTTAATCTTCTCCTCTGAAACCACTTGGCAAATTGAAACCGAACATGGTATGAATGTTCATTGAATGGTTTCCTACAAAACTTGTGTTGTTTTTTCAAAAGAGGGTGTTTCCATATTATATAATTATGGATTTTAATTATTTATTGTTCATTTAAAAAAAAGGGGGGTCAAATTGGGGGAGTTATGGTGTTTAATGCCATGGCTATCTTGTTTTATCGGTGGAGTATACCGAGAAAACTACTGACCTGCCGCAAGTCTGACAAACTTTATCCGTAATGGTGTATCGAGCAATAAAGGTGTTTTAATTGCTGATACCGGTATTTACATATGCACAACTGTGTATATAAATTTAAAGAACATCCCCCCGGGGTATAGAAATAGGACCTAGCTTCTCGGCTGAGGGGTACAACCCCCCTCCCCCCAAAAAGAGTCAACTAGGTGTGTAACAACTCTGATCAAGAATGTAAAGGTCATATGACGTATTGCTCTCACTTGGCATCCGTTGTCTGTAAGCTTTTAGATTTTAATCTTCTCCTCTGAAACCACTTGGCAAATTGAAACCGAACATGGTATGAATGTTCATTGAATGGTTTCCTACAAAACTTGTGTTGTTTTTTCAAAAGAGGGTGTTTCCATATTATATAATTATGGATTTTAATTATTTATTGTTCATTTAAAAAAAAGGGGGGTCAAATTGGGGGAGTTATGGTGTTTAACGCCATGGCTATCTTGTTTTATCGGTGGAGTATACCGAGAAAACCACTGACCTGCCGCAAGTCTGACAAACTTTATCCATAATGGTGTATCGAGCAATAAAGGTGTTTTAATTGCTGATACCGGTATTTACATATGCACAACTGTGTATATAAATTTAAAGAACATCCCCCCGAGGGAACCCCGGGGTATAGAAATAGGACCTAGCTTCTCGGCTGAGGGGTACAACCCCCCCCAAAAAAGAGTCAACTAGGTGTGTAACATCTCTGATCAAGAATGTAAAGGTCATATGACGTATTGCTCTCACTTGGCATCCGTTGTCTGTAAGCTTTTAGATTTTAATCTTCTCCTCTGAAACCACTTGGCAAATTGAAACCGAACATGGTATGAATGTTCATTGAATGGTTTCCTACAAAACTTGTGTTGTTTTTTCAAAAGAGGGTGTTTCCATATTATATAATTATGGATTTTAATTATTTATTGTTCATTTAAAAAAAAGGGGGGTCAAATTGGGGGAGTTATGGTGTTTAACGCCATGGCTATCTTGTTTTATAGGTGGAGTATACCGAGAAAACCACTGACCTGCCGCAAGTCTGACAAACTTTATCCGTAATGGTGTATCGAGCAATAAAGGTGTTTTAATTGCTGATATTTACATATGCACAACTGTATATAAATTTAAAGAACACCCCCCCTTCCCCGAGGGAACCCCGGGGTATAGAAATAGGACCTAGTTTCTCGGCTGAGGGGTACAACCCCCCCAAAAAGAGTCAACTAGGTGTGTAACAACTCTGATCAAGAATGTAAAGGTCATATGACGTATTGCTCCTACTTGGCATCCGTTGTCTGTAAGCTTTTAGATTTTAATCTTCTCCTCTGAAACCACTTGGCAAATTGAAACCGAACATGGTATGAATGTTCATTGAATGGTTTCCTACAAAACTTGTGTTGTTTTTTCAAAAGAGGGTGTTTCCATATTATATAATTATGGATTTTAATTATTTATTGTTCATTTAAAAAAAAGCAGGGGTCAAATTGGGGGAGTTATGGTGTTTAATGCCACTTTTAGCAATATTTCAGTTATATCATGGCTATCTTGTTTTATTGGTGGAGTATACTGAGAAAACCGCCGACCTGCCACAAGTGTGACAAACTTTATTAATAATGTTGTATCGAGCAATAAAGGTATTTTAATTGCTGATACATGTGTTTACATACATACAACTGTATATAAATTTAAAGATCACACCCCCAAGTATATAATCACAGAGTATAGAAATAAGACTTAGTTTCTCCACTGAGGGGTACAACTACCCTCCCCCCGAAAAGAGTCATCTAGTTGTGTGACACAAATCAGGTACACAACTCCGATGAAGGTTGTAATGGTCATGTGAGGTATTGCTGCAACTTGGGGTCGGTTGTCCTCTGTAAACTTTCACAATTAAATCTCTCTGAAACCACTGGGATAAATGGAACCAAACTTTTTTTGGAGTACTAATCGTAGAATTAAAAAATACATCAATGCTCTAAGAATAGACAGTGCCATCTCTGAATTAAGGATTTCATGGTATCATACCTAGTTCACTCAGATTAAAACCCAATATATCATTTGATTTTAATCTGACTGTAAAAAAAATTAAAAAAAAATTAAAAATAAATCTATGAGCTGATGAAATCCTTAATTCAGAGATGGCAATAAAGGTGTTTTAATTGCTGATACCGGTATTTACATATGCACAACTGTGTATATAATTTTAAAGAACATCCCCCGAGGGAACCCCAGGGTATAGAAATAGGACCTAGCTTCTCGGCTGAGGGGTACAACCCCCCCCCCCCCCCCCCCCCAAAGAGTCAACTAGGTGTGTAACAACTCTGATCAAGAATGTAACGGTCATATGACGTATTGCTCTCACTTGGCATCCGTTGTCTGTAAGCTTTTAGATTTTAATCTTCTCCTCTGAAACCACTTGGCAAATTGAAACCGAACATGGTATGAATGTTCATTGAATGGTTTCCTACAAAACTTGTGTTGTTTTTTCAAAATAGGGTGTTTCCATATTATATAATTATGGATTTTAATTATTTATTGTTCATTTAAAAAAAAGGGGGGTCAAATTGGGGGAGTTATGGTGTTTAACGCCATGGCTATCTTGTTTTATCGGTGGAGTATACCGAGAAAACCACTGACCTGCCGCAAGTCTGACAAACTTTATCCGTAATGGTGTATCGAGCAATAAAGGTGTTTTAATTGCTGATATTTACAGATGCACAACTGTGTATATAAATTTAAAGAACATCCCCCCGGGGTATAGAAATAGGAACTAGCTTCTCGGCTGAGGGGTACAACCCCCCCAAAAAGAGTCAACTAGGTGTGTAACAACTCTGATCAAGAATGTAAAGGTCATATGACGTATTGCTCTCACTTGGCATCCGTTGTCTGTAAGCTTTTAGATTTTAATCTTCTCCTCTGAAACCACTTGGCAAAGTGAAACCGAACATGGTATGAATGTTCATTGAATGGTTTCCTACAAAACTTGTGTTGTTTTTTCAAAAGAGGGTGTTTCCATATTATATAATTATGGATTTTAATTATTTATTGTTCATTTAAAAAAAAGGGGGGTCAAATTGGGGGAGTTATGGTGTTTAACGCCATGGCTATCTTGTTTTATCGGTGGAGTATACCGAGAAAACTACTGACCTGCCGCAAGTCTGACAAACTTTATCCGTAATGGTGTATCGAGCAATAAAGGTGTTTTAATTGCTGATACCGGTATTTACATATGCACAACTGTGTATATAAATTTAAAGAACATCCCCCCGGGGTATAGAAATAGGACCTAGCTTCTCGGCTGAGGGGTACAACCCCCCCAAAAAAGAGTCAACTAGGTGTGTAACAACTCTGATCAAGAATGTAAAGGTCATATGACGTATTGCTCTCACTTGGCATCCGTTGTCTGTAAGCTTTTAGATTTTAATCTTCTCCTCTGAAACCACTTGGCAAATTGAAACCGAACATGGTATGAATGTTCATTGAATGGTTTCCTACAAAACTTGTGTTGTTTTTTCAAAAGAGGGTGTTTCCATATTATATAATTATGGATTTTAATTATTTATTGTTCATTTAAAAAAAAGGGGGGGTCAAATTGGGGGAGTTATGGTGTTTAACGCCATGGCTATCTTGTTTTATCGGTGGAGTATACCGAGAAAACCACTGACCTGCCGCAAGTCTGACAAACTTTATCCGTAATGGTGTATCGAGCAATAAAGGTGTTTTAATTGCTGATATTTACATATGCACAACTGTGTATATAAATTTAAAGAACATCCCCCCGGGGTATAGAAATAGGACCTAGCTTCTCGGCTGAGGGGTACAACCCCCCCCCCCCCCAAAAAGAGTCAACTAGGTGTGTAACAACTCTGATCAAGAATGTAAAGGTCATATGACGTATTGCTCTCACTTGGCATCCGTTGTCTGTAAGCTTTTAGATTTTAATCTTCTCCTCTGAAACCACTTGGCAAATTGAAACCGAACATGGTATGAATGTTCATTGAATGGTTTCCTACAAAACTTGTGTTGTTTTTTCAAAAGAGGGTGTTTCCATATTATATAATTATGGATTTTAATTATTTATTGTTCATTTAAAAAAAAGGGGGGTCAAATTGGGGGAGTTATGGTGTTTAACGCCATGGCTATCTTGTTTTATCGGTGGAGTATACCGAGAAAACTACTGACCTGCCGCAAGTCTGACAAACTTTATCCGTAATGGTGTATCGAGCAATAAAGGTGTTTTAATTGCTGATACCGGTATTTACATATGCACAACTGTGTATATAAATTTAAAGAACATCCCCCCGGGGTATAGAAATAGGACCTAGCTTCTCGGCTGAGGGGTACAACCCCCCTCCCCCCAAAAAGAGTCAACTAGGTGTGTAACAACTCTGATCAAGAATGTAAAGGTCATATGACGTATTGCTCTCGCTTGGCATCCGTTGTCTGTAAGCTTTTAGATTTTAATCTTCTCCTCTGAAACCACTTGGCAAATTGAAACCGAACATGGTATGAATGTTCATTGAATGGTTTCCTACAAAACTTGTGTTGTTTTTTCAAAAGAGGGTGTTTCCATATTATATAATTATGGATTTTAATTATTTATTGTTCATTTAAAAAAAAGGGGGGTCAAATTGGGGGAGTTATGGTGTTTAACGCCATGGCTATCTTGTTTTATCGGTGGAGTATACCGAGAAAACTACTGAGCTGCCGCAAGTCTGACAAACTTTATCCGTAATGGTGTATCGAGCAATAAAGGTGTTTTAATTGCTGATACCGGTATTTACATATGCACAACTGTGTATATAAATTTAAAGAACATCCCCCCGGGGAATAGAAATAGGACCTAGCTTCTCGGCTGAGGGGTACAACCCCCCTCCCCCCAAAAAGAGTCAACTAGGTGTGTAACAACTCTGATCAAGAATGTAAAGGTCATATGACGTATTGCTCTCGCTTGGCATCCGTTGTCTGTAAGCTTTTAGATTTTAATCTTCTCCTCTGAAACCACTTGGCAAATTGAAACCGAACATGGTATGAATGTTCATTGAATGGTTTCCTACAAAACTTGTGTTGTTTTTTCAAAAGAGGGTGTTTCCATATTATATAATTATGGATTTTAATTATTTATTGTTCATTTAAAAAAAAGGGGGGTCAAATTGGGGGAGTTATGGTGTTTAACGCCATGGCTATCTTGTTTTATCGGTGGAGTATACCGAGAAAACCACTGACCTGCCGCAAGTCTGACAAACTTTATCCATAATGGTGTATCGAGCAATAAAGGTGTTTTAATTGCTGATACCGGTATTTACATATGCACAACTGTGTATATAAATTTAAAGAACATCCCCCCGAGGGAACCCCGGGGTATAGAAATAGGACCTAGCTTCTCGGCTGAGGGGTACAACCCCCCCAAAAAGAGTCGACTAGGTGTGTAACAACTCTGATCAAGAATGTAAAGGTCGTATGACGTATTGCTCTCACTTGGCATCCGTTGTCTGTAAGCTTTTAGATTTTAATCTTCTCCTCTGAAACCACTTGGCAAATTGAAACCGAACATGGTATGAATGTTCATTGAATGGTTTCCTACAAAACTTGTGTTGTTTTTTCAAAAGAGGGTGTTTCCATATTATATAATTATGGATTTTAATTATTTATTGTTCATTTAAAAAAAAGGGGGGTCAAATTGGGGGAGTTATGGTGTTTAACGCCATGGCTATCTTGTTTTATCGGTGGAGTATACCGAGAAAACCACTGACCTGCCGCAAGTCTGACAAACTTTATCCGTAATGGTGTATCGAGCAATAAAGGTGTTTTAATTGCTGATATTTACATATGCACAACTGTGTATATAAATTTAAAGAACATCCCCTCGGGGTATAGAAATAGGACCTAGCTTCTCGGCTGAGGGGTACAACCCCCCCAAAAAGAGTCAACTAGGTGTGTAACAACTCTGATCAAGAATGTAAAGGTCATATTACGTATTGCTCTCACTTGGCATCCGTTGTCTGTAAGCTTTTAGATTTTAATCTTCTCCTCTGAAACCACTTGGCAAAGTGAAACCGAACATGGTATGAATGTTCATTGAATGGTTTCCTACAAAACTTGTGTTGTTTTTTCAAAAGAGGGTGTTTCCATATTATATAATTATGGATTTTAATTATTTATTGTTCATTTAAAAAAAAGGGGGGTCAAATTGGGGGAGTTGTGGTGTTTAACGCCATGGCTATCTTGTTTTATCGGTGGAGTATACCGAGAAAACCACTGACCCGCCGCAAGTCTGACAAACTTTATCCGTAATGGTGTATCGAGCAATAAAGGTGTTTTAATTGCTGATATTTACATATGCACAACTGTATATAAATTTAAAGAACACCCCCCCTTCCCCGAGGGAACCCCGGGGTATAGAAATAGGACCTAGCTTCTCGGCTGAGGGGTACAACCCCCCCAAAAAGAGTCAACTAGGTGTGTAACAACTCTGATCAAGAATGTAAAGGTCATATGACGTATTGCTCTCACTTGGCATCCGTTGTCTGTAAGCTTTTAGATTTTAATCTTCTCCTCTGAAACCACTTGGCAAATTGAAACCGAACATGGTATGAATGTTCATTGAATGGTTTCCTACAAAACTTGTGTTGTTTTTTCAAAAGAGGGTTTTTCCATATTATATAATTATGGATTTTAATTATTTATTGTTCATTTAAAAAAAAGGGGGGGTCAAATTGGGGGAGTTATGGTGTTTAATGCCACTTTTAGCAATATTTCAGTTATATCATGGCTATCTTGTTTTATTGGTGGAGTATACTGAGAAAACCGCCGACCTGCCACAAGTGTGACAAACTTTATTAATAATGTTGTATCGAGCAATAAAGGTATTTTAATTGCTGATACATGTGTTTACATACATACAACTGTATATAAATTTAAAGAACACACCCCCAAGTATATAATCACAGAGTATAGAAATAAGACTTAGTTTCTCCACTGAGGGGTACAACTACCCTCCCCCCGAAAAGAGTCATCTAGTTGTGTGACACAAATCAGGTACACAACTCCGATGAAGGTTGTAATGGTCATGTGAGGTATTGCTGCAACTTGGGGTCTGTTGTCCTCTGTAAACTTTCACAATTAAATCTCTCTGAAACCACTGGGATAAATGGAACCAAACTTTTTTTGGAGTACTAATCGTAGAATTAAAAAATACATCAATGCTCTAAGAATAGACAGTGCCATCTCTGAATTAAGGATTTCATGGTATCATACCTAGTTCACTCAGATTAAAACCCAATATATCATTTGATTTTAATCTGACTGTAAAAAAAAATTAAAAATAAATCTATGAGCTGATGAAATCCTTAATTCAGAGATGGCAATAAAGGTGTTTTAATTGCTGATACCGGTATTTACATATGCACAACTGTGTATATAAATTTAAAGAACATCCCCTGAGGGAACCACGAGGTATAGAAATAGGACCTAGCTTCTCGGCTGAGGGGTACAACCCCCCCCCCCCCCCCAAAAAGAGTCAACTAGGTGTGTAACAACTCTGATCAAGAATGTAAAGGTCATATGACGTATTGCTCTCACTTGGCATCCGTTGTCTGTAAGCTTTTAGATTTTAATCTTTTCCTCTGAAACCACTTGGCAAATTGAAACCGAACATGGTATGAATGTTCATTGAATGGTTTCCTACAAAACTTGTGTTGTTTTTTCAAAAGAGGGTGTTTCCATATTATATAATTATGGATTTTAATTATTTATTGTTCATTTAAAAAAAAGGGGGGTCAAATTGGGGGAGTTATGGTGTTTAACGCCATGGCTATCTTGTTTTATCGGTGGAGTATACTGAGAAAACCACTGACCTGCCGCAAGTCTGACAAACTTTATTCGTAATGGTGTATCGAGCAATAAAGGTGTTTTAATTGCTGATACCAGTATTTACATATGCACAACTGTGTATATAAATTTAAAGAACATCCCCCCGAGGGAACCCCGGGGTATAGAAATAGGACCTAGCTTCTCGGTTGAGGGGTGCAACCCCCCCACCCCCCAAAAGAGTCAACTAGGTGTGTAACAACTCTGATCAAGAATGTAAAGGTCATATGACGTATTGCTCTCACTTGGCATCCGTTGTCTGTAAGCTTTTAGATTTTAATCTTCTCCTCTGAAACCACTTGGCAAATTGAAACCGAACATGGTATGAATGTTCATTGAATGGTTTCCTACAAAACTTGTGTTGTTTTTTCAAAAGAGGGTGTTTCCATATTATATAATTATGGATTTTAATTATTTATTGTTCATTTAAAAAAAAGGGGGGTCAAATTGGGGGAGTTATGGTGTTTAACGCCATGGCTATCTTGTTTTATCGGTGGAGTATACCGAGAAAACCACTGACCTGCCGCAAGTCTGACAAACTTTATCCATAATGGTGTATCGAGCAATAAAGGTGTTTTAATTGCTGATACCGGTATTTACATATGCACAACTGTGTATATAAATTTAAAGAACATCCCCCCGAGGGAACCCCGGGGTATAGAAATAGGACCTAGCTTCTCGGCTGAGGGGTACAACCCCCCCACAAAAAGAGTCAACTAGGTGTGTAACAACTCTGATCAAGAATGTAAAGGTCATATGACGTATTGCTCTCACTTGGCATCCGTTGTCTGTAAGCTTTTAGATTTTAATCTTCTCCTCTGAAACCACTTGGCAAATTGAAACCGAACATGGTATGAATGTTCATTGAATGGTTTCCTACAAAACTTGTGTTGTTTTTTCAAAAGAGGGTGTTTCCATATTATATAATTATGGATTTTAATTATTTACTGTACATTTAAAAAAAGGGGGGTCAAATTGGGGGAGTTATGGTGTTTAACGCCATGGCTATCTTGTTTTATCGGTGGAGTATACCGAGAAAACCACTGACCTGCCGCAAGTCTGACAAACTTTATCCGTAATGGTGTATCGAGCAATAAAGGTGTTTTAATTGCTGATATTTACATATGCACAACTGTGTATATAAATTTAAAGAACATCCCCCCGGGGTATAGAAATAGGACCTAGCTTCTCGGCTGAGGGGTACAACCCCCCCAAAAAGAGTCAACTAGGTGTGTAACAACTCTGATCAAGAATGTAAAGGTCATATTACGTATTGCTCTCACTTGGCATCCGTTGTCTGTAAGCTTTTAGATTTTAATCTTCTCCTCTGAAACCACTTGGCAAAGTGAAACCGAACATGGTATGAATGTTCATTGAATGGTTTCCTACAAAACTTGTGTTGTTTTTTCAAAAGAGGGTGTTTCCATATTATATAATTATGGATTTTAATTATTTATTGTTCATTTAAAAAAAAGGGGGGTCAAATTGGGGGAGTTATGGTGTTTAACGCCATGGCTATCTTGTTTTATCGGTGGAGTATACTGAGAAAACCACTGACCTGCCGCAAGTCTGACAAACTTTATCCGTAATGGTGTATCGAGCAATAAAGGTGTTTTAATTGCTGATACCAGTATTTACATATGCACAACTGTGTATATAAATTTAAAGAACATCCCCCCGAGGGAACCCCGGGGTATAGAAATAGGACCTAGCTTCTCGGTTGAGGGGTGCAACCCCCCCACCCCCCAAAAGAGTCAACTAGGTGTGTAACAACTCTGATCAAGAATGTAAAGGTCATATGACGTATTGCTCTCACTTGGCATCCGTTGTCTGTAAGCTTTTAGATTTTAATCTTCTCCTCTGAAACCACTTGGCAAATTGAAACCGAACATGGTATGAATGTTCATTGAATGGTTTCCTACAAAACTTGTGTTGTTTTTTCAAAAGAGGGTGTTTCCATATTATATAATTATGGATTTTAATTATTTATTGTTCATTTAAAAAAAAGGGGGGTCAAATTGGGGGAGTTATGGTGTTTAACGCCATGGCTATCTTGTTTTATCGGTGGAGTATACTGAGAAAACCACTGACCTGCCGCAAGTCTGACAAACTTTATCCGTAATGGTGTATCGAGCAATAAAGGTGTTTTAATTGCTGATACCAGTATTTACATATGCACAACTGTGTATATAAATTTAAAGAACATCCCCCCGAGGGAACCCCGGGGTATAGAAATAGGACCTAGCTTCTCGGTTGAGGGGTGCAACCCCCCCACCCCCCAAAAGAGTCAACTAGGTGTGTAACAACTCTGATCAAGAATGTAAAGGTCATATGACGTATTGCTCTCACTTGGCATCCGTTGTCTGTAAGCTTTTTGATTTTAATCTTCTCCTCTGAAACCACTTGGCAAATTGAAACCGAACATGGTATGAATGTTCATTGAATGGTTTCCTACAAAACTTGTGTTGTTTTTTCAAAAGAGGGTGTTTCCATATTATATAATTATGGATTTTAATTATTTATTGTTCATTTAAAAAAAAGGGGGGTCAAATTGGGGGAGTTATGGTGTTTAACGCCATGGCTATCTTGTTTTATCGGTGGAGTATACCGAGAAAACCACTGACCTGCCGCAAGTCTGACAAACTTTATCCATAATGGTGTATCGAGCAATAAAGGTGTTTTAATTGCTGATACCGGTATTTACATATGCACAACTGTGTATATAAATTTAAAGAACATCCCCCCGAGGGAACCCCGGGGTATAGAAATAGGACCTAGCTTCTCGGCTGAGGGGTACAACCCCCCCCCAAAAAGAGTCAACTAGGTGTGTAACAACTCTGATCAAGAATGTAAAGGTCATATGACGTATTGCTCTCACTTGGCATCCGTTGTCTGTAAGCTTTTAGATTTTAATCTTCTCCTCTGAAACCACTTGGCAAATTGAAACCGAACATGGTATGAATGTTCATTGAATGGTTTCCTACAAAACTTGTGTTGTTTTTTCAAAAGAGGGTGTTTCCATATTATATAATTATGGATTTTAATTATTTACTGTACATTTAAAAAAAGGGGGGTCAAATTGGGGGAGTTATGGTGTTTAACGCCATGGCTATCTTGTTTTATCGGTGGAGTATACCGAGAAAACCACTGACCTGCCGCAAGTCTGACAAACTTTATCCGTAATGGTGTATCGAGCAATAAAGGTGTTTTAATTGCTGATATTTACATATGCACAACTGTGTATATAAATTTAAAGAACATCCCCCCGGGGTATAGAAATAGGACCTAGCTTCTCGGCTGAGGGGTACAACCCCCCCAAAAAGAGTCAACTAGGTGTGTAACAACTCTGATCAAGAATGTAAAGGTCATATTACGTATTGCTCTCACTTGGCATCCGTTGTCTGTAAGCTTTTAGATTTTAATCTTCTCCTCTGAAACCACTTGGCAAAGTGAAACCGAACATGGTATGAATGTTCATTGAATGGTTTCCTACAAAACTTGTGTTGTTTTTTCAAAAGAGGGTGTTTCCATATTATATAATTATGGATTTTAATTATTTATTGTTCATTTAAAAAAAAGGGGGGTCAAATTGGGGGAGTTATGGTGTTTAACGCCATGGCTATCTTGTTTTATCGGTGGAGTATACCGAGAAAACCACTGACCCGCCGCAAGTCTGACAAACTTTATCCGTAATGGTGTATCGAGCAATAAAGGTGTTTTAATTGCTGATATTTACATATGCACAACTGTATATAAATTTAAAGAACACCCCCCCTTCCCCGAGGGAACCCCGGGGTATAGAAATAGGACCTAGCTTCTCGGCTGAGGGGTACAACCCCCCCAAAAAGAGTCAACTAGGTGTGTAACAACTCTGATCAATAATGTAAAGGTCATATGACGTATTGCTCTCACTTGGCATCCGTTGTCTGTAAGCTTTTAGATTTTAATCTTCTCCTCTGAAACCACTTGGCAAATTGAAACCGAACATGGTATGAATGTTCATTGAATGGTTTCCTACAAAACTTGTGTTGTTTTTTCAAAAGAGGGTGTTTCCATATTATATAATTATGGATTTTAATTATTTATTGTTCATTTAAAAAAAAGGGGGGTCAAATTGGGGGAGTTATGGTGTTTAATGCCACTTTTAGCAATATTTCAGTTATATCATGGCTATCTTGTTTTATTGGTGGAGTATACTGAGAAAACCGCCGACCTGCCACAAGTGTGACAAACTTTATTAATAATGTTGTATCGAGCAATAAAGGTATTTTAATTGCTGATACATGTGTTTACATACATACAACTGTATATAAATTTAAAGAACACACCCCCAAGTATATAATCACAGAGTATAGAAATAAGACTTAGTTTCTCCACTGAGGGGTACAACTACCCTCCCCCCGAAAAGAGTCATCTAGTTGTGCGACACAAATCAGGTACACAACTCCGATGAAGGTTGTAATGGTCATGTGAGGTATTGCTGCAACTTGGGGTCTGTTGTCCTCTGTAAACTTTCACAATTAAATCTCTCTGAAACCACTGGGATAAATGGAACCAAACTTTTTTTGGAGTACTAATCGTAGAATTAAAAAATACATCAATGCTCTAAGAATAGACAGTGCCATCTCTGAATTAAGGATTTCATGGTATCATACCTAGTTCACTCAGATTAAAACCCAATATATCATTTGATTTTAATCTGACTGTAAAAAAAATTAAAAAAAAATTAAAAATAAATCTATGAGCTGATGAAATCCTTAATTCAGAGATGGCAATAAAGGTGTTTTAATTGCTGATACCGGTATTTACATATGCACAACTGTGTATATAAATTTAAAGAACATCCCCTGAGGGAACCACGAGGTATCGAAATAGGACCTAGCTACTCGGCTGAGGGGTACAACCCCCCCAAAAAGAGTGAACTAGGTGTGTAACAACTCTGATCAAGAATGTAAAGGTCATATGACGTATTGCTCTCACTTGGCATCCGTTGTCTGTAAGCTTTTAGATTTTAATCTTCTCCTCTGAAACCACTTGGCAAATTGAAACCGAACATGGTATGAATGTTCATTGAATGGTTTCCTACAAAACTTGTGTTGTTTTTTCAAAAGAGGGTGTTTCCATATTATATAATTATGGATTTTAATTATTTATTGTTCATTTAAAAAAAAGGGGGGTCAAATTGGGGGAGTTATGGTGTTTAACGCCATGGCTATCTTGTTTTATCGGTGGAGTATACCGAGAAAACCACTGACCTGCCGCAAGTCTGACAAACTTTATCCGTAATGGTGTATCGAGCAATAAAGGTGTTTTAATTGCTGATATTTACATATGCACAACTGTGTATATAAATTTAAAGAACATCCCCCCGGGGTATAGAAATAGGACCTAGCTTCTCGGCTGATGGGTACAACCCCCCCCCCCCCCCCCCCAAAAAGAGTCAACTAGGTGTGTAACAACTCTGATCAAGAATGTAAAGGTCATATGACGTATTGCTCTCACTTGGCATCCGTTGTCTGTAAGCTTTTAGATTTTAATCTTCTCCTCTGAAACCACTTGGCAAATTGAAACCGAACATGGTATGAATGTTCATTGAATGGTTTCCTACAAAACTTGTGTTGTTTTTTCAAAAGAGGGTGTTTCCATATTATATAATTATGGATTTTAATTATTTATTGTCCATTTAAAAAAAAGGGGGGTCAAATTGGGGGAATTATGGTGTTTAATGCCATGGATATCTTGTTTTATCGGTGGAGTATACCGAGAAAACTACTGACCTGCCGCAAGTCTGACAAACTTTATCCGTAATGGTGTATCGAGCAATAAAGGTGTTTTAATTGCTGATACCGGTATTTACATATGCACAACTGTGTATATAAATTTAAAGAACATCCCCCCGAGGGAACCCCGGGGTATAGAAATAGGACCTAGCTTCTCGGCTGAGGGGTACAACCCCCCCAAAAAAGAGTCAACTAGGTGTGTAACAACTCTGATCAAGAATGTAAAGGTCATATGACGTATTGCTCTCACTTGGCATCCGTTGTCTGTAAGCTTTTAGATTTTAATCTTCTCCTCTGAAACCACTTGGCAAATTGAAACCGAACATGGTATGAATGTTCATTGAATGGTTTCCTACAAAACTTGTGTTGTTTTTTCAAAAGAGGGTGTTTCCATATTATATAATTATGGATTTTAATTATTTATTGTTCATTTAAAAAAAAGGGGGGTCAAATTGGGGGAGTTATGGTGTTTAACGCCATGGCTATCTTGTTTTATCGGTGGAGTATACCGAGAAAACCACTGACCTGCCGCAAGTCTGACAAACTTTATCCGTAATGGTGTATCGAGCAATAAAGGTGTTTTAATTGCTGATATTTACATATGCACAACTGTGTATATAAATTTAAATAACATCCCCCCGAGGTATAGAAATAGGACCTAGCTTCTCGGCTGAGGGGTACAACCCCCCAAAAAGAGTCAACTAGGTGTGTAACAACTCTGATCAAGAATGTAAAGGTCATATGACGTATTGCTCTCACTTGGCATCCGTTGTCTGTAAGCTTTTAGATTTTAATCTTCTCCTCTGAAACCACTTGGCAAATTGAAACCGAACATGGTATGAATGTTCATTGAATGGTTTCCTACAAAACTTGTGTTGTTTTTTCAAAAGAGGGTGTTTCCATATTATATAATTATGGATTTTAATTATTTATTGTTCATTTAAAAAAAGGGGGGTCAAATTGGGGGAGTTATGGTGTTTAACGCCATGGCTATCTTGTTTTATCGGTGGAGTATACCGAGAAAACCACTGACCTGCCGCAAGTCTGACAAACTTTATCCGTAATGGTGTATCGAGCAATAAAGGTGTTTTAATTGCTGATATTTACATATGCACAACTGTGTATATAAATTTAAAGAACATCCCCCCGAGGGAACCCCGGGGTATAGAAATAGGACCTAGCTTCTCGGCTGAGGGGTACAACCCCCCCAAAAGAGTCAACTAGGTGTGTAACAACTCTGATCAAGAATGTAAAGGTCATATGACGTATTGCTCTCACTTGGCATCCGTCGTCTGTAAGCTTTTAGATTTTAATCTTCTCCTCTGAAACCACTTGGCAAATTGAAACCGAACATGGTATGAATGTTCATTGAATGGTTTCCTACAAAACTTGTGTTGTTTTTTCAAAAGAGGGTGTTTCCATATTATATAATTATGGATTTTAATTATTTATTGTTCCTTTAAAAAAAAGGGAGGTCAAATTGGGGGAGTTATGGTGTTTAACGCCATGGCTATCTTGTTTTATCGGTGGAGTATACCGAGAAAACCACTGACCTGCCACAAGTCTGACAAACTTTATCCGTAATGGTGTATCGAGCAATAAAGGTGTTTTAATTGCTGATATTTACATATGCACAACTGTGTATATAAATTTAAAGAACATCCCCCCGGGGTATAGAAATAGGACCTAGCTTCTCGGCTGAGGGGTACAACCCCCCAAAAAGAGTCAACTAGGTGTGTAACAACTCTGATCAAGAATGTAACGGTCATATGACGTATTGCTCTCACTTGGCATCCGTTGTCTGTAAGCTTTTAGATTTTAATCTTCTCCTCTGAAACCACTTGGCAAATTGAAACCGAACATGGTATGAATGTTCATTGAATGGTTTCCTACAAAACTTGTGTTGTTTTTTCAAAAGAGGGTGTTTCCATATTATATAATTATGGATTTTAATTATTTATTGTTCATTTAAAAAAAAGGGGGGTCAAATTGGGGGAGTTATGGTGTTTAACGCCATGGCTATCTTGTTTTATCGGTGGAGTATACCGAGAAAACCACTGACCTGCCGCAAGTCTGACAAACTTTATTCGTAATGGTGTATCGAGCAATAAAGGTGTTTTAATTGCTGATACCAGTATTTACATATGCACAACTGTGTATATAAATTTAAAGAACATCCCCCCGGGGTATAGAAATAGGACCTAGCTTCTCGGCTGAGGGGTGCAAACCCCCCCCCCCCCCCCAAAAGAGTCAACTAGGTGTGTAACAACTCTGATCAAGAATGTAAAGGTCATATGACGTATTGCTCTCACTTGGCATCCGTTGTCTGTAAGCTTTTAGATTTTAATCTTCTCCTCTGAAACCACTTGGCAAATTGAAACCGAACATGGTATGAATGTTCATTGAATGGTTTCCTACAAAACTTGTGTTGTTTTTTCAAAAGAGGGTGTTTCCATATTATATAATTATGGATTTTAATTATTTATTGTTCATTTAAAAAAAAGGGGGGTCAAATTGGGGGAGTTATGGTGTTTAACGCCCTGGCTATCTTGTTTTATCGGTGGAGTATACCGAGAAAACTACTGACCTGCCGCAAGTCTGACAAACTTTATCCGTAATGGTGTATCGAGCAATAAAGGTGTTTTAATTGCTGATACCGGTATTTACATATGCACAACTGTGTATATAAATTTAAAGAACATCCCCCCGGGGTATAGAAATAGGACCTAGCTTCTCGGCTGAGGGGTGCAAACCCCCCCCCCCCCCAAGAGTCAACTAGGTGTGTAACAACTCTGATCAAGAATGTAAAGGTCATATGACGTATTGCTCTCACTTGGCATCCGTTGTCTGTAAGCTTTTAGATTTTAATCTTCTCCTCTGAAACCACTTGGCAAATTGAAACCGAACATGGTATGAATGTTCATTGAATGGTTTCCTACAAAACTTGTGTTGTTTTTTCAAAAGAGGGTGTTTCCATATTATGTAATTATGGATTTTAATTATTTATTGTTCATTTAAAAAAAAGGGGGGTCAAATTGGGGGAGTTATGGTGTTTAACGCCATGGCTATCTTGTTTTATCGGTGGAGTATACCGAGAAAACTACTGACCTGCCGCAAGTCTGACAAACTTTATCCGTAATGGTGTATCGAGCAATAAAGGTGTTTTAATTGCTGATACCAGTATTTACATATGCACAACTGTGTATATAAATTTAAAGAACATCCCCCCGGGGTATAGAAATAGGACCTAGCTTCTCGGCTGAGGGGTACAACCCCCCTCCCCCCAAAAAGAGTCAACTAGGTGTGTAACAACTCTGATCAAGAATGTAAAGGTCATATGACGTATTGCTCTCGCTTGGCATCCGTTGTCTGTAAGCTTTTAGATTTTAATCTTCTCCTCTGAAACCACTTGGCAAATTGAAACCGAACATGGTATGAATGTTCATTGAATGGTTTCCTACAAAACTTGTGTTGTTTTTTCAAAAGAGGGTGTTTCCATATTATATAATTATGGATTTTAATTATTTATTGTTCATTTAAAAAAAAGGGGGGTCAAATTGGGGGAGTTATGGTGTTTAACGCCATGGCTATCTTGTTTTATCGGTGGAGTATACCGAGAAAACCACTGACCTGCCGCAAGTCTGACAAACTTTATCCGTAATGGTGTATCGAGCAATAAAGGTGTTTTAATTGCTGATATTTACATATGCACAACTGTGTATATAAATTTAAAGAACATCCCCCCGGGGTATAGAAATAGGACCTAGCTTCTCGGCTGAGGGGTACAACCCCCCCCCCCCCCAAAAAGAGTCAACTAGGTGTGTAACAACTCTGATCAAGAATGTAAAGGTCATATGACGTATTGCTCTCACTTGGCATCCGTTGTCTGTAAGCTTTTAGATTTTAATCTTCTCCTCTGAAACCACTTGGCAAAGTGAAACCGAACATGGTATGAATGTTCATTGAATGGTTTCCTACAAAACTTGTGTTGTTTTTTCAAAAGAGGGTGTTTCCATATTATATAATTATGGATTTTAATTATTTATTGTTCATTTAAGAAAAGGGGGGGTCAAATTGGGGGAGTTATGGTGTTTAACGCCATGGCTATCTTGTTTTATCGGTGGAGTATACCGAGAAAACCACTGACCTGCCGCAAGTCTGACAAACTTTATCCGTAATGGTGTATCGAGCAATAAAGGTGTTTTAATTGCTGATATTTACATATGCACAACTGTATATAAATTTAAAGAACACCCCCCCTTCCCCGAGGGAACCCCGGGGTATAGAAATAGGACCTAGCTTCTCGGCTGAGGGGTACAACCCCCCCAAAAAGAGTCAACTAGGTGTGTAACAACTCTGATCAAGAATGTAAAGGTCATATGACGTATTGCTCTCACTTGGCATCCGTTGTCTGTAAGCTTTTAGATTTTAATCTTCTCCTCTGAAACCACTTGGCAAATTGAAACCGAACATGGTATGAATGTTCATTGAATGGTTTCCTACAAAACTTGTGTTGTTTTTTCAAAAGAGGGTGTTTCCATATTATATAATTATGGATTTTAATTATTTATTGTTCATTTAAAAAAAAGCAGGGGTCAAATTGGGGGAGTTATGGTGTTTAATGCCACTTTTAGCAATATTTCAGTTATATCATGGCTATCTTGTTTTATTGGTGGAGTATACTGAGAAAACCGCCGACCTGCCACAAGTGTGACAAACTTTATTAATAATGTTGTATCGAGCAATAAAGGTATTTTAATTGCTGATACATGTGTTTACATACATACAACTGTATATAAATTTAAAGATCACACCCCCAAGTATATAATCACAGAGTATAGAAATAAGACTTAGTTTCTCCACTGAGGGGTACAACTACCCTCCCCCGAAAAGAGTCATCTAGTTGTGTGACACAAATCAGGTACACAACTCCGATGAAGGTTGTAATGGTCATGTGAGGTATTGCTGCAACTTGGGGTCTGTTGTCCTCTGTAAACTTTCACAATTAAATCTCTCTGAAACCACTGGGATAAATGGAACCAAACTTTTTTTGGAGTACTAATCGTAGAATTAAAAAATACATCAATGCTCTAAGAATAGACAGTGCCATCTCTGAATTAAGGATTTCATGGTATCATACCTAGTTCACTCAGATTAAAACCCAATATATCATTTGATTTTAATCTGACTGTAAAAAAAATTAAAAAAAAATTAAAAATAAATCTATGAGCTGATGAAATCCTTAATTCAGAGATGGCAATAAAGGTGTTTTAATTGCTGATACCGGTATTTACATATGCACAACTGTGTATATAAATTTAAAGAACATCCCCCGAGGGAACCCCAGGGTATAGAAATAGGACCTAGCTTCTCGGCTGAGGGGTACAACCCCCCCCCCCCCCCAAAAGAGTCAACTAGGTGTGTAACAACTCTGATCAAGAATGTAACGGTCATATGACGTATTGCTCTCACTTGGCATCCGTTGTCTGTAAGCTTTTAGATTTTAATCTTCTCCTCTGAAACCACTTGGCAAATTGAAACCGAACATGGTATGAATGTTCATTGAATGGTTTCCTACAAAACTTGTGTTGTTTTTTCAAAAGAGGGTGTTTCCATATTATATAATTATGGATTTTAATTATTTATTGTTCATTTAAAAAAAAGGGGGGTCAAATTGGGGGAGTTATGGTGTTTAACGCCATGGCTATCTTGTTTTATCGGTGGAGTATACCGAGAAAACTACTGACCTGCCGCAAGTCTGACAAACTTTATCCGTAATGGTGTATCGAGCAATAAAGGTGTTTTAATTGCTGATACCAGTATTTACATATGCACAACTGTGTATATAAATTTAAAGAACATCCCCCCGGGGTATAGAAATAGGACCTAGCTTCTCGGCTGAGGGGTACAACCCCCCTCCCCCCAAAAAGAGTCAACTAGGTGTGTAACAACTCTGATCAAGAATGTAAAGGTCATATGACGTATTGCTCTCGCTTGGCATCCGTTGTCTGTAAGCTTTTAGATTTTAATCTTCTCCTCTGAAACCACTTGGCAAATTGAAACCGAACATGGTATGAATGTTCATTGAATGGTTTCCTACAAAACTTGTGTTGTTTTTTCAAAAGAGGGTGTTTCCATATTATATAATTATGGATTTTAATTATTTATTGTTCATTTAAAAAAAAGGGGGGTCAAATTGGGGGAGTTATGGTGTTTAACGCCATGGCTATCTTGTTTTATCGGTGGAGTATACCGAGAAAACCACTGACCTGCCGCAAGTCTGACAAACTTTATCCATAATGGTGTATCGAGCAATAAAGGTGTTTTAATTGCTGATACCGGTATTTACATATGCACAACTGTGTATATAAATTTAAAGAACATCCCCCCGAGGGAACCCCGGGGTATAGAAATAGGACCTAGCTTCTCGGCTGAGGGGTACAACCCCCCCAAAAAAGAGTCAACTAGGTGTGTAACAACTCTGATCAAGAATGTAAAGGTCATATGACGTATTGCTCTCACTTGGCATCCGTTGTCTGTAAGCTTTTAGATTTTAATCTTCTCCTCTGAAACCACTTGGCAAATTGAAACCGAACATGGTATGAATGTTCATTGAATGGTTTCCTACAAAACTTGTGTTGTTTTTTCAAAAGAGGGTGTTTCCATATTATATAATTATGGATTTTAATTATTTATTGTTCATTTAAAAAAAAGGGGGGTCAAATTGGGGGAGTTATGGTGTTTAACGCCATGGCTATCTTGTTTTATCGGTGGAGTATACCGAGAAAACCACTGACCTGCCGCAAGTCTGACAAACTTTATCCGTAATGGTGTATCGAGCAATAAAGGTGTTTTAATTGCTGATATTTACATATGCACAACTGTGTATATAAATTTAAAGAACATCCCCCCGGGGTATAGAAATAGGACCTAGCTTCTCGGCTGAGGGGTACAACCCCCCCCCCCCCCCCCCCCAAAAAGAGTCAACTAGGTGTGTAACAACTCTGATCAAGAATGTAAAGGTCATATGACGTATTGCTCTCACTTGGCATCCGTTGTCTGTAAGCTTTTAGATTTTAATCTTCTCCTCTGAAACCACTTGGCAAAGTGAAACCGAACATGGTATGAATGTTCATTGAATGGTTTCCTACAAAACTTGTGTTGTTTTTTCAAAAGAGGGTGTTTCCATATTATATAATTATGGATTTTAATTATTTATTGTTCATTTAAAAAAAGGGGGGGTCAAATTGGGGGAGTTATGGTGTTTAACGCCATGGCTATCTTGTTTTATCGGTGGAGTATACCGAGAAAACCACTGACCTGCCGCAAGTCTGACAAACTTTATCCGTAATGGTGTATCGAGCAATAAAGGTGTTTTAATTGCTGATATTTACATATGCACAACTGTATATAAATTTAAAGAACACCCCCCCTTCCCCGAGGGAACCCCGGGGTATAGAAATAGGACCTAGCTTCTCGGCTGAGGGGTACAACCCCCCCAAAAAGAGTCAACTAGGTGTGTAACAACTCTGATCAAGAATGTAAAGGTCATATGACGTATTGCTCTCACTTGGCATCCGTTGTCTGTAAGCTTTTAGATTTTAATCTTCTCCTCTGAAACCACTTGGCAAATTGAAACCGAACATGGTATGAATGTTCATTGAATGGTTTCCTACAAAACTTGTGTTGTTTTTTCAAAAGAGGGTGTTTCCATATTATATAATTATGGATTTTAATTATTTATTGTTCATTTAAAAAAAAGCAGGGGTCAAATTGGGGGAGTTATGGTGTTTAATGCCACTTTTAGCAATATTTCAGTTATATCATGTCTATCTTGTTTTATTGGTGGAGTATACTGAGAAAACCGCCGACCTGCCACAAGTGTGACAAACTTTATTAATAATGTTGTATCGAGCAATAAAGGTATTTTAATTGCTGATACATGTGTTTACATACATACAACTGTATATAAATTTAAAGATCACACCCCCAAGTATATAATCACAGGGTATAGAAATAAGACTTAGTTTCTCCACTGAGGGGTACAACTACCCTCCCCCGAAAAGAGTCATCTAGTTGTGTGACACAAATCAGGTACACAACTCCGATGAAGGTTGTAATGGTCATGTGAGGTATTGCTGCAACTTGGGGTCTGTTGTCCTCTGTAAACTTTCACAATTAAATCTCTCTGAAACCACTGGGATAAATGGAACCAAACTTTTTTTGGAGTACTAATCGTAGAATTAAAAAATACATCAATGCTCTAAGAATAGACAGTGCCATCTCTGAATTAAGGATTTCATGGTATCATACCTAGTTCACTCAGATTAAAACCCAATATATCATTTGATTTTAATCTGACTGTAAAAAAAATTAAAAAAAAATTAAAAATAAATCTATGAGCTGATGAAATCCTTAATTCAGAGATGGCAATAAAGGTGTTTTAATTGCTGATACCGGTATTTACATATGCACAACTGTGTATATAAATTTAAAGAACATCCCCCGAGGGAACCCCAGGGTATAGAAATAGGACCTAGCTTCTCGGCTGAGGGGTACAACCCCCCCCCCCAAAAGAGTCAACTAGGTGTGTAACAACTCTGATCAAGAATGTAACGGTCATATGACGTATTGCTCTCACTTGGCATCCGTTGTCTGTAAGCTTTTAGATTTTAATCTTCTCCTCTGAAACCACTTGGCAAATTGAAAC
This sequence comes from Bathymodiolus brooksi, assembly GCA_963680875.1. Taxonomy (NCBI): domain Eukaryota; kingdom Metazoa; phylum Mollusca; class Bivalvia; order Mytilida; family Modiolidae; genus Bathymodiolus; species Bathymodiolus brooksi. The sequence goes on along the minus strand of OY804581.1, from coordinate 101,474,005 downwards.
CGAACATGGTATGAATGTTCATTGAATGGTTTCCTACAAAACTTGTGTTGTTTTTTCAAAAGAGGGTGTTTCCATATTATATAATTATGGATTTTAATTATTTATTGTTCATTTAAAAAAAAGGGGGGTCAAATTGGGGGAGTTATGGTGTTTAACGCCATGGCTATCTTGTTTTATCAGTGGAGTATACCGAGAAAACTACTGACCTGCCGCAAGTCTGACAAACTTTATCCGTAATGGTGTATCGAGCAATAAAGGTGTTTTAATTGCTGATACCAGTATTTACATATGCACAACTGTGTATATAAATTTAAAGAACATCCCCCCGGGGTATAGAAATAGGACCTAGCTTCTCGGCTGAGGGGTACAACCCCCCTCCCCCCAAAAAGAGTCAACTAGGTGTGTAACAACTCTGATCAAGAATGTAAAGGTCATATGACGTATTGCTCTCGCTTGGCATCCGTTGTCTGTAAGCTTTTAGATTTTAATCTTCTCCTCTGAAACCACTTGGCAAATTGAAACCGAACATGGTATGAATGTTCATTGAATGGTTTCCTACAAAACTTGTGTTGTTTTTTCAAAAGAGGGTGTTTCCATATTATATAATTATGGATTTTAATTATTTATTGTTCATTTAAAAAAAAGGGGGGTCAAATTGGGGGAGTTATGGTGTTTAACGCCATGGCTATCTTGTTTTATCGGTGGAGTATACCGAGAAAACCACTGACCTGCCGCAAGTCTGACAAACTTTATCCATAATGGTGTATCGAGCAATAAAGGTGTTTTAATTGCTGATACCGGTATTTACATATGCACAACTGTGTATATAAATTTAAAGAACATCCCCCCGAGGGAACCCCGGGGTATAGAAATAGGACCTAGCTTCTCGGCTGAGGGGTACAACCCCCCAAAAAAAGAGTCAACTAGGTGTGTATCAACTCTGATCAAGAATGTAAAGGTCATATGACGTATTGCTCTCACTTGGCATCCGTTGTCTGTAAGCTTTTAGATTTTAATCTTCTCCTCTGAAACCACTTGGCAAATTGAAACCGAACATGGTATGAATGTTCATTGAATGGTTTCCTACAAAACTTGTGTTGTTTTTTCAAAAGAGGGTGTTTCCATATTATATAATTATGGATTTTAATTATTTATTGTTCATTTAAAATAAAGGGGGGTCAAATTGGGGGAGTTATGGTGTTTAACGCCATGGCTATCTTGTTTTATCGGTGGAGTATACCGAGAAAACCACTGACCTGCCACAAGTCTGACAAACTTTATCCGTAATGGTGTATCGAGCAATAAAGGTGTTTTAATTGCTGATATTTACATATGCACAACTGTGTATATAAATTTAAAGAACATCCCCCCGGGGTATAGAAATAGGACCTAGCTTCTCGGCTGAGGGGTACAACCCCCCCCCCCCCCCCAAAAAAAGAGTCAACTAGGTGTGTAACAACTCTGATCAAGAATGTAAAGGTCATATGACGTATTGCTCTCACTTGGCATCCGTTGTCTGTAAGCTTTTAGATTTTAATCTTCTCCTCTGAAACCACTTGGCAAAGTGAAACCGAACATGGTATGAATGTTCATTGAATGGTTTCCTACAAAACTTGTGTTGTTTTTTCAAAAGAGGGTGTTTCCATATTATATAATTATGGATTTTAATTATTTATTGTTCATTTAAAAAAGGGGGGGTCAAATTGGGGGAGTTATGGTGTTTAACGCCATGGCTATCTTGTTTTATCGGTGGAGTATACCGAGAAAACCACTGACCTGCCGCAAGTCTGACAAACTTTATCCGTAATGGTGTATCGAGCAATAAAGGTGTTTTAATTGCTGATATTTACATATGCACAACTGTATATAAATTTAAAGAACACCCCCCCTTCCCCGAGGGAACCCCGGGGTATAGAAATAGGACCTAGCTTCTCGGCTGAGGGGTACAACCCCCCCAAAAAGAGTCAACTAGGTGTGTAACAACTCTGATCAAGAATGTAAAGGTCATATGACGTATTGCTCTCACTTGGCATCCGTTGTCTGTAAGCTTTTAGATTTTAATCTTCTCCTCTGAAACCACTTGGCAAATTGAAACCGAACATGGTATGAATGTTCATTGAATGGTTTCCTACAAAACTTGTGTTGTTTTTTCAAAAGAGGGTGTTTCCATATTATATAATTATGGATTTTAATTATTTATTGTTCATTTAAAAAAAAGCAGGGGTCAAATTGGGGGAGTTATGGTGTTTAATGCCACTTTTAGCAATATTTCAGTTATATCATGGCTATCTTGTTTTATTGGTGGAGTATACTGAGAAAACCGCCGACCTGCCACAAGTGTGACAAACTTTATTAATAATGTTGTATCGAGCAATAAAGGTATTTTAATTGCTGATACATGTGTTTACATACATACAACTGTATATAAATTTAAAGATCACACCCCCAAGTATATAATCACAGAGTATAGAAATAAGACTTAGTTTCTCCACTGAGGGGTACAACTACCCTCCCCCGAAAAGAGTCATCTAGTTGTGTGACACAAATCAGGTACACAACTCCGATGAAGGTTGTAATGGTCATGTGAGGTATTGCTGCAACTTGGGGTCTGTTGTCCTCTGTAAACTTTCACAATTAAATCTCTCTGAAACCACTGGGATAAATGGAACCAAACTTTTTTTGGAGTACTAATCGTAGAATTAAAAAATACATCAATGCTCTAAGAATAGACAGTGCCATCTCTGAATTAAGGATTTCATGGTATCATACCTAGTTCACTCAGATTAAAACCCAATATATCATTTGATTTTAATCTGACTGTAAAAAAAATTAAAAAAAAATTAAAAATAAATCTATGAGCTGATGAAATCCTTAATTCAGAGATGGCAATAAAGGTGTTTTAATTGCTGATACCGGTATTTACATATGCACAACTGTGTATATAAATTTAAAGAACATCCCCCGAGGGAACCCCAGGGTATAGAAATAGGACCTAGCTTCTCGGCTGAGGGGTACAACCCCCCCCCCCCCCCAAAAGAGTCAACTAGGTGTGTAACAACTCTGATCAAGAATGTAACGGTCATATGACGTATTGCTCTCACTTGGCATCCGTTGTCTGTAAGCTTTTAGATTTTAATCTTCTCCTCTGAAACCACTTGGCAAATTGAAACCGAACATGGTATGAATGTTCATTGAATGGTTTCCTACAAAACTTGTGTTGTTTTTTCAAAAGAGGGTGTTTCCATATTATATAATTATGGATTTTAATTATTTATTGTTCATTTAAAAAAAGGGGGGTCAAATTGGGGGAGTTATGGTGTTTAACGCCATGGCTATCTTGTTTTATCGGTGGAGTATACCGAGAAAACCACTGACCTGCCGCAAGTCTGACAAACTTTATCCGTAATGGTGTATCGAGCAATAAAGGTGTTTTAATTGCTGATACCAGTATTTACATATGCACAACTGTGTATATAAATTTAAAGAACATCCCCCCGGGGTATAGAAATAGGACCTAGCTTCTCGGCTGAGGGGTGCAAACCCCCCCCCCCCCCCCCAAAAGAGTCAACTAGGTGTGTAACAACTCTGATCAAGAATGTAAAGGTCATATGACGTATTGCTCTCACTTGGCATCCGTTGTCTGTAAGCTTTTAGATTTTAATCTTCTCCTCTGAAACCACTTGGCAAATTGAAACCGAACATGGTATGAATGTTCATTGAATGGTTTCCTACAAAACTTGTGTTGTTTTTTCAAAAGAGGGTGTTTCCATATTATATAATTATGGATTTTAATTATTTATTGTTCATTTAAAAAAAAGGGGGGTCAAATTGGGGGAGTTATGGTGTTTAACGCCATGGCTATCTTGTTTTATCGGTGGAGTATACCGAGAAAACTACTGACCTGCCGCAAGTCTGACAAACTTTATCCGTAATGGTGTATCGAGCAATAAAGGTGTTTTAATTGCTGATACCGGTATTTACATATGCACAACTGTGTATATAAATTTAAAGAACATCCCCCCGGGGTATAGAAATAGGACCTAGCTTCTCGGCTGAGGGGTACAACCCCCCTCCCCCCAAAAAGAGTCAACTAGGTGTGTAACAACTCTGATCAAGAATGTAAAGGTCATATGACGTATTGCTCTCGCTTGGCATCCGTTGTCTGTAAGCTTTTAGATTTTAATCTTCTCCTCTGAAACCACTTGGCAAATTGAAACCGAACATGGTATGAATGTTCATTGAATGGTTTCCTACAAAACTTGTGTTGTTTTTTCAAAAGAGGGTGTTTCCATATTATATAATTATGGATTTTAATTATTTATTGTTCATTTAAAAAAAAGGGGGGTCAAATTGGAGGAGTTATGGTGTTTAACGCCATGGCTATCTTGTTTTATCGGTGGAGTATACCGAGAAAACCACTGACCTGCCGCAAGTCTGACAAACTTTATCCATAATGGTGTATCGAGCAATAAAGGTGTTTTAATTGCTGATACCGGTATTTACATATGCACAACTGTGTATATAAATTTAAAGAACATCCCCCCGAGGGAACCCCGGGGTATAGAAATAGGACCTAGCTTCTCGGCTGAGGGGTACAACCCCCCCAAAAAAGAGTCAACTAGGTGTGTAACAACTCTGATCAAGAATGTAAAGGTCATATGACGTATTGCTCTCACTTGGCATCCGTTGTCTGTAAGCTTTTAGATTTTAATCTTCTCCTCTGAAACCACTTGGCAAATTGAAACCGAACATGGTATGAATGTTCATTGAATGGTTTCCTACAAAACTTGTGTTGTTTTTTCAAAAGAGGGTGTTTCCATATTATATAATTATGGATTTTAATTATTTATTGTTCATTTAAAAAAAAGGGGGGTCAAATTGGGGGAGTTATGGTGTTTAACGCCATGGCTATCTTGTTTTATCGGTGGAGTATACCGAGAAAACCACTGACCTGCCGCAAGTCTGACAAACTTTATCCGTAATGGTGTATCGAGCAATAAAGGTGTTTTAATTGCTGATACCGGTATTTACATATGCACAACTGTGTATATAAATTTAAAGAACATCCCCCCGGGGTATAGAAATAGGACCTAGCTTCTCGGCTGAGGGGTACAACCCCCCTCCCCCCAAAAAGAGTCAACTAGGTGTGTAACAACTCTGATCAAGAATGTAAAGGTCATATGACGTATTGCTCTCGCTTGGCATCCGTTGTCTGTAAGCTTTTAGATTTTAATCTTCTCCTCTGAAACCACTTGGCAAATTGAAACCGAACATGGTATGAATGTTCATTGAATGGTTTCCTACAAAACTTGTGTTGTTTTTTCAAAAGAGGGTGTTTCCATATTATATAATTATGGATTTTAATTATTTATTGTTCATTTAAAAAAAAGGGGGGTCAAATTGGGGGAGTTATGGTGTTTAACGCCATGGCTATCTTGTTTTATCGGTGGAGTATACCGAGAAAACCACTGACCTGCCGCAAGTCTGACAAACTTTATCCATAATGGTGTATCGAGCAATAAAGGTGTTTTAATTGCTGATACCGGTATTTACATATGCACAACTGTGTATATAAATTTAAAGAACATCCCCCCGAGGGAACCCCGGGGTATAGAAATAGGACCTAGCTTCTCGGCTGAGGAGTACAACCCCCCCAAAAAAGAGTCAACTAGGTGTGTAACAACTCTGATCAAGAATGTAAAGGTCATATGACGTATTGCTCTCACTTGGCATCCGTTGTCTGTAAGCTTTTAGATTTTAATCTTCTCCTCTGAAACCACTTGGCAAATTGAAACCGAACATGGTATGAATGTTCATTGAATGGTTTCCTACAAAACTTGTGTTGTTTCTTCAAAAGAGGGTGTTTCCATATTATATAATTATGGATTTTAATTATTTATTGTTCATTTAAAAAAAAGGGGGGTCAAATTGGGGGAGTTATGGTGTTTAACGCCATGGCTATCTTGTTTTATCGGTGGAGTATACCGAGAAAACCACTGACCTGCCGCAAGTCTGACAAACTTTATCCGTAATGGTGTATCGAGCAATAAAGGTGTTTTAATTGCTGATATTTACATATGCACAACTGTGTATATAAATTTAAATAACATCCCCCCGAGGTATAGAAATAGGACCTAGCTTCTCGGCTGAGGGGTACAACCCCCCAAAAAGAGTCAACTAGGTGTGTAACAACTCTGATCAAGAATGTAAAGGTCATATGACGTATTGCTCTCACTTGGCATCCGTTGTCTGTAAGCTTTTAGATTTTAATCTTCTCCTCTGAAACCACTTGGCAAATTGAAACCGAACATGGTATGAATGTTCATTGAATGGTTTCCTACAAAACTTGTGTTGTTTTTTCAAAAGAGGGTGTTTCCATATTATATAATTATGGATTTTAATTATTTATTGTTCATTTAAAAAAAAGGGGGTCAAATTGGGGGAGTTATGGTGTTTAACGCCATGGCTATCTTGTTTTATCGGTGGAGTATACCGAGAAAACCACTGACCTGCCGCAAGTCTGACAAACTTTATCCGTAATGGTGTATCGAGCAATAAAGGTGTTTTAATTGCTGATATTTACATATGCACAACTGTATATAAATTTAAAGAACACCCCCTCCCCGAGGGAACCCCGGGGTATAGAAATAGGACCTAGCTTCTCGGCTGAGGGGTACAACCCCCCCAAAAAGAGTCAACTAGGTGTGTAACAACTCTGATCAAGAATGTAAAGGTCATATGACGTATTGCTCTCACTTGGCATCCGTTGTCTGTAAGCTTTTAGATTTTAATCTTCTCCTCTGAAACCACTTGGCAAATTGAAACCGAACATGGTATGAATGTTCATTGAATGGTTTCCTACAAAACTTGTGTTGTTTTTTCAAAAGAGGGTGTTTCCATATTATATAATTATGGATTTTAATTATTTATTGTTCATTTAAAAAAAAGCAGGGGTCAAATTGGGGGAGTTATGGTGTTTAATGCCACTTTTAGCAATATTTCAGTTATATCATGGCTATCTTGTTTTATTGGTGGAGTATACTGAGAAAACCGCCGACCTGCCACAAGTGTGACAAACTTTATTAATAATGTTGTATCGAGCAATAAAGGTATTTTAATTGCTGATACATGTGTTTACATACATACGACTGTATATAAATTTAAAGATCACACCCCCAAGTATATAATCACAGAGTATAGAAATAAGACTTAGTTTCTCCACTGAGGGGTACAACTACCCTCCCCCCGAAAAGAGTCATCTAGTTGTGTGACACAAATCAGGTACACAACTCCGATGAAGGTTGTAATGGTCATGTGAGGTATTGCTGCAACTTGGGGTCTGTTGTCCTCTGTAAACTTTCACAATTAAATCTCTCTGAAACCACTGGGATAAATGGAACCAAACTTTTTTTGGAGTACTAATCGTAGAATTAAAAAATACATCAATGCTCTAAGAATAGACAGTGCCATCTCTGAATTAAGGATTTCATGGTATCATACCTAGTTCACTCAGATTAAAACCCAATATATCATTTGATTTTAATCTGACTGTAAAAAAAATTAAAAAAAAATTAAAAATAAATCTATGAGCTGATGAAATCCTTAATTCAGAGATGGCAATAAAGGTGTTTTAATTGCTGATACCGGTATTTACATATGCACAACTGTGTATATAAATTTAAAGAACATCCCCCCGAGGGAACCCCGGGGTATAGAAATAGGACCTAGCTTCTCGGCTGAGGGGTACAACCCCCCCAAAAAAGAGTCAACTAGGTGTGTAACAACTCTGATCAAGAATGTAAAGGTCATATGACGTATTGCTCTCACTTGGCATCCGTTGTCTGTAAGCTTTTAGATTTTAATCTTCTCCTCTGAAACCACTTGGCAAATTGAAACCGAACATGGTATGAATGTTCATTGAATGGTTTCCTACAAAACTTGTGTTGTTTTTTCAAAAGAGGGTGTTTCCATATTATATAATTATGGATTTTAATTATTTATTGTTCATTTAAAAAAAAGGGGGGTCAAATTGGGGGAGTTATGGTGTTTAACGCCATGGCTATCTTGTTTTATCGGTGGAGTATACCGAGAAAACCACTGACCTGCCGCAAGTCTGACAAACTTTATCCGTAATGGTGTATCGAGCAATAAAGGTGTTTTAATTGCTGATATTTACATATGCACAACTGTGTATATAAATTTAAAGAACATCCCCCCGGGGTATAGAAATAGGACCTAGCTTCTCGGCTGAGGGGTACAACCCCCCCCCCCCCCCAAAAAAAAAGAGTCAACTAGGTGTGTAACAACTCTGATCAAGAATGTAAAGGTCATATGACGTATTGCTCTCACTTGGCATCCGTTGTCTGTAAGCTTTTAGATTTTAATCTTCTCCTCTGAAACCACTTGGCAAATTGAAACCGAACATGGTATGAATGTTCATTGAATGGTTTCCTACAAAACTTGTGTTGTTTTTTCAAAAGAGGGTGTTTCCATATTATATAATTATGGATTTTAATTATTTATTGTTCATTTAAAAAAAAGGGGGGTCAAATTGGGGGAGTTATGGTGTTTAACGCCATGGCTATCTTGTTTTATCGGTGGAGTATACCGAGAAAACCACTGACCTGCCGCAAGTCTGACAAACTTTATCCGTAATGGTGTATCGAGCAATAAAGGTGTTTTAATTGCTGATATTTACATATGCACAACTGTGTATATAAATTTAAAGAACATCCCCCCGGGGTATAGAAATAGGACCTAGCTTCTCGGCTGAGGGGTACAACCCCCCCCCCCCCCCCCCCCAAAAAAAGAGTCAACTAGGTGTGTAACAACTCTGATCAAGAATGTAAAGGTCATATGACGTATTGCTCTCACTTGGCATCCGTTGTCTGTAAGCTTTTAGATTTTAATCTTCTCCTCTGAAACCACCTGGCAAATTGAAACCGAACATGGTATGAATGTTCATTGAATGGTTTCCTACAAAACTTGTGTTGTTTTTTCAAAAGAGGGTATTTCCATATTATATAATTATGGATTTTAATTATTTATTGTTCATTTAAAAAAAAGGGGGGTCAAATTGGGGGAGTTATGGTGTTTAACGCCATGGCTATCTTGTTTTATCGGTGGAGTATACCGAGAAAACCACTGACCTGCCGCAAGTCTGACAAACTTTATCCGTAATGGTGTATCGAGCAATAAAGGTGTTTTAATTGCTGATATTTACATATGCACAACTGTGTATATAAATTTAAATAACATCCCCCCGAGGTATAGAAATAGGACCTAGCTTCTCGGCTGAGGGGTACAACCCCCCAAAAAGAGTCAACTAGGTGTGTAACAACTCTGATCAAGAATGTAAAGGTCATATGACGTATTGCTCTCACTTGGCATCCGTTGTCTGTAAGCTTTTAGATTTTAATCTTCTCCTCTGAAACCACTTGGCAAATTGAAACCGAACATGGTATGAATGTTCATTGAATGGTTTCCTACAAAACTTGTGTTGTTTTTTCAAAAGAGGGTGTTTCCATATTATATAATTATGGATTTTAATTATTTATTGTTCATTTAAAAAAAAGGGGGGTCAAATTGGGGGAGTTATGGTGTTTAACGCCATGGCTATCTTGTTTTATCGGTGGAGTATACCGAGAAAACCACTGACCTGCCGCAAGTCTGACAAACTTTATCCGTAATGGTGTATCGAGCAATAAAGGTGTTTTAATTGCTGATATTTACATATGCACAACTGTGTATATAAATTTAAATAACATCCCCCCGAGGTATAGAAATAGGACCTAGCTTCTCGGCTGAGGGGTACAACCCCCCAAAAAGAGTCAACTAGGTGTGTAACAACTCTGATCAAGAATGTAAAGGTCATATGACGTATTGCTCTCACTTGGCATCCGTTGTCTGTAAGCTTTTAGATTTTAATCTTCTCCTCTGAAACCACTTGGCAAATTGAAACCGAACATGGTATGAATGTTCATTGAATGGTTTCCTACAAAACTTGTGTTGTTTTTTCAAAAGAGGGTGTTTCCATATTATATAATTATGGATTTTAATTATTTATTGTTCATTTAAAAAAAAGGGGGGTCAAATAGGGGGAGTTATGGTGTTTAACGCCATGGCTATCTTGTTTTATCGGTGGAGTATACCGAGAAAACCACTGACCTGCCGCAAGTCTGACAAACTTTATCCGTAATGGTGTATCGAGCAATAAAGGTGTTTTAATTGCTGATATTTACATATGCACAACTGTATATAAATTTAAAGAACACCCCCCCCCCCTCCCGGAGGGAACCCCGGGGTATAGAAATAGGACCTAGCTTCTCGGCTGAGGGGTACAACCCCCCCAAAAAGAGTCAACTAGGTGTGTAACAACTCTGATCAAGAATGTAAAGGTCATATGACGTATTGCTCTCACTTGGCATCCGTTGTCTGTAAGCTTTTAGATTTTAATCTTCTCCTCTGAAACCACTTGGCAAATTGAAACCGAACATGGTATGAATGTTCATTGAATGGTTTCCTACAAAACTTGTGTTGTTTTTTCAAAAGAGGGTGTTTCCATATTATATAATTATGGATTTTAATTATTTATTGTTCATTTAAAAAAAAGGGGGGTCAAATTGGGGGAGTTATGGTGTTTAACGCCATGGCTATCTTGTTTTATCGGTGGAGTATACCGAGAAAACCACTGACCTGCCGCAAGTCTGACAAACTTTATCCGTAATGGTGTATCGAGCAATAAAGGTGTTTTAATTGCTGATATTTACATATGCACAACTGTGTATATAAATTTAAATAACATCCCCCCGAGGTATAGAAATAGGACCTAGCTTCTCGGCTGAGGGGTACAACCCCCCAAAAAGAGTCAACTAGGTGTGTAACAACTCTGATCAAGAATGTAAAGGTCATATGACGTATTGCTCTCACTTGGCATCCGTTGTCTGTAAGCTTTTAGATTTTAATCTTCTCCTCTGAAACCACTTGGCAAATTGAAACCGAACATGGTATGAATGTTCATTGAATGGTTTCCTACAAAACTTGTGTTGTTTTTTCAAAAGAGGGTGTTTCCATATTATATAATTATGGATTTTAATTATTTATTGTTCATTTAAAAAAAAGGGGGGTCAAATAGGGGGAGTTATGGTGTTTAACGCCATGGCTATCTTGTTTTATCGGTGGAGTATACCGAGAAAACCACTGACCTGCCGCAAGTCTGACAAACTTTATCCGTAATGGTGTATCGAGCAATAAAGGTGTTTTAATTGCTGATATTTACATATGCACAACTGTATATAAATTTAAAGAACACCCCCCCCCCCTCCCGGAGGGAACCCCGGGGTATAGAAATAGGACCTAGCTTCTCGGCTGAGGGGTACAACCCCCCCAAAAAGAGTCAACTAGGTGTGTAACAACTCTGATCAAGAATGTAAAGGTCATATGACGTATTGCTCTCACTTGGCATCCGTTGTCTGTAAGCTTTTAGATTTTAATCTTCTCCTCTGAAACCACTTGGCAAATTGAAACCGAACATGGTATGAATGTTCATTGAATGGTTTCCTACAAAACTTGTGTTGTTTTTTCAAAAGAGGGTGTTTCCATATTATATAATTATGGATTTTAATTATTTATTGTTCATTTAAAAAAAAGCAGGGGTCAAATTGGGGGAGTTATGGTGTTTAATGCCACTTTTAGCAATATTTCAGTTATATCATGGCTATCTTGTTTTATTGGTGGAGTATACTGAGAAAACCGCCGACCTGCCACAAGTGTGACAAACTTTATTAATAATGTTGTATCGAGCAATAAAGGTATTTTAATTGCTGATACATGTGTTTACATACATACAACTGTATATAAATTTAAAGATCACACCCCCAAGTATATAATCACAGAGTATAGAAATAAGACTTAGTTTCTCCACTGAGGGGTACAACTACCCTCCCCCCGAAAAGAGTCATCTAGTTGTGTGACACAAATCGGGTACACAACTCCGAAGAAGGTTGTAATGGTCATGTGAGGTATTGCTGCAACTTGGGGTCTGTTGTCCTCTGTAAACTTTCACAATTAAATCTCTCTGAAACCACTGGGATAAATGGAACCAAACTTTTTTTGGAGTACTAATCGTAGAATTAAAAAATACATCAATGCTCTAAGAATAGACAGTGCCATCTCTGAATTAAGGATTTCATGGTATCATACCTAGTTCACTCAGATTAAAACCCAATATATCATTTGATTTTAATCTGACTGTAAAAAAAATTAAAAAAAAATTAAAAATAAATCTATGAGCTGATGAAATCCTTAATTCAGAGATGGCAATAAAGGTGTTTTAATTGCTGATACCGGTATTTACATATGCACAACTGTGTATATAAATTTAAAGAACATCCCCCGAGGGAAACCACTTGGCAAATTGAAACCGAACATGGTATGAATGTTCATTGAATGGTTTCCTACAAAACTTGTGTTGTTTTTTCAAAAGAGGGTGTTTCCATATTATATAATTATGGATTTTAATTATTTATTGTTCATTTAAAAAAAAGGGGGGTCAAATTGGGGGAGTTATGGTGTTTAACGCCATGGCTATCTTGTTTTATCGGTGGAGTATACCGAGAAAACCACTGACCTGCCGCAAGTCTGACAAACTTTATCCGTAATGGTGTATCGAGCAATAAAGGTGTTTTAATTGCTGATACCAGTATTTACATATGCACAACTGTGTATATAAATTTAAAGAACATCCCCCGGGGTATAGAAATAGGACCTAGCTTCTCTGCTGAGGGGTACAACCCCCCTCCCCCCAAAAAGAGTCAACTAGGTGTGTAACAACTCTGATCAAGAATGTAAAGGTCATATGACGTATTGCTCTCGCTTGGCATCCGTTGTCTGTAAGCTTTAAGATTTTAATCTTCTCCTCTGAAACCACTTGGCAAATTGAAACCGAACATGGTATGAATGTTCATTGAATGGTTTCCTACAAAACTTGTGTTGTTTTTTTCAAAAGAGGGTGTTTCCATATTATATAATTATGGATTTTAATTATTTATTGTTCCTTTAAAAAAAAGGGAGGTCAAATTGGGGGAGTTATGGTGTTTAACGCCATGGCTATCTTGTTTTATCGGTGGAGTATACCGAGAAAACCACTGACCTGCCACAAGTCTGACAAACTTTATCCGTAATGGTGTATCGAGCAATAAAGGTGTTTTAATTGCTGATATTTACATATGCACAACTGTGTATATAAATTTAAAGAACATCCCCCCGGGGTATAGAAATAGGACCTAGCTTCTCGGCTGAGGGGTACAACCCCCCAAAAAGAGTCAACTAGGTGTGTAACAACTCTGATCAAGAATGTAACGGTCATATGACGTATTGCTCTCACTTGGCATCCGTTGTCTGTAAGCTTTTAGATTTTAATCTTCTCCTCTGAAACCACTTGGCAAATTGAAACCGAACATGGTATGAATGTTCATTGAATGGTTTCCTACAAAACTTGTGTTGTTTTTTCAAAAGAGGGTGTTTCCATATTATATAATTATGGATTTTAATTATTTATTGTTCATTTAAAAAAAAGCAAGGGTCAAATTGGGGGAGTTATGGTGTTTAACGCCATGGCTATCTTGTTTTATCGGTGGAGTATACCGAGAAAACCACTGACCTGCCGCAAGTCTGACAAACTTTATCCGTAATGGTGTATCGAGCAATAAAGGTGTTTTAATTGCTGATACCGGTATTTACATATGCACAACTGTGTATATAAATTTAAAGAACATCCCCCCGAGGGAACCCCAGGGTATAGAAATAGGACCTAGCTTCTCGGCTGAGGGGTACAACCCCCCCCCAAAAGAGTCAACTAGGTGTGTAACAACTCTGATCAAGAATGTAAAGGTCATATGACGTATTGCTCTCACTTGGCATCCGTTGTCTGTAAGCTTTTAGATTTTAATCTTCTCCTCTGAAACCACTTGGCAAATTGAAACCGAACATGGTATGAATGTTCATTGAATGGTTTCCTACAAAACTTGTGTTGTTTTTTCAAAAGAGGGTGTTTCCATATTATATAATTATGGATTTTAATTATTTATTGTTCATTTAAAAAAAAGGGGGGTCAAATTGAGGGAGTTATGGTGTTTAACGCCATGGCTATCTTGTTTTATCGGTGGAGTATACCGAGAAAACCACTGACCTGCCGCAAGTCTGACAAACTTTATCCGTAATGGTGTATCGAGCAATAAAGGTGTTTTAATTGCTGATATTTACATATGCACAACTGTGTATATAAATTTAAAGAACATCCCCCCGAGGGAACCCCGGGGTATAGAAATAGGACCTAGCTTCTCGGCTGAGGGGTACAACCCCCCCAAAAGAGTCAACTAGGTGTGTAACAACTCTGATCAAGAATGTAAAGGTCATATGACGTATTGCTCTCACTTGGCATCCGTCGTCTGTAAGCTTTTAGATTTTAATCTTCTCCTCTGAAACCACTTGGCAAATTGAAACCGAACATGGTATGAATGTTCATTGAATGGTTTCCTACAAAACTTGTGTTGTTTTTTCAAAAGAGGGTGTTTCCATATTATATAATTATGGATTTTAATTATTTATTGTTCATTTAAAAAAAAGGGGGGTCAAATTGGGGGAGTTATGGTGTTTAATGCCACTTTTAGCAATATTTCAGTTATATCATGGCTATCTTGTTTTATTGGTGGAGTATACTGAGAAAACCGCCGACCTGCCACAAGTGTGACAAACTTTATCAATTATGTTGTATCGAGCAATAAAGGTATTTTAATTGCTGATACATGTGTTTACTTACATACAACTGTATATAAATTTAAAGAACACACCCCCAAGTATATAATCACAGAGTATAGAAATAAGACTTAGTTTCTCCACTGAGGGGTACAACTACCCTCCCCCCGAAAAGAGTCATCTAGTTGTGTGACACAAATCAGGTACACAACTCCGATGAAGGTTGTAATGGTCATGTGAGGTATTGCTGCAACTTGGGGTCTGTTGTCCTCTGTAAACTTTCACAATTAAATCTCTCTGAAACCACTGGGATAAATGGAACCAAACTTTTTTTGGAGTACTAATCGTAGAATTAAAAAATACATCAATGCTCTAAGAATAGACAGTGCCATCTCTGAATTAAGGATTTCATGGTATCATACCTAGTTCACTCAGATTAAAACCCAATATATCATTTGATTTTAATCTGACTGTAAAAAAAATTAAAAAAAAATTAAAAATAAATCTATGAGCTGATGAAATCCTTAATTCAGAGATGGCAATAAAGGTGTTTTAATTGCTGATACCGATATTTACATATGCCCAACTGTGTATATAAATTTAAAGAACATCCCCCGAGGGAACCCCAGGGTATAGAAATAGGACCTAGCTTCTCGGCTGAGGGGTACAACCCCCCTCCCCCCAAAAAGAGTCAACTAGGTGTGTAACAACTCTGATCAAGAATGTAAAGGTCATATGACGTATTGCTCTCGCTTGGCATCCGTTGTCTGTAAGCTTTTAGATTTTAATCTTCTCCTCTGAAACCACTTGGCAAATTGAAACCGAACATGGTATGAATGTTCATTGAATGGTTTCCTACAAAACTTGTGTTGTTTTTTCAAAAGAGGGTGTTTCCATATTATATAATTATGGATTTTAATTATTTATTGTTCATTTAAAAAAAAGGGGGGTCAAATTGGGGGAGTTATGGTGTTTAACGCCATGGCTATCTTGTTTTATCGGTGGAGTATACCGAGAAAACCACTGACCTGCCGCAAGTCTGACAAACTTTATCCGTAATGGTGTATCGAGCAATAAAGGTGTTTTAATTGCTGATACCGGTATTTACATATGCACAACTGTGTATATAAATTTAAAGAACATCCCCCGGGGTATAGAAATAGGACCTAGCTTCTCTGCTGAGGGGTACAACCCCCCTCCCCCCAAAAAGAGTCAACTAGGTGTGTAGCAACTCTGATCAAGAATGTAAAGGTCATATGACGTATTGCTCTCACTTGGCATCCGTTGTCTGTAAGCTTTTAGATTTTAATCTTCTCCTCTGAAACCACTTGGCAAATTGAAACCGAACATGGTATGAATGTTCATTGAATGGTTTCCTACAAAACTTGTGTTGTTTTTTCAAAAGAGGGTGTTTCCATATTATATAATTATGGATTTTAATTATTTATTGTTCATTTAAAAAAAGGGGGTCAAATTGGGGGAGTTATGGTGTTTAACGCCATGGCTATCTTGTTTTATCGGTGGAGTATACCGAGAAAACTACTGACCTGCCGCAAGTCTGACAAACTTTATCCGTAATGGTGTATCGAGCAATAAAGGTGTTTTAATTGCTGATACCGGTATTTACATATGCACAACTGTGTATATAAATTTAAAGAACATCCCCCGAGGGAACCCCGGGGTATAGAAATAGGACCTAGCTTCTCGGCTGAGGGGTACAACCCCCCCAAAAAAAGAGTCAACTAGGTGTGTAACAACTCTGATCAAGAATGTAACGGTCATATGACGTATTGCTCTCACTTGGCATCCGTTGTCTGTAAGCTTTTAGATTTTAATCTTCTCCTCTGAAACCACTTGGCAAATTGAAACCGAACATGGTATGAATGTTCATTGAATGGTTTCCTACAAAACTTGTGTTGTTTTTTCAAAAGAGGGTGTTTCCATATTATATAATTATGGATTTTAATTATTTATTGTTCATTTAAAAAAAAGGGGGGTCAAATTGGGGGAGTTATGGTGTTTAACGCCATGGCTATCTTGTTTTATCGGTGGAGTATACCGAGAAAACCACTGACCTGCCGCAAGTCTGACAAACTTTATCCGTAATGGTGTATCGAGCAATAAAGGTGTTTTAATTGCTGATACCGGTATTTACATATGCACAACTGTGTATATAAATTTAAAGAACATCCCCCCGAGGGAACCCCGGGGTATAGAAATAGGACCTAGCTTCTCGGCTGAGGGGTACAACCCCCCCAAAAGAGTCAACTAGGTGTGTAACAACTCTGATCAAGAATGTAAAGGTCATATGACGTATTGCTCTCACTTGGCATCCGTCGTCTGTAAGCTTTTAGATTTTAATCTTCTCCTCTGAAACCACTTGGCAAATTGAAACCGAACATGGTATGAATGTTCATTGAATGGTTTCCTACAAAACTTGTGTTGTTTTTTCAAAAGAGGGTGTTTCCATATTATATAATTATGGATTTTAATTATTTATTGTTCCTTTAAAAAAAAGGGAGGTCAAATTGGGGGAGTTATGGTGTTTAACGCCATGGCTATCTTGTTTTATCGGTGGAGTATACCGAGAAAACCACTGACCTGCCACAAGTCTGACAAACTTTATCCGTAATGGTGTATCGAGCAATAAAGGTGTTTTAATTGCTGATATTTACATATGCACAACTGTGTATATAAATTTAAAGAACATCCCCCCGAGGGAACCCCGGGGTATAGAAATAGGACCTAGCTTCTCGGCTGAGGGGTACAACCCCCCCAATAAAAGAGTCAACTAGGTGTGTAACAACTCACATCAAGAATGTAAAGGTCATATGACGTATTGCTCTCACTTGGCATCCGTTGTCTGTAAGCTTTTAGATTTTAATCTTCTCCTCTGAAACCACTTGGCAAATTGAAACCGAACATGGTATGAATGTTCATTGAATGGTTTCCTACAAAACTTGTGTTGTTTTTTCAAAAGAGGGTGTTTCCATATTATATAATTATGGATTTTAATTATTTATTGTTCATTTAAAAAAAAGGGGGTCAAATTGGGGGAGTTATGGTGTTTAACGCCATGGCTATCTTGTTTTATCGGTGGAGTATACCGAGAAAACCACTGACCTGCCGCAAGTCTGACAAACTTTATCCGTAATGGTGTATCGAGCAATAAAGGTGTTTCAATTGCTGATATTTACATATGCACAACTGTGTATATAAATTTAAAGAACATCCCCCCGAGGGAACCCCGGGGTATAGAAATAGGACCTAGCTTCTCGGCTGAGGGGTACAACCCCCCCAAAAAGAGTCAACTAGGTGTGTAACAACTCTGATCAAGAATGTAAAGGTCATATGACGTATTGCTCTCACTTGGCATCCGTTGTCTGTAAGCTTTTAGATTTTAATCTTCTCCTCTGAAACCACTTGGCAAATTGAAACCGAACATGGTATGAATGTTCATTGAATGGTTTCCTACAAAACTTGTGTTGTTTTTTCAAAAGAGGGTGTTTCCATATTATATAATTATGGATTTTAATTATTTATTGTTCATTTAAAAAAAAGCAGGGGTCAAATTGGGGGAGTTATGGTGTTTAATGCCACTTTTAGCAATATTTCAGTTATATCATGGCTATCTTGTTTTATTGGTGGAGTATACTGAGAAAACCGCCGACCTGCCACAAGTGTGACAAACTTTATCAATTATGTTGTATCGAGCAATAAAGGTATTTTAATTGCTGATACATGTGTTTACTTACATACAACTGTATATAAATTTAAAGAACACACCCCCAAGTATATAATCACAGAGTATAGAAATAAGACTTAGTTTCTCCACTGAGGGGTACAACTACCCTCCCCCCGAAAAGAGTCATCTAGTTGTGTGACACAAATCAGGTACACAACTCCGATGAAGGTTGTAATGGTCATGTGAGGTATTGCTGCAACTTGGGGTCTGTTGTCCTCTGTAAACTTTCACAATTAAATCTCTCTGAAACCACTGGGATAAATGGAACCAAACTTTTTTTGGAGTACTAATCGTAGAATTAAAAAATACATCAATGCTCTAAGAATAGACAGTGCCATCTCTGAATTAAGGATTTCATGGTATCATACCTAGTTCACTCAGATTAAAACCCAATATATCATTTGATTTTAATCTGACTGTAAAAAAAAATAAAAAAAAATTAAAAATAAATCTATGAGCTGATGAAATCCTTAATTCAGAGATGGCAATAAAGGTGTTTTAATTGCTGATACCGATATTTACATATGCACAACTGTGTATATAAATTTAAAGAACATCCCCCGAGGGAACCCCAGGGTATAGAAATAGGACCTAGCTTCTCGGCTGAGGGGTACAACCCCCCTCCCCCCAAAAAGAGTCAACTAGGTGTGTAACAACTCTGATCAAGAATGTAAAGGTCATATGACGTATTGCTCTCGCTTGGCATCCGTTGTCTGTAAGCTTTTAGATTTTAATCTTCTCCTCTGAAACCACTTGGCAAATTGAAACCGAACATGGTATGAATGTTCATTGAATGGTTTCCTACAAAACTTGTGTTGTTTTTTCAAAAGAGGGTGTTTCCATATTATATAATTATGGATTTTAATTATTTATTGTTCATTTAAAAAAAAGGGGGGTCAAATTGGGGGAGTTATGGTGTTTAACGCCATGGCTATCTTGTTTTATCGGTGGAGTATACCGAGAAAACCACTGACCTGCCGCAAGTCTGACAAACTTTATCCGTAATGGTGTATCGAGCAATAAAGGTGTTTTAATTGCTGATATTTACATATGCACAACTGTGTATATAAATTTAAAGAACATCCCCCCGAGGGAACCCCGGGGTATAGAAATAGGACCTAGCTTCTCGGCTGAGGGGTACAACCCCCCCAAAAAAAGAGTCAACTAGGTGTGTAACAACTCACATCAAGAATGTAAAGGTCATATGACGTATTGCTCTCACTTGGCATCCGTTGTCTGTAAGCTTTTAGATTTTAATCTTCTCCTCTGAAACCACTTGGCAAATTGAAACCGAACATGGTATGAATGTTCATTGAATGGTTTCCTACAAAACTTGTGTTGTTTTTTTCAAAAGAGGATGTTTCCATATTATATAATTATGGATTTTAATTATTTATTGTTCATTTAAAAAAAAGTGGGGGGTCAAATTGGGGAAGTTATGGTGTTTAACGCCATGGCTATCTTGTTTTATCGGTGGAGTATACCGAGAAAACCGCCGACCTGCCACAAATGTGACAAACTTTATCAATAATGTTGTATCGAGCAATAAAGGTATTTTAATTGCTGATACATGTGTTTACATACATACAACTGTATATAAATTTAAAGAACACACCCCCAAGTATATAATCACAGAGTATAGAAATAAGACTTAGTTTCTCCACTGAGGGGTACAACTACCCTCCCCCCGAAAAGAGTCATCTAGTTGTGTGACACAAATCAGGTACACAACTCCGATGAAGGTTGTAATGGTCATGTGAGGTATTGCTGCAACTTGGGGTCTGTTGTCCTCTGTAAACTTTCACAATTAAACCTCTCTGAAACCACTGGGATAAATGGAACCAAACTTTTTTTGGAGTACTAATCGTAGAATTAAAAAATACATCAATGCTCTAAGAATAGACAGTGCCATCTCTGAATTAAGGATTTCATGGTATCATACCTAGTTCACTCAGATTAAAACCCAATATATCATTTGATTTTAATCTGACTGTAAAAAAAATTAAAAAAAAATTAAAAATAAATCTATGAGCTGATGAAATCCTTAATTCAGAGATGGCACTGTCTATTCTTAGGCCATTGATGTATTTTTTAATTCTACGATTAGTTCTCCAAAAAAAGTTTGGTTCCATTTAGCCCAGTGGTTTCAGAGAGGTTTAATTGTGAAAGTTTACAGAGGACAACGGATGCCAAGTTGCAGCAATACCTCACATGACCGTTGCAACCTTCATCAGAGTTGTGTACCTGATTTGTATCACACAACTGAATGACTCTTTTCAGGGGGTGGGGGCATCCATTGTCTGTGAAGACCCTACTTTGATTGTTAGATGTAGAACAGCAATAAAAGTGTTGGTCCTTTACTTTAATTTGTGTCTTAAGTGTCAAGGGGAATAAAATTGGAATATGGTTGGATTTTGTTGGCAATAATTACTAATGCTAGATCTTAGTATGTTACCCACAAAATGACCCAACAAGCACCTAATTTTGCTTTGATTGGCTCAGTTGGAGAGAATGGCTGGTAAGTTATGGAGATTGGAGAAGAGATATGTGTTGAGGGTTGTGAGTGTTTCAGGGGTGGAATATTTGTGTGTGTTTTAGATTTTTGGACAGATTCAATGGGGATCTTTAGATTGAACACCTTGAATGGTTGTGGGGCAATACTTTAATGGACAATTCAATACCGTCTGGGGAAGGTGTTTGTCTGTGATGTTCAGGAAGAACTTTCCCCTTAACCAACAAAATCGCAACAAATCAAACCTCACATTTCATATTTCTATTTTAGAAACTTGTATATTCCAGCAAGTTCTCAGCTATATCATCCGCCACTTTCAACTATTTCAGTTATATCATGGCAGTCAGATTTATTGGTGGAGGAAACCTGATAAAACCACCAACCTGTCGCAAGTCACTGACAAACTTTATCACATAATGTTGTACACCTCGCCCTGATGGAAGTTTTGTACAGTGAGTGATTATTTGCCAGCAATTCTCCAGCTATATCATGGGAAGTTTTGTTGAGTGATTATTATTAATGCCAAATGAGCAATATTTCTGCTATATCATGGCAAGTTATCTAGAGCTATATCATGGCAAGAACAAGTTGCATTTGATGAGATGATTTCTGCTTTGTACTAGACCATTTGAACACACTTAGTTGAAAGTTTATAGTGCTAGACATGTCAATCTTTTCTCTTTCTCTTTTGGTTCTGCATGCTTATGGAAGAAGCATCAAATACAATTTTTTATTTTTAAAGTCTTTGGTTTGACACGACCAGGGATTGAATGTACCATCTACCGCACTTGAGACAACCATGCTATCCATTTCACCACCTGTGCGGTTCAGTTTCTGTGGAAACATATTTTGATTGTTGTTCTTCATCTGCCATGTGATTTATTATAGTGTAATGACTATGACCGAGATTTTTCATTGTTCAGCGAGGTGGGTGGCCTTTGATTAATAGGTAAATTTATTAGTTCAATGATCTCAGCTATTCTTACATAATCACCTATAATCCTGCCTCCACTTTACTAACAATAGAGAGGAATAATGGGTTGTTTTTTGTCCAAAAATTTTTTTGGCTCCTTTTTGGGGAGGGGGAGGGAGTGTTCAAACTATTTGAAAAATGTACCTTTTTTTAAGTAAATAGTGTAACTTCCCAATATTCCTCTTTAATGCACAAGAGTAGCTGAAATGATTGACCTAGAAATTTGGATGACTATTTAAAATTAATGAACGAATGAAATATCTCGTTTTCCTTCATGTCATACTCATTGACTTCAAAAATAGGTTTGTTTTTTTCATTTATCATTTTGATTTTTTTTTGGCAGATGTATTCAAAATTGTCCCATTCGCCCTTTTTCTACCAATAAATGGTGTGTTTGCCTTGAGTGAGGTAGATTGTGGGTTCAAACAAAGGTTGCCTCAAACCAAAGACCTTAAAAAAGTGCTATTTGTTCCTTCTCTGCTAAGCAAGTAGCATTAAGGAGAAAGAGCAAAGACTGATTGGCTCGGAATCGGGATAATGTGTTGAAGTGGAGCAACATGTGTACCCACGGACTGTATTTAGTTTTAGCACTAAAACTTCAACTTGGCATGTTGGTCTAGTACAAAACAGACATTGTATTCTCATTGAATGTAGCTTGCTCATTTGGCATTAAGCAATCACTCACTCACTCACTCTTACAATAGTTTCTGTAATAGAATATAAAAATGTGAAATTTTCTTTTGTTGCGGTATTGTATTTTGGTTAGGGGAGGGTTCCTTCCTGGGTATCGGGGACATACACTTTTCTTGTACTCTGTATTGGAGAGTCCTGTTAAGTACTTGTCCTGACTATTCTAGTTGTTCTCTCTGACGTCCCCTAGTTTTCTGTCCAAAAATCCAAAAACGCCACATTATTTCATAACCCTGAACATCTCGCACCCTACAGCATGTATCTCATCCACTCCATAACCCCAGACATTCTTATAAAATGAGCCAATCTAAGCACCATAGGATGTTTGTTTGGGGCCATTTTTGGGTGATACACGAAGATTTAGCATTAGTGTATTGCCAATAAAATCCAATAAACATTGGGTAGAAATTTAGACTTTCTATCCATTAAGACGGAATTCCAAAACTGATTTTTGTTTTGATGCAGTTTAGCTGATAAGGTAAATCGGAATAGATGGATTTACGTCGCAGATAAGTGAGAAATGGCAGCCTCCATGTTTAGGGGGAAATTTAAAATTAATAAGATATAGACGTGCTTTAACACCAGCCCTTGTAAAATTTTCATTTAAAAAGTCACATTTTCATTTTTTTTATTGGTTCTAAATTCTGTAAAACCCCAATCATCAGTCGATTTCGTTCTCCTTTAAGACACAAATTAAAGTAAAGTAACAGCACTTTTATTGCTGTTCAATATTTGACAGTCACAGTAGGGTCTTCAACAATGAGCATAACTCATGCCCCCTAATATGTGTGTGAAACGGCCCCTAGCAGTTGGGCGGTGCTCATAACTTCTGCCAAAAAATATTGTTTTCCATTTCTCTGTCGCCAGGTCTTTAGCCAATGGAAGGAATGAAAATTTCACAAATGTCAACCCCGACTGACATGGTATTTCCAATGGCATTATATAAAGAGACCTGTGTTACAAATGCGTCGAATTTCAGATCTAGATTGACTAATGAATGTAACTCATCACGACATCAGTGAACAGAACTGGGCTAATACTGGATGGTGATAGAATAGCACCAGCAGGTCTATTCTCTTTGATTGCCATCTGCCTGTTGGCAATTAAGAGTTCCAAAACCCTTTCATTTTAAAAATAGTTGAAATTTATAAAGCCTAGTTGCTATTGGTAAACATGTCATTTTCACATGAATTCCTAGATTATGATATTTATGGTTTTATCTTTTTAGTGTTTTTTTTATTTGTACATATAATCCGATAGTTTTATAGACAAGTATGTTTTATTTCTAAATGGCTTGTAGGTGTCCAAGTTAATAATAAAATTTGTTCACGCCATGATATAGCAGAAGATACCAACTTTTTAGGTTTAATCAGAATCCTTATATCGAAGAAGAACAGACGAACACAATGGCCAAAAGAAAAAGTACAAACAACAATTTTATCTTTTTAATACGACAAACGACGATCTACAAAACATTCACATAAAAAATCGAGTAACACGAACCCCACTAAAAACTGAGGGTGGACTGGTTTTCCTGGAGGGTAAGCAGTTCCTCCTGCACTAGTGGCACCAGTCGTTTTAATCTAGTTACAAACATGGTGATAAGTCATGAATGAGGAAAGCGCCAGGAAGTGTTTACGACAAGTGGAGCATACATGTATCCGTGGTCATTTCTATATTCTATACTGGTCAACCAAATCTAAAGTTGGCGATAAACCCAATCAATCAACAATAGACTTCCCTGCTGAATTGGTCGATCTTCTGAAACATGCAGATGTAGAGGGCAAGAAATTTACTTGGAATCTACAGCTTAATGACAACACAATCACAAACTTAAACAAGTGGGGTGAACTCAGAATCCCAAGAAAGGTAGGTAGTTCCTGCTGCACTTTTAGCAACAGTTGCTTTACTTATATTACAAATCTACTGAGAAGGATGGAATTGTAAACAGAGGTAGAACACTGTCATCAAAGAGCTCCGGTCGAAAATGTTCTGTCAACTTCCGGTACAGGTCACTTAGGCATGATTGACATACAGGCGACGACAAAAAGTAAATATTATGATCATATAGTATTATTATATCTTGAATCCAGAAAATGTTCATCTGTCGATTATTTTTGTTTGTTTTTACCTATATGTTACTGTGGTTAACTTCATCAATTACTCAGATATGGATAAAATGATGGACATAAACAATGACAAATGCTAATAATGAGATTGAAATCATCAAATAAAGCTATAAAAAGTAGTCTATATGTGTATTTAAAGTACACAAACCCTTTGTAATGCTTATATATATGATAGTTTGCACTGGCGTGCCACCATGAATAGTTTTAGACTTACTACAGTGAAAAATACAATGCTTATTTAGGTACATTCGTTTCGGCTCTGTCAGCCACTACTTTCAGGTTGGGTCCCAAAAATTGTGTTTCAGTAGAACCGGTTTTGTCTAAAAAAATGAAAGAATAGCGAAAACAGCTCAATATCACAATTATGTTTCCTTTTTGTAATTTATTTAAGGTTCATTATAACACTTGTCAAGGGTATGTTCGACTTGCAAATTGATAAAAAGAAAAAAAACAAAATATTGTCTTAAATGAATAAAAGTTGTGAAAAAAAAACAACAGCACATAGTCAAAATATGTTACATGTGGATGTAAAAGAAAGAAATACAAAACGGTTTGTGCTGAATTGGCATTCGCCAAGTCTCCTTCAACAGAATGGTCATGATTTTGTATAGAACTTGTAATTTTGTTGGATTATTGCAATATTCAAAGAGTGTTTGATCAAAAGTAGGAACTCTCACTGTTTATATAGATATCAAGTAACTCTTAATTGTTTTGGATTAATTTTTGTTTTCAAATAATATATTGAAGGACAATAAAAAAAAATAGGGAACCGCATCGGTAGCATAATGGTTAGTGTGCTCGCCTCGAGTGCGATAGATTGTGGGTATGAGCCCAGGACGGGTCAAACAAAAGAATGTAAAATTGGTATTTTTTGCTTCTCCGCTAAGAACGCATCATTAAGGAGAAAGAGCAGACTGGTTGGCTCGGAATCAGCATAATGTGTCCAAGTGGAGCGACATATCTACCCGCTGACCGTTGTTAGCTCACCTTGCCAAAGCCAATGTGAGCTTTTACCATCACTTGGTGCCCGTCGTCTGTCATCTGTTTACTTTTCACATTTTAATCGTCGCCTCTGAAACGCTTCAGCCAAATGAAGTGAAACTTAGTAGGAAGCATCTATGGAAGGTCCTCTGTCCCGATTACTCATTTCGTCCCGATCCGTTAACAAACATGGTCGCCACAGGCGATTTTTGTTTTTGATTGGCAGATTTTTTTTAATCTCCTCTAAAACTTCTTAGCCAAATGAACCGAAACTTGGTAGGAAGCAACTATGGAAGGTCTTCTATAGAGATTGCTCATTTCATCCCCATCCCTACTATCAGAGAAGAGTAAACATTCTTACAGAACATGGTACAAAATTGTAGCTCAGTCAGTGAAAAGTTGTCTGTAATAGCCTTATGGATAATGTTCTCATACAGAACTGGGTACAAATTTAGAAGGGGAGATAGTTCAACTTATATTTTCATGAAAAGGGGGGTCATGTACCTTGTAAGCGCAACTCCTCCTAAACGGCTTATTGGAGTTTTGTGAAACTTTACACAAGTGTAGTACACTACCTGCAGATGTGCATGAAGGAATATAGTTGCTGTCCAAAATTTAAAAGGGGAGATAAATCAACTTATCCTTTCACGAAAAGGGGGGGTCATGTACCTTGTAAGCGCAACTCCTACTAAATTGCTTATTGAATCTTTATGAAACTTTACACAGTTGTAATACACAACTTGCAGATGTGCATGAAGGAATACCGTTGCTGTTTAAAATTTAGAAGGGGAGATAATTCAACTTATATTTTCACGAAAAAGGGGGTTGTGTACCTTGTAAGCACAACCCCTCCTAAACGGCTTATTGGAGTTTTATGAAACTTTACACATTTGTAGTACACTACCTGCAGATGTGCATGAAGGAATATGGTTGCTGTCCAAAATTTAAAAGGGGAGATAATTCAACTTATATTTTCACGAAAAGAGGGGGGGGGGGGCATGTACCTTGTAAGTGCAACTCTTACTAAATTGCTTATTGAATTTTTATGAAACTTTACACAGTTGTAGTACATAACCTGCAGATGTGCATGAAGGAATACCGTTGCTGTTTAAAATTTAGAAGGGGGGATAATTCAACTTATACTTTCACGAAAAGGGGGGTTGTGTACCTTGTAAGCGCAACTCCTCCTAAACGGCTTATTGGATTTTTGTGAAACTTTACACAGTTGTAGTACACTACCTGCAGATGTGCATGAAGAAATATAGTTGCTTTCCAAAATTTGGAAGGGGAGATAATTCAACTTGTTTATTTTGGAGATGGGATGTTGTCTCCTTGACATAACTCCATATCCGTTCATTTTTCATAGGTAACTTGCTAATATACCTGTATTCCAAAGTTTGAACATCATAGTATTGCAAGCGAGGGGTATCGCTCAGTGAGGTCACTCACAGTTCTAGTTTATCCTGATCCATGATGAGACCATTCCTCCAGGTATAGTTTTAACGTAGGACTATATGGGAATATTGTTTTAACTATTTCTTCTCAGAACCCAGTAAGCTAACTTAAAGCAAACATGGCATGGATGGTCAACTTTAAAAATTCTGTGAACCAGAACTGAACAGAATTGAACCAAACATGCCAGAAATGTTCATTGGATGGTCATATACAAGATTTGTGTTTTTGGTGTTGATTTGAAATCCAACATGGCTGCCAGGGTCCATAATGTGTTCTCATTGGCTGAAATTTAAAAAATCTTCTTGTCAGAAACCACCAAGCCAATTGAATTGTGGCTTTGCAGGAATGGTCATTGGGTGGTCCTGTACTAAACTTGTGAATCGTTTTCCGATCGGAAATTCAAGATGGCTGCCATGACTTGACTTAGTTTTAACATAGGACCCTATGGAAAAAATGTTTAAAAGTCTTCTCCTCTGAAACCAGTAAGTCAATTTAAAGCAAACATGGCATGAATGGTCCTTAGATGGTCAACTTTCAAAATTATGTCATGTGACCCAAACCTCCATCCAAGATGGCCACCATCAGCGGACATAGTTTTAACATAGGACCCTATGGGAAAAATGTTTAAAAATATTCTCTTCTGAAACCAGTAAGCCAATTTAAACCAAACATGGCATGGATGGTCCTTAAGTGGTAAATTTTCAAAATTGTGTCCAGTGACCCTGACCTCCATCCAAGATGGCCACCTTCAGCAGACATAGTTTTAACATTGGACCCTATGAGGAAAAAATGTTTTAAAATCTCCTCTGAAACCAGTAAGCCAATATAGCAAACATGTCATCGATGGTCCTTAGGTGGTCAACTGCCAAAATTGTGTTCAGTGACCCCGATCTCGGTCCAAAATGGCCACCGTCATCAGACATAGTTTTTTTTAAAAGTCTTCTCCTCTGAAACCTGTCAGCCAATTTAAAGCAAACATGGCATGGATGGTCCTTGTGTAGTATACTTTCAAAATTGTGTCCGGTGACCACGACCTCCATCCAAGATGGCTGCCATGAGCAGACATAGTTTTAGCATAGAACACTATGGGATTTGAATGGTAAAACTTAAATGTATTCGGCATGCAGACATTCTTAAGAGGACTTATTTATGTCGGATGAGCGATACAGGCTCACCTGAGCCTCTAGTTATCTAAAGGAATTACAAACTTTTTCAAACACAACAGGGTACAAAATTGTACCTCTGCCTGTGTCTGGAAGTTTACAATTCTCAAACAATATTTCCCCGTTATGGGAAATATTAAGAGAATTGTAAACTTCCAGACACTGATCTGAGTAGAAACTACCTCAGCTATTACAATGGCATATTTTGTATTGTAATTGTAAGCTACCTATGACTAAAAGATAACAATAGGTACAAAATTGTACCTCGGTAATTACTCTGAAATTTCAGTAACGGAACTGAATTTTCTCTCTCTGAACTATTTTCAAAATTATACCTCAATCATGAGTGAACTATTCTTTACATGAATTGTAAACTTCCACATACTGTATTGGGGTACAAATTTGTTCCTTAACCATAACAGTGAAATATTCTGTTCAGGAATTAACTTCCTCACATAAAAAAGGGATACAAAATTGTACCTCAATCAAGTAGTCTGCAATTGATAATTCCATGTTGTATATATAAGTAAATGGTAAGCTTTCTCACTTTGTATTTATAAAATCGTAGTTATCTATAAAAAAAAACAAAATAAACCAAAGGGGTAATCTATGCCTGAGGAAGGAGCACCTTAATTATTTGATATTTAATCTAAATAATTAACGTGTTATCATATCAGATGTTTAGTTATGTTACATTGGATTCTGTAATTAAAAAAAAAATTGTAAACACAATTCAAAGTAACTTGTATTATGTTGGGGAAGGGTTTGATTTTTCTATTTATTTTCTAAATTATCAGTCTATATGCATGAGGAAGGAGCACCTTAATTATTTGATATTTAATCTAAATAATTAACGTGTTATCATATCAGATGTTTAGTTATGTTACATTGGATTCTGTAATTAAAAAAAAAAAAATTGTAAACACAATTCAAAGTAACTTGTATTATGTTGGGGAAGGGTTTGATTTTTCTATTTATTTTCTAAATTATCAGTCTATATGCATGAGGAGGGAGCACCTTAATTATTTGATATTTAATCTAAATAATTAACGTGTTATCATATCAGATGATTAGTTATGTTACATTGGATTCTGTAATTAAAAAAAAAAATTGTAAACACAATTCAAAGTAACTTGTATTATGTTGGGGAAGGGTTTGATTTTTCTATTTATTTTCTAAATTATCAGTATATGCGTGAGGAAGGAGCATCTTAATTATTTGATATTTAATCTAAATAATTAACGTGTTATCATATCAGATGATTAGTTATGTTACATTGGATTCTGTAATTAAAAAAAAAAATTGTAAACACAATTCAAAGTAACTTGTATTATGTTGGGGAAGGGTTTGATTTTTCTATTTATTTTCCAAATTATCGGTCTATATACATGAGGAAGGAGCACCTTAATTATTTGATATTTAATCTAAATAATTAATGTGTTATCATATCAGATGTTTAGTTATGTTACATGGGATTCTGTAATTTAAAAAAAAAAATTGTAAACACAATTCAAAGTAACTTGTATTATGTTGGGGAAGGGTTCGAGTCTATTAAAAACTTATTTCATATCGCATGTTTATCTGAATGTTATTTTATTATGATATGTTATGATACTTGTGAATTAAAAAAAAATTGTTTTAATATATTTATGATTTTTTGAATACCATATTTGTAACAAATGATAGACTTGGACAGGTTCAGTCAGATAAATTAACAATTTAAAATCTAGTTCTGTGGATATGACACTTATTTGAAGAGATATAATACAGATACATTTGATATTAATGGTGGAACATGTCTCAAAAATTGGTAACAGATCATGGTCATTGATTAGATATATATATACATTTTTGACAGGACTTCAATTCAGCAAGAAAATTAATTGCTTTAAATTTGAGAACAACGAATGTTTGGAGAGATATATACATTTGTGACAGGATATACATTCTTCAAGGATATGGACTGGGCAAGATGCTAATATAAATTTATCAAGGATATGAACTTTTGAAGATGGCTTTAGGAACAACAGGTGTAACTTCACTGATTGGAGTGACATTTGTACATTAGTAGGATATGAACAGTATAATATGTCTAACAACAGCAGATACTATTCACTGATTGGAGGGAATTGTGTAAATTATGAACATCTTTGACAGCAGATGTATATCACTGATTGCAGTAGTGTACATTATGAGATATTTCTGATGGCAGCCCTTGTGTATATAGAAGGTAAATAACTTTATATCTCAAATATCTGTATGCTTAACCTTTTATTGAATGGTTGCACAGCAATCAATTTGTGATTAGAATGTAAAAATGTAGAAAATTTAATTGTAATTTGTATTTCATAACTTTATATTTCAATAACAAAATGAAGGAAAAAACACCCATGATATCGCTGAAGCTTTCGGAGAGAGCAAACTATTTTGTGCATATCTTTTGAAAGTGGGGAAAATCATTAATTTCACCAGAAAAAGAGAAGCGACACACAAAAAATAGCTCTCATTTAGCATTATAGATTTGCATTAAACAGCAATTTGACACTTTCTAGACCAAAGCAAAATGAATCTACACTTACAAATTGATGAAAGTAGCACCCATCAAAACTTTGGGAATACCTGCATTACATATTCTTGTACAGTGACCATTTTTAGGATAATATTTATGTTAAATATTTACACAATACAACTTTTTAGTATTACTAAGAAGTGTTTATTTTTCAACTATTATAAATTGAAATTTATTTTTCAGTTATTCAGGGTATTCAGTTATTCAAGTTTTGCTACAGTCATATATTGATATGGATATATTGTTCAAGATTGAGGTAAATAGATAAAATAAATTGTTAATATATTGAGATTGATAATGTTGTTCTAGTATTTAGGAGTTTGGGTTACATATTTCTCATAGTTCAAAACTGCGATTTGACAAACTCCAAAGTAAAAGTAATGACCCAAAATGGTATAATGTTGAGTTGAATGACGGTAACAAACAGCTTGGGTGTAGCAAAGAAGTGAAATACCTTAAATATTTCGTCAAAACTTGAAAGACAAACACAATCCATGAAAATAAAAATATGTCAGTATTTTAAATACAAAGAATGAAAGCCAAATGAGCAATATTTCAGCTATATCATGGCGATAACAAGTTGCATGTGATGAAGTGATAATGATGTTGGCTTTGTGCTAGTCCTACTCGCTTAGATGGATTTTTATATTGCTAGCTCTATATTCTGTCGGTAGACATGTCTCGTCACTCAGATCTATGATCTTGATTCAGAGCCAACCCGTCTTTGCTCTTTCTCCCTTGTGCTACACATTTAGTGGAGAAGCTATAAATACCAAATTATGGACTTTAATTAGACCTGACCGAGGCTCTAACCCACAATTGACTGCACTCGAGGCAAGCACACTAACAAGTACATCACCAATGCGGTTTTTTTAAATACATACGAGCATCCTGTGACAAATATGCAAAATTAGAAATGGAAACAGAGCAATATCTTCAACTGTGTCAAGCTTTGAAAGCAAATCAGAAATGAAATCGCTTTATGATGTCATCTTGTATATTATATAAATACTACAGGATAAAAATTAAATAAATGGAGCAAATGTTAATGAAGTAACAGTTTACAGAGCCAAACTAATATATTTTATTTCTTTTCAGTTGTATGAAGTTCTTATATTATGTGATTACAGACATTAGATGACAGACATATACTGCCTCCAACATCAAGCTGTTTAGAGAAACTTTATGACAGGTAGATAATTTGTTTTCATTGTTGCGTATTATACATTTAATGAAGAGAGTTATTGTAAACTAGTCGTCACAAATTCCACCTATATCAACAAAACAAAGACATATATACCTCTCGCCACTACCGCATATTCCGATGGAAATCCAAGTCCTGCCTTAGGACAGGCACAATTGTAGCAGAGTTAAACATTTTATTATTTAAATAATAAAATGGATGAAATGTAGGGACCAACAGAAGAAAAAAATGGAAATGAACAGTACCGAACACTGATTAAGTCATGGCATTGTATATTACCTATTATATGAACTGACATACTGATATTGTGTATTTAAGGTCCTTATTTCCACCAATATCAACAAAGCAAACAACTACCTCTCACCTAAAATCAATGAACAACACAAAAATGAAAGGAGAAAGGACCTGCCTTGGGACAGGCACACATATATGGAGGTGTTAAACTGGTTAATAGGATTCCCATCCCCCCTTTGATAATTGGGTTTTTTGTAATTTAATGTACATAAAATAATGTTATTTAAATAATTATAAATATACTATTGTTTTGTATTATAGAGATAACAGATATCCCTAAAGTCTGGAAGATTGCCAATATCATTTACTGCCTAAAGTCTGGAAGATTGCCAATATCATTTACTGCCTAAAGTCTGAAAGATTGCCAATATGATTTACTGTCTAAAGCGTGGAAGATAACTTTTTGTTTCCTTGAAGAATGCCAGATAGAATAGAAGAATCTCTGTAATCAGAAATAATTTCAATGCAACAAAATCTAAGAAGTTGATCAGTGATATATTTTGACTTGTGATTGATTGAATGTTGTTTAAATCCATTGATGCAGACAAGAGACATATATAAGCTGATTTTGTAAATGGACCAATTTATAACATTTCTTTAATTGATCAATATCTTTATTTGTTACAAATATGTATTTTTTGATTATATGTCATACTATGTATAAGTTATTTCCCTTTATCCAGAGGTATTTTTCAAAAAGGCATGAAACTCCCAATAACATTCCCACTCCCAGAATTCATTACATTTAAAAATCATGGAATTATATTTTTTTTAAATAATTTTTGGGAGGGTTTGGGTTTATGGTGTTTAATGTCACTTTCAACAATATTTCAGTTATATCGTGGCGGTCATTTCTGTTGGTGGAGAAAACCGGAAAAAACCACTGACCTGTCGCAAGTCACTGGCAAACTTCACCAAGTACACCTCATCATGAACGGTGTTCGAACTCACAATGTTAGTGGTGATAGCCACTGATTGCACAGGTAGTTGTAAATCCAACTACCATACGATCACGACCATAACAGACCCTACCCTGAAAATGGGCTGTGGTTTGAGATCATAAGGTTATATTTTATAAGGAAGCACATTTTTTTTTCTAAAAATCAAGATGGCAGATCTGTGGCCATTCTTATAACAATTTTGTTATGTTAGTATCGCTTTGTAATACTAGTATGCTGTTACAAGTAGAACCTGTTATCTAGATTTTTGTAATTAATTGTTACACAAAGAATTTTTTAACATGCACAATAGTTTTGTCTTTATCAATGTGTTAATTTTTATACAGTTGAACCTTGTTATTAACAAACTCATGAGTCATTTCCTCTGATAGCTTGAAGTTAACATTATTTTCTCATAGTAGTAGCTTTAAGCTTGATATTTTCGATATAACTCAAATTCTCTATTTCAAGTAAGTTTGTGAGTCCTTATGAATTTTACACAAGATTCAACTGTAACTTATTGTTCATAAAATTAGCATCAACATTAAAAAATACAGATGAAAAATGATAGATTGATCATTAATTATGAAATTGTTTTCATCCTATCCCTCCATCGGTCACAAAGCAAAAAATTGTACATGCAAATCCTATATTTTAAAAGTGAATCCACAAACTTTGTTTGCTTACCATATCAGAGCTCCAGATAAGCTGCGTATTTGTGTTTTTTACGCTATGAAAACGAGTAAAAACGCATGTATTATCAGATCAGAGTGTACACATTACGCATACATATTGCTGTGTAAGCAAACTTTCCAAATTCGGAGCATACTTGTACAGTCTTGTACATAACAATACATTTTTGTCTTTGAGAAATTCCCTGTAATTACTTCACTTTATACTTTTCGAAGGAGAGAGTGTATACTTCCGAGGGGTACAGAATGCATGCCTTTCTAAACATCGATGTCAAAGGAGATCTGATTGGATGTTTACGATAAATGGTCCAATCGCGGTCAATATCACAAATAAATGCGGTTTACGTAATAAGTAAGAACTAAAACGAAAGTAAATTTGGGAACACGTTGTTCGTTGAAAATGAGCAAGAACATCAATAAGCCCGCTACGGAAAATTCTATACTTAAGTTCCTGACAGTTTCATCTGTGTCTAGTGACAGTATAGTTAAAGGAATCATTGATGATGTTATCAACACGGCTGTGAAAACTGCCGAAGTCGGAAAGCAAAAAACAAAATATTTACAACATTTTATTAATAAACATGACACAATCGTGTCAAATTAAACAGAGATATACATTTCACTTGCATCCTTCGTTTATTGAATAACTCTTGTGTCAAACATAATTTTAAAAGTGTACATGTAAGCAATCTTTTCTGAAGTAGAGAGTACAACAGTGCAAAGGAAATATGCAAATACCCATCATTTTCAAAAGTAGGGGGTAATTACCCTTTGGACAGGAACATTATCTGGAGCTCTGCATATGGAGAATTGCATAACTTTGTATGTAGAACACCTTTCATTTTAAAAAGAAATTCCTTAAAACTGTGTAGGCTTCATAACTACCATATTGAGATCTGTATGGCAGTTTGATTGGAACATTCTTGGCTCGATGAGTTAGGCTTGTATGAGTTGTTGGGTAATCCAACTACCTATCACCAATAGAGCGTGGGTTCGGCCCGGCTTTGTAAATTACAAAAAAGGGTGCACTCAACGACTCGGTCGCAAGTGAGAAGTTTACCAGTTGCTTGCCCATGGTTGGTGGTTCTCTCTGGGTATTCCGGCTTCTTCCACGACTAAAACTAGTCGAAATGATATAGCTGAAATATTGCTGAAAGTGGCGCTAAGCACAAAAAATTTGAACCACATCGGTGGCATAATGGTTAGCGTGCTCGCCTCGAGTGTGGTAGATCTTGGGTTCGGGCCCAAGTTGGGTCAAACCAAAGATTAATAAATTGGTATTTGTTGCTTCTCCACTTAGCACACAGCATTAAGGAGAAAAAGCAAAAACTGGTTGGCTCGGAATCGGAATAATGTTTCCGAGTGGAGCGACATGTCTACCCGCGGACTGTTGTTTCAGTGAGCTAGCACTATGAAAATCCAACTCGACATGTTGGTCTAGTACAAAGCGGACCTCGTCATCATCTCATTGAAAATTAACTTGTTCCCGCCATGACATAGCTGAAAATTTGCTGAATTGGCGTTAAACAACAACCACCAACTCGCTAGCTCAAAAAGTTTGTACAAGCAACCCCTTTTCTTCAAATTACTTGCTTGTGTTTTCCTATATGGAGATTTGCATATCATTACAGCATGTTTAAAGTTTAAGGGCCCGGGTGGCTCAATGAGCAAGGTAGTTGGATTACCTAACAACTCGTACAAACCTATCACCAATAGGGTGTGGGTTCGGCCCGGCTTTGTAAATTACAATAATGGGTGCACTAAACTCGCAGCTGCAAGTGATAAGTTTACCAGTTGCTTGCTCATAGTCGGTAGTTCTCTCTGGGTACTCCGGCTTCTTCCACCACTAAAACTGGTCGCCATGATATTGCTGAAGGTGGAGTTAAATGCCAAAAATCAATCGATCAAAAAGTTTGAACTGCATCGGTGGCGTAATGGTTAGCGTGCTCGCCTCGTGTGCGGTAGATCTTGGGTTCTGGCCCAAGTTGGGTCAAACCAAAGACTATTAAATTGGTATTTGTTGCTTCTCCACTTAGCACACAGCATTAAAGAGAAAAGGCAAAGATTGGTTGGCTCGGAATCGGAATAATGTTTCCGAGTGGAGCGACATGTCTACTTGCGGACTGTTGTTTCAGTGAGCTAGCACTATAAAAATCCAACTCGACGTGTTGGTCTAGTACAAAGCGGACCTCATCATCTCATTGAAAATTAACTTGTTCCCGCCATGATATAGCTGAAAATTTGCTGAATTGGCATTAAACAACAACCACCCACTCACTCACTCAAAAAGTTTGTACAAGCAACTCCTTTTCTTCAAATTACTTGCTTGTGTTTTCCTATATGAAGATTTGCATATCATTACAGCATGTTTAAAGTTTAAGGGCCCGGGTGGCTCAATGAGCAAGGTAGTTGGATTACCTAACAACTCGTACAAACCTATCACCAAAAGGGCGTGCGTTCGGCCCGGCTTTGTAAATTACAATAATGGGTGCACTAAACTCGCAACTGCAAGTGATAAGTTTACCAGTTGCTTGCTCATAGTCGGTAGTTCTCTCTGGGTACTCCGGCTTCTTCCACCACTAAAACTGGTCACCATGATATTGCTGAAGGTGGAGTTAAATGCCAAAAATCAATCAATCAATCAAAAAGTTTGAACTGCATAATGGTTAGCGTGCTCGCCTCGAGTGCGGTAGATCTTTGGTTCGGGCCCAAGTTGGGTCAAACCAAAGACTATTAAATTGATATTTGTTGCTTCTCCGCTAAGCACGCAGCATTAAGGAGAAAAACCAAGGACTGGTTGGCTCGGAATCGGGATTAATATGTCCGAGTGGAACGACATGTCTACCCGCGGACTGTTGTTTCAGTGAGTTGGCACTAAAAATCCAACTCTGTTTTTGTCTAGTACAAAGTGGACCTCATCACCAATTTTGACAGGACAGACTTTTTCACAGAACAAAATGGTGAGAAAATTATCAGTGTTCTCGTCTTTGATGTCTAATTATTCTTTTGATAATAATTTCTGTCAAAAGATAATTATATATTTGGAAAGCTTGTGCAATAAGCTTTATTTTGATATAAAGTTTATTTGGAAATACTGAAAGATGTTTGATCTCAAATCATTGTTTTAACATTAACATCTGTCAAAAGATGATTATATATTTGGAAAGCGTGTAAAACAGCTTTATTTTGATACATGTATCTATTTTTTTTAAAAACCTATAAAGTATAAAAATCTTGACAGGATGGACTTTTACTGGCACCTCGAAAGTGAGTCCAGAACAAAGATCAAGAGTCCAGATGAGTCCAGAAGCACAAAATGATATTTAAATGGATGATTATGATTTCTATCAAATAAATTTATATGTTTTTAATAAATTGCATATATATTTTATAAATTACAGTGGCTTTTAAGGTTATTGCAGTGGAAATTGGGGGGAGACCAGAAATATTTGTTATCGGGCGATAGGAATGTGAATGGAAAAATTCCGGATGAATAAGTAGTTTAGCGATAACTTTTAAAAAGGAAAGTTAAGAAAATGAAAATACATAGTTATTTCATATATATTATATTCTTGTTATAAAATTTGTAAATTTTATGCAAAATTTTTTTTACAAAAAAATAAAACAAACTAGAGGCTCAGGTGAGCCTGTATCGCTCACCTGACATAAAAAAGTCCTCTTAAGAATGTCTGCATGCCAAATACATCTAAGTTACTATTCAAATCCCATACTGCCATAGGGTTCTATGTTAAAACTATGTCTGCTCATGGCAGCCATCTTGGATGGAGGTCGTGGTCACCGGACACAATTTTGAAAGTATACTACCCAAAGACCATGTTTGCATTAAATTGGCTGACTGGTTTCAGAAGAGAAGACTTTTAAACAATTTTCCCATGGGTCCTATGTTAAAACTATGTCCGCTGACGGTGGCCATTTTGAACCGAGATCGGGATCACTGAACACAATTTTGGAAGTTGACCACCTAAGGACCATCGATGACATGTTTGCTATATTGGCTTACTGGTTTCAGAGGAGAAGATTTTAAAACATTTTTTCCCATAGGGTCCTATTTTAAAAACTACAGTATGTCTGCTGAAGGTGGCCATCTTGGATGGAGGTCAGGGTCACTGGACACAATTTTGAAAATTTACCACTTAAGGACCATCCATGCCATGTTTGCTTTATATTGGCTTACTGGTTTCAGAGGAGAAGATTTTTAAACATATTTCCCATAGGGTCCTATGTTAAAACTATGTCCGCTGATGGTGGCCATCTTGGATGGAGGTTTGGGTCACTGGATATAATTTTGAAAGTTGACCATTTAATGACCATTCATGCCATGTTTGCTTTAAATTGGCTTACTGGTTTCAGAGGAAATTTTTTTTAAACATTTTTCCCATAGGGTCCTATGTTAAAACTATGTCTGCTGACGGTGGCCATCTTGGATGGAGGTCGGGGTCACAGGACATAATTTTGAAAGTTGACCACACAAGGACCATTCATACCATGTTTGCTTTAAATTGACTTACTGGTTTCAGAGGAGAAGACTTAAAACATTTTTTCCATAGGATCCTATGTTAAAATTAAGTCGAGTCATGGTGGCCATCTTGAATTTCCAATCAGTAAACGATTCACAAGTTTAGCACAGGACCACCCAATGATCATTCCTGCAAAGTCACAATTCAATTGGCTTAGTGGTTTCTAACAAGAAGATTTTTAAAATTTTGACCAATCAGAACACATTATGGGCCCTGGCAGCCATGTTGGATTTCCGATCAGCGCCAAAAACAAAATCTTGTATATGACCATCCAATGAACATTTCTGCCAAGTTTGGTTCAAATCCGTTTTGTGGTTTCAGAAAAAAAGATGAAAATGTGAAATTCCCATAGGGTCCAATGTTAAACTAAGTCGAGTCATGGTGGCCATCTTGAATTTCTGGTCGGCAAACGATTCACAATTCACAATTC
This sequence comes from Bathymodiolus brooksi, assembly GCA_963680875.1. Taxonomy (NCBI): domain Eukaryota; kingdom Metazoa; phylum Mollusca; class Bivalvia; order Mytilida; family Modiolidae; genus Bathymodiolus; species Bathymodiolus brooksi. The sequence goes on along the minus strand of OY804581.1, from coordinate 101,434,938 downwards.
AATTGGCTTAGTGGTTTCTAACAAGAAGATTTTTAAAAATTTTGACCAATCAGAACACATTATGGGCCCTGGCAGCCATGTTGGATTTCCGATCAGCACCAAAAACAAAAAAAATCCTGTATATGACCATCCAATGAACATTTCTGCCAAGTTTGGTTCAAATCTGTTTTGTGGTTTCAGAGAAAAAGATGAAAATGTGAAATTCCCATAGGGTCCAATGTTAAACTAAGTCGAGTCATGGTGGCCATCTTGAATTTCTGATCGGCAAACGATTCACAATTTTAGTACAGGACCACCCAATGATCATTCCTGCAAAGTCACAATTCAATTGGCTTAGTGGTTTCTAACAAGAAGATTTTTAAAATTTTGACCAATCAGAACACATTATGGGCCCTGGCAGCCATGTTGGATTTCCGATCAGCGCCAAAAACAAAATCTTGTATATGACCATCCAATGAACATTTCTGCCAAGTTTGGTTCAAATCCGTTTTGTGGTTTCAGAAAAAAAGATGAAAATGTGAAATTCCCATAGGGTCCAATGTTAAACTAAGTCGAGTCATGGTGGCCATCTTGAATTTCTGGTCGGCAAACGATTCACAATTCACAATTCAATTGGCTTAGTGGTTTCTAACAAGAAGATTTTTTAAAATTTTGACCAATCAGAACACATTATGGGCCCTGGCAACCATGTTGGATTTCCGATCAGCACCAAAAACAAAAAAAATCCTGTATATGACCATCCAATGAACATTTCTGCCAAGTTTGGTTCAAATCTGTTTTGTGGTTTCAGAGAAAAAGATGAAAATGTGAAATTCCCATAGGGTCCAATGTTAAACTAAGTCGAGTCATGGTGGCCATCTTGAATTTCCGATCGGCAAACGATTCACAATTTTAGTACAGGACCACCCAATGATCATTCCTGCAAAGTCACAATTCAATTGGCTTAGTGGTTTCTAACAAGAAGATTTTAAAAATTTCGACCAATCAGAACACATTATGGGCCCTGGCAGCCATGTTGGATTTCCGCTCAGTGCCAAAAACAAAAATCTTGTATATGACCATCCAATGTAAATTTCTGCCAAGTGTTAACGAAGATACTTCTCAAAATATGTACTTTTTCTATAAAAAAACCATGATTTTACAAGAAAAAAACTATAGATGTGCTATCGCGTCAGCGAAGATAATTCTTAAAATATACTTTTTTCTATAAAAAAACATGATTTTACAAGAAAAAAACAATAGATTAATCTGAATTTCGAACTCGCTCTAAATAATAGTGTAATAATGCTTCCTACCAAAAATTATGTTGATCGGCCAAAAACTAAGAGTGCTATCGCGTTAACGAAGATAGGCTAACATACGCCCACCCGCCCGCCTTTCGCCAAAACATAAGCCGACTGCAACGAGACTGCAACTTCGTTGCAACTCGGCTAAAAAACACATGATTACATTTGAATGGAGATAACTGAATTGTATTTGAATATTTCACGGCATCAATTGTCGATTTAATGGTGTAATTTTCACCAATTCCACGGTTGAAATACATGTAGCATGAAATTTGGACTGCTTTGTCGTCTTGTCAATAATACTGAAATATACATATATGATGTATGTATATCTATCCTACACATCATTACATTAGAATGGAGATAACTGTATTGTATTTGAAATTTCACAGCATCAATTGTCGATTTAATGGTCACAAATATCTGTTTACTGGCTCCGCTAACGCGTCGCTAGTAAACTAAATTTGTGACCATCAAATCTCCAACTGATGCCGTGAAATTTTCAAATATAATACAGTTATCTCCTAAGTATTGGAATCAATATAAATAGTTTTAACATTGGTAATATATATTTGAACAAATACCATGTCTATATGTATATTTATTGAACAGGAATCAGTTGAGCTGGCCTTGAAGACATATATACATTTGATTTATGAGCAGATGAATAGTGACAGAGTGACATTGTTAACAGATCTGCTGGAATCTATGGTAGAATATAATGTTGTATCAGCGAGGTAAACATTATTATAATACAATGTAGTTATCACTGATGCATTGTGAGTAATATATGTACATGTATTCTAATTTCATGCACTTAGGGAATAACTATTGTATTTGTGTTGCCACAGTAAATCGTCGGTTTACTGTCACAAGTTGAGTTTACCTCGCAAAGTGTAGAGTTCGAATCTCGATCAGGACGAGGTGTACAACATTATGTGATAAAGTTTTTCAGTCACTTGCGACAGGTCGATGGTTTTCTCCGGGTCCTCCGGTTTTCTCCACCAATAAAACCGATCTCCACAATAAAGCTAAAATATTGTTGAAAGTGAGGTTAAATACCATAAAACCAACCAAAAACCAAATGAAAAATAAAAAATTCAGGTGGGTAAGACGACCTTCTTGTTTTCTATTAGGGAACGACCATTTAACTTGAAGGGGGGGGGTTATGGTTTTTTTCTAAAAAAATATTCTGATTCCCAATGTTGCTGAAAAAAATATTCTGATTTTAGTGGAAGAAAAAAAAAATAATGTGATTCAGAGTTTTTGTCATATAACCTAATGTTAAATTCTGGGGGAAAAAATTGCGCTTCGCGCGACAAAAAAAATAAATATTCTAACTCTTCTGTTGTCCGAAAAAAAATTTCTGAACAAAACAAAAAACCATAACCCCCCCTCTTCAAGTTAAATGGTTGGTCCCTTATGAGCATGTAGAAGAAAATTCAAGTAATAAAATATCATCATGGTAGAGATTCTCGTAACTAAGCCTTCATGAGTCCTGGCGACCGTTTCACTAAAGTGATCGTAAATCGTAAGTCTAAGATCACTCTTAAGATTTCCTTACGTGCACGTATATGTGCGTTTCACTAAACTAGTTCTAATCTTAAGAGATACGACTTGTGACAAGTAACATCTCCTATAATGGAGGTAAAAAGATATATTGTATCATATATTTTATATAAGATGATTGAGTTTAGGTGATTAATGCCACTTTCAGCAATATTTCAGCTATATCATGGCGACCAGATTTAGTGCTGGAAGAAGCCAGAGAACCACTGACCACGGCAGCAAGCCACTGGTAAACTTTATCACTTGCGGTTGCGAGTCGAGTGCACCTTTTTTTGTATATTTTATACATAAACCCAACAGCTCGGAAGGATTTGGGTAATTTTATTGCATCACTATATTCACACATATAAAATAATGTTTTTTCAACACATAAAATAACAAAAATACACATCTTACAATATTAAACCTTAACATGTGCATACATGTACTGTTGATTTATATTCAAAGTGAGTGTTTAATGCTTTATATAATCAATAAAAAACTACCAATCGTCCAATGAATATTAACATTTGGACTGCGACCGTATTTGCAATGGTATTTTCCATATTTAATTTTTTAAAGCACTATTAATAAATGAGGGCGAAAGGGAATCGGGGCGAAACGACTCACGGTGCAAACAGGATTCCGGGGGAAACGACCATCTGTCCTATAATTATCATTCTCTATCCAGAGTTGTCGTCCCTGCTATGCTACATAACATCTCTGTCAACGCTTATTTTGGCGGTAAAAATCAGGGAAAATGTCAAATTTCAGATGAGTGCAGCAATAATGAAAGGTTATGGTTAGATGAAATGCACATTTTAAAAATGGTAGTAAAATTCTGCACAAAACTCTCGTTTACTGTGTTTAAAAAAAATGTATTGTTTTCGAGAAAACTCAAATTTTCGGTTTTCTAGTCAAAAAATTATAACTTCAAGTCTTCTACTCTAAGGGAGCTGCCATTGTGAATTCTTGATAACCATCATGTTAATAAATGCAATATGAATGATAGAAGAATGAAAATATCTACCATAAAAACGAGTTTTTGTTAAATTTATTCTAGTTTAATACTTGCATATAGCAAAAGAGGATTATGATCATGATGTTTAACACCACTTTCAATAGTATATTAGTTACATTGTGGCGGTCACTTTTATTGGTGAAGGAGGCCGTAGGACCTGGAGAAAACCACCGACCTGTCATAAGCCACTAACAATCTTTATCACATAATATACTTTACTTAAGACATATTTTATTGACAATGAATTAGACACAAGTTATAAAGTTACGATGTCTTCTCTGTTACATATAAATCATTAAAAAGACAACATATTACAAAAACATAACATTATTTCGTTCAAAATTATTTGAGAAAAATGACATAATACTGCAAGAGAATTTGATATTGATGTTGTATCGAGTACACCTCACCATAAGCAGGGTTGCAAGTTTTGCATAGGTAATTGTAATTGCAACTTGCATACGATTATGACCATTATAGCCCCATATAGAAATAAAATGTCCAGGATTTGTCTTCTACGCTGCAAATGATTAAATGACATCACATTTTCTAAGTCGTAAACAAATTATGAGAGAAAGAGATAGACATGATAATGTAGGGAAGTTGATATAAGCTTTCAAATGTTTAAAAATATTAATTAATATAATTGATATTCCTGTACATGATGTAAAATAACAACAAATAATATTTCAATCTGAGTGGATGTGCAATAAATGTAATATGAAACAAAATCCCATTATAAACTGATACTGATAGTGATAAGCACGAATAAAAAAAAACATGCTTTGATATTTACATGCATTACAAAAAAATCTTTCTTTTTCAGATATTATTGGTAAAAGGTGGCCACACGTATCTAAAAAGGATGTTACTGAGAAGTTGGCAGAAGCCTTAAAGCCAAACCTGTTCAAGGAGCTTTAAAATTAGATATCTACTTAGACAATAGTGCCAAAAACACTTTTTTACAAAGATAGTGGACATTGTTTTTTCTTTGAAGAATTAATTAAAATAAAACAAAAAGTACATAATGTTAAATGATTTCATTGTCAGACATAAATCTACTTTTTCTGATTTTATGGAAATTTATGTAGAAATTTTCAGTACTAGTACAGAATTTTTTTCCGAATGTAGTTCTGAAACTTTTCCCAAATGTAGTTTGGAGATTTTTTCCAGATATAGTTCGGAAATTTTTCCCAAATGTAGTTCGGAAATTTATTCAGAATAAAGTTCAGAAATTGCACAAAAATTGGCAAAGCTAATGTGGAAATTTTCTACGAGCTAGCTCGGAATAATCTCCAAATCTGACAATATTTTCCAAATAAGGGTGGTAGTTTCCGACCTTAATTCGGACAATTCCGAAATTTTTTCCTAGGTCTATTTGGACAATTCCAATTTTTTTTCGAATTATATGCGGAAAAAATATGGAAATTCATCAAAATCCTGTTTTTTCACGAAAATATTTTTTTCTAATTCGGAAAAGTCTGAATACTCCGAATTCTATTTTCCGAGCTAATATTCGGAATTTCCTGCTACGGGCGAATCTGGTCCTTCTTGAGAATGACTTTATATTGAACCTTACATGATACTGCTTACAATTTATTGTCATATGGCTACCGTGGTTCAGATGTCAGCTTATTCAAGAATGATATGTCAACATTGGCCATAAAATGAAATTTCTATTTTTAGTAATATAATTTTTTGTCTCCAGATTTTATAGATGTAATTAAAAAAAAATAAAACAAAGCTGATTGCTTTAAAACCACACATTTACTAAAGGTTGTGCATGTAAAGAGGTATTGACTAAATGCAATTTACTTTTCCCAGAAGTCTCCCCATTTCTCTCTGTTATGCACTTTTCTCAGGCCCAAGTCCTAAGTTGAAAGTAGCAACACCTTAATGGGGAACTGTAAGCATATAAACAAAATTAAAAGCACCATCACAACAATTGAGGATAAAGATCTATGTCTCGCCAGTCCTCTGTAAATCATTTGTGTAAATATATTTTTGAAAATAAAAGTACATTTGTGCAATGAAAACAAAATTAGGTCAAGTTGACATATCAATAAAATAAATATAAGTACTGTAGGATGTTTTATTATTGATAAACAGAACTATATGGAGCTATATACATGGTCATTTGATCATTTAAATGAGGACAAAGATCTTGTAGTATGTACTTCTGAAAATATTATCAAGCTGCCACAATGAAACTGCACACCAAGGGTAGATGTATTGAAATCTTGAGGATAATAATAGAGATTGGAATTACATACATGTGATAGAGTTGCTATGCTACAGCTGGAGATTTGTAAATTTTTAGCTGGAAATTTGGTCTCATAACTGGAGATTTTTTATCGATGTATTTGATGCATGTTTTTATTGTTTATTGATGTTTTCCTTTTGTTTGTTTCAGTATTGAAGCAACTGCATCCCATTTCAATATATATTGTTTACATTTCTGTCTTATTAGTAGTGTTTCATATGATGAATGCAGGTTAAAAACTGTATTTATAATTTATTCATAATCATAAGGTTATAACAAAGCAATAACAATGAAGACAGAATGTTCTGAGCAATAAAGTCATAAGAGCACTAAAATTAAAAAGTCACTTTGCTGCTGGTGCGTTGGGTGATAGCATACGTTTCGGCATTTTTGTGGTTTATCAATTCCATCTTGGAACTGAGTCCTTAAATAATACTTTGATCAGCTTTGGTCCCAAACAAGCCATAACAACTCAATCCGAGATGAATTCATTGCACGTTTGATCGAAATAAGAAGTTTTCCTCTGCATCAAAGGTTGTCCGACTCCCGTTTGCACAACGGTTTATAACTTTCTTTTTTTTTTAGAAATAGAAATAAGTTTATTAACCAAATCAGGGCCCTAGGAGGGCATATACAAATAACAATTATGATTGATACACAACATTTTATTGCCGCTATCACACTTCTAATCATCTAAGCGTGTGCCACAAACCCACTTCCTTATCCCCAATTAACTGTCAATTAGTGGATAATTGTTGTATAATCATCAACGCCTTAATTAATCACCATGACCCAATTTACCTGTAAAGGTGTCAAACAGATCAATAACCGGATATCATTAAATATGACATTCACCTTTACCATTCGTATCTCTCTGCATTTTTCGTCAGCGCGGGAGTTCCAAATGGGGAATTTCCAGAAATATTGATCACAAAATGTAGGTCAAGATTTTATTGTACTTGATTTTTTTCACAGGCGGAAGATTTTGAAAGTTGACGGGAGGGACCCTCAAAATTGGGAGAAAAATGCTCCTGCCGGAAGGTTCACATGTATGGAATTAGGTTCACATATTTCAGTAAAAATGTTAACCTCTTGGCAACCCAAGCTGCAACAAGCAAGTGAGCTTGTAATAAATAAAATAAAAATAAAAAAAGATAATCATCTATCCACATAATTTGCTGAAATGTACACACCATGATCAATGCGTGGACCAATTATGGCAAGATCCACATGAATGTTAATGGCCAGACTGACCTAATTACAAAAACTTGACAGAAATTTAACATAGTCAGAAGACCATGAAAATAAGGTGCATGCCAGGTGACATGACTGGTGGACATGTACCCACTATGATTAATGTCTGGACTAAATATGGTGTGCATAGATTGTATGGTTATGGAGATAGGAACATAAAAACTTGACATCGTTAACACAATCGGTGCCATCAGAAAAGTAAAACATATGTCTCGGCATCAGCTACTTTTGTCACAGACAAAACAAAAAAAATCAGGCCAGCTTTTGACAAGTTCTGGTCAACAACTGCAACCTAAATACTTGGATATGTAATAATATAAATTATTATACCTCACTAACTTCTCATTGGCTTATATTAAATCACATGACCTGAAACAATTTTAATGTTTTGTGAAAAATAACCCAAACAGGAAACAACCCATTGCGTGCCTAAAAAGGGAAACAACTCTTTCAAAAATTTCATAAAATTTCAAAATTCTAAAATCAATAACAAAAAAAAATAAATTTAAAGTTCAAAATTTTCAAAAAAATTAAAAAAATTTCATAAGATATCAAAATTTCAAAAAAAAATTCAATATTTAAAAATAAAAAAATTTCAGTTTTCATAAAATTTAAAAATTTTAATATTTAAATAATAATATTGAAAAATGATAAAACAGTTATAGCCTACCATTTCAGTCAATACTATTGCCTTCTTCAAAAAGAATGAAGATTACCTAAAATTGAAATTGACTGGTTAATAAAAGTATTAAGAAATGGGTGTTTTCATAATGGACCGGTTATATGTCCAAGATTAGTCATAATGGCTCAAGGAAGGTTGTATTGGCCCGAGGCAATTTTTGAAGTTATTAAACACACATTTTAAATCTGTTGAAAATATTACTGATGGCTGGTTTGTGCCCTATATCACTGGTTGTGTTGTGAACTTTAATATAAACATGAAATAGTTTAACATACATGTATTTATTTAAATGCCCAATCCTTGGTCTGTTGTTCGGTATAATAAAACAGTTATTGCCTTCAATAGATTGTAAACATCAGAATTGTTAACCCTCAAGGGGTTGTTTCCCTCGGGAAAACAACCCCCATCAGGTTAACAATCCATTGAAGGCAATAATTGTTTAATATTAAATACGAGTATAAAATTAAGTTGGAAATGTTGTTCACCAGAACTTTTCTGTTCTTTTCTGATCTATAAAATCACTCATAATATGACACATCAATAACAGCTTCTGATTGTTATTTATAACAAAGGTTTAGGTGAAAATCCATCTGTACTACCAACTTCACTACCAAATCTTGTGTACTTGTGATCTATAGGCATTCCTGAAAAGCAAAGAAAAATATTTGACAATAAGTATAGATTGATGTCATAACTGATGAATGAAATGATCCTTCATCACAAAATTATTCAATTCGTAGTTGAGCTTAGCTATATCATGGCGAGAACAATTTTATTTTCAATGAAACGATGATGAGGAGGTCCACTTTGTACTAGACCAACACGCTGAGTTGGATTTTTATAGTGCTAGCTCACTGAAACAATGGTCCGCGGATAGATATGTTGCCCCACTCTGACACATTATCCTGATTCCGAGTCAACCAGTCTTTGCTTTCTCCTTAATGCTGTATGCTTGGCGGAGAAGCAACAAATACCAATTTTATAATCTTTGGTTTGACCCGATCGAGGCTCAAGCCCACAATCTACTGTACTGAGGCGAACACACTAACCATTACACAACCGATGCGGTTCCCTTTAGGAGGACAAAATGGTTCCCATTCCATGCAAGAGCAATGGAAAGTACAAAGAATTTGAGAATAATTTTCTTTAAATTTATATTTGAACTTTGTATAATAACAGAGGTTAATTTTTTAGCAAATAAAAAATTCACAAGTCATTACAATATTTAAATTTTATACTGAGTATGAGAAAAATATATAATATTTTGGTTGAACATTGCATGAAATGGACACTTTTGTCTAGCTTAAAGGGAAGCAACTACTAGAAAAACATTGAAAACTGGTCTCTCGAAAATTGAAAATTATCTGACACTCAACATAATTAAATATTATTAAATAATTTATTTTACAAAAATCGTATGATTCTGAGGACATGTCGTCATGGTTACCACATATAGTTAAAATCATAAAAAGTGATTTGTGATATCATAGCAAAATAGAATTTAATCTTACTTCTCTGATATTTAGAAAAATAAAACCTGCCAGTTTAAAGATAAAATATTTTAAAACCTGATATAGGCTATAAGTAGGGCCAATATTTCATTTCAATTACCATTGAAAAAAGCCCTGAATATTTTTCATGTGTTTGTAAAGTTACCTGCTATATATTCTACATGAGGTATAGCAATCACATTATATTTACTGATGAGACGACCCCAGAACGTGTTCATGTGCTTGTTATATTACCTGCTATATATTCTACAAGAGGTATAGCAATCACATTATATTTACTGACGAGACGACTCCAGAACTTGTTCATGTGTTTGAGTCGACCCCAGAACGTGTTCATGTGCTTGAGTTGACCCCAGAACATGTTCATGTGTTTGAGTCGACCCCAGAACGTGTTCATGTGCTTGAGTCGACCCCAGAATGTGTTCATGTGCTTGTTATATTACCTGCTATATATTCTACATGAGGTATAGCAATCACATTATATTTACTGATGAGACGACCCCAGAATGTGTTCATGTACTTGAGTCGACCCCAGAATGTGTTCATGTGCTTTTTTAATTACCTGCTATATATTCTACAAGAGGTATAGCAATCACATTATATTTACTGATGAGATGACCCCAGAATGTGTTCATGTGTTTGAGTCGACCCCAGAACGTGTTCATGTGCTTGTTATATTACCTGCTATATATTCTACATGAGGTATAGCAATCACATTATATTTACTGATGAGACGACCCCAGAATGTGTTCATGTGCTTGTTATATTACCTGCTATATATTCTACATGAGGTATAGCAATCACATTATATTTACTGATGGGACGAACCCAGAACGTGTTCATGTGCTTGTCGTGTTTGATATCTTCTTCGGTGTGATAGAAGAATGATCCCCATGTTTTGGACAATAGAAAAGATTCTTCTTCTGGATCTATATATAGGTTAACCTACAAATATCACAAACATTAAAATAAAAGTACACATCTTAAGATCATTGTAATGGATAATTAAACTTTTTTTTTACTAATAATGTTAATGTTATCATATTATAATATAATGGTAAAATGACTCTCAGTGTGTCATACCTTACAGCAGAAAAATTGTGGATATCAGCATGATCTAATGTATGTGTGTATTTAAGAAAGCATCTGGATTGTTACATTTGTAATTAAAATTACATCAGACTGTTGTGGTTGTGATAGTATGGTAGTTGGATTTATTATAACTAACTATGTAATCAGTTCCTGTCACTACCGAAGTAGTGAGTTCAAATTCCGTTCGTGGTGAGGTGTGCTATATACAACATTATGTGATAAAGTATGTCAGTAACTTGCAGCAGGTCAGTGGTTTTCTCTGGGTACTCGGGTTTCCTCCATCAATAAAACTGACAGCCATGATATATCTGAAACATTGTTAAAAATGGCATTAAGCACCATAACCCCCTTTTTCAACATCTACATGGGACATAATATTGATGAAAAACTCAATAAAAGATATGCTTGTGAATAAACTTGGTCTGAATCTGTTTTAGGAACCAATTTGCTAGTGTGCTACCAAAAACATGTTCTCACTTTTTTACACTTCCAAGAGACATAGCTCTTAAAATTCTTCACAAAAAATTATTGATTTAGAACTCCACCGAGATATCATCCATACATAGCTTTTGTATTAATGTTTTGAATCAGTTGAACCATTTTGCTAATTTACTATGAAGAAAATTTCCACAATTGTTTACATCTCCAGAAAAAATAGCTCTTAATGTTCTCCACAAAAGATTATGGTTTTCGAACCCCACTGAAATATCGTCCATAAATGTATTAAGCTTGTATATAAATTTGGTTTTAATATGTTGAGGAACCATTTTGTTTGTGAGCTAAAAAGAACATTTTCACACTTTTTTTTACATATTCAAAGGCATAGCTATTAAAATTCTTGATGAAAAATGATGGTCTAAGAATTAGTCTTAGATATTATTCATGTATAGGATGTGCACAAATTTGGTTTGCATTTGTCAAGAAATCAAAATGCAAAGAAGATTTCATATGGTGGGAACAACTGGAATTCAACAAACCGTAAGTAAGTGAGTTATTGTTGTTTAACACCAATTAAGCAAATTTTGAGCTATATCATGGCAAGAACAAGTTGATGATGAAGTCCACTTTGTCCTAGACCAACACGCTGAGTTGGATTTTCATAGTGTTAACTCACTGAAACAACAGTCCGCGGATAGACATGTCTCTCCACTCGGACACATTATTCTCATTTCGAGCCAACCAATCTTTGCTCTTTCTCCTTAATGCTGCTTGCTTAAGAGGAGAAGCAACAAATACCAATTTTATAGTGATTGGATTGACCCGAGCGGGGTTCGAATCCACGATCCGTACTCAAGGTGAGCACGCTAATCATTATGCTACCGATGTGGTTCAAACTGTAAGTGGAGGGCTAGTTTGCTCCATATCGGCAAAAATGTATTTTACAGGTTTGAATGTGAAATGAAATTCTTATTTGCATTATGAGTAGTGAATCTTTGAGCTTATACAAGAAGCCCATGTCACTTGTATCATTAGCGTATACAGACAGTAAAACGTTCTCAAGTTATCTCCCTTATCTATATTATGAATGGAAGAAAATAAAGTGATTTTGATTTTTTGATTTTTGGTGTTTTAACGCCACTTTCAGCAATATTTCAGCTATATCATGGAGACCAGTTTTAGTTTTAAATACCTAACTCATTGAGCCACCCGGGCCCTAAGAAGAAAATAAAATAATTTCCTTTAGGGGTGCATGTAAGCTACCAAAATTCTATTTCTCAAGATACATAACTAACATAAGTTTTCTCATGTTACATAAAATTCATCATTAAAGGTAATTCAATGTGAAGTTCCATGCAAATTGAAATTTTGAAATTTCAAGAGAAATAGATTGAGGAAGCTTCCTGTTATATGCTGTAGATTATTTCAAGAGAAATAGATTGAAGAAGCTTCCTGTTATATGCTGTTGATTACTCATATCATATTTAGCTAGATGTACAGAACTCTTATTTATAATGATAAACATTGACTCTAAACCTACAGGTCTCTTCAGTTTCTTTGTAGTAGGAGTGTCATCACACTCTAGATCTTTAGGTGTTAAATGATACCCTTCAGCCTCCATTTCTTCTAATACTAATACAACATCCCATCCTGCATAGTTGTTAGCAGGGAAACTGTCAGAACACAAACTGTCACCAAAATATAAAACCTGAAAAAATCGAATGTAAATGTCTAAACACATAGTATAATAAAAATTTAGTATCTGTAAAAAAATAAGGGGAAATTGCCAGAACACATACACCATCATCAGCTTGAATTATTGTCCACTTCCTGTGATAGTCCAGTTTGTAACCCTCCCAACCGGAATTACATATTTATTTTTATTCAAACCAGAGACTCTCACAGCTTGTATTTCTCACCTGAATTATATGAAGAAAAAAACCCATGAAATTCCTCCTCTGACAGTGACAGTCATTGTTGATTTCAGATCAGCACCAACATGACAAGTTTGGTAGATGTCTATCCTAGTCCCATTTGTGGTTGAATTGGTTTAAATGTGTAAAATGATTTCTGAAATGAAGCTGTTTCCTTTCCACGTTGGCACTTGTCTTGTATTTAAGATCGACAACAAAATTTCCATAGAGGTATACCCCGGTATCATTTATGTATGATTTGGTTTAAAAATAAACATAAATCAAAGATAACAATAAACCAGAGGCTCTCAAGAGCCTGTATCGTTCACCTGGTTATAAAAAAAACCAATTGGTCCTATGTAAAAACTATGTCCTGTAGTGGTAGTCATCTTGGAATTACGATCAACATAAAAAACACAAAGTTTGTAAAGGACCTTCCAATGATTGATGCACAGTTTAGGTTCAATCAGTGCAATAGCTTCAGAGAAGAATATATTTCTGTATTTTCCCCATATGGTCCTGTGTTAATACTATGACCTGTGGTGGCAGCCATCTTGGATTTCCGATCGGCATAAAAAACAGAAACTTTGTAGAGGACCTTCCAATGATCATTCCTGGGCAGTTTGGTTTCAACTGTCCAAGTGGTTTCAGAGAAGAATCGTTTTGAAACATTTTTCCCATAGGGTCCAATGTTAAACTAAGTGCTGCCGTAGCCGCCATTTTGAATTTCATATCAGAACAAAAAACGTAAAGTTTGTAGAGGACCATCAAATGAACATTCATGTACAGTTTCGCTTTAATCTTATTTGTAGTTTCTGAGTAGAAGGCATTTGAACATTTTCCCATAGGGTCCAATGTTAATCTATGTATTGCGGTGGTGACCATCTTGGATTTCCGATCGGCATAAAAAACACACACCTTGTAGAGGACCTTCCAATGATCATTCCTGGGCAGTTTGGTTTCAATTATCCAAGTGGTTTGAGAAGAAGCGTTTTGAAACATTTTTCCCATAGGGTCCAATGTTAAACTAAGTCCTGCCGTAGCCGCCATTTTGAATTTCATATCGGAATAAAAAACGTAAAGTTTGTAGAGGACCATTCAATGAACATTCATGTACAGTTTTGCTTTAATCATATTTGTAGTTTCTGAGAAGAAGGCATTTGAACATTTTCCCATAGGGTCCAATGTTAATCTATGTATTGCGGTGGCAGCCATCTTGGATTTCCGATCGGCATAAAAAACATAAAATTTGTAGAGGACCTTCCAATGATCATTCCTGAGCAGTTTGGTTTCAATTGTCCAAGTGGTTTCAGAGAAGAAGCGTTTTGAAACATTTTTCCCATAGGGTCCAATGTTAAACTAAGTCCTGCCGTAGCCGCCATTTTGAATTTCATATCGGAACAAAAAACGTAGAGTTTGTAGAGGACCATCCAATGAACATTCATGTACAGTTTGGCTATAATAATATTTGTAGTTTCTGAGAAGAAGGCATTTGAATATTTTCCCATAGGGTCCAATGTTAATCTATGTATTGCGGTGGCAGCCATCTTGGATTTCCGATCGGCATAAAAAACATAAAATTTGTAGAGGACCTTCCAATGATCACTCCTGGGCAGTTTGGTTTCAACTGTCCTAGTGGTTTCAGAGAAGAAGCATTTTGAAACATTTTCCCCATAGGGTCCAATGTTAAACTAGGTCCTGCCGTAGCCGCCATTTTGAATTTCATATCGGAACAAAAAACCTTAAGATTGTAGAGGACCATCCAATGAACATTCATGTACAGTTTGGCTTTAATCATATTTGTAGTTTCTGAGAAGAAGGCATTTGAATATTTTCCCATAGGGTCCAATGTTAATCTATGTCCTGTGGTGGCGGCCATCTTGGATTTCCGATCGGCATAAAAAACAGAAAATTTGTAGAGGACCTTCCAATGATCATTCCTGGGCAGTTTGGTTTCAACTGTCCAAGTGGTTTCAGAGAAGAAGCATTTTGAAACATTTTTCCCATAGGGTCCAATGTTAAACTAAGTCCTGCGGTAGCCGCCATTTTGAATTTCATACCGGAACAAAAAACCTAAAGTTTGTAGAGGACCATCTAATGAACATTCATGTACAGTTTGGCTTTAATCTTATTTGTAGTTTCTGAGAAGAAGGCATTTGAATATTTTCCCATAGGGTCCAATGTTAATCTATGTCCTGCGGTGGCAGCCATCTTGGATTTCAGATCGGCATAAAAAACAGAAACTTTGTAGAGGACCTTCCAATGATCATTCCTGGGCAGTTTGGTTTCAACTGTCCAAGTGGTTTCAGAGAAGAAGCATTTTGAAACATTTTTCCCATAGGGTCCAATGTTAAACTAAGTCCTGCCGTAGCGGCCATTTTGAATTTCATATCGGAACAAAAAACCTTATGATTGTAGAGGACCATCCAATGAACATTCATGTACAGTTTGGCTTTAATCATATTTGTAGTTTCTGAGAAGAAGGCATTTGAATATTTTCCCATAGGGTCCAATGTTAATCTATGTCCTGCGGTGGTGGCCATCTTGGATTTCCGATCGGCATAAAAAACATAAATTTGTAGAGGACCTTCCAATGATCATTCCTGGGCAGTTTGGTTTCAACTGTCCAAGTGGTTTCAGAGAAGAAGCATTTTGAAACATTTTTCCCATAGGGTCCAATGTTAAACTAAGTTCTGCCGTAGCCGCCATTTTGAATTTCATATCGGAACAAAAAACCTTAAGATTGTAGAGGACCATCCAATGAACATTCATGTACAGTTTGGCTTTAATCATATTTGTAGTTTCTGAGAAGAAGGCATTTGAATATTTTCCCATAGGGTCCAATGTTAATCTATGTATTGCGGTGGCAGCCATCTTGGATTTCAGATCGGCATAAAAAACAAAAATTTTGTAGAGGACCTTCCAATGATCATTCCTGGGCAGTTTGGTTTCAACTGTCCAAGTGGTTTCAGAGAAGAAGCATTTTGAAACATTTTTCCCATAGGGTCCAATGTTAAACTAAGTCCTGCCGTAGCCGCCATTTTGAATTTCATACCGGAACAAAAAACCTAAAGTTTGTAGAGGACCATCTAATGAACATTCATGTACAGTTTGCCTTTAATCATATTTGTAGTTTCTGAGAAGAAGGCATTTGAATATTTTCCCATAGGGTCCAATGTTAATCTATGTCCTGCGGTGGCAGCCATCTTGGATTTCCGATCGGCATAAAAAACAGTAACTTGGTAAAGGACATTCCAATGATCATTCATGTACAGTTTAGGTTCAGTCAGTTCATTAGTTTCAGAGAAGAAGATCTTTGAAATTTCAGCCAATCAGAGCATATTATTGGCCTTGGCAGCCATATTGAATATCCGACTGGAACGAAAAACAGTAACTTTGTAGAGGACCATCCAAGGAACATTCCTGCTAAGTTTGGTTCCAATCGGTCAGTGGGCTCAGCCTGTGTCGCTCACCTTTCATACTGCTTTGAGGAAACTTAATACAGAACCTTCCATACATGTAGATCCTTCCTACCAAGTTTCGCTTCATCTGGCTAAGCAGTTTCAAAGAAGAAGATTTTTTAGAAATCGACCAATCAGAAACAAGAATTGCATGTGGTGGCCATGTTTGCTAACCGATCGGCACGAAATGAGCAATCTTCATAGAGGACATTCCATAGATGCATCCTACCAAGTTTCGGTGGTAGCCATGTTTGCTAATCGATCAGGATGAAATGAGCAATCTTCATAGAGGACATTCCATAGATGATTCTACCAAGTTTCGGTGGAAGCTATGTTTGTTAACCGATCGGGACGAAATGAGCAATCTTCATAGAGGACATTCCATAGATGCTCCCTATCAAGTTTCGGTTCATTTGGCCAAGCGGTTTCAGAGGAGAAGATTTTTAAAAATCGGCCAATCAGAAACAAGAATTGCCTGTGGTGGCCATGTTTGGTAATGGATCATAACAAAATGTGCACTCTTTAGAGAGGACCTTCCATATATGCTTCCTACCAAGTTTCAGTTCATTTGGCTGAGGGTTTTCAGAGGAGAAGATTAAAATGTGAAAAGTAAACGGATGACAAAAAGAATATTAAAATGTGAATACCTACTTGTAATGTATAGAATAAACATGTTACACTATATCAGCATTAGTTAATTTCTGAGGGAGATAATGGCAAGAGTTATCTTTCTTTTAACAGAGGAGAAGATTTTTTAGAAATCAACCAATTAGAAACAAGAATTGCCTGTAGCGGCCACTTTTGTTAATGGATCGGGACAAAATGTGCACTTTTTAGAGAGAACCTTCTATAGATGCTTCCTACCAAGTTTCAGTTCATTTGGCTGAGGGGTTTCAGAGGAGAAGATTAAAATGTGAAAAGTTACCGGAGGACAGACGACGGACGCCAAGTGATGGCAAAAGCTCACATTGCCTTTGGCAAGGTGAGCTAAAAAACATTGATATTAATTTAAGTAATAATAAAGTTTAATATTGTTTTATTACTTTCATTACAATTGTAAACATTTGATCATGTGACTGAATATCATTGATTATTTTATTACACCTCAGCTTTAAGTACAATAAGTAATTGTAACTAACAGTTAAAAAATCAAGCCACATATAAATTACCTTTAAACATGTAAACAAATAGTCACAACATGAATCTTGTATTTATCTGGATTCAACAATTAAATATTTGACACTTCTAGTCATCTTTGAGTTAAATACACAAAATTGGTAGTCATTGGTGGCAGACAATTTTACACTACAATGAGCAATGCTCAAGGATTCTGCCTGTATAGACATATGGTCATTGTCAAGAAGATCATATAATAGGGAGACTACTGTATCTGTGAATGTGATCCAGTATACAAGTGTAAGTACAACGATGCGTGACGGTGAACAGTGATTGCTATATGTCGGTTCTTTTACAAAGGTGACTCAAAAATACATCCTAGTTTTAGCAAAAAAAGAAGGGGACAGATAACTTAAATTCTCTATTCAATTCTATATTTGTTTTGGGGGTGGAAGGGGGGAGGGTAACATTGGATTTCTTACTTTAGGTTTAACTCTCTGTGTCTGCTGTGATAGGAATTGCATTAAGTCTGTATGATTACCCCTGGAATAGCACATGTTGGGTTGTAACTCTGATACTGGTGTTGTTTCCTTGAACCCATCTGTAAATGTATAAACAATGTAATCTTAGTAATTATGAGTTTGTGAACATTATTTTTTGCAAACATGGCACGGCACAAGGATTCCAAGACTACAATTCATTATTTTAATAATGTACATGATGAACATGCATTAGAAAAATCTGTTTACAAGCATTACCTTACTTGTTTTGTGTGATTGTACAAGAGGTGCTGTTATTATAGTGATCATATGGTAGTTGAGTTTGCAATCACCTGTGCAATGAGTGCCTGTCACCAATAATGTTGTGCATTCAAATCCAGCTCATGGAAAGGTGTACTCGATACAACATCACGTGATAAAGTTTGTCAGCGACTTGTGGCAGGTCTGTGGTTTGGAGGGACACTGTTTCAGCAGGTCGTCAGCATACCAATGGGTACGAATTGTGCCCCTCTTCTAGCCGATTTATTTTTATACTCATATGAGTCTGAGTTTCTTCAAAAGCTTGTAAAAGATAAGAAGATTCATGAGGCTAGAGCCTTTAATTTCACATACAGGTATATTGATGACGTTTTATCTATCAATAATTCTAGATTTGCAGAATTTCTTCCATTGATATATCCTCCAGAGCTGGAAGTTAAAGAGACCACCGATACAGCTTCGTCCGCATCATTTTTGGACTTGTACCTCGAATTTGACGACAGTGGTCAACTCAGTACTAAAATTTATGATAAACGGGATGACTTCAATTTTAAAATCATAAATTTTCCAAACATGTGCAGCAATATACCAGCTTCTCCTGCATATGGTGTTTACATCTCGCAATTGATTCGCTATGCAAGGGCCAGTAGCAATTATTCTGATTTCCTGAAACGTCATCTTCATCCGAGAAACAGACTACTGGACCAGGGCTATAAAAAGATTCGCCTTATTCGATCTCTTAAAAAGTTTATATTCCGATACCAAGATCTTGTCGAAATATATTCCGTCTCTGCAGAAACGATTATAAGCGATGCATTTTCATATAGTGAAAATGTATAAAGATAAAGAAGTCAAAAAATGTCAAGGATATTTTTTTTATCAATGTATGACGTAAAAATATTTTTGACATTTACGTCACCGAATATGGTACTGCTTTGACAACTATTTTACCTATTTTGTTCCTGTATTTAAATACTGTTGTAGTGACAGCCGGAACCTTTGAACCGTAATGAGAGCGGGAGGTTTGGCGCCTTAAAATCTGATTCAACCCACCATTTCTTTAGAAATGCCTGTACCAAGTCAGGGTCATTACGGTTTTCACAGTTTTCCGGTTGTTGACTGATTTTGTCTGTTTATATAATTATGAGTTTTGACTTTCCCTTGGTAAGATTGTTCGGAGTTCGGTAATTTTGTTATTACCCTTATTTCTCCGGGTACTCTGTTTTCCTCAACCAATAAAACTGACCGCCACGAATTAAATGAAATATTGTTGAAAGTGTTGTTATCCACTATAGTCCCATTGTACAAGAAATAAAAATTTAAAATATTTTTGTATATAAAGCTTGTACTTACATATACAGAAACGAAGGCAGAATTCAGTTAAAACAAAAACCAAAATTCGGTGTATTATCGCACTATAATTATTAAAAGGCCAGTGCTTAAACAAATATAATTATTTGATATGAATTTAACTATAAAATAATGAAACAACATGGATTTTTATAAAGCGCGTTTTGTCATTTTCTTCGCGAGCGATCCGTAAAATGTAATTACTGACCGAAAATATGAAAAGGAAAAGATACAAAAATGCCGATAAAACACGAGACGCGATTTACCGATACAAATCTGCCGATAAGAATACAAAAATGCGCGATCCATGACTCATCTAAAAAATCACTGTAACCCCCCCCAATACATTCCTTTTCTTTGTTCACACCCCCACCAGCAAATTTCAAATGCAGTTTTACCCCCCACCAAGACAATTTTATATCGATGGCGTTCTGCCCCCAGGAGACACTTTTTTCTGGAATAGCCCTTACATAGTCTAAGTGGGATGGAAAGGGTTTTTCTTACTTCAGCTGTGGGTCATCCATGGTCGTTGAATTTTCCCTACCTTTTAATTAGCTAAGAAGAAGAAATAAAATATTACAATGCTCTACACTCAATATACTCTTAACATACTTTGTAACAGGTCAGTCAAGTTTTCTCAAACCACTTCCTCAGTTTCTCATTGTCTTTCCATAATAAACTCGACTAAAAACAAAGTAGTGTACAATTATTCAATTTCACTGCTTTTAAACAAACAAGGCAACAAACATTTCTATTGATATCTTGCTTTGTTTTTTTTTGTTTTTTTTTAACTTATAAAAAAATGAAACAAATCCTCATCACTACAAGTTTGCTGTGAGCTATTTCTCAATAATGTATACCCTCTACTATCCCTGTTGTTGTCACATGGTGTAAATCAAACAAGTAAATGATATGGGAAATACAGTCATAATTTAGTTTTGTTATTGTGTCAGGCAGATTGTTGTTTTGGTTTAATGGTATTGTAATTAATATATCTGCTATATGCCAAATAACCCAATATTTCAAGTTTCTCACCTGTAATAAATTCAATGCTTCATTAAAATCATCATCAGATAGTGCTTGTGCTAGTGGTCTAAGTAGCAGCAAAACATCACTCTTCTTGGTATTCATCCCATTGTGTGTAACACTTAACCACCTGTCCCAACTTTGTTCTCGATGAAAGTCACATAGATAGACAAATGATTCTAAAAAGGAATAAAAAGTAATGATGGGCAATATTTATGCTGCAACATTAAGCTATATATATTTTCTATGAATACTCTAGAGGAGTTACAAAATGTTGGTCAAAAGTCAGAAACGTCACAAGCAAACCTCCTTAAAACATGTGTGAGTTATGCTCATTGTTGAAGACTCTACCCAGCGCTGTTCCTTTGCTTTAATACTAAATAATTGTGCTATATGTGATTATCTCTCATGTTTACTGATGTCCATATCCCTTTTAATCATATTGTATGTTTACAAAGACAAATAACGATTATTATTATTAAGATACCTGGGAAAACATTTCCAAGTGCATTTATTTCCTCATCTGCATAGCCGCACATGAAATATTTTGGAGACCAATCAGGGTTCCATTCTTTAATAACCTGTAGTGCTTCAATAAGGGAAGAACTGTCTTCTGTCTCTGTTACAAATGTTGCAACATTAATATAATTAACATTTGTTGGAACACACAAGAAATACAGAGGCAGTGAATATCTTGTGGTTCTGTAAGTGGCATCCAACAAAGCTATCTCATTCCCATATAAGCTCAGAAGCCGTTTTTGCCATGGTGTTTGATGCACATACAGGAATTTCCTGTCGGTCCCATAAAGTGTCTTGGTGTATGTTTCCCCAATTCTGACATCATCTATACATTCTTCAGTTGTCTCTAAATCTGAAACTATAAATATTTTGGGTTGTTTTACAACTGCTCCTCTTTGATATCAATCAAATTCTTTCCAAATCTATAACTATATGATCATACAGACAATATTGTATTTGGCCAAAATGCTTGATGAAGACCCTATATTGACTGAGATGTAGAACAGCAATCAACCATAGCACTGTTCATTTATTTATTTCACTTTGTGTTATATGACTGCGATTATTTTTCATGTTTACTGACGTCCATATCCATTTTTAATTAAGCAGTTCGATTCTAGTATGCTTCAATTGGCCTTCAAATATGAAAAGTATCCTTTGGCCTGTTAACATACTGTTTGACATATATGAAATATTTGAAAGAAAGAACTTACAATACAATTTAATATCTATTACTTTAACACTGAAAATTAACTACTTACCGTCATCAACATTGTTGTCCCCCTTCAGACGTAAATAAAATCGTTCTCCTGGATTTTCCTCTTTCCACTGATTTAATAGCTCCAGAACTACTTCCTATAGACAACAGAAAATGAAAGTCATCTACAGATGATATTTCATGTTTTGGATTAAGAATTAAACAAGTATAATATATGTGTTGAACGAACACTCTGCCCCGCCAGTGATTATTGTATGTGGTTAACAGTTATTGTCTTGATGAAGAGCTATTATTATTATTTTTTACAGTTTTTAAATCATGAATTCCTAAACTAAGCTTCAGTGTTAAAATTACCTGATCAATATTGTTATTCCGTTGCTTTTTTATGGCAAGTGCAATATGATTCTGGATGTCAATATTTGAGGGCCAAAACCTCTTGTTGGTAATTGCCGGAATATGGTGTCCTGAAAAAAGAACTTCCTTCATAAACACTTCCAACAAAGTTTTCATCTGTGGAACACTTGTAATATTGTTTTCCCAAACCATCTTCCTGATATGGTCTTTCAATCTCTGGTCTATGGAATGGAGCCCATTTATAATTACCCGGATAATGTTTCTATACTGAATTATGACAGGAGAAGTCATCATCCAGCTACCCGGATAATGTTTCTATACTGAATTATGACAGGAGAAGTCATCATCCAGCTACCCGGATAATGTTTTTATACTGAATTATGACAGGAGAAGTCATCATCCAGCTACCCGGATAATGTTTTTATACTGAATTATGACAGGAGAAGTCATCATCCAGCTACCCGGATAATGTTTCTATACTGAATTATGACAGGAGAAGTCATCATCCAGCTACCCGGATAATGTTTTTATACTGAATTATGACAGGAGAAGTCATCATCCAGCTACCCGGATAATGTTTCTATACTGATTTATTAGTGGTGCACCGATCATCGGAAACATCGACTAATCAGTCGGATGTCATCATACGATCCGATGATCGATTCTTAAACCTTGTGGTCGATTCTGATTGTATTGCTTAACTTTGTTCTTTGGTTGTTTGTTTTTTTTTTGTTTTTGTCTTCATACTGACAACAATATTGCAGTTTTATCCCAGCTGGTTTTTTTGCCCTCATACTGACAAACATCTGGCAGTTTTTTCCAAGTCTACTTTTGACACTCAGTCAATACAC
The DNA here is from genome assembly GCA_963680875.1 of Bathymodiolus brooksi. Lineage (NCBI taxonomy): Eukaryota > Metazoa > Mollusca > Bivalvia > Mytilida > Modiolidae > Bathymodiolus > Bathymodiolus brooksi. The sequence goes on along the minus strand of OY804581.1, from coordinate 101,411,777 downwards.
ATATTTGGACTAGTCTATTATTTATCTACTTCCCGGAATAGTCCATTTTATATCAGGTGTTACACATATGGAAAACGATCTTTTGTTTTGTTCTAAGTTAATGTTTACAAATGGAAAAATTGTAGTTTGTAAATATATTATTTGATTTTATTGATATCTGTACTTTTGTCAAACACATATTTGGACTAGTCTATTATTTATCTATCTATATTAGGTATTACACATATGGAAAACGATCTTTTGTTTTGTTCTAAGTTAATGTTTACTAATGGAAAAATTATAGTTTATAAATTTATGATACAATTTTATTCATATCTTTACTTTTGTCAATCATACTCTTGAAAAAAGACTATTTGATTAATTATAGTCAGTAAACACATTTAGCAAGCAATTGTCACCGATGATCGATCATCGGTCGATGTTGATATAACGATCATCGATCTTGAAAATGTTACCGATTCCCATCACTATGATTTATGACAGGAGAAGTCATCATCCAGCTACCCGGATAATGTTTCTATACTGTCATATGAGAGGAGAAGTCATCATCCAGCTACCCGGATACTGTCATATGACAGGAGAAGTCATAATAATCCAGCTATCCTGATAATTCATGTAATATCTTTCATATGCAGAACTATTCATATCAATCTGAAAATAAATGTATATTCATGTTGCAATAATACTATACCAGAATGCACATTTGATATCATCATGCAATATACATGTATTTGCTCAGATTTATTAACAAAAGAAAACTATCAAGTAATTCCATGATCACTTGCTATTTCTTCAATTTATGTCTAGTATTTGCAGATGCATAATTATCTTGTCTGTAATCACTCTTAGTTTGTTTTGGAGTTCCACTTTAATTTATGTTCCATGTTTTATTTATGTGTTGTAATTTTCTGTATGATGCTGGTATCATCAATTACACGACAGGTGTTGTTAACAAGGCATGATTTGCTTACTCTTCTGGAGCACCTAGTGTTAATTGACTCTATCCTTTTTTGGTTTTGTGTTTAATGTATTTGCCATACATGTCATATGGTTTTTGTTTTCTTGTTCAACGCCTTTTTCTTGCTTTTTTATACATCAATATTTCATCAAACATCAAATTAGAAACCAACATTATGAAGTTAAGTTGTTTTATTTGTCATATTACGGTATTAAAATAAATGTGTTTACAATATGTCAGTCATATTACATCTGAAAAAAATTCTTTTTTCTTGATTAAGACATATAAATTTTATTATCAAATGACTAATAGACCATTTGCCAATTCCAATTCCAAACTAAAACTGGATTTGCTTTGCATTTAGATTTGTACTGGTATTATGAAAGGTAACCGGACAACAATTGGATGTTATCATTCAACCCTTTGGTAAAGTACATGCAAATTATTCGAATCCTACATACATTTAAATTCTTTTAACTACGTTTTCTATTTTTTGATACAATTTCATTAAACAGGAACCAGGTATTAAACATCAGCTGCATCTCATTAATATGTAACCAATGATCTGTTGTTGATTGCTCTCTATAAATCATGTGACATATCAGACTAGTAGGTACCAGTTTGTAACTGGTTCAAAATATGAAACATTACCCCAAAAAACACACAGTAACCAACAATTGGCAAATCGACTATTAGAAAGCAAGAACTGTTTTAACATAACAATAGTTTAAACATCTTTACTTACCACACATAACTCTTGTTAAAAATCTTGAACTTCAAATCATGCGAAATCATGCAAGTAAACATACTAAAATATTAAATAGCTAAAAAAAACCAAACAAATTTAAATCAAACAAAATGAAAAAGAATACAATATATCTGGTAGTTTATGGAAAGTCACCTATACACAATTAAAACAAACAAGCAAATTTAAACATCTTCTATACACAACCAAAATTATATTTACATCTTTTTGTCTTAGATACAAAATTAAACATTTTTTTTTTTAAACTGTACTATTTCTCAAAGGTCTTGATCTGTCCTAAATCATGTTTTTGGAAAACTTAAGCTTATTTATGCAACAAAGTTGTTTATTTTCTTATAATACTGTTATATTAATTTATTTAATTTAAAAAAAAATGAACAATGGCATTAATATAATTGGACAATTATTGAACAAGATTATAAATAGCATGCATATACATTGTGAATATAAATACTGTATAAATATAAAAGTAAAAAAATAAAACATGCACATACATATGATATTTTTCATTAAGCCCATAAATACAAGTCAAATAATGCATGCATCCTTTGCATTACTGATTATATACAGGAACATCATATAACCAAAATTCCAGAATGACTTACAATAATAAATATATAAAGAAATATATAAATGATTTACATTTCAAATTTTTTACTGACCAACTTTGTTGAAGAGCTGAAACAATAAAAAAAAAACACCAATGTTTTATTTCCAGTCAGGCTATTGTTTTGGCAATAAATAATAAGAAATTATAGGTACATATACATGTAGCTATGCTAAAATTACTATCAAAATGACATGTAATTGTCAAATTTAAAATAAGTCTCACCTCAACATGCAGTAATATTGAAATGTAAGAAAAAATATGGGTAAGTTTGCCTCTCTCCCCCCCCCCCCCCCCCCCCCCCCCAAAAAAAAAACCACGACAATTTAAATCTTATTTTATTTATAAACCTTGATATCTGGAAACTTTATGATATGTCTTATTCTTAGCTTTGCTTGACAATCTTTCTTTTTAGTTGGTTGAACTAGTCTCCTTTTTCTTGTGAAGTCATGATCTCCCTATAACGAAAGTTGAAACAAGGCAAAAATAAAACAATTCTTTGAATTGGATTATTTCTTAACATATTACGACGTTACAGTGTTGCATTAGAATATATTATTACTTCATACATGTTGTAATTTTCCTTAAAAAAATAAGTATAGGAAAACCACCTGAGGGCGTTAGCCCAAAGGGGTTTTCCTATTTATCCCATGTGACACAAAAACATCATAAATGGGTTCCTTATAATATTTAAGGGGGACATGCCTCACAGATTTGACCGTTATGCAAGCATTCCAGAGATAAATCCAGGTATCGGATTACAAAACAACATAACATGGGATAATACTAATTAATACATGCTATAATATATATAAATTCCTTATTTTTCATTTATAATTTTACTTTTTTCTGCTTCTCATTCCTGCGTTTTTCTTTGCGATGGCCATCCCTGTCAATACCCTGGTGGCATTCTAACAGCTTCCTTCCTACCACTACAAAAGGAATTCCATCACAGGGAATTATTGGAAAAGAATCTGGTTGAGGATCTCGAAACCGTACCTTCTTGACTAGAACAGACAAATCTACAATACAAAATAAAAAACATTCAATACATCTACGGATGTCACAGATGACACGTTTTATTTGTATAAATTATAATGTGACAAATTGGAAGAAACAGCAATAAAAATCCTTGGACCTTGTAGTCAAAGGGTACAATTTTAACATATACGTATATGTAGAAGTGTTGTTTGAACACCCACTATCCAAGTTCAGTTGACCCCAATTTTAGACATACTGATCGACATTTTTTTTCAGGTACCACCTGACTCATATTAAAGTAAGCAAAGTTTTATTTAAAGTCGGATATGAAAATAACAATAAAACATATTCGATTAGTTAAAAATCACAGATTTAAAGGGGGAGGGAGGAGACTACACTGCCTTTTTTGAAGATGACACAATAAATGTCCATTGGTAATTCGCTAATCTTAATCTTCTTCTTCTGCAAGTGTACGACTCATACTGAGCATATTCAATCACACTGCTGTGACACAATAAAGCTCTATGTACACATAAAATGTCCAGTATTTACAATTAAAAACAGGAGACCTCCAGGGGTTTTGTGTCTGTGATACTTAAATTGCACAAGGGTAGTATAAGTCATGTTTATTAATATAAATGCGAGACAACAAAAGAAGTCTAGACTTAAAAGTTATATTTAGTCGCACAGATCCAGGTCATAGGTACCTGAGGACAGGATACCCTTTTGGTACCCCTCTTTGCCCCCCCCTTATGGTCACTTTTGTGTGCCTGTCTCATATATTCACATATCTGTCATCTCATGTATACATTTGTATAATGTTTTTCAACGATATATGCAAGTTACTATTAAAGGCCATTTTATATATAATATATCATATATAAAAAATGGCCTTTTATAGTAACTTGCATATATCGTTGAAAAACATTATACAAATGTATACATGAGATGACAGATATGTGAATATATGAGACAGGCACACAAAAGTGACCATAGGGGGGGGGGGGGCAAAGAGGGGTACCAAAGGGGTATCCTGTCCTCAGGTACCTATGATCCAGGTATGCAAATGTATTTATATATATAAGTATTTAAAGATGCTTGACCAGCCCTGGGCTAGTAGATTCCCATCTGGTGCTAGTAGGGGCATACTAGTGGAAAGCCCTGGGCTAGTGTGGTAGATTATTTCAACCCCTGAATGTTACTCGTTATATCTAGATGTGCACGCACCTTTTCCATCATTTCCGAAATTTACGTCCTTTTTAACTACTCTGAACTTGGAATTATTCTCAATTTCATAGTTCTGTATGATTCCGTGTACATCAGATACAGATTTAGCTGATATTTCTGTCATCTTTCCGTATTCTTTGGGTTTTTAATCAAATGGATAAATCTGTATTCTGTATTCTTCGTGTCATAGACACTGGATTGTCTCTCTTGTAATTTTTGGTATCGTCTACGCGCATGTACAATTTACACTCGGTAACTTCAACACACTTGTACTTTTGATAGGTGGACGGACACTGACATATAAAATAAAATAAAACTAAAATAAATAAAATAATTACGGTAGAAATAATAAATAAATTATAAATCGAAGCATTCGGTTTCCTGTATATAATCTGCAAGAAGTCGAATCCGTTCCGTTTCCGTTAGTGAAATTTCTTCATCGGCTCCTACTGTAAGGAGCACCTCCAGACTGAGGTGCATTGAGCCAGACAATAAAAACATGTCATGAATCAGTTTTTCTCTTGCTTCTTCATATTTGTCACAATGAAGAATATAATGTTCTACGGTTTCCCTTTCACCACATTGACAGTTTGCACTTTCTGTGATGTTTAATTTGTGGCAGTAATCATTAAGTTTGGCATATCCTGATCTGAGGTTGTAAATTATTGTTGAAATTTTTTTGTTTGGAAAATCATGAAGGTTTTTTGTTTTTACTTGAGGATGGAAATTGTGGTAGAATCTTCCTCTATTACTGAAATTCCATCTGTTTTGCCATTTTTCTGTAATGTGGTCCCTTGCTGCTTTTTTCACATCTTGTTTCGTTATAGTATTGTGAGAGTCTAATTGATTTTGTTCTGCTTCCTTTGCAGCTTCTTTAGCGAATCTGTCAGCTGTTTCATTTCCATTAACATTCGCATGTCCTGGTGTCCAATAAATTTTTATTTCGATTCCATTTTTTTGTATTCTTTTCATTTTATCCAAAATTTCGAGTGTAATTCTTTTGTGGTTTTCAATTTTCCAATGTAGGGTAAGTATTCCAATTGCTGTTTGACTGTCCGAAAATATTGTAAGTTGTTCTATTTTTCTTCTTATTTCTGGTTGATCTATATATTCTAATACTATTTTGATTGCTATTAACTCTCCTAATAATATAGATCCTCTTTTACAAACAGGTTGTTTTAGTTCTGTTGTTTCTTCCTCAACAAATACTATTGCCCCTGCTCCACATGGTCCAGGATTATTAAGGCATGAACCATCGGTGAATGCTATTGCTGTATTATCGGTTGTTTCAGTGATCTTTTGAAGTATCAAATCTCTACCTTTGATTTCCTGTTCCTTTGATCCCAAATTTTTCCAATATTCTGGTGGTGATTTGCTTGCTTGTAAGCCATGGAATTGAAATTCTTCTTCTATATTTTTAACATCTATTTTCGTTTCTTTTTTCATTTCTTCCCCTTGTAAACACATCAATCCTAATGGTGATATATGCCTATCAGTATTTTCTTTTCTTCTCCATTTATTTAGTTGGTTCTTAATAGGAATTTTTGCAGAATATGAGTAAATTTTTCCAATGTCTGATGGCGATTTCCTCTCTCCTCAAGTCTAAAGGTATTACCCCAGACATTACTTTCATTGCCTCTAGACTGGCAGTCGATGGTAAGCCTAGGATTATTGACAATCCTTTCCTCTGTACTGTGTTTAACTTATCTAGATTGTCTTTATTTCCGATTTGCCATACACAGCTAGCATACTGTAAAACTGAACCAATTAAACTGTTGTAAATTTGCAATACAAATTTTGTCTTTATTTGGCCTAGTCCTTTGATTTCTCTCAGCATTCCTAATGAATTTCCTGCTTTCTTCTCAATATTCAGAATGTGTTGTCCAAAGTTAAGCTTTTCATCTAGTGTTACTCCCAATAATTTTGGATTTCTATTGTATTTTAGAATTTTGTTGTTTAATTTTAAGATTGTATGTCCAGGATGTTGTTTTAATCTAGAGAATATGCTATATTCTGTTTTATCTGCATTGATGTTGATTCTCCATTTTCTACTCCATTCCATAATTTCATTGATGTCCTTTTGTATACAATCAGAAACTTCTACTAAATTATTCCCTGATTTCCACATTGTACTGTCATCTGCAAACTTGCATCTTTGTGAAACAATTTTTTCAAACAAATCTTTGACATATATATTAAATAATATTGGAGAAATCACTGCACCTTGAGGTAATCCATTGTTGGTTTTAAACCATTTTCCCTCTGTATTGTTGACTAAGCATTTTGCTAGTCTTTCATCTAAGAAGTTTTGTATCCACTTCCACATTTTCCCTTGTATTCCTGATTTAAACAACTTTACTAATAACCCCTCTCTCCAGACACTGTCATAAGCCTTTTCGAAATCAATTAATACTGCTAGTGTAAATTTCTCTTCATTAAAACCATCCACTATAGATTGTGTTAAATTTAAAAGAGCATTTGTTGTTGATCTATAATGTCGAAATCCTTCCTGTTCCTCATCTAAAATGTCATTTGTTTCTACAAATCCTTCTAGACGACTTGTAATTATTCGTTCCATTAGTTTGCCAATGATACTGGTTAAACTTATAGGTCGATATGATGATGGGTTATTGTAATTAGGTTTTCCTGGTTTTTCTTAGAAATTTTACATTTGCCTTTTTCCATTGTTTGGGTAAGTATCCTTCATTCCAACTTTTGATAAAAATTTGTAGTAGAAAATCCAAAACTGTTATATCTGCATTGATAAGTAATTTAGAAAATATGTTGTCTGGTCCTGGTGCTGAGTCAATTTTCAATCTGGATACTGCTCCCTCTAATTCATCCATGCTAATTTCTTTGTTGTAATAATCTTCTTCTCCTTCATCATCACTTAGTGTCATTGTTATATATTCACCCATCACTTCATCATAAAAATTTTCATCAAATTGATTAATATTTAAGTGTTTTCCTTTAAAGAATGTTTCTTCTAATTCAATTGCTTTGCTGTTTTCTTCGAATATAACTGTATTATCTGGTTGAATAAATGGTAGTATTGTGTTATTGCTTTTCTTGTTAGTGAACTTTCTAAATTCCATCCATTTATCTTTTATATTTCTTGCATTGTTGATATTCGCACAAATATTTTCTGACCATTTCTCTAGTGCAGCTTCTTTTGCCTCTATATATTCCTCTTCAGCTCTGATTAGAGATGATAGATTGGTTGGTGAACTCTTGAGTTTAAAATTCTTTGAGATTTATTTAGGTCATGTTTTTTCTTTCCAACTTTTGGATTCCACCAACATGGTCTGTTGAATTTCTTGCATGATTTTGAAATTTTTGGGACAGCTATTTCCATACAGTTTAGGAAATTATCTTCAAATTGTTGGTACATATGTTCTAAATTTTGGTCATCATTTAATTGTACATTTGAAAATTGATCTTTTGTTGTTTGTTTCCATAATCCTAAATCACATTTGTGAATGTTCCATTTTGGGTCTTCATCTTCTCTTTTAGAGTCAGTAATACAAGAATGTAATTTCACATAAATTCCCATATGGTCTGATTTAACATTTTCATGTGTTAACGCACAGGGGCTAGATGCATCCGGAAAAAAATAAATAAAAAAATACTATATAATACTATTATATAGTATTTTTTTTTTTCGGACGCACCTAGCCCCTGTGTGTTAACGTGGTACATTCCAAAGACTTTTTGTATGTGGTTTGGGTAGTTAAAGCCAAATCTATTATACTGTTACTATTTCGTCTGGTAGCCTGTCCATCATTCAAACAAATTAACTGATTTTGAGTCATACAATCCTCTAATAATCTTCCATGACTGTTTTCATTCCCGTTATTCCACTGGTAACTTTTGGCATTTAGATCTCCTACTAAAATGGTATTTTCTGACATCTTTCTATTTATATGATTACATAATTCTTCCATTAGTTTTGGTTTCTCTGGTGGAACATAAGGACACCAAATGTTAAGAATTTGTTGATCTTTGAAACTAATTTTTACACAAGTCATCTCAATAGTTTGCATCTGTTCGTTAAAAATTTGTTGAGAGACATAGTTTATGCTTGGTTTCAAGCAAATTGCAGCTCCACCTCTGGTTTGATTTGCTCGGGGGGATGAATATATTTTCCAATCTTTGTAAAATAAACGATTTTTATCCTTTTCAAAAGTTTCATTCAGACATAAGACGTCAATATCATATTTTTCAATTGTGTCTGAAAGTCCATATGCTGTCTTAAATGATTGACAATTAATGAAAAGAATTCTCATTTTGACTATCTGAACTGGATGTTTGTAAGATTGTTGATTTGTCTTTGGTTTTTGAGTTTCTTGAATACAGGACAGTTTGACGAAGAAACTTTATGTTGTCCTTCACAGTTTGAACATTTACTTGTTTTTGTGCAATTACTATCCGCACAATCTTCACTTCCACAGTTGTAACACCTTCTTTGTGACTTGCAAGAGCTTCTTCTTCTTCTTCCATTAAAGTGCAGGGCTGCCGCAACAGCATCTTCACACTTGCCCTATGACCAAAACGATTACAATTAAAGCACTGTACAATTTTACTATTTCTTTTCCTTTCAAGGACAATTTCTTTTTTTCCCTCTAAGATTATAATTTCTGTTTTAATTGCTTTATCTAGATCTTCAGGACATTCAAATTCTAATTTTACAACCGGCATAGGTTTCTTGGTATCCCAGTACCTAAGTCTAGTGATGTTGTTAATGATTGTTTTGGTTTCTCTCTCTATTATTTCTTTTACTACTTCTAGGTTTTCCTTTAATTGTATATTTTTGGCAAATCCAATTGTTTCTAGATTCTGATGTATAACTTTTGGCTCATGCCAAACTGTTTTAGTTCCAAATTCTTCAATATTGTCTCTTTTTTAAATCTATCGACCGATCTATTTGGTTTTTCCCGCCGAGAAAACTAAAATAAATCTCAAATATTAGAGAGTTCCACAAAACTAATAAAAGAAATCAAATACGGTAAAAATTGCCGGATCTGGCTAGCCGCCATAGGATCTATGGTCCACCCATTCAATCGAGCTGTCGTTCCTTACGAAATCTCAAAAGTTAACTTCCGCGTAGAAACAAAAATTATTGTCAGTATGTCAGAAGAGATTTAATAAATTAAAAAATATCAATATAAGTAAAACAAGCTAACAAAATGACTTTTATTACACACGGGTTCCAGGTTTCAGTGGTATCGGACGTACGAGAGAGGGTACGAGACTTCATGATCACCTTTGCGCTTTATGTTAAGAAGATCTTCATTAGTGGAGTGTGTTAGTGTGTTACACGGAACTGGTTTAAAAAAAGCGTCGAAATTTATTTTATTCATCAGTATGTGCAGCCATGTTTATCAAAAAATCCTAAGTACACATGTTATACCATAAAGAGCTCGCTGACGCTCGCATATTTCTTGAGCTTTAAAAAAAAATTAAATTGATTTGTAAAGTAGAAACAAATATCTAGCATTTGATATAAAATTTATTTGGAAATATTGAAAGATGAAATCAAAATCTTGACAGAACGGACTTTTTCACGGAACAAAATGGCGAGAAAATGATCAGTGTACTTGTCTTTGCTTTCAAATTATTCTTTTAATAACAAATTCTGTCAAAAGATAATTATATATTTGGAAAGCTTGTAAAATAAGCTTTATTTTGGCACAAATTATATAATATGGAAATCTTGACATGACGGACTTTTACACAAAACAAAAAAGTTAGAAAATTATCTTTCGTCTTTGATGTCAAATTATTCTTTTAATAATAATTTCTGTCAAAAGATATATTTGGAAAGCTTGTAAAATAAGTTTTATTTTGATATATAAGTTTATTATTTTTGTGTACATTAAAGGATGAAAATCTTGACATTTGGAAAATTAGTTTTATTTTGATATATACATTTATTCTTGTTTGAAACTTTATGATATGAAAATATTGAAAGGATGGGATTTTACTTAAGTTAAAATGACCGACAGTTTTTATATGTTAAGGCAATTTATTCAACATCAGAGATAAGCTTATTGATAAATTGCTCACCATTTTGTTGTGTGCAAAAGTCGTCCTGTCAAGATTTTCATACTTTAATGTACACAAAAAGTAATAAACTTATATATCAAAATAAAGTTTCTATCAATATTATCCCACCTACCCTGCTCAATTGGGAACTTATGATTTGTGGTTCTAAATCTACAGAAATCAATAGCTTTTTTGTGTTCCAGGAGTTCAAAATAGTCTTCCATTTGGAAGGATGTTTTAATAAGCTTATAGTTATTAGCCTTTGGTGAATCATCTATCAATGAAATCCAAGTTTGTTCATATTGATCTCTAAGTTTAAGTTTTACAGTGTTTATTAACCAAGTAGAATTTAGAAAGGTTTGCGTATTCCAGATATTAGACATGCCGCATTCGTTCAATATATTGCTAATTTTATTCAACCACAGAAAATTACATCTATCCTCAACTGACATTTGGAAACACAATTTGTACACAATAGCTGATAATTTTGATTCTCTACCACAACATAATTTTGTCCAGAATGAAATAAGTCTCACTTTAACATCTATTTCTAGTTAAAATAATAACATATCACAAGAAGCATAAGCATACTGAACAGGGCCGTAACTACCATTGAGGCAGAACTGCCTCGTCTGATTTTCTGGGGGGGGGGGGGGGGGGGGGGGGACAGAAAAAAAACAGAGAGAGAGAGGAACTGAAAGCCAACTTCAACTAGTTTTAATCATCGACCATGACCCCCTGTCTTGGCTCTTGGTTGATTATAAGTCTCTGTTAAGTGTTCTCGTAACTGTCCAGTCAAAATCCAGAAGTCAGGCAGCAGCTGATGCTTCATCATATATCATGCTGTGTTACTCAAATTCGATTTCATCGTTGTTGTAGTTATGCTACAGTACGCATTAGGGTACACAAGACCTTTGTCTATCCTATCCTTAGTTCGAGTCTTGTAACTTAATGAAAGCCCACCAAGAGGCTCGAGTTCTTGTTTTGCTTTTTCAGGGCATATAAGGGCATCCGATGCAAAGTTTCATGATCTGTGTGAGCGTTTCCATTGCAAATGAAAATGACGTTTTGCCGATAAAGCCAAGGAGTACATAAAGACAAAAACACAGAGCAAACGCCCCATTCGAAAGTATCGGCGATCATTGTCGCGTTTTCTACTTTCTTCTATTCATTGATCATATCATATCACATCTAAATTCGCGATTTTCTCCAAAAGCTGAAAGCAATTTTCTACGGCAATTGTCTGGTACCAGCCCTTGTAAATAATGTAAATCCGAAATAGCTAATGACATGAAAACAGAATTCACGAATGACTTGCCATACCCAAATGATATTCCACAGGAGGTTGAATGATGGGTGGCAAAATGTATCCGTTGCAACTTGGAGTTTGTCAACACACTTACAGACCCAATTTATTATGCTTCATGTGATTATAAAGCTACTTTAAACATTACCAGTCGGTTCATGTGCATGTGAGGAAAATCAATATTGCATTCACCGACTACAGTACAATGTATTATCATTTGAAGTTATTCATTAAAATATTATTTTAGAAATCAATCAGTTGTGTTATATTAATTTACCATAGAAGCTTCTACGGCGTGGTCGCTATTGACGATAGTAACTGGTATATAAAGCCTCTCAATTATATAGAAATCGATAAACAAAAATGCGTTGTTTTGGGCCGTTAAGTCTCACTTTTTCACTGCCTCCCCTGTTTCAAACCTCTTGTTACGGCCCTGCTGAATGACTTCTAATAACATATATGACTGCAAAAGCAGTGCACATTAAAACAAGTAGAGTGACTGCAAAAGCAATGCACATTTTAAGGCAAGTAGATTATGGAAAAACAGTGCACATTTAGACAAGTGTGCGACTGCAAAAACAGTACACTATTTTAAAAATAGGGATAAAATAATTTGTAACAAGCATCAGTCCGGTGTTATAGAGCCATTTTCCCCCGTTACCTGGATAGGCGGGAAAATGGCTATATAGTAGATCCCCCCCAGAAAAATGGCTATTTCCCCCCCTTGGCAAATAGGGGGGAATGGCTATATAGTAGTTCCCCCCCCCCCCAAATATATATCTCATTTATTATGAATAATTTATAATTTTATTTTAATGTATAAACATTTTATTTGAAAAAAATGAAAAGAAACTATTATTTATATAGTATAGAGAATGGAAACGGGGACTGTGTTAAAGAAACAACAACCGTGGTTTCCCTTAAATTCATTTTCAAAATTGAGGATAAGTAACAGCAGAATAACTTAAGAACAATGTCGGTACAATAAAACATGTTCCACGTGCAGGTTAGATGTAGAAGATGAATTCCACTTTTCAGTGATATGTCCATAATTAAAGGGTCTTAGGGAAATGATTACCTGGTCGAGTACATTACCTGATACGGATGTTACACGTGACTCCGTTTCATGACCCAAAAGTGTCAACAATAATAAACCTGACCAATCCATTCAATGACCTCAAAATACATCGTGGGGTTAGTTTAGTTTAGTTTAAGCATATTTTATTTGCATAAAAGTTGCAAATGGGATTGGACACAAGTTATGACAACATTAGTGAAGTCCTTTCCCTTTTACAAAGATATAAACAAAAAATAATTGTACATAATGGCGATAATTATACAAATAAATTTTACAACATGATATATTTAGACGTTAATAATAAAGTAAATATAAAGAAAAATAAGGTGAAATAAAATATTCAAAACATAGGGATAGAAAGAAGGATAGGAAGAAGAAGAAAGGTTTCAAACAAACAAAAACAACAAAAAACAACATGGACTGGAGTGAGTAAGCTAGTATATTAGTTAAAGCGCTGGGTGCTTCTAATAAAAGAATAAACAACAGAGAAGATTTCAATGTTTTGGTTAGGAGTCAAATTTTCATCACCAGCTAATATCAATTCAATTGTAACTACGTAATTCTTTAATTTATTAAACAAGATTGCCCTATTTTCATTGTAAAAGGGACATTCAAGGAAAAAGTGTATACAGTCTTCAAAACCATGACCACAGATACATGCAGGACTAGGTTTTAAATTGACAAGGTGCAAATCTGCATTTAGCGAACTGCACATATTTCTAAGTCTGCTATGAATAATATTTAGTTTTCTATCACCCCAACCGAAATAAAAAGGCACTTTTTCAAGCAATATTTTAATTTTTCTTTTAAATATGTTAATATTACCAGAATTTATAATTTCGGACTTAAATTGTTCCAGTCCCGGGTAGTAATTTCTAATCGACAATTAGGTAAAACATAATTATTACTATTTCGTAAATTATATTGGGAAACACTACCAACCGGAAGGGGCATCAAATCACAAAGATAGTCTGGGGCAGATTTGTTGTGAATAGAATAAAATAAGCTGAGCCTTCATACCCTTCGCCTATCAGATAGTAATTCCCAACCCGTTTCAGAATAGATAGATTGACGGCTTGCAAATAGAGACAGTCCGGTTACTATTCGTCCTGCCTCTATTTGAAGCTTTTCTAAATTATCAGAGTCTTGTTGACTACAACCATCCCAAAGTTCACATGCGTATTCCAACATAGGCCTTATAAAGATCAAATACATACGAGAAAGATAATGTCTATTTAATGCATATTTAAGTTTTCTTAGGGCACACAACCTCTGACTTGCTGATTTAATAATATTAACTATATGGGTATGAAATTTTCCATTGCTGTCAAAAGTAATACCCAAATGTTTGTGACAGGTAACAAATTCTACTAATTTGTCTTGGAATGTTATTTCTATATCGTTGGGAAGATTAATGTTGGAAAATACCATTGCTTTAGTTTTTTGAGGATTAAAATTTACTAACCATTGCTTAGACCATATAGATATAGATTCCAAATCACTATTTATTACATCTTCTATAGTATATGGACTTTGACTAGAATATGAAAGAGAAGTATCATCTGCAAACAGTCTAGTAAGACTTAAAAGGTTATCTGCAATATCATTAACATATAATAAGAAAAGTAGAGGTCCAAGCACTGAGCCCTGGGGGACTCCTGCATTTGTATTTACTAAGGGGGATTTGGAATTGATTATAAATACACATTGTTTCCTACTGGAAATATAGCTTTCAAACCATTTAAATAATTTACCATCTACCCCGTAAGCTTTAAGTTTCAGTAAAAGCCCTGTATGCCAGACCCGATCAAATGCTTTAGAAATATCACATAAAATAAGGGTAGTAATCCCAATGATCATCCAGAGACATACATATTCTGTAATAGATTTCTATTAGCTGGTGAACGGTAGAGTGACCTGGGATGAAACCTGATTGAAATTTATACAATAAATTATTTGATATTAAATGATTAAATACTTCCTTAAAAACAGTTCTTTCGAATACTTTGCCAACTGCTGATAGTAATGATATTGGTCTATAGTTAGATATTAATGATTTGTCTCCCTTTTTGAAGAGTGGTATAACAGATGCGGTTTTCCATTGCGTTGGAAATTCCGATTTAGAAAGCGATAAATTAAACAAGAGAGAGAGGGGAACACAAACAGTATTACACGTTTTCTTAAGCATTTGATGACTAATGGAATCCAGACCTGACGCTTTTCCAAGTTTCAAAATTTGTAAAATATCAAGAACTTTACTCGGAGTAATTTGAAAGAAATCTAGTGTTGCATTTGTTCTGAGAGGACAGTCTGGTTTTGATGTATTACTGTCATTTAATGTAGATATAGAACAGAAATAATTATTTAGAAGACATGCTTTTTCGTAATCATCTGAGATGAGGTCATTATTTTCTTTTTTTAATTGACTAATTGGTGACATATCACCAGACGATTTAACCAATTTTTTAATCAATGTCCAGTAAGATTTTGAATTTGAACTTGAAAAATCATCTAGTATAGTATTAACATTAAAATAAAATTGTTCTTTAGCATGCTTTTTTAAATTATTTACATGATTTCTTTGCTTCTTGTATTTATTAATATTAGAATCACTATTAGATGTACGAGCCAGTTTTCGAAGTCTGTCTCGTTTTCTTATTTCCCTTCTTAATTCGGAATTGAACCAAACTTTATCTTTTAGTCTTATTGTAACTTCTTTTTGGGGCACACAATTTTTAATTATTTCAATAAATGTTTTTGTAAATGTTTGACAGTTTTCGTCCATACTATTTTCTGGAGATATAATTGAGTTCCAATTTAAGGAGGATATACAATCGTTACAGGTCTCAAAATCAGCATTTCGATAATCCCAGACTAATCGTTTATAAGTATTGATTGATTTAAGAGGGACTTTTAGGTAGACAATTGTTGCTTCATGGTCACTATATTTTCTATCTACTT
Source organism: Bathymodiolus brooksi (assembly GCA_963680875.1). Classification (NCBI taxonomy): domain Eukaryota; kingdom Metazoa; phylum Mollusca; class Bivalvia; order Mytilida; family Modiolidae; genus Bathymodiolus; species Bathymodiolus brooksi. The sequence goes on along the minus strand of OY804581.1, from coordinate 101,395,848 downwards.
GAATTACATACGACTCAAGGACATTACAATTATCAGATACTAAAACAGGGTCAAGTAAAGATTGGCGCGTGTTACATGTTCTGGTAGGTTCAGTAATCATGTTTTTCAGATCATTCAACTTCATAATATCAAATAATTTGTGAGAATGTTCACTAAGAAAATCTACATTTAAATCTCCCGTTATCACAACGTTTGACGAGTAATTCGTGGCGTTTTCCACGGACTGTTGAAACTTATCCCAGAATGGATAGTTCGCATTAGGTTGGCAATATACAACACAAAGGAGCATTTTGTATGCTGGAAAAACAATTTCCAGGCAAATAGCTTCACTATCAAAATTTAAATCTGTTCTGGGTTGGACAATTAGATGATTACTAAAATATACTATTACACCTCCCCCTAAATTATTTCGATCTTTCCTATACGGATCTTTGCAGTATCCCTCTATAAAAATGCCATCATTTGTTATATTTTGATCAAGATGTGTTTCTGTTAAACATATAATATCTGCTTCATTACAAATGCTTTCTATGTAATCTAATTTATGACGCATACTTCTAGTGTTTAAATGAAAAATTGAGAGTTCAACTTCCTTTGTAGGGCCTGGGTTTAGCTCAACATCATTACTAAGCAGTATCAGCAATAAAATTATAAATGTTGAAACTGGATTCTGTAATAGAAGTTCCAGATAAATTGAAAGACAAAAATTAACAAATCTTTGAAAACATATTATAATTATTAACATTAATAATATATATAACACTAAATGATTATTTGATCTAAAAAAATGTCTTTTGAAAAACCCAGAATGCGTATTGAAGTTAAAATGACCTATCGAAGAGCGGTATGACTGTAAGTCATTATCCATTGTCAAATATATCTAAATTACATATGAAAACACAAGATAGGTCAATAAACAACTGATAAACAAATAAACATAGCATCTCAACTCCAGTGAAAATATGAACAAATATATACAATGCATAATTAAAAAGTAAGTAAGGTACATACATGAAACAGATACTAAAAAAATACATGGATTGTGACAATAGAAAAACACCAGCTAATTCAAGCTGTATCATTGGTATGGTAAGGGTTTTGTACAATATAGCTAACATATAAAAAAAGAAAAAAAAAGGGGGGTATTGAAAAATTTAAAGAAAAAAAGAAATGAAAAAAAAAACCAAACAAACAAAAAACATGATCAACATTATTCATAAGAATTTCCATTAAAAGCAGAACAAATATGGTTATGGTGATTTGTTTATCAATAGTGATTGATGATTTGGTAACTTGGAACACGCGGTCCGCAATTAGTTATGTGTTTGGAATTACACATTATTTTTTTTTCATTTATTATTATTAAGACAACCGTCTTTAGTTTTTTAACAAGTTCTTTAAAAAAAAACAAAAAACAAAAAACAAAAAGCAACAACAACAAAAAACAAAACAAAAACAAACCTAGTAATATTGATTTTAGAAGTTAGTGTTTGGAATCGAGTGCTCCTTTTCAATCGGTCACATGCAAACACGTGTACAAAGGTAAATAAATAAAAACCACGTGTCGACTATACAGTGTTGTTGACAAAATGATTATAACAGTGAACATATATTTAATTACTTGGATATAATACATGAAGTAGGTAAGTAAGAATATACATATATCTAATTTATCAAGTAAACTATTTCAAGGAGTAATTCAAGTAGATATACTGATATTCAGGTAAATTGATAAAGCAAGATTTGGATAATACTGAAAAAAAAATTGTTGTAAAAATCAAAAGTCCGAATGTTCCGTATTTGAAAAACACAAAAGTCGGTGTGTTAATCGGAATTGATCAGATAGTCAATATCCTGAACACGCTTGATGAGCTGTTTTCGACCGTTTGCATCCTTTTTTGCGAAAATACGGCCGTCAAAAGTCCAAAACGAATGGATCTTATTATCTCGCTTTTGAGTGTTGAGTTCTTTAACAATAAATTGACGAGTTTTTGTCAGGTCCTCTGTGATAAATATCTTCTCAGGGTTGTTTTTCAGATTTTTTTTTTAACATGTAGATATCATTTTTTATTTTCCAATTTTTAAATCTGCAAATGAGTTGACCTTTGCCATTGTTGATGGTTCCAATAATATGAGATCTATTTGTATCATCAACACAAAGTGGTGGAGTGATTTTCAGTTTTTTATTGACAATGTCCACAATTAGCTGGTCGGTTTTTTGGAGGTCCCCTTGCACCATCGGAACGTTGTGAAATCGGAGCGATGTTCGGCGTCCGTATTGTTCCAGTTCCTCAACATTGCCGTTTAGTTGCGACACTTCATGAATGAGCTTTAGATTGTCGGCTTTTAGTTTTTTATTGTCAGCAATAAAGGTGGCGGTGTTATTTGTCACATTTCTGAATTTTTCGTATCTGGCTTCGACGCTGGCTATGCTGGATTTTACATGTTCTTTTAGTTGGTTATTTTCATTTTCGAGACATTTTATTTTATTTTGGTGTTCATTAATTAATTGACGGAGGGGGTTGACCACCTTTTCAATGGCCTCTGCTACTGTGGATCTGATAGCCGATTTTAATTCACTAATTAGTTCAGCTTTAATTTCATTTAATAAGGATGGAACAATATTTTTGATCAAGTCTGGTTTTAATAAAGTTTCTTTGACTAGTTTAGACATGTTGAAGGACTCGCCCTGAGTTTTAATAAAGTTTCTTGGACTAGTTTAGACATGTTGAAGGACTCGCCCTGAGTTTTAATAAAGTTTCTTGGACTAGTTTAGACATGTTGAAGGACTCGCCCTGAGTTTTAATAAAGTTTCTTGGACTAGTTTAGACATGTTGAAGGACTCGCCCTGAGTTTTAATAAAGTTTCTTGGATTAGTTTAGACATGTTGAAGGACTCGCCCTGAGTTTTAATAAAGTTTCTTGGACTAGTTTAGACATGTTGAAGGACTCGCCCTGAGTTTTGAATGTGACTGGGTTAGATAACGGACCACTCGACTTGACAGACTGACGTGTTACTGATAATGATCTTTGACGACTTTGAGGTGGTTTCATTAGGTCTGCAGAGGTTGATGACAACTGACGTTTACGGGGGGAACTTCTTCCTCTATTGTCTGGTGTGTTATCAACAGCGGCCTCTTGAGTTGAAAAACTAGTTGGAGGGGGGTCGTCCATTTTGTTTGTTTACATTCAGGTTCAGTGTCATTAGATATTGAAATATTGGGCTTTCGTGTTATGAAAATCACCTCACGTTAAAATGGTTCGATAGAATTATAAAGAAACTTCACAATAGTTCTGTTCTTTAAGCATTTGCACCCAGAAAATTTACACTTGTACAAAAAATCCCGAGAGGTGAAAAACTACGTCATGTGGTTGTCGCCATTCACATACCGTTTGATCGTGGGGTTACTATATGGACTACTATACATGTGTTATTGTAAAAGAAATTGGCGATTTTCAGTCGAAACTTGCTTTGCTAGCGACAAAAATTGCAACCTAACATTAGGATATTTTGTTTTTAATAGCTCAATTTTCATCTCAATCTACCATTTTCATGCCCAGAGTTTAATCCAAAGTACACGAAAGTGACATAATTATTAACAAATACTACAAAGTACTGTATATAATATATGTGCAATACATTTTGCCGCTCATATAACAGTCATATTCCAATTCTACACTTAACTGTAAGTGCTGCACAGCGTGAGTGCGTAAGACCTATAGCTTTGGGTTTCCGATGAATGAATTCAGGTATATACATTTCTAATTCTTATGTCCTCGAAAAGAAAACACAGATAAATTATGTTGGGATATCAAAACGAAGTAATCACTTCCAAAGGGTACATTAATGTTAAAAAAAACATTTAACAGATTATCAGGGCCCCCCACATAGTGGCGAACGCCCCATAGTGATCGCTCTGTCCGTCCGCCCGAAACACATTCGTGTCCGCTTCATAACCCTTATAACCAGTCATTTCTCTATTCTATAGTAGAGGGATGAAACTTTGCATGATTGTTAACTACTATTAGAAGGTGTGTCGCATATCATATTCTTGTTTGTCCTCCAAAGGTCAAGGTCTCAAACTTTTCATGGGACCCACAGGGGCTCGCAGTTATATTTTCACATCACCAGGTATGTATTAAAAAGAAGAAGGGAGGACACTTTTTGGGGGGCCAAAAGTGAAAGTAGAGTTTCGGCACCTTTTTTCGCTTCAAAAACGGTTTAGTCTTTGTTCTTCCCATAAAATTAATGCAAATATCGATGTTTTTTGCTGATTGACTGGTTTACAGTGGAATAAAACTCCTTTTTAAATTCCAAGCGGTTTGGACAACTTCTTAGCATACTCAATTCCGGTTTATACGGACTAAATATCAAGGTGAGTTTTCATTGGTCGAAGGATTTAAACTGGCATTTTTGCGGGAAATTATTTACTCATCTTGTCAAAAGATATTCTTAAAATGCTGTCTTCCTATATTTCCAGATTGATTGAGACAAGGAAAAAATATATTTTAATGCAAGAGATTTAAGTTGTCTTTTTTCCTACTTTTTAAAATTATATTTCGATTTTTTTATTTCTATCAATATTATTAAGTCCGTATAAACCGGAAATGAGTATGATAAGAACTTGTCCAGACCGCTTGGAATTTAAAAACGAGTGTTATTCCAATGTAAACCAGTCAATCAGCAAAAAACAACGATATTTGCATTAATATTATGTAAGAACAAAGACTGAAGCGTTTTTGAAGCGAAAAAAGGTGCCGAAATTCTACTTTCACTTTGGGCAGCAAAAAAAGTGTCCTCCCTTCTCTTTTAACATATACCTGGCGATGTGAAAATATAACTGCGAGCCCCTGTGATGGGACCCCTATATTGTGAACTACAGAAAATCGTGTCCGCTCCAATTATTGTAGAGGGATGATATTTTGCATGATTGTTAACCACTGTGAGAAGGTCTTACTTGATTCATTTTTGTCCTTCAAAGGTCAAGGTCTCAAACTTAGGGTTTTTCATGGGACGATAATTTTGGTACCCCAACAGATTCTTTAGATATTGACTTTATTTTGCAACGGCGGGGTCCTTAGAGATAGCTTCCATCTCCATGTCATCTAGTTATAGTATTATTATTATTATTATTATTATTATTATTATCTTATATTAGGGGTGATATTGGTCGAGGCTTGACATAGCATGTAGTATAAGTTTGATCATGTATAATTCTTCAAATAACACCCGAATAGGGATGCGATATAGGGTAGGTGATACATGTCTTGCAAAGTCATGCATCATGCATAATAAAAATGTATGTATTTTACTCCAAGTATATAAATAATAATAATAATAATAATAATAGTGATAATAATAATAATAATAATAATAATAATAGTGATAATAATAATAATAATAATAATAATAATAATAATAATAATAATAATAATGAATAATAGCTTTTTGTTGGGTTTTTTTCAAATAAAATGTTTGCGTAGTGCAAATAAATCATAACTTATTTATAATAAATTAGAAATAACATTTAGGGGGGAAAACCCACTATATAGCCATCCCCCCCCCCCCCCCTACTTGTAAAGGGGGGGAATGGATATATAGCCATTTGTCCGAGGGAAATTCTACTACATGTGGTATATAGCCATTTCCCCCCCTGATAAGGAATGGGAAAAAGATGGCTATATAGCCATTTTTTCGGGGTAAAGATGGCTAGGGGGAAAAATGGCTCTAGAACACCGGCAGTGGTGGAGTGACTGAAAAAGCAGTCCACGTAAAGAGCAACACAGCTAATACCAAAATAAAATATAAAAATACAACACAAGACAAAAATAGGGAGACAAACGCTGTGGTGTGGCTCAAAACCAACACAGCAAAACCAAAGTCAACGATATTAATACAAAAATTCTACAAACTACTTATAGACCAAATAGCTGCAGACCAAAAAAATACCGCCAAAATGATTATATTGAAGAACTCATTTCTCCCCGTAAATAGCTACGAGTACGATGAACTGACAAAGATCTTTCCACGTTTCAACTTTTATTCACCTTTGTCACGTAGCAAAACTCCCACATACTCGTGCATTATATTTTAATTTTGACTAACAAAAGTATTGACCTCTGACGGGTCACAAATCAGGTTAACATGCATACGAAATATTTGTTAATATATTAATAACGACTAATCGCAATATACAGGAAGTACGGAAAGTCTCTTAGGTATGATCTTTGTGGCAACAGACAAGCATAGAAACATTCCGAAAAGAAAGACGCCATATTATCACCATCTCTCTACTACACGTTAAAGGGAAACTTCGCGATTTTCCCATCTCCATGAACTCCCCTGGTATTATTTAAAATTTGCACTCTATGCCATATTATAGGTATTCTCATTTTTTTCATAATTACATTAAATTAAAAGTTTTTTTTATTATACAAATAACTAATTGTGATTTGTTAAATGTTGTCAACTTCTTTCAGTGTATTATGTTTTGGTGGAATTTTATCACCAGAATATTCGTCCTTGACATCAGTATGTGGTTTAATGGAGGCTTCAGATGCAGACCTATATTTAGCAGCTTTTTCCTTGGCTTCATCTTCATCTAAACCAGCAGAAGGTTTTGTTCTATTGCGTATTACTTTTGGAAAGATATCATCCGGATGGAGTTCACCGACCACCATTTTCGGTGTAAGAGTGTACGTTTGGTGGTTTCTCTTGTCTCTTGCAAACTTGACACGAGTACCGCAATTTTCCTCAGATTGGGGTGTTTGAATTTCTATCCTGGCCGCTTGATTATATTTCGGTAATGACGAAGTTGGAGCATTTCCCATCGGTTGCTATTTCTTTAATTCCATATCTATCAAGAAAATTAAAATTAAAATCATTGCCAACATTAACCATTAATTACTTAATACCATTATTCAAACAGGCCTGCTGAAAGTGTAACAACATTACATAGTAATGATAAAGGCCAAGAGGAGTTCCAAATAAAGATCTGGACTTCATGGTCGTGATCGTATGGTAGTTGGATTTACAACTACCTGTGCATCAGTGCCTATCACCACTAAAGTTGTGAGTTCGAATCCCGTTTATGTTGAGGTGTATTCGGTAACAACATTATGTGATAAAGTTTGTCAGTGACTCGCGACAGGTCGGTGGTTTTCTTCTGGTACTCCGGTTTCCTCCACCAATAAAACTGACCGCCACGATATAACTAAAATATCGTTGTAAGTGGCGTAAAAACACCATAAACCAACCAACCAACCAACCAACCAACCAACCAACCAAATAAAGATCGATTAAAAGAATAACAAACGTAGTATATAAATATATATATTAAGAAATCGCAACTAACTATTCACGAAACACGGTACAATGTTTTGACTAGTCTTGTGGCATTAAAGTCATAAAAATTATAGGTTGCTCAAAGAAATTCTAATTATACGATTTTTTTCCTGAGGATCTGCCATCCGTTTGGGGATCTCAGAGGTTCATTCAAATAGAAGAAGACCCATGTTAAGATGAAATTTTAGACAGCCTTTTCTGTTTTTGAGACATTCTGTTGTAACCATTCAATTTATCAATTCATGAATTTGTTGTAGAGGTTTTCTCATGTTATGTTTTTTGTACTTGGAATATTTTGTGGGGGTAAATAGTCTGGCACAATCATATGAATTATCACAATTGTGCAGTTTACACTTTAATCGGTTTCATAATTAGCTTTTATGGAGTTGTTTTCAAAACAGGTCTAGTTTTGCTTACATTAGTTTTCCTATTACTAGTATACGTTAATTAAATTGACAATATCAAATTTCAATATGATTTTCAACTGAATTAAAAGTAAAGGATGGAGAAAACTGACGGATTGCGAATTGTCTTTCTGATCATATGCCCATACAGTATGTGTCATGTTTGCTAATATGAAACAGAAACACACTATTTGCCAGATTTATGTCATTGGCATATCCATTTGTTTTACTTGTAATGAAATTTACTTTCTTACCCTTTGCATCTGATGGTGTGTATTGTTGTGCTAAAATACGTTGATCTTCTCATCACAGTAATAACAAATGAAATGAATGGTGGACTTTACATCGAATGAAAATGCTTTCTTAAATTATTTTGTACATGAAATCACAGTACACTTGTGTTGATATGGAACACAAAGTCACAGTAAACCCTGACGTTTGACTAACCAAAAAATATTCATCTTATTTAACATTTGTGGTCATTGGTTGTTGGATATAAAAGATAAATGATTTTAAAACATAATTTAATTCATGAGTTTGCATTTGAAACATTATTTTCTTTGGGGCCGTAGCTATAATCCGACAGTCCGATAGTCCGACAAATGCTTTAAACTGATGAAAGTTTTGAAAAATAATTTGGCCAAAAATGATATATTCGTAATTTCAGGATATGGGCCATTCATTTTTATACGCCCGTCAAAATACGGGCTTTTTATGGCATACCGCTGTTCGTCCGTCCGTCCACGCCTCGTACGATAACATCTCTCACTTGTTCCCTCTTTTACTGATAGGTCACGTCGTGACATACATTGTATTGATAAAAGGGGGAGCAAGTGAGAGGTGTGATTTAAGTCAGTTTGGATAACGCCAATTGGTTTAAAAAATGCCAGCATATTAATTACTGTTCTCACGCTGAGCAACTGACCTTCAATTGTCATAAAGGGGGGGGGGGGGGGTATCATGGCACAGTTGTTTATTTTGTCATATTCCGATGCTGTTTCTTTCCGTGATATAAGGGGTCACTTAGGGACAATTCCTTCAATCGTAACTTTTTATATATATGCGCTTGTCGTAGAAGGCGACTATAGCAGGATCACCCGTCGGAATCCCGGGGAATATAAATAGGACCAACTTGTCGTCGGAAGAGATAGAAAAACAAGTTCCCGTGTTAAGTCGTTGCCCATGTTGACCCATCCCAGAGTCCCCTCTTTCTGATTTTTTGCTTACAAACTTTTCTCATCCTGAATATGACTGAAATATTGCTTGCTGGACCTTAATCAATCAATCAATCAATCAATCAATCAATCAATCAATCAATCAATCAATCAATCAATCAATCAATCAATCAATCAATCAATCAATCAATCAATCAATCAATCAATCAATCAATCAATCAATCAATCAATCAATCAATCAATCAATCAATCAATCAATCAATCAATCAATCAATCAATCAATCAATCATATCCAGCTCTATTGATGTGTCGACATTGCTTTTTAACATAAATATTCCATGATAAAGGGCGGGGGACACTGCTACGCTCTTCTTTTTGTCTTTTCCTTTTTTATTTTGTATTTCTTATTTTTTTGTATTCATTTATTTCATCTTTCTTTTCAATAGTGACTTTTCTTGGCTGGACTCGGCTACACGCTACTTGAATAAAGCCTGAAGTAGTCGCTACTAAAAAATATACGGGATACTTACACTACCGGTTCATCACGACTGGATCCAGGTTTTTATGGAGTCCGTGTTGTTCATATATGTGTTTTTTGAGTTCTTGTGTGGCCCTGCCAATTGTTTGTCCGTCTATGATATCGTGTTTCCGATAATCTGGACCTTTCTTTGGTGAGTAAACGGTTCGGTTTTTGGCCCCATATTACACATGTTATAGTGTTAACTTTCAAAGAAATAAAGCATTTGTCGGACTATCGGACTGTCGGACTATCGGACCGTCGGACTATCGGACTATCGGACTGTCGGATTATAGGTCGGACCCCATTTTCTTTATATTGGTGTCTAAAACCTATTTTGTGTTTTGTGTTTTATTTTTCTTCGACTTGTTGCCAGTTTTTCTGGATTGTCTGTTTTTGATTGACCGTTCCTATATTCTGATCATTCCTTGCATATAAATTGATCAATTAATCATTTAATCAAATTGTTGATATATTTTTTTAATAAAGTTTACTGTCAATAATCATATAAATTATATAGTTATATAGTACTGTGATCAGCGTAGCCGGATGGTTAGACGCAAGTTTTCAAAATTCAAGCAGACTTTACAAAGTACTAGTTCTGCAGGGGTTCAATACCCGCAAGTCACATAATATTTAAAACACCTTTTTAAGCCTTAAATTGTAAAAGGTTAAATTTCATAGACGCAAGAACAAAATAATAAACTGTAAATTCTTTGAAAAAAAAACACTGCTCAAACAATTGCGTGACGCCAGAGAAATATATGAAGAAAATAGAATTAACATAGAGACCTAATGTGTAACTTTTTAACTAATGGACCAATCATTTTGAAATTAATTGTCTTAGTTTTTATATATGATATATTAATATGTATGCATCTAGAACAAAAACAATGTTAATTTGAAAACTGGATTTTTAAGATTTTTTTCTGAACATTTTTAGAAGTCAAACGGACTGTACTTACCAATGATTTTGAAATGTTAACAATAATATCCATTGAAGTTCAATGTATAGCAACAGATCATGTATTGACAATTTAAATATATACATAATGTCGTTTCGGTACTCAATAGTTGTTCATTTCGGTATATATACTGGTATATAATAGGCCGATATGGTTTATGAACATAACACACAAAAGACTGTATTTGATGTATTAGCCGTGATAAAATACACACGTTACTGATTCACTGTGTACAAACGGACCCGGCAAAAAATGTTTGGACTCGTGCATATCTAATTCCGGAACGGAACCGGACTGTAAGAAGGCAAGAAGAAAGTAAGAATTCTGTTTATTTATTTGTTTTTTGCATGAACTTGGGGGAAATAAATGCTTTATTAACCATTTCCTGCTGTCAGATGAAACATTTTGGCTATGTCATCGTATATTAATTGAGAAATAAGCGATAATGTGCCGCAAAATGACGATCAGCTTGACCCCCAACCCCTCAGTTTCTCTTTGAATTGCTCACATTGAATGGAACGAAATGTATTGAAGGAACGATTGATGAATAAAGATGACAAGAATCGTCACTGTGGTTTTTTTTTTTAATTATTGATATAAGTAAGCACGGGGCGAAAGAAATGGGTCATGTCAAAATGGCAGGACCCGGTTTCGTGAATGATGTTACAGCATGATGACCCGGTTTTGTTCCAAAACAAATTACGAACAAACAGGAACCAAAGCCTTTATTTTCTCTGGAATAACATTGAAATTATGGCTTTTGTAACCATAATGTCCACTAGATGGATTCAGTTCAAGGTATTTAACTTTCAACATTAGTGAGCCGTGGTTTTCCGTCGAGTGTTTTATTACTTCTTCAAATAGGACGAAGGTTGTTTTACAGTAATAACAATGGTGCGGATGATTTTCTCTAGAATGTTTTATTAAGTCATCGAATTGTGGAAATATTGTACCACAGTATAAACAATGGTGGCTGTGGATTTCTGTTGCCTAGGTTCTTGTTTGTTCGTAAATTTTTTTGGAACAAAACCCAGGTCATCATACCTGAAGAAAGAAAGCTGTAACATCATTCACGAAACCGGGTCCTGCCATTTTGACATGACCCATTTCTTTCGCTCCGTGCTTACTTATATCAATAATTAAAAGCACAAAGTGACGATTCTTGTCATCTTTATTCATCAATCGTTCCTTCAATACATTTCGTTCCATTCAATGTGAGCAATTCAAAGAGAAACTGAGCGAAATTCGGGGTTGGGGTCAAGCTGATCGTCATTTTGCGGCACATTATCGCTTATTTCTCAATTAATATACGATGACATAGCCAAAATATTTCATCTGACAGCAGGAAATGGTTAATAAAGCATTTATTTCCCCCAAGTTCATGCAAAAAACAAATAAATAAACAGAATTCTTACCTTCTTCTTGCCTTCTTACAGTCCGGTTCCGTTCCGGAATTAGATATGCACGAGTCCAAACATTTTTTGCCGGGTCCGTTTGTACACAGTGTGATTGTAATAAGAGAACAAAATGATAAATGTGATGACACTAGCCGGCTAACTGTAGCTCTTATGGTTTTTTGCCCCTCCCCCCGCCCTTGCAAAGAAAAAAAAAAGCAAAACAAAAAAACAAAAAACAAAAAACAAAAACAAAACATAAGAGCTACGGCTTCTACAATGACACCCAAGGCAAACTTGCACTGATTTGACAGATATCAATGTATGGATTATAAACAATGCCACAATTCATACCTATATGAATAGTTTTATAATTCTTCAGTCCCCCAAAATGTGAACTCTTCAGCAGTTTCAGGTTGATTAACATTACACGTATCTTTTTCTGTTAAATCACTGGTTTCTCTCACTTTGTCAGATATGATCATCTTGCCTGACGTTCGTATTATTATCTTTTAGTCCACATGGAGACGTTGATTTTATCTCTCTATCTGAATCAATAGCTGTTTTGTTGATCTTACCTTTACTAACCGAACCATCAGATTTACAGCATGATTCACGCTACATATATGTTATCTAATATAAACGGTAATATTGCCTTTATCGTTCGAATTCATTGATGCTTGATTAAATTGTCACATTGAGGTGTTATTCTATTCATTGGATTAAACATTATATTTAAAGGAAAAATAGAAATAAAATATATGTGCATCTCTATTCAATTTAACTTATTGGGTATTTAAGGAGTACCTATAAAAGAAGAAACGAAACAAATAGAAATGAAAAGAAATGAAACAAACAGAAACGAAACGGCACTTTACAAATTTACACGAAACGAAATAAAACAATGAAATTCACCAATCTTTTGGTCGTCCTTTATTAATATTATGAATTGACTTCAGGGTAATTAAAACAAAATCTGTAAGACAAAATTGAAGGGGAGATTCGTGTAACTTTGGACTATTTCTTACACATGTTATTAATATATGAATATCTTCATTTACATTTGCCGTATTTCGTTTTTCTTTGTCATGCATAAGGAAAGCCCCCTGATACTAAAAATAGTCTCTAAAGCATTCAAACTTTCGATATAACTCGCTTGAAAATCACATATATTGACAAAATTGTGACTAATAAGTCCGAAGCCACCGACGGCTCGGGTGGCTCAATGAGTAAGGTAGTTGGATTACCTAACAACTCATACAAGCCTATCACCAATACGGCGTGAGTTCGCACCCGGCTTTGTAAATTACAAAAAGGGTGCACTCGACTCGTAGCCGCAAGTGATAAAGATTACCAGTTGCTTGCCCATGGCTGGTGGTTCTCTCCGGTTACCCCGGCTTCTTCCACCACTAAAGCTGGTCGCCATGATATAGCTGAAATATTGCTGAAAGTGGCGCTAAACACCAAAAATCAAATCAATCAATCAACCGAAGCCCACGAATTTTCAATGACAGAATGAATAGACAAATCGCTCTGAAAAGACTCAATATAACGTTTCTGCAATGTTTTTTTTTCTTCATCAATATTATTTTCAAAAATACATGTACATGTAGTAGTTTTTAATATCAAGATGTTCATTTTTTATCAATAAAAACAGTAGAAATATTTATGATATACTCTGCAAAATATGAAACGCATAATGGATTAAAAAAATGATGTGTACTTCAAATCGATTTGTTCAGAAATGCTTTGGTATATTGAGATCAAATTTCACAAACGGATATCATACAGGATACTGAACAAAGATTTGAAAAAAAACCTAGTGATATACGATAAATTGGGTCAATTTCCGGACACGTTAAAGTCAGTATCTATATACTTGTGATTACCATATGCGGTTAACACTATTCTACATCTCCTTGGCAGGGATCGAATCAAATTTTGTATTCGGACCTGTGGTATCCTTTGCCATTAACGTTTCAACGCTTGACTGAGTTGTTCCAATGATTGAGGTGAGGGTTAGCGTTGGCGGACGCGTCTATCAAGTTCGTCCCAAAGATGTTCTAACAGTTGTTATTGAAAATGTTAGAGGTAAAATTAACGAAGCGAGGTAAAAACTCAATGTACAATTAGAACCAAAAATGGCGATCACGTGTGTGAGATAGATCATTGGTTCTAGCCCCGGTCGGTTCACAAGCATGCATGCAGCATTAAGGAGTAAGGAGAAAGTATTGGCTGGTTCTGAATCAGGATTAATGCGTGGAACGACACAACTGTCTTGTGTTCAAAATAAGAACTAATATACGTTAGTGTAGATAGTAAATATACGTTGGTTGAAACACGTGCCTGTGAGTTCGATCCACGGTCTGATCAAGACTATGAAATTGATATTGTTTTGCTTCTCCATTAAGCAAGCAGCTTTAGGGGAAACAGCATAGAATGGTTGGATCGCAGTCAAGATACTGTGTCACGGGTGGTTGATTCCGTGACTAGCTCAATGAAGATCCAATTAAGCATGTAGGTCTAGTATATAATAATAAATATGAATGCAAATAAGGAAGATCGGTCTGTAATTTTCCGGTTTGCTTTTTGACCTTTTTTTTAAATGAGCAACAAGTTGGATATCTTATAAGGAATATTTTTCCATGCACGTCTTTCAGAAATGATGGCGATATCTTGTCTGAAGATATTGTCTTTTATGGATTACGATTTTTGAGTAGCATTGATGTTTCATTGTTGTATGTTTTGTTATGAATTTCTATTTCATGTATTTTGTTTGTTAAGATGTTGAGTTCAGATGCATATGTTTGCTTCAATGGCTTTGGTGAGATGAAAGTTGAAAGGAAGAGCTTGTTTGGTGTTTCTGTTAAGACAAGTGGTGTGGGTTATGCCTTTGACGTTGGGTGATGACACGCCTGTTTTTACACTCCTTATTTCTTTTTGAAGGACCACAATTATGTTTAATTTCTATATCGTCGACTATGAAGTTTTCTATTTACTTCCGGTATATAAGTGTTTCGGAACTACATGTTTTATAAGATATATAAATTATTGAAATTTACATTTCCTAAATATTTGTAATAGAAAACTAAGGTTCATTTCTCCTTAGGCATAGATAATATTATCTGATTTTGAATATCCCGTTTAGGATCTTTGTTTTTCATGCTTCCAAAGACTGTTAATTTCGGCTTTCCATTCATATGACTTTGAGCGTATCCGATAAAGATTATCCCATGAGCATGATGCGCACACGAAATCAGAAATCTATGTTTAATTAACTTTAAGAGAGTTATAACTAATCACCGCAGTGATATGAGCAGTGTTGGTGAATCATCTGAAATATATATTTGATTAACATTGGCTGAATTCAAGTAAACCACTAACATGTTTTCGCAAATCAAGTAGCTGAGATATGTGAGCTTATCGATGGAAATATGTTGTGGAAAAGGGGATCAATATGGTTAGTTGAGAGTTCAAAAATTCCCAAACGCACTAATTTAAAAATAGTGCCGTTTTGTCCAGAGTTACATAAAACTCTGGTGAAATTCAACCAAAACCTGTTAATTAAGTTATTTTTCTTAGACTTTACAATACGTTATCAAATTATTAGACACACCAGACACTCTTTCAAATTACAGGTGTATCATGCTTCATTGTAACAGCAAAAAGATGAGGGGGGGGGGGGGGGATGAACGGGTCCATGAACCATCACTAGGAAGTGAATTTCACCATAGATCTGATATTGCCAAGAATTTGCATATCTGATCCAGAGAATGGCCAGCACTAAGATCGACATATGCACCGAATGAGATTTGACCTAAACTGTGACAGGTGAAGCTGTTTATGAACGAAAATCGTGTCATACCGATTTCTAAATGCATCGTTTCTTTAATCTGCGACATTTTCTATTTTGCATCCACACAAATGATCCGTTATCCGTGTTATAGTGAGATAAACGTACGAACAAGCTATCAATTCGTTAGTAAACACAATGATAGACAAAGATTCTGAATAGCTTCGATGATCCAATTTGTAAAAAACTGAAGATATTGCTGTCAACTAAGGAGAGAATTGAAAGCAGTGATTCATTGTTTACTGATGATACTGTTGTGGATGTTAACAAAGCAGTGATCCATTGTTTACTGATGATACTGTTGTGGATGTTAACAAAGCAGTGATCCATTGTTTACTGATGATACTGTTGTGGATGTTAACAAAGCAGTGATCCATTGTTTACTGATGATACTGTTGTGGATGTTAACAACGAACCTACTGTAATAGTCGAAGGGAGTAAAACTAACATTTAAGACGATGAAATATCACACTATTCCAGAATCCATGCGTAATACCTAGCATTTATCGCATTTAGATGACAGATATGATTCTAATAGAAGCACTTCCAATTTTGTTGATGATGGATGGCAAGATGAAATTCTTGGTGCATATGAACGACAAGATTTGATCTTTGAATTGATTTGATTTTTGGTGCTTAACATCACTTTCAGCAATATTTCAGCTATATCATGGCGACGAGTTTTAGTGGTGGCAGAAGCCGGAGTACCCGGAGAGAACCACCGACCATAGGTAAGCAACTGGTAGACTTTATCACTGCGAGTCGAGTGCACCCTTTTTGTAATTCACAAATCCGGGCGCGAACCCACGCCGTATTGGTGATAGGCTTGTATGAGTTGTTAGGTAATCCAACTACCTTACTCATTGAGCCACCCTGGCCCCTTTGAATTGAGACAGGATGCTACTACAACAGATTACCAATATATGACATAATTTGTTTTAAGTGTTCCAAAGGTAATGTTATTGTTGAGAACAAACAACATATACAAGTCACGTAGATTTGAGTTCCAATATTTTTAATATTTATACTATAAGAGGTGAACTTTTGATATAATATGTATCTTGTTCAGGTACCGAATGAAGATCACCAGCTAGGTTTAGATCAGACAGGGTGTAGGAGCCCCTTCTTTTGGGTAAAAATATTTGAAAAAAGATGAATTTATAACATGGAAGACAAAAATATATCAAGTTGTGCAGTATAAGAGTATACTTTGAAACCAAAGTGCATTTTTTTTGCTTGACAGTTTTGGACACTTGTCCCCCTGTGCACTTTCATCTCTAACCCGCACTGTACGATCCACTCCTACATGTATGTCGCTGACAGGAGAGTCAGTGAATTTTGAAAAGACAGGATATATTCAGATTATAGTAGGGATTCCATTCTTTGTAGGAATGCAGAAAGAGGCAGTCAATACAATTCTAAATATTGTAAAGTTTACCACAACTCCTCATAACATATAGTCAATTGTGACCCAGAAATAGTCCTGAAATGTCGAAGTCGAATTAGTTACATAGGCTATCAGTCAATAAACATGTTTAGAGTTATCTCGCTCTGTACAAACATTTTCCCTTGTTGAATATCTCGGATGATTAAATCATAATCATATCAACATGAAAAATAATAAATCAATTCAAATTACTTTATGAATTTTTAGAACCGGCAATAACACATGCCAATATTTATACCTTTTTTTCCCTCTACTTTATCGGCGAGCTCCATTTTTCTGTAGCGAGTCAACGAGATTGACTCAATCGTAAATACTCGGCCATTCTCGCTACCCTGCAAATAACCTCGTACGTACATAGTAGAAATTCTTCTTAAATTGTTTGCCGGAAGTTAAGTTAAGTTAAGCCGCACAAAAATATAGCCCACGAAAATCCAATATGAAAGACATACTAAGTAAAATCTAATCATGCAAAACTAATTAAAACTTTAATTGAAATATAGAAAATTGTTTAAAATATAACTTTATCAAACTTTCATGTAACTGACATGTGAAAAGTAGTGCGATTCATACGACTAATGCATACGAGGTTATTTGCAGGGTAGCGAGAATGGCCGAGTAGTTACGATTGGAGATTGACTAAGTGTATTTTGTAATAAATAAACGCCCCCCCCCCCCCCCCCCCCCCCCCTAGAATCCGCAAAGCATATATGTTATACAACGTTATTTAAGCAGTTCAACAAACAACTTTTTCATGAATGGTTAACTCGTGACCTGTGGTAAAATATTCCTACAAATTGTAAATACACGTTGGGTATGTTCGCTGATTATATATGGATTCGCCGTCAGTTGTTCAAAGATTATTCCATTCTGATTGGTTGCGAGGTACCAGACATCAACTATTTTCTCATGCTAATTAAACATTATTTCTTCAGTCAATTTTACAACTATAAGAAAAACAAATCTTTACAGATCAAAGCATTTATAGTAAACTTAAATCCTGATACTGATGTTGAAAGGATACTGATGTTCTTTCAACATCAGTATCATTCATAACCAGAGGCGGATTTAGAGGGGGCGTGCGGGGCGTGCGCCCCCCCTAAAATTCGCAAAGCATATGTTATACAACGTTAATTAAGCAGTTCAACAAACAACTTTTTCATGAATGGTTAACTCGTGACCTGTAAGTCAAAATGAATAGTAATGATATTAGGAGTAAATTTGGGATATCATTCTAAAAAGCTCCACCCATTGATATATAATCAGTATACTGTCCGTCCGGATGAAGCTTTTCGTTTCACCGTTGGTTCATTCATTGAAAACGTATGATTCGTTCTTGTTTATAGACAGACAAAGGCGAATATGTTAACATTAATGCTGCATGAAACGATTCTGATCATCTAATTTAGTTACGTTAGCTTATCAGAAATCAACAACAAGTTCATGTGTTGACAATTTCCGCTTTATAATAAGAACGGTCGAATCATACGTTTTCAATGAATGAATCAAACGACGAAAAGAAAAGCCTGCCCCATCCGGACGGGCAGTAATAACTAGAACCACCCGAAAGGACAAGCACCGAAAGTACAGACCAATTAGTGAAATGAGGAATGCGTTAAGACTAAACCAATAGTTCTTTGAAGGGTTAAAATATCGTGATCGATCAGTCATGAGTTGAACAATTCGCATCACGGTTGTTCAAAAAAAGTTTTACTTTAGGTTCTTATAATCTGACAAAAACATACACGTAGCTGTTAACAATTATCCGACAAAATTAAGACTCAAAGTCAATTTTTTTTTTGTCTGATAAAAATGGTGTGGTTGCTTCCGAATTGTCGTTCAAATAAATGTCTGTAATTCCTCAAACCCCCAGAGCTTCCGTTCCCTATAAAGGTTCTGTCCGGGACCCGCTCAAGTCCCCAGACCCCTCGCATACTCACGCCCCCCTTAACCACAAATCCTGGATGCGCCCCTGTTAATGGTATCTCATTGAACTCTAGGTAGTTGATTAGATAAGGTAAAGTCTTGTCATTTCCTTGCAAAGTTTTTAATTTTTCTGGGCTAAAATCAAAATGTTCAAATAAATCTATGCTCACTTCTTTGATTTGTGATTCATCTGACGAGACAGGACAATACAACTCTTTTATTTCACGCTGTGTTTTTAGTTTTTTGCTTAATCACGTTGTGTTTCCTTGACATATGAGGTGTTACTGTATCACCTTCATAATCTGATTCCTGGTGTGTTACTGTATCATTGTTATGTGATACATGCTTAAAAACAGATACAGTCACTAGACTTATTAATTAATTCTTGTAAAGAGAACCCGTTGTGTGATGTTATTTCACCTGTATGTCCTGAGACATATGGAAAACAAGGGTGTTTCATTTCGACTTTAAACTGCAGGATCACTTCTAGTATTAGGTTGACATCTTGACAATTGGGGGGGAGGGGGGCAGTGTCGAGGTCGTGATCTTATGGTAGTTGGATTTACAACTACCTATGCAATCAGTGCCTATCACCACTAACGTTGAGTTCGAAGCCCTTTCTTGGCGAGATGTATTCGATACAACATTATGTGATAAAGTTCGTCATTTACTTGCGACAGGTAGGTGGTTTTCTACGGTACTCCGGTTTCCTCCACCAATAAAACTGACCGTCACGATATAGCTGAAATATTGTTGAAAGTGGCGTTAAACACCATAAACCAAAACCCTCTTGACAATGAATCAGGTACTATCAGTTGTTCAGCAGGTTTATATTGAATCTCAAAATTAAATTCCATCTTTCATAAATTGCTCTGATTAAACCAATACCTTTACTTGACGTTTCCCAACAGCATATTTCAATTCGTCAAAATTACGTGATGTTTCTTTTTCTATATAAATTTCACACCTTTACGTAGAAGTTTGTATCAAAAATTTGCTTTAACGCTCTAATCACGAATATTTCTCTGGAACCAGTTCATTAATCTAAAATATCGCTCTTAATCTGGTGGTCTTATCCATTCTTTTGATATTTCGTGTCCTAAAAAATGCAATTCCTTTGTGCAAACATACATTTCTAAGGTGATAGCTTCAATCCAGCTGAATAAAATCGTCAATAAAAACTCGTGTAAATCTTTCAGAACCCCCCCCCCCCCCCCCCCCCCAGACATCATCCAAGTAACATAATGTGTTTCGAAAAGATAAACCATTCAATACTTTATTCTTGAGCAGCTGAAAACTGTTTGATGATGTTTTCAAACCCATAGGTAACCCATTAAACTTAAATGTACTAAAACCTAAAACAGTATTGAAGGCAGTATACTTGGTAGACTCTGGCGAAATGCTCATTTGAAAAAAACCTGATTTGAAGTCAATGGAAGATATGAAATTTGGAATATGCCGTGTAAATGATCCCGTTAATTCATCCACATTCGGAATTGTATATAGAAAAGCTTGTGTATTGGAATTCAGATATCGAAAATCTACACAAAACCTAGACATTAATAGGCTCCCCTCATTTGAACCTGTTTCTAACCCTGAGTTTGGTCGATTTCTCCTTGAAACTAAAACAATGGGACTTGAAATGGGTATATGTTCTTTTTCATTTACCGGTGCAATTCTTCCTTGACTTAACAGTTCATCAAGTTGATGACGCAATACGTCCCTCTTGTGAGGTGGCAGTTTATATGGTCTTTGGTGTTTAGAAACTGCATCAGGCTTCAGATGTATCTGGTGTTCTACCAGATTAGTCAAGCCTAACTTTGGGTTTTCTTTAGTGACAAATAATTCTTTGTTTTTAATCAGAAGCTCATTTAATTGTGACTGTTGGGACGATAGCAAATCATTGGCTTCCATATCGAAATAAGACAAACATATTTTTGAAAGCTAACATCAATTTTATATTATACAACACAAACATTAAGTACATTAGGTGACATATGAAGCAAGTTAGCTTTACAATCAAATATTAATCAAATGTACATGGATATATTTTTTAATAAAAACTGAGGAAATTCTGCCTTAAAAACTAGAGAAAAACCTTATTATGGGAAAAACTCTAGAAAAGCATTAGTTTCCTCAATTCCATTAAACATTATGGAGCATGTAATCGCTGACCTGGTTTTCATTTTCAGACTTCAAACTTTTACACAAGAAGTCGAAATATATTATATAGGCAGTGTATTGGTTGTCCCTTCCCTATTTGAAATTGAATAATGATGTGAAACAATTTTGTACTTGTGTGAATAAAATAAAACAAATTATCATAAATTTATTTTTAATAGTGGCAGTGATTTTGGATGGAAGGGTTGGGCTTTCACACATATCTTGATAGTGAACCAATGAAAGTTCATTTCAGGAACATTTGAATCAATGGTTTCTGGGGAGATTTTAATGTGATTTTGCATAATCAGTATAAATCGAGAGAAAGAAAATTTAAATAGAATAACCAAGAAGATATGTTGAAGTTGAACTACTCATTATCATGAACGAAATATCTCACAGTAAACCCGGAATATATGTGTCATAGAACTGATGTTCAAATTTGAGCTCATTATAACTTAAAATAAGGTAGTAATGGAAAATTGAAAAAATTTAAGATTTTTACAAATGGTGGTCATGGAAAGTGGTGTATGTCTTGTAAGTACCATATCAACCAAGTTTAATTTAATTTGGTTCAGTGGCATTGATAGAAAAAATTTAATTATTATAAAACATTATACAAAGCATATGTTGAACACTGTGGGAAGATTTATTCACACAAAATACTAGGGAATATTTATGTTGAACACAGTGGGAAGATTTATTTACATACAATACTTGGGAATATGTTATGTTGAACATTGTGGGAAGATTTATTTACACAAAATACTAGGGGAATACTTCATGTTGAACATTGTGGGAAGATTTCTTTCCACAAATTACTGGGGAATACTGTAGGTTGAGCAGTGGGAAGATTTATTTACACAGATCACTGGGGAATACTTTATGCTGAGCACTGTGTGAAGATTTATTTACACAAAATATTGGGAAATATTTTATGTTGAACACTGTCGGAATATTTATTTACACACAATACTGGGATATACGTTATGTTGAGTACTGTGGGAAGATTTATTTACAAAAAATACCGAGGAATATTGTATGTTGAGCATTGTGGGAAAATTTACTTACACAAAATACTGAGGAATATTGTATGTTGAGCACTGTGGGAAGATTATTTACACAAAATACTTAGGAATACTTTACGTTGAACAGTGGGAAGATTTATTTACACAAAATACCGAGGAATACTTCTTGTTGAACACTATGGGAATATTTATTTACATATAATTCTTGGAAATACGTTGTGTTGAACACTGAGATTTATTTATACAAAATACTGGGCAATACTTTATGTTGAGCACTGTAGGAATATTTATTTACACAAAATACTGGGAATTACTTTATGTTGAACACTGTGGGAAGATGTATTTACACAAAATACCGAGGAATACTGTATGTTGAGCACTATGGGAAGATTTATTAAAAAAAAAACCTGGGGATTACTTTATGTTGAACACTATGGGAAGATTTATTTACACAAAATACTGGAGATTACTTTATGTTGAACACTGTGGGAAGATTTATTTACACAAAATACTGTATGTTGAACACTGTGGGAAGATTTATTTACACAAAATACTGAGGAAAAATGTATGTTTGAGCACTGTGGGAAGATTTATTTAAACAAAATACTGAGGAATACTGTATGTTGAGCACTGTGGGAAGATTTATTTACTCAAAATACTAAGGAATACTGTATGCTGAGCACTGTGGGAAGATTTATTTACACCAAATACTGAGGAATACTGTATGTTGAATACTGTGAGAAGATTTAGTTACTCAAAATACTGAGGAATACTGTATGTTGAGCACTGTGGGAAGATTTATTTACACAAAATACTGAGGAATATACTGTATGTTGAACACTGGGAAGATTTATTTACACAAAATACTGAGGAATACTGTACGTTGAACACTGAGAAGATTTATTTACACAAAATACCGAGGAATACTGTATGGTGAGCACTGTGGGAAGATTTATTTACACAAAATACTGAGGAATATACTGTATGTTGAACACTGGGAAGATTTATTTACACAAAATACTGAGGGATACTGTACGTTGAACACTGAGAAGATTTATTTACACAAAATACTGAGGAATACTGTATGGTGAGCACTGTGGGAAGATTTATTTACACAAAATACTGAGGAATACTTTATGTTGAAAACTGGGAGAAGATTTATTTACACAAAATACTGAGGAATAGTGAATGCTGATCACAGTGGGAAGATATATTGACACAAAACACGGAGGAATACTTTATGTTCAGCACTGTGGGAAGATTTATTTACACACAATACTGAGGAATACTGTATGTTCAACACTGGGAAGATTTATTTACACAAAATACTGAGGAATACTGTACGTTGAACACTGTGGGAAGATTTATTTACACAAAATACTGAACGTTGAACACTGTGGGAAGATTTATTTAAACAAAATACTGAGGAATACTGTATGTTGAACACTGTGAGAAGATTTAGTTACTCAAAATACTGAGGAATACTGTATGCTGAGCACTGTGGGAAGATTTATTTACACAAAATACTGAGGAATATACTGTATGTTGAACACTGTGGGAAGATTTATTTACACAAAATACTGAGGAATACTGTACGTTGAAAACTGTGAGAAGATTTATTTACACAAAATACTGAGGAATAGTGAATGCTGATCACTGTGGGAAGATATATTGACACAAAACACTGAGGAATACTTTAAGTTCAGCCCTGTGAGAAGATTTATTTACACACAATACTGAGGAATACTGTATGTTCAACACTGGGAAGATTTATTTACACAAAATACTGAGGAATACTGTACGTTGAACACTGTGGGAAGATTTATTTACACAAAATAGTGAGGAATACTGTATGTTGAAAACTGTGAGAAGATTTATTTACACAAAATACTGAGGAATACTGTATGTTGAACACTGTGGGAAGATGTATTTACACAAAATACTGAGGAATACTGTATGTTGAACACTGTGAGAAGATTTATTTACACAAAATACTGAGGAATAGTGAAAGCTGATCACTGTGGGAAGATATATTGACACAAAACACTGAGGAATACTTTATGTTGAACACTGTGGGAAGATTTATTTACACAAAATATTGAGGAATACTGTATGGTGAGCACTGTGGGAAGATTTATTTACACAAAATACTGAGGAATACTTTATGTTGAAAACTGTGAGAAGATTTATTTACACAAAATACTGAGGAATAGTGAATGCTGATCACTGTGGGAAGATATATTGACACAAAACACTGAGGAATACTTTATGTTCAGCACTGTGGGAAGATTTATTTAGACACAATACTGAGGAATACTGTATGTTCAACACTGGGAAGATTTATTTACACAAAATACTGAGGAATACTGTACGTTGAACACTGTGGGAAGATTTATTTACACAAAATACTGAGAAGTACTGTACGTTGAACACTGTGGGAAGATTTATTTACACAAAATAGTGAGGAATACTGTATGTTGAAAACTGTGAGAAGATTTATTTACACAAAATACTGAGGAATACTGTATGTTGAACCCTGTGAGAAGATTTATTTACAGAAAATACTGAGGAATACTTTATGTTGAACACTGTGGGAAGATTTATTTACACAAAATACTGAGGAATACTGTATGGTGAGCATTGTGGGAAGATTTATTTACACAAAATACTGAGGAATACTTTATGTTAAAAACTGTGGGAAGATTTATTTACACAAAATACTGAGGAATAGTGAATGCTGATCACTGTGGGAAGATATATTGACACAAAACACTGAGGAAAACTTTATGTTCAGCACTGTGGGAAGATTTATTTAGACACAATACTGAGGAATACTGTATGTTCAACACTGGGAGGATTTATTTACAAAAATACTGTACGTTGAACACTGTGGGAAGATTTATTTACACAAAATACTGAGGAATACTGTACGTTGAACACTTTGGGAAGATTTATTTACACAAAATAGTGAGGAATACACTATGTTGAAAACTGTGAGAAGATTTATTTACACAAAATACTGAGGAATACTGTATGTTGAACACTATGAGAAGATTTATTTACAGAAAATACTGAGGAATACTTTATGTTGAACACTGTGGGAATATTTATTTACACAAAATACTGAGGAATACTGTACGTTGAACACTGTGGGAAGATTTATTTACACAAAATACTGAGGAATACTGTACGTTGAACACTGTGGGAAGATTTATTTACACAAAATAGTGAGGAATACTGTATGTTGAAAACTGTGAGAAGATTTATTTACACAAAATACTGAGGAATACTGTATGTTGAACACTATGAGAAAATTTATTTACACAAAATACTAGGGACTACGTTATGTTGAGCACTGTTGGGAGATTTATTTACACAAAATACTGGCGATTACCTTAAGTTGAACACTGGGAATATTAACATAAACTACGGATTGACACCTTGTGCTTAAAACTGTGAGAGGTGCTGTTACCATAACCTACTGGTGTCATCTTATGTCTAAAACCGTGTGAAGTCCTGCTAACATAAACTACTGATGGACACCTTATGTTTAAAATTGTAAGAGGGGATGCTAACATAAACTACTACATGATACATTATGCTTAAAACTGTGAGAGGGGCTGTTAACATGAATTACTGATGGCACCTTGTGTTTAATACTGTGAGAGGGGCTGACAGCATAAACTACCGATGGATACCTTATGTTTAAAACTGTGAGAGGGACTGCTAACATAAACTACTAATGGATATATTATTTTTAAAACTGTGAGATGGGCTGTTAACATAAACTACTGGTGGATACATTATGTTTAAAACTGTGAGGTGAGCTGTTAACATAAACTACAAGTGGATACCTTATGTTTAAAACTTTGAGTAGAGCTGTTAACATAAAGTACTGGTGAATACCTTATTCATAATACAGTGCAGGGAACTGTTAACATAAAATGCTAATGCATACCTTATGCTTAAAACTGTGTGAGAGGGGCTGCTAACATAAACTACTAACGGTTACCTTATGCTTAAAACTGTGAGAGGGGCTGTTAATATAAACTACTGGTGGATACCTTATGTTTAAAACGTTGAGGGGAGCTGTTAACATATAAACTACTGGTGGATACCTTATGCTTAAAACTGTGCGGGGAGCTGTTAACATAAAATACTAATGCATACCTTATGCTTAAAACTGTGAGAGGGGCTGCTAACATAAACTACTAACGATACCTTATGCTTAAAACTGTGAGAGGGGCTGTTAATATAATCTACTAGTGGATACCTTATGCTTAAAACTGTGTGGGGAGCTGTTAACATAAACTACTGGTGGATACCTTATGTTTAAAACTGAAACTGTGAGAGGGGCTGTTAACATAAAATACTGGTGGATATCTAATGTTTAAAACTGTGAGGGGAGCTATTTAAAAACCAGTGATTCACAGAATCCAATAATCATGTAATTGCTCATTTTCAGACCTTAAAAGTTGTGACTTGAAATGAGGCAGTGATGAACATTTGAAAAAAGTAGATAGACAACGGAAGACAAGTGATTGCAAAATTGAAATTGTTACTAGATTTGACACAGATTATTTCTTCTTAGAATCTTTTAAGAAACAATAAACAGTTTAATTACAATACAAATTTTCACAATACAAACAAAAACTTGTTCTTAAAATATCTAGCAACAAAAACAATTGAGAGCAAATAAATTACCCTTTTATTGTATTACATGAAATACTGGTGGATACCATATAATGTAGTAAACTGTGAATATAGAAAACATATTGTGTTAAAAATTAGCATCTGTTTTATATATGACAATGTTGTGTGCAAACATTGAGAACATTAGTTGACATGTGTAGCAAGTTAATCTTTATAATCAACATTAATCAAATATACAAGACTATGTCTTTTATTAAAAACCGTGGAAACTCTGCGTTAAAAGCTAGAGATAAAAAACCAGCATTGGAAAAAAAACCTCTAGAAAACCATTAGTTTCCATAATTTCATTATACATATACCATTACATTTGTAATAACTATTTAAGATACAATTAAGTAACCATAGATACTTAAAACCAGAGTCTCACAGCATCCAATAAGCATGTAATCACCTCACCTGCATTTCATTTTCAGACTTCAAAATTTTACACAAAAGATCGAAATATGTAAATTAAAACAGGTGAAAATTCAAACTGCATCTGAATTCCTAGTTTGGTTTCATTTGAATCAATTGTGTGCTTTTATATATATAAATCAAAATTAGCATAATTTGCTCAATCTGTACTTTAGTTAAATGGGCATTCCTCCGACGGAAAACCTAGAATATATGTATCACAGAGCTGATATTCAATTTTGAGTCCATTGTGACTTGAAATGAAGTAGTGATGGACTTTTGAAAAAAAGTAAAGCTCATTGTGACTTGAAATGAGGCAGTGATGGATATTTGAAAAAAGTAAAGACAGACAACGGACGACAAGTGATTGCAAAATTGAAATTGTTGCTAGATTTGACACAGATTATTTCTTCCTAGAATCTTTTAGGAAACAATAAAAAGTTTAATTGTAATACAAATAACAACTTGTTCTTAAAATATCTAGCAACAAAAACAATTGAGAGCAAATAAATTACCCTTTAAGTGTATTACACAAAATACTGGTGAATACCTCATTTTACAACTGTGGGAGAGTTGATTTTAAAATATACTGGAGAATACAATGCATATTTTGCATCTGTGGTAAACTGTATGAGTAGTTATAAATTATACAGAAATCTAGAAACATCTTGAGCACTACTAGTATATGAGATACCTAGCTCCAATGTAATAATTCTGTGAAAGCCTAAGATTTTGTATTTAAAATAATAAGATTTACAGAAAATATGTATCTTCTAATGAAAATGTGACTAAAATGAAAATTTCAACCAAAAAAAAAAAATAAATAAAAAATAGTCTTGAATGTCTCTGTGAATTGAGGTGCACAACATTATTATGTATAAATATGGTCTTTAAAGTTTCAGGGAAATATAACACAAAATAAGCACACTCTGCTGAAGATGACAAAGATTCAAAAGATGGAAAAATTAGAGAAAAATTCTGTAATATACCATGAATAACTTCAATATGTATGTAATTATTTTGTAGCTTCATGGAATTTGGACCAGTGCCATAGGAACAATAGTTGATTACACAGAATAAGTACATCTTTTCCCTACTCACATTTTACCATACAATAGTATGCATCCTGGCAAAAATGTAACATTCACAACTGTACATTTATCTTTAGATTATTAGTTTGTTTTAATCAACCATTCTATTTCTGTATAATTTATAATGAACAGTTTAAACATATTTCATTGTCCAAAAACATGACAATAGGATCAGATACAAGTTTTACAACTTAGAACATCTTCTCCTTTATATAAACAATATATATATATATATATATATATATATATATATACGTCTGAAAATTAAACCAAACAGTGTTAGAATTAGATTTTAGAGCTGTCAAATTTTTGTTCTTCCCTCGACGGGATTTGAACCCACACCATTGTTACACTGCAGCACCATTCGCTTAGCGTCTGTAATCCGATTTGAAAAATTGTCACGTGAGCATCGGTTATCGTGACGTAAATTACTAAAAATCATAATCTTGAACTTTATACTTTATATTATTCAAGTATATTGCACACTAATTTATAAATATGAACAGAATGAGAAAATGTAATGAAGTTTACCAACTAGCTAAGGTCCAGGCGGATTACAGACGCTGATGAAGCTTGTCGGTCAAGCGAAATATCAGTCGATTTCATTATAATTATAGTCTTTTTGTAGACTTATAGTTATTTTTGTTACATTTTAACATATTTTTTTGATATCGTTGTGCTAACATTTTAGACGTCTATTTATCATTTTTGTTTGTTTGCACAGTATCGTTAACACTTGTTTCCGATCCGACATCTCGTAGATTTATACGTTGGCTACTTTTTCAGATGTTTATTTATATATATATATATATATAGTTGAACATATATACAAAAAAGCTACAATTACAAAGACATGAAATGTACCAGTGAAACAATATTTACTATTTGCCCAATGACAAATCAAACCCATCTTAACTATAATTGGACCTTATACAACACTGAAGAATAAAGAAAAAGCAATAACTTTGAACCAGATAAATAGTGCTGTAAAGTTAGGGTCTCTTAGAATTCAGTTACAAAACATACAAGCCTGAAGTTATATATTAAATAAAATGTTGGTACTTCTAATCCTACATTACAGATAAATATTGCATTTCATATAAATATTCTGAATAGCACATCATGGAGATGAATGTCATTATCTATTCTTATGCTAAAATGATGTTATTGAAATGGAGAGAAAGAGGTATATTCCACAGTATTGTGTTCAAAATTCATCATTAATAAAACTGAAAGGAATGATGTCATTTTGAAACAAATAAATATTAAATAGCTATCCATTTTTCAGACAAATATTGTGAAACTATTATAATATCATTAATATTTTCTTCATTATATTTCCATATGATATATAATATTATATATTGTACATGTATATTCACAACTGCTGCATTTAATTATATGTCTTGCACATTTTGAAAGTCATTATCTAATTGTATTCTCATGTGACAGTTTATTATATCTTGAGTAAAATAAAGTCTTGAAATCTTGTTCATAATTTAAACAAATTACTTCTGAATAGAGAACTAATCAATTAGACATACTAAGGAATAATGAAAAAGTTGTATATCTAATATGCAAACTTGTACAATTATTATAATGATCCAACATTATGCTAATTAAAAACAACCAATCAAATGTCAACTGACATTCAAGCATGTCAAATTTTAATATATCATGTTATTAGTCATCATAAGTTCAAACCAGATATAGAAAATACATACATAACCACAATCTTAGAACACAAAGTCATACAACAAGGAGTTTGGCAATCAGATTCCATATCAATGAACAAATCTTGTGGTAAGAACAATCTCAACCAAAGTACACTATGAACCATACATGTATTATTTGTGGTTTTCTGAACAGTTAGCTGTTAACTGGTAACAGGTATATTGTGAAAAGGGATATGTACAGCTCAGTGACATTAGCTGAAGTGTTGAGCCATAGTGTTAGTAACCATACATGTTTAGTGTTTTAATAAGTGAAATGGGGAATGTAAAGCTGTGAGTTATATAGTGTTGAGCAATACATTTTTAGTATAGGAGGTTTTTAATCAGTGAAATTTGGAAAGTACAGCTCAGTGACATTAGCTGAAGTGTTGAGCCATAGTGTTAGTAACCATACATGTTTAGTTTTTTAATAAGTGAAATGGGGAATGTAAAGCTGTGAGTTATATAGTGTTGAGCAATACATTTTTAGTATAGGAGGTTTTTAATCAGTGAAATTTGGAATGTACAGCTCAGTGACATTAGCTGAAGTGTTGAGCCATAGTGTTAGTAACCATACATGTTTAGTTTTTTAATAAGTGAAATGGGGAATGTAAAGCTGTGAGTTATATAGTGTTGAGCAATACATTTTTAGTATAGGAGGTTTTTAATCAGTGAAATTTGGAAAGTACAGCTCAGTGACATTAGCTGAAGTGTTGAGCCATAGTGTTAGTAACCATACATGTTTAGTTTTTTAATAAGTGAAATGGGGAATGTAAAGCTGTGAGTTATATAGTGTTGAGCAATACATTTTTAGTATAGGAGGTTTTTAATCAGTGCAATTTGGAAAGTACAGCTCAGTGATATTAACTGAAGTGTTGAGCCATAGTGTTAGTGCGGGGGTAGTGTGTGTAATTAAGTGAAGCATGTGTTAGTATGGGGGGGGGTGTAATTAAGTGAAGTATGTGTTAGTACGGAGGTGGTGTGTGTAATTAAGTGAAGCATGTGTTAGTACAGGGGTGGTGTGTGTAATTAAGTGAAGCATGTGTTAGTACGGGGGTGGTGTGTGTAATTAAGTGAAGCATGTGTTAGTACGGAGGTGGTGTGTGTAATTAAGTGAAGCATGTGTTAGCACGGAGGTGGTGTGTGTAATTAAGTGAAGCATGTGTTAGTACGGGGGTGGTGTGTGTAATTAAGTGAAGCATGTGTTAGTACAGGGGTTGTGTGTGTAATTAAGTGAAGCATGTGTTAGTACAGGGGTGGTGTGTAATTAAGTGAAGCATGTGTTAGTACGGGGGTGGTGTGTATAACTAAGTGAAGCATAGTATATAGAAAACCATAACAAAGCATGTCTGATACATTTTTTTCAAAGTAGACTTTCTGACCACATTTATCTGTTCATTATATGGCCATCTGATAATAGTGCACAAACTCGCTATGAAAAGAACTTTGTGCCCTAATACCGTAGCCAGTATATATTTTTACCATAATTAGTAGTCAAACCTGCCTTAAAGGGCACCTCTATATAACAAATCAATGTATATAAAGGACAATCTCATTCTCTCCCATTAATGAATAGTGCATATAATTTTAACCTCTATATAAAGGGCAACTGCTCATATAGACCATATTATCAGGTTCCCTTAAGTGGCCTTATATACAGGTTTGACTGTACATATAAAAAATGTCACTATTTTTCATATCAACTCCATCAATTAAAAAAAATCAATTAATTCAACCCAAATGAGACAAACATTTTATAGATTTAAAAAGTTGAAATGTTATCTTCATAATTAAAAAGAAGATCCATTATTAATTTTGTTATTTTGTACTCCTAGTAAAAAGTCAGAATTTGTTGCAGAAATTTTGCTTGCCTTAACCTGTATTTAAAAATTTGATGTGTGCCAAGTTTCTCATTCAAATATTGAACTTCATTTTTTACTATAATAATTCTCAAAGGTTTGAACATATTTACAAAACATACATCAGAGTAATAATATATCACAAATAACTGATACATTCACAAAATAGTTCTTTATCATGTGATCTTTTATCATTACATCTTATGTTTTACCATAACATCTATCCATGTATAGCTAACTGTTAATCATGTAAATGTACACCATATCCTCTGTCTATGTATAACTAACTGTTGATCCAGTACATGTATACCATTACATCTGTCTATGTATAACTAACTGTTGATCCAGTACATGTATACCATTACATCTGTCTATGTATAACTAACTGTTGATCCAATACATGTATACCACAACATCTGTCTATGTATAACTAACTGTTGATCCAGTACATGTATACCATTACATCTGTCTATGTATAACTAACTGTTGATCCAGTACATATATACCATTACATCTGTATGTATAACTAACTGTTGATCCAGTACATGTGTACCATAACATCTGTCTATGTATAACTAACTGTTGATCCAGTACATGTATACCATTACATCTGTCTATGTATAACTAACTGTGGATCCAGTACATGTATAACATTACATCTGTCTGTATAACTAACTGTTGATCCAGTACATGTATACCATTACATCGGTCTATGTATAACTAACTGTTGATCCAGTACATGTATACCACAACATCTGTCTATGTATAACTAACTGTTGATCTAGTACATGTATACCATAACATCTGTCTATGTATAACTAACTGTTGATCCAGTACATGTATACCATAACATCTGTCTATTTATAACTAACTGTTGATCCAGTACATGTATACCATTACATCTGTCTATGTATAACTAACTGTTGATCCAGTACATGTATACCATTACATCTGTCTATGTATAACTAACTGTTGATCCAGTACATGTATACCATTACATCTGTCTATGTATAACTAACTGTTGATCCAATACATGTATACCATTACATCTGTCTATGTATAACTAACTGTTGATCCAGTACATGTATACCATTACATCTGTCTATGTATAACTAACTGTTGATCCAGTACATATATACCATTATATCTGTATGTATAACTAACTGTTGATCCAGTACATGTGTACCATAACATCTGTCTATGTATAACTAACTGTTGATCCAGTACATGTATACCATTCCATCTGTCTATGTATAACTAACTGTGGATCCAGTACATGTATA
This sequence comes from Bathymodiolus brooksi, assembly GCA_963680875.1. Lineage (NCBI taxonomy): Eukaryota > Metazoa > Mollusca > Bivalvia > Mytilida > Modiolidae > Bathymodiolus > Bathymodiolus brooksi. The sequence goes on along the minus strand of OY804581.1, from coordinate 101,362,587 downwards.
ACATTACATCTGTCTGTATAACTAACTGTTGATCCAGTACATGTATACCATTACATCTGTCTATGTATAACTAACTGTTGATCCAGTACATATATACCATTACATCTGTATGTATAACTAACTGTTGATCCAGTACATGTGTACCATAACATCTGTCTATGTATAACTAACTGTTGATTACATCTTATGTTTTACCATAACATCTATCCATGTATAGCTAACTGTTAATCATGTAAATGTATACCATATCCTCTGTCTATGTATAACTAACTGTTGATCCAGTACATGTATACCATTACATCTGTCTATGTATAACTAACTGTTGATCCAGTACATGTATACCATTACATCTGTCTATGTATAACTAACTGTTGATCCAATACATGTATACCATTACATCTGTCTATGTATAACTAACTGTTGATCCAGTACATGTATACCACAACATCTGTCTATGTATAACTAACTGTTGATCTAGTACATGTATACCATAACATCTGTCTATGTATAACTAACTGTTGATCCAGTACATGTATACCATAACATCTGTCTATTTATAACTAACTGTTGATCCAGTACATGTATACCACAACATCTGTCTATGTATAACTAACTGTTGATCCAGTACATGTATACCATTACATCTGTCTATGTATAACTAACTGTTGATCCAGTACATGTATGCCATTACATCTGTCTATGTATAACTAACTGTTGATCCAGTACATGTATACCATTACATCTGTCTATGTATAACTAACTGTTGATCCAGTACATGTATGCCATTACATCTGTCTATGTATAACTAACTGTTGATCCAGTACATGTATACCACAACATCTGTCTATGTATAACTAACTGTTGATCCAGTACATGAATACCATTACATCTGTCTATGTATAACTAACTGTTGATCCAGTACATGTATACCATAACATCTGTCTATGTATAACTAACTGTTGATCCAGTACATGTATACCATTACATCGGTCTATGCATAACTAACTGTTGATCCAGTACATGTATACCATTGCATCGGTCTCTGTATAACTAACTGTTGATCCAGTACATGTATACCATTACATCTGTCTATGTATAACTAACTGTTGATCCAGTACATGAATACCATTACATCTGTCTATGTATAACTAACTGTTGATCCAGTACATGTATACCATTACATCTGTCTAGGTATAACTAACTGTTGATCCAGTACATGTATACCATTACATCTGTATGTATGTTTTCTGTCTGTTGACTGTTCGTATGTCTGGGTCAACTTATGTAGGCCTATAACATTTCATATTATCCATGTTGAAAGAGGGCTGGTCTCTCTTAGCTGTTGGTCCTGAAAAATAATGAAGAATGTTAAAAATAATATCTTGAAGACATTTTCAGAGCAATTCTACAATGATGTAATGTAACATACTGATACGGATACGGATTTATATAAGTTTAATAACTTGTTTTCGGATCCTCTTAATTAATTCATAGTCATTACTATTGTTGTATTTAAATTGTTGTACTATATTCATATGTATTGATTAATAAAATATGTTTACACTAACATACTGTATGATTTCACTTTTCTTGTATTTTACCTCTTTTCACATATGATCGTTCCTACACAAATTATGTCATGCAGTGGCAGCCATCTTGACATTCTGAAGCATAGGAAAAATTATAATGACACTGTAAGGGGCCATCCAATGCTTATTCATGTACAGTTTTGGGTCAATCAAGAGTTTTGTTTTTGAAATTTATTCATTTTTAAGTAGGGCTCTATGCTGAGCAAAGTCCTGTGATGTTGGCCATCTTTGATTTCCGATCAACACAAACATATCTGTTGAGAACCATCCAAGGGATGTTTCGTCCAAGTATTATTTCAAATGGTTAAGTGGTTTCTCAGAATAATTAAATTATTTCTCCTCGCATTATTCCCCTTTGATTATCTAATTAAATAGGTTGTATATTCAATGGTTATAGTCCGTTTGACTTCTATAAATCTCCAGAAATAAAATCTTAAAAATTCATTTTTTAAATCAACAATTTTTTTGCAGTTGTATGTACATATATGATATCTATAAAGTATGATAATTAATTTCAAAATGTTTGGCCAATTAATAAAAAGTTTGTCCATTAAGTCTCCATAGAAAAAAAACCAGCAGCAGACAATCTAAGGAACATTCCAAACCAACCAAGTTTTATTTCAATGGTAGAGTGGTTTTGGACATGGACAATTTTTTTTAAATATTTTTCTCATTGACATGCAGAACAGACATTTTCTGTTCCAACTTGCTCTATTTTTTTCTTTATATCTGGGCTAGGATCCTATGAATTGGTATAAATTCCTGACTGAAACAAATAAAATACATAATGATGAGAGACCACCTGATAGATTACCAATGTTTCAATTGGTATTGAGAGAGCAGGGTCCGTTGTTCAAAACAGTGGATAAAGTTATCTGCTGGATAAATCATCTATCCAGTGGACAACTTCTGTTGCTCAAAAGTTGTCCACTGGACAAATGTGCTTTATCCTGGACAACTTTTGTCAAGTTTAATTGGGTACGGATAAAGTTTTATCCAGTGGATAAAATAAATACATTTTTTGTATGATCGCCAATTGAAATTACATTCGATTTTATTTTTTTATTTAATTTCAAAAATAGCATTTCCCTTTATTTTGGAAATAGACTACACTACACATAACAGGAACTAAGATAAATAGATAGATTTTAAATACAAATGTAAATAAATAAATGTTATACAATATAAATAATAAATTGAGGAGAAAAAAAACCACACACACCATCAGAACTGATTTCGGATTTAATTTGTTGTCAGTGCGAGTAAATTAAAGAGAGGTGTAATTGATGGGACTGGTTTTCTTCCAAAATATTTTCTGTTGGGTTTTTTGTGCCGTGAATCGTTATGAGAACATTTTCCGTGAATCGTTTTCAGTCAAATTTATTTTACATTCTTCATGATATACGCCTCTCGTCTACGTTTTTTGTGAACCTTTTTTCAATGTGGTCTTCTGTGTTTGTTCTTTGTTGGTTTTTTCCTCTCAAAGATGTTGTCAATATTACATGAATTACTGGACACATCCACAGTTCAATTGCCGACAAAATAAACCGACTAGCGAGGATGTATAAATGGTAAAAAAATACCTTTTCAATTACATTGGGTTACATTTTTTTTAATATGAACAGAAGAATTTATTTACCGTGCCTTCAATTGACCAGTAAAAAATAATTTTGATGAATAGTGACGAGGACCCCCCTTTTCTTTAGTTCAAAAGTGGAAGAATGGCTTATGATGATATTAGTGATGGGCAATTGTTTACTAGATCTGTTTGCTGTTTTTGATTTAGATTTGGAACCGATTTGAGTTGATAATTCTTGTTGTTTTTGTTTGTTTTGTTTTTTTGTCTCTCAACAGTTGGAGTTAAATATGTTTTTCATTTTTGGTCTGGATTGCTTTAAGAGAGGAAGTGCAAAAAGAGCATGGGAGTTGTCCACAGGACAAAATTTTATCCAGTGAATAGCTATCCAATCATTGTCTTTGCTTTTGATCAACCAATTTTAACCACTGGCTAGGTATCCACTGGATAAGCAGTTGTCCAGTGGACAACCTTATCCAGTGGATAACTTTATCCAGTATTTTGAACAACCGGGCCCAGTTTGACAAACTGGAAAAGGAATTGATCCATTGTTTGAATACAATTGCCTTTGTTTACATGTGAATCCAATTGTTGGACATTTAAACTCATTGATGTATATTTGGAAGAGAAGTCAATCACTTATTGATTAAAACTCCCATAAAAATTCAACTCATCTGGTAAAGGATTTTGATCTTCTTTGATGTTAAAAAAAAAGTTTACTTCCGATATATATAAAAATTATGTAAATAAACCAGAGGCTCCCAGGAGCCTGTAATCGCTCACCTGGATCAAAGCTGCTTTCAATAACAACGCAACTGCACTGTGGTGGCAATCTTGGTGGGAGAGCGTGACTGCCGGACACAGTTTTGGAAGAGGACAATCCAATGACTATTCCATCAAAGTTTGGTTCTAATTGAGCTACTGGTTCCAGACAAGATGGTTTTTATGTGAATTTTCCATAGGGTTCTATGTTAAACTAAGTTCAGCTGTGCAGCCATCTTGGTCAGAGGGCGGGACCACCAGACACAATTTTGGAAGAGGACCATCCAATGACCATTTCATCAAAATTTAGTTCTTATTGAGCAAATGGTTTCAGACAAGAAGATTTTTATGTGAATTTCCCATAGGGTCCTATGTTAAGCTAAGTTCGGCTGTGGGGGCCATCTTGGTCGAAGGGCCGAACCGCCGGACATATTTTTGGAAGAGAACCATCCAATGACTATTTCATCAACATTTAGTTCTTATTGAGCAAATGGTTTCAGACAAGAAGATTTTTATGGGAATTTCCCATAGGGTCCTATGTTAAATTAAGTTCGGCTGTGGCTGCCATCTTGGTCGGAGGTCTGAAATGCCGGACACAATTTTGGAAGGGGACCACACAAGGATCATTTCAGCAAAGTTTGGTTGAGATTGGCTCAGTAGTTTCAGAGAAGATTTTTTTTTAATTTCATCCCCCCTTTTTTCTATTTTTAGCTTGGTGGCCATCTTGGTTGGAAGTCGGGATCACCGGACACAATTTTGGAAGGGGGCCATCCAAGAACCATTCCACCAAAGTTTGGTTCTAATTGAGCTACTGGTTCCAGACGATGGTTTTTATGTGAATTTTCCATAGGGTTCTATGTTAAACTAAGTTCAGCTGTGCAGCCATCTTGGTCAGAGGGCGGGACCACCAGACACAATTTTGGAAGAGGACCATCCAATGACTATTTTATCAAAGGTTGGTTCCAATTGAGCAACTGGTTCCAGACAAGAAGATTTTTATGTGAATTTCCCATAGGGTCCTATGTTCAGCTAAGTTCGGCTGTTTGGGCCATCTTGGTTGAAGGGCCTAACCGCCAGACACATTTTTGGAAGAGAACCATCCAATGACTATTTCATCAAAATTTAGTTCTTATTGAGCAAATGGTTTCAGATGAAGATTTTTAATGGGAATTTCCCATAGGGTCCTATGTTAAATTAAGTTCGGCTGTGGCGGCCATCTTGGTCGGAGGTCTGAAATGCCAAACACAATTTTGGAAGGGGACCACCCAAGAATCATCTCAGCAAAGTTTGGTTGAGATTGGCTCAGTAGTTTCAGAGGAGAAGATTTTTTTTTGATTTCATCCCCCCTTTTTTTCTGATTTACATAATCGATCAAAATCGACAAAAGTTCAAAGTTCATAAAAAATTGTGTAATATATGTTAAAAAGCTCATCATTATGCTTATACAGTTCAAATTCCGGCACATTCTGGCTTAAAATAGAGCAGTTTTGGCCATTTGAAGAAATTTCTATTTTAAGTAATGGCAGCCATCTTGGATACAGGACGCCACTGATGGACACAATTTTGAAAGGGGACAGAGTGGTTTCTAACAAGAAGATTTGTAAATGATTTTTTGCTTATTTATGCCTAATTTGCATAATCGGTCAAAATTGGCAAAAGTTCAAAGTTCATAAAACATCACATAATATATGTTAAAAAGCTCATCATTATGCTTATACAGCTCAAATTTGAGCACATTCTGGCTTAAAATAAAGCAGTTTTGGCCATTTGAAGAGGGTGATTCAGGCCAAGTTTGGTTTAAATTGGCCCAGTGGTTTCAGAGGTGAAGATTTTTTAAAAAGTTTACAGACAGACGACGGACGGCAAGTAATGGCAATAGCTCACACAAGTGAGCTAAAAGGTTTACGACGTACGACGGACGCCAAGTGATGGTGAAAGCTAACTAGAGGCTCCCAGGAGCCTGTATAGCTCACCTGGGTATAATAACAACATCAGTCAATAAAACTTGATAACTTCGGGAAAAAAAATTAACAAATGTAGCCTTCATCATTGCAGACCCCTTCTACAAAAAAATGTGGGCAGGGGTTCCCCCTTTAATGTAAGTTATCAAAATTGCTGTAAAAAAACAGATATGTCAATGATTCTCAAAATTTAGCTTTTCCTACTTCACATTTTGTAATAGAGTTGCTTCCGTTTGATTATTTGAGTAACCAAAAGCAGTGAGTCAACAAAAAATGCATTTCAAGAGGAATAACTCTTCACAGTTGTCGCACATTTTTAACTGTGGGAATTTTTTTTGTAGATCTTGACATGCTGAACATTTTTGCAGTTTAAACTTTCCCTCTATCTCTAATAGTTTTTGAGATATAAGATGATAGTATTAAAATTGAGAACATTTTGATGAAAAAGGGCAATAACTCCAAAATGGGTAATTGGATTTACTTCAAAATTGCAGGGTAGGAAGATCTTGACATGCTGCAAATTTTTGCAATTTAAACTTATCTCTTATAGTTTTTGAAATATAAGACGAAAAGTATTAATTTTTTTTTATAAATTTGATGAAAAAAGGGCAAGAACTCCAAGATGGATAATCAGATTTACTTCAAAATTGCAGGTAAAAAAAAAAAATTGATCGCAGGGTCAAACCGCCAGACATATTTTTGGAAGAGAACCATCCAATGACTATTTCATCAAAATTTTGTTCTTATTGAGCAAATGGTTTCAGACAAAAAGATTTTTATGGGAATTTCCCATAGGGTCCTATGTTAAATTAAGTTCGGCTGTGGCGGCCATCTTGGTCGGTGTTCTGAAATGACGGACACAATTTTGGAAGAGGACCACCCAAGAATCATTTCAGCAAAGTTTGGTTGAGATTGGCTCAGTAGTTTCAGAGGAGAAGATTTTTTTAAAATTTCATCCCCCCTTTTTTCTAATTTGCATAATAGGTCAAAATCGGCAAAAGTTCAAAGTTCATAAAAAATCCTGTAATATATGTTAAAAAGCTCATCATTATGTTTATAGAGTTCAAATTTGGGCACTTTCTGGCTTAAAATAGAGCAGTTTTGGCCATTTGAAGAAATTTCTATTTTTAGTAATGGCGGCCATCTTGGATACAGGACGGCGCTGACGGACACAATTTTGAAAGGGGACCACATAAGGATCATTTCAGCAAAGTTTGGTTGAGATTGGCTCAGTAGTTTCAGAGGAGAAGATTTTTTTTAAATTTCATCCCCCCTTTTTTCTAATTTGCATAATCGGTCAAAATCAGTAAAAGTTCAAAGTTCATAAAAAATCCCGTAATATATGTTAAAATGCTCATCATTATACTTATACAGTTCAAATTTGGGCACTTTCTGGCTTAAAATAGAGCAGTTTTGGCCATTTGAAGAAATTTCTATTTTTAGTAATGGCGGCCCTCTTGGATACAGGACGGCGCTGACGGACACAATTTTGAAAGGGGACCACCTAAGGATCATCTCAGCAAAGTTTGGTTGAGATTGGCTCAGTAGTTTCAGAGGAGAAGATTTTTTTTTAATTTCATCCTCCCTTTTTTCTAATTTGCATAATCGGTCAAAATCGACAAAAATTCAAAGTTCATAAAAAATCCTGTAATATATGTTAAAAAGCTCATCATTATGCTTATACAGTTCAAATTTGGGCACTTTCTGGCTTAAAATAGAGCAGTTTTGGCCCTTTGAAGAAATTTCTATTTTTAGTAATGGCGGCCATCTTGGATACAGGACGGTGCTGACGGACACAATTTTGAAAGGGGACCACCTAAGGATCATCTCAGCAAAGTGTGGTTGAGATTGGCTCAATAGTTTCAGAGAAGATTTTTTTTTAAATTTCATCCCCCCTTTTTTCTAATTTGCATAATCGGTCAAAATGGGTAATGGGATTTACTTCAAAATTGCAGGGTAGGTAGATCTTGATATGCTGCACATTTTTGCAATAAACTTAACATCTATCTCTAAATAGTTTTTGAAATATAAGACGAAAAGTATTAAAATAAAAAAAAAAAAATATGAAAAAAGGGCAATAACTCCAAGATGGGTAATCAAATTTACTTCAAAATCGCAGGGTGGGTAGATCTTGATATGCCGCACATTTTTGCAATTTAAAGTTAACCTTTATCTCTTATAGTTTTTGAAATATAAGACGAAAAGTATTAAAATTTTACAAATTTGATGAAAAAAGGGCAATAACTCCAAGATGGGTAATCAGATTTACTTCAAAATTGCAGGGTAGGTAGATCTTGATGTGCTGATAATTTTTACCGCGTGTCAGATTTTTGATATTATTAACGGTTTATGAGTTATTACCCAAAACCTGCAATTTTACCATATGTTCTATTTTTAGTAACAGTGGCCATGTTGGTTGGTACACTGCATCACCGGACACAATTTTGAAACTAGACACCCTAGTGATGATTCAGACCAAGTTTGGTTTCCATTGGTCCAGTACTTTCAGAGGAGAAGATTTTTGAAAAAGTTTACGACGTACGACGGACGACGACGACAAGTGATGGCAATAGCTCACCTGACCCTTTGGGTCAGGTGAGCTAAAAATGATACCCTCCCATCCCCCCCCCCCCCAAATAAAAGAATAAAAAAACACAAAAGAAAACAAAATCATAGAGATTTTACTTTCAAAGAACAATTAAAATTTCAACATTTGTTTTATGGAAACAGTAAACCAGATAATGTATTATGTATTTTATTTGTTACTTGCCATAAATCTACAATAGTGATGCAGGATTTTTATTTTTGGGGGGAAATTAGACATCCTTTATCACAAACATTAAGTACCCATTCAATATTAAGAGGTGGCTGACTTTTTTCTTACATTTTCTTGCCGATTGATTTTGATTTTTGGTGTTTTAACACCACTTTCAGCAATATTTCAGCTATATCATGGCGACCAGTTTTAGTGGTGGAAGAAGCCGAAGTACCCAGAGAGAACCGCCAACCATGGGAAAACAACTGGTAAACTTTATCACTTGCAGTTGCAAGTCGAGTGCACCCTTTTTTGTAATTTACAAAGCCGGGTGCGAACCCATGCCATATCAGCTTGTATGAGTTGTTAAGTAATCCAACTACCTAACTCATTGAGCCACCTGGGCCCTCTACATTTTCATCTAAACAAATCCTATTTTCCTATATAATGTTTGACTAGTATCAATATTTGTGATGTTTTTTTATATTTGTACCTACTATATTTCTTTGTGCACTTGTAAGTTGATCTCTTAATTCATTATGGGTGGAATCTACCCCAAATATCCTAAAATTATCAAAAATGCTAGTAATTTTCACTATTTTTTTAAGTCTTTTTTTCCCCAATTGTTTTCATTATTGATATACTCTGCATCCCAGTCTTCTATGATTTAATTGCCACTGATAAGTAGCTATGAAGATAACAATTAAGAATCTCAGTCCTCACATTGGCTGTAACAAAACTCATATAATGTCTTACTATCTATATGAAGAATCTAGATATTTTAACAAGGGGCACCTGTTTAACGACTGTCATTCCTGCTAAGTAATGTATTTTGGATTTCAAACCCTCGCCCCCTTTTTCCCCTTTACACTTTTAAACCTGGAAATATTCCTCCAAATAATGAAAGAATAACAAAGCTGCATGATAAAAGTGACTGTGACAACCCAATATATACAAGACTTACCAAGAAAAAACATAGTTTAGGTTGTAGACAATACATACCTTCATTCTGAAGAGAAATCCCATAGAGTTCTCTGTTACGTTCTAGGACAACTGTTGAGTATGTTGCACCCCAATCCAAGAATCTGTACAAAGTAAAAGGTTAAGATATCATAAACATACATAGAGATCAAATATGAATGAAATAAACAATTATTCTATACTGCAATTGAAAACCGAGTTGTTTTCCCCTCTCAAATTTAATTTATAATAAAGTGATTTCTTGTGTAAAATACCATTTTTTCTATTCAATATTTGCCATTTTAAGTGGAGATAAAAAAAAATTAAATTACATGCTCAAAATATTTAATTCAAAGTTTAAAATACTGTAATATAATAAAAACAGATACAAATCCATCTTTAACACTCCAAATTCACGAGTAAAAAATCTGCACTAGTCAATGGGACGTAACTCTATTGTTTTTTGGTCAAATAAATTGCCATTTCAAGGGTAATTTAGTGACTATTTTTTTTCAATTTCAGAACCGATTAAAATTTACATTGGACAGTTTGCATAAAGAGAGGAGATAGATGTGGAATTACATATTCTATGAGCACAGGCAAGCCGATCGATTTAGACAATAAAGAAAAACGTGGTTGGGGGAGTAGACAAAAAGTAAAATGCAACAAATATAGGTACATATCTCAGCTGTATTCTCTATAAAAAGAGCTAGAGGAAGGAAAACCAGGACATAAACCCTAAAAAAATAAATACCATTGCTCATGTTGGCCTGAGTTATTCACTAATAGAATACACAGGTTTCAGGAAAATACTTCTCGGCTGCCGTATTCCTGCTCTTAATGTATCAAGTCTACAAAAATTAAGAGCAAATAATTTGTGAAATACAAAACATTTTATGAAAAGAAAATGTCTCCCCTCCTTTTTAATTTTTTTTGTCAACATTGTCTCCCCTCCTTATATATTTTTTTTTGGGTCAACATTGTCTCCCCTCCTTATATAGTTTTTTTTGTCAACATTGTCTCCCCTCCTTATATAGTTTTTTTTGGGTCAACATTGTCTCCCCTCCTTATATAGTTTTTTTTGGTCTACATTGTCTCCCCTCTTTATATAGTTTTTTTTGTCAACATTGTCTCCCCTCCTTAGTCTTTTAAATACATAAAATTAACAAATAGAACATTTTACAACTTACAGGATTACTAAATTTTGTAAACATGAATGAATTATAAATATAATAGTGATTTCTAGTTTTAATTTCTGTGATTAGTCAGAAACAGAATAAATTGTTTTTTCAGTAAATATGTAGATATAGCCTGGAAGACCATTCTGTGACTGAGAAATGTAGAGAAGATCAATGCTTTACTTGTGTCTCAAGTGTAGTGTTTGATACATGTAGTCTCTTATGATCACTTACATCCATGTCCTTTCTTACTAGTAATTTTTTTATTCAAACAATTCTTATGAAAATTAGTTATCATTCTTTGTCAAAAAAATATCTCAGGAAAATTGCATCACATATTGATATGAATGTAAATGAATTTATAGTTCATGCTTATCCTATACAAAATGAGGAATTTTTATTGAGGTTCTCACATTTAACAAATTATTTGGATCGTTATGTAGCTTCAAAGACTGGCAAATATAAAAGGTATCCTAAAAGAGAATTTTTACTTACCACTCTCTTCTCGATGCAATTTCTTTTTAATCTTTGACATCTTCCCCACCCTGCCCCTCCCCCCAAGTGACCCAAGTGTAGCTCCTGACACTTCAGTCATTATCTCCCTTGTCGAACTACGCCAGCATTGTAGTTCAACTTAGGAGATCACGACACCCCCAAAATAGGACCCCGGTGTAGCTGCTGACACCTGTTCCTCCCCACCGCCTCCTAGTCGAGGTACACAGAGCATAGTACCCAAGAGACGTGGCCTCCAAATGCAACTCCTGTCATTTGGATATTGCCTAAATGCACTCGGACCTGGACATTTAGGCATAGGGGGACGTTCATAGATGTGAACCCCAAACACACCAGGCTTAACTTTTATGCTTTAGTTTGTCCAAGGTCCAAGAACAAATAGTTCCACCTACCTCTTCCCAAGATCAGGTTGTCCTCTGAATAGAGGTGGGTGCATCAAATAAAACAGGTTCCAACTGTTCCTTGGTTACAGGTAGTTGTCCTCAGAAAAGGTCATTGCATTTGAACATGTCCTCTGAACAGAGGTGGTTGCATCAGAACAAGTCAAATTGTTCCCTTGATCAAGGCAATTGTCCAGTCTGGTTATGTACAGTAGAGATAATTGCAGGAATATTTTAATATGTTGTTGAAAGTTTCTTGTTTGCAAATCAATGTGAATCTGTCCAATTTTTTAAAGTTTATATTGGTTTTTCTGCCAGATATCTAGTTATAAATAGGTGAGGGTCATTAAATACCAATCCTTCCTAATTGTACCCATCACAAGCCAGGAGATACAATTTCCTTCAGCCTTTCATGTGTTTTTTGCACTTAGTGTTTGAGATTTGCAGGTAGTTGTGTGTTGTTATGGCTATTTGTAAACAACCATTAGCGTTTGATGTGGTTTTTATGTTGTCATGGTTACTAATATTGATAACCATTAGCGTTTTATTTTCAATGTATCCTGAACTTAAAATAAAAAACTGCAAAAAGAAATCTTCAACTTATTTTATTTTTATTCACCTTCATATTATTCAATACATTATCTACACATTATTATTGCCATATTTCAGATTTTCAAACCCCGATATTAAAACTGAACAAGAAATGAATAATACATAAATAAAACTTGCATATCTCTGCATCAATGGATGTAAACAACATTCAATAAATCATTTAAAAAAAAACAACATTCAATAAATCATTCATAAGTCAAAATACAAATATGATTAAAGTTTTCCATCAAATAAACTTCATTGAAAATCCTTTAGATTACAGGCATTTCTTCTATTTTTCTTGGCATTCTTCCAAGCAACAAATGGTTATCTTCCAGACTTGAGGAAATAAATGATGTTGGCAATCTTCCAGACTTTAAAGACATCAGTATTTTCTATAAAACAAAACAATATTATATTTATAGTTATCTAAATAACATCCTTTCATGTACATTAAATTGGAAACTGGAAACAGTAGATTAGTGGTAAAACATGAAACAAGTGTAGACAGATCTATGTCTCACCTGCCCCCTGCAAATTGTTTGTGCGAAATATTTTGTTAGACAATAAATTAATGTACTGTACCAGGTCCATCATCAAAGTACAATAAAACCTGTATTAAGAGGTCACCTTTGCTTCAAAGAAAAAGTGGCCTTATAAGAAAGGTGACCTCTTAGAAGAGGTTAAATTCATATCAATTTTCTATGACGTGACAAAATAAAGGTGACCTTTTAATACAGGTGACTGCATGGAAAGGTTTGACTGCATAGACCAAATATGATGAACCTAGGTTGTAGAAACCTGCCTAATCAGCAAAACTTAACATAAATTTAACAAGGTCAGCAGACTGAAAATGAGGTGAAGGTCGTGTGACATATGCCTGACTGATCAATGTGTGGACCAAATAAGGTGAACCTAAGTTGTATGGTAGTGGAGAACGTGATTTAATCATTAACTTTACTCAAATTTAACAAAGTCAACAGATCATCGATATGAAGTCAAAGTCAGGTGACACCTGCCTGCCTGACATGCACATACAATGATAAATGTGTGGATCAATGATTGTGAGCCTAGCTTGTATGGTAGTGGAGAAAATGGTCTAATCATGTAATCTGAAAACTTGATGCAAATTTAACAAAGTCAACAGACCATGACAATGAGGCCAAGGTCAGGTGACAAATGCCTGACTGACATGTACACACCATGATGTGTGGACCAAGCGTGGTGAACCTAGGTGGTATGGTACATGTAGTGGAGAAACAGACCTAATCATGTTTAACAACACCAGTAGACTGAAAATGAGGTCAAAGATAGGTGACACATGTAAGTCTGACAGGTACCCTCCATGATAAATGTGTAGACCAAACATGGTGAACCTAAGTTGTAGGTGGTGGAGAAAGTGACTCAATGATGAAAACTTGATGTAAATTTGATAAAATCTGTAGACCATGAAAATGAGGTCAATGTTAGGTGACATATGCCTGACTGACATGTACACACCATGATAAATATGTGGATCAAGTACAAAATGTATGATGAACCTACATTGCATGGTAGTGGAGAAAGTGACCTAAGCATGAAAAATTTATGCAAATTTAACAAAGCCAGTAGACTGTAAAAGTGAGGGCAAGGTCAGGTGGCACATGCCTGGTGAACCTAGGTTGCATGGTAATGGAAAAAATGACCTAATCACAAAAACTTGGCACACATTTAATAAAGTAAGTAGACCATGAAAATGAGGTCAAGGACTAGACTAAGAAAAATTATTTTATTCAGTTTTAGATAGATTTTCACAAAAAGTTGATCAAGTGCACTTCGAGATTTAAACTCACAACTTTAGTGGTGATAGGTACTGATAGCACAGGTAGTTGAAAATCCAACTACCATATCAACACAACCATGACCCAGAGATGCAGCTAATCATCGGCCCTGTCGGACCTAGGGGGAAGAATTTTAGAGGGTCTGGCAAATGACGTCTTTGTGTCACACCTAATGACCGGCAAACATTTTTACTGCTTGGGGCTGTCAAAAATCAAATTTCTGTCGGTCCTGGTTACCTCTTAGACCCCTAAGCGAAGGATCTTTGATTATCGTTAATAAAGTCAAAAGTCGTAAAAAAATCAGTAAAAATTTCTGTTCCTTTCTGTTTATGCTAAATTTCGGGAACCAGTTCCCATTCCGGATTTTATTTCGTATCCTATCGGTAATCGTTGTAAATTGTAATTTGATCATTTCCGTTATGGCTGCATGGCCAATTAAATTTACGGAGGGGTCTAAATCTGGAAAAAAGCACCCACTACTTATCGATTTATCTACAGAGAATAAAAAATTCAAAAGGTCTGCATATGAGAAGGACAGGCGACCGGGGCGGTCCTTTAATTGAAAATGGAAGGACAAAATGAACAAACAAATGACGACTTGATATCAAAATAATCATTAGAGGAATAATAATATCTTACTAATATGAAGTATTGATTATTTGATGTTGCAGGGCTATCTAAATTGAATGTGGTCTCAGTCACTAACCCCCCTTTGGCAATATCCTTAATCTGATTCTGGTCGTAGTAGTCGTTAACTGTGTCAAGGCTTTAAGATTGTCCCTTTAATCATACTGTATTGAAAGTGAAATATTAAAAAATTTCTAAAAAAAAAAGTAGGTCTGTCAAAACTCTCTTACTTGCAGGACCCAATGTCTGACAGGAATTTTTTGTTATCTGCAACTCTGATGACTGCCCCAAATTAACGTAGGACTTCCAATTTTTTTTTAAATGAGCATTGACAGAGGAAATCTGTTGACATACTACCGAAAGCACTCGACACAATCCATTCAGAATTTGGGCCCCTATTAGACCCTTTTCCGAAATAAACAATTTTTTTTATGGTCCACTAACAGCCCATTAATATAAACACTTCACAAAAATTGCATTAAAATTTGATGAAAAATAAAAACTTTCAAACTTTGGAAATTAGCACATTTCTTCGTATTGTGTAATCTGTGTTGCCAGTTTCTCTGGATTGTCTGTTTTTGATTGGCCCTTCATTATACTCTATCATTTATTCAGCCTCTTTCGATCAAATTTATCTAAAAACCATAAAAGATATCTCTAGCAAATCCATCGACATACTATCGAAAGCTCTCAACACAATCCATTCAACAACAAAAAAACAATTGGATGAAGACAAAAAAAATTGTATGCACCTTTAAAATATGCAACATTTCAAAATGTTTACCCCTTTTTCAAATAAAATAGCCCCAAAAAATGTATGGCCTATCAATAACACATAATGAGAAACACTTTGCCAAAAGACTACATTAAAATTGGATGAAAGTTTAAAAAAATCATGTTTGTTTATTCCCCCCCCCCCTTTTATGTCAAAAATGGTAATATGCATGTTTCTGATAGAAATTTTGTTAAGGGATGCATTAAAAAACTCATAAAAACAAATGTGGAAATCAGTAATGGAAATACATTTCATAGCAAAATCCACTAATCTTCATGTTTACAGTTGGTTTTCTTTTATGTATAACTACCTACTTTGATGCCATTAAGTTACTGATATTTTCCAATTTGATGGCATTTTGAAATTAGCAACTAAACAAGTAAAATTCTCACAAAATTGTAAATAAATCAGTAACCAGCTTGTGTTAATGTCATCAGCATTCCACAGGTGCTTGTGTAGTCAAAAATATGCTCGCTGTGTACCTAAAATACCACAAGGCTGGACTCACTCCTACTACCCCTGTCAAAATGTAGATAGGACACAAATCGCTTACTAATTTGCATAGTGAAATGATTTTTCTTCAAGGAAAACCTGTTTTTTACATCTTCCTACCATCTACACCCCCATATTGACAGATAATCCTCCGATTTTGTTGACAATGGACACCTACGTGGTTGCAAAAGGGAAAGTAGGTCACGTCATATCTTCCGCCGTTCGGTCACTCTCGGGTTTTATCATATATAAATACTAAACACTAGAAATTCCAAGGCGCCAAAATATGAATTTCTCATATATGTTTCGTAAGGCAATGATAAAACCCGAGATCGACCGAAAGGCTGAAGATGTCATGTGACCTACTTTCCCTTTTGCAGCCACATACATGTAGGTGTCCATTGTCAACAAAATCGGAGGATTATCTGTCAGTATATGGGTGTAGATAGTAGGAAGATATAAAAAACGGGTTTTCCTAGAAGAAAAATCATTTCACTACGCAAATTAGTAAGCGATTTGTGTCCTTTCGACATTTTGACAGGGGAAATAGCGGTTGAAGTGACAGGGGTAGTAGGAGTGAGTCCGGCCTTGTGGTATTTTAGGTACATAGCAAGCATATTTTTGACTACACAAGCAACTGTGAGCATTCCTTGTAAACTATGTCGTGGGAAAACGTTAAATTACAACAGTCAGTCAATAGATGGTTGTCTTTAGTATTTATTCCGGGAAAAAAACAACATGAGCATTTTTATGTTTGTATGCACCACGGTCCTGTATGAATACATGAATTCAATGAGGAATGATGTTTGTAATTTGTTCGTCAATACACATGTGCTAATTAAAATATATGGTAACTTTTATCACTGTATTATTTATATATCCAATGAAGGACGTCATGTTAAAATAAATAATATATACACATATATATGGACACACCCTTTTTGATAGCTTTGCCTCTTGTTTCTTTTGTGTATTTCTGATCAACAACAAAAAAAATAAACTTTGAATGGGACCATCCAATGAAAATTCCTACCAAGTTTGGTTTCAATTGGCCCAGTGGTTTGAGAGAAGATTAAAATGTAAAACTTTGCGGACAACGGACACTATAGCCCTCACATGACCCTTTGGGTCAGGTGAGCTAAATATTCTCTGCATTAAATGTATAATAATCTAATTTGATTTGAATACTGCAATCTGATTGGCTGATCCGCTTGGAGAAAATGTTGGCTATACTTGATAACCTGGGTTGGTATTGTGGCGTCACCAACATATTCATTCGCCAACGACAAATTCAAATAGTCACATGAAATAATCGTAACTAAAATCGTTGTAAAAATTAAATTATAAGGAATATTTGAAATGTTTGAACAGGTTATACTTGCATAACCTGGCAGGGGTTGAAATATTTTTGGGGCACGCCCAAGCCCAGGGCTTTTTAAACTTTTTTAACCCAAGTCCGGTCAGTGATTTGCAAAGTTCCAATTTGTAGGATAAAATTTGAAATTTTACTTGCTTGTCAACTAAAGTTTATGCAATTGATGCAGCAAAAGTTTTACAACCATTAATATTTCTATAGTTTTCACCCAGGTCAAGTCCATTTTTAACTTGTATTTCACTTATCAATTCATAATCTGAAAATGGTTTTCCAGCTTTGACAACACTGTAGGCAGTATTAAACAAACTTTCAAGACGTTTTCTCTGACTTTCATCTAATTTCAATAATGACTGGCCTATTGGTGTGTCAGCAAAGGCATGTGAAGGGACGGCAGCTGCCTGGGGATCATCAAGTGCCTTAAACCAATGCTTGACACATAACAAGTGCTCCTGGTGTTTATCGTGTAACTTAAGTCCATCAATGCATAAATTTTTAGTTCCCCGAGTAAGGGCATCTTTCCTATCTGACAAATGTGGAAATTTTCTATAGTACTTGCAGTACATGTACATTTCCTGAGCATTATCGTCAAAGACGACCCAAGGAAATTTATCTATCCATGAGTTTTGAAATGTTCTCGTTCGTTTCTCCCTATCATACTTAAGATCTTTATTCCTGGGAGTTTCAGTATCAGTTTGGCTCGTCGTTCGCTTTCCGTTTTTCTGCTTTTTTGACCAAAATTAAAATTAAGCAACAACATTTTTCTCAAAAGTTGTCAACATAAACATACGATTGATCAATGTTATTCCGACGCTTGACTTTACATAGGTATGTGGGAAGCGCCTACATTTTTAGGTGATTCGGAATTCATTAATATTCATGAGGAATATCGATCCATCCAGGATGTGTATTACCGTTCTTAAAATAGCTTTTTAGTAAGGAGACAATTGACAAAAACTTGCATGTGATTTGAATTGACAACAAGACGCTTAGAAAAAAGTGGAGTTTTTATTTTATTAAAGGCATGCCCGACCGGCTTTTTCCATGGAAAAACGGCAAGCCCGAAGTTTCAATTTTCTAGTCCCGGGCATCGGACTTGAGGAATTTTCAACCCCTGCCTGGTTTGGAACAGTTTACGCTTTTCGTAAACCACTTCGCAGTTTATTAAGCATAACCTGCCTCAAACCAGGTTATATTGTATAACCTGTTCAAAAATTCATTAAATACACAACAATGAAAACAAATTTTCTACCTGTCAAAGTTTCTGTAAACAACTTGATGTTGGAGGCAGTATATGTCTGTTATCACATTAGAACTTGATACAACTGCAAAGAAATAAAATATGTTAGTTTTGCTGTAAACCTTCACATCTTAAATATTAACTCCATTTATGTGTATCCTGTAGTACTCAGAATTTGTATAAGATGGCACCATATAATGTACAAGAACAAGGGGAGATAATAAGCAAAAATGTATGAACAATAAACAAAAACGAAAAATAAGCAATTTGTACAACATGATAAAAATGCTTTTTTGTTAAATGAATGTTTAATTATTCCATATTAAAAATAAATTAAATAAATAGAAGTCTTATTTATTAAATAAGTACTGTTGCACTGTGAGTGTAAACAAATATAAACAGAGTTGTTTTGTTTGCTTGTACATGTATGTATACATTTCATAAACATACTCTGGTATCAAAAATATAGGGATTTGTGTAAATCTTGACAGTTACACATAAAAAATAGTTAACAATAATAACACAAGCGGTAGCAAAGCAGATTATAAATGAGCATTAACACATGAATAAGTATTAGTATGCAAATAAACATTAATTATAAGCAAATAACCAGAGGCTCTCACGAGCCTGTATCGTTCACCTGGTTATAAAAAGAACCAATTGGTCCTATGTAAAAACTATGTCCTGCAGTGGTAGTCATCTTGGAATTCCGATCAACTTTTGCGTTTTGAAACATTTTCCCCATCGGAACAAAAAACCTAAACTTTGTAGAGGACCATACAATGAACATTCCTGTCTGGTTTGGATTCAGTCTCATTTGTAGTTTCTGAGAAGAAGGCATTTGAACATTTTCCCATAGGGTCCAATGTTAATCTATGTCCTGCGGTGGTGGCCATCTTGGATTTCCGATCGGCATAAAAAACCTAAACTTTGTAGAGGACCTTCCAATGATCATTCCTGGGCAGTTTGGTTTCAATTGTCCGAGTGGTTTCAGAGAACAAGCGTTTTGAAAACATTTTTCCCATAGGGTCCATACATGCCAACCCTACCGATTTACGCGGTAGTCTACCAAATTTTTAAGTCTTCTACTACCGCCTACCGATTTTAAGAAAAAATATCGTGAATTGTTCATATGTTGATTATTCTTGTAGATTTCTACGACGTATAAATGAGTACAAATCCAAATTATTTAGGCCCTTTCTGTAATTGTTTCCCTCTTAATTTGTACCGGAAACTTCCATTGGTCAATTCTTTATCATTAAACCAATCAGAAATGGTATTTAAAATAAAGTTTTGAAGCACTACATTTTGAACTTATGATTCCTAAACATCAACAGATCAATGTCTGAATGAATATGTCCACTTTTTCATACTACATTTATCTTTAAAGATTTGACTGAACAGATTGTCTATCTAAAATGCAACAGAATGCACCATTTTGCGTCCTTCTGAAAAAACATTTTAGGGGGGGGGGGGGGGGGGGGGGGGGAAACCCCTCCCTACCGCTATTAGTCTCTCGAGGGTTGGCATGTATGTAGGGTCCAATGTTAAACTAAGTCCTGTCATAGCCGCCATTTTGAATTTGATATCAGAACAAAAAACCTAAAGTTTGTAGAGGACCATCCAATGAACATTTATGTACAGTTTGGCTTTAATCATATTTGTAGTTTCTGAGAAGAAGGCATTTGAACATTTTCCCATAGGGTCCAATGTTAATCTATGTCCTGCGGTGGTGGCCATCTTGGATTTCCGATCCACATAAAAAACAGAAACTTGGTAAAGGACATTCCAATGATCATTAATTTACAGTTTGGGTTCAGTCAGTTCATTAGTTTCAAATTCAGAGAAGAGGATCTTTGAAATTTCAGCCAATCAGAGCATATTATTGGCCCTGACAGCCATGTTGAATATCCGACTGGAACGAAAAACAGAAACTTTGTAGAGGACCATCCAAGGAACATTCCTGCTAAGTTTGGTTCCAATTGGCCCAGTGGTTTCGGAGAAGAAGCTTGAAATGTGAAAAGTTTACAGACGACAGACGCCAAGTGATGGCAATAGTTCCCATGGACCTTTGGTCCAGGTGAACTAATGAAAAACATAAAAAGAACACAATTCTATGCTTACCTCACACAAGGTACAAAGGTCCTCGGTGATCTTATGATTTGATCTATATGTTGTACATTATTGCCAATACTAATTCTGGACACAACCTGAATAACACAATTTAGAACTCATTACTATGTGTCTTAAATCAATTAATAAATTTATCTGCAACTATAATATTGACACAAAAATAAAAAAAAGTCACTCACTCTTAGGATAACATTTGTACTGTTTATTACAACATAAGATTATCATTTAAACTGTTTATATCATGAACAAATATCTTTTATTCTCAAAGGGCCCGGGTGGTTCAATGAGTTAGGTAGTTGTATTACCTAACTATTCATACAAGCCTATCACCAATACGGCGTCGGTTCGCGACCTGCTTTGTAAATTACAAAAAAGGGTGCACTCGACTCGCATCCGCAAGTGACAAAGTTTATCAGATGCTTGCCCATCGTTGGTGGTTCTCTCTGGGTACTCCGGCTTCTTCCACCACTAAAACTGGTCGCCATGATATAACTGAAATATTGCTGTCAGAAAGTGGTGTTAAACACCAAAAATCAATCAATCAGTCAATCTTTTATTCTCAATAAACAATCATTATTAAATACTGGTATAGGGTTAGGTTTATGGTGTTTAATGCCACTTTCAAGGATATTTCAGTCATATCGTTGATTAAATATAAATAAAAGGTTTTAGTTGAAAATAAGGGATTTTGAGAATGTACTTGTTTTAGCAATAACTAGAATATACATTATTTGTTTAAAAACTATTTGGCATAGAACTTTCAAATACAACGGCCTCAGATGAAAGATCTTCTAAATTATTTTTGTGGAAAATCTTAGTTTTTGTTGAAATTACATGGATTTTGAGAATTGGATCTTACTGATGCAATAAGTTGAGAAAAAAACAACCATAAAACCATATTTTTTGGTATGATATGAGCAGCATTTTTGGGTGAACATTCCAGTTTGGTTTTTTTTTTAAAACAAGAATTTTGAGAATTATGTCTTATTTACACAATAATCTTCTGCAATAAGCACTGAAGTTCACGAGAATCTATATCACTCACCAGATTGTATCACATTTTGGGATTATGTATATATAAATATCATTTTCTGTGTCGGTCCTTAAGCATATTGTAGCAGGGCTTCAATGTGTCAGTGATAATAAGTCCAGCTTGGGTTGGATGCTTTCATTGGCATATAACAGTAACCCTACAAATATACAAATAACAAACATAAATACATGACAAGACAGACCACATTAATACACAATCAAAGGGAGATAATTCTCTATGATTTATCAAAGAAATATAAAATAAAACATTTTTCTACAAGTTATCTTCTATGAGAAAAATACCACAATATAGCTTACTCTTCTAATAAGTACACGATAAAGTAAATTATTCTGTCTTTGGTAAGGGATCGTCGCACATTGTCGCAGTTTTTTTCAAACGAAGTTAGTTTCGTTTGGTAGGTGGGTGGTTTTGAGCTCTCTCGCTTGGAAAAAAACCAAAATCGCACATTGAGATTTGTCAATAAATCTTAAAAAATGCACTTAAAAAACGGCATAACATTGAATGGAACATCGTTTTAATTTCTTTCGAGTCTGTATATTGTACTGTTTCTTTAGTATACTCCCTTCCTATGGTACCGAGGGTTCTATGATAGCTGCAATAATGTAGCTCCTGTGACAAACTTGTGTCTCGGCAGAGCTACAACGCGGTCCCATTCGTCACAATGGAGCAAAAAAAAGTTGCAGTTGAAACATAAAAACTCACTATTGACGCTTCAAACATTTCATTATAACTATTACTGATGATCACAGTCCTTGTTAAATCGGTTTGGCTGAGAAATATATGCTTTTCAAAGGTAGCAACAAACTTGTTCAAATTTATCGATCGTTTTCCATAACCGGAAACTACGGAAGGCGGAGCTTTTCTAAATATGGTATTTCTTACTACACGCTGATGTAAACATTCACGCCTCAAATCGCCAAATATGGTATCGACATCCAAATAGTGAGGCCGGAAATGACGAAATTCAAAATGTTCAGAGAGAAAGTAAACATGGATTTTTATTTTGTGGGAATTACATTCTAAAATACTGGTAGGTGATAAAAACTTGTTATAATAATGGACAAAAGGAAAGGTTATGTCTTATTATTGATAAATGCAGGCGTCAGAAACTCTGTAAGCGAGCCCAAAAAATCTTGGCGGCTGCTCCATTACGTGTAATGGCATCCCGTTATAACCCTTGCGAGTAAGCGAGCATTTAGGGTTTTATTATTAGAACTAGTTCTATGATACCACGGTATTTACGTTTCACACGATTGCGCAATTGCAGCGCCACCTAGTAGCAGATCTATTTTGGTATAGTGGAGTCCCAACCTACACGCTTACGATCCATTCTCTATCCAGAGTTGTCGTAAAATTTAGGAACAGTAAAAAAAAATGTACTTAAAATTGTTTTATTTATTGTAAATATCACAAAAGATGAAAAATGATTTGTGATCGTTTTTAATTTTTACCTCCGCAAAATATTTCTCCAAGAAGTGGGGGGGGGGGAAATCATTTTTAAGCTTAAGAGAATTTATTTGAAATGAGTGATTTATTTTCATCTTTATTGATATTTACAATAATTAAAACAATTTTAAGTACATTTTTTTTTACTGTTTTTAAATTTTACAAACATCTTGTCAAATGAGCGTTGACAGAGCTGAGTGGAGCATAGCGGGAACAACAACTCTGGATAGAGAATGGTTTACGATCATCTGTCAAAATCTTATAATACAGCACTCCATAGACTGATTTTCGGAACTACCTCGGTACCATAGGAATCTCCTTTTCTTGACCTATAAAATGGACGCTGTTGTGCGGATTGCCGATTATAGACTCGTAAACATACTTTGGTTAAAAATAATGCATTGGATATGAAGGAAGGGATCTGCTGAAGTAACAAAAATAATATTTTCACTCGGGTATATAACCGTTTTTATTTATTTCTGGTAAAACATTAACTACCGTGGTACCATAGAACCCCGGGCTACTGAATAAGTAATGGGTGTATATGTATCCTGTTTGCGGTACAACTAAATATCATGCGCAACGAAAAGCAACAGTCTTCTTTTGCAAATCAAAAAAAATAATGTTTTCGATTCTTGGAACGTTTTATGGTTCACTTGTATAGAAAGGGCTTTAAATGGATTTCTTGATATACAAGATGCATGCACTGCTCCACAAATAATAAATAAGTGTTCCAGATCTTTGCACTTATTATAAGAATGCACATTACAGAGATGTCCATATTAATCTATAAATATCATTTTATTGGTACTGTATGTTTGTTGAATTATATGTACACTTAGATGAAATCAAGTGTCTGTGATTTTGAAAGGATAAAGATTCATAGATAGACCCTTTATCATGACATGCATATGGAGAATACATGGTTCTAAACCCTATATTGTTAGGTGGAGTTTGGTTTATAATACATCAGTATTCTGTTTTTCACACTTTCATTTGGAGGGGGTGGGTGGGTGGTCTGAGCCAAATGAAACTAACTTCATTTGAAAAAAACTGTCACATTTTGCGACGATCCCTAAATAACCAAATAATTGCAACTTCAAGACAATTGCATCACCTCAGAATTAGTTTCAGCATAGTTTATACACAGGGGCTAGGTGCGTCCCTTTTTTTTCCAGACGCACATAGCCCCTGTGAGTTTATACACTCAAAAAATAAATGTCTATGGAGAGAATATATGACATAAATAAAAATGACAAACACTATTACACTCAGTAAACACAATTCACCGAATACACAAATGTATAAACAATCAAATACACAAAGCTTACCCTATATATGTCACAAGGGCACCAGAAGAATGGATCACTCTAGGATCTTTGTAGGTCTACATCATAATAAATCCTGAATAAAATAAAAGGGGCATTGATAAGTCAAAATGACTTCAGAACATAACAAAAGCACCATCTTGAATAAATTAATCAGATGTATATAAATTGTATATCAAAGTTTACAGAAATTCAACACTTGTAAAAATATGAAAGAATAACCATGATAACATTCCTCTCATTCTAATTTTAAATGAAATTATAAAACAATTATACTCAGATTCAAATCAGATCCGTCAAATTTAGACTGTGTAGAACAAAACATTATCGACCGTCAGGTGTCAAACAATACTAGATCATTCGCGGTCCCAGTTTCGAAACCCAACCAATATAGGAATTCATTCTTTGTTGACACTATTGTGAACTGGAACAAACTACCCGAGGACACAGCACGTGCAAAGACAGTTGCACTCCCGACCTGCTACTAATTTAGCAGCTCTCTCACCGATGCGTTTATACCAGTGACGGTCCTGCATCGTATTTATTCAGATTCAGATTCATACTTCAATCCACAGGCACTTGTTTCTGGTAAAAATAAATATCTAGGTATATTTTTTTTTACCAGAAACAAGTGCTTGTGCTTCAATCTCAATATGTACATTTCCACAGTGTTCTCGCTAGCCCGTTTTTACAGGGCGCAGCGCCCGCCCTTGTC
Source organism: Bathymodiolus brooksi (assembly GCA_963680875.1). Lineage (NCBI taxonomy): Eukaryota > Metazoa > Mollusca > Bivalvia > Mytilida > Modiolidae > Bathymodiolus > Bathymodiolus brooksi. Next base: position 101,337,320 of record OY804581.1, on the reverse strand, counting down.
CAAGTGACGCCCTGTCCTTTTTCTCTATTTGTAGCAGCGCCCTGCCCTTTGTGACTAACGTGGATATCTTTTTCGTAAACACAAGTGCCCTTTTTATCTGTGGATCACGTTTCGAACAATAGTGTTTCATGTTTACATTGTAGCGCCCCCTACCAATTTGAATATGTCAAAGCTAAATTTAGAACATTAACTATCGTCACGGTATGTGTTTTTGTGCGTCATCTGTTTTCGTGGTATCCATTTTATTTTGATTTCCACAGTGCACGCATTATTTTTGACGTGTCTTCCGGTTTCTATTTATGGAACATAAACAATACGAAAGCTGACATCTGTAAAAAATGATAAAGTTTACTTTTAAAGACATAAGTACCAAAAACAGTGAACCTACCTACTGAACCATACTTTTTGTAATGCCAAAAATGTACTTCATTTATAAAGTAGCTGGAAAAAAATCCAGAAGGGCTATATAAAATTTAACTATGTCGTCTGCCTCTCAGACACCTGCTCTTCCTGTCATGTAACTATCATGGGATCACTGATCGTATTTGTAAACAAAAGAGCCGACTGAAATGTGCCTGTTTCTTATATAAAATACATGTCACTTTGCAGTGCATTGTGGTTTCAGCACTAAAAAAAACATCAAAATTAAACACAATTTTGAAAGTGGTCATTTTCAAACATTCTGTTATTTTATTTAGATGTAGTATGATTTGGTAGATGGCCAGAACCATGAAATTTTAAAACCAGCCATTTCCGGATTTTATATTCGTTTCCATCCCGTATATCGGCCTTGTTTTTATTTGCCACGGAAACAGATGACGCCATTTTACTGACAACAAAAGTTGCCAGGTAATCGAGTGTATATTAAAATACAAGAATGGCTTTAAAAACAATCTTATGCACAAAAAAATATTTAACTAGCCATTCTTTGAAAATTCCAATCGTCATATGAATGGAGGGTTAACACTGTTAATCGCTATATCTGAAAATCGATAATAGCACGAAAACCGATAACACGATGGTAATATAACGTATATCGATAAGATAAGATAAGAAAACTTTATTTGAATTCGGTTTTTGTATAACAATAAACACAAGGTCTCAGGAGCTTTTTACCGAATATACATAGTAGCACAAGATACATACACATATTAACATAATCACATAAACACACATATAAAGCACATACAGTTAGCAAATGCAACATAAAAAGCACAAAAATAAAAGACATTCTAAAACATGCTGAAGCAATATCAAGAAAACATAAAATAACTAAGCAGCATTAAAACTTGGAAAAAGCACTAGAAATAAAACAGAAAGCTGAATATGTTATCTGCATGCAGAACAACGACATACTGAGCCATTCCAGGACGGAATCAAACTTTTAAAGTGGTTGAAACTGTTTTCAGTTCTGAAATGGTTCGGAAGGTCGTTCCACAGAGTTGCAGCTGCAAACGTGAATGATTTTTTGCCATACCTTGTAGTTCTAACTTGAGGTACATCTAATATGTTCGAATACCTGAAAGCATATTTAGAATTCTTCACATTAACCAAGTCATGAAGGCATACAGGAGCTAATTTGTTAACGATCTTATATGTCTCCAAGGCCATTGTCCTAATACGTCTGATCTGTAAGGAGGGCACTAGAGCTTTTTCAAGAAGGTTGATATATGAACTGGTGTAGTCATCGTATACAAAGCGAAGTGCTCTTTCCTGCACTTTCTCTAATTTTTTTGAATTTTTATCGGTACAAATATGCCAAGCCAAAGGGCAGAAGTTAAAGTTACTGAGAATGAAAGTGTGGAATATAGTTAATTTGCTTAATCTGTCTAAATATCGGCCCAAACGTTTAAGTATATTCAGTTGCTGTGATGCCTTCCTACAGATTGAACTGATATGAATGTCAAAATTTAATTGATAATCTATTTCAATTCCTAAAAGTTTTACTGTCTCTTCACATGAAAGTGTAGAATTCTGTTTACAAATCTTCATGTTTTTGTCAAAAGTCTTCTTCCCAACCGCAAGTACCTGAAATTTATCTGGATTAGCCTGCATTTTGTTAACTTTAAACCAATTAATAAGAACATTTGACTCTGATTCTAAAACTGAGGTAAGTACATTAAAATCAGGATGACCATAAGACAAAGTATTGTCATCCGCATAATTATATAAAGTACCCTTTTTTACAAAATAAAAAATATCATTAATAAAGACATTAAAAAGTAGAGGCCCCAAGATTGACCCTTGGGGTACCCCTTTTTGGATGTCAGACCAACTGCTCAGGATACCATTAATTTTAATTTGCTCTTTCCTACTTGATAAGTAGGACTCAAGAAGGGATACAGAATCAGTGGACATACCATAGGCCGAAAGTTTATCCAATAAAATATCATGGGGTAGGCAATCAAATGCCTTGGAAAGATCCATTAGGACTGTAGCAACATACTGATTTTTTTCAAGGGCATTCCGCCAGTCCTCTAATAACCTGAGCATGGTTGTCTGACATCCATGACCTCTTCTAAAAGCACATAAATAAGGATTAAAAATATTTTCAAAAAAATCAGACAATTGCTGTTCTAAAATTTTCTCAAAAATCTTTGAAAAAATACATAGTACACTTACGGGTCTGTAGTTAGTCTTCAAAAGTGGATCATTCTTTTTATATAAAGGTGTTATATAAAGGTGTTACTTGTGCTTTCTTTAATTTATCCGGAAAAACATTCTGATCTATTGACATATTTAAAATACTTGTAATCTGAGGTGCAATAATAGATTTACTACATTTTATTATTTTGGCAGGTATACCATCAGCACCTGTTGCTTTTTTGATGTTGATATTATTTATAATCTTTTCAACTTTATTTGATCGATTTTCTGATTAGATTTCGCGGTAATTATAAAAATTTGAACTTTGAAAATCATATCATTCACAATGCCTTCCCGGGAAAGACGTTTGAAAGAAAATGCAAAGAAAGTGGCCAAGGAAAACAAAAGTTTGACATCGTATTTTTCAACTTCGTAAGTTGATATAAAAAATGAGTTATTTCCCTTTGTTATACTTGAAACAAACCAAAATTAACAAAATCTAAATATGCCATTTACATTAATACAATATTTTATTATCAAACACCAGGATCTGGTTGGATCTCCTGTACTTGGCGATCACAATACTGGTATACTAGTATTGTGCACAATACTGGTATAAAAATTTGTTCCAGTATTGTATACCAGTATTGTACCAGTATTGTGATTTAAAAAAAATATTTTTTTACTTGTGTATAGTATTGTAGTAAGTATTGTAATAGGTATTGTGGAAATGTTAGTTCCTGGGTAGACCAGTTCTTGAAGTAGTTGTTCTTGTGTCGCTGTATAATAATCTTGACTCTATCCATAACGGATTGTTGTGTATTGTGATGTATTACTGATACGATGTTATAAATGCCAATAAAATGATACACAATGAACTTGTACTTTTAGTATGCTTTTCAACAGTTGATAACACTTAAGTTTAATCTGAAATAAAAACCTGTCTACTTAAACTGAAACAAAGACAATATTTAGCAACAGCCAGTTCTATACATTACCGGTAGTAATAACACACATGAGTAAATAGACATCCATTACAATACAAAAATTTGAAAAACTTTACAATACCGGTATACAATTTTCACACCAGTATTATTGTGGTCGCCAAAGTCACTTGATCCCTAATTTGCTTAAGATTAATTATATCAAATTTTGCTTTACTTTGGATTGTTGTTTCCTTTTTTCTAGACAACAATCTTTGTGTTTTGTAGAAACCAAAATGAAGCAAATGAACCACAGATTAACACATTAAAGAGAAAATTAATTGATTTAGACCCCCCTGACACATTGCCCTTTTATTCACAGGTCGCACGCATAGAATTGCCCTTTTTCAGTTTTGCACCCTGCCCTTCTTAAATCCTAGCTAGAACACTGTTCCCACTATTTCATACCAAGGTGAAAATTAGAAATAGTAAAATGAGTAAACAGAAAGATAACTGACCTTTAGAAAACAAATAGAATAGTAGTACATGTGGTCCAAATTAATTTCCAGTTTGAAAATGTTTGAGTAAACAACATGTTTGAGTAAACCAAAATGTCTGACTTTAGTTTCTGTTGTGCTCTATCACAGGTGTGAGGAAAAGATAATCTACCAATAGAAAGTCTGTATTTTCCCTCCAAAATTAATGTGTAATGAACCATGTAATTTACTGTACTGTATATAGTTTTATTTTGTAATTTTAATAATAAAAAGATAGCTGTTGCGCTAGAAACCGCTAGTCAAAAGCCTATTTTTTAATGAATAGTCTAGTATAGATTATGGGAGGTATATCGGCCAAAACAATCATGGAACTCGCTCTCCGCGTGAGTAGATATAAGCGACTGAAGTTAAAGATTCACATATTTTTTCTGAAACTTCCGATATTAAACCGTTCTTGTCGATTTAGTATCCACTTATAATACTCACAACTTGGAATAAACCTAGTACCTTAATAGCAAAGACGATGTGTCAATTTATTTCTGTTGTTAATATCGCAGACGGTCGCTGAGGATAAAAATAGCATACTCTCCCGAAAACGTTGTTGTCACTTGTCTGACCCGGTTCTTAGTGTTCGACCCGGTTCCAAGTGTCCGAATACCCGGCGTGAATATGCATAAACAAAAATCGCGCTCGTCATGGCAGTATTTTCAAATTGTCATTCGTAGTGTATAAAGTCAATGTCAAAGTCAAAGATTTTATTGATTTAAAATCCAAAAACTGGATTGTCATCAAACACAATACAAAATAAATAACACTGTATTTTTTCTTTCCATTTGACTGAGGAGGTACAGGCTTACAGACAGTTATCATTGTCCCTATCAGGGGCGGATCCAGGATTTCAAGTTGGGGGGGGCGCACTTAAAAAAATTGCGCCGAGTGGAGGGAGGCTCAAAATTTGTTGGGGTATTTCGTGTGAAAATTCACGATTTTACGCCAAAAAAACAGAATACAGAATCTCCCTCCTACCTCTAACCTCCAATTCTAAAAATAAAACCGTGGTGAGCAAACTACATTGTATGTCAAATTTGTAGTTTAAGTTTCACTTCAATCCATTGAGTTGTTATTTAGGAGTTGCGGGTTGCAGAATCCTCCTCCTACCCCCTCCACCTGGCCTTCAATGAAAAATCTAAAAACCATTGTGCAAAACTACAATGTATTTCAAGTACATTATATAGTTTAACGTCAATCAATTGCGTGGTTACAGTCAGGGGAGTTGCGGATTGCAGAAATCTTACAGACGGACGGACGGACGGACATCAAGTGTTTGAGCAACGGGCGTAAAAACCTCATTACACTAAAAGATCAAACAAAAAAAATGTATCAAAGTTCTGGAGAAATATGTTTACGGAAATCAGGTGTGAGATATGCATAAACCATTTTGTCGAAATTATTTTCACACTTTCATGTGCAGTTGTAGATATTAATTTATTACAAATCATAGCCAGAAATGATGGGTACTTTGCTCATTTGCATATCTAAGATGGCGACGCCGAGACGTCTGCAATTTTCATATGATCTATTTAGACGATATCATTCATAATTGCATGTGTGTCATTTTCTGAACTTGAAAATGATACATTGAATCAAGCTGAATTAAATGAAATAAAAATTAACGAAAACAATTAAATATTCGAGGTTCCTGGACTAAATGAAAATCTGAGGCGACGAACCCTTTTTTGGCCTTAAGAGTCTATGCAAAAATGTCTGAAATACATGAAACTGGTGGCGTGTGACACAAAATTTAACAATGAATGACATTTGGCGACATATTTTCTGAAATTAATTTAGATTCCTCAATAATATATGTAATTATATTAACTAACCTTATATTTCTAGCTTCTAAACTCGGGGTTCCCACATTAAATATAATATGATCATTTTTGCATGATCGCGATATCAAAGACATGTCTAAAATCGTTACAAAACTAAAATATTGGAATTTTGACAGAAGAAAAACTTTGCGGAAATAAACAATAACTTTTAATTTTCGAATCATTGACGGACACATTGAATTTCCGTACTATAGGCTATTTTTTGACAAATCTAATAAACGATCCATCAAGCTTGAAACTGCAGTCACGTGATCAAAATCTAATTTAAATATGATGAATATTTATGAGGAAAGTACCCTCAATTTCTGGATATGTAAATTGTAGTCAGAATTTTTGGATAATATGAAGCAGCCGGCCGCGATACTGGTACTACAATACTGGTACACAATACTGGTAATACCAGTATTTTACCAGTATCTTCCAGGTATCTGCAATACTGGTACAGATACTGGTAAATACTAGTATTCCAGTATCTTCCAGAATTTTCCAGTATCTGCAATACTAGAAGATACTGGTCATTGCCAAAATATGAGTATTGTAGATACCGGAAGATTCTGGGAAATACTGGTAATACCAGTATTGCAGATACTGGAAGATTCTGGAAAATACTGGTAATACCAGTATTGCAGATACTGGAAGATTCTGGAAAATACTGGTAATACCAATATTGCAGATACTGGTTATACCAGTATTGCAGATATTGGAAAATTAGGTAGAATTCCGGTTAACCCGAGTTTTTATGTCTACATTATACTAAAAGAATTTAATACAATTCATACTCATACGTCATTTCTGCTGTACATAACATAAGAGGCAAAAGCCCTGTAATGTCAAAATATTTTGTATGGTCCCTTAGAGTTTGATATATATTGGTAAGGTAATTTGACATGACTGGGCGGAGCCTAATACTAACGGTAAATACAATGAGCTGTGATTTACAGCTAGAATTAGGCTCTGCCCACTCGTGTCAAATTGCCAGATACTAGAGTTTCCAGTATTGTGTGTTTTACAATACTAGTATTACCAGTATTGCTGGATGAAGAATACTGGAGCTTCCAGTATTGTGTGTTTTACAATACTAGTATTACCAGTATTGCTGGATGAAGAATACTAGAGTTTCCAGTATTGTGTGCTTTACAATACTAGTATTACCAGTATTGTTGGATGAAGAATACTGGAGCTTCCAGTATCGTGTGTTTTACAATACTAGTATTACCAGTATTGTTGGATGAAGAATACTGGAGCTTCTGGTATTGTGCATAGATCAACGATTCTGGTATTCCAGTATTGTAAATGCACGATACTGGTACATCCAGTATTGTATATGTACGATACTGGTATTACCAGTATTGTAACATTACAATACTGGTATTTCTAGTATTGCACAGTGTTACAATACTGGTATTACCAGTATTGTAATATTTGCAATACTGGTATTTCCAGTATTGTGAATATTATAATACTGGTAATACTAGTATTGTAAATATTACAATACTGGTAATACCAGTATCGCGGCCGGCTCCGAATTTTTTGTTAAAAATGTGTAAAAAAAATTGTACAGACATCCATTGGTAGATATAAATAATATAAACGTACCCGGACAAAGGATATACATATTTTAATGATATATATAGTGGAATAAATTAAGTTAATGAACATTTAAATTTGTACATGTCACTAATACCTTTTATGCAACATTTACTGACATCACAATCATTACTACGATATATGAGATGGCATTTTTCAGTGTCTGAAAGATTATAGAAAGAGGGTAAAATATCTGAAATTTTCTGATAAAATTTATTTCTCGACTCTTGGAGTTTGGTACATTTTATAGTGAAGTGCAATTCATCTTCTGCTTCAAATTTACATAGGGGGCATAATTTGTTTTCTAAATCTATTTTTCTGTGCCTGCTCTTTTCGATCATAAGGATAATATTACTTATTCTGAGTCTTACAAAATTTGAAATATCAGATCTGTCAATATCTAATTTCAAAAAGTTTTCCATCTCAAATTTCTTCTTCAAATCCTTGTATGTTCTTAATTTGTTTCCTTTTTTTTCAGTGATATTTTTTTTAATGGATTCCTCCCAAAATTTAGTGTATATGTAACATTTGATTTTATCCTCCATAATATTCTTTCCGGCGGATTATTTTTAATATGAAATAATATTACATATGGTGTGGTTTTCCTACAATTTCATTGGCTGAATCAGTCACGTGATATACAGAATATTTAATGTATTTTTCCAATGTGAAGAAACCAGACGTCTTGTTTCTATTTTTACGTATATTGACGCTATGTTTCTATTTTTACGTATATTGACCGTCAATATAGCAGCTATGTTACTAAATTTAGATCCGGATATTGTCCGTTCCGGACCGCGTTTACACTCCACCTGTAGTAAACAATTTTCTAGTTTTATTGTGTTCTTAAACAATAAAATAATAGTGTGTTAATATTTTATTTTCAATGACACGAGTAATACATTACATATGTAATATAAAAATTAAGGACTTTTTACTCTGTCAATATGTTATATATGGACCTGTTAGGATTATATTGACCGAAGACGAAGTCTGAGGTCAGTGATAATCCTAACAGGTCCATGTATAACATATTGACCTCGTAAAAAGTCCATAATTGATAAATATTATACTTTACGTTTATATTTTCCCTATTTGTCTTTGTTAGCCAGCCGGTCCATATAACAGTATATAGACCGGGCCCGGTCCATGTCTTTGTTTAGATTTCCCCTATTTGTCTTTGTTAGCCAGCCGGTCCATGTCTTCGTTTAAATTCACCATTATGACGTCAAATTTAAATTGTGCTTGTTTTTGGAGGCGAAGTATAATATAACAAATAGTTCACGGCACTTCGAGCCAAATGGCAGTTTATGGACCGGTCTATCACCCACAAAATACTATGTGGACCTCAGCTTCGCTTCGGTCCATATACTATTTTGTGGGTGACATCCCGGTCCATAAACTGCCATATGGCCTTCAGTACCATGAACTATTTGTTAAATAATACAACAAAGGTACAATTTCGGCTAATTAATACACTTTGTACTTGGTCTTTATGGAAAAACCTATATCACCAATTAAAAACCACCATAAACATGGAAGTATCTTTTAAATAGCTGTAATAAAAACTTCCTTGTCAACAAATATACTTATTCGTATTAACGTTTCCAGGAAGTTTATTGATGCTTATTCTTTATTATCTGATCTTTACACTGAAGATTTGTACTATACCACTGCTGTCACTACTTTGATGAAATTCAAATACCCACGGAAACAAATCATGGGAGCTGTTGAACACTATGTTTGTATGGAAGGTATTAAATACTATGGATAACAGGTATACAAGATCACTATCTATGAGGTCTTTTTGGTGTTGAACGCCACTTTCAATAAGTGATTTAGTTATGTCGATGTGGTCCGTTTGGTGGGTTTAAACCGGAGACCTTTCAGACAAAAATTCACTATGATAACACACTTTATAATATAAAGTTGTATAAAGAATATTGTACGATTGGCGAAAATCGAATTCACAAAAAATATAAGTAGCTCCTATAATATACAGTTTGAAAACATGACATACTAGTAAAACTCATGGTAACGTTCAATGTGACATACTAGTAAACTCATGTTAACGTTCAATGTGACATACTAGTAAACTCATGTTAACGTTCAATGTGACATACTAGTAAACTCATGTTAACGTTCAATGTGACATACTAGTAAACTCATGCAACTAACGTTCAATGTGATATACTAGTAAACTCATGTTAAAGTTCAATGTGACATACTAGTAAACTCATGTTAACGTTCAATGTGGCATACTAGTAAACTCATGTTAACGTTCAATGTGACATACTAGTAAACTCATGTTAACGTTCAATGTGACATAATAGTAAACTCATGTTAACGTTCAATAACGAGAAAAAGAAGCTGTCGGCAAACACACGAAACCCTTTTCCGAGAAGTCGTGAATCCTTCATCAGATTCATAACTACGTTCGTTCCTTGTAGTGTTCCAACAGGGGTAGGATCAAAACGTTTCCTTTGATAAACAGTCATATGTAAAACGTAACCTGTGACGGACTCGACCAACATCCAGAAT